>CM070838.1:36052477-37536568 GCA_036326025.1 Chrosomus eos
TATGATAAAAAGATAATATAAATAAGGTTAGCTGTACATTTTGTTTTCCATCTATGAGCATATAATGTTAAAATCAATGTTCAAAACCAGTACAGTACAATTCTCTTGACTCCCTAGATCAATAATTATCAGAAAATATATAACTTATTATTATTATATATAATCATTTATTTCAAATATATATCCAACAATTTGTGTAAGCACATTCATTAGAGTTAATATGAAAAATGTGCCATTTAAAAAAGGTACATTGAATCAAACTAAAAGTCATAGATCAATTTTAATGACAGAATAAAAAAAAAAAAAAACAATGCATATGAAAACAAGACATATGAAATGGTAAGAGACAATAATTCAGTGGGCGTTCAGCTCATAGACCAATCCTCAGGGATGATAGCGTGGTAAGGGCTTCGGTCCATGCAGGACAACACCACTAAAATACCCTCAATGACAGACAACACTGGCCTCTGTCAAACACAACAACTCTGTCAGATACAACTGTGATAAGCATTTCAGAATGGTCAGCATTTCAGTATGTGCTGAACTGAGCCACACAGATCTAGTCCACAATGGTGGTGTGATGATCTGAATGCTGAACTGAGCCACACAGATGTAGTCGACAATGGTGATGGTGGTGTGATGATCTGAATGCTGAACTGAGCCACACAGATGTAGTCCACAATGGTGATGGTGGTGTGATGATCTGAATGCTGAACTGAGCCACACAGATGTAGTCCACAATGGTGATGGTGATGTGATGATCTGAATGCTGAACTGAGCCACACAGATGTAGTCCACAATGGTGATGGTGGTGTGATGATCTGAATGCTGAACTGAGCCACACAGATGTAGTCCACAATGGTGATGGTGCTGTCATGATCTGGACATGGTTTTTCTGCAGTCAAACTGATTCCTTGATTTGCATTGAATAGAATCTTCAGCTGGTTCTGGAGTTGAATATTGTCCTATAATGAAGATGATCTTGTCATCAGAGCAGCGTAAGACATTTGATGTACCTAAAGACAATGAGGATTTGATTAGGATTTTTTATTTTATTTACACTTTACAAGTGAATTATGTACTTCTAAAACATTGTGTTTAAAAGCAACTATTTATTTAACAGAATATCCTTATAACAGAAACAAATATTACAGAGAATTCTAGGCATATTATGTCAATGTAATAACAGTTATAACTAATTTAAAAGATAAAAATAGTCTTACCTGTTTATCAATACTTGAAGTGTTGGAATATGATGAGAATGAAGCAGCAAATATGGTCTAATATATCTCAAAGTTCTTTGTCTTTCCTTTCTTTTTTCTCTTTCTGCTGCAAAGAGTTTGTTTCATTTCTTACATCACCTTTTGTTGTAAGTACTTCATTATAAACCTGCCAAATGTATGATGCAAGTCTCTATACAAATTCATTATAAAAGGACATTACACAGACATTTTAAACAATAAAACACAAAGAAATAAATAAAAAGAATGACTAAATAAATGAATGAATGAAAATTAATAAATAATTATTGTATGTTAAAAAGCTTTAAAACCATATATTTCCTATGGTAAATTGCCTGTATTGGCTGTAAATGGTATTTTCCATCTATGATAATATAATCTTTATATCTTAATTCTAAAAATCAGTGCAGTGCATTTCTCTGGACTCTCTAGATCAATGATTATCAGAAAAGGTCTAACTTCTTCATTTGGATGGCTATAATAGGGTCACTTAACCCTCTGAGGTCTGAGCTGTTTTGGGGCTCTTTCGGTGTTTTGGTATGCCCTGACATTTGTGCTTATTTCAGCTACTTAAAACATACCATTTGCCAACATATAAATTTGCTGTATTCAGCACAAACTCTGCTACAATAATATGTGAGCAAAATTGATGTACTTGTTTGCATTTTATAGAAAAAAAATAATATGCGTGGTTAGTACGTTTTGGAAAAAAAAATGTCACTGCAATAAGGCCATTTAACACATAATGAATAGTTGTCCACAATACTTTTGAGTTACTATTCTTGTAGGCTAGAATTTTTACTTCAAAATGAAGTGAAAATCATTCTGACCACTCTTTCAGAAACATCAATATAACGATTTGAATTTCTTACATCAGTTTTTGGGTCAGCAGTGCTGTATGCGTGGGAGTGTTAATGCCCATGAATATTAATGTGATTTACACCTGGGAAGACTAAAGACACTCCCCCAATGGCTAATGGGCCATCAAGGTGCTTAGAGGCAGCCTGAACAAAGAATGATTCACTGGTGAACAAAAAGTTAAAAAGAACAGCATTTATTCAAAATAGAATTTACGTTCTTTCCTAAGAATGTAAAGACTTAAAGTCATTACTATCACTTAACACATCCTTTAAAAAAAAAAAACATAAAAATACCAAACTTGTTTTTTTTATAAAAAAATATTTTTATTCAAAGAATACTAAAAAAAAACTACCGCAGGTTTAAAAAACTGTTTGAATAGACTCATGGGCGAATGCGAGTCTACAGAGCTCAGTTGCGGTCCAGTTTCCCGTGCAGGAAGAAATCGCAGTGTCTGTGGAACCATGTCAACATCGGTCTCTGTTTTCCATGACAGCGTGGACTGCATGTTGCTCGTCTGCTTGTTTGCCTTGGCTCTCTTCGGAACTGGTGCTTGGACATTGTCACATCTGTTATAAAAAAAGAAGAAAGAAAAAGTGTGAGCATGCTGATAAGACAATCAAAGAAACTGTATTATTATCATTATCAATCACTAATTACCATGGATTTAAAAAAGACATATTTGTAATTTCACACAAGAATGGGAACTTTTACATTATGACGATGTAAACACAATTAGGCTACATTTCATCTGTAAAATATTACGTCTATGCACTTACTCAGTATTATTCTCGATCGCACTGAAAACTGAACGACACCTGCGTGTCCCTCTGCGAGGTGCTGGAGAAGGAGAACGTGATGCAGCCAATTTCCTAAAAAACAAAACAAAATAACTGTTAGCATACATTATGTATACAACAGAGTTATTGAATATTCTGTACTGAATATGCATCTGTTACTGAATATTCTATATAGGTATTATTGTTTTTTTTGTATTATGTTTTGTTATTGAGTGTTAAAGCTGCCATGACAATATAATTTCCTGCAAAGGATCAATAAAGTATCAACAACAACAACAACATCTGTTGATGGCCCATATAGAATGCATGCTGATAACACAATCAAAGAAACTGTATTATTATTACGCTTATCAATCACTAATTACCATGGATTAATTTCACACAATAATAGGAACTTTTACATTATGACGATGTAAACGATATTACGTCTATGCACTTACTCAGTATTATTCTCGATCGCACTAACTGAACGAGACCTGCGTGTCCCTCTGCGAGGTGCTGGAGAAGGAGAGCATGATGCCACATTCCTAAAAACAAAACAAAATAACTGTTAGCATACATTATGTATACAGCAGAGTATCTGTTGATGGCCCATATAGAACGCACGCATTTATTATGTACACTCAATGAACGGATCGTTCGCGATCGACACATCGCTACATTTCAAACATTTACACCTGTATTCACAGTGCATAAGGCAGTAAGCATGATAATTAGTGTCATAGGCTAACTAAAACTGAACATTTGCGAGTATCTATGGCCCATATAGACAGCACGCATTTAGGGATAGGCTACACAATGAACGGATTGTTCGCGAACGAACGACACATCACTAACTTACATTTCAAACATTACACCTGTATTCACAAACAAGTATTTACGCATGATAAAGTGTCATAGGCTAAACAAAACTGAACATTTATATATAACATATTGTATTTAGACAGAATCTATCACGTTTTTACCAGAGTGTGAAATATCACATATAACCTAGCAGTTATTCCCCAAAAAATGCATTACACATAGGCTAAGGCAGTAGGCTATTTTAGCATGATAAGTCATGGGCTAACCAAAACTGAACATTTATATATAAAATATATTGTATTTAGACAGTATCACGTATTTTACCGGAGTCTGAAATATATTTATCTCAATCACATAACCTAGAAGTTATTCTCGAACAAAATGCACTACACATAAGGCAGTAGGCTATTTAGCATGATAATCAGTGTCAGAAACTAATCAAAACTGAGTGAAAAATATGTATGCTATATACAAATATGTTCAGAGAATATCACATTTAAAAAGTTTACACGAGCATACAATGTTAGGGATATTGTGAGGTATTTCCTATGTCAAAAGCTAGCCAAAACTAGGCAAAATATAAAATTCATTTGAGCTCTATATGATAAGAAAACGAATTATAACACTAAAAAACTTACTCCGAACTTCTATCCTCGGTTGGATCAATTCGTTCTTGAAAATGCAGCCTTTTCGTCGTCCGAATTGCAATCTTCCTCTGAAGAAAATGTGAATTCGTCATCACTGTCCAGAATCATCTGAAGGGCCTCTCTGTCGTTGTAGCGTGCTGCTGTCATCCTCAAAACGCGATGAACTAACAGTGAATGATCTGATGAAGAAGCTTCATGTTTTTGTGGCTGGATCGCGGGGCGTGCCGCGTGTGCGATGCATAGATCACCTATTTTACCATGTGAAAAGCGCTGGGGGCGTGGCGATCTGAGCTGATTAATGATAATGAGGGGAGAACGAAACAACTGTAACTCTCCTTGGTTTCAAACGGATTACATAAACTGGAAATATAATTTTTTTTAGTAGCTTACTTCATTTAAAAGAAGAGAATCTCAGCTTCATAAAGAGACATCTCTCGTATCTCTGTGACAAGTATTAACAGAGTTACAGTTATTTTTTCGGACGCGTTTCAGAATGGACTTCACTGACGAAGAGAAGGTAAAACGCGCATCATGTTTATTATTCTTTATTTGACGAAAAGCACAACACTTTGTTTTTATTGTGAGTACCCTAAAAAAAAATAGAAACTAAACAGGATCTAATGATGTACAACACTTAAATTTAAGATAAAAATCAACAGAGTAATTTGAGTCTCTTTTGCACTGATAAGGAAAAAAGTGAGCTCATCACGCCCCCGTGACGGCCGACCTCAGAGGGTTAAATATGTAGCCATATGTGTCCCTGAAAGCCTATATCTCTTCAATGAATGCTAGAATCATATGAAATCATACTAGAATGTGTTCAATTGTGGTAAACCATGCTAGAACAAGACAAATCATGGTGAATCATCCTAGAACTTGGTATATCATGGTAAACTATTGTAAATCATGCTAGATTCATGGTAAATCATACTGGAACATGGTAAATCATGAAAAATCACACTAGATTTGGTATATCATGGTAAATCATGCTAAAAATTGTCTTCCATCTATGATGTCAGTGGTTAAATGCTTGCTACATAAAACATAATGTCTTTTGATGCTTTTGAGCTTAAAGGCCTTAACTGCCTTAATTGCTTGAACACCGCTAAATGCTGCTAGCAGCTTTAATTATTATTATTATTATTATTATTATTATTCTTCTGCCGTAAAACGCATCGTGCAGACCAAACCGTAAATGCTAGAGACTTGAAACTTTGTCAGATGGTAGTACAAAAATCGAGGAGAGGTTATCAAATTATGAGCCCGATTGGCCCATAGGTGGCGCTATAGCAATCAATTGCGCGAAACGGCTCATAACTCCTAAACCGTATATCGTAGACTCAAGTGTCTTATATCATTGGAAAGCTGGACTTCTGACTTAAAAAACGTATATCTCCGATTTTATTTCCGCCATATTGGATTTTCCGCCATTTTGAATTTTGTCGAAAAACTACTTTTGCGAACTAGTCCCTGGTTTTTTGCCCGATCGGAACCAAACCAGTGCAGAAATGTTCTCTGGAGTCTGAATATCAATAATTATCGAAAAAAAGTTGAAATTTCGATTTACGGTCGCTAGGGGGAGTAAAACAAACATTGTGGGAGGAGCCTATTTTACTAAAATGGCTGTAACTCCAGAAGTAAATGAGGTAGGTTCACCAAACTTGGTAGATATGTGGATGAGTTCAATCTGAGGTCACAGTAAAAAAATGGCGACGATTGAACACTAGGTGGCGCTATAATGTGAAAAAAACATATAAAGGGCTGACCGTTAGTCCGATTGACTTGAAAATTGGTATGCTTTGTCTTGGTCCAAGGTGCCATGTATGTGTAAAAGGATATTGGCGTATCTCAAAAAACATGGCCGCCATTAGCCAATGAAGTTCAAGCACCTATTAAACAAGGTTAACAGAGTCCGATCGGAACGAAACTCGATGGGGATGTTCAACTCATGGCCCAAGAGGTCTGTAAGAGTTTTGAAAGAAATCGGCCACTAGTTGGCGCTAACGAGTTTTACGGCTCTGTAATCACGTGGTGTTGCACAAATCCCCATAAAACTCATATCAGTCGATAGATCTCCTCATGCTGAACAACTTTGCCTCTAGAACCATTGCTGTCAGTCAAATCGTTCATTAAATATTCAGGAATATGTTAAAAACCTACTTTTGCGAACTAGTCCCTGGTTTTTCGCCCGATCGGAACCAGACCAGTCTAGGACAATTCTCTGGACTCTCTAGATCAATAATTATCGAAAAAAAGTAGAAATTTGCCCTTTGGTTCACTATAACAGGGTCATTTAGAAAATGGGCGTTTCAAAATACACTCAAAAGCCTATAAATCCTAAATAAAAACTCAGAACTTCACAAAAATTGCTGTGCATATGTGTTATAACATGGTGAAGAACCATGCAAAGTTTCATGGAGATCGGACCATAGATGGCGTAATAACTGTTAAAAAGCTTAAAAACCATGTATTTCCTATGGTAAATGGCCTGTACAGTGTGTGTGTGTGTGTGTGTGTGTGTGTGTGTGTGTGTGTGTGTGTGTGTGTGTGTGTGTGTGTGTGTGTGTGTGTGTGTGTGTAAGCATGCATTATGGAGCATGAGAAAACTGGTTTGCTTTAGTGAAGAATACTGGAGAAACCAAGTAGTTCAAACTGAAAGTGAGCCAATAAGTGGTCTTCTACTTCCCTCTGCTGGCCATTCAACTTATTAACAATCTTTTCACATATGCATTCATATATTTAGACACTAAAAAAATCCCTTATATAACAATTACTATTATAACACAATTATATTTGGTCAGTTTATCACTTTATTTGTTCTGATGCTTCACATAATTGCTATCCAAGTGGTAAATCATGGTAAATAAAGCTAGAAACATGGTAAATCATAGTAAATAATGTATATAATGCTAGAATCCTGGTAAATCATTCTAGAATGTGGTATATCATGGTAAACTATGGTAAATCATGCTACATTCATGGTAAATCATACTGGAACATGGTAATTCATGAAAAATCACACTAAATGTGGTATGTAATGGTAAATCATGCTAAAACATGGACTATTCCATCTATGATGTCAGTGGTTAAATGCTTGCTACATAAAACTTAATGTCTTTTGATGCTTGTGTGCTTAAAAATCTTAAAGGCCTTAACAGCTTGAACACCGCTAAATGCTGCTAGCAGCTTTAATTATTATTATTATTCTTCTGCCGTAAAACGCATCGTGCAGACCAAACCGTAAATGCTAGAGACTTGAAACTTTGTCAGATGGTAGTACAAAAATCGAGGAGAGGTTATCAAATTATGAGCCCGATTGGCCCATAGGTGGCGCTATAGCAATCAATTGCGCGAAACGGCTCATAACTCCTAAACCGTATGTCGTAGACTCAAGTGTCTTATATCATTGGAAAGCTGGACTTCTGACTTAAAAAACGTATATCTCCGATTTTAATTCCGCCATATTGGATTTTCCGCCATTTTGAATTTTGTCGAAAAACTACTTTTGCGAACTAGTCCCTGGTTTTTTGCCCGATCGGAACCAAACCAGTGCAGAAATGTTCTCTGGAGTCTGAATATCAATAATTATCGAAAAAAAGTTGAAATTTCGATTTACGGTCGCTAGGGGGAGTAAAACAAACATTGTGGGAGGAGCCTATTTTACTAAAATGGCTATAACTCAAGAAGTAAATGAGATATCGTCACCAAACTCAACAGACATGTGTATGAGGACAGTTTGAGGTCACATTAAAAAAATTGCGTCGATTGGCCACATGGTGGCGCTCTAACATTAAAAAAACATAAAAAGAGCTATGACCACATGACCGTTAGTCTAATTGACTTGAAAATTGGTATGCAGTGTCTTGGTCCAAGGTGCCATGTATGTGTCAAAGGATATTGGCGTATCACAAAAAACATGGCCGCCATCGACCAATGAAGTTTGAGCACCTATGAGACAAGGTTAACGGAGGCCGATCAGAACGAAACTCGCTGGGCATGTTTGACTCATGGCCCTAGAGGTCTGTAAGAATTTTGAAAGAAATCGGCCACTAGTTGGCGCTAACGAGTTTTATGGCTCTGTAATCACGTGGTGTTGCACAAATCCCCACAAAATGCATATCATTTGATAGATCTCCTAATGCTGAACAACTTTGCCTCTAGAACCATATCTGTCAATCAAATCGTTCATTAAATATTCACAAATATGTTAAAAACCTACTTTTGCGAACTAGTCCCTGGTTTTTCGCACGATCGGAACCAGACCAGTCTAGAACAATTCTCTGGACTGTCTAGATCAATAATTATCGAAAAAAAGTTGAAATTTGGCCTTTGGTTCACTAAAACAGGGTCATTTATAAAATGGGTGTGTCAAAATACACTCAAACGCCTATAAATCATAAATAAAAACTCAGAACTTCACAAAAATTGGTGAGCATATGAGTCATACCATGGTGAAGAAGCATGCAAAGTTTCATGGAGATCGGACAATAGGTGGCGCTATAACTGTTGAAAAGCTTTAAAACCATGTATTTCCTATGGTAAATTGCCTGTAATCATGATAGAAACATGGTAAATCATAGCAAAAAATACTATTACATGGTGTATCATGGCAAATCATGCTAGAAATGTGATGAATCATGGTAAATCATGCTACATCCTGATAAATCATTCTAGAATGTGGTATATCATGGTAAATCATCCTATAACATGGCAAATCATACTCAAATGTGTTCAGTTGTGGTAAACCATGCTAGAACAGGGTAAATCAAGGTGAATCATACTAGAACTTGGTATATCACTGGTTTGCTTTAGTGAAGAATACTGGTGAAACCAAGTAGTTCAGAATGAAAATGAGCCAATAAGTGGTCTTCTACTGCCCTCTGCTGGCCATTATGCTTATTAACAGTCTTTTCACATGTGCATTCATATCTTTAGACTCTTAAAAATCCCTTATATAACTATTACTATTATGACACAATCATATTTTGTCAAAGTTTATCAATTCATTTGTTCTAATGCTTCACATAATGGCTAGCCACGTGGTAAATCATGGTAAATAAAGCTAGAAACATGGTAAATCATAGTAAATAAGGTAAATAATGCTAGAATCCTGGTAAATCATTCTAGAATGTGGTATATCATGGTAAACTATGGTAAATCATGCTAGATTCATGGTAAATCATACTGGAACATGGTAAATCATGAAAAATCACACTAAATGTGGTATATCATGGTAAATCATGCTAAAACATGGTCTATTCCATCTATGATGTCAGTGGTTAAATGCTTGCTACATAAAACTTAATGTCTTTTGATGCTTGTGTGCTTAAAAATCTTAAAGGCCTTAACAGCTTGAACACCGCTAAATGCTGCTAGCAGCTTTAATTATTATTATTATTTTTCTTCCGCCGTAAAACGCGTTGTGCAGCCCAAACCGTAAGTGCTAGAGACTTGAAACTTTGTCAGATGGTAGTACAAAAATCGAGGAGAGGTTATCAAATTATGAGCCCGATTGGCCCATAGGTGGCGCTATAGCAACCAAAAGCGCGAAACTGCTCATAACTCCTAGACCGTATGTCGTAGACTCAAGTTTCTTATATCAGTGGAAAGCTGGACTCTTGACTTAAAAAACGTATATCTCCGATTTTATTTCCGCCATGATGGATTTTCCGCCATTTTGAATTTTGTTGAAAAACTACTTTTGCGAACTAGTCCCTGGTTTTTTGCCCGATCGGAACCAAACCAGTGCAGAAATGTTTTCTGGAGTCTGAATATCAATAATTATCGAAAAAAAGTTGAAATTTCGATTTACGGTCGCTAGGGGGAGTAAAACAAACTTTGTGGGAGGAGCCTATTTTACTAAAATGGCTATAACTCAATAAGTAAATGAGATAGCTTCACCAAGCTTGGTACATATGTGGATGAGTTCAATCTGAGGTCACAGTAAAAAAATCGCGACGATTGACCACTAGGTGGCGCTATAATGTGAAAAAAACATATAAAGGGCTGACCGTTAGTCCGATTGACTTGAAAATTGGTATGCAGTGTCTTGGTCCAAGGTGCCATGTATGTCTAAAAGGATATTGGCGTATCTCAAAAAACATGGCCGCCATTAGCCAATGAAGTTCAAGCACCTATTAAACAAGGTTAACGAAGTCCGATCGGAACGAAACTCGATGGACATGTTCAACTCATAGCCCAAGAGGTCTGTAAGAGTTTTGATAGAAATCGGCCACTAGTTGGCGCTAACGAGTTTTATGGCTCTGTAATCACGTGGTGTTGCACACATCCACACAAAATGCATATCATTTGATAGATCTCCTCATGTTGAACAACTTTGCCTCTAGAACCATTGCTGTCAATCAAATCGTTCATTAAATATTCACGAATATGTTATAAACCTACTTTTGCGAACTAGTCCCTGTTTTTTTGCCCGATCGAAACCAAACCAGTCTAGGCCAATTCTTCGGACTCTCTAGATCAATAATTATCGAAAAAAAGTTGAAATTTGCCCTTTGGTTCACTATAACAGAGTAATTTAGAAAATGGCCATGTCAAAATACACTCAAAAGCCTATAAATCATAAATAAAAACTCAGAACTTTACAAAAATTGGTGAGCATATGTGACATAACATATTGAAGAAGCATGCAAAGTTGTATGGAGATTGGACAATAGGTGGCGCTATAACTGTTAAAAAGCTTAAAAACCATGTATTTCCTATGGTAAATTGCCTGTATTAGTTGTAAATCGTCTATTTCATCTATGATGTCAGTGGATAAATGCTTACCAAATAAAACTTAATGTCTTTTGATGCTTTTGAGCTTAACTGCCTTAACAGCCTTAATTATTATTATTATTATTCTTCTGCCGTAAAACGCATCGTGCAGCCCAAACCGTAAGTGCTGGAGCTCTGAAACTTTGTCAGATGGTAGTACAAAAATCGAGGAGAGGTTATCAAATTATGAGCCCGATTGGCCCATAGGTGGCGCTATAGCAATCAATTGCGCAAAACTGCTCATAACTCCTAGACTGTATGTCGTAGGCTCAAGTGTCTTATATCATTGGAAAGCTGGACTCCTGACTTAAAAAACGTATATCTCCGATTTCATTTCCGGTAGGAAAAAAATTCCGCCATTTTGAATTTTGTTGAAAAACTACTTTTGCGAACTAGTCCCTGGTTTTTTGCCCGATCGGAACCAAACCAGTGCAGAAATGTTCTCTGGAGACTGAATATCAATAATTATCGAAAAAAAGTTGGAATTTCGATTTACGGTCGCTAGGGGCAGTAAAACAAACATTGTGGGAGGAGCCTATTTTACTAAAATGGCTATAACTCGAGAAGTAAATGAGATATCCTCACCAAACTTGGTACACATGTGCATGAGTTCAATCTGAGGTCACAGTAAAAAAATCGCGACTATCGAACACTAGGTGGCGCTATAACATTAAAAAAACATAAAAGGGGGTGTGGCCACCTGACCGTTAGTCTAATTGACTTGAAAATTGGTATGCAGTGTCTTGGTCCAAGGTGCCATGTATGTGTAAAAGGATATTGGCGTATCACAAAAAACATGGCCGCCATCGACCAATGAAGTTTGAGCACCTATGAGACAAGGTTAACGGAGGCCGATCGGAACGAAACTCGCTGGGCATGTTTGACTCATGGCCCTAGAGGTCTGTAAGAATTTTGAAAGAAATCGGCCACTAGTTGGCGCTAACGAGTTTTATGGCTCTGTAATCACGTGGTGTTGCACAAATCCCCACAAAATTCATATCATTTGATAGATCTCCTAATGCTGAACAACTTTGCCTCTAGAACCATATCTGTCAATCAAATCGTTCATTAAATATTCACAAATATGTTAAAAACCTACTTTTGCGAACTAGTCCCTGGTTTTTCGCACGATCGGAACCAGACCAGTCTAGAACAATTCTCTGGACTGTCTAGATCAATAATTATCGAAAAAAAGTTGAAATTTGGCCTTTGGTTCACTAAAACAGGGTCATTTATAAAATGGGTGTGTCAAAATACACTCAAACGCCTATAAATCATAAATAAAAACTCAGAACTTCACAAAAATTGGTGAGCATATGAGTCATACCATGGTGAAGAAGCATGCAAAGTTTCATGGAGATCGGACAATAGGTGGCGCTATAACTGTTGAAAAGCTTTAAAACCATGTATTTCCTATGGTAAATGGCCTGTAATCATGATAGAAACATGGTAAATCATAGCAAAAAATACTATTACATGGTGTATCATGGCAAATCATGCTAGAAATGTGATGAATCATGGTAAATCATGCTACATCCTGATAAATCATTCTAGAATCAGGTATATCATGGTAAATCATCCTATAACATGGCAAATCATACTCAAATGTGTTCAGTTGTGGTAAATCATCCTATAACATGGCAAATCATACTCAAATGTGTTCAGTTGTGGTAAACCATGCTAGAACAGGGTAAATCAAGGTGAATCATACTAGAACTTGGTATATCACTGGTTTGCTTTAGTGAAGAATACTGGTGACACCAAGTAGTTCAAAATGAAAATGAGCCAATAAGTAGTCTTCTACTGCCCTCTGCTGCCCATTATGCTTATTAACAGTCTTTTCACATGTGCATTCATATCTTTAGACTCTTAACAATCCCTTATATAACTATTACTATTATGACACAATCATATTTTGTCAAAGTTTATCAATTCATTTGTTCTAATGCTTCACATAATGGCTAGCCACGTGGTAAATCATGGTAAATAAAGCTAGAAACATGGTAAATCATAGTAAATAAGGTAAATAATGCTAGAATCCTGGTAAATCATTCTAGAATGTGGTATATCATGGTAAACTATGGTAAATCATGCTAGATTCATGGTAAATCATACTGGAACATGGTAAATCATGAAAAATCACACTAAATGTGGCATATCATGGTAAATCATGCTAAAACATGGTCTATTCCATCTATGATGTCAGTGGTTAAATGCTTGCTACATTAAACTTAATGTCTTTTGATGCTTGTGTGCTTAAAAATCTTAAAGGCCTTAACAGCTTGAACACCGCTAAATGCTGCTAGCAGCTTTAATTTTAATTGTTTTTGGATGGTTGTCCTGTGGGTAAATATTTAAGTTTTAACTCTTTATTTCTTTATCCTCTTTATCAAGTTAATTCATGCTCATTTATTATTTTTGTATTTTGCAGCCCTGCTGACTGAAGTTTTTTTTAGAACACAAGAGGCCATCAAGCAACAACATGTCATGGTTCTTAAAAATCAGCAAAAACAACAGTGCTCAGTCGCCGAGTGATGAATTGCCAGACATCAGTTCATTCAACCTTCCTTTGTCAGATTTTTCTGATTTGGAAAGGCTTGAAAATCAAATAAAGGATCAGCCTGAACAAATGAAGAAATTGGTAAGTTCAAGCACTTGCATTTTTCACACAAATTGTCTTGTAATATATGTATTATATTTTTATGTATAGGTTTTTTTAAATGTATTTGTCATTTTATGTATGACAAAGTATAACTATCTATTTTTGACTATTGTTTTCTATACAGATGCAGTGAGGACAAATGCCCATACCAAGACGTCCACTGATAAAGAGGTGGAAAAATATATAACAAGATGGCTACAACTTGCTCCTGACAGGGATGGACATCCAGGCACATTTTTTTTTATTGAAGTTTATTTAAAAACTGGGGTTTTAGGATATTTGTTTACTTTTATTATGTTAAATTTATTATGTTCACATTTAAGTCTTTTAATGTGTTTCTTTACTCCTGTGCAGTTTGCTTTTTTTTTGTGTGTGCACATTTTTAGATGCAAGTTTATTTCTTTATACTAGTGTAATTCCCTAAATTACTTATGTTCAGATTTATTTAAAAATGTGTTTTAAGTTGTTTTTGATGTGCAATTTTATAAATAAATATGTTTTTCATATTTTCTGGCCTTGGTTTATATCATTTGCAACACTTATGGGATAAATATTAAAAAAAATTAAGTTTGTTTGCATTCTATTCAAAAGTTAGTATACATACACGTTTTGGATTGACTTTAGCACATTCTTTCATATCAAGATCCAGCCCAAAGGTCGTGATTCAGGATAATATTCCACGTGCTGAATGTTGATATTCCCCAAAGATCCAATGAAGTGTTTCGTGGTTCAGGATAATATTCCACACACTGAATTTGATATTCCCCAAAGATCCAATGAAGTGGTTCGTGGTTCAGGATAATATTCCACACACTGAATTTGATATTCCCCAAAGATCCAATGAAGTGGTTCGTGGCTCAGAACAGCTGTGAATCCAGAAATATCTTCAAATTTCTTTCGTGTAACGGCTCGGAAAAGATAACCGCGTCGCGTGTGTTATAATGCGTTCATTTGCGCGTGCACGAAATGAAACGCGCATTTTTCAAGCAGAAATATATGTGGAGACCAGACATACTGTACAATATATGGGCGTGAATGATGGCACTCCTCATCAAAGTACACATTATACACACTTTTAAAACAAGACAATGATTATAGTCTCAGTTAATGTGTAGTAAAAACTCTAAACAACTGCACTAATTATGCAAGATGAAAAGCAATGTATTGACAATTTGACATTGATTGACTTTTGATTTATAGGCTATATTGAATTTAAAATGTTGATTAGCTAGACATACTGGTCAATATGGATGCACATCCCTCAGTAAATAATAACCATAAATCAAGAATTGCTTCAACATGCATAATAAAAAAAACTTTAACATGCTATGGCAAGCCATTTTAGCTTTTATTCGTTCACAGTTTTATGCATTTTTGATATCAATAATTCATTTTTTTTTTTTTATATTTGCAATGTGAATTCTTGATTATTTTTACTAGTAGGGCCCCTTAGTTACATTTTTATCTACCAATGTCTATTTATGATATCAGGAATTACATGTTCACTTGTACAAAAGTTAATTCTTGATATCAATGATGTCATTCACTCACAGGGATTATTGATATCTGCATCACAATATTCACTTGTTATCTTAATATTCTATAGAAAATACTCTATTCAGTAAATATCATTCTGTTCTACGTTGTTGTACTTATTCTTTGACTGTTTTGTTTAAAGGAGGGAGGATTGTATTAGGAGCACTGAAGTGTCAGGTGTGACTGTGGCAATGGCAAATGGTTTACATATCTCAGCGCGTCACGGGTCAGGTAGAGGGCCCCTTAGCAGAATTTTGCTTAGGGCCCCAGGGAGGTCAGGATCGGCACTGTTATAGATTATAATACAATTAATATTATTTATATTTTTCAATAATGATTCCTCACCATTATCTTATTCCTCTGAAACAGCACCCGAAATCCATGCTGTGGTTTCGTGCTGGTGTTTCAATCCACTCTGACAGACGGTCTACAGCCACTGCGACTGAGTTTTTAAGCAGCCCGCGTATCCTGTCATACTATTGGTGGGGTTTGTGTGTGTGTGTGTGTGTGTGTGTGTGTGTGTGTGTGTGTGTGTGTGTGTGTGTCGCTTGGGGAACTCTCTGTTGTCTTTTCCCACGCGCACGTCATCTGTGAGGAGCGAGAATGGGTGGAGCCATCTCGGGTCCGTGCTAGAGGTCTTCACAGTGCACCCGAGACCCGTCGACCCGGGACCCGACCCGGGACCCGTACGGGTTCGGGTCTAAATTTTAAATGATCGGCCGGGTCCGGGTCGGGTCCGAATTTATTACTTCGGGTCGCGGGTCTGTTTAAAATTGTGTGTCATACCCGTGCGATCGGACTCGATCAGAGCCAGAATGAGTCAGATCAGCACTGCTTGTGTTTTTTTGCAACTTGTAAAAGTAGGTAAAGAAAAGAGAAATAATAAAAAAAAGCGATCTCTCTCTCTCTTTCTCTCTCTCTCTCCCTCCCGTTAGAAGCAGAGTGCGCGGCCGCGCCCAGACTCAAAGAGAGTTAATGCAACTGCACGCACGGTAATGATGGATACCTTTGTGTGCAGTGGGGAAACAGATCTTTACTATATTTAAGTTTATTTTATTTCTATATTTTATTTTATGTTTTTCTTGGTAGTAATTATTGATATGTAGGTAGGCTACTATGTATAAGTGTCATTTTGAGTTCGTGTTCCTATTATGTGACATAGTAAATGGTTCAAATCTCAAAAATGCTTGCAGACTTTGAGTTACACACTCATATTTAAATATATTTCAAATCAGCAACAAAATCTGAGGTGAATTGTCACATAAATGTTTTCTATGACTCTCAAATTCGTTAAAAAAAACCCCAACATTTTAGGCGGATCCAGCTAGCGCGCATGTGCAGTCTCAAGTTTGTCGCATCATGTCATGTTTCTTTGGCAACCGGAGATTCCAGCAGAGAGCACATATGATAGCAAATAAATAATGTCAGCGACCATGGCACTGAACGAGAAATTGTTATTATAAGTTAGTTCAAAAGGACAAACGGTTAAGTTAGTTATTATGCGAGTTAACTCGAGTCAGAATGCACATGTGCAAAGTTGCATTTGTCATCCATCACCGTGACATCAAGTGGACTTTTAAAGCTGAAATACTGAGTGGATTAAGCTTGGAATAACGAGAGAAATAACATGGATAGAACTTTCTTGTCGGTGGATTGCAATGCATCACAGTCAGTCAGGTAACGTTACAAGAAAGTGAGACGACGACTACTAAAATT
This sequence comes from Chrosomus eos, assembly GCA_036326025.1. Classification (NCBI taxonomy): domain Eukaryota; kingdom Metazoa; phylum Chordata; class Actinopteri; order Cypriniformes; family Leuciscidae; genus Chrosomus; species Chrosomus eos. Next base: position 36,069,519 of record CM070838.1, read on the forward strand.
ATGTAAGACAAAAAGTTTTATTTTTCGCAACTTGTGTGAAATAATATGTGACAATCGGGTCCAGTCGGGTTTGTGTCTTCCCGTCGGGTTCGGGTCCAGTTTTCAAATAATAAACGGGTCCAGGTCGGGTCCGGGCACGGCGTTTCTCGGATCTGCACGGGTCCGGGTCCAACTTTTGAAATAATAGACGGGTCCGGGTCGGTTCGGTTTAGCACATTACGGGTCTCTTCCGGGTCGGGCATGAATTTTTGGACCCGTGAAGACCTCTAGTCCGTGCGTCGCGTTCAGGACAGTCATTTCTGTCAGACAGCTGAGCTGAATGGTCACTATTTCACGATGATCCTGAGCGTGGGGATCTGTTGTTATTTTTTCTCACGCCGCTTCAACACCTGGCGTGGGTGTGTCATGGGAGGAGTCACCTCGGGTCCGTGTGTTGCCTTTGTCTCTGTCATTTCTGATAGATCTCTGAGGTGAACGGACGTGTTTCGCGGAGCTCCTCACGAGGTGTTTTGGAATTAAAATCTCTAAAGTTTTGGATATACCTTTGGATAAATCTTTAAACAGGATAACAAAACAGGATGTAAAAACGTAAGTCAGTTTTTTAAATGTATGTATGTGTTTTTAATATTGTTATTTTTAAGATGATGTAGTTTTAATATGCTTTAATATTTGTTTGATGTTTTAATTTTAGAAAATGCATTTTAACATTTTACAAATGTGAAAAAAACACTAAAGATATGTGTATCTTAATGATATAAATTGTTTTAATACCTTTAAGCACTGTTATTCTGACAAAAGTGTATCTTCAAATATAGTAATTAGATCTATTTGCATGATGTAATTTTAATACAAACGGTTTTAGATGTTTTTAATGCTAAAACATTTGATAACTTTAAGAAAACACTTTTAAACTTTTTCATTAATGTTTTAAGTGTACAAACACTAAAAAATAAAGTATATTAAAGATATAAATTGTTTTAATAGTTTTAAACACTGTTATGTGAAAAAAGTACATCTTCAAATATAGTAATTAGTTCTATTTATTTGATGTAATTTTAATACAAACGGGTTTAGATGTTTTTAATGCTAAAACATTTTGATAACTTTAAGAAAACACAATTTAAAACTTTTATTTAATTATTGAATTATATTTTTAAATGTATTAATTATTTATTTTATGTCTAAACGTTTTTAACATTTGTGTATGGATACCGCTAAAAACACACTTTTATATATTGTTTTAAACATGATTTTTAACACGATGTAGTGTTTTTATTTAAAAAATGTGTAATAACGCTAAAGATATGTGTATTTTAATGATATAAATTGTTTTAATACCTTTAAGCACTGTTATTGTGAAAAAGTACATATTCAAATATAGTAATTTGTTCTATTTGTATGATATAATTTTAATACACGTTGTTTTGGATGTTTTAATGCTAAAAGCACTGTTATTATGAAAGTACATCTTCAAATATAGTAATTTGTTCAATTTGTATGATATAATTTTAATACACGTTGTTTTAGATGTTTTAATGCTAAAACATTGATAACTTTAAGAAAGCACAATTTAAACTTCCTCGTTAATGTTTTAACATTTTAAAAGTTTATGAACACTAAAGACATATATTTTAACTTTATACACCTTTAAACACTAGATAATTGTGAAAAAAAGTAAGCGAAGCACAATTTAAAACTTTTATTTATTTAATTATTGAGTTATATTTTTAAATTTATCAATTATTTATTTTTTGTCTAAACGTTTTTTACATTTTACAAATGTATGGAGACCGCTAAAAACACACTTTTATACATTGTTTTAAACATGATTTTGAACACTTTCAGATTCTTTAATAAAAAACACTAAACCTATCTCTGTTTTCTGTCATCCTTCTTAAAAAGACTGAAAATGTATTGTTTTGAATGTTTTTTCAATCATTTTGAGCATTTTTTACATTGAACAAGTAGGGGGGAAAAAAGACTATGGAAGTTAAAGGAGTAGTTCACTTTTAAAAAAAAATTTGCTGATAATTTACTCACCCCCGTGTCATCCAAGATGTCCACGTCTTTCTTTCTTCAGGCGAAAAGAAATTAAGGTTTTTGATGAAAACATTCCAGGGTTTTCTCCATATAATGGACTTCATTGGGAGCCAAACGGTTCAAGGTCCAAAAGACAGTTTCAGTGCAGCTTCAAATGGCTTTAAACAATACCAGACGATGAATAAGGGTCTTATCTAGCGAAACCATCAGCCATTTAAAAAATAAATAACAAAGTTTAAGTTTTTTAAGCACAAATGCTTGCCTTGCTCTGTTCTGTGATGAGCGTTCGTGACTGTCCTGTTCGAACTCGTTCATCAAAATTAACAAATCTTTTTTCGAGTCATGACTCGAAGGGTCCTAGATAAGCAATAATTTAAAAAAAAAATCCAAAATGTAAATGAATATACAACTTGCTATGTTCCACCTGGGGTATTCAGCTATGTGACAGCAGACAAAAAACTTATATTCTAATTTATTTCCAAAGGTATATGCATTGTACAGTCACTGAACAGTGAACACACTGAAATGTATGAAGAGCAGATCACTAAAAACAAAAAATGTAGATGCCACAAAAATTACATAAAAATAAAGTGCATCAAGTACATCATTACTGCCCGACTTTCTTTTAAAACCACCAGGACCAGGCAGAACAATCCTTCCAACCACTATAGATAGATTCTCAAATAGCTTACCTGATCTATCTCAGCTGCTCAGTGAACCCAAACAAACAGATGAACTAGAGGAAATGACTAGCAGTATGAGCAACATTTTCTCTAGTACACTAGATATTGTTGCACCAATTAGATTAAAAAAGGTTAGAGAGAGAAAACTAAAACACCATGGTACAACAGTGCTACGCATGCTATCAGGAGAGAAACTCGTAACTTAGAGCGTAAATGGAAACGAACTAATTTAGAGGTCTTCAGAATCGCGTGGAAAGACAGTATGTCACGTTATAAAAGGGCTCTAAAATCAGCCAGGGCTGAGCATATCCGCAAACTAATTGAAAATAACCAAAATAATCCAAGGTTTTTATTTAACACCGTGGCTAGACTAACAAATAATCAGACATCTCCAGAGCAAAATATTCCGTTACAATATAGTAGTAAGGATTTTATGAATTACTTCAATGAGAAAATAGAAAGCATCCGAAACACAATTGTAAATGTACAATCCTCTATGGTGTCTTATGACTCGGCCTCAATTATGGCCCCTCTAGAACAACTAAACCGCTTTACAACTATAGGACAGGAAGAACTAAATAAACTAATCATTGCATCTAAACCAACAACATGTTTATTAGATCCAATACCCACTAAACTACTGAAAGAAGTGTTACCTGTAGTGGAAGAGCCTCTTCTCAATATTATTAACTCATCTTTATTTTTAGGTCACGTTCCAAAAATATTCAAGCTGGCAGTAATAAAACCTTTCATTAAGAAACCGCAATTAGATCCAAATAACCTAGCAAATTACAGACCCATCTCAAATCTTCCATTTATGTCTAAAATACTAGAAAAAATTGTGTCCGCTCAATTGTACTCTTTCTTGCAAGAAAATGGTATCTACGAAAAATTTCAGTCGGGATTCAGACCGCATCATAGCACAGAAACTGCGCTAGTTAAAATTACAAATGATTTACTCTTAGCCTCTGACCAAGGCTGTATCTCAATACTAGTTCTACTTGATCTTAGTGCTGCGTTCGACACTATAGATCATAAAATACTCTTAGATCGACTACAAAACTACACTGGTGTTCAGGGACAGGCATTAAGCTGGTTTAGATCGTACTTATCAGACCGTTACCATTTTGTCTGTTTAAATGGGGAAAAATCAAAGATAACATCAGTAGACTATGGAGTGCCGCAAGGATCTGTCCTAGGCCCTCTGCTATTCTCAATATATATGCTGCCACTTGGTAATATTATAAGAAAACATGGAATTAATTTTCACTGTTATGCTGATGACACTCAATTATATATCTCATCACGACCAGATGAAAACACTAACTTATCTAACTTGACAGAGTGTCTAAAAGATATAAAATGCTGGATGACGTGTAATTTCCTGCTATTAAATTCAGATAAAACGGAGGTATTACTTATTGGTCCAAAAAACTACCCACAAAATCCCTTACAATACAACTTTAATTTAGAAGGATGTCCTGTTACTTTATCCACTACAGTAAAAGACCTGGGTGTTATACTAGACCGCAACTTGACTTTCGAAAATCATATTTCATATGTTACAAGAACAGCCTTTTTCCACCTTAGAAACATTGCTAAGCTACGTAACATGCTATCTGTTTCAGATGCAGAAAGTTAGTTCATGCATTCATGACCTCGAGACTAGATTACTGTAATGCTTTATTAGCTGGTTGTCCTGCATCCTCAATAAACAAGCTACAGTTAGTCCAAAATGCAGCCGCTAGAGTTCTTACTAGATCAAGAAAATATGATCATATAACACCAATTTTATCATCTCTACACTGGTTACCTATTAAGTTCCGTATCAATTACAAAGTATTACTATTGACTTATAAAGCTCTAAATGGTTTAGCTCCTGTGTATTTAACAGACCTTCTATCGCCCTACAATCCATCGCGCTCTTTAAGATCACAAAATTCGAGGCTTCTGGTCGTTCCTAGGATATCTAAGTCTACTAAAGGAGGGAGGGCGTTCTCACATTTATCTCCTAAACTCTGGAATAGCCTTCCTGATATTGTTCGAGACTCAGACTCGCTGTCCCAGTTTAAAACTAGATTAAAGACGCATCTCTTTAACCAAGCATTCACTTAATGCTTACCTTTTATACTACTTCTGAATCACTTCGAATGCATTAATATTATGAACATCAGCTATGCTAATTATTTCCCATCTGTCTTTCTGCTGTTATCTCGGGACGCTAGTCCCGAGGTAAATAGCGTTCGTCAGCTCCAGTTTGTATCCAGCGTCTCACGAAGACTTCAGATGCCCCAACACCTGTGATGAGACGACTAAACGCCTGTGGAGAGACGACTCGACGCCTGTGAAGAGACGACTAAACACCGGCGATATGTTATGCCTAAATTTATACATGATTAACTAACTGTATTTTTCTTTGTACATTTCTGAAATGCACTTTCTGTAAAGCTGCTTTGAGACAATGTGTATTGTGAAAAGCGCTATACAAATAAACTTGAATTGAATTGAATTGTTTGTGGCAGGTACTTGATTATTTTTTGTGTAAATAAAAGTAGTTAGTCTTTACATACAAAACTCACTACAGTTACTTTCTGTACTGACAAAAGGGCTTGTTTTTCTGATGTTATCCTACTATTGTATTAGTATTAAAATAGTGTTAATATACCTATGTAGTATAAATTTCAAATATATATTGCCGTAACAAAGACTTTAAGCACATTTAAACATAGCTGCTCTCCCTAAGACAGGTATCTAAGTACATTTTCATGCAAGAAATTTCACTTAATTACTGTTTATTTACTTGATAATAGAATTATTTCTTCACATCTTTGTTTAAATAAAACCATAAACGTTACAATGTAAAACTAGATTTGTCATTTACCTTCAAGTCCTCAGCATCAGTTTTGGAGTTGGTAGTCACATCCAATGTCTTCCCTGTTCTCTGCAGCCAAGACTGCAGGTTTTTAAAATGTTTTTCAACATTGGCCCCACAGGATGGACTTGAGAAGACAACTGCAGCACTTTGAACCATTTCATCTAGTTCTTTTAAAGTGCTTGCAGTTGTGAGGGCACCAAATACATGCATGGCCAGATGGTAGTGGTTTGGCGCACTGTGAATATAATATAATAATTAGGTTCAAGAACAAAATTATGTACTCCAATGTAAGATGTAACAGTAACAAAAAAATGTCATAACTTGTGCATATTATATCCAATCTGCCCTTTATTAATACTGGCCGCTCTATTGGAAATGTATTGAATACATTAGTATTGTAAGCATTTCACAGACAGAGTCGATGTAGGGCAATTCTGAGGCCACACTGCCAAAAGACTTTAAATTGTGTGCATTTTGGAAAGACCAGTTCACATTGGTCAGTTTACAAAGGTCACATTGGCAGTGCTGTTCTTATGTTTTGGTATAAGAAAAACAGATGTTGCTGTGGTGTTTTTTGTGCTAGCCCATTAATAAAAGTTCATTCATCACATAGAGTCTGTATAAAGTTCTTCAGACAACACTGTCACTAAAAAAGGAATGTCACGAACACTACTTTGTTAATGTATGGTACTTACAACTTTGTGCACATTTCCTTAGCATTCTTCATCACATGGCTAAGGCAACGATGAAGAATGGGCACCTCAAAATCTTCCTTTGTTCCTTTTCCACTGGCTATCTTGTAATAGTGGTTAATGGTGTCTTGTAGATTTTTTTTGGCGAATGACAGGCATATAGCCTGCATTAACACCATCGACCCATCGCAAAGGATCATGATGGGTGACCGCATACCTTTCCTTCCAAAGTGCCTTGCCACATCAGTTTGGAACGCCTCTAAGAAATAAGTCACAGAGGCTGTGGTGTGGTCACAGGTCAGATAAGTAGCAACAGGTAAAGGGGATGAGTTTTTTCTGGGGATTCCTGACCACCAACTCGTAAACATAGAATGGAGGAGATCCCTTCTCTTTTCGCATGATGCTGCCGGTCGCATCGAGATAAACAATGTCCTCCCGGCATCGCTCCTGATAAATTTCAATTCCCCTTTGTGACCACAGTAAAACACCTTTTGGTTGAAGCATGATTTTTTGAAGGACCTCATCAGGACTGTCTGTTTTCTTTTTTAGCATTATTTGAAGACTTATTACCTCATTGCTGTGCTGCCGGCTTCTCTGACGTGCTTCCCACGATATTGTTTTGAGGACATCGCGAGTTGGAGCCTCATCCCTACAGCCAGACTCCATTACATCATCAGGGATTTTATACAGCTTGTCAAGAAACATGGCTCGTGGGGGTTGCCTTTGCAAGTCTTGACCCAGTGTGTTCCTGTCATTTGCTCTTACAGGCCTTCTTTTTAATTCTGTTAAATTGTGATAGCAATGTCCACCTTGGTACTCTACTGTAGCCTTGAGGTTCTCTTCAGTATCAACTGTAACTGTTACGGTGACAGGGCAATCCTCAAACCTACAGTATCCAAGACAGGAGAATTCAGGACTTGCTCCCACCAAACCCAAACCCTTCAGTCTGTGCCTTTTAAAAGCGATGGAGCAGTACGGATGTATGGTCCTAAGTCCTTTCGCAATAACATTGGTCCACTGTAGTCCTTTAAAGCTTCTTTTTTTTCTATGTTGCTTTAGTTTGTCCCACTCGTTTCTTTCAATGAAAAAGAACGATGGGTTCTTTGGAAGGCGGATTTTAATAAATCCATCTTCATCAGATGGATAACTAATGGAGCCCTAATGAAAAAATACAATGTTACTGCAACATCTGTCCTGTAAAGATGTTTTTTTTACACTAATCTAATTTCATGTAGGATTGGCCAGGTAAGATTGCATCACACAGACGAAAATTACACATGTTGTTGATTTAGATGATTTAAAGAGTTTAGACAATTCTTCTACTCCTAAGCAATGAATGAATGATTTTTTTTCTCATCTACACTACAAAGCAAACTTGACAAATTTGTGAATAAAAACAGTGATGACTAACTGGCTCTGGAGATTTGTGTCCATGGTCATCAGCAGCAGTTTCACTGGCCTCAGACGGCAATGGAGATGGGGAATATTCTGGCTGGCGCTTTGACAAAATTTATAATCATGGTGTAAAAAATTAATCTCAAAAAGTACAGATAAGGGGATGTTAGGTCTTGCTGTGACTGTGTGTATGATATTGAAAAAAAAAAAATATATATATATATAATGCCTAGCAAACATATAACATTGCTGCATTTTTTTTTATAAGAAATTACAAGAAACTTTTATAAGAAAATAAGGTGTTGTAAACTCAATATAACAATTTTCATAACTGGTGCTCATCAGCAAGAGGTGTTTTATATTTCTCTCTCTCTCTCTATCTGTGTGTGTGTAATTTGTAATAATTTGAAGTCTGGAATCATGCTTTGAAAGACACACAGTGAAACAAAGAAATGCTCACCTTTTTAAATATAATTTTCAGTCTATATCGACTGTTTTTGGTGTTTGCAATCCCAAGTGCAATGCACACTTGTCCCCAGAAGCCCTCCTTATGTGTGACAGTGTCATCGTAATTGATGAGATTCTTTTTTACGAGTTCAACTGTCTCCACAATTTCATCGTCAACTATACGTTTGGTTTTGTTCTATTGGTGAAAAAAGACATTGATAAAAATAAAGAACATAGTTGCACATAGTTATTGGACTAAATGTACTTTCAGGGATGGATGGTAAACGACTGAATTACTCACCCCAAATAACTTGAATGAGTGCACTCTGGATAAAATAAAAAGGGAAGGCATTAGGAAGACAGCTTTCGTACATATTCCAGTCACATTTTAGAATACTGTTCCATCATTAATGAATAATTACACAGGAACAAATAAGTAATGCACTATTAACATTCTATAAACTACTATTAACTTAAAAGAAACTCTAATTAAGGAATTAGTCATTAATGGTGCTTAGTGAAATGTTGTAGTTCACTATTAGCTAATCTGGATCAGTAGCATAAAGTAAAAACCTTTCCAAAACCTCCATGCAATAATGAGTTATTAACCTTTTCACTTAAAAATACTGTTCCAAGTAGTTAAATCCCTCTGAATGGTTTGTTAATATTTGAGTCATTAATTGGTTTACCAAGTAGATTAAAAGTAGATTTCAAGCTAATAGTGAACTACCACATTCAACTAAGCACTATTACTTAATAATTCATTAATACGTTTTTTGTTAGATAATAGTTGCTAATACAATGTTAATTTAGCGTTACTCGTTTGTTACTGTTAGTTATTCATTAAAGTCCCCATGAAATCAAAATTTAACATACTTACTTTGTTTGCCTAAATTGATCGTTTTGTGGTGAACAATTCATCCATGCAAGTCAATCCACACAAAAAAATTTTTTGGCTTCGTAATCTTTAATCAAATTCTGAAAATGCCCCTCCCCTCTGCCTTGGAGGACCTGACCCTGATGACGTAGGTTTGACGGTTTAGGTGTCGGCTTAACATCCGTAACCACGCCCCTCCAACTGACATTAGACAGGCACACAGCGTGTGAAAGGAGAGATGGCGAGGAGGTGCATTTTTCTAGATCCAATCAGGTACTAGTTGAAAAAAAAAGCCACGCTCACTATTTTGCCTCATTTAGTATTCCGTTTCTCTCGCAAATACGTCACAGCACTGGAGAAAAGTCGTTTGCAACTTCCGGTTCACGGGGACTTTAATGATGGAACATTATACTCTATAGTGTTCATGTATCAGTTTAAAAGGTTAGCACTGTAATTACTTTTAGGTGATAGCGTTAACTTAAAACAAAACAAAAATTTTCTAATTGAAATGATTATGGCAATTAATTGAATCAAACACTGGCCTAAGTAAATAATTTGTATTTCATTATGCCTTGGTATCCACTGAATAATAATAAATTGCATGACATTAGACAGACCTCGGAGAAATAGCATATAGCCTAGGCCTAAATGGTTAAATGGTGCTACGTACAATCTCATTGCCGTAATTATGTTACTCAAATGTCCCAAATTACAGCTGTGTAAAGCAAATGGGGCTGCCTTATACGTGTAATATAATATGCATTCACCCTTGCTCTTTCTTCGACATCTTTTCCTTCCTCGATTTCTGCAAGCTTCGATTTTTTTGTTTTTACCAAGCAACAGCTATACTGTCTTTAACTTTTAATCGTGCGATTGTTGCCCTGCTATAAGATGCCAATTTAGGCTTCGCAGGTGCCTGTTTGGAACTTATTCGATTTTTGCTCTTTTGACATTTTGCACGTTGCACAATACTCAGCATAAATATTTAATAATACAATATTTTGTATAATAAATAAATACAATAAATACAAAACACTTTTTTTGTTTAGACATAATAACCATTCATTTGAAATATAATGGCAATCATTAAGGTCCAATCTCAAGTAGACATGAATACAGTGTTTCTTGTTTACAAGATATAAAAGTAATGTAGTTTACTTAATTTTGCATTATTACTTTAATACAAAGTTTTCTTCGCCAAATGTGACATATTATATAACGTTTTTTGTTTTTTTTTAGTTAATGTACTGAACCACTTTCACTGACGTCAAACTTCCAGTCTTAAGACGATTTGGCTCCCTCCGGTGGACAACAGCTACCACCTGTCCAACTTTGCATACAAATATATATGTAAGTTAACGGTGTTTTCCTTAGGCCTAGAAAATATTATCCAACACAAAACTGATGGGGAAAAGTAAGATAGCAAATCCATTGGCTAAGCACCATGGACTGCGTCAGTTATTTGTTCAGAGCAGTTTTAAGGCTCTAATGTAATGCATGATCAAGGATATAAATATGTGTTTATAATATTATGTGATATTTAGTGAGTAAAACTTATACAAAATTATTATAGGAACACAAAGGAACTAAACGAGGAAACATTCATTAGCCGTGTTATAACCGACCTTTGACAGACAAACCAGTCCTAGAGGCAACATGGGAAATGACAGTACTTTTTATAGATTGAAGTACATAATTTTATGTGATTGATAAAGATGTAGTTACATGTCAGTGTTACATCACAAAAACATTTATATTGCACACTTAAGGTCCACCACAGAGAGATTTGTGTCCAAAAACATTTACAATCGAAAGACACAAGCACAAAAGAAATAGGCATAAAAGTCTCTTCAGGGAATTGTTCACAACTGATGTCATTTTCCAACTTAACACCATGACAGATAATTTGACATGGTGCAACATCTGCCATTTCCACTGCCTTGCGCATTGTTGTGACTGAAACAAAAACAAACAAACAAACATGGAAATTATTTGTATTATTCATCAATGACAGAAAACACATGTACTGAAGTTTTTAAAGGCAATTTATTTTGTAATAGCCTACAACATCAGATTGTCCTGAAACTGTTCAGGTGACACGGTGAGAAGGTGTACTCTCCATCTGAGGTGAAATTGGGCAGTGTAAACTAGGATTTTTTTAAATCCTATTAATGGTTTTCTGAATGTTAAGTCAAAACAGCATATTTATGAATTTTGGAAGGCTCTTATTTTGTAATACAACATCAGAATGTCCTGAAACTGTGCAGGTGTCACGGTGAGAAGGTGTATTCTCCATCTGAGGTGAAATTGGGCAGTGTAAACTAGGATTTTTTTTTTTAATGGGTTTTCTGAATGTAAAGTCAAAACAGCGCATTTATGAATTTTGGAGGGCTCTTATTTTGTAATACAACATCAGAATGTCCTGAAACTGTGCAGGTGTCACTGTGAGAAGGTGTACTCTCCATCTGAGGTGAAATTGGGCAGTGTAAACTAGGATAAAAAAAAAAATGATTTTCTGAATATATAGACACAACAGCGTATTTATGAATTTTTGGGGGTCTTATTTTGTAATACAACATCAGATTGTCCTGAAACTGTGCAGGTGTCACGGTGAGAAGGTGTACTCTCCATCTGAGGTGAAATTGGGCAGTGTAAACTAGGATAAAAAAATATATATATATTTTCTGAATATATAGACACAACAGCGTATTTATGAATTTTGGAGGGCTCTTATTTTGTAATACAACATCAGATTGTCCTGAAACTGTGCAGCTGTCACGGTGAGACGGTGTACTCTCCATCTGAGGTGAAATTTGGCAGTGTAAACTAGACATTTTTTTTTTGTGATTTTCTGAATGTAAAGCCAAAACAGCGCATTTATGAATTTTGGAGGGCTCTTATTTTGTAATACAACATCAGATTGTCCTGAAACTGTGCAGGTCACATGGTGAGATGGTGTACTCTCCATCTGAGGTGAAATTGGGCAGTGTAAACTAGGATTTTTTTTTTATGTTTTTTTGAATGTATAGACACAACAGCGTATTTATGAATTTTGGAAGGCTCTTATTTTATAATACAACATCAGATTGTCCTGGAACTGTGCAGGTCACATGGTGAGATGGTGTACTCTCCATCTGAGGTGAAATTGGGCAGTGTAAACTAGGATTTTTTTTTTAGTGATTTTCTGAATGTAAAGCCAAAACAGCGCATTTATGAATTTTGGAGGGCTCTTATTTTATAATACAACATCAGAATATCCTGAAACTGTGCAGGTCACACGGTGAGAAGGTGTACTCTCCATCTGAGGTGAAATTTGGCAGTGTAAACTAGATTTTTTTTTTAATGATTTTTTGAATGTATAGACACAACAGCGTATTTATGAATTTTGGAGGGCTCTTATTTTATAATACAACATCAGATTGTCCTGAAACTGTGCAGGTCACATGGTGAGATGGCGTACTCTTCATCTGAGGTGAAATTGTGCAGTGTAAACAGGATTTTTTTTTTGTGATTTTCTGAATGTATAGACACAACAGCGTATTTATGAATTTTGGAGGGCTCTTATTTTGTAATACAACATCAGAATATCCTGAAACTGTGCAGGTGACACGGTGAGAAGGTGTTACTCTCCATCTGAGGTGAAATTTGGCAGTGTAAACTAGAATTTGTTTTTTAATGATTTTTTGAATGTATAGACACAACAGCGTATTTATGAATTTTGGAGGGCTCTTATTTTATAATACAACATCAGATTGTCCTGAAACTGTGCAGGTCACATGGTGAGATGGCGTACTCTTCATCTGAGGTGAAATTGTGCAGTGTAAACTAGGATTTTTTTTTTTGTGATTTTCTGAATGTATAGACACAACAGCGTATTTATGAATTTTGGAGGGCTCTTATTTTGTAATACAACATCAGAATATCCTGAAACTGTGCAGGTCACACGGTGAGAAGGTGTACTCTCCATCTGAGGTGAAATTTGGCAGTGTAAACTAGAATTTTTTTTTTTATTATTTTTTGAATGTATAGACACAACAGCGTATTTATGAATTTTGGAGGGCTCTTATTTTATAATACAACATCAGAATATCCTGAAACTGTGCAGTTGACACGGTGAGAAGGTGTACTCTCCATCTGAGGTGAAATTGGGCAGTGTAAACTAGAATTTTTTTGTTGTGATTTTCTGAATGTAAAGCCAAAACAGCGCATTTATGAATTTTAGAGGGCTCTTATTTTATAATACAACATCAGAATGTCCTGAAACTGTGCAGGTGTCACGGTGAGAAGGTGTATTCTCCATCTGAGGTGAAATTGGGCAGTGTAAACTAGGATTTTTTTTTTAATGGGTTTTCTGAATGTAAAGTCAAAACAGCGCATTTATGAATTTTGGAGGGCTCTTATTTTGTAATACAACATCAGAATGTCCTGAAACTGTGCAGGTGTCACTGTGAGAAGGTGTACTCTCCATCTGAGGTGAAATTGGGCAGTGTAAACTAGGATTAAAAAAAAAAAAGATTTTCTGAATATATAGACACAACAGCGTATTTATGAATTTTTGGGGGGTCTTATTTTGTAATACAACATCAGATTGTCCTGAAACTGTGCAGGTGTAACGGTGAGAAGGTGTACTCTCCATCTGAGGTGAAATTGGGCAGTGTAAACTAGGATAAAAAAAATATATATATTTTCTGAATATACAGACACAACAGCGTATTTATGAATTTTGGAGGGCTCTTATTTTGTAATACAACATCAGATTGTCCTGAAACTGTGCAGCTGTCACGGTGAGTCGGTGTACTCTCCATCTGAGGTGAAATTGGGCAGTGTAAACTAGGATTTTTTTTTTTTTGTGATTTTCTGAATGTAAAGCCAAAACAGTGCATTTATGAATTTTGGAGGGCTCTTATTTTATAATACAACATCCGATTGTCCTGAAACTGAGCAGGTCACACGGTGAGAAGGTGTACTCTCCATCTGAGGTGAAATTTGGCAGTGTAAACTAGGATTTTTTTTTTAATGATTTTTTGAATGTATAGACACAACAGCGTATTTATGAATTTTGGAGGGCTCCTATTTTATAATACAACATCAGATTGTCCTGAAACTGAGCAGGTCACACGGTGAGAAGGTGTACTCTCCATCTGAGGTGAAATTTGGCAGTGTAAACTAGACATTTTTTTTAATGATTTTTTGAATGTATATACACAACAGCGTATTTATGAATTTTGGAGGGCTCTTATTTTATAATACAACATCAGATTGTCCTGGAACTGTGCAGGTCACACGGTGAGAAGGTGTACTCTCCATCTGAGGTGAAATTGGGCAGTGTAAACTAGGATTTTTTTTTTAGTGATTTTCTGAATGTAAAGCCAAAACAGCGCATTTATGAAATTTGGAGGGCTCTTATTTTTTAATACAACATCAGAATATCCTGAAACTGTGCAGGTGACACGGTGAGAAGGTGTACTCTCCATCTGAGGTGAAATTTGGCAGTGTAAACTAGAAATTTTTTTTTAATGATTTTTTGAATGTATAGACACAACAGCGTATTTATGAATTTTGGAGGGCTCTTATTTTATAATACAACATCAGATTGTCCTGAAACTGTGCAGGTCACATGGTGAGATGGCGTACTCTTCATCTGAGGTGAAATTGTGCAGTGTAAACTAGGATTTTTTTTTTAGTGATTTTCTGAATGTATAGACACAACAGTATAATATTATTTTAGGATGGATAGATGGATGGATTGATAGATAGATAATTATAAATAGACAGATACATAAATATAGATAGACAGATAGACAGATAGATAGATAGATAGATAGATAGATGGGTGGGTGGGTGGGTGGGTTGGTGGGTGGGTCGGTGGGCGGATGGACGGATGGACGGACGGACGGACGGACGGACGGACGGACGGACGGACAGACAGACCGAGACCGAACCGAGAGACAGACTGACAGAACAGACAGACAGACAGACAGACAGACAACAGACAGACAGACAGACAGATAGATAGATAGATAGATAGATAGATAGATAGATAGATAGATAGATAGATACAGAAAGAAAGAAAGAATAAATTAATGTGAAATAGCCTTCGCCGGAAGATCAGTTGTTTTCAATCCAGATGACGGCTTGACGGTCTTACCGTAATAGCTAGTGTTTACGCGCACCGCGAAATATAAGGGCGGCTAGTTTGACCGCTCATTTCGAGGTGGCGGCTGGCTTTACCGCAGTGTGAAACTGTCTGGTCTGAAGGACTGTATGTAATCCGTATGAAATGTGCATTTCTCTCTGGCGCGTTCACACTACAAAGATCGCAGTCAGCATCGTCAACTTCATCTTTGCAGCCGACACACAAAAAAAAAAACACTTGTTTATTAATGTGTATCCAAATGTATCCTTGCTATATTTGACATAGGCCTATTCATAATCATTACTTTTGCCGGTTCTTTGTGACAGCTAGGTGCTTTATTGGCAGCGCCAATATGTATGACCTTTACCTGGACTGTTCCCTGCTGGTGGAATGACCTGCCCAACACATTTTCAAGAAACTGCTAAAGATCCATCTTTTCCGTAAACACTTGACCCAATAATACTAAATCTTTGTGTCACAGGTCGGGGGGGCCAAAGCCAGACTGCACTGCGTGGGCCAGGAGGGAGCCCCTCGCCAGTCAGGTAGATAGCCGGGTACGTATATCTCCTCAGAGCAGGGCCACTCCCGTGTCGTCGCTGGACAGCAGGTGCGGGGTCCCTTGTGTCTCTTCTCCTTCCTCAGGGTTCAGTCGTTAACAGAGGCATCCCTTTATTTCAAAGACAGAGACAATTTTACAAGCTCACTTCCCTTTACAATGGGGCAAGGACTTACGGCTGGAGCGGATGGCTGTACTGACACGATGTGGCCAGGGCGAACCTTCGGCTTCAGGCAGGCATCGCACAAGAAGACAGCAGCAGAATAATCATCTACTTGAACAGACAGAGCATTTTATACAGGTGCAGGCACACTCCACTGCAGGATGGAGAATCTGGCTTACGGCTGAACTGTGTGGCTCTAAGCGGACAGTGCTGAGGCTAAAGTGGGTCCTTCCTTCAGACAGGCAGCACACAAGAAGGCAGTGGCAGAAGAATCTTCTATTTAAATAGACAGGACAAGTTATACGGGGCAAGCACAATTACCACCAGATCCAAGGTGGATCTGTCCCGGCTCCCGCCCTGCAGAGACAACCTGGTCCCATCAACCGTGTCAACCACCGTCTGGCCATCTACAAGAGAGCAGCCACACCGATATTCTGGTGTCCCAAGCCCCATGATCCTGGCCCAGGCTGGGAAAAGACTGAAAGGGGTACCCTGGAAGCAGCGTGGTCTTGTGGACCTATCCTCCTCACTTCACTCACTGACTTGCTGGAGGAAACAGTCGAGGAGATGGATGGAGATGGTGAAGAAGAGATTGATCGAGAAGAGATCGCAAGAGATAGATTATGAAGACCTGCTGTATGATAATCGACATCATTGCCCTCGACCTTTGATTAGAATCACTTTTTTCTATTTCCGTTTATTCTAATGGGGATTTGTTATACCCTAATATATATATATATAAATATATATTTGACTATATGAGTGTTTTTTTTGTTTTGTTTCAATAAATAACGGTTTGAATAGTAACTCCTTATTATGGGAGATGTTCATTTGGACCAACATGTGACAATATTTCAAGTAGGGATCATCAACATTTACTTATTAGACATCATAAAGACTATAAAAATACAAAAGTTAGAAACCATATATCAATAGGGTCCATAGGGGAGGAGTTCCAGTGATCCAATGGCACAGATGTTTAATTTTTTTTTTTGTGTTTGAGTTTTAATGCACCATATATCATCTAATCACGACAATCCTCATATCTATCAATTCCTCATGCAAAGCCGAAGAGAAAATGGGGTGGATTGTGTCTGTAGGATGTATTGTTCATATTCTATGTAGATTTAAATTGTTCATTTTTCACAGCCGAAAATCAAGCACGGACACAAAAGATGATACAAAAAAATTACATATGGGACAATAATTTGCGTGGGGAACATAAAAATTCCTTTACTAGACACCTTAAGGATTACAAAACACTAGGTTAAAAATATACCTTTCGGGTGCAGGTGATACTTAAGTATCAAAAGTAAAGAGTACATTGCATTGTTTTATTATTGTTGTATGTAATACTTACAGTACCTTATGCCTCTGAAGCAACCTAGTGAATACACCAGTTATAGTATATGTGGAATTAAGAGCTTTTAAAATGTTATAAAACCTATAGAAATTAAACAACTGAATTGACAAAAAAAGACAACAAAAAGAAATTGTTATGAATGATCCTGGAGGCAAGCTGGTTGAGAACCCAAATGCAACTTTAATTTTAATAATTAAATAACTTTATTAATAGAAGAGAAATTAAGAGTATTAAAGTAACAAACACAGTTACACCAAATATCTTAAATTGAGTAAAAAAGCACACTTAGCTTAATAGATTTGATGAAACAAAGTTTATTCATATGAACTCAAAGCGCTCCCTTATATATCTAGAAAGGAAAGGGTTAAAAGCGCTACACGTACATATTTAATATAATAAAAAACATAATAAAACTCCATAGATGAAATGAAATAATAATAATACAATTTTCCATCGATTGAGTCCTCGACGATTCTTCATCTTCGTCCTCTTCAAAGGAACGTGTTTCTGTGAGAGATAATGTGAAACAAAGCAGAAGTTTTTGCCTGTCTAATGGTGTCTTTAATAATGTAAAGGATCAATAATTAAAGGTATTTTACACTCATCATGATAAAAGTTTTGATTTATATTGCCACAAATTGAAGCACAAAACTCACAAAAAAGAAAAATTGTCACCAAAAAAAGGCCTGATGTGTGTAAACGCTGTAATTTTTTCAAACCACTGACAGAGAAAACAAGCATTTGTGGACTTTTGACTCAGAGAAACGTCTCAGGTTACGTATGTAGGGAACGAGACGCTGCGTCGAGACGCGGTGGGAACGCCCTGCGTGATTGCGGCGTGAAGCACGTGTGTAATCAGTCCAATGCAGTGTTGGGAAAGTTCTTTTTCTACATGAACTAGTTCAAAGTTCAGTTCACAAATTTTAAAATGAACTAGTTCATAGTTCTTTTTTTCCATATGTTGCTGCGAGCTTCTTTTTTTAATTGTATTATTGCCACAGCCCATATACAACCACAGACAGCAATTATTTTATCAACGGGCAAAGTTTGCACAGAAATGTAATATTTTTCCCATCCTCACCGACCTTGTCATAAAACTCATTTAAATGATCATACGACGCCTCCTCGCTCGCTGCTTTGTCGACTACATGCTGCTTTTTGTTCAGCCCGATCTCATGAAAGTGCGTATCTATACAATGAATGTTATTTCTCGTGTCATTTATACGGCAAAAATAGTTTTTGCGTATATATGATACGCAGTTTTCGCGTGCATATGATACGCACTTTATGGCGTGTAATACGCACGCACTTCCCTCCCCCCTAAACCTACCCAAGTGGTTTTCAGTGCGTAGCATATGCACGCAAAAAACATTTTTGCCGTATAAATGGCATGAGAAATGACATTCGTGGTATAGATACGCACTTTCATGAGACTGTATTGTTTTTGTTTTGATGACGCATGCAGCGGTGCGACGCTGGTGGCTGGTGTTGCCAGATTGGGTGTTTTTTTCGCTACATATTAAAACCTGTTTACGTGTGTTTTAGCCGGGTTTTCGCCTGGAAGGCTCTATAGAAATCTGGCACCCTATTGAACGAAGTTAAACAGAGAGAGCGTGCGTTCACAGACACCAGAATGAACGCGTTCACAGTAACGTTCATCAGGCAGTAATTCAGTACGTTCAGTTCACGTTCGCCCAAAATATGAACGAGTTCAGGCACAACACTGGTCCAATGGAAAAGTGAGACGTCATAGGCGGGTGATGTCACCGACCGGGAAGCTATAAAGCACCCCTGAAAACAGACCGCGACAGCTTCTGTGCCTTCAACTAGCACTCTCTGTATACTGTCCCTGTCTATTTATTGTTGTCTGTCATTACAAGCACAATATTTCACAGTATCTATCTATCTATATCTATATCTATATATATTATGGCGAAACAAGAGTTCGGCCATTCTTTGAGGAGGTACACAAATGGATCTGACAGCGGGGTTTGAGACGGGCCCTGCCCTATCTCAGCCTTCACCTGTTAGATCCAGTGCCTTATCTCAGCCTTCACCTGTTAGATCCAGTGCCTTATCTCAGCCTTCACCTGTTAGATCCAGTGCCTTATCTCAGCCTTCACCTGTTAGATCCAGTGCCTTATCTCAGCCTTCACCTGTTAGATCCAGTGCCTTATCTCAGCCTTCACCTGTTAGATCCAGTGCCTTATCTCAGCCTTCACCTGTTAGATCCAGTACCTTATCTCAGCCTTCACCTGTTAGATCCAGTGCCTTATCTCAGCCTTCACCTGTTAGATCCAGTGCCCTATCTCAGCCTTCACCTGTTAGATCCAGTGCCCTATCTCAGCCTTCACCTGTTAGATCCAGTGCCTTATCTCAGCCTTCACCTGTTAGATCCAGTGCCTTATCTCAGCCTTCACCTGTTAGATCCAGTGCCTTATCTCAGCCTTCACCTGTTAGATCCAGTGCCCTATCTCAGCCTTCACCTGTTAGATCCAGTGCCCTATCTCAGCCTTCACCTGTTAGATCCAGTGCCCTATCTCAGCCTTCACCTGTTAGATCCAATGCCTTATCTCAGCCTTCACCTGTTAGATCCAATGCCTTATCTCAGCCTTCACCTGTTAGATCCAATGCCTTATCTCAGCCTTCATCTGTTAGATCCAGTGCCATATCTCAGCCTTCACCTGTTAGATCCAGTGTCCTATCTCAGCCTTCACCTGTTAGATCCAATGCCTTATCTCAGCCTTCACCTGTTAGATCCAATGCCTTATCTCAGCCTTCACCTGTTAGATCCAGTGCCATATCTCAGCCTTCACCTGTTAGATCCAGTGCCCTATCTCAGCCTTCACCTGTTAGATCCAGTGCCCTATCTCAGCCTTCACCTGTTAGATCCAGTGCCCCATCTCAGCCTTCACCTGTTAGATCCAGTGCCCTATCTCAGCCTTCACCTGTTAGATCCAGTGCCCTATCTCAGCCTTCACCTGTTAGATCCAGTGCCTTATCTCAGCCTTCACCTGTTAGATCCAGTGCCTTATCTCAGCCTTCACCTGTTAGATCCAGTGCCTTATCTCAGCCTTCACCTGTTAGATCCAGTGCCCTATCTCAGCCTTCACCTGTTAGATCCAGTGCCCTATCTCAGCCTTCACCTGTTAGATCCAATGCCTTATCTCAGCCTTCACCTGTTAGATCCAGTGCCATATCTCAGCCTTCACCTGTTAGATCCAGTGCCTTATCTCAGCCTTCACCTGTTATGTTATGGCGCTTTTCCACTGCAGGTACGGCTCGGTACGGTTCGACTCGGTGCGGAACGGTTCGTCTCGCTTCGCTTTTCCACTGCGTGGTACTACTCTGCTCGGTACGGCACGGTTCGGTTCGCTTTAGCGCGGTTGCTTTTCCACTGCAGTTAGTACCCCTTGGGTGGGACTGATCGTTACACTGTTTGTAGGTCCGGTGATAGCCGTGTGCGGCTAAGAGCTGAGCTACTTGGAACACCTTTTCATTCCGTTTTGCCCCCGCTCCTCGGCAACCAACGAGAGGAACGTCTGCACCTCAACCACGATTCAGCCATTTCTTTTTTAAAGTTTTGATCTCTTTTTTTTCAAGAAAGTAAAACACAGGTGCTACCGCGTTGGCTGTTGTCTACTGGTTATATGACTCCGTATAGCGGGTTTAGTGTCTCGTGTCGCAAATCCAATG
The DNA here is from genome assembly GCA_036326025.1 of Chrosomus eos. Lineage (NCBI taxonomy): Eukaryota > Metazoa > Chordata > Actinopteri > Cypriniformes > Leuciscidae > Chrosomus > Chrosomus eos. The sequence continues at coordinate 36,090,442 of CM070838.1, forward strand.
ACGCTGGTAGTGACGATTCTGTCTGTCTGACCAATCAGTGATCTGCAGTGTTTCACGTCACATTTTAGTACCTGTACGGTACGCTTGGAACCTCAACAGATCAGGTACCATTTAAAGCGCGCCGAAGCGAGCCGTACCGTACCGTACCATGCAGTGGAAAAGCACCACAAGTGAGCCGTACCGAACCGAACCGTACCGTACCATGCAGTGGAAAAGCGCCAAAGCGTGCCGTACCGAACCGAACCGTACCGTACCCTGCAGTGGAAAAGCGCCATTAGATCCAGTGCCCTATCTCAGCCTTCACCTGTTAGATCCAGTGCCTTATCTCAGCCTTCACCTGTTAGATCCAGTGCCTTATCTCAGCCTTCACCTGTTAGATCCAGTGCCTTATCTCAGCCTTCACCTGTTAGATCCAGTGCCCTATCTCAGCCTTCACCTGTTAGATCCAGTGCCTTATCTCAGCCTTCACCTGTTAGATCCAGTGCCCTATCTCAGCCTTCACCTGTTAGATCCAGTGCCTTATCTCAGGGAGGAGCACGCGCTGCGGTTTCTTCTCCTCGAGATGAGGCACCAGTGCTGTGATTATCCAGTTCTGAGGAACTCAGGGGATTATGAGAGTTCGCCGCCTCATACCTCTGTTTATAGCACTTATATATAGTTTATATCTCACAGAGGTTATAACTCGTGCTGTGTCTAAATTAAAAATTGACTGGCCAGCCGAGGAACGTGATGATGTTAATAAAAAGAGTTTATTATATGAGAGATTCCTTACATCAAGATCACAACCTCCTCGTCAGGGCTTACCTTTTTTTTTCCGATCTCTACACTGAGGTGTCGATAAACCGGTCTCATCTTCATCTTTGTCCTCTTCAAAGGAACGTGTTTCTGTGAGAGATAATGTGAAACAAAGCAGACGTTTTTTGCCTGTCTAATGGTGTCTTTAATAATGTAAAGGATCAATAATTAAAGGTATTTTACACTCATCATGATAAAGTTTTGATTTATATTGCCACAAATTGAAGCACAAAACTCACAAAAAGAAAAAATGTCACCAAAAAAAAAAGGCCTGATGTGTGTAAACGCTGTAATTTATTTAAACCATTGACAGAGAAAACAAGCATTTGTGGACTTTTGGCTCCGAAGAGAAAAGTCTCAGGTTACGTATGTAGGGAACGAGACGCTGCGTCGAGACGCGGTGGGAACGCCCTGCGTGATTGCGTCGTGAAGCACGTGTGTAATCAGTCCAATGGAAAAGCGAGACGTCATAGGCGGGTGACGGATTATGAGAGTTCGCCGCCTCATACCTCTGTTTATAGCACTGAAGTCTCACAGAGGTTATAACTCGTGCTGTGTCTAAATTAAAAATTGACTGGCCAGCCGAGGAACGTGATGATGTTAATAAAAAGAGTTTATTATATGAGAGATTCCTTCCATCAAGATCACAACCTCCTCGTCGGGGCTTACCGTTTTTTCCCGATAAACGGTCTCATTTCGTGTTTTTAATCCCCAGACATCTAACTACAGTACTGTTATGGGGATTATGGTTAATCAATGCCTGGTTATAGCAATGCCTCCGGCTGAAGAGACGCTTGCGAGCTATCTCTCTCTCGAGTCAGCGTCATCTCTTAAAGCCTTGACGAAGCCATTAAAAGCCACTTCAGCGCTGGTGGGTAAATCTTATATGGCAGCAGGTCCGGCCGCAGCATGTCGATTTTACAAGCATGTCAGGCTGACCTGCTTAGGGATGTGGATGATTGCGAGAAAGTCAGCGCAACTGTGTCGCGCAACAGATCTGTCTCTCCGTGCCACCAAGGAGACGGCCAATCTTTCTGATATCAAAGATAGAGACAAGACAAGATCTGAGGACTGTCATCGTCTCTAAAAAGGCTGCGACAAAGAAGAAGTCCTGACGCCGAGGGTTTCAGGCTTCTGAGGGTGATCCCATCCGGGGAGGGATGATTTCGAGAAATTGTTCGCCGTTTCAGGGCACCGAAGTGTCAGTGTCCACATGCGATCCTCCGAGGAGGGTCGTAAAGCAGTCAGGGGTGCGTTTCCCGAAAGCATCGTTAGCCAACTATGGTCGCAAGTTCCGTCGTTACCAATAGAGTTCAATGGAAATTGCGACCAACTTGCGACCATAGTTGGCTAACGATGCTTCCGGGAAACGCACCCCAGTTCGGTTTTTCCCTGCCGGTTCGCCGTTACAGGGCACCGAAGTGGCTGTTCGACTAAATCCAGAGGCCAGTCTCAAGAGACTGTTACCCTTAGTAGATTTTCTGGCAGCGTGGAAACTACTGCTAAATATATCTCGTTGGGTCCTGCATATAATAGAGGGGGATTCGACTAAATCCAGAGGCCAGTCTCCCGCCCATGACGTCCCGCTTTTCCATTGGACTGATTACACACGTGCTTCTGATTTCACGCAGGGCGTTCCCACCACGTCTCTTGAAAGGGAACCGACCTGTTGTTGACCATTGCTTGATTGTCATTGTACAGGATCCTGGAATGAAAAGGTCAGTTAGTGTGAGACTATAAATACATACTTTAAATAATGTCAAATACTAGTGTAAATAATACATACTTCCACGGCGCATTGCGATAATATGACTCTTATGTTTAATGTGGTAGAAACCAAGTGTGCGATTCTTCTTCAGTGTCTTATCATTGTTGACAAGTATTGTGTTTTGAACTGTGAAAGAAACGCAACAACATGAGGAACAGCGAACACACATGATATCACACTCACACACTTATTTATTTATTTCTACATTGTGGCCTCACAGCTTCAGCTCTGCCACTCTGAGCTCGATTAGCTATGTCTGAGGTAAAACACGCCCCCTCATTAGCCTACAGAGGAAGAAATGTAGAAATAAATAAAAGTGGAAATAAATAAATGCATAAATAAATGAAAAAATAAATAAATATGGAATACAATTATATATAGGGTAAAACTACTTTTATTTATTTTACTTTTTTCTTCTTATGTATTTATTTTCACTTTTATTTATTTTCACATTTATTTATGTATACGTATTTATATCTACATTTATTTACGTCTACATTTCTGCTATCGAGATCCTTCGCTCATCTCGTGTTGAACAAAGAAAAGAAGAGAGGAATATACAGTAAACCAAACTATATTCAGACTCCTTCAACATTTCTCACATTATCTCAGTTTATTCACCTTAGTTTAGAAAATATTGTAATTGAACATTTCAAACAGGACTACAACATTTGTGTGACATTTTAATATCTTAAGGAGTATTCTGTGGTATTTATTCATGGCTGTCATACCAAACAAATAGTTCCAAGTAGACTTACCTATACTAAAACAAAAATATGTAAAAAGAATGCCTTTGGGAATGTCATTATGACAAACTACTAATTTTCTCCCTTATTATCTCTCCATTGTACACTTCCTGGCTGTTGTGCAGTTCATGAAAATGCAAATTTTTTTTTTTAAACCCATTAAGAAAATAAACACAAAAAGAGACTGGGTATTGTGCAAAAAAAAAACTTTAATGAACAAAAGCAATAAAATAAAAATGAAAAAGAAAAGAAAAAGAAATGAAGGGTGCTTGATGAGTCCAGGTGACTAGGCTGTCATGCTGAAAGCTGGTTGGGATGTGGGGAATTAGGCATAACATGAATTCACTGGCAGGCTCTCATGTGTCATCCCAGGTTTTGCCACTGTAAAATATCATAAGTGCAAAAAATGTCATTAGAACACAGAAAAAAAAAATCACTGTTGGGTTAAATTTAGAGAGTTAATTTAAATGTATTTATGTTTGTTAAACATTTACTCAATTTACTTAATTACAAAATTGAGGTACTTGGACCTAGTGTATTTTCATTTCACACATTTTTATACAACATTGCATCTCACAGGAAAATATTGTACTTTTTACTAAACTATTGTCTGGCAGCTCTACTTAAACGATGTACAGTTCCTGTACATTGAAAGCCATGCATCTCAAAATTGACTGAAGTTCCTGATAAACTGAGGGATTAAGTTGTCATTAGTGGGATGAGGAAAATCACATTTCCAGCACATGTACAACAGGATTCTCCATCTTAGAAATACTAAATTATGACACACAAGTGTTTCAGATGCTGAAAGATTAATTTATGTGTGCATGACATGGATAGCTTCTGTGGTCTACAATAGCAAAAAGTAGTAAGACACAAGAACCAAATGTTCAATGCACAGCTTCATACACTGCTAACATGCAGAACTGAACATCGAAAATGTATTCTACTGATGTCATTACCATTTGATATCAGCGGGTCAGTGAGATAGCCAAATTGTTGAACTTTTGCCGATTCCACTCCATTTCACCTGGTTAAGAATTAAAAAAAGAAAAAACTGTTTGCAGATGTTCAGTTTAGATAATGTGATTCTATCACATACCAACATTTCCTTACCTCGCATTTAAAATCATGGGCTTTGGCATGAAATACAGAAAGGAACGGCTCCATGCTCAGAAGGTGCTGGAGCTCCGGACAGCTTTTTGCAACTCTTTGGAGGTAGGGCCAATATTTGCAGGTGATTTGCCTACTGGCCAGCTATTTTGCAGGTACAGGGGATAGGACACAATGTCCCCCTTATACATATTTAAGGCACAGAGCAGGACTCCGTGCCGACCCACCACAAGCTCCAATCCCTCCTCGTCCACCTTGCTGGCAGATATTTGTGAGGTCTCTCTCTGGCTGCTGCCCACTCCCCTCCACAAACACCTCTTCCACTGACCTACAATATGGAAAATGGTTGATGAAAATAAGACTCTCCTAAACAAACTCTTCAGAAAGAGGTTATTATAGTGCTGTAGTCTAATTATCATCTAGAATTGTACATGTTTGGTTGTGTTGTGAATGTGGTCTACAAATCTTTTCACGTCTTCGTCCTTGGCTATGAAGACGCCTTCAAAGATAACCTGTTCCTCAGATCTAAAAATACAAAAAACAACAATTGGTGATGGACAACAATCTTATAACTTATAATCTGAGATTTCTTAGTTCACATTGAAGAGCTGTTTTCGTATTAATACAAACACTGTGATACGCAGTTTGGAGTACCTAGCAGCATTCTTGAAACGGTGATGCTTTGCCGTTTCCATCAACTGAAACTGCAAGCATATCTGGGGTGCATGCAGGACAGTTGAAGGGTTCTTCCTTGCTTGTCCACTTCAAATCGCACAACCTCCCACTCAAAAAAACGTTTCAGAAAACTGTCTGCTGAGATCTTGCCAGTCTATTAAAAATAAGGAAACCAACAGCTAATAATGTACAACAAATACATTAGCATCAAACAGCTGATCAAACCACAACTCAAAAATATCAACAATACTGCAGGATAGATAAATTCAATACTCACACGACGAAAGCGGACAGTTCGCCGATTCAGCATTCTCAGCATGGTGCCGCCATCTTCATTTCTTCAAATGAAAAAAAGACATCTGTGGCATAAACTGTGTGAAGGGTTGCAGGCCAGTAGTCAGTAGTCTGTTTAGGCCAGCGACTCCAGCAGTCCAAGTGGCTTGGTATGCCTCGCAAATTAACTCGGGCATGCTTAGATCATGTCGTCCTGGAAATATCAAAAACACATCCACTGTAATATAAACCAGGTTTGGGTTCTTTGTACAATTTATACATTACCTCGTGTACTTCGTATATATTTTTTTATTTTTATATCTATGTCAAACTTGTAGGGAGTCGCTCGCGTATGGATAGATATTTATATTTAAGATGCTTCTCAAACAGGACAAAATAAAGTTCTTCACATTCTTACCATTTATTGTGACTACAGCAACAACCTTTCCTGCACTGACCCTCAATGACTCTGGTGAACAACTACAGATTTTGTCAGGCATCTCCACAGGTACAAGCCGGACTGAAAAGGATAATACAGTACATTTGAATTATGATCATTTTACATAATCTACTTTTTATGTAAAAAAATCAAATGATTGGTTCTGGTTTGATTGTTTCCCTGACATATCAAGCTATACATGTATTCCTTGATTTGAACACTCATAAGTGCCTAAACAATGTAGATCTTCAAAATATCATGAATGAAAAACAATACTGACCCTTATTTGACTGATTCCTGCTTGATTTTGGCCTTGCATAGACAATATTTCCAGTAATGTCCAGTCCTCATCCTTCAGTTCTTGGTCATCAACCAGGTTATCCAAGATCATGAGATGTTCTTGGATTTCTGAATCACTCTTGGACATTGTGATGGGCAGAAAATACAAACAGACAAAGACTCACAACAAATAGATGGAATAAAAAGACAAAGACTCACAACGATTAGATAGAATAAAAATAATTTTTGAAGTTGCCAAATTTGAGGGACCTAAAAAAAAAAAACAGAATTGAACAGTTTATACCATTTTCTCTTCATCTGTGTTTCCAGAATGGGCTAGATTGTGTGTGATATTAATTGTATACAGATCAATAAACAAGAAATTAATATTGTTTATACACACACATATATATATATATATATATATATTATACACACATCATTTTTTGTTATTATTAATTATATTAGACAAAAAAATTTAATAAAATGTTCCAAACAAAGCCACAGCAGAACTTCTAATATATATGAATCAGTCAATAAGTTATGGCAGCATTACTTATTACATTAATTATATACATTAATTGTTTTATTTAATATTTAAAAACTTTGATTAGCCACAATTTAGTAGTTATGAATTATTTTTTATTGTTTATGACAGATTTATTTGGGTGGTGATCATTTTATATAAATAAATAAAAATTAGGCTGTAAATAAAACAACAAACCAATCTGGTAACACCGCTCTTCATCTGAACATTTATAATGTTGGATAATAGTTGTGGGCTAATGTAATACTGAAAATATTGCATTAGGTTACCCTATGATTGTACCTTACATGATTATTATTACGTGACAAAAAAATTAACTTTAATTCAATTAGCTAACTTTGCTAGCAATAGCATTAGCACTAACATTTGGCAAGCTATATTTTTATAACGTCATAACAGTCATACGAAATTGCTACCTTACACATCTAAAGATTCTATACACAACTTCTTGTCCCGATTCAACAGTTTTTGATGTGTAAATGTGTAAAAAATCTCTATTAATTAGCTTCTACTTACAGAGTGGAAAATCGCAATGGACCTTGGGAGTTGGGATAGCCCCATTCAGTGACGTCAGCGTTATTGAGGATTTAATAAATAAAAAATAAACTTTTATTAATTGAACACAATCGTAGCATATTATATATTAATATTTATTAACATCAACAAACCTCTGATAAAAATACGTTATACCAGTATGACAAGAAAACGCTTAAACTGCTTACTTGGAGCGTTGTTAAACTCACCGTTGAATGGCGTTTTAACTGCAGTTGGGTGTTGCTAAACTCACCGATAAATGCGGTTGCACACCATGTGCGTTGTTAAACTCACCGCTGTTTCATCTGTTCCCCTCCGCACTCGAACGTAACTTAGCTGTTTTTAATTTATACTCAAACATCTCTGCGAATTATTGACTGGCGTTATAAGCGCGCGACACAACGCATCGGTAATCAAATTCGTTGCCAACTCTTTTAATAATCGAATTGTATCAATTCGTTGCAGCCCTAGTCCATATAGCAACCAAAACGTTTAAGTTTCACGTTATTCTGTCGAGATCTGAAAAATCTTTGCAACAACGAACAAGCGAGGGATTATGTACATTCACTGAGTGAATATTATGAAAATAAAATATATATTTCTCGCTAGAAATGTAATCAAAACTTATTTTTATGGAGAAACTAACTCAAAATATAGATTTTTTTCACTAAAAATTTGAGAAATGTCCGCCATGTTTTTTGTTCTCACGGCCGGAATCTTGAAAGTCACGTGACCTGTACGAAAAGAATAGGCAAAAAAAATGTAACAGTCATACAATTCAAGGGCCATTATTGTAACCCCTCTACGTTTTGCACTTTGGACCAACGTAGTCAGGGTACATTTTTATATGAGACTGGGTTGGCCCGGCATATTTAGAAAACTGAACAAACTGAATCCTAAAGTCGTCTAGTAGTTTGCAGGATGCGGGACTGTAATTGTATTAGTGTTAACGGTTACTAAAGAGATGTTCTGACGGAATTATATATATAAAAATACGGAGTCGTCGTGAAGCGCGTGTTAGCCTACTCTCTCATATCGAAACCGGAAGTCCCAATGAAGTAATTTAATTGAATAAAAAAATCTGTGATGCAGCTTTATAGGAAATTATACAGTTATAAAAGGAATTTCACAGTGCAGTGAAGAGAGAGTTCAGAACATTTAAGAGTTGCCACTCATAGCCAGGTTGTATACTATTACATTAAAGCCATCACAAAATGTAGGCTTGTCAGAGTTGTATCACAGCTTAATAGAGCTCAAAAGATACAAATCTATATTAAAATCAAATGTCTACTACAATCGTACAGTAGTCACACAGATTTATGTAATATGTCTCTCTGCATTAGGGGGTGTCTGTTACATTTAATAACACCTCCATCAGAGGTGAAACAGACCTATGTAAATTTGCCATTTAGTTTTAATGATTACATTTAAGTCAAATGACCACATTACGGCCTATGAAGCCGTGGTGACCAGTGATTTCGGGTCAACATATGGGAGTTGGTAGCCACAACACAGAACAGATTATAGCTGTTTTAAAAAACTACAAGAAGCTGTAAAGATTTCATAACATGTACAGAAAAAAAAAATCTTATATTTAATTGCTAACACTTTAGATTACAGCCCGGAAAGTACTGCGTAATTAAGATGAATTTACAGCGTAACTTTATGTGATTATATGAAGTACTAGCATGTAAGTATAAGGGAACAATATGCAAAGTTTGGGGAATAACGGGGTAAAGAACCAGGTGAATGAAAAAAATATTTATACTGTAAGTATTATAGAACTAAGGGGTACTTATTCTACTATTATGATACAACAATATTGCATTTGGGAGTAGATGTTTAAGTTTGGGCTTACATGCTATTTGCATTTTACAGTATTTTTTAAAAAAATACTTGGAAATATACTCTTGTTCCATGTAGTTACAGGGTAAGTACAATAAAAAATACATACAGACAGTCTTATAATACTGACTTGGAAACCTTTATATATTGGTCCCAAATGTGATTGTTGTGTCATAATAGTAGAATAAGTACCCCTTAGATCTATAATACTTACAGTATATAAAAAATAAGAATTCTCCTGGTTGTTACCCTGTTATTCCCCAAACTTCACATGTTGTTCCTTTAGACTTACATGTAAGCACTTTATAGGTACACTATAATAACATAAAGTTACACTGTAAAATTGCTTTATTTACGCAGTACTTTCCGGGCTGTAATCTAAAGCGTTACCAGTAACTCTTTCACCAAAGAATGTTGTTCTTTGCAGCGTTAAGCAGAATGTTAATAAGAGGCAAAACACAGACACAACAGCACAGTAATACTGATGTAATCTGGTCATAGATATACAGTGATATGAAGAGGTTAACAAGAATGAAACGATTGTAAATGGACTGTTAATTTTAATGGTACTGTCTTGACACCAGTTACACATATTGTTATTTTCACTAGAAGTTATACAATATTTTAAAGCCTGGTTTAAAGGCTGCATTTAGAAATAACCTGAATATCTCGTTGGTTATGGTTTAGTACAGAGCAAATGAAAATGTATGCAGTCTTTGCAGTATTGATGTTAAAATTTTAAGGCTTTTCAATTAAACAAGGACAATGACATTGAGCTATACCAATTTATTTCTGTTTATACTTTAATAATTTAGTGTTTGATGAGGCCAATAACTGTGCCATGTGCTCACTGAAAAAGCCAAGTGGAAGTGGGCCTCCTATGACAAACTGGGTATGTTTGTTTTTTTCACTTGTGAAAGATGAATTAGAAAGTAAAAAAGCAGTAACAATATGAAACTGTGGATCCGTGTTTGTAGCAGATAAGTGATATTTCCAACTTATTACTTTCTAGATCCAGTGTGATACCTGCGAGAGATGGTACCATGAAGAGTGCCTGGGCATGACTGAAGGGGAGCTGGAACAGGCCAGAGTCAACGACTGGGACTGCATTTTGTGCTCTTAGAAAAGTGATTTTATTTTAACTGTGTCATGTGCCAATAACTGTGCCATGTGCTCACTGAAAAAGCCAAGTGGAAGTGGGCCTCCTATGACAAACTGGGTATGTTTTGTTTTTTTTCACTTGTGAAAGATGAATTAGAAAGTAAAAAAGGAGTAACAATATGAAACTGTGGATCCGTGTTTGTAGCAGATCAGTGATATTTCCAACTTATTACTTTCTAGATCCAGTGTGATACTTGCGAGAGGTGGTACCACGAAGAGTGCCTGGGCATGACTGAAGGGGAGCTGGAACAGGCCAGAGTCAACGACTGGGACTGCATTTTGTGCTCTTAGAAAAGTGATTTTATTTTTATTTAAATTATGCTATTTTTATTTTTATTGTAAAATATTGTAGGTAGTCCCAGTCTGTGTCCCTTTAAATAATTTTTTGTAATATTGAGTATTTTTGAAAATAATTTGTAAATAGCCATTAAACAATTTTACATGTGAAATTCAACATCAGAATCTGTTTTCATTTCATATGTGACACCGTGCTCTTATTTTGTAATACAACATCAGATTGTCCTGAAACTGTGCAGGTGTCACGGTGAGAATGTGTACTCTCCATCTGAGGTGAAATTGGGCAGTGTAAACTAGGATTTTTTTTTTATGGTTTTCTAAATGTAAAGTCAAAACAGCTATTTATGAATTTTGGAAGGCTCTTATTTTGTAATACAACATCAGAATGTCCTGAAACTGTGCAGGTACACGGTGAGAAGGTGTACTCTCCATCTAAGGTGAAATTTGGCAGTGTAAACTAGGATTTTTTTTTTATTATTTTTTGAATTATAGACACAACAGCGTATTTATGAATTTTGGAGGGCTCTTATTTTATAATACAATATCAGATTGTCCTGAAACTGTGCAGGTGACATGGTGAGATGGTGTACTCTCCATCTGAGGTGAAATTTGGGCAGTGTAAACTAGGATTTTTTTTTTAATTGGGTTTTCTGAATGTAAACTCAAACAGCGTATTTATGAATTTTGGAAGGCTCTTATTTTGTAATACAACATCAGATTGTCCTGGAACTGAGCAGGTCACACGGTGAGAAGGTGTACTCTCCATCTGAGGTGAAATTTGGCAGTGTAAACTAGGATTTTTTTTTTAATGGGTTTCTGAATGTAAACTCAAAACAGCGCATTTATGAATTTTGGAAGGCTCTTATTTTGTAATACAACATCAGAATGTCCTGAAACTGTGCAGGTGACACGGTGAGAAGGTGTACTCTCCATCTGAGGTGAAATTTGGCAGTGTAAACTAGACATTTTTTTTTTATGATTTTTTGAATGTATAGACACAACAGCGTATTTATGAATTTTGGAGGGCTCTTATTTTGGAGGGCTCTTATTTTATAATACATCAGATTGTCCTGAAACTGTGCAGGTCACATGGTGAGATGGTGTACTCTCCATCTGAGGTGAAATTGGGCAGTGTAAACTAGGATTTTTTTTTATGATTTTTTTAATGTATAGACACAACAGCGTATTTATGAATTTTGGAAGGCTCTTATTTTGTAATACAACATCAGAATGCCCTGAAACTGTGCAGGTGTCACGGTGTAAAGGTGTATTCTCCATCTGAGGTGAAATTTGGCAGTGTAAACTAGGATTTTTTTTTATGATTTTTTGAATGTATAGACACAACAGCGTATTTATGAATTTTGGAGGGCTCTTATTTTATAATACAACATCAGATTGTCCTGAAACTGTGCAGGTCACATGGTGAGATGGGTGTACTCTCCATCTGAGGTGAAATTGTGCAGTGTAAACTAGGATTTTTTTTTTTTATGATTTTTTGAATGTATAGACACAACAGCGTATTTATGAATTTTGGAGGGCTCTTATTTTATAATACAACATCAGAATGTCCTGAAACTGTGCAGGTGTCACGGTGAGAAGGTGTATTCTCCATCTGAGGTGAAATTGGGCAGTGTAAACTAGGATTTTTTTTTTTTATGATTTTTTGATTTTGTATAGACACAACAGCGTATTTATGAATTTTGGAGGGCTCTTATTTTGTAATACAACATCAGAATATCCTGAAACTGTGCAGGTGACACGGTGAGAAGGTGTACTCTCCATCTGAGGTGAAATTTGGCAGTGTAAACTAGAATTTTTTTTTTAATGATTTTTTGAATGTATAGACACAACAGCGTATTTATGAATTTTGGAGGGCTCTTATTTTATAATACAACATCAGATTGTCCTGGAACTGTGCAGGTCACATGGTGAGATGGTGTACTCTCCATCTGAGGTGAAATTGGGCAGTGTAAACTAGGATTTTTTTTTTAGTGATTTTCTGAATGTAAAGCCAAAACAGCGCATTTATGAAATTTGGAGGGCTCTTATTTTTTAATACAACATCAGAATATCCTGAAACTGTGCAGGTGACACGGTGAGAAGGTGTACTCTCCATCTGAGGTGAAATTTGGCAGTGTAAACTAGAATTTTTTTTTTAATGATTTTTTGAATGTATAGACACAACAGCGTATTTATGAATTTTGGAGGGCTCTTATTTTATAATACAACATCAGATTGTCCTGAAACTGTGCAGGTCACATGGTGAGATGGCGTACTCTTCATCTGAGGTGAAATTGTGCAGTGTAAACTAGGATTTTTTTTTTTGTGATTTTCTGAATGTATAGACAACAGCGTATTTATGAATTTTGGAGGGCTCTTATTTTGTAATACAACATCAGAATATCCTGAAACTGTGCAGGTGACACGGTGAGAAGGTGTACTCTCCATCTGAGGTGAAATTTGGCAGTGTAAACTAGAAATTTTTTTTTAATGATTTTTTGAATGTATAGACACAACAGCCTATTTATGAATTTTGGAGGGCTCTTATTTTATAATACAACATCAGAATATCCTGAAACTGTGCAGGTCACATGGTGAGATGGTGTACTCTCCATCTGAGGTGAAATTGGGCAGTGTAAACTAGGATTTTTTTTAAAATTATTTTCTGAATGTATAGACACAACAGTATAATATTATTTTAGGATGGATAGATGGATGGATTGATAGATAGATAATTATAAATAGACAGATACATAAATATAGATAGACAGATAGACAGACAGACAGACAGACAGACAGACAGACAAATAGATAGATAGATAGATAGATAGATAGATAGATAGATAGATAGACAAACATATAGATAGATAGATAGATAGATAGATAGATAGATAGATAGATGGATGATAGATGGACGGACGGACGGACGGACGGACGGACGGACGGACGGACGGACGGACGGACGGACGGACGGACGGACAGATAGATAGATAGATAGATAGATACATAGAGACAGAAAGAAAGAAAGAATAAATTAATGTGAAATAGCCTTCGCCGGAAGATCAGTTGTTTTCAATCCAGATGACGGCTTGACGGTCTTACCGTAATAGCTAGTGTTTACGCGCACCGCGAAATATAAGGGCGGCTAGTTTGACCGCTCATTTCGAGGTGGCGGCTGGCTTTACCGCAGTGGAATCCCGAGCTGTGTCTGAAACCGCTCCCTATCCACTATATAGTGCACTATATCGGGTGCGGCCATTTTGTAGTGGTGTCCGAATTCTGAGTGAACGACATCATTCCCTACATTCATTCACTACTTTTACCCACAATCCTCTCTGAATTCGAGTGTACATTCGATGTACACTTGCTGAAGCACTATTTCCCACAATCCAATGCGGAGAGAACTGAGCCCATTTAAAAAATTTTTTTTTATTAATCATTACTTGAAAAGAACACATTAAACCATTGAGACAAAATTATATGGATGAATTTTACAATTAAATGAAATTATATTTACCGTATAGGTAAATTATATAGACCTGTATAATTTTTTTACTAAAATATATTATTTAGGCATTAACGCAATTTAATGTTTTACTAACAGCCAGGTGTTTTTTGTGGCATTGTTGTTAACTTGTTAAACTGTAAAGGGAGAGATGATTATTTGGTGGATGGTTTAAAATTATCTGTTAATCGGCGTATTCATTCGAATATAATAACGGTCGCCTGAGGGCGCTCGACGACCACGTCATCTGTGAGAGTGAGAGTTTCAATTTCAGTCGATGAAACTACAAAGCTGGCACTGAGGTCCATATAATTACAAAATAAAGTCATTATGATTGTTATTGTTGTTAATATTATTTTTAGGGCCGGGACTTTTAACGCGTTAATTAAGATGAATTAATTACAGACTTTAACGCGTTAACACAAAAAATTATTTTAATCGCATTTATTTTTGCACTGCGGAACGTTTCTCACTGGATGAGTTTCGGCGGACCGATTATACTGGAGCACCAACTAGCGTTCATGATCTGATGAAGAAGCTGACGGGATCGCGCTTCATATAGGGAATGTGGAGATGACGTCACGCCGTGTTGCATTATGGGTCCGCCGCCAATATTACAGGATCGCGCCCATACAATACCGCTGTATTTAAATGCATGTGTTGGAGGCTGTGTTTGGATTTTCTGTCGAGATTTTAATAAACGTCGATATGGTTGTTCAGTTCAACTGCCATAGCATGTCACACGATCGTTCAGGGAGGAAACTGAACAACGGAGTATGTTTTTCACCTTTCTTTCTCGGAAAAACAACAAGGGAAGCAGGTCGAGGAGCTGACGAGAAGACGCCGGATCGCCGCAATCATGAGGAAAAACTTACTTACTGTCCTCCACTGCATACTACGTTTGTTAAAAGTTGTACAAAGCAAGAGGTTGTGTATTGTGTATTCCTCGATGACTAACATTTAGGAGGATAGTTGATGAATGATGTTGAATTTGCGGTTAATGTTAGCAGCAGATGATAAAGCCAGGACACATGCATGAATCAAATTCTATTTATTTTCAATTAACAATTTGCTTTAAAATTCTGTACATCTTTTTACATGCCTTTTTTAAAATGTCTGTGAATCATGATTTTATATATCTGCTTAATAAATACATTAACGTTAAGTGACTTCTCTGTTTCTGTACTGATTGCAACCACAAAGACCCTTTAAGTACACATAACAATGGGCAAATATACATCAAACTTTTAAAATAAACGACCAAATACTCTCATTTTTAGACGTGTCAGCATTAAATGTTGACAATAAGGCACAGTTGTATTTAACAAGTTACCATATCTTGTGGCATTATAAAGTAATGTACAATTTTGCACAACCTATGAAAACTTAATGCTGAAAATAGCAAGCTAACATTAACTACGAGAGCTGCTTTTCAGGTAAAATAGCTTGAACTTTATGTACAATAGTAATCAACTTAGCATAGGCTTCGAACACCAAAACTAAATCAGATGTTTCAACGTTTTTTATCGCGGATAGTTTGTCCAAATAGTTTTTTGACAGTGGCATTTAGTTTATCCCAGTAGGGCCCCTTCACTTTTTCTTTAAACATCTCCATTTCTTCCATTCTTCTTCAATTTTACCTCGTTTTAGCCAAACACCCACTATTATACCGAAGGTAAACAGAGATCGTGCCTGTAAAGATGGCGGCCACGTCCCATAATGCAACACGGCGTGACGTACCTCGGCATTCCCTATAGACAGCATTGTTCATAGATCGCCTTGGTTGGCCCTGTGGATGGGAAATTTTGTTATAAAAAAACGAACTTTGTTGTGAGATGTGTCTTTAATGTGTTCAGTTCGGGACTGAACTGTCCCGAACTGGCAGTTGTGTGTGTGTGTGTGTGTGTGTGTGTGTGTGTGTGTGTGTGTGTGTGTGACCGAGAGTGAGTGAGTGCGCTTGTCGAAGGCGCGCGCGCGCCCCTTTGTTGTTGTTCCCCGCGAAGCAGCGGATGAGTGTGTGTGAGATACGGTGATCGGTGCAGGTAGCTAGCTATGTGCAGTGTATTTCAGTGCAGTCAGTCAAATAAAGCACCTAAACTCTTCTGCAAGACGGCCTCGTTGTCCTTTTATATGCTATCACACCAAACAGCGTGAAGTTTAGGGAGTTAGGGAGAATTACCGGCCCTGGAGAAGACGAATCTACGGTTACGGTTAGGAGACAGAAGCAGGAAAGGTTAACAACTTAATGGCAAAAATTGCACTGGTCTGCTGGACTTGGTTGAACAAAAATAAACAATATGTTGTTGCTTAAGCTTATGTATTCAGTCATTATTTATATTAATTATTAGTCAGTATACTAAAAATCCATGTGGAAAAAATTACTTCTCACTGTTCTCAGGTCAAATATTTATGCGATTAAAATGCGATTAATTAATTACAAAGCCTCTAATTAATTAGATTAATTTTTTTAATCGAGTCCCGGCCCTAATTATTTTATAAAGTAAGTAACATAAGATAAAATGAGTTTTATCAGTAGGTGTGACGAAGGCTTTTCTGCGACAGCTCCAGCTCTCCGACGCACAGTGTAAACGCCAGCGTCCGAATTCACTCACTTCATTTCGTTCACTCCTTGCAGATATAGTGCACTCAACTGCCATTCACTATAGGGATTAGTGAATGAGTGAACGAGTGTGCGGTTTCGGACACAGCTACGGTTTCCAAAAAATATTAACCAGTGGTGGGCCGTGCATTTCACACCTAGGCCTTCTGTCCTACCTGAATTAATAACTTTTAATAGTGTAGCAGCGCAAAGACTCTCTATAACTGTTTTTGTTTTGCACCGGCAGTTATTGGGTTAATGCGGTGAGTTCGGGAAAGGCCGGTAGAGAGAAACGAGCGTGTGAGTTCGGCTGGTGCGTTTGTGTACAGTTGTTCTTGCGTTCCGATTATAAGTTCAGAAACGGAGCCTCCCTTATCTTGTCGTTCAAGGGTTTCAATAGTCCCTTTTCAGACGTTACAAAAAAATAAAGCTTCGATCACAAATTTAAAAGAAAAATTAAGAAGAAAATCATATTCACCACGGGAAAAAAAGCATACTCACCAAAACTACTGATTATTTTTTTTACACAAAATCCATCCTTATTTCTTTCCTCAAGAAGACTTAAATTACTCTGTTGTACAGGTTATCTGTGCGTTTCAGTTCCAACGAGTCTAATGCTGAAAGTCGAGTCCTGTCATATTTCTAGCATAAGTTTTAATTCGCTTTAGAGAGTGTCTGCTCGACAGAAGCAGTGGACACAGTCACCGCATAACCTGACGATGTGTACCGCTGTCCCATGCTCTCACACATAGTCACAGATCAGCGGGACTTTTGCCTTCAGAATCATTCGTGGCATAACTTACATTAGTCAGTTCTGTTTTTACCCGGAGAGATCGAATAGAGTTCCGTGACTCTGCGTTAAGCTCAGGCTGAATAAGGGATTTTTTCCGGTAGGTTTGAACCCGCTGGGGGTCGAGGAGGGAAAGAAACATTCATTTGTGGGTTGAAAAA
Source organism: Chrosomus eos (assembly GCA_036326025.1). NCBI lineage: Eukaryota > Metazoa > Chordata > Actinopteri > Cypriniformes > Leuciscidae > Chrosomus > Chrosomus eos. The sequence goes on from CM070838.1 coordinate 36,107,969, forward strand.
CTATTAAATCTACAGGAATATATTTTGGTTTGCCGTTCACTACAGATGCGTATACTGAATACCAGTAATAGTAGGCAGTACGCACTCTGAGCATCCAATCAAAGAACGTGAAAATGCCGACGTTATTGTACGCCGCAGTCAGAGCGAAATCTGATTGGCTGATTAAATCTGACTGCTTATCTGATTGGTTACAGCAACAGTTTCATTGCCATTCATTGTAAGCTACAGGCGCCCGCACTGTCGATTCTGAAGGCCTCCAGGCAGATTTATTTGACCCTGGCAACGCATGATGGCTGAAATATGATTGGATAAAAGCGCTAACATAAACACACACTACTGGAAGCAGCGCAACCAAGAGAAAAGCTATGAAATTAAGAATACTATTGGGAATAATTTACTACTCATTCATGGAAAAAATATATTAAAGTGCAAGTCAGTGATTCTGATAGTGTTTAGGCTATGGCCCTGACGGCCCACCACTGACCAGCACAATATGTTTTCAACATTGATACTAAAAAGAAATGTTTCTCGAGCAGCAAATCAGCATATTAGAGTGATTTCTTAAGGATCATGTGACACTGAAGACTGGAGTAATGATGCTGAAAATACAGCTTTGCCAACACAGGAACAAATGACATTTGAATGTATATTCAATTAAAAAAATAGTTATTTCACAATAGTTTTTTTTTACTGTATTTTTGATCCAATAAATTCAGCCTTCAAAAACATTTTATTTTACTGACCCCGAACTTTTGAATGGTAGTGTATTTGACACAATGGGTGCTTCTCATTTCTTATTTGTGCATCCTCGTTTCCTTTCCTCGCGTCCTTTCCTCGCGTCTCAGCTCCACCCCCTGTAGGACGCGAGGGAAGGCTGCAAGGAAAAGAAAAAGAGGACGGAGGAATCGAAGGAAAGCTTTTTTATACATTGGAATACTTGATCACTCGAGCGTCACTTCACAGCGTCATCAGCAGCGCTCAAAGGATCTGCCCTTATGTTGTTGAAGTTTGTTTATTTAAGAAATTCATAATAAATAACAATAAAGCAAGCTACCCTATTGAAATATGTGAGATCTGTGGTTTATATAAACTGCAAGGGTCAAGTATAAATTAAAATGATTGTGACAGATGTGAAGGGGGAGGAGAATTGATGCGTGCGTCACGTTTAGTCGATAAAACTCTTCCGCATAGGATACACCTGTGCATCCTCACTCATGACTCCTCTGGAAGCCTCCTCACTCCTCGATCCTCGACTCCTCGCAGTGCAATTAGAGATTTGAGATGAGCTCGATCAGTTTCCGGGTTATAGGATGGAGGATAGAGGAGCGAGGAGACAAGGAGGGATATTGAGAAGCACCCATTGTTTTTGTTTCTAAAGCAAGGAACAAAATGGCTGTTCTGAGAACATGGGAGAAACGGGGGTTTTCTTTGTTGCCTGAATTATCCCAGTCCTAAAGAATCGATGTAAACGTGTTTGTTATTTTTATATGTGTTGTATATTAAATACATAATGCATTAAACTAAATGTCATAAATATGATTTATACTTTGAAGTAATATTATAATATCTTTCTGAACAGTAATAATACTGAAAAGGACAGATCATTCTACCTATGTTTGGTTTTAAGACAGGGGAGCATGGACTGCTCTTATTGTCTTTGTGTGTTTCAGTTTGTCCAAAAATCAGTCTCTACTCAAGATGCCACCGTGGTCAAACTCCTGGCTGGTGGGAGCCATCTGTCTCTCCATGGCCCTACACTTCCTCATCTTATATGTGGACCCTCTTCCTGTAAGTAAGATTCTGTGTGCCAGAGATTTAAAAAAAAATGATGCAGAAGTATCTCAGAAAAATGCCTGCCCTGGGCATGATTAAAGAGGAATGTGTGCGTTTGATAGGTTGGACTTGTGTATGTGTATTTCACTGATGATGAAATAAGGCTTCCCTGAGAAAGTACAGCTATGATGGATGATAATACAGTAAATCATAACCCCCTCAGACTTATTTCAGGAATATTTGTGACTTTATCAATAGAATTATGCAATTTTAAGGAAATTATGTCATCTTTAAGAATGAAAATTGAAAATTGTGTAATTTAAACTACCGTACAAAAGTTTGGGCTCAGTGCAGTTTTTAAAAGAGGTCTATTTTTCTCACCAATGCTGCGTTTATTTGATCATAAATACAGTAAAACAGTTCTATATTGTGAACTCTTGTTCAAAACTCTTTAATATATTTAAAGATTTATTTCTGTGTTGGCAAAGCTGTATTTTCAGCATCATTACTCCTGTCGTCAGTATCACATGATCCTTAAGAAATGGTGCTCAAGTCAAAACAATTATATCTTTTTTCAGGATTCTTTGAGAAATAGACATTTCAAAAGAACAACATTTCTTGAAATGGAAGTCTTTTGTAAATGATGACTTTACTATTACTTTTAGTATTAAATTCTTTGAACAAATCTTACGGATAAACTTTTGAACAATGCATTTCTCATGTCGCTCCAAAAACCTGTATGACTTTCTTTCTTTGGTGGGACACAAAAGGTGCATTTTTTTTCTTCTATCTTTTGAAAGACTATCCTGGTGACTATAAAGTGAATTGTGCCCTCAAGCTTCAAAATAGTAAAAGGCACCATGAAAGTCTCTTAAATGCTGTATATATCATCAATTTAAGATGATATTTATAAAAAATCTTGACATCCGCCCTATCGCTCCTTGTGTTGATAATGAGAGTAGATGTAATATTTGTGAAAAAATTATTCTTTTGAGTGGAATCTTTTCAATGAATCTAATTCAATGCTTCAGTTCTCAAAAAACCTGAATGATTTGTTCACAAACCAAACTGGGCTGCGTTTCCCAAAAGCATCGTAAGCCTAAGTTGATCGTAGAGACCATTGATGCCAATTGTTCTATGATTAACTTAGGCTCCACAGAAGATAGAAAGTCAGACAGTTTGGAATGGACATTAGTGTAAGTAAATGATGACAGAACTTTTTAGCTGAACTATTCCTGTAAGTTAAAGCCACGTCTGTTACTGTTTGTCTCTGTAGTTCATATTTCAGATCTGACCATTATCTTGGCCTCAGTGGGTGACTGTTCTGAAGATGTCTCTGCCTGTTATTTTGATGGATGAAGCCCTGAAGTTCTTGGCCAGAAACTACATTGAGCCTGGCAACGATTTGCTGGAGGAGGACGGAAATTTGCCCGAAAACACATTTGCGTCACTAAGTCAAAATGTCCTCTCTCTGTCCAAAATAAACAAAAAGTACAATAAAAAAAAAAATACATATACAAATATAATAATCCATAAATAATTGTCAAATAAAAAGCAAATAAAAATAAAACACGTACTAAAATTATGAAATATTTTATTTGTGTATCTGCATGAATGTGTTGTTACATTATTGGAATATTATCTAAAAAAAAAGCAGTGGCTTATATTTAGCTCGGCCTGTGTCTGGATTGACCAATCAGCATCCAGGACCACAACTATCTGTTGTATTATTTACATTACATTATTGTAAATAAAAAAATCACAAGTTATTGAGTCCAAAATTGGCCATAAAAACAATGAAACTGAAATGAGAGTGCTGTTAATTATTGTGAAAGCACTGGTTTATTTAAGTTCTGTATTAAAGGGATACTCCACTTTTTTTTTTTTTTGGAAATAGGCTCATTTTACAACTCCCCCAGAGTTAAACTGTTGAGTTTTACCGTTTTTGAATCCACTGAATCTAGAAACTTTACTGCTGTACCATGAGTGCAGCAGGCGTAATGATATGAAGCAGCGCCTGAAAATAGGCTACCTTCCTTCGACATAACGGTACTATTTTCAAGCGCTGCGTCATATCATTACGCCTGCTGCAGATACCGCCAGAACCGGAGAATGGAGATCGGCTGAATGGATTCAAAAACGGTAAAACTCTCTTGTGTCTCTCCACAGATTCTCAGCACACAAACACATTCAGAATAAACATTATAACACACAGATGAGATCATTTACAGAGCCTCTATTATGCTATAAAAGGACGGCAAAGTTTTAAAGATCTTTAAAACTCAAGAGGAGTTTTTCTCTCCTAAAGAAAGAACCGATTTTTAACTAAAACGAGTCGTCAGTAATTCAGTCTCACTTCCTGCTGAACCTGCGTAGATGTGTAACTCATTTGCATAATAACAGGCTCTAGTCTTGATTGGCTGAGCAGCGTCTCTTAGCTCCGCCCTTAAACACTAGACTAGTGTATCTGAGACTGGTGCTGCGTCCCAATGTGCATACTATGCCCTAAATAATATTGAAAATTACTAATGTCACATACTATTTAGGATGGATAGTATGCCATTAGGACGCAGCTCAGGAGAGTTTGGTTTGTGTTGTTTTGTTGAGAAGACGCTGTTTTCTGAGATTGATACGGGTAAAACACGCGCCATTGTTACTGTTCGTATCACTGTGAGATTCAGATATGATAATGAGCATTTGCTTTTTGACCAATCACAGCAGAGCGTCTCTCAGAGAGGCGGAGCTTGGAGAGACTGAATCCTTGATGGAAGTGTTTCAGACACTGAGAGAGAAGAGCTGAAGCTGCAGTGGAGATTATGAGGATATTAAAGTGTTTTTGACATTGAATGCATGTAAAACTATTATAGGAGACTCTAAAACAACATTCTTATTGTGACTCTTATTATGAAGCGTCTCTCTCACCCCAGCAGAGAATCATCCCCGAGAACAGCGGCTCCTTCCACCAGACACTGAGCCAGAGAGAGACGTCAGAGGAAGCTTCTTCTGCTCACACACACACACACACACACGTTTCATGGAGAAAACACAACGGTCCTCATGACAATATTTAAAAGTAGAAGTAGATTATTCACAAAAGTAATACATTTTGAAGTTATTTATTTACACAGTCATGAACATTGTAATGAAATGAATAAATAAATGAATTAAAAGTTTCATCGTTATCTCTTTTCTATATCTGTTTTTCAATCCAAACTAAATTAAAGTCATTAATTACATTCATGAAATTACAGTAACAAAACTTGCTTCAGTTCGAGACGGACACTGAGAATAATGATGATTTGCAGTTCGGTAAAAGAATCAGAAGAATCAAACTTTAATTCAGTTTTAAGTTTAATTACATTTTATGAATTAAACCACTCATAAACATACTTAAATCACTAGAAAAAACCTAATAACCTGTTAAATATGAAAGTATTAAACAATGTAAGACATTTCTCTTTATATAGAACATTTTTGGGATAAAGGGGTCGAGTCGAGTCCTATATAGAACTAGATTGATTCTAAGAGTAAATGACTCGTTAGAAGAACCGGCTCAAATGAGTTCATGAACACGTTTAAACCCAAAAACCAAAAGTTGCTTGTGTTGCATTTATAGAAAATAAAAAAAGAGAAGAGGCACAAAACTGAGAAAAAAGAGAATTACAAATAAATACTGATTTTATTTATATCTGTTGGGCTTTTTTTCAATGTAAAGAGAGAGACAGTTCCACAAAACCAGTAAATGTATTTAATTACAGTAAATTAAAGTCATTAATTACATTCATGAAATTTCAGTAACAAAACTTACGATAACGATGATTTGCAGTTCGGTAATGCATTACAAGTCACATAAATTATGTTATCACACTTTTTTCGATGTTAATGAAAATTACATTCTAATAATACAAATACATTTATTTACAGTAAAAAAAAGTCACTGCAGATTAAGTATTTTCAAAAACAATATTCACAGTATAAGTATGAATTGTAGCTGAAATATAGCCTTTGATGCATGAGGTCCACTACAGTGGACAGATGATAAATCAGATTTTTCTCCCATTCTAAAATCAAAACTTGGAAAATTTAACTGTGATATGACTCATTAGATACTGCTTGATGCTGCAATATTTTTTTTGACCTACAAGAGTCTCCTAGGATAGAAGGAATGGGTAGATATTCCGGAGCAACTTGGCATGTCTGACTGACCATTGGCCATCTTGGTTTGGAGGGGGAAAAAATAGAAAAACAAAGGCTTGCAACTTGGTTGGATGATGCACCAGGGTCCACTGTAGAGATTGATGTGCAGCTTTGCCATCAAAACCCGTGCAAATTCAAGAAAATGCTTTTTAAATAGCTGTCCGCACTGTAGTGACCACTATGCGTGAAAGGGTTAAGACATCGGATCATGTCCAATGACATCCAATTCCACTGATGTCCGATACACTCACAACTGTTTAAAACATAACCAACATAGTTTAAGTTAATACTCTCCAAAACGGATATTTAGACATAATGTTGTGTGTGTTTTTTGTCCATTCAGACACGAAAGAGAGCTCAATTCAGTCCTTCGGTCGTGTGTGTGCGCCCAGAAAACCGCACCGAATAGAGCTTCTTCTTTTTTTTTTGCGTCGTCACTCTTATTCATATATATGTGAGTAGCCGGCCAGTGATAGTAACTATAGTAACAGCATGAGAAGACGCGCTCCGTTGTAGCGCTTGTGACGTCAGATTTAACAACCGACACCTAACGATAAGCCCAACCTGTCAACATAATTAGGAGGCAACAGCAAAGATGTGGGTTTTTGGGTATGGATCGTTGATCTGGAAAGTTGACTTTCCGTACGAGAAGAAACAAGTGGGTTTCATAACAGGTTTTAGTCGCAGGTTCTGGCAGGGAAGTACAGATCATCGCGGGGTGCCTGGAAAGGTATGGACCCGATTATTCCCTATCAAAGTCATCCGAGTTGATCAACAGCAGGTGCCCAGTCATAGTGACCTTTAACCTGTTAACTGTCACCCAAACTGTTCCCTTTTTTTTAATATATACATGATAATGCACATTTCGAATTCAAGAATGCTTTGGAATATAGACGTAAGATTGGTCTCGTTTTAAAGAAGACATTTGGCAGATTTTGCAAAGCCAAAAATCTGAACAAGTTGTGTTTCAAATTTTAGGTTGATATCTCAAAAAATTAGCTTTCAGTAAGATTTTGTTTGGGCGCAGTAGCAAACTTTTTCACTAGATGACAACCAGACTCCATCACTGCCCATATAAGGGCGCCTCCGTTTCCATATGTGTTTTGAGTGATCTGAACCATTATTTCCACAATTTTCATACAATTTATGAAGTAGAGATCCTATTCAGAAGTAATATGAGAAGTTTGGCGGATTTTGATATGAATTCAACCTCTAAGAAACACAGAAAGAACAAGTATGTGCGTTATAGCTTGCTGCCACATCACAAATGCTGAATCTATAATTTTTTTTCTAAAATAATTGAATGGATGCTATCTTTTGAACTCTTGGCATGAAAACAAACTGAGGTTTCTACCCTTCTTTCATGATTTTTCATGTTCATCACTATTTCAAAATAAAGGTCTAAACACGTCTTAGGAGTATGAAAATATTCTTGTTGCAAATTGATAAATTACGGGTCCTCTGTAAATTATTTTGAAAATCAATCACCAAATATGGAAACTAGAGATTGTAAGCTTTCAAATGATATATAGTTTGTCAAGTTTTTGTTTAGTATAGGATATTACTGTTTTAAAAATGTAATGGATTTGGGCCCACCGGTGGACCGGTGACACTTATGACAGAGCACTTAACACAGGACGATTAACACTCTAATTTTTGTATTGATTTCATTTCAGCCTGGGCGAGTGGTGACATTAACAGAGGATCCTGAGGTAATTAAATACTGCTAACGTTACCTTTATACGGCCGAACTGAAGCCAATATAAAAATGCCGACATTCTACTTTTTTGACCCATCACCCATTTCTATTGCATTGGAGGCAAAACATTTTTAGACATTAGATATTTGACTAACATTATCTAGTAGTAATTATATAGAGTTATAATTCCCTAGCATTAAAATGTATCCAGTGCTGGGATGATTACTTGCAAATTGTAGTCCATTACTGAATGCAAATTAGCCTACATGATAAAAATTGTAGTTAGTAACTATTACATTACACATTTTAGGTAATATAATCAGACCACTTTTAGATTACTTTGGACCTTACTTGTTTATAACATTGTTTTGAATTTTGAAACATTACATTATGTCAGTTTCCCAAATTAGGGGTTGGGAATGAACCCTAGTTATTTATTTTACCCTAGTTGAATAAATGAAGGGTTATTTATTCAAAATAAAATAAAAATAAAACAAACACCAACTAAAAAAATATACAATATTTTATTTGTTTATGCTGTGTGGCCTCTCAATTTTCAATGCATTTATAGGCACGACTAGTCGGTCTATGTGCCACTCCATAAAACTGGAAGACTTTCCCAACATAAGCAGTAGGCTTTTTAGAAAGGAAATTTTAAAAGAAAAAGAATAATTATGGAGTCAATGAATTCTTAATAATTTAATGCTAATTTGTGAATATTAAGTAATCATGCTGTAATCAATAAAAAGTTACTGTAGTCTGAATATTTTAAAATGCAATATAATCTAATTACAAGTATTTAATTTTTGGAATCTGATTATTAGCGTATGTAATATAATCAGTTACTACCCGGCACTAACTGTATCTAGTTATAAAAACCAATACATGTCTGTATCCCACCTTAAATGGTGATTATGCAGTTTTTTATACAATGAATAGTCTATTTTCTCATTTATGTTCTTTGGAGCATTACAAATTATTTTTGCATCATGTAGTATTATTTTAATGACATTTAAGTATGCTTTTCCACCTTTTTATTTATTTATTTTTTTGTTCTTACTTTATATTTAATGATAGCATTAGATATACACTCACCTAAAGGATTATTAGGAACACCATACTAATACTGTGTTTGACCCCCTTTCGCCTTCAGAACTGCCTTAATTCTACGTGGCATTGATTCAACAAGGTGCTGAAAGCATTCTTTAGAAATGTTGGCCCATATTGATAGGATAGCATCTTGCAGTTGATGGAGATTTGTGGGATGCACATCCAGGGCACGAAGCTCCCGTTCCACCACATCCCAAAGATGCTCTATTGGGTTGAGATCTGGTGACTGTGGGGGCCATTTTAGTACAGTGAACTCATTGTCATGTTCAAGAATCCAATTTGAAATGATTCGAGCTTTGTGACATGGTGCATTGTCCTGCTGGAAGTAGCCATCAGAGGATGGGTACATGGTGGCCATAAAGGAATGGACATGGTCAGAATCAATGCTCAGGTAGGCCGTGGCATTTAAACGATGCCCAATTGGCACTAAGAGGCCTAAAGTGTGCCAAGAAAACATCCCCAACACCATTACACCACCACCACCAGCCTGCACAGTGGTAACAAGGCATGATGGACCCATGTTCTCATTCTGTTTACGCCAAATTCTGACTCTACCATCTGAATGTCTCAACAGAAATCAAGACTCATCAGACCATGCAACATTTTTCCAGTCTTCAACAGTCCAATTTTGGTGAGCTCTTGCAAATTGTAGCTCTTTTTCCTATTTGTAGTGGAGATGAGTGGTACCCGGTGGGGTCTTCTGCTGTTGTAGCCCATCCGCCTCAAGGTTGTGCGTGTTGTGGCTTCACAAATGCTTTGCTGCATACCTCGGTTGTAACGAGTGGTTATTTCAGTCAAAGTTGCTCTTCTATCAGCTTGAATCAGTCGGCCCATTCTCATCTGACCTCTAGCATCAACAAGGCATTTTCGCCCACAGGACTGCCGCATACTGGATGTTTTTCCCTTTTCACACCATTCTTCATAGCAGCCATATCACTCTGTAGCCCAAGACTGGTTGCCCTCTGAAGCTAAGCAGGGCTGAGCCTGGTTAATACCTGGATGGGAGACCTGAGAAAACCAGGTTGCTGCTGGAAGAGGTGTTAGAGAGGCCAGCAGGGGGCGCTCTCCCTGTGGTCTGTGTGGGTCCTAACACCCCAGTATGGTAATGGTGACACTATACTGTCAAAGAGCACCGTCCTTCGGATGAGACGTTAAACCGAGGTCCTGACTCACTGTGGTCACAGAAAATCCTTGGCCAAATTTGCCCAGTGGCCTCTGTCTGTCCATCATGGCCTCCTAATCATCCCCATATATATATATATATATATATATATATATATATATATACACTAATTGGCTTCATTACTGTCTCCTCTCCACCAGTAAGCTGGTGTGTGGTGGGCGTTCTGACGCATTGAGGCTGCGGTCGTATCATCCAGGTGGATGGTGCACACTGGTGGTGGTTGAGGAGATTCCCCCTTCTATGTATAGCGCTTTGAGTGCCGAGAAAAGCGCTATATAAATGTAATGAATTATTTAGTATTATTATTATTCTTTTTAAACCCTAGAAATGGTTGTGCGTGAAAATCTCAGTAACTGAGCAGATTGTGAAATACTCTTTCCCATTCTGACATTCAGTTTGGAGTTCAGGAGACTGTCTTGACCAGGACCACACCCCTAAATGCATTGAAGCAACTGCCATGTGATTGGTTGCTTAGATAATTGCATTAACAAGAAATTGAACAGGTGTTCCTAATAATCCTTTAGGTGAGTGTACATGGCATGCATTTCATTCACATGCACGAATAATCCAAACTGTGTGTGTGTTCGTTCACTCTCCTCTTTTCTGTAGGGATGCGTATGGGGTGTTGCTTATAAGTTGCCATCAGGCAGAGAAAATGAAGTAAAAGGGTATCTTGACTACCGTGAAAAAGACGGGTACGAGGTAATCAAAGTTACATTTTACCCTAAAGAACACCAACCAATGAAGGACACGTTGCTATACATCGCATCTAACAACAACCCCGGTTACCTTGGCCCAGCGCCTTTGGAGACAATAGCCCAACAAATTGCAAAGTCTGTTGGTCCCAGTGGCAGGAATACCGAATATCTTTTTGAGCTCGCCAATGCCCTTAGGCAACTAGTTCCAGATGACTTGGATGATCACTTGTTCTCTTTGGAGCGTCTTGTGAAGGAGCTTCTGGAGCAGGAGATGGAGTGATCTGCTATTGTCTATGTTATGCTTGATCTTCTGAAGAACTCAGGAATTTAGTTAATTTTCCCCTCATTTATCAACTATGACAGCTGATGCAAACTAAACCGTTACCTGGTAAAGCATTAGATAATCAGTACTTTTCTGTTCTTTAAATAGAATTATCCAAGGCAGTCTCATTACTAAACACTTGATTTTATGACGTGACGTTTCACATTATTTGTCTTTTGTGTTGAACATTGAGATACATATCAGGTACTTATATATATTACAGCATACACTGAAATCCATTTAAGTCATTGCGTCCATGAAAATGAAAAAGAAGTTATTATTCTGCTGAGTAGACTTGAATATATTACAAAGCCATTTCTTATTTATTTCTAAAGTTCCTTACGTTCAAATAAACCATGGAAGGGTGAATCTCATGAACATGTTCGTCATTTAAAAAAAAAAAAATAATATATATATATATATATATATGAAAAAAATTTATAACTATCTCGTGGCCTAAAGATAGTAACTCGTGGCCTCACTTACAGTACTATCTTGAGGCCACGAGTTACTATCTTGAGGCCACGAGTTACTATCTTGAGGCCACGAGTTACTATCTTGAGGCCACGAGTTACTATCTTGAGGCCACGAGTTACTATCTTGAGGCCACGAGTTATATCTTAAGGCCACGAGTTAGTATATCTTGAGGCCACGAGTTAGTATATCTTGAGGCCACGAGTTAGTATATCTTGAGGCCACGAGTTATATATCTTGAGGCCACGAGTTACTATCTGAGGCACAGTTACTATCTTGAGGCCACGAGTTACTATCTTGAGGCCACGAGTTGACTATCTTGAGGCCACGAGTTACTATCTTGAGGCCACGAGTTAGTATATCTTGAGGCCACGAGTTACTATCTTGAGGCCACGAGTTAGTATATCTTGAGGCCACAGTTACTATCTTGAGGCCACGAGTTAGTATATCTTGAGGCCACAAGTTAGTATATCTTGAGGCCACGAGTTAGTATATCTTGAGGCCACGAGTTAGTCTATCTTGAGGCCACGAGTTAGTATATCTTGAGGCCACGAGTTACTATCTTGAGGCCACGAGTTAGTATATCTTGAGGCCACGAGTTACTATCTTGAGGCCACGAGTTAGTATATCTTGAGGCCACGAGTTACTATCTTAGGCCACGAGTTAGTATATCTTGAGGCCACGAGTTAGTATATCTTGAGGCCACGAGTTAGTATATCTTGAGGCCACGAGTTAGTATATCTTGAGGCCACGAGTTTACTATCTTGAGGCCACGAGTTACTATCTTGAGGCCACGAGTTACTATCTTGAGGCCACGAGTTAGTATATCTTGAGGCCACGAGTTACTATCTTGAGGCCACAAGTTAGTATATCTTGAGGCCACGAGTTACTATCTTGAGGCCACAGTTAGTATATCTTGAGGCCACGAGTTAGTATATCTTGAGGCCACGAGTTACTATCTTGAGGCCACGAGTTAGTATATCTTGAGGCCACGAGTTACTATCTTGAGGCCACGAGTTATATCTTGAGGCCACGAGTTACTATCTTGAGGCCACGAGTTACTATCTTGAGGCCACGAGTTAGTATATCTTGAGGCCACGAGTTAGTATATCTTGAGGCCACGAGTTTACTATCTTGAGGCCACGAGTTAGTATATCTTGAGGCCACGAGTTACTATCTTGAGGCCACGAGTTAGTATATCTTGAGGCCACGAGTTACTATCTTGAGGCCACGAGTTAGTATATCTTGAGGCCACGAAGTTAGTATATCTTGAGGCCACGAGTTAGTATATCTTGAGGCCACGAGTTAGTATATCTTGAGGCCACGAGTTACTATCTTGAGGCCACGAGTTAGTATATCTTGAGGCCACGAGTTACTATCTTGAGGCCACGAGTTACTATCTTGAGGCCACGAGATTACTATCTTAAGGCCACGAGTTAGTATATCTTGAGGCCACGAGTTAGTATATCTTGAGGCCACGAGTTAGTATATCTTGAGGCCACGAGTTACTATCTTGAGGCCATGAGTTACTATCTTGAGGCCACGAGTTACTATCTTGAGGCCACGAGTTACTATCTTGAGGCCACGAGTTACTATCTTGAGGCCACGAGTTAGTATATCTTGAGGCCACGAGTTACTATCTTGAGGCCACAAGTTAGTATATCTTGAGGCCACGAGTTACTATCTTGAGGTCACAAGTTAGTATATCTTGAGGCCACGAGTTAGTATATCTTGAGGCCACGAGTTAGTATATCTTGAGGCCACGAGTTAGTCTATCTTGAGGCCACGAGTTAGTCTATCTTGAGGCCACGAGTTAGTATATCTTGAGGCCACGAGTTAGTATATCTTGAGGCCACGAGTTACTATCTTGAGGCCACGAGTTACTATCTTGAGGCCACGAGTTACTATCTTGAGGCCACGAGTTACTATCTTGAGGCCACGAGTTACTATCTTGAGGCCACGAGTTAGTATATCTTGAGGCCACGAGTTACTATCTTGAGGCCACGAGTTACTATCTTGAGGCCACGAGTTAGTATATCTTGAGGCCACGAGTTACTATCTTGAGGCCACGAGTTAGTATATCTTGAGGCCACAAGTTAGTATATCTTGAGGCCACGACTTGAGGCCACGAGTTAGTATATCTTGAGGCCACGAGTTAGTATATCTTGAGGCCACGAGTTAGTATATCTTGAGGCCACGAGTTAGTCTATCTTGAGGCCACGAGTTAGTCTATCTTGAGGCCACGAGTTAGTATATCTTGAGGCCACGAGTTAGTATATCTTGAGGCCACGAGATAGTTATAATGTTTTTTTGTTCCACAAAGTGGGACTAGGGGGGCTCCGTACATTATAATTATAATATTAGTGGGGAAAAAAACTCAATTTTATTTTTCAATTCAATTATTGAATATAAAGTACTTTTTTTTTTTAAATAACTAAAACCCGCAGAAACATTGTTTCAACCTGAAAAGAAACAGATAAAATATGATCAGATCACAATCACGCAATTAACCTGTTAAGCTTCACCCCCAATTTTGAAAAATCCCCAGAAATGGCATACCCAAACTGAAACGGATACAGTTTATGAACAATTTGTTCTAAAAGCACAAGTATGATCTCATTTGAAAGCTGACACCTGGCAGTTTATTGCAAATGTAGAATTAATTATTGTCATAATGAAAAATAAATGTTATAAATAGCTTCAAAGTTTTGTCAAGTTATTAGAAATTTATTTTTATGAAATATTTTCATGAAAATAAAATTGAAGTTGGCCCTGTAGCAATCTAGAAATGCACTGCAGCTAAAGCCACATGTCTGACCATGTTATATTTAAAATCTGAAGATGATATGTCAAAAACTCTTTATTTAGTTAAATGTTTTTCAAGATCATGTCAAACGACTTTATTTTGAATAGACTCTAAAAAGCAAACTGATGTTTATTGTCATTTTCTAAGCATCTATTCAGTCTATTTTCTCTATTGTGTTGTGGTCTAAACGATCTCCATTCAGTGTCAGTCTCCCCTGCACACATTCACACCTCTCCAGCCTCTGATTATTGCTCTAAATATGCTTTCTTTTGTCTGCATTATAATTACTAACGACTGGCTATTCACACTGTTTCAACCCCTAATCTCTTTTAGGGAAAGTTCTCAAAGTTCTCACTTTACATTTGAAACTATATAAAATGACCTTCTTGAAAAAAAGAAACATTTCAGCAAGCAGTCCTATTTAGAAATATTCATAAATATAACAGCTAGGTAGCAGGTGCACCACCAAGGGCTAGCTAGCATGTTAGCTTAGCACACCATCAATACACGACAATTTATGAGATTAAAACCATGTTTGTGCTCTAAAACTTACTTTATAGCACAAGTCGAGTGTTTTAAATAACCTTCTGTGCTCTGATTTGGCTTCAGATAAAAAAAATCGGACAGAAAATATAGTATTTTATATATTCTTCACGATGATAAAGTCTATATCGATTAGCATTACATTATAAATATAATCTATTATTATGAAAATACCTGACATGGCTCGAAGAAAACAGGTAAACCAAATATCATTGCAATCATGTTTATTGTCTTCAAAACATCTTTATCTGCATGTTACAGCGATCTCTGTTAGTGTTTACGTCGTGATGGACTTCCTGAAATGTCACATGATATGATTCTTCTTCGTGTTCCAAATTTGGACTGCATATGTGCACAGGGCGCCCTCAGGCTGCCAGTATGTATTGAAAACACAGTACATCAGAGTCTCCAGCGCTCATAATGATTAAATCGACGCATTTGGGTAGATATTCAATAAATATGATTCCTGTCTATATAAATCTGATGTAAACCTATGAGAATCTATCAATATTTCTCAAAATCTGTACACTTTTGAGCTAAAAGCCCTGATGGACGTTGTTTTGTCAAGCTCTGTCATGACGATCTCACTGGAGTTTTTTTCTGAATGGAAGCGGCTGACGCTCATAATTCATATCAAAGGTATTGACTCATTTTTTGATTTCATAACTCCAGACACAAATTAAGACATAACTGTCACTATAACTTTCTCAGAATACAATAGTGGTCAAATACTAAACCTTCAGTCTTATATCTTTTTAATGATGTATAGTTTGTCAAGGTATTAACATTGAATCTGATAGTAACTTTGAACGATTAAAAAAAAAAAACGCTCAGAGCGCCCTCGCTCTGACGAAGGTTAAGAGGTTAAGCAGCTTTTATAGACTAAAACAGCATTCATTAATGAGTTACTTTGGCAACAGGACAGAACATTATTAGCAGAGTCAAAATCAGTATGGCTGTGTTTTAAAACCTAGTGAGCTGCCAACCGTGACAGCATTTATTGGGCATCACAGGATTAACTTCAGGATTTGCTTAAATCAGCGTCTTTGTAACATACCCAATCTATGCATAGTAGCAAGGTGACACGAGAAGGTCTGTGAGCACCACGAGCTGGTCGTCCGTGAACTGCTGCTTGTGCTCCAGCCAGTTGTCGTGATGAGTGCGGCGGAAATTAGACCGTCTTTTTCACAGTCATCTAAATCAGACGGAGAGAGGCTTGTATTGATTTTTGTTAGATTGAATGGGCCCTAAGAGCGAAGCGCACAAGAGGGAGACAGAAAGCAATTGTGTTTGTAGTGACGAGCCATGTACCTCGATAGGCTGCGTGTCGTTGAGGTGAGCGCTGAGGTCCATGAGGAGCTGAGGCATCCAGGTCGGGACATCATGCGGGCTGGATAGGATGCAAGCGCTGAGCCCCAGCACTCCAGCGTGACGCCGCACCAGATCTGAGGAAAAATGTACATATTTTTTTCCAAATAAAAGTATCTTTTGTTTAATTTTCTATTATTCTGCAAGGACACATTAAATTGACCAAAAGTGACAGGAAAGACTTTTACTTTATATTTCTTCATACAAATAAATGCTTTTCTTTTGAACTTTCTATTCATCAAAGAAAAATGCATCATGGTTTCCACAAAAACATTAAGCAGCTCAACATGTTTCAACATCAATGAATAGAAGAAATGTTTCATGAGCACCGAATCAGCAAATTAGAATGATTCCTGAATGATCATGTGACACTTGAAGGATTACAAATTTATTAAAAGGTTTAATTTAGGTTCCAATACAATAGTACATAAACTGAGAAATATTCTGAACATTGAATGTAGCATTTAAGGGTGGAATGTAAATGATATCAGCGGTGAAACAAGAGAATGTGGCAAATCCTATTTCTCTCTATTGTGAGTTAAATGAGTCAGATCACTGAAACTCTCACCTTTTGTTCTGCAACTGGCCTTCGGAGCCCCTGGCCCAGACGTTGAATAGTTATGCTAATTGGATTAGCAATGCAATATAGTGTTATGCTGATTGGGTCAAGCCAGATAACCTGCCTAACCTGTTTTCACTTGATAGAATGAACTCCTCCCCCTTGTAAGGTATATGAACAGTCTGCATTTTACTTTAGATTAGACTTGGGTACGATTTTGGACGAAGCAGACTACAGCAAATAAAGAATCCTGCTTTAAAAGATACACCCGAGTCTCCTGGTCTTCGCTCTTCTGAGTTCCTAAACTTTAGAAGAAATTAATTCACAACAGATGGTGCCGTGACCCGGATAGAATTAACTTTACCTGAATCCAGATTTGAAACAAAGACTGAGTTCCAGAACTTCAAGCTCAACAAAGAATCTCAACAAAGGAACTTCTCACTGAATTCCAGACTGAGTTCCAGAACTTCAAACTCAACAACTGAATCTCAACAAGAATTCACCTTTCTGACTGAAGTTCCAGACGGAATCTTTTCCATACAAACAATGATTCGGTGAGTTTCACTCTATTCAAAGAACTGCTGAAAGACCAGATTTTGTGCCTCTGCTCCGCCAGAGAAAGAAGTTAACAGACAGCTGTAGTGTTTGGTTAACTTAAGTTATCCTTTAAAAGTTTGCTTTTAGAGATGAAAATCTGATCCTCTGTTCAGGCAGGGAAGTTTTAACATTACATGTTAAAAAGAATATCCTCTGTTTCAGGCAGACAGGGAAGAAAAGAATATCCTCTGTTTCAGGCAGACAGGGAGATTTAGCATCTTATGCTACCGATTTAAATACCCTCTGTGCAAACAGGGAAGACTTAGCCGAAGTTAAGTGTGAAATGTTGGTAATTTGGAAGGTTAACAAGAATTGATCTGTGTTAACAAGTGTACCCTCTTTTGATCAGAGAAGTTTTAGTGTTTGATTGTGTGATAACAAAGAACATCACAAAATGGTTAGAAGGAATGCTAGGCTAGTTCCATCAACTGAGAAAAATGGACTAGCTACTCCTTTATGGACAGACAGTGAGTTCAAGTCATTGCTAGGAGAGCACATGAATTCCATAGTGACTGAGTCAGTTAGATTGGAACTAACACAGAAATTTGATATTGACCAAGACAAAGTTTGGTCTATTGAAGAATGCAAGAAGGTGTTAGGTGCATGTATCAGAAAGAAAAACATGAAAGGCATAATCTGTTGCCATAGAGAATATAGCTTATCCATTGCACAAGAACAAGCTAGGTGTATTGATAAGTTAAATGAACAGAACAAACAATTGCAGACTCAAGTGTCCTGTTTCAAGACAAAGGTGAGCCATAATCAGGCCTCAACCAAATGTGACTCTGAAGACCAACCGTCAGATGAAAGCTATCCTGATTTACAGTCTGTCTGTAGACTAGAAAACACTAGACATTCTGGTTCGGTAGATAGAGATGTAAATGCATTTGAAGTGTGTGGAGCAAGACAACAGGCTCAGACTAGGGCAAAAGGGATTGACTCTGTTCAATCTGCAACCCCCACACTGCAGTTACAAACAGTCAAATTATCTTTAGGTCCTAAAGAAATCGAGAGAATCGCTGAAAATTTGCCATCAGTGCAAAGAAATTTTTCTGAGTTTAGGAGAGAATTGTCCAGAAAGATGCGGCTTTACGATATGTCTCTAGCTGAAGTCACACAGCTAATATCACAGATCTTGACTGAGTCAGAATTCAATGATTTTGAAAAAGCCGTAAACAATTCTGAGTTTCAAAATGCCAGAAAAGATGAATTGAGAGAGGGAGTTTTGAAAATCATAAAGAACATTGTTGGACCGAAAGTAGACTGGTTAAAGATCACTAATTGTGTACAGAAGAATGATGAAACTGTTAGTGAGTACACAGAAAGATTTTGCCAGACAGCTGCAGCTTACAGTGGAATTGCAGACACTCCAGAGAAGGTGTTAGCTGATAATGGCCCTTTGGTTCGCACCTGGTCTCATTGTCTTTTGCCAGAACACAGAAAGGCGTTGCCTTTCTTAAACATCACATGGGCTACTAGAAATTTGCAAGACAATTTGGAAAGTTTAGCTACTTGGGAAAGAGACTCTGATGTCAAGGAGAGAGTAAAAATTGCAGCAACTTCCTTCAAGGTCAACCCAGAGAAGCAACAGAAACGCAAACGTCCCAAGAGAGAGGGCATCAGTTGTTATTATTGTGGTAAACATGGACATTTTGGAAAAGAATGTAGGAAAAACAAAAAGAATGTTAGAGAAATGAATAATGTAACTCAGCTTCTGCTGAATCTCCTGGCTGCTCTCAAGCAGCCCTCCCCTCGTCATTAAACCTGCTGGGTAGCTGTTTGAGTTGTTAACCATTCAGGCTGTGAGTGCTTACTTTCCCCACTAAATTACAACAGAGATAAAAGACTTATTTTTGTTTAATAGAACAAAAGGAAAGTGACTATCTCAGTTTTTCCTTTGGGGGACACTAATTAAAATAAACTCACAGCCTTAAATGTTATTTTACAGCACAGGCCTTTCATCATTTGTAGTGTTAGGTCAGACTGTAAACCTAAAATGCCCTCATGCAGTGTCCACAATAATGCCAAACATTGTTTCATCCTCATGTATGATGTCTGCTATGACTGAAGTTGTTAGAGGATGGAGAAATAACTCAGATGAAGATTACACACGTCACAGGACAGGTAGTCAAATAAATCTCTAGAATGTTGCAAGCCATTAGAGCCTAAGTGGCACATCAAGTGAATACAGCAGTTGCAGTATTGTGTCAGGATAAACCTGGACAGATCGTGTCACACTGTAAAAGTTGCTCCCCCTCCCACAGGGAAATGACAGGACACAGGAACAGTGAGGGGCCGAAGGAAGAACCGATTGCAACAGGCATCGGGGGCCAACCCTTCGGTGAAGACTCCCTCATAGGCATTTCCCCCATCTGTCACGAACCACACCAGAAAACACAGGAGAAGATCCAATTGCAGAAAGTATGTTTAATTAGGGAAATCCATTACTCAAAATCCAGTCCAGGCAATAGTCGATATCATAATCCATCCAAAACAAGAACATAAACAGGAACACAGAAGTGGCGTGATAAATCCAAGGACTTCATGACACATACTAAACCAGACAGGGTTATATACACAGGGAAATGACAATGCTAATGGGGAACAGGCTGAGTGCAATGATCAGTGATAAGAGACAGCTGAGTGCAATGAAAAGACAAGGATCATGGGGCATGTAGTTTAAGAGTGTGATGGACACCGTTGGGAAGGAGGACATCTAGTGGTGACACAAGGAACATAAACCAGACACTGTGACATAACCCCCCCCCTACGGAGCGGCTACCAGACACTCCAAGACGTGACAGACAAACAAGGTTCCAGGCGGGAGGTGGACTGGTGGAGGATCAGGGGGAGGGATGGGTGGGCGCCCTGGAGGCTGACGAGGGCATGGTGCAGGTCCAGGAAGCCTCCAGGGCGGAGCAGGCTGTGGGCGTGGCCACGATGGTGCAGGCTGTGGGCGTGACCACGACGGTGCAGGCTGTGGGTGTGGCCAGGGCGGAGCAGGCTGTGGGCGTGGCCACGATGGTGCAGGCTGTGGGCGTGACCACGACGGTGCAGGCTGTGGGTGTGGCCAGGGCAGAGCAGGCTGCGGGCGTGGCAATGGCGGAGCAGGCTGCGGGCGTGGCCATGGCGGAGCTGGCTGTGGGCGTGGCCATGGCGGAGCTGGCTGTGGGCGTGACCATGGCGGAGTAGGCTGCGGGCGTGGCCATGGCGGAACTGGCAGTGGGCATGACCAAGGCGGAGCTGTCGGACACTCGGGCGTCCAGGGCGGAGCTGTGGGACCCTCGGGCGTCCAGGGCGGAGCTGTGGGACCCTCGGGCGTCCAGGGCGGAGCTGTGGGACCCTCGGGCGTCCAGGGCGGAGCTGTGGGTCCCTCGGGTGTCCAGGGCGGAGCTTTGGGACCCTCGGGCATCCAGGGCGGAGCTGTGGGACCCTCGGGCGTCCAGGGCGGTGCTGTGGGACCCTCGGGTGGCCATGGCGGTGAGGACCCTTCAGGTGGCCACGGCGGTGAGGACCCTTCAGGCGGCCGTGGTGGTGAAGACCCTTCGGGTGGCCATGGCGGTGAGGACCCTTCGGGTGGCCACGGCAGTGAAGACCCATCAGGTGGCCACGGCGGTGTTATTTTTCCGGGCCTCCGTGGATCTTTGGCCGGCCACGGCGAAGGCGTATAGCCCCCCCCCAAAATTTTCTTGGGGAGAAGGACAGGTTCAGGAACGGGAACAGACTTGACATCTACGGGCGCTGGGTCAACGGGGTCTGGGTCAACGGGCTCTGGCGCTGGGTCAACGGGCTCTGGCGCTGGGTCAACGGGCTCTGGCGCTGGGTCTGGGTCAACGGGTTCTGGCTCTGGGTCAACGGGTTCTGGCGCTGGGTCAACGGGCTCTGGCTCTGGCGCTGGGTCAACGGGCTCTGGCTCTGGCGCTGGGTCAACGGGCTCTGGCGCTGGGTCAACGGGCTCTGGCTCTGGCGCTGGGTCAACGGGCTCTGGCTCTGGCGCTGGGTCAACGGGCTCTGGCTCTGGCGCTGGGTCAACGGGCTCTGGCACATCATGGGATTCGGAACTGGACGGGGCCAGCACATCAGGGGACTCGGAACTGGACGGGGCCAGCACATCAGGGGACTCGGAACTGGACGGGGCCAGCACATCAGGGGACTCGGAACTGGACGGGGCCAGCACATCAGGGGACTCGGAACTGGACGGGGCCAGCACATCAGGGAGCTTGGGGCTGGATTCATGCTCTGGCGGGCAGGCAACGGTCTCTGGCTGGACGGTCTCTGGCTGGACGGTCTCTGGCTGGACGGTCTCTGGCTGGACGGTCTCTGGCTGGACTGGCTGGACGGTCTCTGGCTGGACGGTCTCTGGCTGGACGGTCTCTGGCTGGACGGTCACAGTCTCTGGATCAGCAGTCGTGCGTCTCTTACCCCCTCTCCATCTGCGACGGTGAGACGGTGGCTCCAATTCGTCCCTCACCCTCCCAGAGTCGAAGGGGGGCCATGGTGGAGAGTGGTGTTGGACTCCCTCTCGACCACCAACTCCTCTGCGACCTCCCCGGGTCCCACGAAAAATGACTAAACGGGTTCCCTCAAACATATCTCTCCTCTCCCGCTCAGTGGCTGGGACGGAGAAGTTGGGACACCTTCCGCTGGATCTGTGTGTGATGAAGTCCTTCTGTCACGAACCACACCAGAAAACACAGGAGAAGATCCAATTGCAGAAAGTATGTTTAATTAGGGAAATCCATTACTCAAAATCCAGTCCAGGCAATAGTCGATATCATAATCCATCCAAAACAAGAACATAAACAGGAACACAGAAGTGGCGTGATAAATCCAAGGACTTCATGACACATACTAAACCAGACAGGGTTATATACACAGGGAAATGACAATGCTAATGGGGAACAGGCTGAGTGCAATGATCAGTGATAAGAGACAGCTGAGTGCAATGAAAAGACAAGGATCATGGGGCATGTAGTTTAAGAGTGTGATGGACACCGTTGGGAAGGAGGACATCTAGTGGTGACACAAGGAACATAAACCAGACACCGTGACACCATCTATTAGTCCATTCCTCACCTCACTGTCTTCTATTTAGGTGTCAAAATAATTAAGAGAATAGGGAAAGATGGCACAACAATAGCAGAACAACAACAGCAGACTCTGAAAAGTTTACAACACTAGTGTTTGAACAAATTACTGCTCCTGTCTTTTTGTTTTCTCTCTTCCTCTGTACAGAAACCACTTGCTGAACTGAGACCCATATGCACCGACCTCCTCGTCTGCGTATGAAGACATAACCTCAAGAAACAACTAGACGACTTCCGAGCCAACTATCACAAAAGGATAAAGAAAAGAAAAAAAAACACAACGCAGAGACGACGAAACCTTCAGTCATCCATCGTCATGATCAAGATTGTCCTACTACTACACATCATAAAGATCGCACAAAGTCCAGACTCCAGAAACGACATATTCTTAGAGCTGATGAATATGTCAAAAACACCTTGTTTACTGGAAAGAACGTTTGCAGGTCACATCCAAAGATGACTGCATTCCAGGACTCACTTGTGCACAGCATGATGATCCAACAAGACATTCTTAATCTTTTCAGCATAATTACACCAAGATGACTGAAGATAATTCTTCATGGTTCAGAAACTTGATTGATCACGAGAAAAATCACAGTTCTAACCAGAAAAGACTCACGGACTCTAATTGCATGTTTTGTTACTGTGTCAACATGCAATTGCAGAAACATCAACACAGAGCAAGCTATGTGCCTGTAACTTACACAAGTTACAAGAATGAACTTTTAAGTGTTTAAATTTGTATATTATGTGGGAGTTATT
Organism: Chrosomus eos; assembly: GCA_036326025.1. Classification (NCBI taxonomy): domain Eukaryota; kingdom Metazoa; phylum Chordata; class Actinopteri; order Cypriniformes; family Leuciscidae; genus Chrosomus; species Chrosomus eos. Next base: position 36,131,147 of record CM070838.1, read on the forward strand.
TAGAACTCCCAAAGAGGGGATTGAAGGATTACAAATTTATTAAAAGGTTTAATTTAGGTTCCAATACAATAGTACATAAACTGAGAAATATTCTGAACATTGAATGTAGCATTTAAGGGTGGAATGTAAATGATATCAGCGGTGAAACAAGAGAATGTGGCAAATCCTATTTCTCTCTATTGTGAGTTAAATGAGTCAGATCACTGAAACTCTCACCTTTTGTTCTGCAACTGGCCTTCGGAGCCCCTGGCCCAGACGTTGAATAGTTATGCTAATTGGATTAGCAATGCAATATAGTGTTATGCTGATTGGGTCAAGCCAGATAACCTGCCTAACCTGTTTTCACTTGATAGAATGAACTCCTCCCCCTTGTAAGGTATATGAACAGTCTGCATTTTACTTTAGATTAGACTTGGGTACGATTTTGGACGAAGCAGACTACAGCAAATAAAGAATCCTGCTTTAAAAGATACACCCGAGTCTCCTGGTCTTCGCTCTTCTGAGTTATGACTAGACTAGAGTAATGATGCTGAAAAATCAGCTTTGATCACAGGAATTAGTTATATTTTAAAATATATTAAAGCCCTGTATTCTCTTCCTTGGAAGAAAAGAGCAGGGAATTCGATATTGTAATACATTTAATATTGTAATAACATGTCACAAGTTTGTACTGTATTTTTAGTCAAATAAATTCAAGTTTTGCTTTTCAAGTGAACTTATGTTTTATCAAAAATATATGTACATAAGAATATAACTTTAAAAAAAAAGAGAATCATTTATTGTTTTTATTTACAGGCGTTTTGTGCCTTTTTGTAACAGGATAAGACAGACTGGACTCAGATCGGACTTACATAGTAGCTGTGTCCCAATGTGAAGGCTGCATCCTCCGAAGGCCGCAATTGAAGGCCGATTGCGTCACAGCGGCGCGACGAAGCTATTCAAAGGCTGCATCTCTTTTTATTTTTTTATTTTATTTTTTTATTCAGTATTAACAATATAATACAACAACATCTGTTTATGCCAGGGTTGATACACAAAATACACTACTAAAACAGGCATACAAGACAAACAATAACCATAAAATAAATAAAATAAAAAATAAAACAAGACCAAATTACATAAAAGGATGCAAATTAAACATATTTAGAGAGTACACGATCGGTCTTAATAGCCTTTCTATTTTTAAGACCTCTTACAGTGGTGTGATATTGTTTTAGCTCTGCTAAAAGGTGTTCAAAATTTGGTTTGGACTCTGCCCACTTCTTCTTATGAATATGGAATTTTCCTAAGACTAAAAACAATTGGACAAAAAAAGAAAAATCCTTATCTGTTCCACCATCTTCAAAGTAAATAAACACATCTTTTCCCCTCAATGTTAAAGTTTGTCCAGTTTTACGTCTTATATAGTTTTCAACATCTTTCCAAAATATCTTACTGTATGTACAGTCATAAAACAGATGACAGATTGTTTCATCATAATTACCACAAAAGGTACATGAATATTCAATATCAATTTTAAATCTCTCTAAAGTTTTCTTAGCTGGGTATATTCTATGTACAATTTTATAAGACACCTCCTTTTGTTTTATTATTTAAGAGGAACTTGTCCCCAATTAACCACATTCTTTCCCATTTGATTTCTCCAAACTGAGAAGCCCAAAAGGATCGTGCTGCAGGAAGTGCTTTAGTGTGCATTAGATTCCTAATGTATTTGTTTGGAAATTTTTTGGTAGTGATGTCAATGTCGCCAAGGAAAATTTCTTGTGTAGTCACATAACTGCCACTTACAACAGTTGAGTTATATTTTAAAATCTGAATGATATTTCTTGGCACAGCATCAAAAACGATAGCATACTCCCTAGGGGAGACAGGAAATTTTGCTTTTGAAAGAAACTCGTCGTATGTTAGTAACTGACCTTCTGTGTTCATGAGTTGTTCAACTAATAAAATGTTGTTATCAACCCATCTCTGGTAATATATGGATTTATTTTTATATTGAATATTCCTGTTGTTCCAAATATAACAGTTCGTGGGAGAAAAATTGTGTTTGTAGACCATTTTCCAGGCCAGCAGGGCATGCTTGTGAAAGTTGGCCAACTTCACAGGTAACTTCTCAATTTTAAAATCACATTTCAACAAGAAGTTTAATCCTCCCAGTGAATCAAAAATGTATTTGGGAAAGGTGTTCCAAATGGTCTCTGCTTCCTTAATTAAATTACTTAACCATCTCACCAAAAAGGAATTACTTAAGGTTTCAAAGGTCAACATTTCAAGACCACCATCTTTCCTTGAATTACATAAAATATCTTTACGTAAATAATGGGATCTATTCCTCCAAATGAAATTAAATAAGATCATATCAAGTTTTTTATATACACTAGCTGGCATTCCCATGGATAAAGATAGATAGACGGCACGTGATATCCCTTCTGCCTTAGACAATAAAACTCTGCCATTCAATGACAGATCCCTCATCAACCATATATTAAATCTTTCCCTTATTTTCTCTACTATGGGGTCAAAATTGAGATTGCAACGCCTTTTTTTTCATTTTTATCAATGATAACCCCCAAGTATGTTATTGTATTTTTAACAGGAATACCACTTACTTCTGATAAGTCACATTCCTTTAGTGATAACAAGGCGGATTTATTTAGATTCATTCTTAAACCCGAGACTTCTGAGAATTTTGTGATAGAATCAATTGCTTTGATAACCTCGTGCTTATTACGGAGAAATAATGCCGTGTCATCCGCTAACTGTGAAATTTTAAATTCTCTACCTAATGTCAATATACCTTGGAACTGGGCATTTTTAATATGTCTGGCCATGATTTGTGTAACAAGGAGAAAAAGAAAAGGGCTAAGGGGACATCCTTGTCGTATTCCACAACCGACCTCAAATCTAGGAGTTGTGCCATGCGCAAGTTTAACTGAGCTGTTACATCCAATGTTTGAATAGCCTTTAAAAACTGTTCTCCAAAACCAAAGCATTTGATCGTTTTTAACATAAATTGATGACTAACTGTGTCAAATGCTTTATAAAAATCGACAAATAGTACAAAACTATCATCTACTACAGTATGTACAGTATTCATTGTAATCAATCATATCCAAAATCAAACATAGGCTATATTATTACCTATATCCGGCCTGGCATAAATCCTGATTGTTCTTCATCAATTATATCATTTAACCCAGATTTTAATCTTTTAGCAAAAATTAGTGCAAATATTTTAGCATCACTATTCAATAAATAATCGGTCTCCAATTTTCAATACTTAATTTATCTTTGTTTGGTTTGGGTATCAGTTTAATAAGTCCTTGTCGCATAGTTGGTGGGAGTTAAAAAAGGAGCTAACAATTGTTCAAAAACCTTGTAGAACTCACTTATTAGCCCATCATTCCCTGGCGATTTATTTTCTTTTAGAGAGGCAATACATTTTTGCACTTCTGATAAACAAATCTCTCTGTCACAAACTAATTTAAAGCCATCGTCTATGACATTAATATAATTTTGTTTACTTTTTAGGAAGAGATCCATGTTTTTTGCATTTTCGACATCAGTAGAGTACAATCCTTGATAAAAATCAGCAACGTATTTTGAGATCTGCATTCAATTTACTTAGGGATGATACTTCAACGTTTCTTTTTTTTTCTAGATTAAAGAAATATTTAGTGCATTTTTCCCCTTTTTCAAGCCATTTCCTCCTAGATCTGACAAAAGCCCCTTTAGCTTTGTCTTCGTACATTTTGTCCAATTTAAGTTGTAAAGAAGTTAATTCTGTAAATTCACATCCAGTTAAATTAACTTTCTCTGATAGCTTTATTAATCTAGTGATAACTCTGGATTCTTCCTCTCTCTTATCTTTGGCTATTTTCTTACCTAGTGTTATAGCTAACTTACGAACTTCAAATTTCATTAGCTCCCAGCAGCTTCCAAAGTTGTCTTCAAGATTAGCTTTTCTCCAAAATTTTCCAATTATCACGGCGGCATCATCCTTAAATTGTTTATTTTGTAATAGCATTTGGTTTAATTTCCAATAATCTCTGTTTGGTCTGTAACTAAGTATTATTAAATCTATGTTTATATAAATGGCTTGGTGATCTGTGAGAACAGTAGGTTCTATATGAACTGAAACCATCTTGTCATCGATCTCCGAAGAGATCAACCAGAAATCTATACGGGACTGCTGTGACCTATCTTTATTACTCCAAGTATATATGCTTTTGTTGGGATTTTTGTGTCTCCAGGTATCGACAAGACTCATCCTTTGACATACATTCTCCAACTCATCTGAAGAACTGTTTCTTGGAGGCCATCTATCCAGATTTCCATCCATAACTGTATTAAAATCACCTCCCCATATAATCTTGGCAGTAGGAAAAGTTGTAATCAGCTGGTTAATTTTATTTTCTATTGTTGTAAATAATAACTTGTTGTCTTTTTTGTTGTTACACACATATATGTTTATAATAATGAATTGGGAATGATCTACATCACCAACCAGTATTACCCATCTCCCATTTGAATCTGCTAAATGTTTAATAATGTGCCCTTTAAAGTTTCCCTGTAAAATAGCGACCCCTGCTGACCGGTTACTCCCAAATGAAAACCATATATTTTTCCCCCATTGACTCTTTCAAAAAGAAATATCCGAAGTAGTAGCATGAGTCTCCTGCATAAAATAAAAATCAGCACCTTTGTTTTGAAAAAAATAAATAAAAATAAACATTTCCTTTTCAATTGGTCTCTAGCACCTCTGGCATTTATAGAAAAAAACAGATACAGACATAAAAACTCAGAACAAATAACGGTAACTGTATGAACTTCTTTGCAAAAACTGCAGAGATAACTGCTCTAATGTAATCATTAGCTGCCTCAATGCCCCTTATTACACATGGGGGGTTACCTTAAGATATGATTGCACTTCAACAGAGCATACAGGATCTTTCCTTTTCAGGTGTCTTTAATTTCGTTTCCATTCACAAATGCTCTGATCCCCACGAAATAAGCCTTCTCTCCTCTCTTTCTTGCCGCTTCTACAGTTGGCCAGAGCCGGCCGCGAATGGCTCTGTCTTCAGCGGTCAGGTCTTCTTTGAAACGAAGCTTCTTGTTGCTCTTCTTAGATGCCCTCCAGATTAAGTCTCTCGCTGTTCTCGACACAAACCGGATGATCACTGGTCTTGGTTGCTGATTGGAATTGCCATCTTTGCGTCTTCCAATTCTGTGGACAACGTCGATTGCCTCCATCACTGCTCACTAGTCGACAGCACCGCACGGCAAACCTCTTGCACACGAGACTTCAAGTTTTCAAGTTTTCATCCTCTCTCTCTGGGATCCCATGCAAACGTAAGTTTTGTCGTCGGCTGTACCGATCACTCTCATTTACTTTCGTTTCCATATCATTGACTTTTCTCTGGAGTGTCTCACATGAAGCTTTTAAGATGCTATTCTGCTTTTTCAGATCTGCCACTTCTTTATGACAAAAGTCCAAAGACTTTTTCAAACCATCTATCTGGACTGTATTGTAGTGTACCGCCTTGTCTGTCTGATCCGCCCGTTCGTTTATCTTGTCGATGACGGCAGAGATGATGGTATCCTGAAGTTCCAGAAGCGATGGCTGTTCTTCGTTGCCTCTTGCCTTTTTTATTTGAGATTTTGTAGGCGTGTTACGAGATGAGACACACTCCACAGAAACTCTTGCCTGGCAAGCATAAGAGTGTATTTCTCGGGCAGTCCGTTTTTCCTTAATTGTCTCCACTTCCATTGCGCTGTTATGCTATCTGCAGAGTTAGCAATGACTAGCTTGAATGAATAATAAGACGCTATTTTTCCGAAAACCGGCAGAAAAAAATATGAAATGCAATATCATTGCAGTCGAGCAATCAGTGAAAAAACTTTTAGCAGCAAAATTAAATTCTAAATGTTAATTTGAGCAGGAATCTCCAACAGTCGTTACAGGTCTATTCAAAACACGTCTGGTCTCGCCGCCATCTTGAATCGGCCTCCCTAAAGGCTGCATCTCCGAAGGCCTTATTTGAAGGCCGATTGCGTCACCGCGGCACAATCAAGGGGGTAATCCATCGACCGCAAGTTGAAGCCTCGCGGGAGCCGCCATCTTGTAGCAGAACTTCACTTGCGTTAGCATTCATTTTGGCGTCACTTTGACGGCGAATAACTTTACATCTGAGGCGTTTAAAGACTCCATTTGTCCATTATTTATTTCTAAAGAAACACGACAAGGTATAAAGGGCTCCATTACCTTCTATGTTACATTATGGCCCGTAGAAACAGTATTTGTAAAAATAGGCTAACGACTGCGTCATAACCACTCGACTCTCTGTCGCGCTGAACAGAAATGACCGTACAGACAGGAGGAGAAGCTCGCAGGCAATCGGGGGGACGTCCCGTCAAGGGAGAAGCCCATAGATAATGAGTCCATAAAAGCAACGGGGCAAAAACTCCTGCTCACTCACGCCAAAGAACTCTTTGCTCAAGTTCCCCATCTCTGCGAGATTAACGTTGGCAGTTTTCACGCACAGCTACTAGAAGATTTACGTCTGTCAGACAGGTTGCTCACGTCATCAAGCTTAGTTTGAGTCGGTTTGAGTCTGCGCGTCAGGAACGGAAGTGCTTAAAAATCGCTAAAAATGGGCTTCAACTGTCTCAACTGAGTTCCAATGAGATGACTCTGTCCACTTCTTATACTGTCTATGGGCACGATGAAGGCTGTCCCAATTCAATTCCGCATCCTTCGAAGGCCGGTTGCGTCATCACGGCGCGACGAAGGCTACCCTGATTCAAAAGCGACGCCAAATGCACCCTTCGTTTCCCCGTGAAAGGAAGGATACATAAATGGATCCTTAGCGGCCTATCCTACCCTGATCTACCCCATAATTCATTGCGCGCTGGTGACGACAGCATTTTTTGTGCAGCATTTGGTGTGTAGCCTACAGTTCAAATTCAAATGTTGGTGTTCAACTTTGCGTTTTAAAAATACAACAACCGTTCATTTTTCGTTGTTCAATTACAGGTTAAAAAATGAAAAACGAATGGATGCAAATTTACACGGATTATCAAACTAAAGATAGTTTAGTGAGTTATCACTATTTTTAGTAATAGTTTTTAGATTAAAGTCTTTGGTTTTACTAGTATTTTGATTGACTATCAAACTTTTCTACAAATTGAAATTTTAAATAATATAAGGTAATTAATTGCGTCCATTCGTTTTTCTTTTTTTAACACTAAAAACTAAAAATGAACTGTTGTTGTATTTTTAAAAGGCAAAGTTGAACACCAACATTTGAACTGTAGGCTACACAAATGCTGCGAAAAAAAAAAAAAAAATTATGACTTTTTGCCCCTTTATTAAACATTTAAAATATTCACTCATTACTATGGAAAAAATGTCGATTAGACAGGCCAGATTAGAACCTGTAAATTATACTTTCTCGCAGTGCTGAATGAGAAGAGCCATGTCTCTGGAACCATGATTTATGATAATAACCCAGCTAACAATTTATGGTTCCCAGAACGTTCTGGGAACGTTAGTTTTTGGTTGTGGGAACGTTCCCTGAAGGTTATGGTTTAGGTTAGGTTTTGGTTCCCATGGAAAGTTTTCTGAACGTTTAGGGAACGTTAGTTTTTGGTTACATTGCAACCTTTAGGCAACCTTTAGGGAACGTTCCCCTAACGTTCTTTTTTACATTCTCCTAACCTTTAAATAACTTTAACAACAATGGTACCAATTTTATTATTACTTTAAACTGTCTGTGCATGAGCAGGAATTAATTATTATATATTAGCAGGAATGAATGAATGAACAAACAAACAGGCAAACTTGATGGGATTTAAAACTTTAATATAAAATGAAAATACAAAAAATATAAAAGGCCTAAAAAAAAATACAAGAATCAGAGTCAGATTTATACAATTTTAGTATACAACTATGTAGGGCTGGGTATTGACACAAATTTCACAATTCGATTCACAAGCTTGCAATTCAATTCGATTTCGATTCTGATTCGATACAATATAGATTATTTTGGATATGTTACAATAAATAAACATTTATAATGTGTTTAGAATTTTTTTTTTAATTACCTTTACAGGGACTTTAAATTACCCTTTTATTTATTTTTTATAATAAGATTATATGAAATATAAACATTTAAATGGTGGCTGCCAGATTTATTCAAATATGCATAAAACATTGAAGAACATTAAGATTATAATGCATATGTAATATTGTGCTTATATTTTAACAAAATGCTCCTCTCTAGAGTTATTTTTTCTAGCTGACTAACAAGTTTATGGCCACATGTGGTTTTTCTGAGGTAAATATGACGATTCATGACATTGATTACAAGCTGTTTAACTGACGTCTTTCCACGGTTGAAACACTGATTGAGCGAATCAATGTGACATGATACGGATTTCTATAAGTTTTACTCTATCTTTTAACACACTTTCAGATGCTCATTCATGTTTATTTTTGCGCTGTATTGGTATTATTAAGCCGGAAGAGATCAAAGCGCTCCGCGCTGCTGCTTCTCTTGAGCTGAGCCAGAGCGATCTCACGCCACAGCGCCAAAACGGTATTTGTGTTTTTGAATTTCAAAACAAAATGAACGTAATTTGAAAATTCACACGGTTTCATATCAATAGTAACAAAGGACAAAGACTATTGCGATGTTTTGGATGTGTGCTACAATGTTCCATTAATTTAAATGAAACAGGACTAATCGATTCTTGAGATTTAAGAATCGATATCGGTTCGTAAAAATGAGAATCGATTAATATCGAGAAATCGATATTTATTACCCAGCCCTACAACTATGACATAATATCAATACAAGTACAAATGGAGTAGGATGAAGAGTGCAAAGTAATAGTGCAAATGTAGTGTGCAAGATGCATAAAGTATGTAATGTGTAGGTGAATGGCCAAAGTGGCAAAAATACAATAATAACAAAAATAGGGCTCCATGGTTCTGAAGGTCCAGTCCTTCTCAGCTGGCCTAAAAAGAAAGAAACAAAAGTTTGATATGTCATACAAAGAATGAACACGTTGACAAAAGCAAGACAAATTGCTTTACTAACAACCCTGTTTTTTATGATAACAAATATTGATAGTTTACCCATTCCATTGATTATTATGAACATCACATAGAAGAATTTCAATTTACCGTCTGTGTGGGGCAAACTTTAGCACTTGCCCAATCAAGTCCTCCGCGTCTGCTGCAGCGCGGGGAAGTTTTTCTCGGAGGTCGCTAGAGTAGAAGTCAAAATGAAGCATAGTTACAAGTCAAATTAAAACCTTCAAGCTAAGAATAATACTGATGTGAACAATAAAATAACACCTACCTGTAATAACCCTGCAGATTGTCAGGTCCTGGAAGGCCTTCTTTGCCTTTCTGCCCCGCAGACTATACTGTTTTAGCACGTCATTCATTGGTTGCCACTCGCCGTAGCATGCGACGCATGGCAGTAAGGGTTGTCAGGAAAAGTTGCTGTAAAACATATAGAAATACAAATTATACATGTAGAACAAAGTGGAGAGCTTGTACAAATCTCATTTTGTAAGAGCCGTCAGTTCAGTTATAATGATATTTGAAGTTATGCAATTATATAGTGTTAATCTTAGGGCAGGACTATGGCCACTTAATTACCATGTTGTCCCTCCTCTCCTGTTGACCGAGACTCCTGTCGAACTCTGTGACTGTAGAGCATGGCGACAGCAACATGTCATCGACTGAAGCAGAGGTAGGTGACTGGGAGCTCAAATGCATCCATCTGCTGTGCCATGCGGGTAATGGATGTCCTCACAGCTATGGAAAAAATTATTGGTGTTAGTTTTAGTTGTTATACATTATATACTTGCATATGTGAACAACTTAAGTTAGTCTTCTTACCTCTCATTTCCATCTCCATGGCTGAGCCACCTCCCTCTGTGTGATGAGTTCTGCTGTTTACAACAACAAAAAGAATCAAGTTACTCTCAAGTTCCTTGTCATGAAATTGTATTTAATTGGAAAATTCGAAGCCACTGTACCTTCAGGCTGAGCTTGCGTCACAATAGACCCATTCAATTCTGGGTGACTGGCTGGTTTTCTGTGTGGTGTTGACTAAAAAGAAAGTAGATATGAATATTGGTCAGTTCATTTATGGCAGGTTTCTTGCGAATGGCAAAAAAAAAAAAAAAAAACCTTACATGCAGGTGGTGGAGGCATCTGCAGGCCTGTAAAAAGACAGAAAGAGACAAACACATCAGAACAGTCACATGATATGCACCAGGTTGAATGTCAGTACTCAGTAGTTCCATGGTAGGAAATATGACTCTGGTTTCTTAAATGCATGCAGAAATGTTAACTTACGGACAGGGCTTCCAGACACACACTCTGTCCTGGAATGCTTTCTTGCTTGTGGAACAGTTTCATCTGAAATAAAAGACTAAACAATTTGTACAGATTACAAAAAGAAAATTTTAATGGTGTAAATAATTCCTTCTGTACTTTTTTGAGAGCCAGTAGCAGAACAAAGCAGTATTTCCATACAGAGAAAACTATTATTTATTTATATATAGTAGCAGCAATAGGTCACCTGTACAGAGCCAGATTTTCTTGACTGTATATTTGACCCAGAAGTACCTGAGTGAACCTTATGGGTGGTGTTCCTCGCTGCAGGAGTCACTGGTCTCATCCATAGGTTTGTCCATGGGCGTCGTAGCCCAGAGACTTTCTAATGGGGAGACACAGCAGCCATAGAAATGCTAATTAATTAAAAGAACCAGTATATCTTATTTGTAACAAGAACGCAAGCAGGTTAACATGATGACACAAAACATACAATGTGGCAAAGCATACACGTTGTGCACCAGCATACAAAGCCCAATATATATGCATTACAGATATATATTAGTACAGCCATTAGAGCTAAATCCATATTACAGCTACAGGACCCAAAACAGTCATATGAGCATGCGCAGTGACGGAATATAACAAAGCCCTACGAGGGAAAGGCTTAAGGTTAAACCCCAAACACTTGTATTACAACCACAACATCATGAAACTGTAGCGTATTTCACTTACTTTTTCGTGAGAATGTGAAGCTGTGTAGGTCGTTGGTTGTTTTTCCAATTCTTTCTGATAGTGAACGGGGTTCTACGTAGACGTATCCATTTCTCCCAGCCAATCTGGAACGTCCTTGTTGCGTCACACGCCTTGACGTCAGGCAACCTGGCCAATCAGCATTTTAGAGGGTAATTTCAAACTAAAATGGAGTGTGTTGCTCTCTCCGACACACTGGTACTACTAACTAACGTTACCCACTCTTTCCTACACTTAACCATTAGATAGAGTTTCTTATTATTTACTGTTTAAACGTAAAGTGTAATGCTAACGTTACAGTGTGTAACATCACACACCCTTATTTGCTCGACGGCACAGGGATGCCAACGGTACAGGAATAAATGAAACATGTTCTGAATGTATTCTAACAGTGATAGCAGAAAACTATTATACAAATATTTTACCGAACTATTATTATTTGTTTAATCCTTCATGAAACTCACAAACAGTGTGAGTGCTACGTGTGTATTTCTATAAAGAGACGGGAAAAAATGTAACTAGCCTACACAAGATGGCTTGTAGGCTACTAGGCAACATGAACTGGTCAGTTAAGTTGGGAGCTAACGTTAGCACTAACTAAAACGTGTCTAGGGCTAATATACCTGTGCTGACACCAATTAATCTCGAGTGTCCATTTACCTGAAAGAAGACGGGTTCCCAGGCATGTTCTGTGTATCGATCCAGACCAGAAGGACTTTGGTGTATGTAAATCTAGCACAACACGGAAGCCAGTACAACCGGTCACCTGAAAGCAGAGGCCTTTCCCCCTACTGGTGTGGGGGTGTAACGGTTGGATTTGTACACCGAATTGAGCACTTGTTAGAAGTGAAATGTGGAATGAAAGAAGTGAATTTTCTTAGTTGTAAAAATCGTTCTATTGATAGATTCTTGTTTTAAGTATTTTTAACTAATACAGTTAAAAAATCAAAATCAAGGAAAAAAGTATTGTTTTTAGCTAAATTTATTATCAGCATAAAAATAAATATATTCTCTTACTATGCTGTTTATCTTACTTATATTTCATAAGACGAACCATTTTTGAGTGAATCTAAATCAAGTGACTGCAAACCTTTTATATGCTACGTCATTAAATGGAGCTGAAATAAACATTTCAAACCCGCACTCAGAACAACCAAAAACAACCAAACGGGAACGTTGTGTGAAGGTATGGTGCAACCACAGGAGAACGTTTTAGTTGGTTGGTTCCCTTAACGTTTAGGGAACGTTATAACCCTGAGGGAACGTTCCCTAAACGTTAGTTTTTGGTTTGGTTCGAACTAACCTTTAGAAAACCATAAACTAACGTTCCCTAACGTTCCCTAAACGTTCTGTGTTAGTGGGGAAATGTGTCTGAATAAATAACGTGGCATTTTAATAGTTCGTTTAAAAGTGAACATTTCAAGCTTTAGGCTAGGTATATTCTGTTTCAGTTCATTTATGAGAGGAGCTCGAGTTCACGGAGATCATGAAAGCGTGATTGATTGTTTTATTTTATTTTTACAAAAGCACAACGTTTTCTTGTTATGTGAGTTTGGACAAATAAAAGTAGTTGCGAATGATGTATTATTCTTTTCTGTATGACCAGAAATTATAGAGTATTTTTCAAGTTGTTTCCACTGTTGATAGGAAAATGCAAGTGTCCGCGGCCGCGCCTCCGTGCCATGCAGTGCGCGCTCACACTCCCACACACACTTGCGTAAAAATTGCGTCCCCTGTATTATGACTGACATTTGACGAATTTCTTTGTTCCTTTTTTGGAAAAAAAAAGCGCATTCTAAATGTGTAGCCTAAATGTAGGCTAATACTATTATCATTTGCGTTGAGTTCACTGAAGACAGTAGGCTATAGGCTAATATGTTAATCATAAAATAATGTATGAATGTTTTATTTGTCTATAACCTAACCTTGTGTTTGTGTTATATTTCTTTTTTATATGTGAAGTCTTTTTTTGCTTATTGTATTATACTGAGCTTTTTCCTTCTATAAAATTTGACTTTAAAGACAAATGGCCTAAATGTCGTTTTTTAGAAAATTCAAGAAATATTAGGTTTAAACATAATTAAATGCATCCCGCATAAACAGGAGGCCAGGTTGGCACAGACTAGGGGAGAGGCCACAAATCCGTGAGTTTACAAACCCTTGGGAACGGATTGGAAAACCCGAGTAACGTTACCGTAAATAAATTCACCATGGTCCATTTATGTACATAAAAAAAGAATACAATAGCCTTGAACGTTATATATATATATATATATATATATATATATATATATAATGTATGTATATATATATAATGTGTGTGTATATATATATATATATATATATATATATATATATATATATATATATATATATATATATATATATATCACATTATGAAGACAGACTTCACTGCCAGTTCACTTCACTGTTCACACACACACACAGATCCATTACAGACTATACGAGTCCCCTGTTTGTAAGGTGGACGTCGTCCAGTCACAGGTCCTATCTTGGCATGTTAAAAAAAAGAGAGAAAGAGAGAGAGAGAGAGAGAGAGAGAGAGAGAGAGAGAGAGAGAGAGAGAGAGGAGAGAGAGATAAAGAGAGATAAAGAGATAATGACAGTGATGTCTCTCTTCATTGTTTAATACACACACACACACACACACATATACATATATATATATATATATATATATATATGTTCACACAGGCATCAGAGGTCACAATACAGTCGTGCCCAGAATTAATCATACCCCTGGTAAAAATGATAAACAATGGCTATAAAAAATAAATCTGCATCGTTTATCCTTTTGATCTTTCATTAAAAAAATTGGCAAATTTCTAACCTTTCATTGAAGTAAAAGAATTGAAAGTGGGGTGGGGGGGGGGGGGGGATCAAATTATAAAATAAATATTTTTCTCCAAAACACGTTGGCCACATTTATTCATACCCTTTTATTAAATACCTTTTTGCAACACCCTTTTGCCAAGATACCAGCTCTGGGTCTTCTCCTATAATGCCTTATGAGTTTGAAGAACACCTGACAAGTGATCAGAGACTATTCCTCCATACAGAATCTCTCCAGATCCTGCAGATTCCCAGATCCATGTTTATGCTTCTTCTCTTCAGTTCAGCCACTCATTTTCTATAGGGTTCAGGTCAGGGAACTGGGACGGTCATGGCAGAATCTACATTTTGTGCTCCCTAACACATTTTTGTGTTGATTTTGATGTTTGTTTTGGATTGTTGTCCTGATGGAAGATTCAACCACGGCCCATTATAAGATTTCTAGCAGAAGGCCTCAGGTTTTGATTTTTTATCTGTTGATATTTGATAGAATCCACAATGCCATGTATCTGAATAAGAAGTCCAGGACCTCCAGCAGAAAAATAGGCCCACAACATTAAAGATCCAACGGTATATTAAATTGTACACATGGGATACTTTTTATCCTTGTGTGCACCAAACCCATCTAGTGTGTTTGCTGCCAAAAAGCTCTTTTTTTAGTGTAATCTGACCACAGAACCCTGCGCTGTTTGAAGATCCAGTCGTGTCTGACACCTGAATATGCTGGAGTTTGTATTTGGATGAGCGAGGAGCATTTTTCTTAAAACCCTCCCAAACAACATGTGGTGATGTAGGGTTGTTTTTTTTTTTAATAGGCTTTCTGACCCCAAAACTCAACTAATCTCTGCAATTCTCCATCTGTGATCCTTGAAGAGTATTTGGCCACTTAAACTTTCCTCCTCACCGTCCATTAAGGCAATATAGACACACGTCCTCTTCCTGGCAGAATCGTTCAAGTTCAAGTTCAAGTTCATTTTATTTATATAGCACATTTTATAGCAGCCACTGACTGACCAAAGTGGTTTACAGAACTACAAAATTAAAAGACGTCAACACCATGCGTAGTAGCACATCATAAAACAGTACAACAAGGTTAAGAACAGCTTAAAACGGGAGACGTCCAAGCAGTCACAGAGATTATCAGTAATAGAAAATAAAAACAGAAAAGACAGTAGCAGGTTTAATACCAGTATCATACTCAAAGGAGAGAAATATAAAACTAGATCGAAAAGAAAATATAAGTATATGAATATCCACATATACACACACATACATATGTGCATATATATATACACATACACACACATACATACACACACATACATGTACACATATCCACATATATATACATATACATGCACCTTATTTATAGGCCAAAGAGAACAAGTGCGTTTTTAAAATGGACTTAAAGGAAATCACAGAAGGGGCGATTCGAACGTCCAAGGGCAAATTGTTCCATAGCCGAGGCCCAACCACAGAAAAAGCTCGATCCCCTCTACGTTTAAGTCTGCATTGAGGGACTTGTAACAGATTTTTTTCACCTGATCTCAGACTTCTTGACGGCGTGTAAGGATGTAGCAGTTCAGTTAGGTAGCTAGGCGCTTGGTTGCATAGAGCTTTGTACACAAATAACAGGATTTTAAACTCGATTCTGAAATTAATGGGCAACCAGTGAAGAGACCTCAGAATTGGGGTGATGTGATCACTTTTCCGACTATTTGTGAGGAATCTTGCGGCGGCATTTTGCACCAGTTGAAGACGAGCAGTTTGCGTTTTCGAGATACCGCAGTAAAGTGAATTGCAGTAATCTACACGTGTGGTGATAAAAGCATGAACCGCCATCTCAAGAGTTTTGTGCAGTAGCGGAGTGGCAATCGGGAGAGTCGGGACTTTTCCCGGTGGGCCGGTATTGTTTTGAGGCCGTGAGGGCCGGTCTGATAATAGTTACACTATTGTGATATTATATTAGCAATACCATCTGGCGACCTGATGTGCGGCCGCTGCCGCTGGTCAAACTGTCACTGTGTGCAGCCTCTCTGTCTCTGCTCAACACTGTGCTGCTCAACCCGTTCGGCAGGTCCAACCATGTCCAGGATTTTCAAAAACATAGGGGATCATAGCGCGGCCCCTCCCCAAATGGTATAGCCTGTCGGCCCGGCCTTTGATGTAAAAAGCCGCCGAAATTTTTCCTCGTCATTTTTTGGAAGTTTAACGGACGGTCGGTGTGAGTGAGTAATGATGGAAAGGCAAAAAAGAAAACTGAAAGGTGGCGCTGAGAAGGTCAGACTCAAAAGGAAAAAAATTATGGAGGAGGAGGCAATGAAATGCTCCAAAATAACAGATATGTTCCGGGCATCATCATCAACGAGCAAATATACAACAGGTGAAATAAACAGACTCTGAAGCACTTGTTGTCGTCAAAGCTAGGTAGGCACAGATGGGAATTGTAGGATTTTCAATGGAATTATTGAAATGAAAATGATATTACAAAATGGAAGTAGACCTACACCACAAAGAGAAATCGCATGAAATCCAAACTGAGGAAAGACAGCTGTCCATGATCACTGCACTGCTTTAACGACTAACTTACAGGTAAGCGCAGGCTGCGCAGCTGTAGCGCGAGTGATCAGATATGATATCTTCTGATAGCAAAATGATTTTGAGACATACTTCCTTTAAGTTTCGTTGAGGCCGGGAGACGGGTTTAAGAACTGAAAACCCAAAGTGCTTTTAGAAAATTTGCTTAGCACATAGCAGCAAACCTTTGTCTGTCAGCGCAGCGCGTTTTCTCACTCGAGCATGTGGATATTTGTATTTATGAACATGAAACAATAACCATATGCTGACTTCATTTGCATTTTTTTTTTTACCGTTCGCGCTGCTTGAGCTTAAATGCTTTAGTTCTTTATATTTTTTTGTTTACACATATTGTTTAACGTTAATGTTTTCAACTAAAATAAACCCTTAAGATATATAGTAAGCTATGTGTATATTGCCTAATTGTAAGCTTGTTCAAAAATGGTGAAAAAAAAATCGATTTCGTTTTTGATTCGATTTTTATGAGCCCAAATATTCAAATACAATATTTTTAAAACATGCTCATCCCTAATTCTATGTCGTTAGTAGTATTTTTTTTTTTTTTTTTTTTTTTTTTTGGCCGGTGGTCTGTGAAATTTCCCGGTAGATTTTTTGGTCCCACTCCGCCCCTGGTTTTGTGATTAAGAAAAGGTTTGACTTTTGACAACAGCCGCAGGTGATAAAAACTAGAGCTTATTACAGAAGAGATTTGCTTATCAAAATGTAAAGACTCATCCAGACAAACGCCCAAGTTCCGCACACTTGCAGAACCAAATGCCGCTAGTCTGCCTAGGTCAAAGGTAACAGCCTGGGGATTACCAGTGGACCCGAAGACGATGATCTCTGTTTTATTTTCATTTAAAAACAAAAAATTTTGGCCCAGCCAAAATTTTACTTCATCCAGACAACCTAACAGTAATTAAAGGGCAGAGGGATTATTTCTCTTGATTGGAACATACAATTGGGTGTCGTCTGCATAACAGTGAAAAGATACCCCATGTCTTCTTAGAATGGTGCCCAGTGACATCTTTAACATCTTTAGTTGATTATAACTTCTTAATTATTGCCCTGATGGTCAAAATGGGATTTTTAATTCTTTAGCTATTTTCTTACATCCACTTTCTATTTTGTGATGCTTAACAATCTTTAGATGCACATCAGAACCATGTTCTGTGGTTTTATTCATTGTGATGTATGATTAAGGGAATTTGGCCTTTGTGCTTCCTCATATTTAAACTCCTGTAACACAAGAAGTCATAGCTGGACAATTTCATGTTCCTAGTCACCCTGGTGTGCTAAAAAAGGTAAATATTAATGGGAATATACTTCATAGATATTTTATTCATAAAAAAATTCTAGGGGTATGAATAATTGTGGCCAACGTGTTTTGGAGAAAAATATTTATTTTATAATGTGATTTCCCCCCAACTTTCAATTCTTTTACTTCAATGAAAGGTTAGAATTTTACCATTTTTTTTAATGAAAGATCAAAAGGATAAACGATGCAGATTTATTTTTTTCAGCCATTTTTTATCATGTTTACCAGGGGTATGATTAATTCTGGGCACGACTGTATGCATAGATAAACATATACGATATATAACTACAAAAAGAATGACCAAACCATCAGTTATCAAAATTTACAATATTTGAATTGCTTGAGGAAAGAGCATTTGAATCTGTTTTTCATAAAACGGAGTAAAAAATACCGTTGACCAGGCGGCAACAGTTCAAAAGCAGAGGCGAGAAGACGCCTCTTATCATTCATAACATTATTTGCCTTATTTAACACTCATAATATATATTTTATGTTTGAGATTATATATCTCCATATTAATAACAGTCTCAGTAATTCTGGGTCTTGAACTGTAAACTCTCAAGTATTGGATTTCTAAATATTGGTTGGTTATGTGTCTATTCACGTAGTACGGAGCCCGGGAAGTCACCTGTTGGAAAAAAAAAACAATCCGTGGCGACGGTTTTGCAATCCGTCCGCTCAGTTTATAAACCGTACTCACGAATTCTCAAACTGTTCCCTCGGTTTAACAAATCGTGCCCACGGATTAATAAACCGTACCCACGAATTCATAATCCGCGCTCTCAGATTTGTAAACCGTGCCTTCAGTTTTTGCAATCTGTACCCACAAATTCATAAACCGTGCCCACGCTTTCGCAATCCGTTCCCACGGGTTTGTAAACTGTACTCACGGATTTGTGGCTCCCCAGTCTGTACCGGCAGCATTACATTGTGTTTATAAACTTTAATTTTCCAAAACTGTAAAAGGTTGTAGGCCTAATAGGTTATATAAAAATTAAAAATAATTATTATGATTATTACATTTAGGCTACATATTTAGAATATGCTTTTATCCTAAACGACTTACAAAAATGGAACACAGCAATTAGTCAAATGTCAGTAATAATAGGCTACAGTTTATTATAATTGTTGTTGTTTATGAATACATCAAATTGTCTTAACTGCGTCTGCATGCTTCAAATGATTCTCAATTATAGCGGGTATGGGGTGGAATATATTCGATTTAATACGTAATACAGTAATACGTTTATCATAAAATAATTTATGAATGCTTTATTTGTAAGCAAAAATTATGCAAAAAATTTAGGCCTATATGTTTTATTTATAAACATATTACTGTATTACTAAGTAAACTCATTTATAGTTTTAAACTCTAATAATAATTATTATTATTACATTTTAGGCTACAAGTGGACATTTCAAGCTTTATATATGTATTTTTCTAATGTCTGTGAGGAATGCTGTTTTTCAGTTCATTTATGAGACCCAGTTCACGGAGACCATAAAAGTTATTTTACAAAAGCACATCGGTTTACTTGTTATTGTGAGTTTACACAAATAAAAGTAGTTGCGAATGATGTTTTTTTTTTTTTTTTTTTTTTTTTGTATGACCAGAAATTATGGAGTAGCCTATTTTAAGTTGTTTCCACTGTTGATAGGAAAATGCAAGTGATCTCACCGGCGCCTCAGTGCAGTGCACGCTCCACAATAATGCTGGAATATGTTGGAATAGACGATTTAATATGAATGATGAGCGTCAAAATCTTGTGGTTATTTGTGATAATCTTAGTACTTTATTATTATTGTCTAACCTGTATTATGACTGATATTTGACGATTTGCTTTGTTCCTTTTTTGTAAGTTGGACAAAAGCGTCTTCTAAATATGTAGCCTAAAATGTAATAATAATAATTAGCCTATTATTATTAGAGTTTATAACAAAATGAGTTCACCAAGTAATACAGTAATATGTTTGCCATAAAATAATTTATCAATGCTTTATTTTTATAGGCTATAAACGCTTTTACAGTTTTGGATGAAATAGGTCTATTTTTTGCATAATTTTTGCTTACAAATAAAGCATTCATAAATTATTTTATGATAAACATATTACTGTCTTAAGTTAACTTATTTTTAGTTATAAACTCAAATAATAATCAGGAGCCTGATCGAGACGGTACGCAGCACATCGCCTAGAGCAACGATCGTCGTGTCTGGACCGCTTCCCACTTACCGACTTGGACAAGAAAGGTTCAGTAGATTATTTGCTTTAAATGAATGGTTAATGTCATGGAGTAATGAACAGAAACTGCTCTTTGTAAATAATTGGAATCTGTTTTGGGAGCGACCTAGGCTCTTCCGTCCTGATGGTCTGCACCCCAGCAGAGTCGGAGCGGCTGTTCTGTCGGACAACATCTCCAAGACGCTACACACCATCTGACTAGTAAGTCAAAGTCCAAATCATAGTCTTTGCTGTCCCAACTTAATTGATATAAGTACCAATGTAGAACATTATATAGAAACTGTGTCTATTCCTCGCTTAGTGAAGCCAAACAACAAATCTACTGTAAGATCTAGCAAGAATATTATTGTAATTAAACCAGAAAATCTAAATATCAGTGAACAAAAACAATTTCTAAAGCTAGGTCTTCTAAACATTAGATCGCTCACACCTAAGGCGGTTATTGTAAATGAAATGGTCACAGATAATAATTTCGATGTTCTGTGCCTTACTGAAACCTGGCTTAAACCAAATGATTATTTCGGTCTAAATGAGTCTACTCCACCAGGATACTGTTATAAGCATGAGCCCCGTCTGATCGGTCGTGGCGGCGGTGTTGCAACAATCTATAGAGATATTCTTAATGTTACTCAGAAAACTTGTCATAGGTTTAATTCGTTTGAAGTACTTGTGCTAAATGTTACGCTCTTAGATGTAAGAAAGAAATCCTTATTATCTCTAGCATTGGCTACCTTATATAGACCTCCAGGGCCATATGCTGATTTCCTAAAAGATTTTGCAGACTTTCTCTCAGACCTATTGGTCAATGTCGATAAAGCAATAATTGTTGGCGACTTTAACATACACGTAGATAATACAAATGATGCGTTAGGGGCTGCGTTTACAGATCTATTAAACTCTTTTGGGGTGAAGCAAAACGTCAGTGGTCCCACTCATCGTCTAAATCATACACTAGATTTAATTATTTCATATGGAACCGATCCAACCGATATAGATATTATACCGCAAAGTGACGATCTCACTGATCATTACATGGTAACTTGCATAATACGCACTGCTGAAATTTGTCATGTTGCACCACGTTATAGACCAGCCAGAACAATCCTTCCAACCACTATAGATAGATTCTCAAAAAGCTTACCTGATCTATCTCAGCTGCTCAGTAAACCCAAACAAACAGATGAACTAGAGGAAATGACTAGCAGTATGAGCAACATTTTCTCTAGTACACTAGATATTGTTGCACCAATTAGATTAAAAAAGGTTAGAGAGAAAACTAAAACACCATGGTACAACAGTGCTACGCATGCTATCAAGAGAGAAACTTGTAACTTAGAGCGTAAATGGAAACGAACTAATTTAGAGGTCTTCAGAATCGCGTGGAAAGACAGTATGTCACGTTATAAAAGGGCTCTAAAATCAGCCAGGGCTGAGCATATCCGCAAACTAATTGAAAATAACCAAAATAATCCAAGGTTTTTATTTAACACCGTGGCTAGACTAACAAATAATCAGACATCTCCAGAGCAAAATATTCCGTTACAATATAGTAGTAAGGATTTTATGAATTACTTCAATGAGAAAATAGAAAGCATCCGAAACACTATTGTAAATGTACAATCCTCTATGGTGTCTTATGACTCGGCCTCAATTATGGCCCCTCTAGAACAACTAAACCGCTTTACAACTATAGGACAGGAAGAGCTAAATAAACTTATCATTGCATCTAAACCAACAACATGTTTATTAGATCCAATACCCACTAAACTACTGAAAGAAGTGTTACCTGTAGTGGAAGAGCCTCTTCTCAATATTATTAACTCATCTTTATTTTTAGGTCACGTTCCAAAAATATTCAAGCTGGCAGTAATAAAACCTTTCATTAAGAAACCGCAATTAGATCCAAATAACCTAGCAAATTACAGACCCATCTCAAATCTTCCATTTATGTCTAAAATACTAGAAAAAATTGTGTCCGCTCAATTGTACTCTTTCTTGCAAGAAAATGGTATCTACGAAAAATTTCAGTCGGGATTCAGACCGCATCATAGCACAGAAACTGCGCTAGTTAAAATTACAAATGATTTACTCTTAGCCTCTGACCAAGGCTGTATCTCAATACTAGTTCTACTTGATCTTAGTGCTGCGTTCGACACTATAGATCATAAAATACTCTTAGATCGACTACAAAACTAAACTGGTGTTCAGGGACAGGCATTAAGCTGGTTTAGATCGTACTTATCAGACCGTTACCATTTTGTCTGTTTAAATGGGGAAAAATCAAAGATAACATCAGTAGACTATGGAGTGCCGCAAGGATCTGTCCTAGGCCCTCTGCTATTCTCAATATATACCGTATTTTCCGCACTATAAGGCGCACCGGATTATAAGGCGCACCTTCAATAAATGACCTATTTTAGAAAAATTTTCATATATAGGGCGCACCGGATTATAAGGCGCATAAGATACTGCAGTCAAACGTTTGACTGGGTTTGCGTTATGCATCCACTAGATGTGCTAAAGCGAATGTCAACAAAACAGTCAGATAAAGACGGAGCAAGTTTTAAAACAGCTTTTAGCTCTTAACAACCTTAATGTGCCATTACAAGTGCACAGCCATGTGAGTGAACACGGTGAATCTGATTGCAGTAAATGTGAAAGATATGAATAAAAATGATGTTTAGCCAGCTCACATACCCGTATTTTCTTCCTGTTTTCGGTCGAAGTCCACAGTAGGCGATTGTCGAGTGCACGCGCGATCATTGGTAACTAAGCAACAGATAGTTCATCCGAATCAGATGTAACACATGTAACACACGGAATTCGACAATCAACTACGGTGGACTTCGACGGAAAACAGGAAGTAAATACGGGTATGTGAGCTGGCTGAATAAAGAAGAGATTATTCTCCTGCCTTCGTCAAAGCTCGGATCACAGTTGAGACTGATATATCAGCCTAGGCATCCACGATCCATTGGCAGATAGTGGCGTAAGTCGCCCGGCGCTGTCTCCCCGTCTTGGTGAACGTGTGTTCACCATCCATATATAAGGCGCTCCGGATTATAAGGCGCACTGTCGTTTTTTGAGAAAATTAAAGGCTTTTAAGTGCGCCTTATAGTGCGGAAAATACGGTATGCTGCCACTTGGTAATATTATAAGAAAACATGGAATTAATTTTCACTGTTATGCTGATGACACTCAATTATATATCTCATCACGACCAGATGAAAACACTAACTTATCTAACTTGACAGAGTGTCTAAAAGATATAAAATGCTGGATGACGTGTAATTTCCTGCTATTAAATTCAGATAAAACGGAGGTATTACTTATTGGTCCAAAAAACTACCCACAAAATCCCTTACAATACAACTTTAATTTAGAAGGATGTCCTGTTACTTTATCCACTACAGTAAAAGACCTGGGTGTTATACTAGACCGCAACTTGACTTTCGAAAATCATATTTCATATGTTACAAGAACAGCCTTTTTCCACCTTAGAAACATTGCTAAGCTACGTAACATGCTATCTGTTTCAGATGCAGAAAAGTTAGTTCATGCATTCATGACCTCGAGACTAGATTACTGTAATGCTTTATTAGCTGGTTGTCCTGCATCCTCAATAAACAAGCTACAGTTAGTCCAAAATGCAGCCGCTAGAGTTCTTACTAGATCAAGAAAATATGATCATATAACACCAATTTTATCATCTCTACACTGGTTACCTATTAAGTTCCGTATCAATTACAAAGTATTATTATTGACTTATAAAGCTCTAAATGGTTTAGCTCCTGTGTATTTAACAGACCTTCTATCGCCCTACAATCCATCGCGCTCTTTAAGATCACAAAATTCGAGGCTTCTGGTCGTTCCTAGGATATCTAAGTCCACTAAAGGAGGGAGGGCGTTCTCACATTTATCTCCTAAACTCTGGAATAGCCTTCCTGATATTGTTCGAGACTCAGACTCGCTGTCCCAGTTTAAAACTAGATTAAAGACGCATCTCTTTAACCAAGCATTCACTTAATGCTTACCTTTTATACTACTTCTGAATCAGTTCGAATGCATTAATATTATGAACATCAGCTATGCTAATTATTTCCCATCTGTCTTTCTGCTGTTATCTCGGGACGCTAGTCCCGAGGTAAATAGCGTTCGTCAGCTCCAGTTTGCTCCAACACCTGTGGAGAGACGACTAAACGCCGGTGGAGAGACGACTAAACGCCTGTGGAGAGACGACTGGACGCCTGTGAAGAGACGACTAAACACCGGCAATATGTTATGCCTAAATTTATACATGATTAACTAACTGTATTTTTCTTTGTACATTCCTGAAATGCACTTTCTGTAAAGCTGCTTTGAGACAATGTGTATTGTGAAAAGCGTTATACAAATAAACTTGAATTGAATTGAATTTTAAAACCACCAGTTCGGTAATCACGGTTCGGTACGTACCTCGGTTTTAAAGTCACGGTTTGGTACGTTTTCGATACAGCAAAAAGAAAGAAATGCCAGAGAAATTTCCTATTTATTAAAAGAAAAAATATTTTTTTTATATAAGTGTGAGTTTTCCTACATCTTGAAACTCAGGTTTAAATGGGGGTAATTTTTGAAGGATGAATAAATAATGTTTTGGTCATCACATTAAAAATGACATTTAAATATATATTTATTTATATAATATCTGAGTTTTGAAGTGCTGGCAAAAGATGTGTGAAGTACTTGAAAGCATTTCACTATTCCAGCCAAACTGGTTACAATTAGTGTGTTACTGAATGTTGCGGATCTGTGGACTGTGGACTAGCCTAGTTCATTCATGGCACAATGTTTCTCCTGGTTTCCACGTCAGCGCTGTTTGATCTAATAGAGATCTACGATTAATAACAGAGACATGTGAATGCTTCTCTAGATCTCGCAGCAATGTTGTTACTTCAGTGGCGAATTCAAATGCTTTCTTTACTGGATCTCTTAGCACTGTGTAGTAACAGTGTCCCTTGATCGAGATCGGCTCGCGCTCATAGAGCTCGCGCTGCACAGATCTATGTTGCTGGTCCTGATAAACGTGAAGCACAATATAACGAGTAGCGCAGTTTCGTTCCGCTTTCATTACGTTTGCCATGTGATGTTGCGCAACGTTATGGTGGTCGCGCTCGCGCCAGCGCGGATTTTGTCGGCAGGAAAAACCGGAAGCCTCGAACCGAAACGGTTCAATACGAATACATGTACCGTTACACCCCTAGCACACGCACACACACACACACACACACACACACACACACACCACACACACACACACACACACACACACACACACACACACACACAGCACTGATGACCGGTGTCTGCGCGCGAGAGAGATCTATCGGCTTAAAGCCATTAGCACACACACACACACACACACACACACACACACACACACACACACAGCACTGATGACCGGTGTCTGCGCACGAGTGAGACCGGTGTCTGCGTGCAACATCTACAGGAACGGAGGTTGTAGTTCACCAGGTCACACCCCGTTTGAAACGTGATTTATTTATTTTTTACATCGATTTTTTGAGCTGGAAATCGATATTGTATATCACGAATATAAAAATCGCGATATATTGCTGTATCGATTTTTTAGCACACCCCTAATGTCAACCCAAGCAGGAAGCAGCATGCTTTGGCCAGATTTCCAAGGTTGGTGAGGACTGGTATTCCCTCAATGATTATTCCTACTGCATCTGGCTCACGGCAAACATAGACGCTCATGTTCTTAGTTTTCAGGTCCTCATGAACAGTGGTCTCTGCAACACCCTTTGAGATAAAAGATAAAGTATTTAAGACAAACAATCTCATTCGTTGATGAGAAAAACAAAAAAAAACTCCTGCCTAATGCTGGTTCAGTCAGTTCACATTAAAGGGCAACTCTCGCCAAAATTTTACCTAGGCTCTTTTTGTTAATCTACCCAAGTCATACTTTCGTGTAAAAAGCATAATTAGAATGGAAACGCCACTTTCAAGATTGACTGTATTTTCGTTCAAAATGCCATTTGAATGGGAGTGCTAGGGGAGCTACAATGATAGCATCAAAATCGCTATTTTTAAAACACTAAGAAGGCTCGACACAACATGAAACTGTGCTTGAAGTATCACCAGGGGCTCTACACATGAACTCAAGCATTGAGAACATTGTGTGCACAAAGTTTTCTAAAAAGCAAGGTTTTGTATGACTCACTTTATCAGTGGCTGCTGCTTCGTGTCCCTAGGTGGCATAGTGCCAGTCATTTGTTTGTGTCTACTAGAGTGCCAAACTGTGAGGAACTCTTAAGACAACTGATGTTTAGTTTTATGTGTCGCCTGGACAAGTAAGTGAACCATATTATTGAAGCCCTAGTCAGTCCTCTGAATACCTGTTATAGATACACATCGAGGTTAAGACGACATTGGTGCAATTCACTGTATATCCTATAGACCAGATGATATTTTGTGGCCCCCTACTTGACATTAAAGTTTAATGTTAGTGCGGCCCGTCGTTGCGTGTGCCGCGTTTAAAAAAAAAAAAGATTTTTTTTATCCCTTATGGGCTACCATAGATAGTCTCGTGACAGCTTACGGTGGGTTGTTGTCAATAGTTGTCATAGACAACCGCGAAGTACAAACATACTGCGCGCGTCGCTTCAATTATGAGCGCGCTTGCCGCGCGCCTACATTTGAAATAACGAACTTATTGTGCAAGCGCGCAAAATATGTGAGCGCGATATGTGAACAGGCCCCTTGGCGACCACCAATCAGGCCACTACTGGTAGCTCGCGAGCGACGTGTTGGAGAGAGACCCTGCTCTAAAACAATGTGAGAGAATAATCATTTTGAGCTTGTAATATGTGTCCAACAGGTTGATAAGAAGGTTTGCTTTGATTTGTGCAAAGTCAGTAATTTGAGACACTATACATAAGTATAATATGTAAGTATAATTATAATATGTAAGTATAATTATAATAAGTATACTATAAGTATAATAAAAGGAAATGTGCCTTCCAAAAATTTTTTCAATATCATTAATGTTGTATAAAGAAAATAAAAAGGACATAAGCAAATATAAATATCACAAATGTGTTATTAAAAGACAAAGAAAGTTTGTAAAATGAACTTCAACTGTCAGAAGGACAGCTCATGAAGAACCAATCATGTACAGAAAGGAATGTTCAAATTCAGAGGAACAGTTCAGAAGAAACGTTAATAATTATTTATAATTATAAATTATATATAATATACTATTTTTTGTGGAATACTTGATGCGGCCCAGCCTGACCCAGACTCTACTTCCAGCGGCCCCCAGTTAAGTTGAGTTTGAGACCCCTGCTATAGACTAATATGGAATTTAAGTATTTACCTTTATTTATGTATCTCCTTTTTGTACTGTATGGTGTGTTATATGGACCCGTGTCTGCAATAAAGCTTTATTGCATACAAGTTGCATTCAGAGATTGACTACTTTTGACTGACAAAATTCCAGCCACTGGAAACACTAACTGATAAAGTGAGTCATACAAAACCTTTCTTTTTAGAAAACTTTGTGTACACAAACAATGTTCTCAATGCTCGAGTTCGTGTGTAGAGCCCCTGGTGATACTTAAAGCAGTTTCATGTTTTTTCGAGCCGCCTTAGTGTTTTAAAAATAGCAATTTTGATGCTATCATTGTAGTGCCCCTAGCACTCCCATTAAAAAGGCATTTTTGACCGAAAACGAAAATACGGTCAATCTTAAAAGTGCCGTTTCTATTCTATTTATGCTTTTACACGAAAGTATGACTTGGGTAGATTAACAAAAATAGCCTAGGTTGCGAATTTGGCGAGAGTTACTCTTTAAAGGCACAATATGGAACTTTTCGGCTTTCAAAATAGCAAAAATAACTGTATCTATGTTATATATTTCTTTTAGTTGTGTACTAACATTATCCCAAAAGTTCCCACCAACTTTCAAATCCGGAGAAATTTATATTTTAATTTGAAGACACGGGCCGTGTCTTTATTTCCGTTTCGTCGCCCGTCTATGATGTCATATAACCTTTGACTCTAGTTTCTCTAACTTCGTGCGGATCCCGGCGAAAAACCGCCAAACGCAAATGTAAACACCGGACGCACGTCACCAAAATAAAAGAAGACGATAAAGAATCAATAGTTGGATATCAATAATGGACCATGATTATGCTTTGCCTGCACGTTCTGCTGCTGGAGGCAGATCCGTGAAGCGGAAACGCACGGGTGACAGAAATGACTCGAGAAGGGTTTGGGACAGGAGAAGAGACATGACTCGCGTTAACATTGGAGTTGCATTTCCACGAGCTTCGTGACAAACTGGAACTACAGAGAGATGCCGATCTCGCTTGCATTCTAATAAACAAGCAAGCACCCATTCAGCTAACTATATCTATCCGTAACTTATATGTTGTGAAACGATGATGGCATATGTAAAACGCAGACGGACTAGCTCTCATGTACAGTATAATGTAAATTCACATTTGTTGTAGATATAGCTGCAGAAAGTAGCTTCATATGCAGTTCACTATCTTTTTCAATATCATAGTATAAACGTAATTATAATTATTAACGAAAGGTGACCGTGTTTTTTAACATCTATTAATACTAGCTAGATGGAATATGATTCAATAGCCCTGATAATTCATATATCTCTCCGTTCGAAGAGACGTGATTTTAAAAACACTAAGTTAGAATGAGTGAGGAATGTGGGGAGCGACAGAGCCGCGTGTTCATTACAATGGCATTACATAAAGTTAATAGCCGTAACTAAACGTAACAAGAATAGAGATATAATATAAATAACAACACATTACCTCGTCAGTGAACATGTTATCTGCTGGAGATGCTAGATGGCTGGGGAATGACAGATCGCGCGTGTCCCAATGAACATCGTATAGCTGGTTCGCGCGCGCACTCCCTCTCTCTCTCTCTCGACAACGACAACAACTCCCATGAGCACACGCTCTTTCACGACGTCATCAGAATACGTCTTTTGCTATTATTTTGATTGAGTGACCCCTGGTGGCCAAAAGTTACATACTGTACGTTTAACAGCACAATTTAAACCTGTTCACCAGACTGACCCAAACCTGCTTTGAGACAATACTTACACAGTAATCCGAGATAAGCTCCTGTCCACTCTCTCCCATATACTCAAAGAGGCATCTCAGAGTGACATCTCTCTTCTTCACTGCAGTGGCACTTGGATCCTAGTTAATTGAACAATAACAAATAAATTATTTTTGTTGTTAACCTGTTAAGCTTCACCCCCAATTTTGAAAAATCCCCAGAAATGGCATACCCAAACTGAAACAGATACAGTTCATGAACCATTTGTTCTAAAAGCACAAGTATGTTCTCATTTGAAAGCTGACACCTGGCAGTTTATTGCAAATGTAGAATTAATTATTGTCATAGTGAAAAATAAATGTTATAAATAGCTTAAAAGTATTGTCAAGTTATTAGAAATTTATTTTTATGAAATATTTCATGAAAATAAAATTGAAGTTGGCCCTGTAGCAATCTAGAAATGCACTGCAGCTAAAGCCACATGTCTGACCATGTTATATTTAAAATCTGAAGATATGTCTAAAACTCTTTATTTAGTTAAATGTTTTTCAAGATCATGTCAAACGACTTTATTTTGATTAGACTCTAAAAAGCAAACTGATGTTTATTGTCATTTTCTAAGCATCTATTTAGTCTATTTTCTCTATTGTGTTGTGGTCTAAACGATCTCCATTCAGTGTCAGTCTCCCCTGCACACATTCACACCTCTCCAGCCTCTGGTTATTGCTCTAAATATGCTTTCTTTTGTCTGCATTATAATTACTAACGACTGGCTATTCACACTGTTTCAACCCCTAATCTCTTTTAGAGAAAGTTTCAATCTCACCTTACATTTGAAACTATATAAAATGACCTTCTTGAAAAAAGAAACATTTCAGCAAGCAGTCCTATTTAGAAATATTCATAAATATAACAGCTAGGTAGCAGGTGCACCAAGGGCTAGCTAGCATGTTAGCTTAGCACACCATCATTACACGACAATTTATGAGATTAAAACCATGTTTGTGCTCTAAAACTTACTTATAGCACAAGTCGAGTGTTTTAAATAACCTTCTGTGCTCTGATTTGGCTTCAGATAAAAAAAATCGGACAGAAAATATAGTATTTTATAGTATTCTTCACGATGATAAAGTCTATATCGATTAGCATTACATTATAAATATAATCTATTATTATGAAAATACCTGACATGGCTCGAAGAACACAGGTAAACCAAATATCATTGCAATCATGTTTATTGTCTTCAAAACATCTTTATCTGCATGTTACAGCGATCTCTGTTAGTGTTTACGTCGTGATGGACTTCCTGAAATGTCACATGATATGATTCTTCTTCGTGTTCCAAATTTGGACTGCATATGTGCACAGGGCGCCCTCAGGCTGCCAGTATGTATTGAAAACACAGTACATCAGAGTCTCCAGCGCTCATAATGATTAAATCGACGCATTTGGGTAGATATTCAATAAATATGATTCCTGTCTATATAAATCTGATGTAAACCTATGAGAATCTATCAATATTTCTCCAAATCTGTACACTTTTGAGCTAAAAGCCCTGATGGACGTTGTTTTGTCAAGCTCTGTCGTGACGATCTCACTGGAGTTTTTTTCTGAATGGAAGCGGCTGACGCTCATAATTCATATCAAAGGTATCGACTCATTTTTTGATTTCATAACTCCAGACACAAATTAAGACATAACTGTCACTATAAGATTCTCAGAATACAATAGTGGTCAAATACTAAACCTTCAGTCTTATATCTTTTTAATGATGTATAGTTTGTCAAGGTATTAACATTGAATCTGATAGTAACTTTGAACGATTAAAAAAAAAAAAAAAAACGCTCAGAGCGCCCTCGCTCTGGCGAAGGTTAACAGGTTAAATTCACTCCAACCCTGTAATGCCATCATTACTGTAGGTCTGTATTAGTTTTTCTTTCTTATTCATTATAATAGATTGATAGTAATAACACTTGAGACAATTTAGAAAAAAAGGGGCTAATTAACAAACAAAAAAACCAGAGAGGCAAGATAATTCAATTCAATTCAATTCAAGTTTATTTGTATAGCGCTTTTCACAATACACATTGTCTTAAAGCAGCTTTACAGAAAGTGCATTTCAGAAATGTACAAAGAAAAATACAGTTAGTTAATCATGTATAAATTTAGGCATAACATATCGCCGGTGTTTAGTCGTCTCTTCACAGGCGTCGAGTCGTCTCTCCACAGGCGTTTAGTCGTCTCTCACAGGTGTTGGGGCATCTGAAGTCTTCGTGAGAGGCTGGATACAAACTGGAGCTGACGAACGCTATTTACCTCGGGACTAGGTCCCGAGATAACAGCAGAAAGACAGATGGGAAATAATTAGCATAGCTGATGTTCATAATATTAATGCATTCGAACTGATTCAGCAGTAGTATAAAAGGTAAGCATTAAGTGAATGCGAATGAGATGCGTCTTTAATCTAGTTTTAAACTGGGACAGCGAGTCTGAGTCTCGAACAATATCAGGAAGGCTATTCCAGAGTTTAGGAGATAAATGTGAGAACGCCCTCCCTCCTTTAGTAGACTTGGATATCCTAGTGTGGCGTTTCCCAGAGGGCAAAAGGTGATCAGTTTGCGACTACGCCACCCTGGAATCCTGCCAGGGACAATACAATATTATCTCTTATTTAAAGCAACACAGGTTCGCTCACAGTCAACGGCGGGAGACGTAGATGCAAAAAGGTATAAATTTTATTACAGATAAAATTTGAGGTTCATAAACACAGAACAAACCTTCAACAACAGTTATTATCGACCACAACAATTACACCATTTGACAAAACAACGAAACGACTGAGTAATCAGTTACAGCTGAATCTGGGACAGGGGAGCTGAAGTTTGACAATACACACAATATAGCCACCACGGCAAATCACTCTTCCCATACCCCTGTGCCTCCACGCTCTCACACACGCACGCCACCCAGGACACAGCACTCGTGATGACAAACCACACCCAGCTTTCCGTGCCACCTCCAGCACTTGACCCCTGTAACAGATTCAGGTTATACACCACTCAGGCTTTCTCACCATAAACAATCCTTTACAAAAGACAACAAAACAAGGTTTCCACCTCTCTACTTACACAAAATTATAATGCCAAAATAAATCCAATACAAAAAGAAATGAATAGAACCACTTCTGGCCACACAACAAAATAATAAGAAGACAAGGATCTCACAGTTAACAAAATTACCAGGCCAACATAAATTCAATACAAAAAGAAATGAGTAGAACCACTTCTGGTCACACAAAGAAATAAAAAAAATAAAGATTTCACCTTAAACAGGATTCACATTAACTTGATCAGTGCAATATCACAACTCAACCATACACACATTAACAATATTACAATCTTACAGAAAGAAAATAAACACACACACGCACCCACAAACACACACCACACACACACTTCAGTAACAAACACAAAAAGACAACTTCGATGCAATTATCAGAAGCAAGCAACAGCGCCTCCAGACGATGTCCCACGTAGTCCAGCAGCACGGAACAAATCGCCCATAACGGACACGACCACTCTGTACTCAACCCCTCTTGTAAATGCGATCGCCAGACACCCGATCAGTTAGGCAAGCAGATGTATATGGAAGCTGAGGCTCGTCCAGTTTATCGTGGGAACGTACGCACGTGACGACTAAGCGCCTTCGTACGGGCTACAAATAGCCTATAACACCGTACTGAATCAGCTCACTCCAACCTTGACCGAGAGGACAATCTCGCTCAACGCAGCCGTAGGGATTCATACGCCACCCTGAATGACGGCTGAACGACGACACCGGAAGTAAAGGCGGCGACTCGTAGCACCACCCACTCTAAACAACCCGTTTATATATGCTACTGCGGCTCACTGATAGGAACAGCTCCACAAGTAGGCTAGCCAACCGCATGTAGGTAGGACGAATTTCATTGGACCTGCCACACTAGGAACGACCAGAAGCCTCGAATTTTGTGATCTTAAAGAGCGCGATGGATTGTAGGGCGATAGAAGGTCTGTTAAATACACAGGAGCTAAACCATTTAGAGCTTTATAAGTCAATAGTAATACTTTGTAATTGATACGGAACTTAATAGGTAACCAGTGTAGAGATGATAAAATTGGTGTTATATGATCATATTTTCTTGATCTAGTAAGAACTCTAGCGGCTGCATTTTGCACTAACTGTAGCTTGTTTATTGAGGATGCAGGACAACCAGCTAATAAAGCATTACAGTAATCTAGTCTCGAGGTCATGAATGCATGAACTAACTTTTCTGCATCTGAAACAGATAGCATGTTACGTAGCTTAGCAATGTTTCTAAGGTGGAAAAAGGCTGTTCTTGTAACATATGATATATGATTTTCGAAAGTCAAGTTGCGGTCTAGTATAACACCCAGGTCTTTTACTGTAGTGGATAAAGTAACAGGACATCCTTCTAAATTAAAGTTGTATTGTAAGGGATTTTGTGGGTAGTTTTTTGGACCAATAAGTAATACCTCCGTTTTATCTGAATTTAATAGCAGGAAATTACACGTCATCCAGCATTTTATATCTTTTAGACACTCTGTCAAGTTAGATTAGTTAGTGTTTTCATCTGGTCGTGATGAGATATATAATTGAGTGTCATCAGCATAACAGTGAAAATTAATTCCATGTTTTCTTATAATATTACCAAGTGGCAGCATATATATTGAGAATAGCAGAGGTCTAGGACAGATCCTTGCGGCACTCCATAGTCTACTGATGTTATCTTTGATTTTTCCCCATTTAAACAGACGAAATGGTAACGGTCTGATAAGTACGATCTAAACCAGCTTAATGCCTGTCCCTGAACACCAGTGTAGTTTTGTAGTCGATCTAAGAGTATTTTATGATCTATAGTGTCGAACGCGGCGCTAAGATCAAGTAGAACTAGTATTGAGATACAGCCTTGGTCAGAGGCTAAGAGTAAATCATTTGTAATTTTAACTAGCGCAGTTTCTGTGCTATGATGCGGTCTGAATCCCGACTGAAATTTTTCGTAGATATCATTTTCTTGCAAGAAAGAGTACAATTGAGCGGACACAATTTTTTCTAGTATTTTAGACATAAATGGAAGATTTGAGATGGGTCTGTAATTTGCTAGGTTATTTGGATCTAATTGCGGTTTCTTAATGAGAGGTTTTATTACTGCCAGCTTGAATATTTTTGGAACGTGACCTAAAAATAAAGACGAGTTAATAATATTGAGAAGAGGCTCTTCCACTACAGGTAACACTTCTTTAAGTAGTTTAGTGGGTATTGGATCTAATAAACATGTTGTTGGTTTAGATGCAATGATTAGTTTATTTAGTTCTTCCTGTCCTATAGTTGTAAAGCGGTTTAGTTGTTCTAGAGGGGCCATAATTGAGGCCGAGTCATAAGACACCATAGAGGATTGTACATTTACAATTGTGTTTCGGATGCTTTCTATTTTCTCATTGAAGTAATTCATAAAATCATTACTACTATATTGTAACGGAATATTTTGCTCTGGAGATGTCTGATTATTTGTTAGTCTAGCCACGGTGTTAAATAAAAACCTTGGATTATTTTGGTTATTTTCAATTAGTTTGCGGATATGCTCAGCCCTGGCTGATTTTAGAGCCCTTTTATAACGTGACATACTGTCTTTCCACGCGATTCTGAAGACCTCTAAATTAGTTCGTTTCCATTTACGCTCTAAGTTACGAGTTTCTCTCTTGATAGCATGCGTAGCACTGTTGTACCATGGTGTTTTAGTTTTCTCTCTAACCTTTTTTAATCTAATTGGTGCAACAATATCTAGTGTACTAGAGAAAATGTTGCTCATACTGCTAGTCATTTCCTCTAGTTCATCTGTTTGTTTGGGTTTACTGAGCAGCTGAGATAGATCAGGTAAGCTATTTGAGAATCTATCTAATTTTTTTTTTTTTTTTTTTTTATTTAACAGTCAGACATACATACAAACCAACATAGTACAGTAGTGAGCAATCTTGTAAATCCATAATTCCAGAAGTGACATAAAAGTGATATAATTGTTTGATCTAAGTGTGTATTTGAGCGGGTGTGAGTGTGGGTATGTGTATGTGTGTGTATGCGTAAACAAAGTAACCATTTATTATTTATTACCATTGTCATTACCATCACCACCCCACTCCCCACTACCACCATATTGCCAATATTGTGTTGGTCGATTTTTATTTCCATCCTTCCTCCTATGTAACAATTGCCATTGTCAATGCCGCATAAAATAAAAGATGGTATAATAAGATAAGATAATATAAGATAACCTTCCCCCACATCTCAGCAGTCCCTATCCTTTCCTAATTTTTTTTTTGTGTGTGTGTTATGTGCAATGTCTAAGGTTGCCTTTGGCTTGCTCAGTTGGGGATATTCAAATTAATTAAACAATCATACCATTGATCAGCTCTACCAAACTTGGATGTCCTTTTTGGATGTCCAGTAGTAAACAAACATTGTTGAGTTGTTTTGATTGATACTGTAAAGCAGCTTTGATACAATCTGTATTGTGAAGCGCTATATAAATATATTTGACTTGACTTGACTTGACTTGCATTAAAAGAGGGAGTACAGTGCGAGAGTGTCTCAAATTGGGACAGAGATGCTGTCCGATGAAACCACTTCTCGTCTGTCTTGCCTGCCTGTGTTTGTGAGGTTTTCCATATATACATATTCCTTTTCTTTTTTTTTTTTTTTCTTTTTTTTTCATTCTATGTTGTGGTGCATTAAAAACCATGAAGAGATAAGGGGGGAATTATTGCAGTAGTGATGATAATGACATTTAATTCCAATACAGCATTGACAATGGCAATATTGATGATTATAATAATAATGATAATAATAATATTATTAATAAATGATAATGATGATGGCAGTGGTGACCGCAATGGTGAGAGCAAAAGACAGCAACAACAGCATTTACAACAATGAAAAGATAAAAGTGAAAATAGTAATCTATAACAGTGAAGATAGTAATAACAATGATGACATAAACAAGTTCAAATAACTAAAATGCATTAATATTCGTGGGTTGGTTAAGAAGGTGGGAGGAGTCGGAGTTGAAAACAGAGAAAGGATTCATAGCTGTAAGAGGTCAGAAAGTGTTGGACGGCAGATGTCAGTTTCAGATGCGTAATTATGAAGGGGAGATGCGTAGTCTGTAATAAGATTTTTCCAAATGTTAATGTGTAATTTATTTCTATTTTTCCAGTTCATGAGGATAGTTTTCTTGGCGATGGTTAGAGCTATGAGGAGTATTTTAGAGTTTACAGTTTTATCAGTGATTGTTGTCAGGTCCCCCAGCAAGCAAAGAGAAGGCGACAGTGGGATGTGGCAGCCGACTATAGTGGATAGTGACTGTGTGACCTCTTCCCAAAAGTGTTTGATTGGAGTGCAGTGCCAGGTTGCATGGATGTATGTATCTGTAGAATTTTGATTGCAATGTGTGCAAACTTCTGATGTGAAACCCATTTTAGCTAATCTGCTGCCCGTGTAATGTGTTCTGTGAAGTATTTTGTATTGTATTAACTGAAGATTCGCATTTTTGGACATGAGATAGATGTTTTTACAGATTTGGGTCCAGGAGTTGGCATCAGGGGCTATTGAAAGATCGTTTTCCCATTTTATTGTTGGTAAGTATATGGTCTGAAGTTGGTTTGAAATCATTTTGTATATTTTAGAGAGAAGTTTCTTTGGGGAGGAAATGTTGACCAAGTCTGATATTGCCGGTGGAAGTTCTAAATTTGTGTCTCTGATGTTGATTTTTGTCAGAACAGAAGATTTGAGTTGTAGGTATTTTAAAAATTCGTTGCTCCCGATGCCATACTCCTGGGCCAGTTGCGGAAATGGTGTAAATGTGTTAGATTTGAAAATGTGCTTAATGTGGGTGATACCCTTTTCCGCCCATGTGTGAAAATTCAATGTTTTTTTATTGCTTATAAAGTCACGGTTGTTCCACAGTGGGGTGAGGTTAGATGGAGCTAATGTAGAATTTGTGATTTGGTGAAATTTCCACCAGGCTGTCAGAGTGGCAGATATAGTTACTGCATTAAAACATGTGTGTTGTTTAATTGATTTGGTGAGGAATGGTATGTCAGCTATATTTAATTCTTTGCATAGTGATTGTTCTATATCTAGCCATATAATATCAGATTGGGTGGGGTGAATCCATTTGTATATGTATTGCAGTTGGTTAGCCATTGAGTAATATTGGAAATTTGGTGCTTCTAGTCCTCCTTGAACCTTACTTTTTTGTAGTGTAGTGAGTTTAATCCTTGGTGTTTTATTTTCCAGTAGAAGCGAGTTATAATGGAGTCTAGTGATTTAAACCAGGTGAGTGTGGGGTGGGTTGGAATCATTGAGAATAGGTAATTAATTTTCGGTAAAATCGTCATTTTTATTGCTGCTATCCTGCCGATTATGGAGATTGGAAGGTTGAGCCACCTGAGCAAATCGTCTTCTATTTTTTTTAGCAGTGGTGTGAAGTTGAGTGTTACCAACTCTGACAGTCTGGAGGAAATTTTAATGCCTAAGTAAGTGATGTGATCATGACATATAGGTATCGGTGATTGATGGTGTGCCACATCCCATTTGGTTTTATGTAAAGGGAGGATGAAAGATTTATTCCAGTTTATTGCATAATCTGATATTTTTGAGAAGGATTGGATTGTTTTAATTATTTCTTGAGTAGATGCTAGGGGTTCTTGTATATATAGTAGGATATCATCTGCATAAAGTGAGATTTTATGTGTTTGTTGTGGTGTTTCAATACCTTTGATTGCTGGGTTTTGACGGATAGCTGCTGCTAAAGGTTCAATAAAAATCGTGAATAGGGATGGAGAGAGTGGACATCCCTGCCTCGTCCCCCTGTGCAGTGTGAAGCTTTGTGATGTTAGTCCATTGGTTGTGACTGTGGCCGATGGTGATGTGTATAAAATCTTGATCCAGTTAATAAATGATTTATTAACTTGAGAATCTATCTATAGTGGTTGGAAGGATTGTTCTGGCTGGTCTATAACGTGGTGCAACATGACAAATTTCAGCAGTGCGTATTATGCAAGTTACCATGTAATGATCAGTGAGATCGTCACTTTGCGGTATAATATCTATATCGGTTGGATCGGTTCCATATGAAATAATTAAATCTAGTGTATGATTTAGACGATGAGTGGGACCACTGACGTTTTGCTTCACCCAAAAGAGTTTAATAGATCTGTAAACGCAGCCCCTAACGCATCATTTGTATTATCTACGTGTATGTTAAAGTCGCCAATAATTATTGCTTTATCGACATTGACAATAGGTCTGAGAGAAAGTCTGCAAAATCTTTTAGGAAATCAGTATATGGCCCTGGAGGTCTATATACGGTAGCCAAGGCTAGAGATAATAAGGATTTCTTTCTTACATCTAAGAGCGTAACATTTAGCACAAGTACTTCAAACGAATTAAACCTATGACAAGTTTTCTGAGTAACATTAAGAATATCTCTATAGATTGTTGCAACACCGCCGCCACGACCGATCAGACGGGGCTCATGCTTATAACAGTATCCTGGTGGAGTAGACTCATTTAGACCGAAATAATCATTTGGTTTAAGCCAGGTTTCAGTAAGGCACAGAACATCGAAATTATTATCTGTGACCATTTCATTTACAATAACCGCCTTAGGTGTGAGCGATCTAATGTTTAGAAGACCTAGCTTTAGAAATTGTTTTTGTTCACTGATATTTAGATTTTCTGGTTTAATTACAATAATATTCTTGCTAGATCTTACAGTAGATTTGTTGTTTGGCTTCACTAAGCGAGGAATAGACACAGTTTCTATATAATGTTCTACATTGGTACTTATATCAATTAAGTTGGGACAGCAAAGACTATGATTTGGACTTTGACTTACTAGTCAGATGGTGTGTAGCGTCTTGGAGATGTTGTCCGACAGAACAGCCGCTCCGACTCTGCTGGGGTGCAGACCATCAGGACGGAAGAGCCTAGTCGCCCCAAAACAGATCAATTATTACAAAGAGCATTTCTGTTATACACCATGACATTAACCATTCATTTAAAGCAATAATCTACTGAACCTTTCTTGTCCAAGTCGGTACGTGGGAAGCGGTCCAGACACGCCGATCGTTGCTCTAGGCGATGTGCTGCGTACCGTCTCGATCAGGCTCCTGTAGTCCTTCTTCAGAACCTCCGTCTGCCGCAGCCTGATGTCATTCGTCCCCGCGTGCAGCACGACAGCTCCGACGCGCTCGTCACCGTTCAGGATCTCGGGAACCTGCGCAGCGACATCAAGAACACGAGCACCAGGAAAGCAGTGAGTGCGCACCTTACCTTTACCCGAGGTAGCACGGACATGGCGGACCATGGAAGTGCCGATGATCACGGCGTCGTCGCGTTCCGACTCGCGAAGAGGGGAGAAGCGGTTCCGGGTGGAGATCTCGAAGACCGGGAGGGGGGGAGAGGTTCTTGCTCTGGTCCTGGCTCGTGTCGTGACCCAGGGTGCAGGAGTGATTGAAGGCAGAGATGATCGCGTCCTCCTGGGCAGAGAAACGCACGGAGTAGACGAAGTCGGAGTCAAAGTCACAAAGTTACTAACCACTGACTTGTGAGCATCGGCGCGTGATGTTTCAAGCGCTGATCGCCGATCTCGCAGCTCGGCTTGCTTCTCCAGCAGAACACGAATCTGCTTCTCCACCGACTCCAGCTCCAATCGTACCGAAATCAGCTCGAATGTGTCCTCACCTGCACTCAGAGGTAACGTTAGACACACATCCGATATGTTCGCCATTATAACAGATGAACAGTAAATTAGTAGTAATAGTAAACAGTAAAGCAATCCGATTGTTTTTTTTTTTATTATTTTTTATAAGGAATAGTATCGAGGATAAGTTCACATGATATAAAAATAGAAAGTGCCTGTTTACAATTGAGTGGTAAAGAAGAAAATCAAGGATTAATGAATCAATTCGACGGAGCTCCAAACACAAACACAGACCGCACGCAGATGTGCTTATGCCCCGTTGATGCAGGCTCTAAGCACAATCAACGTGTGTCTGTACTTTCAGAGAAGCTTTCAGAGAAACGGGTGTAAAAGATGAGACGACGCTCGAATAGGCGCGAGGCCACGCGTGAAATGCTAGCGGGCTAAAGGCTAGTAGCCGAGATTCGGAAAGTTGGATCTAAGTAGCGATATCAAAGCAATGCGATTGATTTTTACAAGGAATATTATCGAGGATAAGTTCACACGATATAAAAATAGAAAGTGCCTGTTTATAATTGAGTGGTAAAGAAGAAAATCAAGGATTAATGAATCAATTCGACGGAGCTCCAAACATAAACACAGACCGCACGCGCATGCCCAAAAAAAAAAAAACTGAAAAACAAACTACTCAATTGATTAATATTGTACCTTTAAACTTTGTAACCAATTTTGCCCTACCTGTATCAGATCCATCAACAAGTTATTGATGCGTTGACCAGTTGCTCCTCCCTTGGCACTAAAGAGTTCTAGGAGCTTTGGGGTGTGCTTGTCCAGCTGTGACATAAACGTTGCTTCCAGGGAAACTGCAGTACATCTTCGGAACTCCTCGTTTACCTGTAAGACAGCAAATGTTTGACTTTTTTAAGGGGGTTTAAAGATTAGTCTACTATCTTATGTCCTAGTCACAATTTCTAAA
The DNA here is from genome assembly GCA_036326025.1 of Chrosomus eos. NCBI lineage: Eukaryota > Metazoa > Chordata > Actinopteri > Cypriniformes > Leuciscidae > Chrosomus > Chrosomus eos. The sequence continues at coordinate 36,172,077 of CM070838.1, forward strand.
AAGTTCTCAGAAGTGAGTAGTGTTAGCAAAACCTGAATGATAAGTCAATTACCTGGAATGATTCGAAGAGGGCAGGCCATCTTTCCTTGAATTCTGCCAAACCAGGAGACTTGGCAATCACTTCCTGTCTTCTCCAGCTGTATGTTCTGGCCATCATATCATTTGTGCTCCTGACAGAGTCCTTTGTCTGATGGGCAGCAATTAGGTCAAGTCTCAGATTCTCAAGGGTGTCATCTGTTTCACCATGTGGGTGTGAGGGCAAGTAATTCACCTCTGCCCTCTTTGGTTTCTTGACATTTTTAGCAGCTTTTCGCTCATCATTTGACTTGTTTCTCAGTAAGTTTATCAGGAGTTCAGGGCTTCCAAGTGCTTTCCGTTTTGTCCGGTAGTTCCCACACTTATACTTTAGGCTTACCTGCCACCCATAAATTCCATTAAAAGATCCAGGCTCCTTTAAGCAGGGATGCTTTGCAACTAGTGCACAAACTCTGGGCATCATTGGGGTAAGCGGTGTAGGAAAACATGGCCTCTGCCAGGCGCTCCAGGATGTCTGATTTGATACTTGGTGATGTCATAGGGGTGCCATCTCTTAAATAAATCTTGTTTCCTTGTCTTAAGGCCAGTTCAGTGTTGTGTGAGAAGGTTGGAATTGTAAACACAGCAGGCCATGGGCTCTGCCTTTCAGAGGGGGAGGGACTCAGAATGACGGTATCCACTGAGTTCCCACTGAGACTCGTACACTCGCATAAAGAGCTGACATCGGAGGCATCAGAGGTGCTTTCCTGGGGAACAACTGTCAGCGTCAACTCCAGCGGTACATACACAACTTTATTAAGTGTGCATTTATCTTTCAGCTCATTGGTAGATGTTAGGGTGAAGAAGTCATCAAATTCCTCATCTTTGTATTGAAGACTTATATCTGTGGGGATGGAAAAATGTTCTTTGACAGCTGCAACCAACTCGTCCACAGTTGAGGGTATGCCACTGCTGAGAGTGAGTTTCTTGATTTCATGATCGATGAGGACCCGGAATCTCAGTTTGCTCCATGTCTAGGAAGACAAAAGACAGAGGTATGCTAATCAACACTGGAAAGATGGGTACAATGACACTCAACACTGGAGACAGATGTGGCGCTTCAATATCACCATTTGCTTTCCTGCAACAATATAGGCAGACAGAGGACATACATCAGTAAGGTGTCGTTGCTCAACAAGAGTAATGTGATCTGTCTTCTCCAGATAATATCCACAATAGTGTTCATCAAACCAGGATATGTGTTCTCACAATAAAATACACTCTTTCCTCGATAAGTGCAATTTGAAGAATCACTGCAAAATCAGGAAGACCTGCAGTAGAACCATAGGCCACAATCATGCCTTTTGAGTACCTCGTACTGACCGTGTCAGCCAGCTGAACATGAGACTGAGAAGGAGATATATGCCTGATTGACTCCTGAACATTTACATGTAGGACATCCACTGGAACTGATTTTACTCTTACAACACTAAGAGCAGGCAAAACTGTTGTGGAATGCAGGTTGTGGCTTATCATAAGCTGGTGCTTTGTAGCCAGGGACAGGAGAATGTTCTTGAAGTTGCCAGTATGTCTTACAATCCTTTTAAACTGGCTGTGCTTTGCTTCGAACCGCATCGTCCAGAAAGCTATCACTGGTCCAAAAGCTTTATCAATGCAGGATAGTGCTCTAAAAAGTGGTGCTTCGGGATTAAATCTTCATTAGGGAACACTTCCTGGAATCTGTGTCGGTGTTCAGAAATTTTTGAGTCAAGATATGCAATGCTTTCCTCATTATGGACCGGACCCACAACAAGCTCAATAATGTCTTTTAAAGACATCAACAGAAGCCAGGCTGGATCACTCAAAGGTATTTTGTGTCCAATAATGAATGGCAACAGTCGTATGAGGGCCCAATTTTCATGCGTGTTTCCTCCAATCTTTTTTCTTGAGGAGAAGGTAGCAGGCACTGGCTGAGGAAAGTTCGTTTTGTCAGACCACTTATATGGAAACTGTAAAATAGCACTGTTAAGTTCACTAAATGTGCAATATTTCTTAGAAATGAAAACACTGAAGCACAGACCCAGTTCTAAGGGAACAATCCCTTAGAAGTGACACAGTGGAAATAGCTCAGATTTTCAGTCAATGGGCAAGCCTTTTTAACACCAAAACAATGTGTCAAGGCAGGGTTTTCTTTGGCAGTCAATACATGAGCTGCATGTGCTTCTTGGGTGCGAGCAGGAAATGCACCAGACCTCACCTCCTTTATCTGATATTCTGACCACTGTCCAAGACAAAATCTGCAAATGAATGGTCCAGAAAAAATTTCCACTAATCCACATTGAGTGTGCCCCAAGATTGTCTGCAGCAACGCAAAACAAACTTCCTTTCGCATTTTGTTCAAGCGAGGAAATGTAGATGCCATCACGCTCCAAGATAGCAATGTCTTTTAATAAAGGGGCAAGCACTTCCTCGTAGCCAAATCTTTTGATGTCCACTGCTTTACATAAAAGGGCCAAGTACACAGAGCTCAGAGTTGATCGAGATGAGTGTGGAATGTTGCCAAACACCCAGTATACAGCTGTAAATCTTATGCTTCTTTCTTGAAGTTCCCAGTGGATTGCAAATTTCGAAGTCATCAATGTACAGTACAAGTGTAATTCTTAGTTCTTCAGAATAAAAAGAATTATCTTTATAGATTGTACTGTCTTGATATGATTCATATTTAGTAGATGACTTGTCCTTTTCTTTACTCAGAACTTTTTCTCTAAGATGATCTTTACCCAAAATGTGAATCAAAGATTTAAGAATTGGGATATACTGGAAACTTCTCTTCTCATTTGGTTCAAGAATATACTCAACAGGCTCAACAACTTCAAATTTTTCTGTATAATACTTCCGTCTCTTGAACGATGAGGATAGAGGACCAGCACTACTGAGTGCTGCACTTAAAGGATTTGAGTTGCACAATTCTTCCACCAAAGATGTAACAACAGTGTCGTCAATGGTTTGGTTATTTTTCATAAAATGTGAAACAATGATACTTTTAACTGAAGATATGCGTGCAGAATTTGCTATGAAGTGAAGATCATCAACCAATTCATCAATGCACCGAACTGAAACATTATGAACACTCTCTAATTTCAACAAGAGGGATGCTATATACTCTACTACTACATTGCTTCCATCTTCCTCTTCATAGTGTGCATTAGTGCTACTGCCTTCATGATTAGCATCATTCTGGACCTCATCCTCTTCGGATGCTTCAAAGTCAAGTGCTTCCTCTGGTAACCCACAAATAATCCCTGGTTTGAAATCTTGTGATGTATGTGGAGTATGCTTTCTGTGTTTGTGTGTTGCAAACGTCCCATACACATTTGTTTGGTGATCACAACCTATGAAGACACACTTAACAGTCTCGTTATTCTTGAGATGACCTATGTGTTCAAAAAAATCCTTTTCATTTTGAAATCCAGGGTTTTGACACAAAGGGCAGGTAAATGAAAGACTTACATGTGGTGAGTTAGAGGATTTAGCTTCTTGGTGGTATCTTGAGAGGTGAGAGCGGAAGGAATCCAGGATTTAAAAGAACATGGGCAATCTATATGAATACAAGGCAAGGCATGGCTGTGTCCAAAAGTCCCATGATGCAGTCTATAATGTTTTAAAATGTCACTCTTTCCTGGTACCACAGTGCTGCACAATTTACAGTGCCATCCCATCTGTCAATGGGGAGAAAAAAAAGAGTTAGTTACCTCTAGCCTTTTGAATACAAGCCTGATAAAAGACATTTTAAAAATACACATGAAGATTATCCTGCTGAACAAGAAAAGAATGATTCACTTTCGTATATCGCAAAATTATTTTAGTAAATAATCTGAAACATGTCAAAACCCCACTGATTTTTTGTGTTGATATCATCATACAGCACCTATAGGCAGTTAACTAATTACAATATTAGGAGAAGGAATGTTAAATGCATCAACAAAATTCATATAAATATATCAAGAGACGGGTTAGACATCTGCACCCAATAATTACATAGCAATACAAATATGAAATTTGGGTTAGGAGTTATGCATAGAGTACATAGTGAGCAAACACTTTTGTGAAAGAGGACCTATGCCGGATATTTGCCTTAACTATGCTTTACCATAATTAAACAGCTTTGGACTACCGGTAATTGTGATGGTTAGATACCTGTAACCTCTCTTATCGAAATATTAGTGGAACAACTGGAATGACTGCAAAGAGTGTTGGTGTGAGATGTGTGAATGTGCCACAGTGCCGACAAATACAAAGTTTTCCTGTTAACGTTAGGACAAACATGTGTGAAGCACGCTGGATTAGGAGAAATGGGCCTGCACCTGGAACACCACCGTTGCAACTGCGGGCGGTGTGGGTGTAACGTTAAATTATGTCGGGCTATGTGCTGATCCACACAAGCTAACAGTGCCCACACTCATAGTGGCAAATGTTGCTCCCTCGTCAATGTGGTTTAGGTTAGATTGTGTGGATTGTGTACTCGACAAATTAACTGCTGCTCTGGCACATTAACGTTAGCAGCTAATCTCCAACCGACGATAATCACTTAGCTAACGTTAGCTGTGGCTTCGTGTGCGTCTACTGACAAATTTTCGAAGCCACGAAAATGTTTTAGAAGAAGTTACAAACACCTCTAAAAGATTAAACTATCACTAGAAAGATTAAACTATCACTAAAAAGACAACATTACTCATAACGTTACCTTACAATGCACACACATGTAGAGTATGTGGCTCAAGTTAACAAACTGTTAGAAGTAACGTTAGAGCACATTCGAAATTGGCGCTCTTCGGTCTTTGACAAAGCGATTGCACAACACAAACACGTTAATTAGGGTAAAATCTAACTTTTAACAATACAAAGAGTTACTTACATGAAATGAGGTACGTGAAGTATAAATTATCCGGCTCCGTAGAAAACCCTGTTCGAATAAACTTCTAGAACAGACGAGAGTGAAGAATTTGCCCGGACTTGTTCTTCTTCCGTGGATGCAGGTGGGCGGGTCGTGTCTTTTTACGTATGACACGTCTGATATAAACTTTTAAAATAAGTTTTGTAAAATCAATTTATGGTGAAGTCCAATGAAATTAATTTTATTATAGAAAATATTAAGTAACGAAAATAGTCACACTTTTTACTTTTTGATAACTCAAAAAACAAAAAAAATAAGTTAATTTATTATAATAAATATAGTTTTTAAAATTAAGTCATATGGACAATAGCACTGAACGACTTTTTATAGTGTAGGCTAGGCCTATATATAATTTTTTTTTAACAGAACTACTTTTGAAATTACGATTGGTATTATTATACAGATGAAAGTCGTTCTGTTGGATACTATTTGTTCCTTAGTGTTAAATGGAAATGCATGATCATTTTATTTTATAAATATAAGCAAAAAATGATATGATGTAACAGAGTTTTAGAATCTGCATTAATAGCCTAAATATAACATTTTGTTACAGTAGTCCATGTTTGTTCGGGATATGAACCAGTGTCATCTGAATGATCGAACCGTAAGTTCTACCACTCGGCCATGTCGTAACTCACTGAGCAATCCTCAAACCTTTGTTTCTCCAGTGTGTGTTCACTCAAATGAGCGAGAAAACATTTTGGCGTTAGCCTATTCTATTGTGAGTGTAGGCATACTTTACATGAACCACTGATCGTAACTGAAACGCGCTGCATGTTATCTCTCAATACAGGAGCAGAAGCGCTGGTTCAGATTTTATTGGTTGTTGTTTAAACGTGCATGTTGTATATTTAAATAAATAAATATAATATATATATATATATATATATATATATATATATATATATATATATATATATATATATATATATTTTAGGGTAGGCCTATAGCATTGTTTACTGTGGAGGGGGAAATCCCCCACCGGCAAATCACACCTTGCTTAGCTTAGGTAACCATGTTTTAAAAATTCTTTCTGCATATATGGAACCCAATGAAGTTTTATTTTCTATATTTTTAACAGAACTGTTTTTGAAGTCGTAAATTCAGTCAATCTGTTGGATGAGATTTGTTCCTTAGTGTAAAATGGGAATGCATGGTCATTTTATAAATACCATTTTTATTCGGGATTTGAACCCGTGTCATCGTAATGCTTCAACCTTAAAGGTCCCGTTCTTCATGGTTTTTTTAAGCTTTGATTGTGTTTACAGTGTGCAATATAACATGTGTTAATGTTTCGCGTGTAAAAAAACACAGTATTTTTCACATAGTTTACTTATCTGTATACTGTATCATATGATGTCTATGGATTCGACAGCAGCTTATCGCACAGAAAGGTCACGCCTCTTACCATAAATTGGAGATGCATGCGCAGCTGAAGTGCTTGTTCTCCATTCGACCGCAACAAGACCACGCCCCTTTTTTGTGTATTCTTCTGGGTGGAGATTAGTCAAAAAACTGCTCTAGTTATGTCATTAAAAAATGAAGTAGAGGGATGTAGTTCAAACCGGGCGTTCGCTGTATGCTTTGAAAGGGGACTTCTGTTAAATAAAATATCTAACTTTGAGCTTTATAATTTTACAGTTAATATTTATGCTCTAACAGCAACATTACACACTAACTAAAGTTTGAAAAATGGAATCGCGAAGAACGGGACCTTTAAGTTCTACCACTCGACCACAACTTTTCTCACCAATGCTACGTTCACACCGGATGCGAATAGCGCGTCTGGCACGTGTGATTTCAATGTTAAGTCAATGCAAAGACGCGTTACGCACGTAAAAAATTCTTGCGGCGCGAATGAGGCGTAGAGCGCGGAATAGAATACGCCTCATTCGCGCGTAACGCGTGAATGGTGCATTTTGTGCATTCACGCGTTTGATGCGAATTCGCGTCTGCCGCCCGAGTTGAAAAATCTGAACTTTGGCGTCAATACGCGCCGCGTTAACCAATCAGGAGCCTAGCTGCCTGCTGTCACTCAGGAGGTGAAGTGACGTAAACGCCCGCTTGGAATCTTTCATTCCAAAATCACAGACAGCTATGGAGAAATTAATTCTTGCTGTAAGCAGTCACCCAGAATTGTACGATTCCACATCATATTTTTACAGAGACAGGTACAAAAAGGACCTCGCATGGAAGAGGGTCAGTGAGGAGATTGGGCAACCTGGTAAGTTGTAAATACAAATTAATCTTTAATATTTAGTATACGATAGAAATGCTACAGTCACTGTAACAAGAACATGTGGTCAAAACATGCAAATTCAGAGCGAGGGTTTACAGTTTTATTGAAATTGTGATGAACAACAATTCGCATAATTAAAAAAGTATTGAAGTTTTGTCCTGTGTTGTATTACTCCTGTAATGTGTATAAAGACGTTGCAAAATATTTATGGGTATATTTTTTACACGCGCATATATATATATATAATTACACTTCACTTTTGTGTCACGTAATTGCCCTGCTAAGCAGCTAGCAAGCTGCCTTGCGCTATTTAACAATTATTTTCCCGCTTATATACAGCTACATTTTTTGCTTACAAGATATTCTTTATTCAGAGGACTTTTGCAGAAAAAAGTGGAAGAGCCTCAGGGACACATATCTGAGGAGAAGAGGAAGGAGATGGACAAGAGGAGTGGGTCAGCAGCAGCGTCTGGGAAGAGGTGGAAGCACTCTCAGATCTTGGGATTCCTCGATCAGAGAGGACAACCACCTCGAGGACCAGGGACACCCTGGAGAAATGGCGTGGGAGACAGAGACTGGTGTGTTTCCAATGAATCCACATTACAAGGCATATATGCTGTCATTGTTTACAGATAAAGAAATGCATTCTCTCTATGATCATTGTTACCAACGTGTTAACATTTAATATTGTCTTGACAGAGGAAAATGATTAGAGGGGGAAGAGGATAATTCTGAGATCCCTTGCCTCTTCTCCTGTCTCCCAGTCTCCTAGACCTGAAAATTCAGGTATCATCTTTCTGCCTTCTCATTGCAACTGTGTATTGCTTTCACAGGCCAACAGAGGAGGAGAGCCCAACGGCGGCCCCGTGCGCGGTCCCAGGATGGTCCGTCGGAGGTCGAGCAGACGATGTTGGTGCTTCTGAGACAACCTCTGGCGCGCCTCCAGAGGTGAGTACTCTGCTGATGAGTACTTCCTCCTCAGCCTTCTGCCTTTTCTGCAGAGCATGCCGCCTCATTTAAAGGAAACAGTAAAATTTAAAATTTACAAATTGGCAATGGAAAATAGCACCATTGTGCTAAATTTAGAACAATTGGACCCCCCCACACAGTAAACTTTAAAAAAAAGGGGCGGCAGGCTCTGCAGGAAACGCAGAATGCCCTCCTTCCTCTTCTCCTATGCCGTTCCCTGTGGCTTTTCCACCTTCCAAGCGAGGTCCTTTTTGTTCCTGTCTCTTAATGTAAATAGTTTGCACATATTGTTCATTTTTTTCAGTTCATATTGTTATTTTATATGTTTTGCCTAAATATTTTGTTTTACGTTTTGCTTCAATATTTTTTTTAATGTTATACCTCAAATTACTTTATATGTTTGGCCTCGATAAATTATTTTGTAATATGACTAAATTCCTGGTGTGGTTCTAATGCACAAACAAAGCAAATCTTTTATCACATAACTTGATTTCAATATATGAGACATTTTGATTTTGTATTGATTGCTATTTATTCCATATCTAAATCTAGATATATGAACATTATATGAACAACAAAGAATCTTATCCTAACTTGATTCAATATGAGACATTGATTGATTGATTGCTATTATTCCAATCTATCTAGATTAATGAACTATTATGTAATGTAAGACAACCAACTTAGCATGGACAGTGTTAAATAAGGGAAAAAACACAGGACAGGTTAATTACTTTTGGAGGCTGGCTCCATTTATCATCAAAACAAAAATAAATAAATAATTTAACCTGATATACTACCATGGAAAACCTGACATTTTGGAAAAGTCTCAACTGATTAAATGTGCATGTTGTGGACCTGACATCCTGGAACTGGGGCTGACAACCTGGGAAAAAAATACAAAACATAATAATAATGGACTATTTTTAGATAGTTTAGCTCTTTATAGGTTTGTGGGTGGCTCTTAAAAGAGCCGTTGTGGGGAAGTCATGAGGAGGACTTCAAATGCTACTCCGTCGACTGCCATGGTACAATACAATACAATACAATTTTATTTGTATAGCACATTTAAAACAACTGGCGTTGACCAAAGTGCTTAACAAGGCTGAAAAGACAAACAAATAAAAATATAAACATAAAACACACATGTCAAGATATACTAAAAGCTATTGAGAAAAAATGCGTTTTCAGAGTAGATTTAAAAATGGACAAAGTTGGAGCAGATCTAATGTAAGCCGGTAGGCTATTCCATAGCTTAGGTCCAATGGCTGCAAAAGCGCGATCACCCCTATTTTTTAGTCTAGTGCGAGGGACAAATAGTAAATTAGAGTCCCCCGATCTGAGTGATCTAGACTGTGTGGGCGGATGTAGTAGTTCAGATAAGTACTGTGGGGACTGGTTCTGCAGTGACTTAAAAACAAATAACAAAACTTTAAAATCAATTCTAAATTTAACCGGTAGCCAATGAAGCGAGATCAAGATGGGTGTAATGTGTTCAAATTTACGCTTCCCTGATAGAAGGCGGGCTGCTGCATTTTGGACTAATTGTAAGCGAGTGATGCATTTCTGAGGGGCACCAATATATAAGGAGTTACAATAGTCCAATCTGGATGTTACAAATGCATGCATAGCAATCTCAAAGTTCTTTGCAGACAAGAAGGGCTTAACCTTAGCTAAGAGACGAAGATGATAAAAACAGGACTTAACCACAGCACTTATCTGCTTATCATATTTAAAGTTGTTATCAAGCCAGACCCCAGATTCCGAACACAGGAGGTACTGTAAGGTAACAACGAATGGAGATCAAAGTCATGAGTACAACGATCGTTGGAGCCAAACAAGATAATTTCAGTTTTGCTCTCGTTAAGACTCAAGAAGTTACTAGCAAGCCAGAGTTCCCTTTATCGAAAAAGGGAACTTCGAGATGCGTCAAACGACACGGTGGGAACGCCTCTTGCGTGATTGCGTCTGAAGCATCTATGCCAACTAGTCCAATGGAATGAGAGAATGAGCGTCACGGGCGGGTGACGTCATGAACCAGGAAAGGATAAGAGCACTTCCGCTGCTCGCCGGCATTTAGCTTCTGTGCCTCAGCAAGCGATCTGTGTCAAAACTGTCTCTGTCTATTTATTGTTGTCTGTTGCAATATTGTATGGAAACGTTATGGCGAAACAAATTACAAACAGTGTGTTTCTCCCTGCCCGCGTTTATTTAAACGGGTGGGGACACACACGAGTTTTGTTAATTTGTTTGGGGTAGAGCATACTTCTCAGCCCTTGAAAGAAAAAAAGGTGGGGGCTGAGTTCCAACTCTGTGAAATAGTATGCTCTGCTCTCGCCTGTCACTCTGTATGATAGTGACAGGCTTGCGATTCCCAGGACCCGCGTTTGCCGAGGCAGCGTGGGGAATGCATTCCTGGGGATCGCAGATGGATCTTTTGGATGGGTTTGAAACGGGTCCGTGGGCCTTTTTTCCTTCCTTACCCGGAAGATCCAGCTCTATCTCCCCGGTGTCGGAAGCACGCTCTGCGGTTTCTCCGCTCGGGGAGAGAGAGCCCTTTTTCCTTCATATTCTCCTCCGAGGAGGTTAAATGTTTTAGAATATTGAAAGTGAAAGCAAGCACACACACTGTTGAATTAGATTCGCCATCTATTTCCCCAGTATATGATGAACTGGTGGAGGTTTTGTCCCGTGCTGTTAATAAATTAAATATTTAATGGCCAGCTGAGATTAGGGACGCTCCTAAAAACTTATCGAGCGTTTCCTACATCTATCACATTATCTCCACCACGAGGCTTCCCTTTTCCCTGATTTACACACTGAATATTTAAATTGTGGGATAAACCGTATTTTATTACTACTTTCAGCCCTCGTGTTAAAGATTTATTCAAGGGTTGAAAGATTACGGTTATGATATAATGCCCCAGGCTGAAAAAAAAAAAAAAAAATAGAAAAATGCTGTTTTCACCTGGTCCAGCATCGTCATTTAAAGCCTCTGCTTTGCTCAATAAACCTATCACTAAAGAATCTCGCGTTTGCCGAGGCAGCGCGTAGGTTCAATGTTGTAATCAGAATCTAGCTCGGATCTCGCGTTTGCCGAGGCACCGCTTAGATTTCGAGTGTACTTTGCAAAATAAGATTCTGTGGCTGGGATCTCGCGTTTGCCGAGGCAGCGCGTAGGTTTAATTATAGCTACTTTGGTTTTATGGGTAAAGCTTATACGGCAGCAGGTCAGCTGGAGAATGTTTATAGAAAACTATAGTATAATGCTCCAGGCTTATCAGGCCGATCTGCTGGGGTTCTGGATATAGTGAAATTTGAGCCTTCGCGTCTCTTCGGCGACGCATTCCATGCGTTCGTTGTTAGGTGATGCATTATATATATATATATATATATATAAAAATATATATATAATAAGGTTTCTCCCTCGCTGTGTCCAGCCCCCTGGGGCTGCTGGGCGTGAGCAGCTCCAGCCGTCTAGTTCATCATATTATGTGCACAGAAAGTGAGGACAGCCCCGACCGAAGTGGAGTGGTGTACACCTCATTACACGGTGCCCGTTCCATTTCGGGGTCCTCACGAGACCCTCCTGCCAACCTTGCCACCTCCGGTGCTTCAGGGCGCAGCGGTCTCCAGCGAGTCGCTGATGCTATGCTGCGGCACAGCATTGGTTTCGCGCCCTCTGAGGGGGGCTTTTGAGTAGTCAGGTCAGGTAGTTCCTGCCATTATGTTTCAGGCTCCAGATTTGGCTCTCTCAGTAACACCAGAGGCCAGCCTCGAGAGGCTGGTTCCCTTAGTAAATTTTTTGGCAGCGTGGAAGCTTCTGCCGAATATTTCTCATTGGGTCCTGCAGATTGTAGAGAGAGGATACAGAATCCAGTTTGGCTCTCGTCCTCCTCATTACAGCGGGGTGCTGCCCACAGTGGTGCATCCCGAGCAGGCTCTGGTAATGGAACAAGAAGTAAAGGCCCTGTTAGCAAAAGAAGCTATAGAACAGGTGTACTCACCCGTCAGAGAGTCGGGTTTTTGCAGCCATTATTTTATTGTTCCAAAAAAGGATGGAGGGTTGCGTTCCTTTTTTAGATCTTCGCCTGTTAATTCGGTCAGTTCGGAAACTAAAGTTCAAGATAGCTGACCCTCAAACAGATCGTGACCCAAATCAGATCCGAGGACTGGTTTGTCACGATAGATCTAAAGGATGCATACTTCCATATCTCCATCCTCCCTCAGCACAGGAAGTTCCTATGGTTTTCTTTCAGGGGCAAAGAATACCAATATCGGGTTCTTCCTTTCGGCCTAGCTTTGTCACCCGTTCGCATTCTGAATTATATCGACGACTGGCTGATTCTAGCGGAATCAGAGCAGTTGGCGGTTCGGCACCGAGGTGTCGTTCTCGCTCATATGCAGATGTTGGGGTTGAGGCTCAATACCAAGAAGAGTGTGCTTTCTCCAGTATTGAGAACCACTTTCCTTGGTGTGGTACGGGATTTAGTATCCTAACAGCTACAGAAGAGCTGAGGCTAGGCCAGTCACGCACTGTAAAACAGTTCAGGAGACTGTCGGGTCTTGTTGCAGCAGCGTCAACGGAATTCCTTTTGGCATGCTGTACATGAGACCTTTACAGCGCTGGCTCAGGACCAGAGGGTTCTCCCCGAGGGGAAACCCACTTTGCATATCAAGGTCACGCGGCGATGCTTTCGTGCCTTAGTTATATGTAGTAAACACTGGTTCTTAACCCAAAACCAGTCACGCATTGTAAACAGTTCGAGAGACTGTTGGGTCTACTGGCAGCAGTGTCCAACGGAATTCCTTTTGGCATGCTGTATATGAGACCTTTACAGTGCTGGCTCAGGACCAGAGGGTTCTCCCCGAGGGGAAACCCACTTGCATATCAAGGTCACGCGGCGATGCTTTCGTGCCTTAGTTATATGTAGTAAACACTGGTTCTTAACCCAGGGTCCGGTGTTGGGAGCTCTTTGCCATCGAGTTGTGATCTCGACAGATGCTTCCCTCACCGGCTGGGGAGCGGTAATGGAAGGCCGCTCGGTTCAGGGTCTGTGGAAAAGCCATCATCTTTCGTGGCACATAAATTGCCTGGAGATGATGGCCGTCTTCAATGCGTTGAGACATTTCCTTCCGGACCTAAGAGGCCATCATGTGCTCGTTCGAACAGACAACACATCAGTGGTCTCTTATCTGAACCGCCAGGGGGGTCTGCGCTCGCGTCCGCTTTGCAAACTGGCGCACCAGATCCTCCTGTGGTCTCTGGGGTAGGTACTCTCCCTGAGGGCAGTGTATATTCCTGGGGACCAGAATATAGGAGCAGACATCCTGTCGAGGCAGGAGCTGAGGCCAGGGGTTTGGAGACTCCACCCCGAGGCGGTGGAGAAAATCTGGGAGGCATATGGTCAGGCAGAGGTGGATCTGTTCGCGTCTCAGAACACGACGCACTGTCCTCTCTGGTATTCTCTGACGCACCCAGCCCCCCTGGGGCTGGACGCCATGGTGCAGACGTGGCCGAGGCTACGTCTGTACGCCTTTCCCCCTGTTGCTCTGCTCCCAGGAGTTCTGGAGCGGGTCCGTCGGTATGGAATAAGCCTACTGCTAGTAGCACCACGCTGGCCAAGTCGGATCTGGTTTGCGGACCTGATCCTTCTGCTAGACGGGCCTCCATTGGAGATCCCTTTGAGGAGGGACCTTCTGTCTCAGGCCGGGGGCACAATATTTCACCCTCGACCAGACATGTGGAATCTTTGGGTTTGGCCTCTGAGGGGGCCCAACTTATAGATAGTGGTCTTTCAGCTGAGGCTGTTGAGACCATCCTAAGCTCCAGAGCTCCAGCTACGAGGAAACTTTATGCGCTTAAATGGAGAGTTTCTCCTTATGGTGTCACCGACACCAGTGGGATCCGGTTAACTGTTCTGTCAACACAGTACTCGAGTTCCTGCAGGAGCGCTTTGTGTCAGGTCTTTGTCCTTCCACACTAAAAGTTTACGTGGCAGCCATTGCGGCTTACCATACTATGGTGGGAGGTATATCTTTGGGTCGAGACCCCCTGATTACACGTTTCCTTCGTGGCACTTTGAGGCTGAGGCCTGCAATCCGCACTAAGGTGCCAGCTTGGGATTTGACTATAGTTCTAGAAGGCCTGTATAGGGCCCCATTCGAGCCCTTAGATTCGGTCTCAGAAAAGTTCCTGACTCTCAAGACTATCTTTCTGCTAGCTATTTCGTCCCTAAAGAGAGTTGGCGACCTTCAGGCTCTTTCGGTCTCCCCCTCCTGCCTTGAATTTGCACCGGGGATGGTCAAGGCGTTCCTATATCCAAAACAGGGATACGTCCCTAAGGTTCCAACCTTGACTCCGAGGCCTATTGTGCTGCAGGCTTTCTGTCCTCCTCCATTTGCAACTGCGGACCAGGAAAGACTGCACCTGTTGTGTCCAGTGCGAGCATTGGACACATATGTACATCGGACTTCCTCATTCAGAAAGTCCGACCAATTACTGATTTGCTTTGGATCACCTAAAAAAGGTCTTCCTGCTTCAAAACAGACAGTCAGTAAGTGGATAGTCGAGGCTATTTCACTAGCATACGAGTACTCGGGCCAGCCTTGTCCTTTGGTGGTCCGAGCCCACTCGACCAGGAGTATGGCGGCTTCTAAAGCCATATTGCAGGGGGTATCTCTTCAAGATGTTTGTGATGCGGCGGGCTGGTCCTCTCCGCTCACATTCGTGAGATTTTACAGTCTGGACCTGGATGCTGCCCCAGGTCTCAGGTGCTGAGTGCTTAGATCAACAAGAAAGAAAGACTGACACTCAGTTACTTGTAATTATGGCGGGTTGGGTATTCTCGTTCCCACCGTGTCGTTTGACGCATCTCGAAGTTCCCTTTTTCGATAAAGGGAACGTCTCAGGTTACTATTGTAACCATAGTTCCCTGAGAAACAGGGAACGAGACGATGCGTCCCCCTGCCATACTTCCTGCGTCCCTGCGATCGGCTTGCTTCGGCACTGTCGAAGCTAAATGCCGGCGAGCAGCGGAAGTGCTCTTATCCTTTCCTGGTTCATGACGTCACCCGCCCGTGACGCTCATTCTCTCATTCCATTGGACTAGTTGGCATAGATGCTTCAGACGCAATCACGCAAGAGGCGTTCCCACCGTGTCGTTTGACGCATCGTCTCGTTCCCTGTTTCTCAGGGAACTATGGTTACAATAGTAACCTGAGACGTTTTAGTTCGTCCAGGCAGTCTAAAATTGGCTTTAAAGCTAACTTGTCATCACGCTTCAAAGGCAAGTAAATTTGAGTGTCATCGGCATACATGTGGAAAGAAACCCCATGTCTAGATAAAATAGAACCCAGAGGGAACATATATAGTTTAAACAGTTCCGGGCCAAGAATAGAACCCTGAGGAACGCCAGACCCCAATTTCATTTCGGACGAACACTGTTGCCCGATACGAACTGAATAACTCCTATTAGTTAGATATGAGCGGAACCATTCTAGCACCGCACCCCGGAAACCCATACACGCTTCAAGACGAGAAATGAGAATATTGTGATCGACCAGGTCAAAAGCAGAGCTAAGATCTAACAAGACCAAAGCCGCAGATTGGCCGGTATCGGTGGTAAGCAATATATCATTCGTGACTCTTAAAAGTGCAGTTTCAGTACTGTGACGATGTTTAAAACCAGATTGAAATTTCTCATAAATATGACTATCATTCAAGAAAGACTGGAGTTGACTCAAAACCACTTTTTCTAGAATTTTTGAGATAAAGGGTAAATTTGAGATTGGGCGGAAATTACTCAGTATTTTCGAATCCAGATTAGATTTTTTAAGTCGAGGCAAAACCGACGCATGTTTCAGGCTGTTGGGGACGACTCCGGTGTAAAGACATTTGTTGATGATAGACAACAAATCAGGACCGATAGCGTGAAATACCTGCTTAAAAAAGATAGTGGGAATCATATCCTGAGAGCAAGTAGTAGGTTTTAAAATTGCAACAATCTCATTTAGAGAGTCAAGAGAGACAGGCTCAAAGACAGACCATATAGAAGAGCATATGGGGACGTCAAGTAGCATATAGGTTGACAGAGGCAATTGAGATTTAATTAGTGAGATCTTCTCATTAAAATATATTGCAAATTCCTCACAGAGAGAGTCAGACATCTCTGGGAACTGATTAGTAGTGGGATTAAGAGCAGAATCAATTATTGAAAATAAAACATTGGGCCTATTACTGTTAAGTCGAATCAGCTCCGAAAAGTAGTTACATTTAGCAGCTTTAGCAGCTCGCTGGAAAGCAGATAGAGAATCCTTTAAGATTTCATAGGAAACATGTAGTCTATCCTTATTCCACTTGCGTTCAGCCCTTCTACAGATCTGTCTAAGAGAACAAACATTGTCATTTAACCATGGCTTTAAAGCGTATTTGTGTTTTTGTTTCTTTTTCCTAAGAGGAGCAACAGCATTTAAGGTATTAGAACAAATAGAATTAAAAAAGTTCAAATGTTTATCAGCATCTAAGGAGCTTAAAGATGGAACCATGTCTTGTTTCGCTTGTAAACCGGGATATAATGCCACAAAGTCCTCCTTTGCACAGTCAGTAAAAGTTCGAGTCATCCGTGAGCAAGTTTGGTGTTTATGTGTAGTTGCATTAAAAGGTAGAGAGAACAGGATCGGAAAATGATCCGACATGCCAGTGGTACTGATGCTAATGTCCGATACAGGTAAACCACGTGATAAGATTAAGTCTAAAGTATGACCCTGAATATGAGTGTGGCCGGACACCCACTGATCAAAATCAAAAGAGGAAATAAGATTTAGAAACTCTTTAGAAAGTGGCTTAGAATCACAGCATACGTGAATATTAAAATCACCCAAAATTAAAATTCTGTCATATCTGGTAACAATATCCCCCACAAACTCTGCAAACTCATTTAAAAAGTCCTTGTTCAGCTGAGGCGAACGATAAACCAAGGCAAATAACAGTGAGTTAGTTGATGTGGGCTGTATCAGTTGCACTTCAAAGGTGCAGCGAGGGCTAGTTATTAAACCGCGACAGGGATAATGGTTTTTAAACACTGTCGCTAATCCCCCACCACGGCCAGATAGCCGCGTGAATTTAAAAAAAGACAGTCCTGAGGAACTAGTTCAGTGAATGGACTTAACTCATCAGGCTTAATCCATGTCTCAGTAATAAATAAGATATCCAAGTCCTGCGTCGTGAAGAAATTGTTCATTATAAATGTCTTGTTTACCACTGACCGGGCGTTGATTAAAGCCACCTTAAGTGGCGAGGCAGCTTCCTCCAGCTGTGCTGTTTGAATTAGCGATCGAAGATTGAAGAGATTCACTCCACGGCGTCGAAAGCTGGGGGAGACGGTGCGGGAAAGCGCAGACGAAGAGCATCGAACGACAGGTCGAAGCCACCGATGCGAAGGGAAAGACCATGCGAAGGCACTGGAGAGGCGGCGCTCGCGGGTTAGCTCAGGACCAATACACATAGGTGAAGACCGTGCAAGAGACTTCAACCGTGCAGCAATTCCACCCCGCTTGCCACGCTTCTTCCGACGCCGGCGCCTCAGGGGAAGATCAGCGGGATACCAGCGCAGTTGAGCAGGAAGGTGCAGGTACGCAGGTGGGGGAAATCGGCAATATCCATCAACGTCACCCTTGGTTGAAATAATAGCTATGCGGATATTTAATAGTGTTTGGCGATCGTACACTAATGACATGTTACAGTCCGAAGTTAGAAGAGATAAACATAAAAACAAACATAAAATCACGAGATTTAAAAACGAGAAGGAGAGCAGCAGACGGCGAGCCACATACAACGGCGCCATCTTTTTCTTCACGTCCCCGTACTGCTCCCTCCGCCGAGAAGTGTGCCATGAAGACATCCCTCACCCGGAGTGCCTCTCTGGAAGAGTTGTTGGCTGCAACCCGACCCAGACCTGGCAGTGGATCCTCTCGAGCATATCCCGCGCCCCTCGCAGCAGGTGCCTCTCTCCACTCCGAACACCTCAGAAAGTTGTGGAGAAGACACGTCGCCTTCACACACTTCTCCGCAACTTCTGGGTGGACCTCGATGAGGCGGCGGTACATCCTCCACTGTGAGGAGAGGATGCCAAAGGCGTTCTCCACCACCAGCCTGGCTCTGGAGAGGCGGTAATTGAAGACACGCCTCTCTGGAGGAAGGGTGCGTCCAGGGAAGGGCCGCATGAGGTTCCTCCGCAGCGGGAACGCCTCATCAGCCACAAAGACATGGGGCTGGGGTCCTCTTTCATCAGCACCGGGAAGAGGCTGGTCAGGAGGCAGATGAAGTGTACCAGCACGGAGAGCCTGTCCAAAGGCGGAGTTTGCCAGAATCCCACTGTCTCTGGACCTGCCGTACCCCCCAACATCGATCACCCGGAAGCGATACCTCGCTTCCACAACTGCAAGGAGAACGATGGAGAATGTTCCCTTGTAGTTGTGGAACTGGGATCCTGAGTTGGGGGGTGCCTTCATTACCACGTGCTTCCCATCCACCGCTCCACAGCATAGAGGGTAGTTCCACCGCTCCTGGAATCCTTCTGCGATGGACCTCCAGTCATCAGTGGTGGGCACAGTCATGTACTCCTCCACAGGACAGTCCCAGATTGCAGTCACAACCTGGTGGACGATCTTGCTCACTGTTGAGACACCAACCCTGAAGCTGGACGCTATGGTCCTGAATGAGTCCCCTGTGGCAAGAAACCTAGAAAATATATGGGTATATGGTTTAAATCACTAGTGTGCCAATAACCAATAACTGATTATCAAAAGAAAGAGTAACGTTACTACATATTGCTTACAGATAGAGACATGACAGTATCATTTTTTTGGTCATAGCAGTTAACCGAGTAACGTTATCACTAGAAGAGCACTACATATTGCTTACAGATAGAGACATTATCACGTCTGCCAAAATAATATTTTATTTTTTAGGTTAACGTTACAGCAGTTAACTGAGTATCACTAGAAAGAGCACCAACAGTGGTATCCGTACCACACAGTTTTAAAAAATATTGATAGCATAGCATATATTAGCATATATGTAATATACTGTATTTAACATTTTATATACATTTACTAACCGAAGACAGATGGACAGGCGCTCCGCAGCTGGGATAGAGCGCCTGTAGTTGGTGTCCTGAAGGGTGATCCTCGCTCCGATGCGGGACAACAGGTCATCAAACTGGGCGCGGGACAAGCGGAAGTACCGCTGAAAGCGGCCGTCATCCAGGCGCAGCTCCTGGACCAAATGATGAAATTCGCCGAACTGGGAACGCCTCCGGAGGGTCTCGTGGACCCAAATACGGCGACGACGACCCATACGCCGTTGTTCTGCTCTCCAGAGCAAATACAGAGCGGTGACTCTCTCCACGAATGCTTGATCAACATCAGCCATCTTGTAAAAAGATGGCCGTTGTGGTATTACAAATTTATTAAATGTATAATTTAGGTTCCAAAACAAACTGTGTATAACCTGAGACAGTTCTGGACATTGAATTTAGCATTTAAGATTAGGATGGTCATTATATCCGGCCCATCCTGTTTTTCTGCATTGGTCAGATTACTGAAAACTCTTAATGGCCACTGAGACTCCCACTCTTTGTCTCAATGATAATGTAAAGGTTTAACCAATCTAACCATGCTGAGTGGATTAGCATCTCAAGGCTCTGATGTTTCACCTTTTGTCTTTAATGGCTCTAGTATGGCTCTTTGAAACCAGAATTCCTGGCCACTATGAGCATTTGCCTACTTCATTTGCATTCTTTGTTTCAGAGTTTCTGCCCCCTCAATAAACTCCTCCCCCTTGAAAGATATATGAACTAAAATGTATACTGGCCTAGACAGATTTTGGGTACCATCTTGGACCAAGCAAACTACAGCAAATAAAGAATCCTGCTTAAAAGATACACCCGAGTCTCCTGGTCTTCGCTCTTCTGAGTTCCTGAAACTTTAGAAGAAATTAATTCCCAACACCGTCAACAGGTTTCGCCTCCGGAGATTCATCGGATTTCGCCTCCGACGCGCGTAAATTTCGCTTCAAACTTTTGGTTTTTACGTTTGGTAATTTCGCTCTTGACACGCGAATGGATTCAAAGTTTTGGGTCAAAAAAAACAAAGTGCCAGTTACAGTGGCGGCTGGTGATAATTATTTTTTTTGGGGGGGGGGGGGAATACAAAGCAGAAACAAAAAAGCTATTTTGATCTCTTTTTATTTACATTTCAGAGTACAAAGTAGAATTTCCTACTTGAACATAATGTTGCCTCTCCTTTATATACAGTCCCTTTCCAAAAATTTTAATATCATGGAAAAGTTAAATTATTTTAGGAATTCAACTTAAAATGTGAAACTAATTTTATAAAAAAAGGCTCATTGCTTGCAAATTGAGATATTTTAAGCCTTGATTTGTTATAATTGTGATGATTATGGCTTACAGCTTATGGAACCCACGAAATCAATATTTGAAAATTAGAATATTACATGAAATCACACTGTAGTAGTTACACAGTAATCCCATGGTCATTGAACCAGGTTTTGGTTATTTTGGCAGTGTGGGCAGGTGAAAATCCTGCTGAAAATCATCATCTTCATAAAGCATCTTCATAAAGCTTTTCTGCTGAAGGAAGCATGAAGTGCTCTAAATGTCCTGGTAGAACATAGCAGAAAAGCTTTATGACATTTAGATTTTGTGGGTTTCATAAGCTGTAAGCCATAATCATCAAAATTATAACAAATAAAGGCTTGAAATCTCTCACTTTGCAAGCAATGAGCCTATATAATATATTAGTTTCACATTTTAAGTTGAATTCCTGAAATAATTAACTTTTCCATGATATTCAAATTTTTTGGAAAGGGTCTGTAACGTTAGGTCTCTTAAGTGAATTCTCGTTATCTCCGACAAAAGAGTCTGTACATTTCAGACCAACAAAGCAGCAACAAAAAGCATGTTTCCTACTTGAACATAAAACAATGCTCTTCTTTTTTAAAAGAAGACAGGGAAAATAAAACAGGGCATTGCTGACATCACATCCAGTCAGCCAGCTCCGTTTCTCGTAACAAGCGCGGGTAAAGCTCCGTTTGTAGCTTCGTCCTCTGTCACTTGCCTGCTGCTGGATGTGTAAATCTGGTTGTTCCGGTCCGAGATCCTTAATCTTTTTTTTTTCTTCAAGCGAAAGTCTTGAGAAAGGGTTTATTTTTTGTAAATAAATAACAGAATTTGGATTAACTACTGCCATTGCGTAATAAAAAGCGATCAGCCTAGTAGCAAACAAGGTTATTCCCTGCCGCGTACAGTTGAATGACAGGTGACGAGAACCAATCAGATTGGATAAAATAACATGTATCCAATTATGATTGGCCAGGGACGCAACGACTTGCGCCCCGAGGAGGATCTTTAAGAAACCAATCAGAGACCAGCTTCAGGTCACATGCTGCCCGAGAGTTTGTGTACTCACATAGACACCCATGTGTCCGGCGTCCCTCGCCCATAAAACGTATTGAAAAACATAGTAAATAGTTAATCAATTAAAGACAGTTTTTATTCAATTCTGAGGCTCTTACTACCAGCCGGCATATGAGTAAACTATTTTTTATTTGATTACTATTTCATTTTAATATAATGTTTTTACACATGTTCATTTCTGAAATGTTGATGGGGGCGGCGCCCCAGCGCCCCCTATGGACAAGCCGCCACTGGCCAGTTATAAGCAGCAAAATGACAAGGGATAGTTTTGAGCTGAGAAGCTCACTCAAGATTGTGAATGACCTGGCTATAACAGAGGAAACAAAGGCAGACATTCTTTGGAAAGTCAGGCGTGAGGCAAGGCTGCCTCAACCTCCCAAAGACAGAGAAGGTCTGCATTGATCCTTCCCTTTCAAATCATCCCTTTCACAGGCCGCTGTCCAGTCAGACAATATGTTCCAGGCAAGCCAAACCCTACTGGCCTAAAAGTCTTTGTCCTTGCTTCTCCAAATGATCTGATACTGGATTTTGAAGTGTACCAAGGGGAAGAATACATTCAATGGCCAAAGACTGGGAGTTGGACAAGCAGCAGTCCTACGCATGGTTGAGTCTGTTCCCACTGGAAGTCACCTATTCTTTGACCGATACTTCACAACAATCGATCTCATGGATGCATTGCTGGCAAAGGGCCTTCCAGCAACAGGATCCATAATGAAGAACCGAGTCCCAAAGCAGAACAAACTGCCAAGCGACAAGGTGATGAAAAAAGAGGGGAGAGAAGCATCAGTGTCTATGGTCAGAAAGAGTCCTGAGCTGGCAATCACAAAATGGTATGACAACAAACCAGTGCTAATGGGCTCCACAGTTCATGGGAAAGATCCTGAAGATGTCTGCAACAGAAGGTCCAAAAAAGAAAAAGTCCATGGCCCTGTCCCTGTGAGAAGACCAGCAGTGATCAGGGAGTATAATGACAACATGGCTGGCGTGGACCTGTGTGACCATATGCTGAGCTTTTATCGCATGTCAAGTAGGTCCAAGAAATGGACATTGCGTGTAATTACTCACTTCTTTGATGTTGCCATGATAAACTCGTGGATCCAATACAAGTCTGACAGCAAAGCACTTAACAGACCAGCGAAGAACACAAAACAGTACCTGGACTTCAATTTGCACCTGGCTGAGGAGTTGTTGGAATGTCCAGAACTTGATGACAGCAGTGAAACAAGTGAAGAAGAATATGAGCCACCAACTAAAATGAGAATCCCGCAACCCGAACCATCTGTGCGCAGACTAGGAGCAACCCATATGACAGAGATGGTAGAAATTTACCATGCAGAAAGGATCAGAAATAAGGGCTGCAAAAGCAAGACGTACAGGAGGTGTACCAAATACAAGATGTTTCTCTGCATTACCAAGAAGAGAAAATGCTTCCAAGAGTATCACCACTAAGCAAGTGAAACTATCCAGAATAATAATTACTATGGATTTATTTATGTTGAATTTATTCTTGGATTAATTTCACTCTATAGCCATATTCTGTTCATTTTTTCAAGAGTTCGGCTGTCTTTTAGAACTAAACTGTTCCAGGATTATCACTGCTGAGCAAGTGAAACAACCCAGAATGATAATTTGCTTTTGTTTTGTTTTGTATTGTTGGATTAATATCACTCTACAGCCATATTCTGTAAATGTTTTTGTTTTCTGAGTTCGGTTGTCTTTTCAAACTAAATTGGTCCTGTGGTCCACTACAGTGGACATGGTGTAAAATTTAAAATAAAAATAAAAAAAGTTTTTACTCCAAATAAGTAGGAAATCACACACAAAAACTTGGTGACACTTTTTTTCCTTGGGTCTCAGGAGGATAAACATTATTTTATCATAGATGGAAACCATTTAGAGCCAATACAGGCAATTTACCATAGGAAATATATGGTTTTAAAGCTTTTTAACAGTTATAGCGCCACTTATGGTCCGATCTCCATAAAACTTTGCATGCTTCTTTAGCATGTTATGTCACATATGAGCATATATGCTCATCAATTTTTTGTGAAATGCTGAGTTTTCTTGTAGGATTTATAGGCTTTTGAGTGCATTTTGACACGCCCATTTTTTAAGCGACCCCGCTTATAGCAAATCAAAGGGCAAAGTTCAACTTTACTTCAATAATTATTGATCTAGAGAGTCCAGAGAATTGCCCTAGACTGGTCTGATTCCGATCGGGCGAAAAAGCAGGGACTAGTTTTCAAAAGTAGGTTTTTAACATATCCGTGAATATTTAATGAACGATTTGATTGACAGCAATGATTCTAGAGGCAGAGATGTTCAGTATGAGCAGAGATCTATCAAATGATATCCATATTGTGGGGATGTGTGCAACACCATGTGATTACAGAGCCGTAAAACTTGTTAGCGCCAACTAGTGGCCAATTTCTTTCAAAACTCTTACAGACCTCTTGGGCCATAAGTAGAACATGCCCATCGCGTTTCGTTCCGATTGGCCTCCGTTAACCTCGTCTAATATTGCTTCAGCACTTACGGTTTGGGCTGCATGATGTGTTTTACGGTGGAAGAAAAATAATAAAAATCCTTACAATTACAATAGGGTTTCAGCACTTTGTGCTTGAACCCCTAATAATAAAAATTAGTACAATTACAATAGGGTTTCAGAACTTCGTGGTTGAACCCCTAACTATATTAAGCAGAAATGGGGAAGAAATTCCAAATGAAGAATGGTATTTTTCTTGCAAGACACCTATTCGCAGAGATGGAAAGAGTTTGCATGGAAAAATCTAGTGCGTTATTTTATAACTCCCAGAATCAAAAGTAAACAATTATCTACACCACAATTATGCTGGAGGATATGTGGGCATACTAATGTTGATCATTTACATGTATTTTGGAGTTTCCCAAACATATTACCTTTCTGGAACATGGTGTTGATGGAGATTCAAAATATTTTAGGTTATAAAATATAAAGAAATTTCAATAAATTGTATCTGGGAAACACTAGTGTTGAAAGGAGATGTATATCTTGTTAATATATTGAGTGTAGCATGTACGAAGAGTATTACAAGGCATTGGTATAAGCTGGACTTACTTGGAGAATGGATAGAAATTGTTAAAGAAATATATAATATGGAAGAAATGACTTTTATTTTGTGACTTAAAAAGGACTTATTTCTAAAATACTGGAAGAAATGGATTGAGTACTGCAATGTAAACAATCAATGATTATATGTTAAACTATGCTTGTCCTTGAACAGAATGCATACCCCCTGTTCTATTGTTTGTTTTTCTTAATGTTGAAAGCTTGAAAAATGTCAATAAATATACATAAATAAACCCTGATTTTTGCATATTGTATGATGTGTTTGCAATGTGATTTAGTAGTATTGATGTCACACCACACAGAGGACATGGGGATACTGTACACTGGATTTATTTATAACACCTTACATCTTGTGCAAGAACTCAGTCAAATACTCAGCGAGTATGCAGAATAATCATTAAAACAGAAATGTAGTAAATGTGGATCAAACTTAAGAGGATTTGTGAACAGTGTTTCTGTGAATGCAGAACAAGTCTCTGTTGATACTTGAAATGGTCACTCCGTGATTGTTCAACAATCCTCTATAGATATGTGAACACGAACTCGGAGAATACTGGAGAAACCATTCTGTTGACACACAGAATAACCGTAGAGTTACTCACAGGTGATGTGTGGAATCTTGTCCATAGATTTAGACAATAGCTGTAACCCCTCCATGAAGATCCGTGGAGTTGTGCTCAGACGACAGTTGGGGATATTTGCAAACGTAATATGGAAGCTGTCTGTAGATATTCTCTGTTGATATGTGGATAACTCTTCATTGGATGCTTGGATAACACTCCGTGGATATGTGGATAACACTAGATAAAATAGAAATAAAATAGATAACTCTATGTAGATAACTCTCTGTAGACTTGTGGATGACTGTAAGGTTACGAATGAAATGGTCCCGAAACAGAAGTGCCCAAAATCTTGGTCTTTTATTATGAAAGATTATGAATGTACACTTCACAGAAACCAGCGCTGGGGAGAAGAGTCTCGCCCCAATATCCTTTGTCCATGGTTTATATAGTGAAAATCCAAGGGGAGTAAAACAAATCTTGACCAATAGAACCATACCTTACATCATTGGATATCATATAGACTTTATATAACAACGTCCTTATATGGTAATATCTCTAAAACCTCCACACAAACTTGTGGGTCCAAAAGGTTCTCAATGTATAAGACGAACAGAGAGAGAATAGAGCAGGGAGGGGTGTAAGACTCACTCCTCTACTAATGAATACCAGATGTTTCATTGACATACATACAAAAGAAATGTGCATACGTGGCAAACAGATATACAGTATGGATCATATAATCTTTCTTGTGTTATAGACTTATGCTGAGGGAGAGAATATTTCTTACAATCGGCCCTTTGATAAGATAATTATCATATAATAGAATTATCATATCACATCATTCTCAGCATAGTCATTCTAGTACAATAATACATAAAATATCCTTCAATCAAACATTTCCTTCAAACTCATTAATACTTGACAGTTCTGTTCATCAAATCATTTTGAGAAAATACAAAAGTGTGGTAATAGATTCAATCATCCCAGTTATACTGGTGAATAACGGGTAGTCTAATTCTTCTTCTGTTGTTGGTGATTTAACCCTTACAGAAGCACTTTGTGGCATTTTTGTGCATACATAGCAGTCACCTATTTTTCCTCTGGACATGAATCCGCATGTGGCTCTTCTTCTGGATTCAGTCAAGTTTCATTACCACTGCTAATAATGGCTTGTGTATGACTAAGTACGTCTGTCAGCACAAACAGATATATCAATTTTGCAGACCTGACTTAATGGATTTAATGACAATCATTGCTATTTTCAATCAGCAATCTCGTTCTTCGTCTACTTCTCTTCCTCGTTCTCCTTTCGATCAGTGCTGTATTTCTTTTCCCGCATAGGCTTATGCGTTCCCCTGGGGTGGCGCCACCTTTACTCTGTTAGCATGGATCCACTGCTGCTGGAAGTCAGTCAGAACACCGGTCCTCGTCACAGCGATCACCGAGTCTCGTGGGCTTCAGACACCTTATCAGCACCTTTTGTCCTGGAATGAAAGGATGAGTTGGCTTTTCTGAAGGAAGAGGGAGAGACAGAGAAACATCACCATTTATGCCATTAAACGTTCTAACTAGGGAATCCACGTAATCCGTGATGATCACCTCCGTGTCACCTGTGGAGAGATTGCCAGCGCGACCTCTGACCCAAGAAGGTCGGGAAAGGTCTACCCATCAGAATTTCAAATAGAGACATTTTTGTGGTTGCTGATGTAGACATTCTTATTTCTGTCAATACGGCAGGCAACAAATCAACCCAATTTTCTGCCAGTATCTATCTAGTATCTCAGTATCTACCAATTGATATTAAGCTCTTTAGCTAATAATTGTGTGCCTTTTAAAGCAAACAGAGTTCCATTATCGATTGCTATAATGGTTGGAATACCGAAACGCGGTATAATTTCTTTTTCCAGAACCTTTACAACCGTCTGAGCATTTTCTTTACCACACGGAAAAGCTTCAGGCCACTTAGTAAATTGATCCACAATCACGAGCAAGTATTTGTGATTTCCACATGGCGGTATGTGTGTAAAATTGATCTGTAAATATTAAAAAGGAAGCTTAGGATGTGACAAAGCGTCATGGCGGGTTGCCTTGGGTCTGTTTGTTCGTTCACACACACCAGGCAAGCATCCAATATCAACAAAGTATTCTTTCGAACATTTGCTATGCAGTATGATGGATTCAAATTCGGTATCACTTTCTCTTTTGACACATGTGATACACCATGATAATGTCTGCACAGCATTACAACGGTGGGTGTTGGTAGAGCGATTATACCCTACTTGTTTCTTAGAATACCAGCTTGTGTAGTGTTAGCTTGCAATACTTTAATGTCCAAATCATTAATCAGCGACAAATTCATCATAGGCACTTCAGTGCTCTTTTCGTTTACGTGTGGACTAAGTATTACTTCTTTAGCAGCCCATTTCGCAACTTCATCTGCAAATCTGTTTCCTCTAGCCTCATCCGATTCACCTGTTTTATGACCAGCTACTTTAATCACAGCAAGTTTCGATGGTTGCTGTGCTGCACTGATGAGCTCGGCCAAAATGTTGTGATGTGAAATGGGTTTTCAGTCGGAGGTTTTGAAACTTCTTTCCTCCCACAATTTAGCAAAATCATGGACAACGCCGTACGCATATTTGGAGTCAGTGTATATATTGATGCACTGACCTTTCGCCAATTGACAAGCTCTCGTTAGGGCAATTAATTCTGCAACTTGTGCTGATTTATATGGCAACGAATATGCCTCAATTACACTCTCCTCCACTCTATCTCCCTCCTCCAGGACAGATATATAAAATATCTGGCCTGCAGGCAGTCGAAGTTTGGATTCTGTTCAGGCAGTCGTGGTCGTCACTCTCAAATTCACCATCCTTCAACAACCTGTGCAAATGTACAGTCATAAATAACCATAAATAACAGAAGTTACTTTCAACGTTAAATTAGCAGTTGCTAATAATATAGCCTCATAGCCTGAACGGCGTTGAGCAGTCATGTGATGCGTAGAAAGAAGTGTGTACTATAAGTGGATGTGATAAAACAACCTTTTCAGCATCCTGCACCATCATTGCTGTAGCAGCCACTGCACGCAAACAGGCATGCAGTCCCCTAGCCACTGAATCAAGGGTTTTAGATAAATAAGCTACTGGACAAAAGTGTCCCCATGCTCTTGGGCCAGGATTACAGCGGCTGTGTCTCCACCTTTGTGCACGCATAGGTGAATCTCCTTTGCATTTAACAAAGAGGGCCTAGGGCAGGCGGCCCTAAGTGAGAGGATTTCAAATGTCTGAATGCTTGAGTCATGTCAGCTTTCCATGTAATGTCCTCCTTATCATTCAGCGTATCTTCTCGCAGGATTTTTGTCATACCTGGAGCGATGTGCCACCCATATTTGACAGTAATTGACCAGTCCCAGAAAGCTTTGCATTTGCTTCTGTGTTGAGGGATGCTTGAATGAAGCGATGGCTTTTACTCTGTCCGCAGACAGGCGAACTTTGCCTTGTGAAAGTTCATGGCCGAGGTAATTGACTTTTCTTTGCACCCACTGAAGTTTCTCTTTAGATGCTTTGAAACCAGCCTCTGCTAAAACGTTGCAGACAATTGTAGTGGCAGCAGCACACATGTCCTCAGAGGCACCAGTGACGAGGATATCATCAGCGTACTGAAGGAGGCAGGTGTCAGGAGGGAGACTGACATCCTTCAAAGTTTCGTGCATTATAGCGGAGAAAACAGCCAGAGAAGCTCTGAACCCATGAGAGGGAGTCTTGTAATTCTGAAAACAGAAAGCAAAAGGTGGCTGAGTTCGTTGGTCAACAGGAATACTGAAGAGGGCGGAGCATAAATCAATAACAGAATAGAATGCATGTTCTAAAGGGATAGAATTAACAATAGTTTGTACATCTGGCAAGATGTATTTCTTACAATGACTCTGTTGAGACGTAACTCTTTGTAAAAACATGGATAACAGGGGAAACAGTGACATGTGGTTAGTTATCAAACAATAATGATATGTCTTCGATTGGACTTAAAGGTGGTTTAGGTATTTCCTCATCTTTGTGTTTTTTTCGGTGGTGCAGAACAGTCAGAGTCCATTTTTCTTTTCTGTGATGAGGATGGGATTTCTGGTTCTGCAGTTGTTTTAGCAGATGGTGGATTTTCTTCCAGTTCTGGAGAGGCAGTTTGAGGTTGATTTATTGATGTTATGAAGAGGTCAGTAGTATAGCTTAAATGGAAAGTTTTGCAATTTAGCAGCAGCTCTTCCATGTCTTGTTCATCCATGTTGGAGATGTCTGCGTTTTGTTGTATTGTTTTGTTTAACAGGGAGTTGGTGATTTTGAGGTCAACTTCTTTGTTCTTGATGAAGAATGTGAGGATTCCGTGGCATTTTGTAGTGTATTTGTTAGATTTTCTGAGAAATTGACATTTGTTGCATCGGTGGTATTCAACTTTTGTGTTTAAGTTGGGTTGAGGAGAGAGTCATTCTGGACACTGTTTCAGTAACTTTATTTCTGCACTTTCTAATGGTGCAGTCAGGTGCAGGAGTGTGGTATTTTCCACGGCAGTGCTTGAGGGTACT
The DNA here is from genome assembly GCA_036326025.1 of Chrosomus eos. Taxonomy (NCBI): domain Eukaryota; kingdom Metazoa; phylum Chordata; class Actinopteri; order Cypriniformes; family Leuciscidae; genus Chrosomus; species Chrosomus eos. Next base: position 36,202,001 of record CM070838.1, read on the forward strand.
GGTAGTTTGACTGGTACTGGTGTGGCCAATGAAGTAATGATTGTGTTGCGTGTTGTTGTTAGGTTTTTTTCCCCCTTGATATATCCTTGTTGCCAGATCAGTAAAGTTGTATGAATTGTTGCACTTAATCAATTCAATGTGTGACTCCCATAGCGCCAGTCTGATTGTATCAGTATTGTCAGCGAGTTGACAATATTTGACCTCACAGTCAACATTATTGACTGTCACTGTTTCTGATGTGCTTTTCGATTTTGTAGACCATTGCAGACAATGTGGACACCTGTGAATTACAACAGTGAAATTAGATATAGTAATTATTGTACATAGGTAGGACAAATATTATTTTATATTATTTAGGGATCAATTTAGGATCATCTGAAATACCTGTCAATTACAATTAATAAGAATATTTTTATTTTATTTATAATGTATATATATAGTAATTATTGTACATAGGTAGGACAAATATGAATGTATACTATTCGGGATTAGTTTAGGATCATCTGAAATATCTGTCAATTAGTAAGAATATATATATTTTTTATAATGTAGTCAGGGTTTTTTCTGTCTGAAAATGAGGCGGAGGTGGTCAAAACCAAAACCGGGTCCCGGGGGGGGGGGGGGGGGGGGGGGGGGGGGGGGGGGACTATCTGGGAATCGAGTCCAAAAATAAACAGGCTTATAGACCTTTTTTTTATTCTATTTTTTTTATTCAACAATTGCACAGTTTACAGAAACGTTCATCTCCATTATACAAATAACACATTGTGCAGTTTCCAGCATTGCGGGTGTTTTAACATAAACAAAACATAAACAAAAGACTCAAATCATCACATTTTGCCAGGGGAAGTACGGATTTACAAAAAGATATCAAATTGTGTACACACATTCACAGTTTTTGTTGCCTTTTGATTAAGAGAATACTTAATTGTGTTGACATATTGCTTGACCTCATTGTTAATAACAATAAAAGATGTTTTGGAATGCGCAAACTTACATTTATGGATGTAAAATTTTGCCAAGAGAATAATGAGATTAATAATGAAAGTTTCATTAGGCCTAGTCTTAGTTCTGTTGAGGTCATAAAGGCCAAAAAGAACATCCTTCCAATACAACTTGAAGTCTTTCTCAATTTTTTCTGCAACAAAATTACAAATATCAGACCAGAAACTTTGGACAAAAGAGCAGTGCCAAAACAAATGGGTAACTGTTTCAATACTCATAGAGCAGAAAGTGCACATTACATCAATGTCTTTTTAAATCTTTTAACAATATGATCATTAGACGGGTAAAACTTATGAATTATTTTAAATGATATTTCTCTAATTTTGTTGGTCCGCAAATATCGGTTGGGTAAGAGCCAGACCTTCTTCCAGTCAATGTTTTGCACAAATTTATTCCAGTATGGAACCACATATGGAACTGTGATAATATCTGTTTTTGTGAACATATTTTTATTTTGTTTTACAATACATGTACAACACAGGATTTTCATAAAATGAAGAGAAAAAAAGAAAGAAAATCCCTACCCCAACAAGAGAGCCATTAAGGTATATTCACACCCATTATATATATATATATATATATATATATATATATATATATATATATATATATATATATATATATATATATATATATATATACATACATTTACTCAAGAGTCGTTCCATTCTGTTCTAGAAAATGAAGGAAGGAGTCCCAGATCCTGTAAAATATGTGCTTTTTTTTGTTTGATTGAGTAAGTCAGTCTTTCCATTGCTATACAAGAAGACAATTTTTTGATCCAGAGTGATAAAGATGGACAACAAGTACTTTTCCAGTGTATGGCAATCAGGCGTTTCGCTTGCAATAAACACAGATTTATAAGCTTCTGTTCATGTATTTTCAAAGATAAGGCAGGTGGAAGTAGACCAAGAAAACAGATTTTGGGGCACACAGGGATTTCTTTAGTAATAATTTTAGATAATACACTGATTACTTCTTTCCAAAATGATTGTAAGTGCTCACATTGCCAGATACAATGAAATAATGTTCCTTTATGAGTTGTGCATTTTCCACAGATATCTGGGATATTTGGATTGAATCTATTCAACATTTCAGGTGTTATGTATGTTCTCATTATCCAATTATATTGGATCACTTTAAAACGAGTGTTGATCGATAATGTTTGTGCTTGGACACAAGTTTTTTCCCAGTCATTTTCTGTAACATCCATTTGGAGATCATCAATCCAAGCCAGTCTTTTATGATTTGTTGACTCTTTAGAAGCATTAACAAATTGTCTGTATATCATAGAAATTTTACCTTTATCATTGGGATTTTTAACTGCCAATTCTTCTAAACTACTTAAGGGAGGACACTGATATGTATGAGTCTTAGATCGTATGAAATTACGGATCTGGAGAAACTTAAAAAAGTGAGACTGGGGGATTTTGTGTTTTTCCCTTAAGATTTCAAAGGACGTCATTTTATTCTCTGCATACAGGTCTGCTATTTACTGTATGCCTTTCTGCCACCACAACTTAAAGCCTGCGTCTGATCTGCCTGGAGCAAACATTGCATTGCCCCATATAGGGGAGAACTGAGATAGTACAGGTGTCACTCCCATTTCAACTTGTGATTCCTGCCATACTGAAATAGCGGTTTTAGCAAATAAGTTAGTTGTATTTCGTTTGAGTCGCCTTACAGAGTCAGAGTATAAATAAGTCTCAAGACTCAATTCTCTCTTTTTTTCAGTCTGAACCCATGGAGTATGAGATGGACTAGCAAACCAGAAACATGAGGCTCTCAGTTGGGCTGCCTTAAAATACCATAAAAGATTAGGGAGTTGTAGCCCCCACTCTTTCGAATGGAAGGTACAGAAGCGATAAGCGAAGCCTGGAGCGTTTCTTGTTCCAAATGAATTTAACAAACGTCTTCTTCATATTTGAAAAAAAGGAAGTAGGAGGAGTTAGGGGGATCGATTGAAACAAATATAGAAATTTAGGAAGTAAATTCATTTTAATGGTGTTCACCCTTCCAATAGTGGTGAGAGGAAGAGACATCCATCTATTTAAACTTTCATTTACTTGAGATATCAGGGGAGTGTAATTGGATGCAATCAGATCCTCCACCCGTGGAGTAACTTTGATTTCCCAAATATCGAAATCCATCGATAGAGGTTTTATAGGGATGTTGAACTGTTGGATTCCGCCTTTCTTGCTCATTAAGAAAAAGTATAGATGACTTTGATTTGTTAACTTTATATCCCGAAAATATTCCAAAATCATTAATCAAATTATTAAGAGTGGGTATTGAATCTTTAAGTTTAGTTAAATACACAAGTATGTCATCTGCAAATAGTGAAATCCGATGTTCTAGGCCATTTCAATACCCTTTATACCTGGGCACATTCTAATCGCAATTGCCAGGGGTTCCAGGGCCATCACAAATAATAACAACCTTGACGAGTCCCACGATATAAATTAAAAGGTTTGGAAGCTAAATTATTTGTAATGACCTCTGCAGTCGGGCTATGATATAAAGTCTTTACCCACTGGCAAAAGTTCTGACCACATCCAAACCGTCTGAGTACATCAACTAAATAAGACCATTCGACTTTTTCTGCATCTAACGACAAAATACATGAGTCTGTAGAGCCATTCTTTTCATAAACAATATTAAGTACTCGCCTGATATTATGGAAGGCCTGTCTATTTCGGACAAAACCATTTTGGTCAATTCCTATTATGGACGGCATGTTATCCTCTAACCGAAGGGCTAAAACCTTGGCTATAATTTTGGCATCGGAATTCATTAAAGAAATCGGCCTATATGATTCACATCTGTCTTGGGGCTTGTCAGGTTTGGGGATTAGTGTTATTAAAGCTTCTCTAAGAAGGGGGAAGGCAGCCCTCAAGTAAAGACTCTTTATACATTTCTAATAGCGGAGTCACTAATTTATCCTTAAAGACTTTGTATAAATCTATTGGTATCCCATCAGGGCCAGCTGTTTTGCCACTTTTCATCTTCATTATAGCATTTAACACTTCTACACTAGTTAAGGGTTCATCCATTTGTTTTTTGGCTTCACTGTTCATAGATGGGAACTTGAGATTATCTAAAAAATATATTTTGCTCCATTCTCTGACCTGTAGATTCTGCAGTATATAGCGCTTGGAAATATTTGGTGAAAGTTTCGTTGATCTCCGTTGGATCTGAAGTCAGATTTCCAGCTATTGTGTAAACGCTATGTTTATTGCTTTACTCGATTGGAGTTGTTTAATCTGCCAAGCTAAAAGTGTACCTGACTTCTCTCCGTATTCATAAAATGTTTGCTTGAGACGAATTAGGCTGCCTTCAGCTTTTGCTGCAGATAGTTCATATTGCGCTCTTAAAATGAGCAATTCCTGCTTATGAGGATTCGGATTTGACTGATCTGTGTAAATATCTTGTTCCAATTTTTTTATTCTTTCATCTAAATTTTGTAATTCCAATTTCATTTTATTATTCAAGGAACTTGTGTAGCTTATCATTTGACCCCTGAGGTAGGCTTTAAAAGCTTCCCATCTAACAGATATGCCGATGTTTCTTTCAAATTAATTGTAAAGAATAAATCTATATGAATTCCAATGAACTCCATAAATTTTGAATCATGGAGCCATCTAGGGTGTAACCTCCATCTACAAGGTCCCTTAATAGTTTTCGATAGGCTATATACCATTTTAACTGGACCATGATCAGAAATCACAATAGACTCATATGAACAGTCAAAAATCTGGTGAAATAAATTATTAGAAATCAAAAAGTAGTCTATTCGTGAATATGATTTTAGTGATGAACTATAGGATGAATATTCAGTTTTTTTGGAATATTTTCTCCTCCATGGATCGCATAAATCTAGTTCTTTTATGAAATTATGAAGTGTTTTCCTACTTTGCATGTGAGCTGTGTCTTTACTGTTGTATCTATCTAAATTTGGGTTTAATGTTACGTTAAAATCACCTCCTATCATTAAATATCCAGGTTGGGATGCCAAAGTTAAAAAGAAGTTTTCAAAAAATTCTGGACTATCAGAATTGGGCCCATACACGTTCACAAGGGTAATTGTGTTGTCAAAAAGAATGCCTTGTACAATTAGAAATCGACCAGATTTATCTGGAATTACTTTTAAAATTTTAAATGGAATAGCTTTATGGATCAAAATCATTAATTACTCCCCTTGAGTTAGATGTATATGCAGCAGAGAATACTTAATAGTTCACCAGACACAAGTTGAGTTTCTTGTAACAGCACGATAGGTGTTTTAAATTGCTTAAGTCTAGTCATGACCTGTTTTATCTTGGAAAGTTTACCTAACCCCCTAACATTCCAGGAAATAAATGTTATCTGAGATTCACTTGACATGTTTTACAACAGCACATTTCCATAACTCTATGATCATACACACAATGGATAATAATAAACATAATAATAATAAAAGAAAAGAAAAGAAACGAGAAAAAGAGAGAAAAAAAAGACATTAGGGTGGAAAAAAATTGAATGCACTGAGCTACGATTTTGCATATCATGGCTCTTGAACGCACTTGAACAGAACAACTCGGCGTTCACCCCCTTCCCACTAAACTGCAAAGATTCTTCAACAGGCTCGTCTGGTCCTACAACTAGGAACACATCCTTGTCCAGCAAAAAAAAACATTAGGCATCAGCCTAGCCACAAACAGTCACTAAACAATGAATATATGATTATCTCCCCTCAAATATTCGTTGAACTGGTTCACTGAACTAACCGAGTTAGTTTTACATATGTTGTTTTAACTTTGACAGACTAAATGTCTGTTTATACATCAGAGTTAAACCGATAGAGAATTACCTTGGTTATATCAGCATTGATAAATAAAACTGTCTGATGTTTCGGTCAAATACTAGGATCTTTTCGTTGTTCTCCTGACGCTTCTCCGAATTCCTGTATGCATTTCTGTACATCTCCTGCCGTCTCGCAAATCTTCCACTGTCCCTTATACAGCAAGCTCAGTTTGGCTGGATAAACAAATCTGTATGAGAGACGCTTCTTCACATCATCGAATTCCTTTCGTTGTTTCCTCACCGCTACTGAGAAGTCCGGGAAAAACATCACTTTGTGTTCCTCATACTTCACTGTTCCCATCTCCCTGGCGGCTTGTATCACTCTCTGTCGGTCGCGGAAATTGAGGAATTTCATGATCAGGATTCGCGGGTACTGTTGCGGCTTTGTCGGAGGTTTGCCGATTCGGTGTGCTCTTTCGATGACTATTGGACTCGGAAGGGTAGATGCACCGAACACATCGAACAACCACTTTTCCAAAAAGTTTGCCGCATCTTTCCCTTCCACTTTTTCAGGCAGGTTGACTAAACGGAGATTGCAACGACGGTTGCGATTCTCTAAGTCATCCAAATCAGAGGTGAGCGTTGCAACTTGACGTTCCAGAACGTTCATAGTTTTCTGTAACTTTTCCACATTATCCTCGGTTTCGCTAATTCGGTGCTCCGCTTCTGATATTCTGCAACCAAATTAGGAAATGTCATTTTTTATCTCTTGAATGGCGTTCAGGACGCCTTCGAATTTTGAAGAGAAAAAGGTCTTCATGTCTGCGATAGCCTTCATTACCTCATTATTACCCTCTTCGTTGATCACGCTAACAGCACCCACTGGCTTAACGCTAGCTTCGTTCCCGTCAGGAGTTTCCTCAGTTTTATCCATATTTTTGTGGTTCTTCGATTTGCCATGACGAATCAACAATCTTTGTGGTCACGTTTAAACTCGGGTAATACTCAGTCAGTTAAATGTCTTGAGGAGTTTTAAAAACTAGAAATCGGGCTGATTGTGTTAGGAGCGTTGAGTCGTACGTCTACCTAGCTCGCTGCCATGTTGGAACCCTAATATTTGTTTTGAACAGGGATCTAATTAGTTTATTGTTCTTACCATTGTTACAAGAAAAACAAATCTTACCAACTAAAGTGTCAGTCAGCGATAACAAAGTTAGTTGTTGTGTGTCCACTCTTGGTTGAGCTCTATATAACGTGCAAACACCAGAAGAAATTGCTCCAAAAACTTTGGCATAATCTCCAGGAGACACAGGAATTTTGTATTCTTCTAGAAACTCATTATAAGAGTAAAGACAACCATCCCTGTTAAATAATTGGTCAACAAAAACAATGTTATTATTAAACCAGTAATCAATAAATAAAGATTTGTGTTTAAACAATATGTCTTTGTTGTTCCATTTGTAATATTTGTTGGGTGAAAAGTTGTGTTTGAAAATAAGAGACCATGAAAGGAAGGCCTGGCGGTGAAAGGCTGACATTTTTATCGGGACTTTGTCAATATTGGCTTATAGACCTTCTGCGTGTTTGCAAACAGAGATGATGTATTTTGTGGGCGGAGCCCAACTGGTGGCAGTGTGAAGCATAGACATATTTATGTCTATGGTGTGAAGTGTTAAACTACCTGAAAAAGGTCTATCAGTGACATCAAAGTATCTCGAGAACGATTAGAAAGCAAACGGCTCTGCTCTCCCTATGTTTTTGAATTGTTCTAGCGGTACTTGTCAAATTTAACTTTGGATTCATCCATCACCATACAAAATCTGTAGGTAAAGGTTTTTTTTTTATCTGTAAGAAATGCAGGCTACTGTAACGATTAAAAATGTAAACAATATAATATATATTTGTTTATTTATTCGCTAACATGGTTTTGTAACATTTTTATTTTTTTCCATGTCCGAATTTACAGCAAACTTCCAGTCACAAATGATTTACTAATGTTTACCCGATGTCTAATTCTTTTAGTTGTATTAACTTACGTATCTTTCATCTTCGGATTTTAGGCCCAGTAAATAAAAAGTAAATGTAATGTTACAGTGTAAATCAAAATGGTTTATAAGTATGTAATGTAGTGTGTGTGTACTGTTAGACTGCTTTGTGTTTTTTTTTTTTTTTTACAATGTTCTCACGTGTAGACTTTTGTGGTGACTTTTGTGGTGACTTTTGTGGTGACTTTTGAGGATAATTGTCTGTTCAGTGGCTGGAATGTGTGACTGATTGTCAGGTGTTTGTGGGTGATCTTTAGGGACGTCTATTATTACAGCACATAGTTCCTCATGGCCGTTGTTGATTTATTCTGTGTTTTGCTTTTGTGTTTGAATATCTACTATTTGATTATTGTCAACAAATGTGAGTGTGAGTGAACCGTATGTCATGAAGTATTCTTCAAGTCTTGGTTGTCCATGGTGCTGACATCTTTTTCTTGGTTTACAAAGTGTGTGAGAAGGGAATTTGTGATAGATAGAGATGTTTCTTGAGTGTTTTGTTGAATAGTTACAAATCCACTACATCTAGTACTGTAACTGGTACCTTTACGTAATATTTTGCAGGTACTGCACCTGTGGAAGTTGTCCTTTGAGGACAAGGTATGTTGGGGTATGACATTTTGGACACTGTTTTTTGATTGTTAGTGCTGCACCTGTGATCTCTGTGGAAATTGTGTGTAGTGTGGGCGGAGCTGTTTGTATGTCATGAGTAGTAGGTACTGATATTTTTTTGTGTATTGGTGTGAAAGTGGATGCGCGTGTAGTGGTGAGTGTGGTGTTTTCACAGAATTTTCTGGTAGCCAATTTTGTGAAGCAGTATGACTTGCCTACTTCCACAAGGTCAATTTGTGAGTCCCATAAGGACAGTGCAATTGTTCCTGTTGCGTCTGCCAGCCAGCAGGTCTTCAATTCACAATCATTGTCATTGATTGTGACTGTGGTGTTCGAAATGTCCAATGTGTGGACAGATGCTTCCAGTTTGGTGATCTGTAATGAAGAAAATAATGTCATAATTGAAGTACATAATTAATTAATTAAGGGAAAAACATTTGGATAAGCAAATTAATTGGGAGATTTATATTATTTTAAATTATATTTTAGTCAAGTCAAGTCAATTATATTTATATAGCGCTTTTCACAATACAGATTGTATCAAAGCAGCTTCACAGTATCAATCGAAACAACATAACAATGTTCGACATCCAAGTTTGGTAGGGCTGAACAATGGTATTAATGATTGGTTAATTAATTTGAATATCCCCAACTGAGCAAGCCAAAGGTGTAACGATCACCAGCTGGAGTGCCCTCGAGAGCCACCAGAGGGTGCTCCACAATAGACTATGATCACTTCCTCAAAAACTACATTTCCCATCACGCACTGCCCGGACTCATTATCACCTGTGTCTCATCACCTTGTTTGTCTCTGATTGCATTCACCTGTTTCTCATCACCTGTTAGTCCCTGTCTATTTATTCCATGTTCATTCACTCACTCATTGCGAAGTTTTGTTAGTGTCCACTGCATCTCTGAGCGTTTACCTGATTTCCATATTTTGCCTTGTTTCCCTGCCTTATATGTTTTGTTTGTTTGGACTGCCTACCGGGACTTTGACCTATTGCTTACCTGTTCGACCACGATTCTGCATTACCCCTTTATATTATAATAAGCTGCTTTTGGATCTTAACTTGCCTGTCTCAGAGCAGTTTCGTGACAGAAAACTTCGCCACGCCTAGATCCAGCAGCGAAACCAGCCATGGACACAGCAGCCCAAATCCTGTGTCTCCGTCAGGGGAATCGTTTGATTGAGGAGTACGTAGAAGATTTTATCAAGCTAGCACCTTTCACCTCTATGAGCAAGGAATGCCTGATGATCTTCTTCCGAGGAGGGCTATCAGAACCGCTCAGTTCATTCATGCCCTTGCATGAGCCTCACGGGACATTAGAGAGCTATATTGAACTGGCCCTTCTGTTAAGCGGTTCAGTGTATACGGTAGGTGTGGTAGATGAGGAACTTCGTGAACCCACAATATCCCCTCAGCCTGAGTTTCTCCACGTCACACCCACCATCAACCCAGCCATCGGATCGGTCTATGGCCATCCAGGACTTGTTTCCAGCGTGGCTGATCCCCCGCTGATGTCAGCTCGTGCTACTAAGAGAACCATCGCTCCCGTCCAGCCAGAGACCGTCCAGCCAGAGACCGTCCAGCCAGAGACCGTCCAGCCAGAGACCGTCCAGCCAGAGACCGTCCAGCCAGAGACCGTCCAGCCAGAGCTTCACGTCAGCCACGTCCAGCCAGAGCTTCACGTCACCTCTGCCCAGCCAGAGACTGAGCTTCACGTCACCTCTGCCCAGCCAGAGACTGAGCTTCACGTCACCTCTGCCCAGCCAGAGACTGAGCTTCACGTCACCTCTGCCCAGCCAGAGACTGAGCTTCACGTCACCTCTGCCCAGCCAGAGACTGAGCTTCACGTCACTTCTGCCCAGCCAGAGACTGAGCTTCACGTCACCTCTGCCCAGCCAGAGACTGAGCTTCACGTCACCTCTGCCCAGCCAGAGACTGAGCTTCACGTCACCTCTGCCCAGCCAGAGACTGAGCTTCACGTCACCTCTGCCCAGCCAGAGACTGAGCTTCACGTCACCTCTGCCCAGCCAGAGACTGAGCTTCACGTCACCTCTGCCCAGCCAGAGACTGAGCTTCACGTCACCTCTGCCCAGCCAGAGACTGAGCTTCACGTCACCTCTGCCCAGCCAGAGACTGAGCTTCACGTCACCTCTGCCCAGCCAGAGACTGAGCTTCACGTCACCTCTGCCCAGCCAGAGACTGAGCTTCACGTCACCTCTGCCCAGCCAGAGACTGAGCTTCACGTCACCTCTGCCCAGCCAGAGACTGAGCTTCACGTCACCTCTTCCCAGCCAGAGACTGAGCTTCACGACACCTCTGCCCAGCCAGAGACTGAGCTTCACGTCACCTCTGCCCAGCCAGAGACTGAGCTTCACGTCACCTCTGCCCAGCCAGAGACTGAGCTTCACGTCACGGCTGTTCCCGAGCCGGGGTCTGCGGTTCTCGAGCCGCCCTGGTCTGTTCCGAGCCACCTGATCCGCCCTGGCCGCCTGAGGGGTCTTCGCCGCTGTGGCCGCCCGAGGGGTCTTCGCCGCCGTGGCCGCCCGAGGGGTCTTCCCCGCCGTGGCCGCCCGAAGGGTCGTTTTCGCCGTGGCCGCCCGATGGATTGTCTGCTCAGCCCTGGCCTCCCGTCCTGCCGCAGTCTCCAGGTCCTCTTCTACTCCACGGACCTGGCCCTCCATCCCGCCCCCGGATCCACCTCCAGGCCACCACCCACCCGGACAGTTTTGGAGCGTCTGGAAGCCGCTCTTTGGGTGGGGGCTATGTAACGATCACCAGCTGGAGTGCCCTCGAGAGCCACCAGAGGGTGCTCCACAATAAACTATGATCACTTCCTCAAAAACTACATTTCCCATCACGCACTGCCCGGACTCATTATCACCTGTGTCTCATCACCTTGTTTGTCTCTGATTGCATTCACCTGTTTCTCATCACCTGTTAGTCCCTGTCTATTTATTCCATGTTCATTCACTCACTCATTGCGAAGTTTTGTTAGTGTCCACTGCATCTCTGAGCGTTTACCTGATTTCCATATTTTGCCTTGTTTCCCTGCCTTATATGTTTTGTTTGTTTGGACTGCCTACCGGGACTTTGACCTATTGCTTACCTGTTCGACCACGATTCTGCATTACCCCTTTATATTATAATAAGCTGCTTTTGGATCTTAACTTGCCTGTCTCAGAGCAGTTTCGTGACAAAAGGCAACAATGGCAAGGAACCGAAAAACTCCATCAAGTGACCTAATGGTGTCCAAAACTCCATCAGATGACCCAATGGAGAAAAAAAAACCTTGGGAGAACCCAGGCTCAGTCGGGGGCCAGTTCTCCTCTGGCGTTTATGAACTAGAGGCCGAATTTACAGTAACTGTAAGATAAAAAATGTATATGAATGCCTGGCTGAAGAGATGCGTCTTTAGTCTAGTTTTAGAGAGCGAGTCTGAGAAACGAACAATATCAGGAAGGCTATTCCAGAGCTTCGGAGCTAAATGTGAAAATGCTCTGCCTCCTTTGGTGGATCTGGATATCCTAGGAATGACCAGAAGCCTCGAATTTAGTGATCTTAACCTGTTAACCTTCGCGAGTGCGTCGGCGCTCTGATTTATTGCATTTATGCAAGCAGTACACATCAAAACACACATAATCAAAAACTGAGCTCTTACCAGTATTGTTGTAATAACGAGCCACACACGCATCCACTGCTAAAAGTTCCAGATTGAATGGAAAGCTGAGGGTCCACTGAATAACATCCCATGGAGCATTTTAGTCCAAAGAAACAATAACGTTGTAATATTGATGATTATGTCTTTGTTTACATCACGTTAGAGGTCTGCACTCCCGCGGGAGTCCCGCGGGACCCGCGGGTCGCGACGCAAAACAGTGCGGCGCGGGACAAATTTTGAAAGGTCATTGCGGGAGCGGGCGGGATGATGAGGTGCACTTGCGGGTGCGGGCGGGAGGGAGAATACTGTAGCAACAATGAGAATGAACCAAACCCACTTGAAGCTTTTAGGTGAACTGTTCATACATAATCACACAAAGAGTCTTCACATTCCTGAATCAAATCACCAGACCCAGAGAACAAGCAACCGGAGAGACTTTTATTGTTTAACTAAAGGAAGAACGTTGCCAATGTTCTATAATTTTGAAAGACAGATCTGTTCAGAAATAGAACTGCTCAGGGCCCTAGCAAAGAGGTCATCTGACCCTGCACTAACAGACCCCGTCTTTCTTAAGGAACAAGGTCCCATGAGAAGATGAACAGAACAGACTTCAGCAGGGACCTTGCCGTGACCTCAGATTGGAATGTCTTTCTTAAACCCCAGAAACTTTACACACCAACACACTTTACATATCAAACCACATTAATTCTGCACATTCTGCAGAGAACAACTCAAACAGAACAATTCTTGACGAACTTATCAAACATTGTTCCACTACCTAATCCTATATTGTAGCTATGTATGTGTCTACTATACTAGATAGCATACAAGTCATGCAAATGTTGTTACTTTAGATGGATGAATGAAAGTGTGTCTTGTTTGATATCAGTGAGATCATATATTCTTAATTCTTAAGATGGCTTGAGTGAAATCTGTGTAAAATGCTTTGTATGATTATAATAATCTATAATGTTTAAACTGTGATCTCTTGTTCTCTCTGCTTAGTGCTGGAAAACAAGCAGATCCCAGATGATTTATGATAAGTAGGAACTAGTCCACCTCCTAGAATGATGCCATTGTCTCATTGGTCAGAATTCTCCAAAAGAGGTTGGACTAACTTTAAGTTAAAGACCCGAACAAAGCCGTTCAGTTCAGTTCAGTTCAGAGAGCCGTTCAGATAGCAGTTCAGTTTCGGTTCGGTTCAGTTCGGTTTTGAGTCGGTTCTGTGTTAAATTAAGTTGGTGCCTCTCTCTATCAAAAAACAGCAAGAGAGTGTTCATGTTCGTACACTACATCGACCAGACCAAGTTAGACCAAGCCAGCAGACAAACCCATCAAGATCGGAGTTTAAACAGCTTCATTCAAGCCATCTCATCTCTTACTTTCATTTCTTCCTTTATTTTATTTTCTCGTTAAAAGTCTCGTTCTAAGTTAAGTTTTGCTGTAAAGTTCGTTTACACGTCTCTCCTGCAACGCACTTCGAACTGTAAAGACTCTTGTTCATCCATCCGCCAACACATCACGTGACCGGCGGTTCAGAAACTCCAGCCAGGCACTCCAAAGACAACCAGCCACGCGGATCCAGCCGGGAAACCCCTCTGACGAAGCACCTCAAATAGGGAATTCCCTGGCCTAAGCAACGCAAAGGACAAGCAAGTAACCTCCAGACTCTAGCTGAACTGGTGTTTTTTAATTTAAATTGAATAACCTGTCTAAGAAACGAAGGTTTCAATTAATGCTTGGTGGTTCGTTCAGGTTTATGTCTTACAAAGTGCATCTCACTCTGAAAACTCACTCTTTCTCTCTCTTCCTCTGCGCCTTGAATGAATGAATGTGTGTGTGATTGGGTTTAGACATTAGTTTTATGTGTTTAGAATAGTTAATAAAGTCGTCCATATATTTGAAAAGATATTTGTCTTGTGTTTTGCTTACACATTTAATGTCTTGTACTGCCGATCTAAAGTTACCTTGCTAATACATAGTGTTTCAATATAAATTGGATAAATATCTGTTGCCAAGGTTAAAATTACGGCCCGTTCAAATGAACTCTAAACGAGTCATTTGCTCGGTTCCATAGTGATTCGGTCAATGATTCATTGCAAATCGATGAATCATTCCCTTTGAGCTAAATTGGCCTTCCGGCCCCCTTAAATACATTTTATGTATATTATTATTATGTAGGCTCGCTACAATACGCTGCACTCCCGCAAATTAAATATGAGTGTAAAGCAGAGACCTGCACTCCCGCGGGACTACCGCGGGATACAAAACAACTAGAAACAAATAAACCGTTATTTATCTAATGCACAAGCAACAAGGATAACTAAAATAAAAACGATTTTTTTATTCACAGAGAGGCAAAATGTCTGCACCACATGACTCAGGTGGATTGTTTAGTGCTACAGATATTAGTTCATTATTAAAGAAAGGAACATGCAAAACTACTAAACCAAACAAAGAAAAGTCTGATATTTGGAAATGTTTTAGTAGCCTAGTAGGCCAATGCGACAGCAATGGAAAGCACCTTCCTTTTGCGAGCTGTTACAAATGCAGGAAAATACTCACGTAGGCTACAAGTCTGTAACTTCAGGTCTGAAGTGTCATGTGTGCACCGTTTTGAAAGACAAACTTCCCTGACGTTTACGGCAAGTCAGTCGAAAGTGTCAAGTGCACTAAAAGATGTAACAACAGAAAAATGTGCATTCCAGCTTCCAGCACAGCATCGAGGGCTTTCACCTATTTGCGGTCGCTCGCATGCTGGAGCAGAAACGGATTAATCTGAAGCCCTCATCAGTGAACGACATGCTATTCCTAAAAAAAAAAAAAACTAGGCGGGATTTTGCGGGCGGGAGCGGGACGAAACTTGATTGCCGCGGGCGGGAGCGGGAGAAAATAACATATATTTTTGCGGGAGCGGGCGGGAGCGGGGACAAAATCTGACGACACCCCTGTCATCTGACAGCCCAGCTAGCTAACAAGCTATAGTAGACGGTTCCCTAGTCAACAAACATCTGTTTTCGCGTCTTACCCACTGGACGGATTCTGTCGTTATATGGATCATCAAAATAAGTTTTTTTCTGCTGAAGATGTTTTATTCGAGATCACTCGAAGCAGCGATGGTGAAATTGAGGAGAGACAGACAGCGACGAGGGTTATGCTTCCGGACGGACAAGATGATCCAATTTTATATCGGTGAGTTGCTATAACGTTATATAATTTCTGTAGCATGCACACATTATTCATGTGTGTGTGTGTGTGAGTGTGTGTGAGAGAGAGAGAGAGAGAGAGAGAGAGAGAGAGAGAGGAGAGAGAGAGAGAGAGAGAGGAGAATTAGTGAATGAGTGTTTGGTTTCCCATTTGTTTCATAAGGTTGTAAAGACTCATGGGGCGGATCTAATCCGTGGGGAATTTGTATAAATTAATCAATAATTGATGATTAATAATTATTCATACATGTTTGGATTAGATCAGTCCTACATGTTAATAAATCTCCCTCTAAGGGAGAATCTGTCATTTTACCTGCATGCATACATGTGAATCTCGACAACCAACCATAAACTGGTCATGTGCTATAAAATGTATGAATTTCAGGGGTTATTTTTAAAAATTTTATTATGTGGGGGCATGTACGTGGGGGCACATGCCCCCACCCCATTCCTTATTTCCAATTCAGAAAGTTGGCAACCCTAGACACGTCTCTCTTTTTATATAGATGACATAAACGGAGAATATTTATTTTAGTTTTGAATCGGATCATTTAAAAGTACAAACTCAAATGATTTAAAAGATATATTGCTTATGGCTGGGTGAATAGTATTCGCTGAGTTTTGGACGTGCTCCAGAAAAAAAGTTCACGGAGAAGGGGAGGCAGAACGCACACCCTGTTTATTTTCTTTATTTTACAAAAGCACAATATTTTATTTCGATTGTATGTGGGCACATAAAAAAGTAGACATTTAACAGTTTATTTTCTCATATGTCTTAAAGGGTACCTATTATGGCATTTAAAATGTTCCTAATATTGTTCTGGGAGTCCCCAACAACAGTTTTACAAGCATGCAATGACAAAAAACACTTTTGTTGTCTTATAATATGCATTTATTTTTACCTGATTTGCTCACCGACTCCCAAATGAATCGTTTAGCGAGTCATTTTTCCAAACCCCGCCTTTGCGTGACGCTAATCTGTGGTGATATGTTAGACACCCAGCCGACGGGGTGTCATTGGTTGTTGCGCTAGATCTTACCCAGATACAACAGTGCTATTTTCTGATTGGCTAATAACACCAGACGAACAACACCCGAGGAGACCAGGGTTGCCAGGTCTGACCCAACAAAACCAGCCCAATTGCTCATCAAACTAACCCAATCACGGCCAAAAATATTCAAATAGCGTTCCCGGGTGTTTCCTCAATAACAATCATGTTCCAGTGGATAAAACAATCGCGTCAACCAGCGTGCACTACACAAACAACCCGCGGAAACAGTGCAGGCATACGGACCTGGCAACACTGGAGGAGACGCGCTTGAATCCTGCCAGTTCCACAGTGAGTGAGTTTTGGCCACTGCGGCATATTAAATATATTACAAATAGTTTTTCAGCGTGAGAAATACAATGTGTGGCCGGAGAGCGTGACAAAAGACCGAAATGAGTGACTGTCACGCTCAATGCGTGATGCGTGACACTCGAGAGCCCTGTGACAACTCCATTAACAACGACAAACACTTCAAATATTTCAATACAATTGACATTGAAGACCTAAGTTAGCTGCTAGAAGCTGCGCTGTGCCTGTGCGTACACAACACACAAAATAATTATAGAACATGATACAAACATAAAAGCAACAGCCTACTTACAGATTGTGATTCGGAGAAGGAAGCTGATCCAAATAAACTCGGTACTGAACCTCCCTCCTTCAGTATCAGCCATCTCGCAAATTCATACTTTATAGCATTTAGGTTTGTGAAGCAATCATCTTCAAAATGACGCGAACACAGAACAAGTTCGGGCTATAATACTTCTGTGGTATAGTTATGAACTGTAGCCACTGTCTTCAAATGCTCCTCACTGGGCAGATGAAAAAAGTTTGCTTTTGCGTTGCACTTCAAAACACAGCAGCGTCTCGTCGACATGATGTTTTCCCTGGTGTCTCCTAATGCAATGAGTGGGCGTATCTTATTCAAATTACTTGGACAAGTGACGTACGAAAGTGCATCGTTCGTCTATCGATTCATATCAACGACTCAGAGTCGACTCTTACTTTTGAGAGATAATAACTTTGTATACGGTGAACTTTCATATTTAAAACTTTGCAGGATGTTTTCGTTCACTTAGATCTATGTTACACACTACATGAAAGGTAATTTTCAAAATTCCATGATAGGTACCCTTTAACTCTATATGACCACAAATGATGGTAGAACTTTAAGTCTATTTGTCTGCTATGTGAAAAAAAGGAGCAAAACGCTGACGCGTTTCTTGTCCCCAGAGGGTTAAAAAAAGAGCCTTAAAACAATGGTGAATGACATTTGTTGAAGATTTTATTATTTACAAAACAAGTAATTTAGCCTTATAAGAATACACCAATATTTCTCTGTGTCTTTGGAGTGACTTTGAAAGACTGCAAGGCCTAAAATGCTGGGGTGACTGTAAGAGGAGAAGGCTGAGACAACAGAGTGTTATTTCAGTATGTCACATGGTACAAAACCTTCACCTATGTATAGGGTGTGTTACCTTCTATGGAAGATGATGTATGTATTTAACTCTGAACCCAAAAAGACTCGGGAGGCGCCAGTGAGCTCGGCTTGGTTGGAGCGCCGTTCTATGGAACGGAACGGCGTTCCAGAATAAAGTCTAATTGTTTCTGAATCAAAGATCTCTGCGAAGTTATTTACAGAAAAGTTGAGTCCACTTCAAATGGCGACCCCGGCAGGACTGGCTTAGGAGCTGAAGGAGCCACGAAAGGCACACTGGTGACTGACACAGACAGCAGTGGCCACTGAACTTTGAGGTGAGCAAATTTCCAGAAACAAGTGCATGCATTGTTGTTGATGATGTCGAGTGAATGTAAATGTGTAATAGTGCGGGAGAGCTCCCAATAGTATTTGCTAGTGCTCAGGCAATTCTGGGTGGATTGTATGATCACTGGTGCTGCTGATATAGCGCAAAGTTTTTGTCGTACGTACGCAAGGATCTGTGTTTCCTATTAAGAGGGCCTCGATGGATAATAGGTTAGCATGTACACAGATGAAGTATAGTATCTGTGTTTCTTATTAAAAGGGCTTTGATAGATAATAAGATAGCATGTACACAGAGGATTATACTTACTGATAAAGATATCTTGTCAAGAGGGCTTCGATAGATGACAAGAGTACTGATTTAGGATAATCAGTGTTTATCTGTGTTTACTTGTAAGTGGGCCTGGATGGATACAAGTCTAGCATGCGCACAGATGGTTAACTTCCGGTTACCGTTTTGTTATTGATTTAACAAAAGTCTGCTCGGGGAAGTTATGTTTAGCTTAACGGATACCGCCTCGAATAGCGAGGGACTGCATGGGTTAAGCTAAATCCTATGGAATAGGAGAGTTAGAAGCTAAATAAATCGCAGAGGTCTGTGATAGTTTAAAGTTGTTTTTCATTGTGTCGAAGGAAGTGCAGCAGTGAATCTTTTAATGTATTTCTTCTAAAATAATTTAGTAAAACTGACAGAAGAGCTTGTGTGTGTGTCTGGGATCCTGTGTCTGTGTCTGCCTGACAGTGACTGCGGTTAAAAATAGAAGACAAGGAATGTGTGTGAGCTTGAGTGACAAGCATGAATGATGAGTATTAAAAGTAAAGAAAATAGTAAAAAGAAAACAATTGTTTCAAGATATTAATCTTGCAGATTATTGTAGTATGAAATAAATTAAAGTTATAAAATATATATATTTAATGAATAAATATAATGAAAGATATTAATAGATAAAAGAAAGATAAAGATGCACGTGCTTAATATATTATATCTTATATCTGAAGACGTCTAAAATTTGTATCTCATTATCCCTGAAGACAAAAGTGAGAAAAATGATTCCATTGTAGAGTTTGTGCTAAGAAAAAATAACTTGTACAGTGAACAAGATTGGGTGACCAAGTTTCAAAAGTTTCAGTCATAAATAATTTACAGCAATCTTAGAACTGTAGTAAATGGGAATTGTTGAAAATGGGTGAGGAAAAGTTTATTCACCATGTGAGATTATTTTGAGCACAGCATGCAACTAGGAGAAGATTAAAGGCTGAATTTATGATAGGAAAAATTATTTAATTGGATTATACTCAGATAATTAAAGTTAGATTATTGCTGATATTGCCAATGTAGCAGAACGAATTAATGAATCGGATGAGTGAGGATGATTGACATTAGTGAGCACCTATCAGCGAGGAATTTCGTCTATTTAAGACCTAGTTGGCTGTAGCCTGGGATGCGTCACGTCCGGCCCCTCCCCTTCTGTTGTTGACGGTAGCTGCAGGTATGTGCTGTTAGCCTCTAGCAGTCTGTTTCTAGTTGCTGTGCGTATGTTACTGATAATTCGTGTTGCATTCTAGCCTGTCTTTCCCCTCCGTTTCCTTCGGCTGTCTCGGTAGGTGGATTTGGGACTGCTCACCTCTCCGGTAAGTTATCTGTTAATTGTTTTGTGGAAAGCGGGTTGTTTTGACTCGTTCAGGGTTAGGGATCGGCTGATGTTTCGAGTTGTGCAGTATCCTTGTATTCCAGCTAAACGGCGGCTTATATGAACTCCGAGTATCCGTGCCTGTGAAGTGATAAGCACATTGTGTAAGCACATTGTCCCTTCTCGGTAAGTGTAACGTTCATCGTGCATGTAGTTATGCGTTAAACATTTTAGCATGGTGAAACATACA
The DNA here is from genome assembly GCA_036326025.1 of Chrosomus eos. Taxonomy (NCBI): domain Eukaryota; kingdom Metazoa; phylum Chordata; class Actinopteri; order Cypriniformes; family Leuciscidae; genus Chrosomus; species Chrosomus eos. Next base: position 36,222,009 of record CM070838.1, read on the forward strand.
TTTTAGATGTGTTTCTCTTTTATATTTGATTCAGGATTCTTCCTCATCTGTGGCGTTTGCTTTTTCGGCTGTCGCTACAGTTGATGCTACAGCCCTGTCGCTTTTCGGCGGCCATACTGCGAGAACATTGTATCTCCCCACTAATAGAGAGGATTGTTGCTGTCTGGTTTTACCGATTTATAGTTCTGTTTTATTGTATTTAGTTTTGGGTTGACGCTCACTGGTGTAGAGAGAAGAGAATGCAAACTGTGTTTGCGCTGTGAATCTGTCTCCCTTTTTGTTTGACTTTGAGTTAATGTTTCAATTCTTTGTACATCAACTGTGGTTGATTTGTTATTGTTAAAGTTTGTTTATTAATTCTGATTTACTTTCAGGTGCTGGGGTCCCACAGGTGAAGGGTCTCTTGTGGTGGTGGTGCTCCTCTGAACATTTGCCGTGTGACACGCTGGAAATGTTGTGGTGTGATCTGATGTGCACGGTGGCGTGTGTGTGTGTGCTTTCAGCTAACTAGTCTAGTGATCACTCCTCCGGTGGTGTACCTCAGCCCTGTAAGTCTGTGACGTTTTTGTTTTGTTTCGTAAGCTGTTTAAGTATGAGTGAAGTGTGTTGTGTTTGATTTGTTTACTTTTATTTTGAAACTTTGTCAGCCAAATACCTTTCTGTCCAGCCTTCAGACGCTGTACCATGGTTGCATTTTAATGTGATTTATTTCCTCGCTCTAAATTTTGTATGAATAAAGATTCTGTATTTTTGATACCCATGTTTCTGCCTACCTATTTAAGAGAGTCGAACCTGGGTGACCTAATCACAACAATTTAAGTGTCATTCATATTTCCCCGGGTGAAATTCCCAGGGTGGCGTAGTCGAAATTTCTTGTCTAAAACCTTACCACCTATGCCACACCAAGAAGAAATTTTCCTGCTGCAACGAAGAATTTGCTTTACTAAAAAACAGAATAGAGGAACTGCGGTTGTCAACCAGTGATTTTTATATTAAAGAACTAGTGAAAAGATGGTTAAAAAGTGAAATAAAGAGATAAAGACTTTAGATAAAGAGCTAAAATCTCAAGGACAGTTTGAATTATTATTTGGAAAAGTTCAATTTGATTCATGCAGTTCTCTGAGTGTTCAAATTACAGATGGCTTCACTGACAGTGTCGAATGGAAGCAACAAGAGGGCAAAGGTCAGGGACACGACTGCAGAAAAAGAACCTGCAGAGAGAAGAAGAGTGGGTGAGGGGCGTTCCCTCCTGAAGAAACTTGAAACTCAACATGGAGAAAAGACTGATTAAAACTGGAAAAGTTATTTCACTAAAGACTTTTTCCCCAGGACAAAGAGGAAAATCCTGAGGTGCAAAGCTGTGGCAATCTCTATCAACGCCTAAACTCAGAAGAGGCAGAGAAACAGCAGAGCCTAAATTCCAGTCTACAACACCAAAGACCTTTGAGTGACAGCTAGGCTGATGACACATGCAGCCATGGAGCTTTAAGAGACGGAGATATCTAAAAACAGAGAAACTGACTGACACCCTTGCCTTACGAGAAACACAGGTGTGTCAAACTCCAATGACCACTCAATAGAGACTGCTTCAAATTTAGTTAATTATTATATTAACTTTATTCATTCTGATTATTCACTGGTCTCATAAGCACTTCTTTGAATTCTATGCTAACTAACCCTCTCTGCTCTTTCAATACAAGTACAGGTACAAGTCCAGCTCTTTAAGAAAAAGAAAGCTTTCTGAAAGAGAAAAGTGTGTGCTAAAATTATCGAACAATTAAAACGGAGGCTGGATTTGGTATAGTGAGGGCTATTAGATGAAACAACTAGGGCAAAAAGCATGATATAATTCTTATATAGCAAAGAAAAAAAAATAGGGGAAAATGTCAAAGAATAATTATTATTGTTGGCAAAACAATGCTACTGGTCACTCCATTTTGTTTTTGATAACTTTCTAGAGATAGATAGGAGAAAAAGTTACTCCAAAAGTCCAATATTATAAAATCACAAACATTGTAAAAAACTGGGATAATGAGATGGCAAATGTTATTGGCCATGGATCCAAGAAGAGATCTCCTATTTTCTTCTTAAAACAGCTCATGAGCAAAAAACCAAAAAGAATAGGTAAAATCAGAACAACATATGACAAATGGAAAAATGCATTTGAAAAAATACAATTGACAGGCCAATTAATCTAAATCACTTAGTCTATTAGAATTTGTAAAAGGAAAAATGTTTTAACTAAACCCAAAGACACTTCTCAGCGCTGACATTTTTGTGGACATAGCTCTGGTGACCTGACTGGACCTTGTGGCAAAATTTAAACCACAACCTGCAAGAATGCTGGCCAGCTCGTATGACAGTGTGTGTGGGAATGACTGAGTATGAACGGAGAGAGAGACAGATGGTGTGGAAGAAAAATACTAAGGCAAATCAATTATTTTGCCAATACAGCTGTATTGAAACTTTTAACATGTGGGCCCACAGGGCAAATTATGCCCGATAAAATAATGACCATGGATAAAATTGATTAAATGTCCTGGTTGGAACTATAGTGGCAATGAAAAAAAAAAACAAAGAATGAAAAAGAAAGATGAAAAAGAAAATAAAAATTGAAAAACCAGTGCCACAACTGCGCAGCGCATAACAGATTTGACTTTCTTTCCAACATAACAGATTTGACTTTCTTTGAAGCATAATAACTGACTTTCTTTACAGCATATCAAGAGGAGCTGATCTTTGTCAAAAAGTATGAAATATTGTCTGATAACCTTTGTCTTGCACCAAAGTGGGTTGAGTGTATCCAGATGCCTAATAAACAGTGTGCTGATAGTGGAAATGACAAAGAGAAATAACTGAGGTGAATTAACTAATTGTAAAAGTACATAGGAAATTTATTATGAGAAAAATGAGAAAAGAAATTGCAAAAAGCTGAACTATATGAAAACAAAGGGAATATATGGATTAAAGCACTGCTGTTAATGAAAGCAGAAAGGACACCACTCAGCCCACATGACCTTCCTACAGGGAACAACATTCAGAAGGACAGTGAGACATATGAAACAAAGATTGAAATTATATGTTGTTGTCACTAACAAAAATAATTAAGCTTTAATTCACAGATAGCAGCAACTCAATTCCAGGTCGGGTTCTGGGACAAGGCTGAAAAATAATAAATAAAAAGAACCATTAACTGTGTTTTGTAATTTCAGAATTGTACAGTGATCAACAGGTGACACTTGACTCCATACCTCTCAACTAAAAATACACCAAGGGAGTGAGGGATCAAGGACAGGCTGACAATGACAGAAAAAGTCCATTGACCCAAGAATCATCCTGATGAAGGATGTAAAGATGAAAGACGAGAGAGCTAACAGAGAAATCAAATCATGAATAGAAAAGAAGACAAACTTGACCAGAAACGCAGGAATGAGAAGAGCTGTGCAGAGGAGCTGTTCCAGAGATGAGTAAAAACCTCAAACAAAAGTCAACTTCAACCAAATTTTCCTATGATTGAATGTTAAGCCCTTGAATAAAAGTCAGTAACAACTTAATAATAACCCCACCAGAATAAAAATGATTGAAGAGAAAAATATATTAAAGCAAGTTAAAAACAATGATAATGACAAGTTAAGAAAACAAATTAAACATTATCATTTTAGTTTAAGAAATTGATATAGCATAGTGGGAATTAAGACAATTCATGAGAAGGAAAAAAAATAGATTTAACTAAAAAGAACTTTGAAATAAATCTTAAGGCGAGACACTACAGGTGAATAGGGTATTTTTTTTTTAAATAATAGATATCATCATGAAACTTTCTCAGTTGATTACTTATGCAAGTATATTAAAAAAATGTATTACAAGTTTTTGAAATTTGTATGTTTAATTATGCAAATTAGGCATTATCTCGTTAAATATGCACACTTTTGCATATATTTTCGGTAGATAGATCTGACCATATGATAAAGCCAGGTGCAAAATTATTTTTTCATTTTGTTCACACACAAGATGAAAAAAGAATTTCAGAGGGATTTCAGGATATATGCTTTCATTACCTAGGAAATCAAAATATACTGTCCATAGCCTTAAAAAATCAATTCTCGCCATATTTTTTTTATTAAAAAGTCACATAAATCAGGCCAGAAATGATTTATAAACAAATCCCTCTGAAAATATCTTCAGAATACTGCTAAGTGTATAACTGGAAAGTTTGGTGTACATAGGTGCTACACAGGCTGAGAAGTTTCTACTGGAGAATGACAAAATACTCATTTTGAGAAAACAGCATTTAAAGATTTGTAATGCAAAAATGCATACTTTTTTTAGTGGAAACAACTATTTACAGACACAATATCTTATCAAATCATCAGCACCAACAATACAAACCAACTAAATCACATTACAACTTATAACACAGCATTTATGGCCTTCACATGAACAGAAAAAGATTCAAAAACACACATCTAAATGTCAGAGCGCGTCATGTGATGCATCTGAACCAATCACGTTGTCAGAAATTGACACCAGCCAATGAGATTTCGGTTTTAGAGTTAAATGGCCATTTTACTTTCACGATTGGTTGCTGATAAAAAGGAAATGAACATATTTGGATCCGACAGCGTTGAACAGGAGAAAGAGAGCTTTCCAACGGTGTGTGTGATGACAGGGTGCAGATAGCGATCGCAGAGCAGCATGTTGATATATAACAACAACTTTTTGTTGAATTTAGGAGAAATCTACAGACGCAAATGGACAAAGTGTAGTAAAATAAACACCTAAATGTGTATTTTGGAATTTTTTTCACCTCAAGTCTGAAAGAAGACATGTTATTGAAGACAAATAGCCCAAAATCTCAAAATTGACCAGTGAAAAAAAACGATGTTTTTGCCTGCCGTGTCTCGCCTTAATAGGTATTAAGATGCAATTGGGCAATACAAGGGTATACAACATTAATTTAAGGCTACAGTTAAAATTGAAGCAAGTATTAACATTGGATATTAACAAATTAAATTTTAATTTGAAAGATTATGAATGGATTCAATATGCTATTGACTAATTATAAAATTAAATCAAATAGTGTTTATAGAAAGTTTATAGACTTACAGGAATAAATTGAAACAATAACAAACAGGACCTTCTAAACAATTTAAATTGCACCAGAGGGGGGTCCAAAAAATAAATATTTGGCATTCACATGAAGCATAGATTATTAAACCAACAATACTTTTGAATATTCTTAATCCAGAAAAATTAAAATTAAGAGAAATTAAAATAAAAGCAAAATTAATTAAAAATAAGGAAATTAAATTAAAATGAAGTTAAAATAAAAGACATTTTTGCAAAGTTTTGTGAAATATTGTGGCAAAAACAAAGATAAGAGAAGAACAGCGACAAAAATAGTCCATATGTCAGTATCAGAAGAACTATTAAAACATTTGGTAAGGAATATGTAGACATGATATAGATGGGTAAAAGCAATGAAATCAACAGAGGAGGGTCAGGAACAGAAATCAAATCTCTAATAGAGAAGTAATCCGTAGATTGGAAGTCTATCAGAAATAACGTCAGATAAAAAGTGAGCTAAACAGAAGTATTGAAGATTAAAAATAAGTTGCATACGAACACAAGGACGTTTTGATAATAAAGAAAAGTTTTAATAATAAGGAAGTTATAATGCTAATGGTTTAAATGGTTTAAATGGTTGATATAAAAATTTTAGATTGTTAGATATACAGAAAAAGAAATGTACATATAAGGAATATGTGAGAGTGCAAAAAGTTGTTCTCTAGAGTTATTTTTCTAATTGTCTAAAGAGTTTATTGAATGACTTTTATGAGGCAAATGTAACATTGCTCTGAAGCTTTCTTAGTTAGAGTTTATGAGACATACCGATAATTAGTTTATTCATGATAGTTTATTTAGAAATTAGTAGAAAAGAGGAAAAAGTATTCAGTTAAGGTTTGAACTGAAGAGCTACATTGAGAATAGGAAGCAACATGTGAGATTAAAAAGTCAAAATGGTATTTACTGTTTAAATTTGGTAATAAAATAGACAGAATGGGAAATGAAAAACTTTGACAAAACGCAAAACAGAGTGATTTATTGAATAGAAAGGTACACTACAATGTTCTGTTCGTTCATCAGCTAAAAACTGACTGACTAAAAGAGGGATTCTTTGAATTTAAGAATTGATATTGCTTCATAAAAAGTGATAAAAATAAGAGAGTTATTTTTACCCAGCCATATTTTGAATTAATAGTCATATGGATCATGCAAAACAAAAATGCATAATGAATCAATTAGACAACTATAATAAGCAGAGATTTACTATAATGCTTTGTCAGAATTAGGAGAAAAACAATTATGTGAAAAAAGTAGAATGACTTATTTTAGGAGATCATTGTTGCAGTTTACTAAATAATATTGCGCAGGAAGGAAAAATTTAGCGATTACGATTAAGTTAAAGAAAACTTAAGAGCAGAAGTTAAGGAAAACTTAATGTAAAGCTTGGAAATAATTAGGCTCAAATAGAAATGTTTTTTGGTGATGCAATATTGAAAGTGGGTTATTATTCTGTTGTGTACTTGTATATTAAGATCGCTAAGAGTCAAAACCACGGTGAGAGACACGGTGTCTTACATCTCTGCGTCTTTTTCCTGCTGCCGTGCAGGCCCAGCTGGTAGCCTATATGATTGTGATTAGCATGCCTATTATAAAGAAACGAACCTTTTACTATCATGTCCATTGATTTTGATTAATATGCGCAAGGGAGAGAGCAAGACAGCGCTTGTGTTGTGTGAAGACGTGAGAGTGCGCGCGCGCGCGGCCAGGACTCTCTCTCTCTCTCTCCTCTCTCTCTCTCTCTCTCTCTCTCTCTCTCTCTCTCTCTCTCTCTCTCTCTCGTTTGCGCCCAGTCAAAGCAACACTCACCGATCAAAAAAGGCTTTGGCGGGACAAAAATTTGCTTTGGCGGCCGCCAAAAAGCGGAAGATCCGACGGGTTTTAGAAGATTAAATAAAACCCGAAACTAAAAAAACAGACCCGGCCTCTATTTAAAACTGGCCTTTATTTACCCAAACCTGTCGCCACACCAGCGTGTAAAAGAGACAGGCGTCTATTTGGGACTCGGGACTAGGCTATTATTTATATTTATATATAAAGATCGTTGCCGTACTTGCATCACTCCTCCTATAGTCCCTATGGCCACTTGGCCTGCGTGAATGCAAATGGAAAAAAAAGGTTTTGAGGGAGAGTAGTAATAATTCGTTGCATTTATATAGTGCTTTTCTAGGTACTAGTAATTAATATTTCTGTTTAGAAGTGGAATTTTCCTATAACCATGTTCCTGTAATTGCTTGGTCGACTCCCGCACGCACGCACACAGTGCGTTTACTTTTGGTAACGCATGAGTACTCTAACGTGTTACTTTTATGAATAGATAACGCTGTAACGTAACTGATTACTTTTAATTGATGGTAACGTTGTAACCTAATTAACTACTTTCCAAAGTAACTATACCCAACACTGTTGTTATTATTCGGTTATGCATGTGAGGTGTAGGTTATATGTGACCCTGCCTGTGAAAACCCAGCTAAAGTCATTTTTTTGTGATTCACTGTTTTCTACATAAAATCATCCTACATAATGTAAAGAACATTCTGTGAAAATATAACCTTGATATCTTTAATATTGACTGAGTAAGGCTATGTCAAAGATTTGCTGAATTTCGGGCTCAGAAAATCATGTTGTTACGATGGGACAGATACAAGAGGCGTGCGGATCCATGTGCAAGGCTTTTAATCAGCGAGATGCGTTCAAAACAGGCAGAGACTTAATCATAAACGAACAGGCAAAGGTCAGAACCAGCAGAAACAACCGTGAAGAGTGGGCCCAAACGTAGTACAAAACCAAGCAGATGATCAGGACAGGCAGCAAACACTCATAGTCGGAAGGCAAAGCAGAGGTATCAGAGGCAGGCAGCAGACAGGGAGATATCCAAAACAGAAGAGTCACAAAACGAGCAGGCAGACACAGAAATGAACGCTCAGTAAGGTTTCACAATAGTTAAACAATACTCCGCAACCAGAAAGCTCATGTATCAGTGATTTATAGTCCCTGATATTGACTACAGGTGTGGAAATAATCAAAGCAATGGAGTGTGGGAAATGTAGTCCAAAGTAACCTGTAACTGTGTGTGCAGTGAAAAAGTCTCAATTGTGAACAAGTAACCTCTAGTGGTTATAGGATGGAAACAGCAGGCATAGAATGTCACAGAGCCCCCCTCCTAGGAGCGGCTTCCAGACGCTCCTAAAACAATATAATCCAGGTGGGAGGTGGAGCGGAGGCGGATCCGGGGGTGGGATGGAGGGCCAGGGCAGAGCAGGCTGCGGAGGCGTCCAGGGCGGAGCAGGCTGCGGAGGCGTCCAGGGCGGAGCAGGCTGCGGAGGCGTCCAGGGCGGAGCAGGCTGCGGAGGCGTCCAGGGCGGAGCAGGCTGCGGAGGCGACCCCTCGGGCAGATCAGGCGGCTTTGGTTCGACAGACGCAGTGCGAACACCCTCTGCAGACATGAGGTGAAGCTCAAGCTGTACTTTGGTCCACCAGAGCTCGTCAGCAGACCACAACGGAGGCCCAGATGGATCAGGGACCCCTGGCAAAGACTGAAACCTAAGGAAAACTGGAAGATAAAACATAAACAGTGTATTCACAGCCCGTCGGGTCGAGGCCGGCAATGCAACAGGTTCAATCAGAATCTCTGTGGAAGTGTCTGAATCAGCATAAAAATCAAAGTCAGGTTCCTGAATGGAAACTAGGCAAATAGGCAGTTCAGAAAACTCAGGGATAGAAATGGAATAATCAGATAATTCATTTGTGGCCACTTTAGTCACGACAAGGCTACTAGAGCCGTCAGGAAATTCTTCCATAGTGTCTTGGGTCATGACAGGGTTAACAGGGCAAAGACAAAGTTCCTTCATGATCTCTGTGGTCAGATCAGAACTGAGCGAGAGTTCACTAATAGTCTCCTTGGTCGGTTTAGAACAGGACGAGAGTTCATTGACAGGAAGATGATCACATGAGTATTCTGGAATGGCTTCTACAATTGGGTCAGAACAGGGCCAAAGTCCATAATTGTCCTCCCTGGCTAGTTCAGGACGGTACCATAATTCATTGTTGGTCTGCTCTGGTGCTGAACAAGATGGTAGTTGAAAGATTGCCTCCGTAGCCAGGTCAACACAGGAGGAAAGTTCATTACCAGCCTCTAAGGCAGTTTCAGGGCAGGAAAACAAGGGTTCAGAGATGATCTTCATGGCTAGTTTAGGACAAGGCAAAAGTTCATAATCGGCCTCCCTGACCAATTCAAAACTGGACCAAAGTTCATCCCTAAAATTCATCACCGCACCAGGAGCTGAAACAAATGCCACCACCTCTGGATATTCAGCGGTGGTGTACGTGGCCCAGACACACCATAAAGCGAGCCCCATTACAGGGAGAGCGGCCGACAGGATAACCTCAGGAGTAGAAGGGCCAGAATGAGTTGGTTTGGGAATCCCAGCTGTGCGTACTGACACCAGTGGTGGATCCTCCACGCTGGATGCAAACCTCTGGCGCTTGATGACGGTCTGCCCTGACAGATCAGAGGAGGGTGGCAGTACGATAACCACAACAAGAGGTGGCTCTGAAGTGGCAGACCTGACGTGGTGAGATTCTGGAAGGTCTGCTGAGACGACACGAGGCTCTGGAAGGTCTGCTGAGACGACACGAGGCTCTGGAAGGTCTGCTGAGACGACACGAGGCTCTGGAAGGTCTGCTGAGACGACACGAGGCTCTGGAAGGTCTGCTGAGACGACACAAGGCTCTGGAAGGTCTGCTGAGACGACACGAGGCTCTGGAAGGTCTGCTGAGACGACACGAGGCTCTGGAAGGTCTGCTGAGACGACACGAGGCTCTGGAAGGTCTGCTGAGACGACACGAGGCTCTGGAAGGTCTGCTGAGACGACACGAGGCTCTGGAAGGTCTGCTGAGACGACACGAGGCTCTGGAAGGTCTGCTGAGACGACACGAGGCTCTGGAAGGTCTGCTGAGACGACACGAGGCTCTGGAAGGTCTGCTGAGACGACACGAGGCTCTGGAAGGTCTGCTGAGACGACACGAGGCTCTGGAAGGTCTGCTGAGACGACACGAGGCTCTGGAAGGTCTGCTGAGACGACACGAGGCTCTGGAAGGTCTGCTGAGACGACACGAGGCTCTGGAAGGTCTGCTGAGACGACACGAGGCTCTGGAAGGTCTGCTGAGACGACACGAGGCTCTGGAAGGTCTGCTGAGACGACACGAGGCTCTGGAAGGTCTGCTGAGACGACACGAGGCACTGGAAGGTCTGCTGAGACGACACGAGGCTCTGGAAGGTCTGCTGAGACGACACGAGGCTCTGGAAGGTCTGCTGAGACGACACGAGGCTCTGGTGCTGCTGCCATTATAGGCACGGAAGTACCAGTGCATTCCTCTGCAACCCCCACAGTGAGAGATGAGCCAGTTAACAGTAGAGCATAATCTAAAAAATGACAGAGCGATGTTCGAGGACCCTCATGGATTAATCGAGATCTTAGGGGTTGATTTATGCCGTCACAAAAAAAGTCAATGAGAACACAATCAGGCAGATCAGAAAAATACGCTAAATCCAAAAACTCCTGAATATATTCCTCTAACAGTCTCATACCCTGTTTTAGGGCTAGTAATTGTTTTGCAAGGTTCAAACCTGACCAGTGTTCTTGTTCTTCAGAAAAGCCGCTGGATCCTTGTTTGGCGGAGTATTCTGTTACGATGGGACAGATACAAGAGGCGTGCGGATCCATGTGCAAGGCTTTTAATCAGCGAGATGCGTTCAAAACAGGCAGAGACTTAATCATAAACGAACAGGCAAAGGTCAGAACCAGCAGAAACAACCGTGAAGAGTGGGCCCAAACGTAGTACAAAACCAAGCAGATGATCAGGACAGGCAGCAAACACTCATAGTCGGAAGGCAAAGCAGAGGTATCAGAGGCAGGCAGCAGACAGGGAGATATCCAAAACAGAAGAGTCACAAAACGAGCAGGCAGACACAGAAATGAACGCTCAGTAAGGTTTCACAATAGTTAAACAATACTCCGCAACCAGAAAGCTCATGTATCAGTGATTTATAGTCCCTGATATTGACTACAGGTGTGGAAATAATCAAAGCAATGGAGTGTGGGAAATGTAGTCCAAAGTAACCTGTAACTGTGTGTGCAGTGAAAAAGTCTCAATTGTGAACAAGTAACCTCTAGTGGTTATAGGATGGAAACAGCAGGCATAGAATGTCACACATGTTTTGGAGAAATTCCAATTTTAAAAAAAGCTTATTTTTAAAACTGCAACACATTCGATCCATAATTATCCTCCATATGTGCCATATACCACATTAAAGCTGATTCTCCCTTTTTTAGTGATATATAACACATTTTTGGGAAAATTATTAAAGTTTTGTAAAACAGGCCTATTTATTATGATGCGCATGTCCAAAAAGCTAAAAGCACAAAACCATTGAAACGAATGGGGCCACCACAATAGCTTGATTGTAGCAACAATTACCATGTCAATTCAGTTGAATGATTTGTATAACTTTATTAGTAAAATGAAATATCAGTGCAAATATAATATCAATAATATATCAATATCAATTAATTAACATGTAACATTTCGGCAGAAAATCTCATTCTCTTACTGGGCCACGGTGTAACATTGAGTAAATCTGGAGTAAAAAAGAAAAAAAAAGAAAAATTCAAGGGATAGTTCACCCAAAAATTAGAATTCTGTTATTATTTACTCAGCCTCATGTTGTTCCAAACCGGTATGAGTTTCTTTCTTCTGTTTAACACAAAATAAAATATTTTAAAGAATGCTGGTAACCAGACAGTTGACGGCACCCATTGACTTCTAAAGTAGGGGGGAAAAACACTATGGATGTCAATGGGTGCCACCAACTGTCTGGTTACCAGCATTCTTTAAAATATCTTATTTTGTGTTAAACAGAAGAAAGAAACTCATACCGGTTTGGAACAACATGAGGCTGAGTAAATAATAACAGAATTCTAATTTTTGGGTGAACTATCCCTTTAACAGATCAGTCTCAAATTTTGTACACATTCTAAAATTGTCTAGATGCAAAATATTTAATAATCTCATAGATTCTATTCACAAAAGTCTGATAGTTTTTTTTGATTTAGCTGTTCCTTCCCCACAGTGCAAGTGACTTCGTATTTGCGCTAAAAGTACCATGTAGAGTACAGTATTGTCCATCTCCAAATGACTCATCCTGAGTGACAGCAACTCTCCCTCCTTGAAAAATGAAGAACACTTTTCAGCATTGAAATACTTGCAGTTGCAAGAGAAACTTATTTTCAGTTTCACATCTGGACTTCCAGCATTAGAAGCAAATTCTTCTTGTTGGTGTTTCCTCTTCAGATTCGCCAGACTAATAGCTTGAGGTTCAATCACCAAAACTGGCTCGTCCTCATCATGTTGGTCACTGCCTGAAAAAACAAGGAGAATCTTTTCAATTCAAAGCAAGAGACCTAAATGGAGAACTAAACATGGGGGGTGGGGGGATTTATCCATTTTAAATCCACATTTAAAATGGATAATGAAGCATTTTATATGAAAATATCAGACTGGATTGGATTAATTAAGGGGAGGGCATAGGGACAAGAAACAGGTATGGCTATGTGGTCATGGCTTCAGAGTGTAATCAAACAAATAAACATAATAAACGTAATTAATTTCAAAAACTGACTCAATTTCAACGAACAAATGTAATAAACATTTAAATCCACTATATGTTTGCATCACAGGATGAATTCTGTGTTAGCATCACATTGGCTGAACACTGAGTATATTACATAGCATTAAAAAATTATAATGACAAAAACTTACCGTCAAATTCCTCGTCAGTTTCGTCAAAGAATGTGTCCTGTTCATCATCACCATATCCTCCAGAAAATAATGTTAATCCGCTATAAAACCGCTTAAATCATAATTTGGGCAATTTCACTGAGATTAATATCCAACAAGCTGTTTAAGCAATCAGCTATTTTACGTTCCTGCTCATGCTTCGGTAATGCTTCGGTGCTGCCATATCAGATGTCAAAACGACGCAGTTAACAGTTACTCCAACAAACGAGTTATATTATTGACACTTAAATGACACAAATAAAATTAATATTATTGGCAGAATAATGAGCTACAACACACATAAGCTGTTCTTAAGTTAATGTTTGGCGATGACACGAAAAATCTCCTCAGATCTGATCCCGGCTGAAGTCGCATTATTGTTTTTTCATTGTGTTGACCTGATGCCGCTCGTGCGGATGGATATTAATGTCTGTTTACTCTTTCTAATAGAAAATAAGTCAAAAAGAAGTTCCTGAACTGAATGATAAGAATCAGCATGTTGTTGCGCCGAGAAATAAACCCGGATACGATTGAAATCATTGTTTATGAAGCCCGCGTGGGCCGCGTCCGTTTTTTTTGTTACGCAAAAGTAGACGTAGTGTCAATAAAATCATTAATTTTAGTATTTATCATGTTATAAATAAAAATTTGAGTATTGAATCTCAAAACCCTTGGAATAATCTATCATTTACAACAATAAACACACATGAACTATTTTTGTCATTTTTATGGCTATGACTACTTTGACGCTCTTTTACCTATAATTAGATTCTGCGACTTTAGCCGGGGGTTCACAGGCGGGGTCACATATTTACTGATTTTTTTTTTTTTTTTTTTACATTTTTCATTTTTATTGGAGTTTTGTTTTTGCCGCCGAATCGAACATAGTGTGTTTCTCCATTCCAAAAATCACTGTGTGGCGGTACTTCTCTCTCGAGACCTGCAAAGCGGCATTGAAATATCTATTGTTTTTTCTTGACATTTTGATTGGAGATACGTTATGCAAGTATCCCAAAACTATGTTGTCTTCTGGGTCTACTTGTGGTTTGTTGTCCATTTTGCTCTTTCTGTTGGTTTTTCGTAGTTGACTAATGATTCTTTGGATTTACAAGATTCAATTATCAGCTCATTATCACATGGGGTATATATGTGATCATGAGTTGATGAGTTCAATCAGGTGTGTTTGATTATGGAGACATGATGAGCTGATGAGTTCAATCAGGAGTGTTTGATTAGAGACACATGATGAGTTGACGAGTTCAATCAGGTGTGTTTGATTAGAGAGACAAGATGAGCTGATGAGTTCAATCAGGTGTGTTTGATTAGAGACATGATGAGCTGATGAGTTCAATCAGGTGTGTTTGATTAGAGACATGATGAGTTGACGAGTTCAATCAGGTGTGTTTGATTATGGAGACATGATGAGCTGATGAGTTCAATCAGGAGTGTTTGATTAGAGACACATGATGAGTTGACGAGTTCAATCAGGTGTGTTTGATTATGGAGACATGATGAGCTGATGAGTTCAATCAGGTGTGTTTGATTATAGACATGATGAGTTGAGTTCAATCAGGTGTGTTTGATTAGAGACATGATGAGCTGATGAGTTCAATCAGGTGTGTTTGATTAGAGACATGATGAGTTGATGAGTTCAATCAGGTGTGTTTGATTAGAGACATGATGAGTGGAGTTCAATCAGGTGTGTTTGATTAGAGAGACATGATGAGCTGATGAGTTCAATCAGGTGTGTTTGATTATGGAGACATGATGAGCTGATGAGTTCAATCAGGTGTGTTTGATTAGAGATATGATGAGCTGATGAGTTCAATCAGGTGTGTTTGATTAGAGATATGATGAGCTGATGAGTTCAATCAGGTGTGTTTGATTAGAGACATGATGAGTTGATGAGTTCAATCAGGTGTGTTTGATTAGAGACATGATGAGTGGAGTTCAATCAGGTGTGTTTGATTAGAGATATGATGAGCTGATGAGTTCAATCAGGTGTGTTTGATTAGAGACATGATGAGTTGATGAGTTCAATCAGGTGTGTTTGATTAGAGACATGATGAGTGGAGTTCAATCAGGTGTGTTTGATTAGAGACATGATGAGCTGATGAGTTCAATCAGGTGTGTTTGATTAGAGAGACATGATGAGCTGATGAGTTCAATCAGGTGTGTTTGATTAGAGAGACATGATGAGCTGATGAGTTCAATCAGGTGTGTTTGATTAGAGATATGATGAGCTGATGAGTTCAATCAGGTGTGTTTGATTATAGACATGATGAGCTGATGAGTTCAATCAGGTGTGTTTGATTAGAGACATGATGAGCTGATGAGTTCAATCAGGTGTGTTTGATTAGAGAGACATGATGAGCTGATGAGTTCAATCAGGTGTGTTTGATTATAGACATGATGAGTTGATGAGTTCAATCAGGTGTGTTTGATTAGAGATATGATGAGCTGATGAGTTCAATCAGGTGTGTTTGATTAGAGATATGATGAGCTGATGAGTTCAATCAGGTGTGTTTGATTAGAGACATGATGAGCTGATGAGTTCAATCAGGTGTGTTTGATTATAGACATGATGAGTTGATGAGTTCAATCAGGTGTGTTTGATTAGAGACATGATGAGCTGATGAGTTCAATCAGGTGTGTTTGATTAGAGACATGATGAGCTGA
Source organism: Chrosomus eos (assembly GCA_036326025.1). NCBI lineage: Eukaryota > Metazoa > Chordata > Actinopteri > Cypriniformes > Leuciscidae > Chrosomus > Chrosomus eos. The sequence goes on from CM070838.1 coordinate 36,237,651, forward strand.
TGAGTTCAATCAGGTGTGTTTGATTAGAGACATGATGAGCTGATGAGTTCAATCAGGTGTGTTTGATTAGAGAGACATGATGAGCTGATGAGTTCAATCAGGTGTGTTTGATTAGAGACATGGTGAGCTGATGAGTTCAATCAGGTGTGTTTGATTAGAGAGACATGATGAGCTGATGAGTTCAATCAGGTGTGTTTGATTAGAGAGACATGATGAGCTGATGAGTTCAATCAGGTGTGTTTGATTAGAGACATGATGAGCTGATGAGTTCAATCAGGTGTGTTTGATTAGAGACATGATGAGCTGATGAGTTCAATCAGGTGTGTTTGATTAGAGATATGATGAGCTGATGAGTTCAATCAGGTGTGTTTGATTAGAGAGACATGATGAGCTGATGAGTTCAATCAGGTGTGTTTGATTAGAGACATGATGAGTTGATGAGTTCAATCAGGTGTGTTTGATTAGAGAGACATGATGAGCTGATGAGTTCAATCAGGTGTGTTTGATTAGAGACATGATGAGTTGAGTTCAATCAGGTGTGTTTGATTATAGACATGATGAGCTGATGAGTTCAATCAGGTGTGTTTGATTATGGAGACATGATGAGCTGATGAGTTCAATCAGGTGTGTTTGATTAGAGAGACATGATGAGTTGATGAGTTCAATCAGGTGTGTTTGATTCATATATCATATGATAAGTGATATATGAGCACATATATCACTTATTACATGCCTACTACTGTCATCAGGATGAAAACAGAGATCATGCATACCTTGATTCTCAAGAACATCCTTCAGTTGATCCTTTAATGGAATACTGATATAGAAATGTCCTTCCTGTAAACTGTCTTTTACTGTTATGGACGAGGAACATGACACACATGTAAGTGTTTCTTCTTGTGATTGTGAAGTGCCAAGGTACTTAGTACATAGTACTTAGTACTTAGTACATCTGCAGTAATGATGGCATTTTAATTGATCTATAATACCAGCTAATGGTTTCTCCAAAAAATACTTGCTTGCTGGTACTGCATTTGTCCCAGCAGAATGTAACTTTAGAAGTTTCAGCAGGTCTTCCGTCAATACACCTGTAGTGTTGTGTCTCAATGCAAAGGAGAGAATAGAGATGCAACTTTGCCCTTCCGTTACTACATGAGAGTGGATATCATCACATATTTCTTGAGGGGCATTTTCCTAAAATTACAGAAAAAGAAGCACCATATTAAAACTTATAAGGTTCTGCTTTACCATTACGTAACCTTGTTTTGCTCTACTGTACTTAGCACAAAAAATGTAATGGAAGCCACAACACATGCAAGAAACAAACAAAAAGAGGAAAGACAGACAGTGTCTGTACACATCTAAAGCCCTCTTTAGATGCCTCTGTTTTAAATAATTTTAGACCCATTTCCAAGCCGCCATTTTTATCTAAAATATTTAGAAAAAATCGTTTCAACTCAGTTAATCTCCTTTTTGAACAATAATGACATTTTTGAAAAATTTCAATCAGGTTTCCGTTCCCTGCACAGTACTGAGACTGCTCTGATCAAGGTCACCAATAATTTACTGTGTGCAGCTGACTAAGGAATGTTCTCTATTTTAAATCTTCTTGACCTCAGCTCAGCTTTTGACACTGTGGACCAAAATTTTTTAATTATCTGTCTGAAAAACTATGTTGGTATCAGTGATGTGGCCCTGGATTGGTTCGTCTCCTATTAGTCAAATAGGTCAAACCTTTTCTTCCATCTTGTCAAAGTACGTATAGGAACATTTTCTCTCAACAAAACCTTTTCTATCATGTTAGCAGTAACGTTGTGCTTTCTTTTCGACATAGTTACCAGTATTAATGTCTACTAGGGTTGCTGGTGAAGCTAGCTAATGTCCTTGTCAACACGATGTGACCATTTTACCGCTAGAAAGCTACCGGGAACTTCAGCTAGCTAACGTTCCTGTTCCTCGAAAATAATGACTACAAAGCAGTGCGAGGTTGTGGGTAATGCGCATGCGCAGGGCCGCTAGATAGATAGATAGATAGCGATAGAGAGAGAGAGGACACTGCAGAACACCAGCGTAGATATTTCAGAAAATGCTGGGTCTGATGGCCTCAGCAGCCTCCGTACTCCAGTTGGGCCTGCTCCGCATGCGCCCACTGCAGCTATGGCTAAAAGCACGAGTTCCCCCCAGGGCGTGGACCGCAGGTCTATTTCGTCTCAGGGTCGACCTTCAGTGCATTTCGGCTCTGAAACCATGGAAAGCAACCGACTGGTATCAGTCAGGTGTGAGTCTGGGGATCCCCTCGAGTGTGAAGGTGGTGTCTACGGACGCCTCCACATCGGGGTGGGGAGCGCTGCTCGAGGGCAGACCGCTAGCTGGCCTATGGTCAGTACGGGAGAAGCTCCTTCACATAAACTGCTTGGAATTAATAGCAGTCGACAAAGTGCTACAGCGCTTCTGTCCCCAGATAAAAGGCCACCACGTATTGGTCTGGTCGGACAACATGTCAGTGGTGGCGTACATAAATCGCCAGGGCGGCGTCAGGTCCCGAAACCTTTACAGGCTGATGGAACGCCTCCTGGTCTGGGCTCAGCACAACCTGCTCTCGCTGAGAGCGGCGCATGTGCTTGGTCACCTAAATGTGGGGCCAGACAGGCTGTCCAGAAGCAACATCCAAGCAGGAGAATGGTCTCTGCCAAACGTTTCCCATAGCAGCTGGATCGTCTGCGGGTGCAAAGCGCAGGTGGACCTGTTCGCGTCCCAGGAAAACGCTCACTGCCCGAGATTCTTCTCGAAAAGCCGGGACGCGCTGGCCCATGTTTGGCCCCGCCGCCCCCTATATGCTTTTCCCCCTGTCTCACTCCTGCCTCAGGTGTTGGAGCGAATCAGGAGGGAGGGATGCCCAGTGCTACTCATAGCTCCGCTCTGGACAAACCAGTCGTGGTTCCCTGTCCTGATGCAGCTGACCAGCGCTGCCCCATGGCCTTTACCGTTGAGGAGAGACCTCCTCTCTCAGGCGGAAGGCTCGATTTGGCATCCTCGCCCGGATTTGTGGTCCCTGCACGCATGGGCCATCAACGGGTACCCGCTGACCTCCCAGAGGGAGTGTTAAACACGATCGCGCAGGCTAGAGCCCCGTCTACCAGACGGCTCTACTCCTCGAAGTGGTCGGTGTTCTCTGCTTGGTGTCAAGCGCAGGGCTTTTCACCTGTAGACTGCGGGGTTACGGAAGTACTTTCCTTCCTTCAGGAGCTACTGGATAAGGGCAGGACCCCTTCCACGCTCAAAGTATACGTGGCGGCCATAGCAACGTTTGCAAGACCGGTGTCTGGCCAGTCACTGGGAAAGAACGACTTAGTCGTGCGTTTCCTTAGAGGAGCTCGGAGGCTAAACCCTCCCAGGCCCCCTTCAGTCCCGACATGGGACCTTTCCACGGTCTTGGAGGCCATGAAAGGTGCCCCATTCGAGCCAATCCAGTCGTCAGACATGAAACACTTGTCTTTCAAGACAGCGTTTCTTATGGCTCTTGCTTCAGTGAAGCGCGTAGGGGACTTGCAAGCGCTTTCAGTGAGCGCGTCATGCATGGAGTTTGGACCTAATGACTCAAAGGTCATACTCAAACCGAAGCACGGCTACGTGCCAAAATCCCTCAACACACCGTTCAGGGCCCAGGTGATTTCCCTGTCTGCCCTTCCGGTTCTCAATGAGGAAAAGGACGCGAGTCTCCTTTGCCCTATCAGGGCACTAAGGGCTTATGTGTCCCGCTCGTCTGGTTTCAGACAGACTGAGCAGCTTTTCGTTTCGTTTGGCGGCCGTGCTAAGGGACTTGCCGCTTCGAAACAGAGCCTATCCAGATGGATAGTCGGTGCCATAGCGCTGGCTTACACTTCTAAGGGCCTACAGTGCCCTTTGGGTGTTAGAGCGCACTCCACAAGAGGCATGGCCTCCTCGTGGGCATGGTCTAGCGGGGTTACCCTGCAAGATATTTGTATGGCCGCGGGCTGGGCCTCGCCGTCTACATTTAAAAAATACTATAAGCTGGAGGTGCCTGCCTTACAAGCTAAGCTTTTGGCTATCTAGACTTCAGTGCTATCTGCACGCTGTGCGGCTCGGATACTGAGTTTGACCTGCGTATTGCTCACTGACCGGTACAGCAGCTCATTAAAATGTTGACACACATGTGGCCACCCAGTTCAGGCTGAATGTTCACCCTGAGGGTATGGTCTATTTGTCACATGATTAGCTCCTTTCGGATGCTATTTTACAGGGAATGATGCTTCTAGCCTCTCTTCCCTCACTCTCTGTGAGTTTATGGTGATTATGCACTATATGCGCCCCGGGCTTCGGCCCTGGGACTTTGGTGTTGGATCCCTACCAGCACGGCGTGTTGCATTGTGTTCCCCATAGCTTAAGATATTACGCAGTACGAGAGATACTCTCGTAAGAGAACGTACTCGGTTACTAACGTAACCTCGGTTCTCTCTAGAGAGGGAACGAGTACTGCGTATCTTGCCGTGCTTGGAATACGCTCTGGTTCGCTTCGGCGATGAAAAAACCAACGTAAGAGCAGCTATCGAGCCTATTTATAGGGCGAGACCACGCCCTTTCTGGCGGGACGTGACGATATGGGCGCGAAAGGCCCCCATTCGTCGTGACGTCACGCAGAGCCTCTCTCGATAGGCTGCTGCTGTTGCCGCAGGGCAGCCAATAGGCGCGCGAGCTGTCTCGCCTATGTCTGCTTGCTGCCGCAAAGCGTTTTACATTAATAAAAAATTAAGGATAATTTTTGGCTTCAATATCTCGTGGAAAAGAGTTTTCCCCATAGCGTAAGATATTACGCAGTACTCGTTCCCTCTCTAGAGAGAACCGAGGTTACGTTAGTAACCGAGTACGTTTTTTTTATATATTCAGTGGTGGCTGTGCTGTATAAATTGTATTCAATTGTTGGCGAGGTTTGTAATAATGTTTAATATTTTGTTTGTAGAAGGACTCCTTTTACCTACCCTTTTTTGTACCAATGATGCTTGTGGTATGATAGTCTTAGCGGTGGCTAGGCAGGCAGCAAGAAAAAGTAAAAAACTCTGAAGTCTCTCAAAGGTGATTTAATTTTCTTGTCAGGGCATGCTCCAAACAGTGTAACAGAGTTCCATCCACCAAAATTCCAATACAGGAAAAACAAAATAGAAACAAAAAGTAAAGAAAACATAACAAAAATAATATTTACATGAGAAAAATCAAACACGTTAGCTACTGGCCCACAGTCACCTTTTGTTCTCCCCTTTTTGTCCAAACAATCAGACTCTTTATAGTTGAGGCTCCTCCCCTCAAATTCAAACATACCAATGGCAAGGCTGTCTCAAATACAATCTACATAACTTATTTATAAGATCATATTTAACCCTCGGAGACCTAAGGGTATTTTTACAAAAAAAGATTCCGTCTGGTGTTATTCACTAAAAAAGCTTGTAAAACATCAACCCTTTTGTGCACAGACAATTGACACACCTCTTTTTTTTCCAGGACAAATTGAACTTTCGGGAATATTTGTGTTGCATTGATGTCACCTGAATGTAAAATAAGTTATGGGACCACAAAGACAAATGAAAAAATAAATCGGAAATTGAATCACTCAAATATTTATTGAAATCACACACAAATAAATAAAAGCTAAGCAGATTTCCTCTGGAAAACAGTTTGTTCATGTGTTTGGAGTCCTGGAGCACAGGAATGAACATTATAACTTGAACAGAACAAAAAATATTTACATTTTTCCAAAGGAAGTCCAGGCGTTTGGGCCTCATGAAAATCACTGATGCCAAGCCTCAAAACAGTTCCTATCAGGAATCACACAGAGGGCCACATCACAGGCTTTGCATTTCCAGGGGGTGGCCTGTTTGATCTGCTTTGTCTGCTTGCAGTTCACACATTGCTTTCTACCATAGGAGGCCTTCTTGCTTGCTTCAGATTGGTCTGATGTTTGGACAGGTACGTGGTTACTTTGTTGCTGGGTGGGAGGAACAGCAACTGTAACACCACAGAGTTGGGCTGTCAGCTCCTCCAGAAAAGCCCTGTGGGTCATGGGCTGTTCCTGCTTCTCTGCACAAACTTCCTTGTGAAGTAAGTAACTGTTGGTCGCAGCAATGTCCAAAAAATGGAAAAAACAGTGTCCTGTACCATCTCATTGTTTTATGGTGAACTGAATAGTATTGGATGAGTTGATCAGAAAGATCAACACCTCCCATATTTTTGTTGTATTCAGTGACAGGGGTTGGGCATGGAATGGATTTGGTGTTCCAGCCTCCATCCTGAGTTCTTACCCTTCTCTGAACTGTGTTGCCAGAAAGGCTGGGTGAATTGTGGAGCAGACAGAGACTTCCCGAGTGTCCATCCACTTTACAAAAACCAGAGGGCCATCACGGATCCACCTGATGGTGCCCCTAGGATCCTTTTTGTTCATGGCATTTGTTGTTGTGCGGGGGCATCCTCGTCTGTTATCCCTGTAGGTGCCACATGCTCCAAAGTTATGCTGTAGAGATCCATGAATAGCTTTGGACTTGTGTAGAAGTTGTCTACATACAAATTGTAGCCACTCCCTAGGGATGATTTGTTCAAGAGGGACATAACTGAGTCGCATGCCAGTCCTACACGGAAGCAAACACAGACTTCCCTGTGTATACAGCAAAGTCTAAAGTGTACCCAATGCTGCTGTCTGCCAGCACAAAAGGTTTGAAGCCCCACTTAGTTGGTTTCGCCTTCATATATTGGGTCATGCCAGTGTGAGCCTTTGTTGCCACCATCCTCTCGTCCACTGAAAGGTTCTGCCGTGGGTGATAAAATGCTCTGCATGCATGTTTGATGTCATCTAAAAGGGGCTTCAGATGAAACAGCCGGTCATAAGCTGGTGTCCCTCTCTTCCGGTCGTTGTGGACATCTTCATCAGGGTCGCTCATGTGGATGTTCCAGGAAATGACCTGATACCTGTCACGTGTCATCACTGAGTGGGGAAACTGTTGGCTGAAAATGGTGTTTGTCCTCCAGTAGTCCCGGATATTTGTCAGTCTCACCAGTGCAAAAAAGAAAGTCAGTCCTAAATATTTGAAAAATTCTTCAACAGTGAAGTTTTTCCAGGAATATTTTTTGCCACTGGCAATGTTTTTTGCAGCGTTTGTGTTTGTGTTATTACACTGAGTGGTTGCTGCACTGTCACTGACAAAAAGTTTGAAAAGGTCCAATGGTGTGTATATGGATGTGGGGCTGAGCTGATGTCCTGGCTTTCTTGTTGGGACGAACCTTTTGGGCACTGGAGGGATATCTGGCTGACTCTCACTGTTCCATGATGGAGTTGGGGCTGCTGGCTGTGGTGACCTAGATCTCGACCTTGTAGATTCAGGACTCTGTCGACCCCTCAAGCTGCCAGATCTGGATCTGGATCTTGACCTTGACCGTGCTCTCCCTCGTGACCGTGACTGCAGCCGTCCATGACCTATTCCTGGCAGCTGCTGGGATGCTGCAGCAGAAATGGAAGGCTGGGATGCTGCAGCAGAAGTGGAAGGGCCCTCCTCAGCGGAAGAATGGGAGCTTTCCTGTCTGGCTTGGGTGGGTGGGCTGGTGTCTTCTTCATTATCACGACTGTAAAACAAATAAATAAAGCAAAATATTAGATCATACATATTAGATCAATTAGTGTTTTTGTTATTTGTATTTTCTCACATAAGATAACACTGGCTGAGATTGCTACTGTACCCCCAACCCACCACAGCTATAATATGAGCATTCTCTCCCCAGCCAAAAGGTGTGACCAACCCCCCACTACAACATCCTTGAGACATTCTCTCTACAGGTAAAAGGTGTGACCAACCCCCCACTACAACATCCTTTGTTTGTATATCTAGGTAAACTCAGACAAACGATGGCTAGAAAGACACCAAAGACACCCCCGTGACGGCTAGCTCGTTAGCTTTCTGCTGCAAAAAAACGGTAAGAAAAATCGATCAATTTTTCATCAAGTAATATCAATATTTATCGGAGGAGTCGTGTGGCGTCGTCGACGATGCCGTCGGGCTCAGAGGGTTAACATCAACATTCAAACATTAATATCAACATCTTCTTTATCAAGCTCTATTTTCATCATGAAAACCAACGAGAATCTTAAAAGACATGCATTCAATATAATAACATTCAACATTTTCAATACTTGAACTCCTCCTCCTTTGAGAAGGTATAAGTCAGGCTTTCTGTTCGCGAGCCCCTCCTATTAGGAAGTTCCAGGAAGAAGGTAAGACAAAGAGATTCACCATTAACAAACAGAACAGTATTTGTATACTTTACATTCACCTTTTCTCATTTACAGGCACAAAAGGCTAAGACCGACAAACAATGAATCGTAATGAAATGTGCACCTTTCATTCGAGACATGTGTGCGACAAACAATGAATAAAATTATCTTGAACACAAAACCCATTGTTTGGTTCTTTGAATTGAAAGTTACATAACTCACTTTATCACAATGCTTATTCCTACTACCTGGTACATGTTGGGAATAGAAAGGAGTAATCTACCTGCATAAAATCTCATTGGCTTTGGGTCATCGAAACGGGATATTTAATGAAGAGGATAAGAACTGTTTTTCTACTTGTGTCTGGAGTTGCTGTGTGGAGTATTGAATCTGGTCTGGACTATTACCAAGGATTCAGTAACTATGTACATCTACATCAGCTAGAAGGTTTCTTCTTTCACGTATGGACTGTTATATACAAGTATATCCTCATTCGTTGCATCCAACATTACACTCTTGTTTGTTGAGGTGGGTTTTGGGTTTATTTTGCATTTCACTATTGTTCTTTTCTCATAATATATCTCTACGAAGTAAAGCATTTTCCTGTCCTATTGTTCTTCTTTTTTTTTTACATCAACCAGTTTTATGATCGTGATAAGTTGGTATGCAGATCCCTCCCCAAAAGACTTTCAGATTTATAGTAAACTTTACTCATAGAAGTACGAGTTTGTTATAAACCAATACTAATTATTTCTTCACAAGACTTTAGATAATTGTATCACATAGCCTAGAATATTTGCTCCAAAACTATGTGAAAATCATCCTGACTACTCATTCAGATAAGACAATAAAGTATTTGAAAATTTTTATGACGTCTTTTGAGTAAGAAAGCTTTATGCGCGAAGGCGTAAACCACTGTGAATCTCTCATTAATATGTATGCTTTTCACACCTGAGGAAGACAAAGACCCTCCCTATAATGGCCCTATAAGGTGCTATCAGGCCCTATCATTAGGAGCACAAAGAATGAGGAGAGCCTTAAAAAAGAATGGCTTTTTGATTGTTTGGATTTATTTACAACATAATCCAAAGATGCACAACAAATGACAAAAAAAAGCACATTATTGAACACACTGATCTTTAGATCACACACACTCTGTTCAATAGAGACCTTTGCCATTCCTGAAACATAGTAGGCTACATACCTGTCATTTCCAATGTTTTTCACTTTACCATTAGAGACTCATGGTGAATGTTGAAGTCAGCAGGACTCAGTGGCATCAGCTGGTCCCTGTAAAAATTTTTTTTAGAAAAATATAAAAACCACTTGTGAACATGCTGATATCAAGAGCTAGGGCTGCACGATTTTGGGATACATATTTCATAGGTTACTTCAAGCCTTTCCATTCGTTATGACAATATGAAATGAGATTGGAGTAAAAACATGAAGCCTATGTTTGGTGCGTTATGCTTTTCAAACTCACAGCGTGTGCACAGGGCATTTACTGAAGTGATCGGAGCCACACCAAACTATAAAACATTATTTTTACCATATCTACGTGTGAGCAGATATCCACAAACACAGTATTTAACAGTAAACACGGCCTAAATATTATAATATTCACCATGAATCTCACAGCGCGTGCACAGGGCATTTACTTAAGTGATCGAAGCCACACCATACTATAAAACATTATTTTTACCATATCTACGTGTGAGCAGATATCCACAAACACAGTATTTATCATATTCACCATGAATCTCACAGCGCGTGCACAGGACATTTACTGAAGTGATCGGACCCACATCAAACTATAAAACATTATTTTTAACATATCTACGTGTGATCAGATATCCACAAACACAGTATTTAACAGTAAACACGGTCTAAATATTATAATATTCACCATGAATCTCACAGCGCGTGCACAGGACATTTACTGAAGCGATCGGAGCCACACCAAACTATAAAACATTATTTTTACCATATCTACGTGTGAGCAGATATCCACAAACACAGTATTTAACAGTAAACATGGTCTAACTATTATAATATTTACCATGAATCTCACAGCGCGTGCACAGGACATTTACTGAAGCGATCGAGCCGCACCAAACTATGAAACATTATTTTTACCATATCTACGTGTGAGCAGATATCCACACACACAGTATTTAACAGTAAACACGGTATAACTATTATAATATTCTAACTAATATATTATAATATGAACAAATAATGTTTTGGTCATCACATTAACAATAACATTTAAATATATATTTATTTATATAATATTTGAGTTTTGAAGTGCTGGAAAAAGATGTGTGAAGTACTTGAAAGCATTTCACTATTCCAGCCAAACTGGTTACAGTTAGTGTTACTATATTAAATCGTTACTATATTAAAATAGTGGTGAATGTTGCTAGTCTGTGGAAGTAAAGTATTACTAGTTCATTCACGGCACAATGTTTCTCCTGGTTTCCACGTCAGCGCTGTTTTATCTAATAGAGATCTACGGTTAATAACGGAGAAATGTGAATGCTTCTCTAGATCTCGCAGCGATGTTATTACTTCAGTGGCGAATTCAAATGTTTCCTTCACTGGATCTCTTAGCGCTGTGTAGTTTAATCGAAATTTTACATTTAGAGGTTTTTTCTTTTACTTTAGATGTTCTTTTATTTTCTTTACTTCTCTTATTAACATTTAGATTAACTTTTATTACCTTAGATGTGTGCAACTCTTTATTAACCTTAACAGACTTATATAATCAATAAGCATTTAGAGACGGATGTTCGTATAAGCTAAAGAACATTATTAAAGAATATAACCAAGCTGATAGAAATGCATAAGTTAAGATAAGCTTTCTGGGACAGTATGTTCTGTCACGTAGAAAAATAGACCGTTGTGTACTCCAAGTAAGAAATGTATGTGTATTCTGAGTGACCTTTTGTATCTTGAGTGTGAATTATATGTGGGCAGTTTTCGATCGAAATAACTATAGGCAAAAATGTGTGACGTTAAATCAACAGCTAAAAAGAGGAAACTTTGACGTAGATGTCGTTGTTCTGTCTGGATGAATTTATGTGAGACCAAGAGCTCGAACAAATCTATGTGCAACCAAGACTTTGAGAAAAGACATTTCCTTTTAAGGTTTGTTGAAAAACAGATGTAGCCTACACAGGATGTACATGGGTATATAGTCTTGGGGGAGAGCAACCAGATCTCCGCCTTCACGTGTAGATGCTTTCTGTATGTGAATGCCAATTCAATTTTACTTCTTTGCAAAGAAATAAACATTTGTTACTTTGAGTTTTGAAAGGTTTCCGCTTGTCTCCTTCTTCCAAACTTTTCGAATAGAATTATTTCCACAACAGTAGTAACAGTGTCGCTTGATCGAGATCGGCTCGCGCTGCACAGATGTTGCTGGTCCGAACTGATAAACGATCCGTGAAGCACATAATGAGTAGCGCAGTTTCGTTCTGCTTTCATTACGTTTGCCATTTGATATTGCGCAACGTTGTGGTTATTGCGCCAGCACGGATTTTGTCGGCAGGAAAAATGGTCCAAGGAATCGTTCAGTTTGTAACCGGAAGCCTCGAACCGAAACGGTTCAATACGAATACATGTACTGTTACACCCCTAATATATACATACATACATACACACACAACACCACACACATATACATAGTTCAAAGTTAGAGTTGGAAACATCTTGAAAAGAAAATTGTCTTTTTTCATAAATGTCTTAGTTTGATCATACGTATTTTAAAGTTGAGGATTCATTATTTTGATATAGCTTGCATTGGAACAAACACTATAACATCTTAGTTGATTAGTTTATTGACAAAACATTCTATATATTTAACATATGAGCAGAAACTCCTAACAAAAGCTTATTTTATGTCTATTTTAGAGTAAAAACTTTATCCAAAACTAGTCAACGAAATGTTGTCTTTTATTTCGTCTGTAACAGTGCGCATCTCTGCGTTCATTCACTCACACACACACACCACACACACACAGTGCCGCCGCTCCCATCACGCGCATCACGCGCTCTGCGTAGGGCACCAAGTGCGGAGGGGGCACCAAAAATAGCCTAATGAAAAATCAATCATCAAACTTCTTTTTATAATCAGATTCAGCGCGTTCTTCATCTTCAATCCGCAGCTGAGCACAGAGCACGTCAAAAACAGAGGACAGTGTGTGTGTGTGTTCATCTGAGCCTATGATCTGAGCCTCATTGGTCTGTCACTGCTCGTCAATGTCAGATTATTTGTGATGACCAATCAAATCAAAGTAGGTGGGCTTTATGTTCACAGACGCTGAGCGCGAATTTTAACAGTGCAACTCGACGCTTCAGTCGGTCAAGTGCAAGATAAGATGTAAGTAGCTAAACTTAACTTTATATATTTGACAGTTTTTTTAGGTCATAAATGTTGAAAGAATGACAAAAAATAATAAGGCAGACTAATATAGTTTTGTCTAATTTCGCCATTTTGAACTGAAAATAGGCCTATAACATGTAAGTTAGCCTAGTGTAATAGTTTAGGCTACTGTCATTGTGAGGGGACAAGAAACATGAACAAAGCCGTTTTCATTTCATCATGTTAGGCACAGGATTAATAATGAATGTGTACATATTGAAAATAAAATACAAATTGTAGCCTTTAGTAAATTAAAAAAAGCCAACTTTAGGAGGGGAAGAGACAGGGCAAGATAAAAACAAAAAGAAAAAGAGTGTGATGCTGATGAGGAGAGAAATGGTTTTAAAGCTGTTGTTATGGATTTTTTTTTTTTTTTTTTTGCCTTCACAACACCTTAAAATGCACATCTGTAGTTCAGAGCAATCCAAAATTTTCTCGGGGAAACCCCGAACCCCCCTAACTAACCTGCCTCAAATTCGGGACCACAGTGATTATAAAACCCTAAAGTGTTACTTTAAAAAAAATAGTATTTTTGATACCTCATTGGGGGCTAAATGAAAAACCTAAATGAAAATGTGTTGGTTTTTTTTAGGGGGGGTGGGGGGGGGGCATCACAAAGGAATTATGCTTAGGGCACCAAAATGGCTAGCAGCGGCACTGCACACACACACACACACACACACACACACACACACACACACACACACACACACACACACACACACACACAGAGAGAGAGAGAGAACATGATTCACATTTAAACAGTATGCTATTTTTCCGTTTACAGACACTAACGTTATTCTATATCGCTATTAGAACAAAGCACAAGAATAAAACACTTACACACTCAGCTGGATCTGTTGCTCCTCCTCGAAGTGAAAATAAACCAGCACTTGTTCTGTGGTAAATGTCCCAGGATTATTCCTCATAGCCGCGCAAGACGAATCCTAAACTGACTAAAAAATATAGTGTGTTTACAGAGTTTAGCCTATATGGGCATTAACGCATCTCAATGTGTTGCTTCACATATTTGCGTTTGAATAGCTCGTGCTCTCCGTGGGTGTGTCACATTACCAGAGATAATGAGGTGAGAGAAAGATAATTAGAATGGCTGACACGTCTCTCTTTAGCTGTGTCCCAAAGTGAATGGTGCATCCTCCGAAGGCCGTATTTGAAGGCCGCTTGGCCACATTTGAAGGCCGATTGCGTCACCGCGGCGTGATGAAGGCTGTTCCAATTCAATTCCTCATCCTTCGAAGGCCGTATTCGAAGGCCGGTTGCGTCATCGCTCGCGACGAAGGCTACCCTGATTCAAAAGCGCCTTCGTTTCCCTGTGAAAGGAAGGATACATAAATGGATCCTTAGCGGCCTATCCTACCCTGATCTACCTCATAATTCATTGCGGACCGGTGACGACAGCATTTTTAGTGCAGCATTTGGTGTGTAGCCTACAGTTCAAATTCAAATGTTGGTGTTCAACTTATAGCGTTTTAAAAAATATAACAGCCGTCCATTTTTCTTTGTTAAAATTACGGGCTATAAAAAAAAAAAGAAAAATTACACTGACCGAAGACTATCAAACATTTTCTACAGAATCATTTGAAATATTTAATAATATAAGGTCCGTAGCTATAATTGAGAAACGAAAAATGAACGGTTGTTGTATTTTTAAAAAAGTTGAACACCAAAATTTGAATTTGAACTGTAGGCTACACAAATGCTGCGCAAAAAAAATTGTTTATGACTTTTTGCCCCTTTATTACACATTTAAAATATTCACAAATTAATATGGGAAAAAAATAGATTTTACTGGTTTTCTAAGGGCAAATTAGAACCAGGAAATGACATTTTCCCCGCAGTGCTGAATGAGAATCTCAGGAACCATAAGGCCACTGAGAGATGATTTCTAGGCTAATGATAATAAATGTGTCTGAAAAAATAACGAGCCATTTTAATTGTTCGTTAAAAGTGAACATTTCAAGCTTTATATAGGCTATGTAGTAGGCTATATTTTGTTTCAGTTCATTTAGCCTATGAGACGCGCTCCAGTTCATGGAGATCATGAAAGCGCGCCTGATTATTTTATTTTACAAAAGCACAACGTTTTCTTGTTATGTGAGTTTGGACAAATAAAAGTAGTTGCTAATGCTGTATTATTCTTTTCTGTGTGAGCAGAAATGATAGAGTAGCCTAGCTGTTTCCACTGTTAGTAAAATGCAAGTGTTCGCGCCCGAGCCTCCGCCATGCAGTGCGAGCTCAACAGACTCCCACACACACTTGGATATGCGTCAATCGTGTGTTTGTTTGTGATAATCTTAGCCCTGTATTATTATTGTCTAACCTGTATTATGACTGACATTTCACGAATTGCTTAATAATGATACTTATTTGCGTCTATAACTAGCCTATAAAAGAGTTCACTGGACACAGTAATATGTTAATCATAATATAATTTATGAATGTTTTATTTTGTGTGTGTGTGTTATATTTCTTTTTTTATAGGCCTATGTGAAGTCTTGTTTTGCTTATTCGATTATACTGAGGTTTCTCATCCCAAAAAATGGACTTCAAAGATACAAGTAGCCTAAAATGTCGTTTTTTTTAGGAAATTTAAGAAACTAGCTATTTTAAAAAGTTAAGTTTAAACATGACAAACCCCTGGGAACGGATTGCAAAGCTGTCGCCACGGATTGTTTTGTTTATTCCCCACATGTGACTTACAGGCTCGTATTATGGGGTTGAAAACCTGTGTAAATATATTCACCATGGTCCATTTATGTAGGGCTACATAATAAAAATTATATATATATATGGTAACACTTTACAATAAGGTTCATTAGTTAATGCATTAACTAGCATTAACTAACCATGAGCAATACATTTGTTACTGTATTTGTTAATCTTTGTTAACGTTAGTTAATAGAAATAGAGCTATTCATTGTTTGTTCATGTTAGTTCACAGAGCATGAACTAATGTTAACAAGATTTTAATAAAGTATTAGTAAATGTTGAAATTAACATGAACAAAGATTAATAAATGCTGTATAAGTGTAGTTCATTATTAGTTCATGTTAACTAATATATATATATATATATATCATTAATCCGGCGAGTCAGGAGTCGCAGCTCTGAATTGGGACGCAGTAAAACAGCTCTGGCCATGGTCTTGGCTAAGCCGAAAATACATGAGTGAAACATCCTCACCTTGTCCTCCAGTAAAATATAAAACATAAAAAGTACAATAGCCAATTTTGTCTCCATAGCTGTTTACTCGATTATAATAAATTAATTATCATGATGACAGCTGTATACTCTCCACCGTTGCTTCATCGGGAACACCTGGATGCGCAATTCGGGAGTCATGAAGGCTACAGGTGCGTCCTTCGAAGGACGAATAGGCTGCATCCATTCGGTACGACCGCATTCTCCTTTAAAAATGACGGACGAGAGTACGATGGACCACTGCAAGTTCACATTTAAATGTAAGTATTATGTTTTCATTTACTTCAATAGCTAGCGAACCCAGAGTTAAAAGTCTCAATTTTTCTTTCTTATAAACTTCATCTTAACTCCTTCATCACCATTGCGTGGCTTCATTTGTCAGGTGGTTTGAGGCAAAACTTGTGCTAATATTAGTTTAATAATTGTTTCAGGGAGCAAGGAGCAGACAACGCAATTCATTGAATTGCGGTCTGAAAATGACCATTTGTTTACTGGAGCGAAAAACTCCGCCAGCGTGGCTTGGGGGTAAGACAACAACCTATTTGTAATATTTGCAGTAGTTCTGTCTCACTTGTGTTTTATAAGAAATATCACTCATCCTATAAAGCCCACAACAATAAGAAAAGCAGGAAGGCAATGGCGTTTCACTTTTATGTGTTTTTTGTAGTGCTGTCATGTAAGCTAAAAGGTTTAACTAAATTTTGAGTATCCAGAAATATGATTTCTGAAGTATTTTCCTTATGTGTCATATTTTGCAGTGTTAACAATGCACCAATGTTAAGATTGCACCCATGTGTTCATAATTTTCATAAGGATCCTTTTCTGCTTTTTTAGAGCCATTCTGGAGAAAATGGGTCTGCTGGGGAAGGTAACTCCCATGCAGGCAAAAAAGAAATGGGACAACTTAAAAAAAAATACAAAGTAAGAAAGCTAATACACACATCTTTGCTTAAATTTATTGTGCCGTCATTATTGTTAACAGGCATGCTTTATTTGCTCTGCCTTCGGATTGCAAGTGTCCAGGGACAGGTGAGGGTGTGAGTGGGAAACCCACTGCTGAAACTTGGCCATGGTTTGTCCTCATGGATGAGGTGTTGGGACAGAGGCACTCCACCAACTCCCCTGTCCTCATTGCCTCGATCCCTGAGGGCAGACCAGGGCTGAGTTCAGCAGTGGGTGCCCACGGTGAGGAGGAAGAGGAGGAGGAGGAGGAGCCAAGAGCACCACCACCACCAGCACCCGCAGCACCACCACCACCAGCACCAGCACCCGCACGGAGAGAAAGCGGGATTATGAGGAGGAAATGCTGAGTTTAATGAGAAAGCACTGCAAAGGGAGGCAGAGGAGAGGAGAGCTCGAGAGAGCAGGGAGAGGCTGTTTGCACTTCTTGAGAGAATGGTGGAGAAGCAGTAGTTTTAAATTTAAATGAGGTGTTTATTTCTAAATGAGAAGTTAAGTTGTATACCGTTTATTTAAATGACATAATAAAAATGATTTTTTTTGCTCCATTTCTGTGCATTGCTTATTTTTTTAACAATTATGGTTAACTTGTGTTGGGATATGACATAAAAAGCAATCGGTCTGGACATTGTTTTTTTTGTTTTTTTAATGACAGGAAATTTGTAGAAAAAAAATACAAATTGTTATAACATTTGAACTAGAAAAAAATTATATAAAGTTTTAAAACTACTTACAACATAACATAAATCATCTGACAAAATAATTTAAATTAACAGTACATAAAACAAGAATTGAGCTGAGCAGGGAGACCCTGGTGGTGCTGCTGGACTTGGGTGGGCTCCACAATAGAGACCCTGGTAAGGCCTCTTTGCCGGTGGCACATCATCTAGGATGGTCTCCAGAGTGTTTGACTGCATATTTCCACTGTCCACTGCATTGTCTACCAACAGGTTTGCAGGGCTGACACAATCGACGCCTGCCATCTCACTGAGATAATTTTAAAAAGAGGTAAGAATAAAATAAATTAACTTGCATCCTCAATTCAAAGCGTAAAATATTTCAACATGTAAACCCATTCTATGGACATTCATTTTTGGTCTTGGCCATTATAGCTTTAAAATTCTCTGACTTGCCTGTTACAAGTAGTCGTGGTCGATGGGAACCTCCTCCAGGGCAGACACCTCTGCAGTCAGCCGGTCTCGCCAGGGAGCACCACTGACTGTCTCCAAAACATGCTCCCCCTCATCCTCTGCATCATCCTCCTCGTGCTCATCCTCCGGGGCCATGATGTCACCAACACCTAGGCAGATATAGGGCCCTATAATTTCCGCGATCACGGAATCGCGGACGGAATCACGGAATTGGCCAATTAACACGGAATCTAGTGTTAGCGCGGAATTTTGCTGAATTTTACATATTTGGAATGAAATTCGTTTTTTGTGTGGGAGAAGAACATATGTCTGGGGAAAATGCAGACGGGGAAGCAAATCTGGGCGACGCAACCGTCATATCAGCTCATGACGGCATCAAAACAATAGCCGCGTTTCCACTGAAAGCATGGCTAAGCGGCTCTCCGCGGCGCTGCTTTCGTCGGCGAAAAAGTTAAGAAACTCACACACGCACGCATGCACGCACACAAAATCCCCTCCGTGCATGTCTGTCTACAGGGGTGATAGTAGAAAAAAAATCCTGAGCCTGAACTTTTTCTCGCTGGGAGGTAAGCGGCCCCTAAGCCAAGATATATGCCCTGATCAACGTAATTGTCAAGCGGGATCCAGGGGTGTGATCCCCTGCGAGAACATTTTGATAATGTTCAATGTTCAATTTATTTATAAAGCACTTAATAATACAACAGAAGTTGACCACAGTGCTGTACAAAAGATAAAATAACATTCATAAAATCACAATTTAAATTCTAAGCATTGCCACAGATACCTCAAAATCTAAGTGGCTTCAATAATGACCTATTACTCCACTAGCACAGCACTCATGAATGATCAAACGCCAGACTGAAAAAATAAGTTTTTAAATGTCTTTTAAACTCAATAAAAGAAGAACATTCCCTGATATAGTGGGGTAAACTATTCCACAGCCTGGGAGCAGCCGCTGCAAAAGAGCGATCTCCTCTCATTTTCCTGTACGTGCGCGGGACTACCAAGAGATTTAGTGATTCGGAGCGCAGTGCTCTCTTTGGTTTATTCACCTGAATTAAGTCAGCTATATATGTCGGAGCAATACCATGTAGTGCTTTAAAAACAAATAAGAGTATCTTAAAATTGATCCTGTAGAAAACCGGCAGCCAGTGTAGTTCTCTTAATACAGGAGTAATGTGCAAATTTCTTCGAGTGCCTGTCAAGAGTCTTGCGGCCGCATTTTGGACTAGCTGCAGTCTATTTAAACTTTTGTGTTGAACACCATAGTACAGTGCATTACCATAGTCCAATCTTGAGAAAATAAATGCATGGACTAGCTTTTCCAGGTCCTTCCGTATTACAAAGGGCTTAATTTTAGCAATTAATCTTAGCTGGAAGAAACTCATTTTAACTACTTGATTTATTTGTTTATCAAATTTCAGTGCACTATCGCAAATTATACCTAAGTTTTTTACTTGATCCATCAGATAAGGGGATAGTGTACCCAATTCAATTTTAGATGTACTTGCAGACTCTGAAGGGCCAAATAAAATCAGTTCTGTTTTTGATTCATTTAGACACAAGAAATGTGCGCACATCCAGCTTTTAATCTCCCCAAGACACTCTACCAGCCTTTCAACAGCTGCAGGGACAGTTGGTTTTAAGGGTAGATACAACTGGGTGTCATCTGCGTAAAAGTGAAAAGAAACCTCATATTTACTCATGATCTGACCTAAAGGAAGCATATAAAGTGAGAAAAGGACTGGTGCTAAAATAGATCCTTGTGGAATACCGCATGATAAAGACACTGAGCTCGATGTACATTCTCCCATTTGTACTGCAAAACTTCTGTTTTGGAGATAAGACTTAATCCAATTTAAGACATTACCTCGAATACCTACATAATTTTCTAGGCGTGAAATTAAAATATTATGATCAATTGTGTCAAACGCTGCTTTAAGATCTAATAGCAGAAGTAAGGTTAAGTCACCAACATCTGTGGCCATAAAAACATCATTAAATACTTTTAATAATGCAGATTCTGTACTATGATGTTTTTTGAACCCCGACTGGAAAACTTCACCAATAGTATTGTCAGTAAGGAAAGACTCAAGTTGAATAAAAACTGTTTTCTCCAAGATCTTTGCTAGATAAGGAAGCTTTGAGATTGGTCTATAATTGCACAGCACACTCTTATCTAAATTAGTTTTTTTCAGCAAAGGATGCACTATAGCATGTTTACAATAAGTTGGAACAATTCCAGACAGTAGACTCTTATTAATTATTGATAATACAAATGGACCAATCAACTCAAAGACTTTCTTCAATAGCACTGTAGGAACAATATCTTGTGGAGAAGCTGTCGGCTTTAGCTTACAAACAATATCTAAAAGTGTAGATAAGGAGATAGGCTCAAAATCGGACAGCACAGCATGAATTACAGGTATATCCATAGGCTCATATGGACACTGTTGTATATTTCTTCGAATGTCCGATATGCGTCTAACAAAAAAATCTAAAAGATTTTCACATAAATCCACAGGTATAGCTCCAGACACCTCCAGTCTGGGGTTCAAAAATAAATCAATTGTTGAGAATAGAACTCTTGGATTTTGACGATTCTTCTCAATAATGTCTGAAAAAAATCTGAACCTGGCAGTTTTTATAGCACGCTGGAATTTACCTAAGGTGTCTCTTAACATTTCATACGAAATTTGTAATTTATCTTTCTTCCATTTACGTTCACATTTTCTGCACTCTCTTCGCAACGATTTAACATGTTCATTGTACCAAGGAGAAGGCTTATTTTTACTGCTCACCTGTCTCAAAGGTGCAATACAGTCTAGTGTTTCTGTGCATATAAAATTAAAACTATTAGTAGTTTCTTCTACACCAAGGTGTGGAGATAAAAGGTTCACTTTCATACACTGCAACTTCTCCATGAAGGAAACATTAAAATCTACATTTGAATTCGGTGTTAGAGGACGAAACAGTCTTTTAGCTGGACAGAGTTTTCTCGGCTGACCAGGAAGAGAAACAGTACATAAAATCGGATTATGGTCAGACAACACAAAATCATCAATGATAATATCCTTAGTAACTAGGCCAAGTGATAGAATCAAGTCCAATGTGTGGCCACGATTGTGTGTAGGGCCATTCACCATTTGTTGAAACCCGAATGAGTCAATAAGATTTAAAAAGTCTTTTGCTAACGGGTTTGTTGGACAGCATACATGGATATTCAAATCCCCCATTACTAAGATATTATCATATTTCAGAACAATATCAGTTAAAAAGGCAGCCAGTTCTGAGATACAGTCCTTATTAGCTCTTGGTGGTCGATAAATAACAGCACAAAGGACAGGTCGTGTTAATTGCAGTTCAAAGGCTTGAAGTTCGAAGCTTGAAAATTGCTCAGACTTAAGTAAGGTGCACATAAAATTGTTCTTAAAAATAGAGGCCAGTCCTCCTCCCCTTCCTATTTGTCTAGGAGAATTAAAAACTGAATAGTTATTTGGTACAGCTTCTCCCAGGACGTATGTATTGTCAGTGTTCATCCAAGTTTCCGTGATAAAAACAAAATCTAGATCCCGAGCACTAACAAACTCGTTTAGGATAAAAGACTTGTTTTTCAGCGAGCGTACATTAATCAGAGCCAACCTTATAGCTGATCTTTCGACGTCCACAATCTCCAACGTCCGTCCACGACCAAATGGCACAGGGCGAAGATTCTGCGCGTCAATTCCATTCCGGTGGAAATACCGCGCACGCCGAGGATGATTCGTCACAGGCCCCCCTGGCACAACAGGTCGAATCCATCGAGTCACCGCGCTCTCCGCAGTCGCACGCCAGCACAGCAACCGACCGCAGCTCCAGCCCCACAACTGCAAATCCGCAAGCCGCGGCACTCCCGGAAGGGAGACCAGGTATGCCTTTAGTTTGACCAGCCTTCCTCCTCGCTTTCCACGGCGACGCCGTCTTTTCGGCAAAGGGGGCCAGAGATGTTGCTGCCACGTAGGAGTCCTTAGCGGCGGCTTAATAGTGTAGGACTGGAGTTCCTCCCGAGCTTCATTTAAATGTTTCTCAAATATATTTCGAATATTTAAAAGTGTAGAGCGATCATACACCAGTGCAGTGCTAGAATCATGTATAAGCAGGGTCATAAGTAATAAAAAAACAGTGATAAAAAACAGACTAAACACGGGCAGACGGCATGCCATCGACATCGGCGCCATCTTGCCTATCTCATCTTGCCTACCGGTGATAAATACCGGTAGTTTATTAAATGATAGATTCTGGTGACTTTTGTAGATAAATGAACATCATTCAGACATGAGATGAACAAACCCAATACAAGCCTATATTACACTAGCATCTTTGTGTAAAGCACCAGAGCTCCTGGGACCCTGGGCCTGGTAGGCCTGTTCATTAATCCATCCCTGTTTTTAACTAGTCACTTACCCGCATACTTATTGCTTGTATAGCATACTGAGACTACATTCTACAACCATACCAAGAAAGGTCAGTGGGTGACAATTATAATACTCCAAAGTAAACTAGGAATTAATTAGTAGCCTAACCATTGACTTAAGATAGTGCTACTTAATTTATTATTCCAATATCCAAATATGATACTAAATCACACAAAAAAAGGACTTTGTGATGTGCTGTCTTTGCATTTGAACATTGCACATTATAAACAGGGCACGCATTAGCTGAATAAACATTAGCCAATAGAAACATATTTATAGAAAATAGTTGACAATGATTAGACAGGAGTCCTGTCACATGACCAATAATAGCAAAACGAATCACTTATTCTAAAAAGATGAATCCGAAATATGGGGCTGTGTTAATAGTACAATGTCCGTCATTTAACGAATTTTAAAAACACGGATGGATGACATTTTGACAGAAAAAAAACACAACAAAGAACAAAATTTTAACTTAGCCAAAGTCAATTTACAATAAACTTCTCTCTCTGTGCGCGCGTCAGTGTTTGTGATAGAGAGCTCGCGCTGCACTGATACACTTTTTAATCCATAAGTAGGCCTAACTAATGCGCTAGTTTTCATACAAAATAATTATGTAACATAATTAGGTACTTTACTTATTATTAACACAATAACGTAACACATGCACACTACGTTTCTCAACACTGACTGAATGAATAAATAAATAAACGCCAGTTTCTCCAAACTCGCGCTTATCAGTCATCCACAAATCACAGAACTTTCATAATCACTAAGACAAAGCGATTTTAATTTTATTTAGATTTATTGTTCATCAATACTTAAGCATTTTATAATTTGCATGTCTGAATGATGTTTTCCTCTTATCTGAGTGACCATGAATGACGGAGTATTTTAAAACATTCCATGCGATCACTCCCGTGTGATAATCGAATCCAGATTAAGTTAACTAAAAACAATATTTCAACTTCCCATATCCACCCCAGCCCGTTTACCTTCAGGAGTCAGAAGAACCGTAGTCTCAGCCTCAGACGTCACGCCCACGGAACGTTGGCTAAACGTCTGATGCATATGGTACACTTAACTGGAAACACTTCAGCAATGTCGAAGTCGTCATCTGATTGGTTGAATTTTATCGGATTTCCGGGGGGGCGCGAGTGTCGCGTTTATTTTCAGTCCGCCGGGAAACAAAGCGCAGACGTGTGAATGCGGAAGAAAAACGGTTGTGTTTACATGAGTGACAATGAGCATTTATCAAGATCAGCTAAACGTAGTAAACGTAGTAATCAGCAATGACTTACTGCTTGTTTTCTTCTCCTTCTTTGATTGTCTATGCTGACTGACTTGTTGCACGCTGGTCTGTTGTTGTGGTGACATTTCCACGCCCCGAAACGTGACGCTGAACGAAACGAACTGTAATTGGTTGTTTGACATGTCGGTCAAACGGCCTCATGGGCGGGCCTTGGCCAAAGAAAGCTGCTATGAATTCCAGACCTTCAGCCGTCAGTCTGAAGGTCTGGCTACGCGAGACTAGAAGAACCGTGACTACTGTCCTCGCTTATGAACTCAGTCAGACGGTGCGCACGGGAGTGGAAGCGGGATCGATGGTGTCGAGTTTCAGTCTCTTTTTAATGATAGGCCTTACGCATCTGTCAATCATCCCCGCTTGCTATTTGGGGAATGAACACCAGCGCTATGATTGGTCGAACTCCGCTTCTTTTGCTTGATTTGAGGACTGCGCCTGCACAGAAGCGTCACCAGATTTTTGCGTAGTTTAGAGTGACAAGTGACAAATCGTACCAGCTTACTTTGAGGTCAAAAATCGTATCCGCTACGCAAAATGCGTACAGGTTGGCAGGTCAGGTCAGATTACGCGAACCTGATTTTTTTTTTTTTTTTTCGCAGACACGTCTGTACGCCGGAAATCCGGCGTGGCGCCGGAGCGCTATCAGGCCTGTGTCTATGAGGTCCCGGACCGAGTGTGTGTGTCCGAGTCGAGAGCGCGAGAGAGAGACCGAGTGTGTCCGAGAGAGAGCGCGCGAGAGAGAACGAAGCTGCGTCCCAATGTGCACACTATCCATCCTAAATAGTATGTGACATTAGTAATTTTCAATACTATTTAGGGCATAGTATGCACATTGGGACGGTGTCCGTGAGCGCACTCGACAGTGCGCGAGAGAGAGACAGAAGCTGCGTCCCAATGTGCATACTATGCCCGATATAGTATTGACAATTACTAATGTCACATACTATTTAGGATGGATAGTGTGCACATTTGGACGCAGCTAGAGTGTGACTTTTATTTTAACTTATATAAACTAATATAATTTATTTTACAGGACAGTTTAAAGCTCATAACGATATTTTGTTGTTACTTAAAGTTCTTAGAGTAGGCCTACAGTGTTATGTTGCACCATGCAAGTATTTGTCATTTTAAGAGTAAAGGCCTATTTTATTTGTGTACATTTTAATCATTAACATTAAAAGCACACTCTTTTTTTACAACTAAAATAACAGTAAAGGGTAAAAAAAAACTGAATTCCCAAAAATTAAAACGGAAAAAACAGAATTTGCAAAAATTAAAACGGAAAAAACAGAATTTGGGAAAAAATAAAACGGAATTTGGGAAAAAATAAAACGGATTTTATAGGGCCCTACAGATATTGTGGAGGATGGCACAGGCTGTGATGACCTGAAATAAACAAACAAAATAAGAAATGATATGGTCTGGAAAAAAGATGTTCAATTATTGTTATGTTTTTTTTTCCAAATGTCTTTTCAATTCACTTACATGAGGTACAAAGGTGTGGTGCACCTCCAGCGCTTTCAGGAAGATGGCCCTGAACCTGGTCTTCATCATCCCAAAAGCACGCTCTATAATGGAGCGTGCCCTGGAATGATGAAGGTTAAAGCGGTGGGCTCCCACACCTCGTACTGGCCTCTTGTAGGGAGTGATGAGGGGGAGCGGGTGTTGGAGACATGGGTATCCTCCGTCTGCGAGGATGAAGTGCCCTGGAGGAGGGTACACTGACCTCCTGTACAGTGGGCTGTACCGGAGCACTCGTGCGTCATGCACTGACCCGGGCCAGCCCACGTAGGTGTCAATGGAGTGGCCCTGATGGTCACAAACAGCCTGCAGAATTATGGACGGGAACAGTTTCCTGTTCCTGTAGCACTGACCATCAGGGCCGCTTGGAGGCTTGATGCGGACATGGCAGCCGTCGATTGCTCCTGCAGCTTTCAAGAAAGCTCGGTGTCTGGCCAGCCCTGTGATGTCCATGTCTTTCTTTCTTCAGTCGAAAAGAAATTAATGATTTTGATGAAAACATTCCAGGATTTTTCTCCATATAATTGACTTCAATAGTGGCCAAAACGGTTCAAGGTCCAAATGAGTTTTCAGTGCAGCTTCAAATGACTTCAAATGACAAATCACGATACCAGACGATGAATAAGGGTCTTATCTAGCGAAACGATGCGCCATTTCGAAAATAAATAAAACAGTTAAAGTATTATTAGCACAAATGCTCGCCTTGTTCTGTCCTGAGATGCGTGTTCGTGATTCTCCTGTTCGAACTCGTTCATCAAAATGAACAAATCTTTTTTCGAGTCATTTCGTTCGTTGAATGAATAAAATGACTCAAAAAAAGATTTGTTCATTTTAATGCTGTCTTTATAATATAACAGATATAATTTGATGACATATCATGACAAAAGACAATTTACTGTCTAACATAATACTCCAGTCTTTAACTATAGAGGATGAAGTTACAATACATCCTTCTAAAGGTACATTTTATTCAAAGAAATTTTGTGCACAGGTTTTTGGTCCAATAAAAAATTCCTTAGTCATAACAGAATTTTTTTTCCCCAACTCATCTAATATGCAATTTCTTTAACACACTCTATCAACTTTATTTTTATAAATTATAAGCCTTTTTTTTAAATAGTTAAGAATTTAGAAAATTCATCGGGTCTAGTATATCAATATATTAGCATAACACTAGAAATGAATTCCTGATATCTTATATTTAGAAAGAAAATAGTAAAATAGAAAATAGTAACGTCTGACAGATACAATTTAAACCACCATAAGCCTGTCCCTGAATAGCAGTTAATCTAGAATATTTTATTATATTAGTGTTAAACGCAACACAAAGATCCAGTAAAACTAGTATAGAGATATAGCCTTGGTCAAAAGCTTGGAATAAGTCATTTGTCATTTTAACGTACATAGTTTATATGCTATGATGGAGCATAACTTCAGACTGACATTTTTCATTTATATCATTATTTTGAAAAAAAAAAAAAAAAAAACACAAATGAGCAAACAACATTAGATTGTTTTTAATGTGTCTTGAATTCCATCTTATTGTGATTTCTTAATGAGAGGCTTAATAACTGCTAGCTTCAACAGTCTTGTAAAATAATCCAGATATAAAGATGAGTTGATAATATTGAAAAGAGGCTATTCTGCTTTAGGTAACAACTCTATTAATAATTTAGTAACTATTAGATCTAATAAACATATTGTTGGTTTAGAAGCACAGATAATTTTTAACTTATATAAACTAATATAATTTATTTTACAGGACAGTTTAAAGCTCATAACGATATTTTAATAATTTAAATGGGTGTGGTATGGCAGGGGAGAGGGGGAACTGTCATCTGCCAGTGGCCAATGAATCGACTGTCACTAAAAATCAGTGGTAAAACGTGAGGAAATGCTAGGACTAAAAATCAGTGGTAAAACGTGAGGAAATGCTAGATTATTTTTATAGCTGGCAAAGTTAAAGTCTAATGAAATACACTGACACTTTATTATTGTCCTTTCAAAAGTAACTGAATTCCCTGCTACATATATTAGCTTACAGTAATCATAATTCGGTAAAACTTTATTTTAAGGTGCTATTAATAAGCAGTAATTAACAGTTAATAAGACACTTATAAGACCTTATAAGATGCATATAAGATGCACATAAGCATTAATTACTTCATATAAGGGTTAATTAAAGCACAAGATGAACCCGGAGAGGCAACTGAGCGGCCCCGGAGTGGTCATGACCCAGCTGGACCCCAGGGGATGGAGTCTACACTCACCCTGGCTGTCACTGTCGAGAGGCTCGTCGGCGGCACGATTGAGTAGAGCGGGAAAAGTGAAACAAAGCGTCCTCAGAAGTTATATGAAGTAGTTAATGCTTATATGCATCTTATAAGGTCTTATTAGTGTCTTATTAACTGTTAATTACTGCTTATTAATAGCACCTTAAAATAAAGTGTTACCCATAATTCTATATAAAATATATAGTTGTTTACATAACACTATAAATGCATATCTTTGAAAATAATTAATTGTCCGCTTAAAAAAAAGCGGACCGAAGTCCATCATTCTCCAGTTCACAGTATGTGCACATTACAAGATAGTGATCAATAAAATCACGTTACAATTTAATATCTATATCAGTAAAATGAAATCTAACATACAATTCAAATGATAACTGGATTTAGTTTAATACATCTGTAAAAGCAGCCCCTAATCCATCATTTAAATTCTCCACATGAATGTTAAAATCTCCGCAATGTTATGTTAAAAACCGCAAACTCTTTAATAAAATCACCATAGTGTACTGTATGTCTATATACAGTAGCCAAAGCAAAAAATAACATGAATCTTTATCTTATATCTGAGAGTGTAACATTTAGCACAAGCACATCAAACAAGTTAAACCTGTTCCCTGTTTTCTGAGTAACATTAATAATATTTCTATACTTTGTTGCAACACCACCACAACAACAAATCAGACAGGGCTCATGCCCTGCATAACATTACCTTGCTGGAAAAGACTAATTATGACACAAATAATCATTTGGTTTAAGCCAAGTTTCAGTCAGGAACCTAGGACATTAAAACTATTATATGTAATCATTTCATTTACAATAAATGCCTTAGGTGCAAAGAATGTAATGTTTAGGAGAACTTACTTTAGAAATGTTTTTTGTTCGCTAATTTTGAGATTTTCGGATTTAATCCAAATTAATTTTTTTAATACATTCTATAGCAGATTTACTAGTAGACACAGTTTCTATATACTGTAGTATACTCAGTGCTCGAAGTGGGGCGGTACTCACCGGTACGCAGTACCGGCACTTCTACATTTTACTCTTAAGCGTACCTGCACTTTTTCTTGAGTACCGCTACTTCTCGCTTGTAGCCGGTACTCCGACCACTGACAGAAAAAACGTCAGTGTCACGCCCGTTTCACACATACTCCGTTTGCAGTGCGTATGCGGTGTGTATTTCTCCCCCCGTACCCATGTTAACAGGTTAGAGTGCTCACAATGCACGCGGATGCGGTCCGGCAATGCGTTCCAGCAGTGCAGAGATCGCTCCGAGTCTATTTCTGCTGTGCTGCACGCGCTGAATTAAAGTGACAGCTCATGGTTCGTGGTCAAAACACACAGATTGACATGAAAAAATAAATATCTCGCCATAAATGCATTTAATTAAATAAAATGTAGTAATCTCACCATAAATGTATTTTTGGACTTGCAGACTTGGAGGAGTTCCGTTCACACACACCCACACCCACACCCACCCACACACACACACACACACACACACACACACACACACACACACACACACACACACACACACACACACACACACACAACACCACACACACACACACACACACACACACACACACACACACACGCACGCATGCATGCACGTCTGGTCCGCTATCTTTGTGGGGACTCTCCATAGGCATAATGATTTTTATACTGTACAAACTGTATATTCTATCCCCTTACCAGGGACGTCACTAGGCCCTTTTTAGGGGGGCTTCAGCCTAATGTAATAATTTGTTTACTGCCATTGTGAGGGGACAAGAAACATTAACAAAGCCGTTTTCATCATGTTAGGCACAGGATTAATAATGAATGTGTAAATATTGAGAATATAATACAAATTGTAGCCTTTAGTAAATAAAAAAAGCTCAGCTTTAGAAGGGGAAGAGACAGAGCAAGATGAGGAGACTGAAAAAAAAGAAAGGATGATGGAGATGAGGAGACTGAGAGAAAGAAAGGATGATAGAGATGAGGAGACTGAGAAAAAAGAAAGGATGATGGAGATGAGGAGACTGAAAGAAAGAAAGGATGATGGAGACGAGGAGACTGAGAAAAAAGAAAGGATGATGGAGATAAGGAGAGAGCAGGTATTGACAAATAGTCTACTGACATGGTTTTAAAGATATTTCTTATCCTTTTTTTTGGTCTTCAAATGTCTTGAAATGCATATATCAGAGAAATAAAAAATATGAACCCCCTGCAAACCTCAAATTTAGGACATCTTTGATTATAAAGCCCTGTATAGGCATAAGATCAATAATGAATGTGTAGCCTTTAATGTGAATTAATTTAATAAACTTAGTTACCTAGTAGTTTTCAGTAAATTAACATGTCTGAGAAAATGATTCATAGGCAAAATCAACCTATCAGTTGACCCTATGTTTACTTTCTTCACTGACAGACAAAAATGAAAAGCCTATATCAGTCAAAGCTCAGCTTTTGGAGGGAAAGAGACAGGGCAAGAGAGAAAAACAAAGAGAAGAAGAGTGTGATGCTGATGAGGAGAGAAAAATAATCAGCTGCCCACTGACACGGTTTTAAAGCTGTTGTTATCTATTTTTTTTTTTTTTGCCTTCAAAACATCTTAAAATGCACATAATAGTTCCAAGAAATCAAAATTTTCTCGGGGAAACCCCGAACCCCCCTAAATAACCTGCCTCAAGTTCTAGACTACAGTGATTATAAAACCCTGCCTTGCATGGTAATGAAAGTGAGCATTAGACCCTAAAAACTAAAGTGTTATTATTTTTTTTTTAAATCATACCCTCATTGGGCTTAGTCCCCCTAAAATGAAAATCCTAGGAACGTCTCTGCCCCTTACACTACCTCTAAACCTACACATCACACACACACACACACACACACACACACACACACACACACACACACACACACACACACACACACACACACACACACACACACGTTTTAATACATTTATATTGTTAATAAATAACAATAAATTGTTGTTACCACGTCGAGTTCCTTCTCACAAACAAAGGAAAAGCAGTTCCAAGTGGAGATCTCAAAGACCAGGGGTCTCATTTATAAAACTGCGTAGGATCCTTACTAAAATTGTACGTGCGCCCGAAAGCCAAAAATGGCGTACGCAAAAACATATTCAGACTTATAAAACCGTTTGTACGCCAGAACCTGCGCAGAATTCACTTTATAAATCCCAGTCAGCGGAAGATTATGCGCACATGCATCTCCACCCCGAAATAACCATATATGGAGCTTACCACGCCTAGTTTTACTATGAATATCCTCATCTGCATATCATTTGCATATGATTATTCATCCACGTGATGACATGTTTAACAGTACAAGACATTAGGAAAATATGAAATACGGATGTGCCGTCACATTACATTAATACAAATAATTTAGTAGCCTATATCCTTGCCTTGTTTTTTAATAAATAAATCAAATAGTGTAAAATACATTTCAGAGAAAGTTTCTCTCAATCTTTTCCACTGGCCAAATAGTATTTTTATATGTTTTAATGGAAGCAGATAGACCTTGTTTTGCATTATTTGCACGAAAATATTTTCTCAGACAATCTGCTATTATCATGATAAGCAATTATCTCTGTAGTTTAAACATTAAAACACAGTATGCCAGAGGAAACGTGTTGAAAAGCATTGCATCCACAACAAATATTTATATTTATTGAATATCATTTTTTTGTGACTTCTAATGATTTCATGTAGGCTAGTTTAAGTGTTTAACTCCATTAATGAGAATGGCGTATTTAATCTAATGTTTATATCAGAAGTAAAACATAGTTTAAATCATTCTTTTATTTATTTAAACTGTTATTGTGAACATGCACTGTATTTATGGTTAGGACTCATAATGAAAATTTACGGTTGTCCTTCATCATGCCGTTAGATAGGCTATACATGCGTCAGTTTCACTAACGGCCCAACGCGCTCGCTGGCACGGACATTTAAGAAGAGATGGATATTTGCTTTGAGTAAAATTTCTTGGTGAGTGAAATTATATTTGTATAATCTTTCTATATATGTATAATTTTCTTTAGATGTTCTGTCTAAAAGTGACCAAAAAGACATTTAACTCCAGCTCACCATCGATGTCGCCAAACTGCTCCGTCTCCAAAACGTTCGTACGCATGGGTCAGAGTTTGCGTGCAGGTGCGCACATTTTCCCGTCAAGTTTGTTTTTATAAATCACAACTTATGCGTCGGAAGTAGTGTACGCATCTTTCAGGGCCTGTTTTGTGCGTACGCAACGTTTATAAATGAGGCCCCAGAGCTGGCGCAGACAGAAACATTCTGGCTGAGAGAGGTGTGTGTAAGGTTTTTGCCCGTAGCCTGACTCAAGTCTTCCACTGCTGAATCATCCAAGGCCCGCAATGTGTCAGCGCCAGTGTAAAGCATGGCTGGGATAATCAAGTTCTGGGTACATGGTTTCTGTACAGAAAAATACACAGAATAGAGAAAGTCAAACTGATAACACTACTTAACACAGGGTAGCGGCGCGGGGTCTTAAAAAGGTCTTAAATTTCATGTTCCTAAATTAAGGCCTTAAAAAGTCTTAAATTCCGTTGTCCAAGTCTTAATTTTTAAACGAAGGTCTTAAATTTCATTATACTAGCCTATTTATTCAAAGTCAACCAGACTGCAACGCAAGGTGAAATGGGGGGGAAAACAACAACAACAACGTGGTTAAGCGCAACGTCTAATTTCTTGGAGTATGCGCAAACAATAGTTTGGGTTTTCACGCCGGCGGCGATCAACATTAATCAATCAGTCGAGAGGAGAGACATATGGGCAAGTGTCATTTTAATACACAGTGGCTCTTAGATGCTAGTATAGAGATTGGGTGATGGAGGTTCTGGGAAGCAACGCCGAAGCACGATGCTGTGTGTGTCGGAGGCCGGGGACACACTGGCTACGTGGCGTGAGCATGGCGTTTCTAAACATCTTTTCCTATTCTATTTTGCCTGGAAACGCTTCCAACATGCTTGTGTGTCGCGTGAAAAATAGGCGTCGGTTCTATTTCTAGCATGCACGCATTTTAAGCGCGGCATGAGGCAGTGTGCAAGCTCTAACCTGTTAACATGGGAGCCGAAATAAAAACGGACACGCCACGCAGCTGAGACGCTTGCGCCACGCAGCCAGTGTGTCACCGGCCTAAGAATATAGAGGAAGAGATTGTTGCCAAATGTGCTGAGCTAAGAAACTTGTAGCTGCTACTACTGTGATTTGATGTTGTTGTGATGTACTGAAAACTCTCTCTCTACCTCTCTCGATCGCTCTCCTATCTATCTATTGCTCTCTCTCTTTCTAATATCTGTCTGTTGCTCTCTCTCTCTCTCGTCTCCTCTCTCTCTCTCTCTCTCTCTCTCTCGTCTCCTATCTAATCTGTCTATCTGTTAGTTTATCTGTTTATTGTTATGAATGTTTGAAATTTACCAAAAACATTTTGTTGAATGAGTTTTTTTTTATAATAAATGTATTTTTAATTAAAACATTTGTTAGTAATAGTCATTATTGGGATTTGATCTGGTGTTTTACGGCTGCATAATGGGTGCGATGTAGGTCTTAATTTTCATTAAAGTGGTCTGAAAAAGGTCTTAAAAAATTCTTAAATTTGGGGGGATCAAACTTGGGGAAACCCTGTAACATGAACTTTTTAACGTCAGCCCGCAATATTT
Organism: Chrosomus eos; assembly: GCA_036326025.1. Taxonomy (NCBI): domain Eukaryota; kingdom Metazoa; phylum Chordata; class Actinopteri; order Cypriniformes; family Leuciscidae; genus Chrosomus; species Chrosomus eos. Next base: position 36,270,946 of record CM070838.1, read on the forward strand.
CGAACACTAATCACCATTTCTAACACTTGACTGACTATTCATGTAATACATCATATTAGTTCCAACCTTACAGTTTTTTTTAAGTATTAGCAACCATTGTCATCCAGCAGCATAAAAGGTTTAGGTCTACGGTAATTTTGTGAAAAATATATATATTTTGTCATTGACTAATTACACAATATTTTAAAAGTTTTCGACGTTAATAGGCCTATTGTAGAAAATATAATTTTATACAAAGATTTAAGGAAACTCAAACGCTTGGCGCTGTTGTAAACATCACGTGTATCTAGGCCACGCTGATAAATCGTCCGTTCGACACAGTTCAGACGAGTACCGCTCTTTGGTTCCGTTCCGCATTTGGTAGGCCTACGTTAATTCTGTGTTGCGCACCTGCATGAAAAAAGAATCAATCTACACAGCTATCAAGGGGATCGTTTGGGAGTTCAGATAAAGGTCAACCCTCTCAACAAAGTCAAATACAGAACTAATTAAACACTTACCTTAACAATCTATGTATATATTTCTCTTTTTTATTTTTCACTATTGTTAATTTATTTAGTAATTTGTGCAATTTATTTCACTTTTTACACTATCTTCTTATAATTACTTATGAATCCATATTAAATTAATACAAATACTACATTCCATAAAAAACACAAATAGGACTACAGCCTATTTAAAACTTTGGACTTTCTTATGTTAACATATCCACACTTAATACCTGAATCCTAAATCACACTCTAAACCCTAATTCACTATTCCCAGGCCAATACTTGATTAATATTCAATAGCAGGAAATATTGGAAATAAGTGATTGAATTAAGACAACCATTGAGCGTACCGTACATAACCTACGTGTTATACACACATTATTGCAGTTCAATGTGAGATTAAATGCACTCAATAACGTTCACTGTGGTTGCAGACACCACAAACAGTTGTCCTCTCAAATAACGCCATATTACAGGACATAAGACGATTTCAAATTCAGGAAAACTTTTCTACTTTTCTTCCACTTCAAAAGACTGTTTTTTACGACATCAAACAAAACTATGAATTCGAATCGGTACTTCCATGTTAATGCATATTAATATAAAATAACATAATTTCATGCATAGGCCTACTTTTACATTTACACAGAGTTGAACAAGGTGCAAGACAACCGTATAGATACATTTGTAACTAATTTGATGTCTGCAAACAAATGCCCCTAAATAAAAAAAAAAGTATCGCATATACAACACCTGCTAGAAAACTAATTAATTCTACAAATACATCTTCACATGTCAAACCACAGAACTTTATTTCTGGGTCGAATGTATTTAAACTACTCTAAAGTTAATAAACACAATGTTGCTTCATTTTAAATAGAATTCATAAAAACGTCCTTATAAAAAGTTACACAAAACCTGAAATATAACGACATTTTTTAAACAAAGTAATTAAGCCTAATAAATTAACAATATATATACAATATATATTTTTTTCCATACATTTTGTTACGTGTGGGTTTTTGTTGTCTTGTATATCACGTGATTCCCTGTTTGTCACGTGAGCCTGCCATGTGTCTTGTCTTTTGTTATGTTGTTGCTCAGTGTCCACAGGTGTTCTTCGTCTATGTTTATTAGTCTCCCCAGGGGCCTGTACCATGAAGGTAGCTGAACAAACTCGGAGTTACAGGATTAGTTTTGAGTTGACAAAACCAAACCGATGCAATCAGGCTTTATTGTTACCATGACGCAGCTCATCAACTTTCTCTGTCAACTCAGGCTTTGATCCTTAAGCTATGATTACTCCACACGCGCGTGCACAGAAAAGAGTGACGTCGACACTGAACAACCAATCGCGTTCGATATGGATAGAGCGAGAGCTACATATTTTTCCGCGCAGGAGCAAGAGATTATTCTTCATAAATATGAGGAATATAGGAGTGTTTTTCAAGCACGCAGTAACACTGTCTCTGCTGCCAAAGCAAGAGAACAATCTTGGAGGAAGAGTGCTGATTGCGTTAATGCATAGGCTAAGTTAAACAATTAATGTAAATTTATGTAGGATAATCATATTAAAATTTAATAAATGCTAAAATTAAAATGTGTTTTCGTGCTGATATATACATACATACATAAGTGTGTGTGTGTGTGTGTGTGTGTGTAGATGTATGTAAAGTAGGGCTGGGTAAAAATATCGATTCATCAATGCATTGCAATTATTTGTTTCTCAATTCAATATCGATTCATCAAATCCTATGAATTGATTCAGCCCACCGCCCAGTGGCGGCGCTGTGGGCAACACTCATCAGAGCGCGCGCTGACACGGAGTAAAGACTTGTTTATACTCAACGCGTCCGTTTCTTTTACTGTCTATAATCCGCACGTGAGCAAAGGTGCGCGCAGCAAAAATGGCGCGTTTGGTGTGCAAGACCTCATTTCGCTTGGCTGTGTGCAAGGCTTTTTTTGTAACAGCGCGCGCGGCACCGCATCCGAGGATGAACGACTTCTGACAAGCCGAATCTGTCCGAGTATGTATGTCACCGCACCGGCACGCAGTTTGCGAGTCTAAATTGCAATTCATTGCAAAGATTTTTTTGTTAAGGATTTGTTTACTGTGTGTGATTCATTTAATGGAAAGCACATTCACTTCTAGTCGTCTTGTTGTTCATTTTAAATAAACGTAGAGCAAGTAGCTAATCAGTGTCTGCTCGTTTATTCAAACTAAGTTGTCCTAACAGACGAAGGTCGCAACGTCCCCAAAAACTGCATGTGCACTAGTTTGATAACAAATGCTACAGAGTTAACATGTTATATATATTGTACTAAAATGTTATGAGTTATATGATGGAAATGTCGGTAATGTATCCTACATAGGCACAGTAAATAAGCCAAAGGTTCTCTGATCAGCTGTTCAGTGTTATTTATTGTGTTGACAAAGTAAGTTAGCACTTTGTAATGTTATAATATCTATGGTTGCACTTTGTTTTATGAGTATGCACATTTTGTGCTTCTGTTTACATTTATTTTATAACTTGAATGTTTAGGAAGAAAAATATACTTTCTACTAACAGTTACATGCACTTTAGATTAGAGATGTTAATAAAGCACCTGTTTGTTACAGTTGTGCTTTGTATTCAACACATGTACAATATTGTACAGTTTGTTCTGCTAAATAAACCATGACAGGAAACATGCTTGGGTCAATTTGTTCTTAAACATTGGTAATACTGCACACATTATTTACAAATATACCCAGGTACTTAATTACTTGTGTATTTACTTATTATTGAATCGATATCGAAGCTAATAAGTCAATATCGAATCGAATCGAAATCGAATCCTCAAGAATCGAAATCGAATCGAATTGTGAAATTCCTAACAATACCCAGCCCTAATGTAAAGTGTGAATGTATAGGCTATTACATCCTAAGAAAGATTGATATTCATTGATTTTTAGATGCAACAGCAGATCAAGACAAAATATAAAAATATAATTCAAAGTGGTAAGTATTTACCAAAACCTTTTATTACTTTTGTAAACATTTAATCACAAACATTTGTTTGCAGCAAACAGAAAAAAATGTGACATAAGGAAAACTGGGGGAGGGCCACCTCCTCAAAATTACACTGTGGCGGAGGAGTTGGCACTGAGTAACAAGGGGCGGCCGATTATGGATGGGATTGCAAGTGCTGTACAGTCTGACCCTGGTGCTGGCTCCTCTAAGCAAGTGACACTGGGTATGTGTGTCCAATGCATTACTAATGTTTTAAAAAAAGTTAAATATGACTGACTCTATGTTCTGCACAGCAGAGGGAAATACAGTGTCCCTGTTGAAGCCAGCACACATGCACACAGGATCCTGCACAGAGGTCAGGTTACCATGAACATAACCTCCTTTATAACAATTTTGTTCTAAATTGGCCTTCAATTTATAGGATGAACCAAATGATGAAGACACTCTATCTGTGTCTTCAGAGACATTTGCTGAGGTGAATGCACTGGGCTTTTTATTATGGCACACATTTGAATGTCATAATTAAATTGACTGGCTCTTACACATCACTTTTATTGTAGGATTTTTCACAACCTGCCCAAGAAAATGAAGCCTCTACCTCAATGGGCTTCAGAAGGAATGTGAACAAGGTAATGCTTTAAACCCTTAATTACAGTCAGTCCTATGTTTGTAGAAAGTCATGCCACTTTTTGTGATTTGATCAACCTCCAGAAAACTTGTAATGATCATGTTTGTGGTGGAATTGTTTCAGGTGGAAACAGACTCAGTCAGGGCCCTTTATAAAAGGAGTCTAGAACTAGACTGTTCACTGAAGGAGCTGGACTGTCAGCTGAGGAGGCTCCAAATTAAAAAAATTAAATTGCAGCTCAAACAGCTGGAAAAAACAGATCTCAGTATGTGAACTTTTTTAACCAAGTTACCCTGTATGTACACTATGCATGTTTATTAATGTCATTTTTCTTTCTCTCTTTCCTCCCTAACCACATGACCAATAAAACAGTTTGAGACATATCAGCAGTGTCCGTGTGCTTTTATTAAGTAAAATATTGTGTTGTGATTGCATCTCTGACAGCTGCGCCAGCTGGGTGGTCAAGTGTGATGGGGTCAATTTCATCAGGGAGAAGCTGGTTTTGTGGTGGTTCTCGCTCCTTTCTGATAGTGGCTATATTATGCAGAATGGCACATGCAGCCACTATCTGTGATGCCCGCTCTGGTGACACTCTTAAACACCTAAGGCAGTTCAAACGTGCCTTTAGGATGCCAAAGGTCATCTCGATCTTGACCCTGGTTTTACTGAGGGCCACATCGAAGCGGTTTTGTGGCCCTGTCTGAGGGTAAGGATAGGGGTTTAGCAAAATCCTCGGGCATGCATAACCTCTATCTCCTACCAACAGGCCATCAAAAAGCCCTGTCATAGAACAGAAAAGGGAAAAATTGTGTAAGCTTTGCTATTCAAATTAAAACTTTAAAGTGTACTGTACCTAATTTAACTTGCCTTCCTCAAAGCGCTGACACAAAATAGACTCACGGAAAATTCGTGAGTCATGCACTGAGCCAGGCCATTTGGCATCCAAACTTGTAATCATGCATGCAGTCATCTAAATAATTGTCCTATCTGTTAGTTACTTATTTAAAGATTGATCTCAATGCAAATAAAAATAACTTCACATTTTTCAAATACCTGAACATTAAGGCTGTGAAAGGACTTTCTGTTCACATAATCTGCCTCATGTTCTCCTGAGCTGTGGAGATTGCAACATGTGTGCAGTCTATTGCTCCTACGACTCTAGGAAATCCTATCATAGGAATTAAAAATATATATTTAAAATCATTAACAGGTAGCTACTGTAGACTATCGTATTATATATTTCTAAGTATGAAATTTGCTTTTTTGCAGAAGAAAAAAAACGAACGTGAAAGGTTAAATTTGTTCATATGATGTCACCCTATCAAGATCTTACTGGCAATTTTATAAAATTCCTCTTTTATGGACATGGTGGATAAATGTCCAGGGAACACAATGAAGCTATTTATGTACCCCTGCAGAGCGAGGACCACCTTGCGAATGGTCCGACAGACCGTGTTTTCCCCTAGATTCTCTGCATCACCGACCGCATACAAGTATGTACCACTTGCCAAAAAACGCAAAGCAATACATACCATTTGCGGTACAGTAAGGGCATGGCTTCGACGAGTCACATTTGTTATGTGCGGCTCAAGAAGTTCACAAAGATAAGACATTCCAATCTGTATCTTTCATACAAGTAAGTTTCAGGAAAGTCAAATGGATTTTGTCTGTCCCTAAAAACTCTTTCTCTACGAAGTGCTCGTCTAACAATTTGCGCGGAGATGTCCACAGGATTTGGGAGAAAAGGTGAAGCCATTGCAGCAGAGAACAGACGCTGGGAATTAGTTGCGTCACCTATATGTTTCTTTGCTCACAGCTGATTGGTCAAACTTCAGTCTGAGATCTCGAATCCAGAACTTAACCTGCCCCGGAGCAGGTTAGCCGTGCAGCGTAAGATACCATGGCAACGAACACCGATTAAAGCCGAGCTACTTTCATAGTACCTAAAACCCAGGGTTGGCGGAAACTAAGCTGAAACATAGCTGGCTAGCCACCTAAACCGGCTTCATGGTACAGGCCCCCGGTGTCTCTTATTAACCACGGCCCCTTGTTATCTTGTTTAGCTTGTTTGTCTGTGCATTTAAACCCCTGTGTTTCAGTTGTTGGCGGTCGGTTGTTGTTTAATGTTTGCTGTTTCTAAGTTCCTGTTCTTGTTTTCCCTGGATTACCCGTTTGTTTTGTTTTGTTATTATTAAAAGTGCTTGCATTTGGATTCACTCTCTGCTTCATTCCTGCCTGCCCGTAACACATTTAATGCAATTATGTATATTATTATTTGGACATGAACACTCTTTTAAACACAATATATCTAAAATATAATTTTGCAAAGTTTCTTTCTTTCAGTTACCTAATAATAAACATTGCAACATTCAATTTGTTTCTGTCATACAACACTTGACATCTGTCTGTCATACCTAATTGGTCTGTCTAGCCTTGTCTGACTTCTGATGGGCATGGGTTATAAAAGTGTGTAAAATTGACCTTGTATCACATTCGCCTACTGACAGGTCATCATGGCATCCGGATCGAAGCGAATGAAACTAAACGAAGACGACAAAGTAACTGGATACTTACACAATGTGTCCATAATAAAGCAATCTGCTTTAAAGAAAACTAGATACTGCAATGCACTACTGCAATTTGATCGCGACAACTACCATCAAGTTGCCGTTTTTTGCGTAGAAAAAAAGAGACATTTTGATCAGAGCGCAAAACTGCAAATCTGCAGTTAAATTGACCGGAATTACAAAGGAACCAAGAAAGTATTTAATCAACTTTCTATGATGATGTACGCTACTTATTTTCCTACAAATAGTAGCCTATATTTATGTCTTGTTGCATTATGTCTTCCTTTTAGGTCGTTCAGGTGAGGGCTTGGACATAATATGCGGACGAAGAACGCACCTGACGGTGGTCAACGACCTGCAGTTTGCCTACAGAGACCCTCCAAATAAATCTAAACGGACCGTGGAGGTTAAAAAAATGTCCCTGTTTTAGTGGGCGGGGCTGATGGAGTAGTCAAATGGATATAAGCTGTGTGGAAGCTTTTGTTCCTCGAGTTCCCCCTCCTGCTTCACGGTGTTATAGTGTGTGATCACAGTGTGTCGAGTGCTCTTTGGTGTAGAGTAAGCTGCTGGTGTGCAGCACCAATGTTGTTAGCGGTATAGGCCGGTAATTGTAATTTTGATTTACTTCTCGGACTGTTTGAGAGGCCAAAGGCCCCTTTGTTTTGTTTCACCCCCTTTTTCTCCTGTTTATTGGTTAGCAGGGAGGTAAGAATTGTACTTTTAGTTTGTTTTTCTCAAATCCAGGGAAGATGACCTAAATCTGAGTCAGATGACCTGTTTTGTTTGTTGTTTTGGTGGCCAACTGAAAACCCTCTCATTCTGACCTATGTTTCTTAATACAAGCCAGCGAGAACATTACTCCTGCATGTAAGAATAAATATTGATCTTTTCCTTAGATCGCTCTGAGTCGTGAAGTTTTTTTTTTACATGAGCAGGAGACGGAACTCCGGGCGTTGCCTTTTAACAGGACGTGGCACGTAATATATATTTTATCAGGTTGGTGTACTCAGTGCAAGGGTCGCGCACCTGGCCGTGGGAACCAAAAACGTTCAGTTTCAAGGCAGACAGCTGGAAACTCAGAGCGCTCAGGTGGAGGACCTCACCGGCAGGATAAAGCTGCAGCTCTGGGATTCTCAAATTGGACTGCTTTGCTACGGAAAATCCTACCAGTTTAACACTTTAACCACAAGAGAATTCGATGGAGAACTGTTTCTCGCAACAACGAAAGAAACAGAAATCCAAGAAATTCCATCCTTGCCTGGGCTTGGTGACATAACTCCCCATAAAGAAAAAGAACAACCAGTGACAGCTTTATACGGCGTCATTAACCGGGCCGAGGTCGCTGTGTCAAGGTCAACTGTGCCGAGGTCAACTGCGGAAATTGCAAATTTTGGCAGACGGAGTTTTCTCCAAAAAAACTAATTTCACCGTTGCCAAAAATGCAACATGCTACAAAAATCGGGCATGTACAAAGCCACTGCCACTGCACACATCACTCTTTTCGGAGATCTCGGGGAGAGAAACTTCACAATTCTCAATTCCGTCCTGCAAAATTTTTTTGCGAACCAGGACCTCACTAAACTTTTAGAGGATGGACAGAACGTGGAAGAGTTCTTCCTTGAATGCGGCTTATTAAAAGTGAACATTCAGAATGACAATGTCGTTGCGATGGAAAAAGTTGCTGAGGAAATTTTTGCTGACGACGCTGAAAGTCCATTAAAATCTTGTCCACAACCGTCCGCAGTAATTTTTTGGTCAAACCGCCCAGCACTAACATACTGGCTATAATATAAATGTAAAAATATGTACTTTTGATTGAATTTAATTTCTTTATTTCAATTTGATTTGTGTGAATGAATTTTCGTAAATGAGATGCGGAAAGAAGTTGATTGTTGTAATACAATACTTTATTGTATAAACTGCTCTCTGAGAACAGCCTGTGACTGGAGAGAGTCAGCTGAAAGAGAGTGAACGTGAAGGCTTGTGTGTTGATTGTCTGTCCTCTGTCAATAAACTGCAGACATGGTCCACCGAAGCCACTGGTGTTGGAGTTTCTTTGTGGTGTGAGACGATGTCCGCTACATAACCATCACATTTTTTAAGAGAAAAAAGCATTGTTTATGAACAATTTTCATAATATTACTAAAATATTATCACTGTTGATTACACTACTTTAATGTTTCACCAGAAAGTTTGTTTTAAAATAGTTAAAACTCACACTATCTGATAGTAGGCATAACAAATAAAAAAATCATTATTTGTGAATAATTCTAAAAATATTAAATAAAATGAGAAAAAGTTATAAATCATGCTAGCCTACTGTAATGTTTAATCGGGACGTTCTTTTGAAAAACTTTTAAAATAGACTACCATGATCATCAGAGTATTTATTTCTTCATATTAGGGCTGTCACGATGTTAGATTTTTCACACCACGGTTATTGTGGCCAAAATAATCCACGATATCGATATATCGCGATATCTATAGAAATTCAAGTAAATGTCAAATCAAGTAAATTTTTACTTTGTTTATTTACTTTTTCTTTTTTACCCAACAAACATAAGGATACTGATAAACACAATGCACGTATGCATATTTACTTCTTGTGTTCTCAATATTTTTTTAGCAAATTTTTGTGAAGTAAGACAAGCATTCAAACTGGAGAAAAAACTGTCTGGATGCTTCCTGAAGAACTGAAAAGCTCTTAAACCTATTGTTGCAACTGTGTTTTGTTCATGCAGATTTGAACAAAAAAAAATCAAGTGCAAATACAAATAAGACGAGTAAAGAAAACGGGGTACTTAATAATCACCCTTTATTTAAATATATGAACACAGAAACCCGCTGTTAACAGGTTAATGTCACATTTCCCATTCCATGACTAGTAAAATAAATCGCAATTTACTCTCTGTAAAATAGCGTAATCCGCAGGGTGATGGACACTGAGATGGGTAAAAAGGTTGGTGGCTACACATTCTGCAGATTGGGTTTAAGGGGGTCGCACACCTGACGAGAAGCGTAGCTCCGCGCCGCGTCGCGTGTAGCACACCGGACGCGCACTTTCTCAGTTTATGGCCAGCAATATTGTTATGTTTAAGGACATTATGAAATTAAGATAATGTCTGTACTGTTATGATTATACTGCACAATTAAATACAATCGTTGCAGAGTCTGCAGTCTGAACACTTTACCTCAGTCAGAGCACATCCGTTAACTGAATGAATTGAGAATCTCACCTGAAAATCCGAGCTATTGCTGGGCGCCGCGGACAGACGCTGAATGGTGCCTTTGGTGTGTGTAAACTCAAAATAATGTGCTCGAATTTTAAAGACGCGCTTCTCGTCCGTTGTGCGACCCCCTTTAAGGTGCAGTTTTCTTTAAAGTTGAAGAACTCCCATACTGGCGAGCTTGCTTTTCTGAGTGTTTCACTCTCTCGCTCAGACAACATTCTTTTCAGAGTGGCTGCGTGGGCGCGCACTGCGTCGTCTTCTTATTTGATAGTTAGTGGGTGCAATACTGCCACCTGACAGGTCAACCAGGTACTGGCGCTGGAGTATTTACGTGTCATGTTATCATAAGAGTCCTATTCATTTTAAACATCGTGGTTATCGCCAATACCGGTATATTGTCACACTCTAAATTAACACGATGTCGATATTTCATGCTTTGAATATCACGATTATCGTCAATACCGGTATATTGCGACACCCCTACTTCATATTGTACTTTTTTTTTTTTTTTTTTTTAATTATTCACAAATAAGACTAGTACTTGTAGACAGAAATGATGGACATTTAACCCTCTGGGGACCAAGGGGTTTTTGGGGCCCTTGGGATGTTTTGACATATGCATGGTTATTGAAAAAACTAAAAATAAAAGTTTCTGCAATAAGGCCACAAAACACATATTATTTCTTCACAAGAATTTTGAAAATTGTATCACATAGTCTAGAATATTTGCTCCAAAACTATGAGAGAATCATCCTGACTACTCATTCAGATAAGTCAATACAAAAGTCTTTTACATTTTTAATGACGTGTTTTGTTTGAGAAAGCTTTATGCGAGGAGGCATGATCTCTCATTAATGTTTGTGGCATTTCACACCTGAGAAAGACAAAGACCCTCCCATAATGGCGCTATTGGGTGCTATCAGGCCCTATCATTATGAGGAGCCTCGCACAAAGAATGAGGAGATTTAAAAAAGAATGGCTTTTAGATTGTTTGGATTTATTTACAACACACACACACACACACACACACACACACACAACACACACACACACACACACACACACACACACACACACACACACACACACACACACACACACACACACACACACACACACACACACACACACAGCTTAGAATAAGTGAACACACCCATGCTAAAGTTTACTAAAGAGAGGAATAAAAAAATCTTAATGCCTTATTTAAAAAAATGAGGAAAACTCCAACCTTTAGAGGGACATGAATAATGTCCTTGAATTCTTTGTGAATGAATAATGTATCGCAAATAATTAAATGCTCTTCTTTAAAATACAGGGTGCATACGTCTGGACACTTCTATCACACACACTTCACCATATAGACATGGTTTTATTTCAGATCACAGAGTTTAAAACATCTTGAAAAGAAAATAGTCTTTTTCCATAAATGTCTTAGGTTTGATCATACATATTTCAAAGTTGAGGATTCATTATTGTGATATAGCTTGCATTGAAACAAACACTATAACATCTTATTTATTTATTTAAAAATTAAAAAAAATTAAAAATAATGTTATTTATTAAGCACTTTTACACAACTGGTCGTTGAACAAAGTGCTGTACAAGACTGGAGACAAAAAACACAACCATACAAAAACCACACAGACGTTTACGCCACAGTTAAGTGACAATAAAATAAACAGCTCAACAAGAAAGCCCACAAGAACAGCTACTATACCTCGTTAAATGCTAAATCTAGAAGATATTCCTTTAGCTTTTGTTTAAAAACAGTTAATATAGGTTCTAATCTAATAGAAATCCAGAGTTTTGGGGCAATTGCTACAAAAGCTTGATCTCTGCTTCTCCGTTTAGAAAGTCGTCAAAACCAGCTGGTTAGCTGACCTTAAAGACCGTCTCGGTTCATATTTCTGAATCAGGTTTGCTAAATACAGCGGAGCCATACCATGCAATGATTTATAAACAAAAAATAAAATTTTAAAATGTATTCTGTGGTCGATCGGTAGCCATTTTAAAGTGCTTAAAACTGGGGTGATATGGTCTCTCTTACGAGTACCTGTCAAGAGTCTCGCAGCTGCATTTTGGACCAATTGTAAGCGATTAATCAATGATTTATTTATGCCGACATATAGTGAGTTACAGTAGTACAGTAGTTATATTTAGTAAATATACTAAAGATCGAGATCACGCATGGTCAGAAATGGTTTCACCTTTGCTAATAATCTCAAATGATAAAAACAAGACATAACCACAGAATAAATCTGTCTCTCAAACTTGAGATCACTATCAAGCAAAACCCCTAAATTTCGAACTACTGGCTTACAGAAAGGGGCTAGATCACCCAGATCAATGACAATGACAATTTATTTGTATAGCACTATTAAAAACAACAGCTGTTGACCAATGTGCTTTCCACATAGACTCACAAATCAACAAGGAACTTTATATTTAAGTAACATATAAGCACATATAAAAACACAGTCTTTAATCAAAAGCTTTTGAAAATAAATATGTTTTAAGTTTGGACTTAAAAACAGTAAGAGATGGAGCCTGTCTTAAGCTAGTTGGGAGAGTATTCCAAAGTCTAGGTGCAGCGATACAAAACGCTCGATCTCCTCTGCGCTTTAGCCGAGATTTTGGGATAGATAGTAAGGCCAGATTCGAAGAGCGTAGAGACCTTGCAGGCTTTTGTTCTATTAATAATTCTGCTAAATACGTTGGTGCTAATCCATTCAAAGATTTATAAAATAAAAGTAATATTTTAAATTCTACTCTGGAACACACCGGTAACCAGTGCAGTGGTCTTAGTATCGGTGTAATATGCTCTCTTTTTTTTTTCCGCACAGAAAACGGGCCGTAGCATTTTGGACAAATTGTAAGCGAGATAGTGTTTGCTGACTAATTCCCAGATATAATGAGTTACAATAGTCCAATCTCGTCGAAATGAATACATGAATTAATTTCTCAAGATCTTTAAATGAGAGAAACGGCTTTGCTTTAACGAGCAGACGTAGCTGATAAAAACACGATTTTACCAGTTTATTTGACGATCAAATTTTAGATTGTCGTCTAGATCAACAGAATTATTTGAAACTCCAAACCACACAACTTCATTTTTTTCTTCATTCAGTTTTAAAAAATTTAAGGATAGCCATGATTTAATGTCATGTAAACAGTCCCACAATAACTCTATTTGGTTTTTGCTATTCTTTTTCAGAGGGAGATAAATATGCATATCATCTGCATAAAAGTGAAAAGGGATTCCATGTTTCCTAAGAATTGACCCAAGTGGTAACAAATACAATGAGAACAAAATTGGGCCAAGAATGGACCCCTGTGGAACCCCACTGAGCATGGGTGCGGGTTGTGAGTGCTCTTGACCAATATGTACAGAGAAGGTTCTATTTAAAAGAAAGGACTTGAACCATGCAAGTGCTGTACCACAAATTCCAACATAATTTTCAAGACTAAATAAAATCTCATGGTCGATTGTGTCAAATGCAGCGCTAAGGTCCAATAAAACAAGAACTGCAGAGTCAACTGCGGTCAATAGATCATTTGAAACTCTAATCAAAGCAGACTCGGTACTATGGTAAGCCGTAAAATCTGACTGAAAAATCTCAAATACATCGTTTTGAAGCAAGTAGGTATTAATTTGATTCAGAACGACCTTCTCCAAAACCTTCGATAGAAAAGGTAACTTCGCAATTGGCCGATAATTTGATACAACCGCAGAGTCAAGATGTGGTTTTTTTAACAGAGATTGGACATAGGCATGTTTAAACTGCTTAGGAACAATTCCATTTAAAAGACTATTATTTATGATAGATAAAATACTCGGGCCAAGAACATCAAAAGCTTCCTTTACTAACCTTGCTGGAATAATGTCTGATAAACAGTCAGTTGGTTTTGATTGTTTGATTATCTCGGTTAGTGACTGCAAGGAGATCATCTCAAAATTATTAAAACTAACAGATAATGTCCGGGCAACTGAAGGATCGAACAAACTTGTTTCGATTGTGGATCTAATCTCAGAGATCTTTTGGACAAAATAATCCAAAAAGGCCTCGCAAGTGATAAGGAGAGGATGCAATAACACATCAATTTTTGGATTAAAAACAGAGTTTACTATATTAAATAAAACTTGCGGCCTACTACTATTTCTAGCAATTGCTAGTTGATTAGTTTATTGACAAAACATACTATATATTAAACATATGAGCAGAAACTCCTAACAAAAGCTTATTTGATGTCTATTTTAGAGTAAAAACTTTATCCAAAACTAGTCAACGAAATGTTGTCTTTTATTTAGTCTGTAACAGTGCGCATCTGTGTGTTCGTTCGTTCGTTCATTCATTCATTCACACACACACACACACACACACACACACACACACACACACACACACACACACACACACACACACACACACACACACACACACACACACACACACACACACACACACACACACACACACACACACACACACACACACACAGAAATCTCCAAACTGAATGTCAGAATGGGAAAGAAAGGTGATTTAAGCAATTTTGAGCGTGGCATGGTTGTTGGTGCCAGACGGGCCGGTCTGAGTATTTCACAATCTACTCAGTACTGGGATTTTTACACACAACCATTTCTAGGGTTAGGAAAATAGGAAAAAGAGGCTACAATTTGCAAGAACTCACCAAAATTGGACAGTTGAAGACTGGAAAAATGTTGCCTGGTCTGATGAGTCTTGATTTCTGTTGAGACATTCAGATGGTAGAGTCAGAATTTGGCGTAAACAGAATGGGAGCATTGATCCATCATGCCTTGTTACCACTGTGCAGGCTGGTGGTTGTGGTGTAATGGTGAGGGGGATGTTTTCTTGGCACACTTTATTTTTGGCTCTTCGCCTTTGTCGCCATTGGCTTTTGGCTTGCTTAGTTGGGGACATTTAATTTTGAATTGAACAATACTATTACAACATTGTTTTCCTCTTATCTCTGTAAAGCTGCTTTGAAACAATTTGTATTGTAAAAAGCGCTATATAAATAAAGGTGACTTGACTTGACTTTAGGCCCCTTAGTGCCAATTGGGCATCGTTTAAATGCCACGGCCTACCTGAGCATTGTTTCTGACCATGTCCATCCCTTTATGGCCACCATGTACCCATCCTCTGATGGCTACTTCCAGCAGGATAATGCACCATGTCACAAAGCTTGAATCATTTCAAATTGGTTTCTTGAACATGACAATGAGTTCAATATCCTAAAATGGCCCCCACAGTCACCAGATCTCAACCCAATAAAGCATCTTTGGTATGTGGTGGAACGGGAGCTTCGTGCCCTGGATGTGCAATCTCCATCAACTGCAAGATGCTATCCTATCAATATGCACCAACATTTCTAAAGAATGCTTTCAGCACCTTGTTGAATCAATGCCATGTAGAATTAAGGCAGTTCTGAAGGCGAAAGGGGGTCAAACACATTATTAGTATGGTGTTCCTAATAATCCTTTAGGTGAGTGTATATATGAATGCAAAAGCACATGTGAAAAGACTGTTGATAAGTAGAATGGCCAGCAGAGGGCAGTAGGAGACCACTTATTGGCTCACTTTCATTTTGAACTACTTGGTTTCAGCAGTATTCTGCACTAAAGCAAACCAGTTTTCCCTGTTAACTCCATAATGCATACTTACACACAAACACACACACACACACACACACACACACACACACACACACACACACACACACACACACACACACACACCACACACACACACACACACACACACACAATGTTTTCGGCATATGTTATTGTGAAAATATATTTGAATGATCTATAAGCATTTCTCATATTTCGTTGCGCTCTAATAATGTAAAAGTATATTACTAGTCCATCATAATAATAATAAAAAATAGCTTTAAGCATTTGTTTGTTAGCTAATGCTAAAAGCTGATAAAAATATTAAAATATATTTTAAAATTAACTGATCACAAGCATTGTACTGAACATTACATTTAAATAAATAATCGTTTTTGCTGATTTACAACCCTAGTGATGAATGTGTGTCCATTAGTTGGTTGTCATAGTTTTTTACAATATAAGTGAGGACATTTGGTTTTGAAATGTATAGTCACAAAATAGGCTGTGAGACAGAGGGTTGATTGGTACCATTTTGAGGGATTAAACCGCATGGTGATTTTTGTGTAAGTATATGACCCTGTATTTGAAAAATGTGTGATAGCATTAGATTCACGGTAGTTTTTGGTTACGGAGGACGATTTTCAAACATGTGTCCAGAAAAAGGATAAATTAAATTTGAAATTTGACTTGGTGGCATTTTATGATAAAGTCTGTCTAATGCCAGAGATTTGCCACATTTTTGCTTTATTAATGAGGTATTGAGGAAACTTTAAAAGCTTTTCTTTTCTTCTTTAAAAGCAGCATATCTTTTCTCCCCTACTTCAGATGCCATCATGAGGTCAGCTGCTATGTCCTTATGCCGAGTTCAGACTGCACGATGTTAGCCACGATTTTGGCTCGCCGACAGGTTTTGAGAAATCGCCGACAAATGCCCGAAATCACAGGCAAATCGGTGCTCGTTCACGCGAGTGACAATCACGCAGTGTGAATGAGCAAAGACGCTATCTGAGAGAATCGCCGACGAGTCGCCGACGCCCGTGAGATATTTGGCATGCTAAATATCTGGACCTGTCGGCGATTCACAATCCTGCTGTGTGAAAGTGTTCTGACTGAAAACTACATCTGCGATGACCGACAGCCAATGAGAGAGCATGATACAGGACAGCAGGCTGTTCGAGGAGGAGTTATAGACCAGAATATCAGTATTTTAATAGATAGATAGGCCTATATTTACAATTATATCAAACAGAAACAAAGCACAAACATTTGCATGACCAGCAGCAACAGCAGGACGTTTGCAAAATTATTTATTTACCCCCAACTCTCTTTCCAAAACACAGTCCTTGCTCCCCTCGTCTTCCCAAACATTTCCTCCTGAATAAACTGAATATTTATTTGTTTCATTTTCGCTACAAATCAGTGCACAGACAATTTGGATCGCAATCTTCTTGTAGGCTATCATTTTTAATAACAAACTCAGTGTCGCGCGAGAACTCCGGTCTCACGCACGCGTGATCTTCCGTTATTTTCGTATCACTTCTCGCGTTTGTTTGGTTGTGAAACGTAGTTTGCGGACCAGGCAGAGGTTGTCGGCGATTCTTTCTTTTGTAAAGTCATGCAGTGTGAAACCTCCTGTCGCCGACCCATCGTGCAGTATGAACACAGAAGCAACTGAATGTTACCCCAGTTAGTCATGCAGTGTGAAAACAACAGTGACCCGATTATTTTGAAAATCGTGCAGTCTGAACTCGGCATTAGGAGCAGTCTTAGCAGTAGAGATGCTGATGAGGTCTTGGTTGCCAGCAAAGGGGTTTACCCATCACTGAATGAGACTAACAATTGATGACACTGCTTCCTCATCCTTTTTTATTCTTGATTGCTGCAGCTCTACATGCTGAAGTTGAGATCTGTTGCCTTGGATCATGTCTCTCAAGTGTCCAAGGAAGGCTCTACGGTGTTCAGCTGTGATGTAGTACATTTTGACAGCTCCTGCTTTCAGGCTGAATCAAGCTGTGCCACCAGGAGTTTGGGTGTCTTTATTGACAGTTACCTCTGTGGTTTGATCTACTGGGATTTTGCCAAAAGGATTGCTGCTGGATAGTTGCACTGAAAACTGCCCAGCCTGAAATACCTGGTAGACTTCAGGATTCCTCTCTGGGAGATTGGTCATCTCAGCATAATATGAAGACAGATATCGAGCGTAGTTCACCTTATCATAGGCGAAACACCATGGTAGGAGTACTCTAATTGCATGAAGATGCAAAGTCCAATTTCCTTCACGTGAGGATCGTAAAAGACCAAGGACTACATCCTCCACAAAATCCACATATGACATCCAGTAAGCTGAGAGTTCTCCATTGTTGTGGCGGAGGTGTTCTAGGAAATCCTGCCACATGGTTAGTAGCTCAGATAAATGTGGACTGTTCAAAACACTACTGAATGTCTCCTGATTCAAACCACTGGCCAAAGCAACTGCCTGCTCTAAAACGGAGTTGACCACATCATTGTTTTCCCAATTGTTGGTCTCTAACTGATTAGTGAATTCTGACCATGCCAGTCTCATCATGGCTTCATAAATGCACTTGTGTACTCTGATTGCAGGGTTGTAGTGTTTCCCATCCATCACCCCACTTATGGATCCCTCAGCAACTATGCCGGCTTCAATGCAAATATCCCTCAGGCCACCATCCTGAAATCTCTTCCCAAGAACAGACAATTCATTGCAGATAGTGTGAAATGTCCCCATTCTCAAGATGATACCACAGAATTGTTCTTTACGCTTCCAAGCGATTTCGGCGGCTTTTGCATAAAGGGCTTGGTCTAGGACAACTACCACTGAATCCAAATGCAACTCCTCACAAATGAGGTCAGACTGCTTAAGGAACACACAGTGCTCATTTCAGTAGCTGGTGCATTTATAGTGGGAATGTATGCTACAACATCCTCTGAAATTTCTACTTTGACGCGTGTCTTGATGTTGAAACCAGTTCAGCTAGGGACAATTTGATCTTCAGCTTGTGACTGTCTCGTAAGGATCCACAATGTTTTGCACTGAGGCAGTCTGGCTCGACTCTTTCATCTCTTGGGCATGGTCATTCCGAGTCATGAGGGGATGTGGTCCAACACGTGCTCCAGCCACATTAGCATCTAAAGTAGTATGTTCAGCCTCAATTGACCTCTGCTTTAGCTTTTCAACTCGTGGAAGTTCAACACTAGTCAGATGAGGACCATACACCTTGGCCTGTACTGCTATGCCATTGACCCTGTGTGATGTCCCCTTTCCAGTGAGTGTCTCCTCTAGTCGATCAATATTGTCCCATGCTAGATTGGTGAAGACATGGGCCTTAATGGATGCTGGAATGACTGCCTTTCGGTTATGTCCTGCTGCTAGTTTTTGCAGACACAAGGCAGTATCATTTTCTTCAAGTAGTGAGTATGATACTCCGCTTTAACAGCACTAGAAAGCAACACATGCTTTGGGGGTTTCTTCTGTCCGCCAGTGACTGCATATATGATGTCCTGGCTAAAAGACTGCACAAGTGTAGCAGTCTTTTGTGACTGAGTTTTTGTGTCTGGGTCTCCTGTTAAGCCTAGTTCACACTACATGATTTTAAAACGTCGGGCTGAACTGTGCAATTGACACTACATGACTTGCTCTCTGTGAAATCAGGACTGTTCAAGTTGTTGAGCTGTTCACACCACACGACACAACGTGATTGATCCACAACAGGAGGTAACGCACTACACGAGTTGACAACAACTCTGTCACCCAACGATTCTATCTTGTCCACAAACCACGTTTTCTCACGAAAAATCACGCGATAAAATGAACCGAAAATGACGCGAAAACAGCACACGCACCAATACCCAGGGAAGAAGAACACAACACGCGAATATGGACGTCAGACAGAAACTAGAGTTGTTTTATGTCTACACATACCTGTATGTTTAATCTCTAGTTGCTCTGATTGGCTGTAGCGCATGATATCACGTGAGGTTGAGTCGTGCGACAGCTCTGGATATCTAGCATGCTAGATATTTTTCTGGGCTCGGCAACGCGTCTGCGAGCGTCTTTGATGTGTTGTTGGCTCTTTCATACTAACAGATTGGCGAGCGTTCATCGCGCGCTAATCACCCGCGACAATCCACTAGGCTGAAAAAGTATAATGTGATTTGCAGTTCAGCTGTGATAATGTGAGGGTCAGAGTTGTTCACCTGACATTCTTGAGCATGTGCAGCACGTCTGAGGGCAGGTTTGATTTCTGCACATCAAATTCTATGAGATGTGCATCTAAGAGAGAGGGAGGGGGTTCTTTCGGCTGCAAAATGGGTGGCTCCTTCCTGCTCAGCGTGAACCTTGTCGGTTGTTCTTTCTCCACAATTGATTAAAATAGTTGAAGGCGGCGGGTCTCCAAGTGAAATCTCCGAAGAACTTTATCTTTCCATTCATGTTGACACTTGCATGTGAGATCCTTCTCAAATGCCAGCCGAATGAGCTGGGCCTTGCGTGTGTGCCGCATAGAACGTCTGTGGTCAGTGAATACATTCCTCAAAACTGAAAATGAATTTTCACACATTGCGGTTGAAGCACCAAGCGTCAATCCGGTCTTCAAAGCTGTCAGTATACTTGGCATTGCTTGGTACTTTGAAAGGAGATTTTGTGTTGTCAATTTCGCGGTTCCTTCTTTGTTTATTTGTGTAGAAATAAACTGTTTAGCAACAATACATTCTGTCTCAACGATGGTTGATTTTGTTAATGACATGATGTGCTGAAGTAACTTCGGATTCAAAAATTGATCGCTCTCTGGGTTCAAAGCAATCAGCGATTGCGCAAGCTGTGTGTTGCGCTCACCGAAGCGATGGTTGATTTCTCCAAGAAGTGTGTCAAGTGCACTGTAATAAAGCCTTCGTAGCTCTGGTTTGTCATTGTCCTTTTGTCCTGTTGTTTCTTCAACGAAATACTGGTGTAAATTCTTATTTACTGTGCGCTGCCGTTTGGAAGGTGCGGAAGTAACATCCAAATCGGTGACCGCATCCCACAGCTCTGTGAACTTGGCCTCAGCGGAGTTCACTCACACACTTAGTGGCACTCGCGACCAGTTCCAACCCAGTCAACAGGTCCATGTCCTCACTTTGCAAAAGCTTGTTAGGGCCATCCAGCAACATCAACACTGTCTTTACAAAGTGTGCGATGAACATAAACGCAGGCTGAGAAATTTCCCTCAAAAGCCCAATGGCCTCCATCCTCACCTCAGCACCATATGTGCGCTCTGCGTCGATCTCCGAAAGCAAAGAAATTATCTACTTTTAAGACTTAATGATCGCAGATACTGTTGATAAATGTCCTGTCCATCTCTGCTCAAGAAGTCGCTTTAATCGCTCGCCTTTGTACTGCGCCGAAACAGTAGGCTTCCGAAAGAATCTGTACAGGGTGCAACATACATCAAAAAAATCTGTGACTGCTTTCTCTGCTGTCAAAGTGTTCACAACCACCAGGTGCAGCTGATGGTTCATGCAATGAACATATGGGATTTCTCGGCCCAGCTTTTCTTGGAGTAGTTTCTGCACACCGCCATTCTTTCCAGCCATTACAGAAGCTCCATCATACACCTGACTTAAAATTTGTGACGTGTTCAGTCAGGCTTTTGCCAGTTCTTCCATAATTTTGTTTGTCAGTGTGTTGGCATCACCGGCATCTGCTGTAGCTATTGTGAGAAGACGTTCTGTTGTTTCATGTAATGCAGACACGAAGCGAATAACTATAGATATGTTCTCACATCCAGTGGGGTCCCGTGTCCCATCCACTTTAATAGTATACCACGAATCGCCCACCTCTTGGACAATGGCATCAGTCACGACATTACTCATAATAGCGATCAGTTCATTTTGCATATCCGGACTTGTGTAGCTTGCATTACGGGGATGTGTTTTATTATTTCAGACAATGTAGGGTCTTTCTTAACAGTATAATTCAACAGGGAGAGAAAAAGACCACTACCATCCTCTGCCATGTCATCAAACGCACCACAGCTCCCCCTGAAAGGTAACTGATTTTCAGCGAGAAATCCCACAACATCAATGAGAGCAGACACGTAATAACGATTTCTGCTTAGCTGATCAGAATTAAGAAGTGTGGAAATTTCCCTTCCACTATCACTATCACTGCCCCCCAATGCCCCCCCTTGGCGACTGGCCTGTCTCTACTTGTCACTACCAATATTTTTTATCTCTTTTCTGCATTGCACATTCTCTCAAACTTTGGTCTGCTCTCAATTCCACTGCCTTGACAAGTTTTTCACGGCTTTTGGAGACCTTCAGAAATTTGTTCTTGTTACAAAAGCTACTTATTGGCTCATACACCCTTGATTCTGTTGATGATCTCACTGGTCTTTTGCTCACAGTAGAACTAGTTTGTGGGTCATCATTAGCACAGCTGGTGCATGCCTTCTGTTTCAGAATATCTAAATGTCTTTTTATTGTAAACAAGCTCCTGCATTTTTGATGATAGTAGATTTTTTGGAATCTCTTTCTCACCAAGGGACTGTGCAACTTCTAGGACTGCTGTATGATTCCTCACTTTTGCAGCTTCAAGTAAAGCTAACCAAGATATTTAAGTCTGAGGACATACTAAATGAGTATCAGAGCCTGAGGAAGCATGGTGTATGATACACTTGTCTTCTGGCATTCCCTTCTCCTTTTTTGAGGACATACTAAATGAGTATCAGAGCCTGAGGAAGCATGGTGTATGATACACTTGTCTTCTGGCATTCCCTTCTCCTTTTTTCATGTTGAAGTGGATAGCACCACCACTAAGCCTGAATCAGCATAATACATTGGATTATCACACCTCCAGAAAAGTACTTGACCAAAATTCTCAAGTAGAATTCCGTGAAAAAGTCCAAATCAGAACAAGTATGGGATCAAAACATAAAACAAAACAGCCATATCACCATAAACTGGTGTTCTATAGAACGATTTTGTAAACGATTTTCAACTCAAAGTTTCTCAGCGCCACAGAGGCCTAGAAAGGTGGTTGACACATAATTTTAAAGCCCTGGCACTGCCTCTTCCAATGCAAAAAAACCACAAGTCTCTATCACATCTGGTTCCAACCATACAACCATTCACCTATTCGATCTGGTAGAGCTCTTTTTTTTAAGAATACACAGCTAATTATAATGATGGACAGGTGATTACCTACTCAAAAGCCACTGAATTTTGGTTCTGTTATTGATGGTCTTCAAAATCCTACACTCTGAAAAAGAAGAGAACAACCATTTTACAATCAAATAAAGCAAATTATTTGATTTCTACTTATTAAAGAAAAGAAAAAAACATAATGACGTAGACTGATTTTGTTGTGTAATGACTGTTTTAATGTGTAATTTGCTGTGTGAACTATCCCTTCAATATGCTATGTCATGGTTTTTATTTTATTTACCACATCAGGAGCATATCTGAGTTCACATGAACTATATACAGACAGATGCCATGATTGAAAACTGTCCACATATAAAAAAATAAAAAAAATAAAAATAAATAAAAACCCTTAAAAGGTGATATGTAGAATACGGAGGAGAAAGGCAAAGGGGAGAGAGGGAAATGTAGCATGTCAAAATCTCAGTTTATCTGACAAATTATCCACGATTTTTGCCCAGCTTTGAATAGTCTTGTCCTTTGCGCCGTTGACCTTGGCAGTGGTACCTTCCAGCAACACAATGTCTCTAAAATAAGATAGGAAAATGAAAGTTGTAGGTATGGATGGTTCTATCCATAGCTTTAAAATAGTCTTTTTGGCAGCAGTGCTTGCTGCCAATAAGGTCCTTTTTTGTTGAGCATTCAACTGGAAAGCGGAGTCATCTAAAAGAAGAAATAGCAAAGGGTCTTGTGGTATATCCAAATGTAGAATATCTGAAAGAACATTACTTACATAAGTCCAAAAAGGTACCACCGTAGGGCATTCCCAAAATATGGGCAAATAAGAACCTACTGTAGATGTGTTGCATAGATGACAGTATGGATCAGATCTAACCTTCATCTTATACAATACACTAGGAGTAATGTAAGCCCTATTAATAAACTTATAGTGAATCATCTGGTGAGCCAGGTTCTTAGATGCAGTGAAACATCTAGCCCATACCACATCCCAGTCAGGCTTGACTAAACCATCCCTTTCCCAGGAGTGCACAGCTGGAATATAAGTGTATTGCAATAAAAGAATTGAATTATAGATCTTAGAAACTAAGCCACTAGAGGGAGTATTAGGGTCCAGCCACTTCCACAGTGGATGTGGTAGTATGCTAGTGTTCCAAGGAACGCCATAGGCTTTCAGGGCTGACCTCAGTCTTAAATATAGAAAAAAAGAAAATCCAGGTAAAGAAAACTGATCTTAATTCCTGAAATGACTTGATGCCTTTTTCACAGAAAATGTCATTCAAGGTATGAATACCGGAATCAGACCAGGCTTTAAAGACAAAAGGTTTGTTACCGGTACGCAGACAAGTATTGTGCCACAATAAATGGTGTTATTTTGGTATATAAGAAGGGGCCTCCCATAGTTTTCTCAACCTTTTTCCATACCTCAAGGGAATACTCAACGATTGGTCCATAATTTTTCTTAGAACATTTAGAAACACCTGAAAAGGGTAGATCTTGTAGGCGAACTGGATGGGTAATATTCGCTTCTAAATCTCGCCATGGAACCCGAGAGTCAGGATTAACCCAGGTTTGGATTGTTCTTGTTTGGAAGGCTAAATTATATATCTTAAAATCAGGGAATGAAAGATCTCCATCAAGTTTCTTACGCTGCATCGTCTTAAGTCAGATTCTTGGTTTCTTCTTGGTCCAGATAAATCTAGATATAGCCATGTTGAGTTCTTTGAAAAAATATTCAGGTGGTGAGAGAACAGAAAATTTACCCTGGGAAGAACATTCATTTTAATAGTAGATATTCTTCCATGAAGAGCTAAACATAATGGGGACCACCTATCTAAATCTTCCTTGATCTTATTCAGGAGAGTTTGATAATTAGATTTTGGTATAAGATGAATTGGAGAGGATATAGTGATGCCTAAATATGTAAACTGTTTGACTATGGGGATCAGGGGAGGTAAGCTACTGGATTCCTGTCTCGCTGCATCATTAAGGTGCATTAATGCTGATTTAGTCCAATTAATTGTGTAACCCGAGAGAGTACCAAATATATTAAAAAGCTTTAAACATTCAGGAACAGACTCCGAAAATTGGAAACATAGAGCAAGATATCGTCCGCATAAAGAGAGATTTTGTGTGAGGTATTTACACAGATAATGGGTTGTATAGTTGATGACTGACGCACTGCTTGAGCCAAAGGCTCCACTGATAAGGTAAAGAGCAAGGGGGATAATGGACAGCACTGGCGAGTACCTCGACCAAGAGCAAAGGATAGAGACATTAAGGATCCAGTAAGAACACGAGCTGAGCAGCTATTGTAGAGTGTTTTAACCATTTTAATAAACCCTTGTCCTATTCCTACATGTTCAAGGACCGCCCAAAGAAAGCTCCATTCAATTCTATCAAAGGTCTTCTCCGCGTCCAGCGTAATGACTGCGGAGGAGGCCGGATAAGAAGTGGATCTATGAATGATGTGTAATAGTCGCCTGATATTATCAGACGCCAACCGGACTTTGAGAAAACCGGACTGATCAAAGTGAACGATCCTGTCTATGCATTTATTCAGTCTGAGAGCTAGAGTTTTGGCGAAAAGTTTAGCATCAGCGGTGATTAGACTAATAGGTAGGTAGCCTTTTTTATCAGAGCTGTGTTTTGGTCCCTATGTAGGGCTCCATTTTCAATTGCAAAATTAAACAAGTTTAAAATAAGAGGTGATACAATGTCCCAAATGGCAGAGATTAATTCAGGGGGAATTCCGTCAATACCTGGAGATTTTTTCTTTGGCATAGAGTACAGGGCCAGCTTCAATTCTTTAAGTGACATGGGACAGTTTAACATCTCCTGATGATGTTCATCAATTTTAGGAAGATGAAACTGTTGAAGAAAAGATGTATGTTGCTGGTAACCTGAAGAATATAGTTGTTCATAATAGGTTTTAAATGTCTGATTTATATCTTCAGGTTGGGTACATAAAGTGTCCTCATTCTTTATAGCGTGTATGTTTGCTCTCGATTCCATCTGCTTGATTCGTAGTGCTAATAATTTGCTTGGTCTCTTACCGTTGAAATAATAAGATTGCCTTGTTCGATGCATAATGAATTCAGCTCTGTGCAAAAGTAATCCTTTTAGCTTGTATTTAATTGCAAATAGTTCTTCCTCCTTCTGTTGACAGTAGGTGTTTTTAAGGTCCTGTTCCAACGCCTGAATTTGTCTCTCCAACTCATTTATGCGGCTATTTCTAGATTTCTGACGAAAAGAAGAGAAAGAAATGTATTTCCCTCTGATAAAACATTTTGTTAACTCCCATAAGGATTGTGGGTTATTTGAAGAACCACTGTTCAAGTCAATAAACTCTACTAAGGAGGTACGCAGTTGTGATAGAAATGTTTGGTCGTGGAGTAAGGATGTGTTAAATCTCCAACGTTTACGCCCAGAGGGAGCGGAAAATGGGAGGAGACAAAAAGTTACTGGCGAATGGTCTGAAAGAAGAAGGGGTAATATATCTGCGTTGTCAATAAATGGAATGTAAGCAGGTGATACGAGCAGATAATCAATGCGCGAATAGGATTTGTGGCGAGCTGAATAAAATGTATAGTCTTTAGCACCATCGGAGGATGGTTTTTGTTTTGGATCTATCTCATTTGCAGGTGCAGCAGGCCTTTTATCACCTGGGTTCGATTGAATGGATGCATCTGTGATTGAGCAAAGTTCTTGCTCAAGCAGTTCATCTGAGGTGAGTTCAAAATCGCACAGTGCTTTATTTATTTTAATCACATGGTTTTCTTTGGTGTACTTAACAGTCACATGCCCACAGGTAAGAACATACAGAAGGTTACCAACCAGAATAATACTTTCACCACCGCCGCAATGCCGCGGCGGTGAAATTCGGGGTGTATTTGCTGCCTTTAACCGCTAAAGAGGCGCTACAATTACAGACTTTGAAAAGTGTCTGTTTATTCTCTCTACTGCGTAATCTGCCGCTGCGCCGCGGCTCATTCAGAGCGATTGAAAGCTGGAAGCAGATGAATTCAAGTGAAATGTAGTTAAAATAATTCATCACAATACTTAAATTAAATTGAATAAATAATGAAAACATTTCCATATAAAACATTGCAATAGAAACATATTAGGCTACATCAATGAGGCTTAGCAAGAGTATAAGACGTTGAAATAACAGCGTTCAGGCGGTAGCTCTGTGGTTAACGCAACGACACGGAGCTTCAAGAGACCCGAGATCGAATCTCAATATAACATTATGTTGGCCGACAGCATTAATCTTTAACCGTTCTTGATGCTTAAATAGGTAACTGTTTATTTGCGAGTTTATTAACTGTTTATTTATTTAAAGTCAAGCGTTTTGTTTAATTACCAATGACACATTACAACATTGCTACATTCCTGTAGAGCCGCTGCACAGACGACAAAACTGTTGAAGGAAGATTGTTAGCCGATTGCGTCAGAAAATGAAAATGAAGAAGCTCTTCTTTAGTCTACTAAATTGTGTAATGTAAAAAACACTAAAAATACTTAAATTTGGAACCCCATCGAACAATTCAAGGTTTAAATAAAGTGGTGGAACAGTTTTTAAAAAAAAAAAAAAAGTAAAACAGGGTTGCATTTAGACCAGTACTTCTCAAAGTCCGGACTCCGGTCTGGATCCGGACCCGGAGGGAATTCAATCCGGACCCGCCTCCATTTCGTATTTCAAGAGCACTAATTGTGTGTAAGGGATTAAAAGTGATTTCCTACTTTGATAAACGCATGTTCAAATCATTTGTTTATTTTTTGAGATGGTCTGAAATTAAAACGAAGGCGAGATATTTAAAGTTTTCCTCCGTGATTTAGTTGCCATGACATCCAGTAAGCGTATGACTTTTGACGTAATCAGGCGCAACCATAGAATGTAAAAAGGGGCGCAACGCGACACTTCACCGCAGTAAGCGTTTGAATGGGTGTGGAGGATGTCATTGTCCAGGAAAAGAAAAGTTGATGAAGAAAATAGAGTTTTCAAAGATGATTGGACAGAGAGGTATGCGTTCACAGATATCCCAAGTCTCCCGGAAGTTCCAGGAGTCTCCCGCATATTGATAGCGGCTCCCTGATGCCCGCAAATTAGTTCAAATCTCCCGCAATCTAGAGCTCGCGAGCTCCAAACCGACAGAGAGGGAGAGAGCGACCTTACGCGTGTGTGCGCAAATGTGCTTGTGTGCCTCATGGGTTGCCAACCGTTCCGTATAATACGTATTTGTTTAAGTTAAAAATAAAACGTATTATGAACTAAACAAATACATGGTTCATTTTTGGCAAAATGATCATGATAGGCTTTATATATCTGAGTGGTTAAGTCTTGTATATAGATTAAGCCTACTTTGCTATACAATTTTTTGTGCAACTTATAAAATTATAAAAAATATATATAATGCAACTTTGCCTAATAAGAAAATGTATGAATTTCAGGGGTTATTTTTCAAAATTTTCTTCCGTGACGTAAATTCTGATTTGGACCTTTGAATATAGACTTTGAGAACCCCTGATTTAGACTTTATTTCCATGCAAAAAAGAAACACAAGAATCTTATTCTTGCTACATTTTAAATTTGTTTTGCCAAAGAAATTGCAGCTAAATTAAACGAAACGGTAGGCTACAAATCGAAAATAGTCCACAGCAACATAAATTAAAAACATGAGTTTTGCCTCTCTCGCGCTGGATCTCAGCAAGTTTATTTAGTCTCCCTTGCTCAAACATTCTTAAACTCTACAAAACCAGTTGAAACAACTGGATTGAACACTTCACTTTAAATGTGTGTGTGAAAACTTTAAATAGGCTACAATAAATAAACTACAATATTTATAATTTAATAAAATATGGGGACACATCGAGAGATGTATCCTTAAAATAATTTTGTCTTTGCCATCGGGCTGGCTATCCGACACTCTCCATATGAAAGAGGAACATTAACACCTCCTACTGTCCTCCTGCATCACGCTGAACTGTCCCTCCAAACCCCCCACAGGCTCTCTGAGACTGACACACACACACACACACACACACACACACACACACACACACACACACACCACACACACACACACAACACACACCACACACACACACACACACACACACACACACACACACACACACACACACACAACACAAACCCCCCACAGGCTCTCTGAGTCTGAGACTGACTTAAAATAAAGAGAAGTCGCAATTCACACTTAAATCACTCTTCTATACATTAGCATTAGGCTATTAAAGTGTTGATAATGAAGGAATTAAATGATTTAAGCTACATGTAGTGATATTTCTGTCATAAAAGTTTATTACTAAATATTTCATTATTTAAATAATTTAAGAAATAAAACTGGTTTGGGCCAGCTTTTTCCAAGCAAAACTAAATATAATCTTCAAACGCATGTTCATTTTGTTGTCATGAACAAAATGCTCAACTCAATATTAAATTCTACAGGGATCTTTGGATCCAGGCATGCAAATTGTGAATTAGTTCTTTTTAAAATTATTATTATTCAAATAAATATTCAAATACAAATATCTCGGTGCTTCGTGGTACTGCTGATAAACTAAATAACATTTAGATAATAATTATGAACTTTAAATGAAACAATATAGCAACACTTCGACGAATAAATGATTTGATCTGTTTTTACATTTTAATTCAGGGCGATTTAGTCTCTACATTTAATTAGATCGAGATTTTCACCTTGTCATTTTCTCATTGCGAGGCGCCAGCATCATAAACATATTTCAGCAGATTCTCTGTACCTCTCGTTTTCATATGGATTACATAATCAGATAACATTTATTAGCCTAAATATTTAGACATTTAAAGGCTTTAGACATAGCCGATTTCCTATCGTGTCTGAGCTGAGGCGAGTGGCTTTCGGTTCATTTTTGTGACGCGCAGTTCCCGGAGACCGAGACGACAGATAAACTTTTGTCATTAGCCTAAAAAAAGTTTACAGTTTTGAACGATGTAGGCTACTCTACTCTTATCTGTATGACCAAAAAAATCACGTATAGCCTATTAAGTTATTTTAGCTGTTATGAGAAAAATAAATCAAATGAACGCGCTGCCTCCTTTGTCGAAAACTTTACTTAAAACCATGTTTTTAAAAAACTCTATGTAGGCTATAGGGAATAAAACAAATATAGAATATATAGGGTAGGCCTATATATATATTTTTTTTTTTTTACAAAACTGCTTTTGAACGATTGGTATTATTGTAGCTACAGATGTAAAGTCGTTCTGTTGGAAGCCTAGGAAAATAAAGAAGGAAGGAAAAGAAAGAAGGCTACTATTTGTTCCTTAGTGTAAAATGGAAATGCATGGTATAAGCAAAAAAAATATATGGTGTAACAGAGTTTTAGAACTAAACAAATCTGCATTAATAGCCTAAAAATAAAATTTTGTTACAGTAGTCCATGTTTGTTCGGGATTTGAACGCATGTCTTCTGATTGATGAACCGTCAGCTCTACCACTCGGCCATGTCGAAGCTCACTGAGAAAAGCCCAAACGTTTGTTTCTCCAGTGTGTGTTCGCTCAAATGAGTGAGAAAAGGTTTTGTTGTTAGCCTATTGTAGCCTACTTTACATGAATATTAAACCTAGAATAGACCTTTTACAGTTTTAAAATATGATATCCTATCTGTATGACCAAAAATTACGAAGTAGGCTATAGCCTATTAAGTTATTTTAGCAGAAAAATAAATTCAAGTGAACGCGCAGCTACGTTTGTCGAACTCTAATTTAATGGCAGAATAAAACCCCATTTTAGAATACGCACTAGGCGTGGTGTGTCAAAATACTTAATTATAAACTACAATATTTCGTTCAAAACCACCTCAAAAACGCTGTGACACATTTTAAAAAGCCAAGGCCACTGGAACCAGGATCGTAACTGAAACGCGCTGCATGTTATCTCTCAATACAGGAGCAGAAGCGCTGGTTCAGATTTTATTGTTTGTTGTTTAAACGTGCGTGTTGTATATTTAATATAAGCATATAAGCCCGAGAAGTTTTATTTATTTTTTTAACAGAACTGTTTTTGAAGACGTAAATTCAGTCAATCTGTTGGATGAGATTTGTTCCTTAGTGTAAAATGGAAATGCATGGTAATTATATAAAAAACATGTTTATTCGGGTTTCGAACCCGTGTCTTTGTAGCCTACTGCGTAAACCGTCACTCGACCACAAGATTGGTTGTTTATTAGTCAGTGTGCGCGCACACGAGAGAAGCACTCAATCTTCAATCTTCTCATTCCTCAATAGTTTAGCATCATTGATTGCACCTAATTTATTTTTCACTGACTCTGAGATAGGCCTCTTTTAAATGTTGATTAATAAAATGTTCTGCTCTAAAAGTTTGCTATATTCTATTTAAAATGTAGGCTACTTTTACATACGTTTTGCTTTCGCTAAATGTCCCTTTGCGCCACCTGGCGGTCATTTCGCGAATGACTTTGAAATGCGACTGGGTTTTTTTTGCCGCGGTAGATGCCACGGCGGTAATAGGCATTCTGGTTGGCTACCTACTGTATTTCTCTGCCAAATCTTTTTCTTTTTTTAGAAATTTTGTCAAGACCGAATTTGGGATGGCCAGTGTCAGCTCATCCTCTCCAATCTTAAAAATCAATGTACCATTACATTTTGTGATGTAACTCTATTGTTTTCTGAGGATTTTGCATGTGTTGCACCTGTGGAATGTGTCTTTTATGTTAACTGATGGCTGTGCACTGTGACACTTGGGACATTGTTTTTTGATTGTTATATTGTGCTGCCTTCTACTGGTTCTGTCAGACGATTTAGAAATTGAAACACAAACACTGTGTCTGTGTTGGGCAAAGTGATTGATGTGCTGCTTCGTGTGATGGAGGTGCTGCGGGAGGTTGTCAGTGTGATTTTTCCATTGTAGGACCTTGTTGACAAATCAGTAAAAACGTACGTTTTCCCCAACTCTACCCGGTCAATTTGACTGTTCCACAAGGACAGCTGAATTGTGCCTGTTTGGTCTGCAATTTGGCAGGTCTTGACCTCGCTTTGGGAACCTTTGACCTTTGCTTTTTTACGAACGTCTACCATGCTGCTTGCCTTGTTCATTTTGGAAACTGTTGCCATGAGTTTCAAAACCTATAGAGAAGAATAAATGGTTAATGTTTTATCATTTTATAGCAAAGCTCATGTTTTAACTTTTTTTTTTATTGTTTTAAGCTCATGTTTTAAATTAACAATTAAAGGTGCCCTAGAATGTGAAATTGAATTTATGTTGGCATAGTTAAATAACAAGAGTTCAGTACATGGACATGACATACAGTGAGTCTCAAACACCATTGTTTTCTCCTTATTTAAATCTCGTTTTTGAAAAACACCCCTGAAAAACAGGCGAATCTCTACATAATACCGACTGTGACGCAACATTCGGGATCATTAATATGTACGCCTCCAAAAATTTGCATATGCCAGCCCATGTTCAATGCCAGGCGGAACTGCTCAGCCGATCCATCGTTCTGCAGGTGAAGAAACAAGCGAGGGTCATTGGGAAAATGGCAGATAAATGTTATGTTCCAGGCTGTGCAGGGGATGTGAGTACTTTTCATACCCTTCCCACAGAAAAGAAATGTCAACAGGCGTGGTTTATGTTTATCTATAATCGGATACCACAACAGTTTAGTTCAAAGTTGTTAGTTTGCTCTGCCCATTTCACCACAGACTTATTTTCTAACCTGGGTCAATATCAAGCAGGCTTCTCTCAGTGAATAAATTATATACAGAAAGCGATCAAAGAACAATCTTTCCACACAGCGCAAGTTTATCTGGACACTTGCCAAACTCGTTATGAAATCAATGATGCATGTTACACTGCACCACAAAGCTCTTACTGTATGTACATCATCGTGTTCACATTGGTGAAAGCATTAGAGAGAGTGCAGAAACTGCGTTGCAATGATGAGATCTTCAGTCTTGCGATCAACAGACTGTCATCTGCTCAATGCTCATCACGGCAACATTTTATGTGATGGACATAGATTTAAATACTTTATAAACATCTCACGATTAGTTAATCTCGATAGCTGTAATAGTAAAAACGTTTAATAGCTGTAGTAAAAATATTCGAGACAGTTTCACATGTAATACGTAGCTATTTCAAATGCAAGCATGCCAGCCATTTCATATGAAAGCATGTCAGCTAATCACAGCAGTGGCCGGTTACACTGAATCCCACAGCAGCCAATCACAGCAGTGGCCGATTACACTGAATCCCACAGCAGCCAATCACAGCAGTGGCCGGTTACACTGAATCCCACAGCAGCCAATCACAGCAGTGGCCGGTTACATTGAATCCCACAGCAGCCAATCACAGCAGTGGCCGATTACACTGAATCCCACAGCAGACACGCCCCTTCAAACAGAGTGTTTGAATCAGGCTAGGAAAAATGCCTTTTATTTCTAAATTATGACTATTTTTGTTGACTATTATGACTAAAAAACATACTAACACTATAAGGGCAACCCA
Source organism: Chrosomus eos (assembly GCA_036326025.1). NCBI lineage: Eukaryota > Metazoa > Chordata > Actinopteri > Cypriniformes > Leuciscidae > Chrosomus > Chrosomus eos. Next base: position 36,304,198 of record CM070838.1, read on the forward strand.
GGAAACATTATAAAATAATAAAATAACCCGATTCTAGGGCACCTTTAAGCGAAGATTATGCTAGGATTTTTTTTTTATATGAGCAAAACTCATGTTTTTGCTTTTTAATTTAAAAAATGTTTTAAGCTTTGTTTTAAATTTTAACATTTATCAAAGTTAATAGCTTAGTTGCTGTTGTTTGCGTTGTGTTATGCCAGTTTTTAAAAAAAAAAATGTATCTATAACAGTTGCGTCTGTTACTGTACACCAGGTTTCCTCAAACTCTAGCTCCAACCCTGATCAAACACACCTACCTGTGAGCTTCTAGTGGCCCTGAAGATCTTGATTAGCTTGCTCAGGTGTGTTTGATCAGGGTTGGAGCTAAATTCTGCAGGACAGCGGCTCTCCAGGACCGAGTTTGAGAAACTGCTGTAAACCTTTAGCCTATTTTTGCATGATGCTGCACAGACACACGCCAGTAGGTGTCAGTATAAGTGAGTGTAACACTAGCCAGTGCAAGATTCTCATCTGTGGCTTTAATAAAAGTTTAAAATAAAGTCCTTTCAAAAATTGTAAAAAAAAAAATTATTTGTTAGGCCACGTATCTGAAAAAGATTACATAGTAAGCTGCAATCTTCTTTATTTATACAATTTCAAAAAAAGTGCTAAGTGCATTAAAAAAATAGTTTTCATAGCTTTAAAATTTCAAAAAATTATTTTATGAAATTATTCAATAAATAAAATCCATTTTTGTTGTACAAATTAATTATGTGCATATGTTTATTAATCTACATTATATTCAGGCAGACTGCTGCAGGTGCCACTACTGGAGGTGCCACAACATAAAGAGACATGTCAGTTTTAGTGACGCAGGCCAACTAGCATCTGCCAGTGGATAGTGGCATGTGTCACTAAAACGTGTGATGTGCCACTTGCATAACAATTTCCCTTATGCTGTCATCATATGATTTAAATTAAAAATGGTTTAAAACGCTAAATTAATGTGTACAACATTATTCTACATAATTTGATCAAATTATTTTTGTAAATATTAAAGCCACAGATTAAAACCCACCGCTGGACAGTGTTAACACTAAAGGCTACTTATAGTGATACCTACTGGCGTGCGTCAATGCAGCATCATGCAAAAATAAAGGTTTACAGTAACGGACATGACTGTAAATGCGTTATTCGTACTGACCCATGATAAATTTATTTTGTGTCTTTCCTAGAGAATGGGCAGTTTGTAACTTTGTGAGTTAAATAACAGAGTAGCACTGGTATTATAAAACATTCAGTGCTATCAAATAGACGTGAAAATGATTACTGACTTTTAAAGCGTTTAATTGATACTTATAAAATCCTAAATAGCCTAATTTTGTGATATTTTGTCACAATTACATGAGTATGAGTATAGCTGCTCGATTTTTCCATTTTGCATTTATTTGTGTCTACTTTTAACTTCAAATATCACTGAGCCGGCATCAGTTAAACCAGTTAAATTTAGGTTTAAATATCAACATGTAAATCAATTATTTTATGAGAACAGTAACTGTAAAGATATAATAGTGTGTAATTGAATATAAATGTAAGACATTTTTTTTTACAGGATAAAGAAATGCAGGTAAAACAATGTGTCCCTGTAGAACATTCCTATTATCTATCAACACTGAGGTTTTTTTTCTTTATTATCTTCATTTATAATGTGGAGATTTAAACTCATATAATGTATATTATAAATATATTCACTATATATTTTTTCTTAGCATTCAATTGGAATGTTTGTTTGAAAGACCATATTGGACAGGATGTGGCATAGTGTGTTTTGTCAAGAAATGAAAATTGGGACAGTGTATTTAAATAAGGGAGGAAAATCAGTCTTCATTGTTATAAATATAATATAAAATAAAACACCATTGTTTTACCACTAGGTGTCAGTATAACCAAGTAAAACAGGGTTTTGCAATCTGTGGTTTGAGAAGTGTTTTCAGATGTATGGTTATTTTGGGGGATTCAAAGGATGATTCATTGCTGACTATCTTTGGTTTTTAGTGCATTTCCATTGATATCTATTATAAAATGTTTATTTTATAGCATAAATGCCAAGTAGGTAAATGTTATTGTCTTCGTTTGCAGAATTTGTTCTGTTTGGGTATTATGATCGTTTAAATAGTTTAATAACAAAAAATAAATAATACAGTTATGTAGTTTTAACATTGAAACATTTGACAATCAAATTAACTTAATGATTGTATATTTATTTAATCTTTGCATATGATATCATCTGTATCTGCAAAATAAACACAGATTATCATTAATTACTTTGTTGTAATGTGATTTAACACTAATCGATGTGGGTTTTTTTTATATGATGTTTATTTACTAGAATGCAGTCATTTTTAAGTTAATTTATCTTGTGTTTTTGTGTGTACAGATGCCACGCACAAAGCAAGCTCGTCGCTCCCAGGCAGCGAAGAAGAGGATGGCGGACCGGATGGCTGCTGATCCTGAAGACACAGGTGTGCCCAACCCTGCTCCTGGCGATCGACTGTCCTGGGCCGGGTTTCCCGATAACGATGTATCTTAGCTCTTAAGAGCGCTCTCTACGTGCAAGGTTACGAACGCTCGCGGCAATTCCACGTGCGTTTCCCAAAAGTGCACTTAACATGAACGCGCGAGAACGCGCTCTACGTGCTACTTAAGCATCGCTGTCCATTCGCGAAGTGCTGAAATATAACCTTATATGGAACCATATTCTGAACGTTTAACCTAAAAATCGTCATTTGTTGTGGATTAGAAATCAAGACAAGTCTAAAGCATCTATACAGGCGGAGGCACTGACAAAATGGCTGAGAAAAAAAACAAAACAAAAAAAAAACAAGAGAAGATACCTTTAAAAAAGGTCAAATTAATGTCCTTTTAGAGGAGATAGAGCGAAACAAAGACTTTATTTTTAACAGATTTAAAGGACACCATACAATTAAGGAAAAACAAAACATCAGGGAGGACAACATTGCAAACTAAATGCAACCAGCAGCGTTCAAAGATAAGGCCAGCAAAATACATGGCTGGTTAAGTCATTGGCAATTTTTTTTAAAATTCATCCCTATTTTGCCCAGTTTTTAAAACATGATTCCCACATTACTTCGTTTATGATTTTTTTCTCATTCATTTAATTTAGATGTGTATTTAAAAAAAATTCTTCCCTTTTTAATTATTTCATTTATAAATTAATTTAAACAAAACACGAGTACAATAATAAAGTATACAATAAAGTACAATCAAAACCTTATATTATACTCACGTTGCAGTGTAATCTGTTAAATCGAGATAAAGTGTAATCTGCCGGTTGTCCTGCAGGTGACCTCATATATCTGTCTTCTTACGATGCACTTGGGGATGTACGATTACTCCAGAGCACTCGTAGTTCTACGAAGATTTTCAAGTGCTACTTAAGTTACGATGCTTTTGGGAAACAGACCACAATATTAAGATCAGTCGTACGATCGTTTTTACGATCAACTTAGGCTTACGATGCTTTTGGGAAACGCAGCCCTGCACAGTTCATCTCCAACCCTAATCAAACACACCTGAAGGTCTTCAATTAAGGTCTTAACAACCAATTAAGGTCTTCAGGATTACTTGAAAATTAAAGGCAGGTGTGTTTGATCAGGGTTAGAGATAAACTGTGCAGGACAGTCGATCTCCAGGAGCAGGGTTGGGCACACCTGCTCTAACACCTTTAAAAAAATTGGCAGAAATAACTGAACGTTGTGTACACACAACGGGGCTATAAAATCTGGTATAAAAACTGGTCTAAACAATGATGCTAAAAACACAGATCCTAATAGTTGTGTTAACTTGACCATGAATGATGTTTCTGATTTGTGTCCACAGAAATATTTCATCAGAGGCTTTTTTCATCAGGCAGCGGACTGTTTTGGCTATAATAGTGGCATGCAATGTGCAGCAAACAGTTTAACTGCAATCTTGATGTGTAAGGTGAAAAGTGTGTTGCGATGGACAAGGTGACCTGGATGATGTTCTGATGTATGGAGATGACCTGTACAGTGCCATGAGAGATGCTGGGAAAATCCACGATACTGTGAACGGCTAGAAGTTGCTGGCTGCCTGACACACACACATTGAATAATTGTTGTTTTGTCAATAAACTATTCTTCTGCATTTACTGGGTTGTTTGGAATTAATCAGTTTGATGCTGGTCTGCTAGGATTAACATTTCAGCATTAAGCATTAACATTTCATTTTGAATTTAACAATACTATGGGCTCCTTGCACATAGCAACCTCACGTCATATCCGCAACGGGTAAATACGGCTCGCTCTCTTCCTGTTTAAAGGCTTACATACACAACGTAGACATTTTCCGCCTAATACTAGAAAACAGTACAGCATTATAACACTCATATTCTGTCAGCCCGGGATTGTTTATTAGCCTAATGTAAGCTAGCAAACTAACGTAAGCCATAAAGTTTGAGATATATAGACTTACCTTCATATCCGTGGATATATGAAGAGGCATACATTTTAAAGCCCTTCTCTCTAATTTGCTGGTAGGTGATTTGGAGGAGGACTTACAAAGGCGATGTACGTCCGTTATTGTAAGTTTCGGCAACTCTTGTAAACATCTCATCTCATAGTGTAGAATAGCGCCGGAAAAGACGAGGCCGCATTTCCGGTAAGGAAGTAGTTACGTGCAAGGAGCCCATTACAACATTGTTTTCCTGTTATCTCTGTAAAGCTGCTTTGAAACAATTTGTATTGTAAAAAGCGCTATATATATATATATATACAGGGGTGCGATTTGTGAAAAAAACAGAGGGGGGGATGTTTTGAAACATTTTTATTCATAAAAATAAATCATGAGAACATGAACTATCACTGCATTTGCAGGAATCGTAAATTTTATTTTTTTATTAACTCATGAAGTAGCCTAACGCAATATTTTTACTCTAGCTTATCTTTCCCAAAACATATGAACTGTGATCATGCACAATGAAAAAAACATGCAAGAATTAAATCCCCCTCCCAGTAAGTTTTACTGCTTCTGTTAAAGTAATAACGTTAAGGTTACATCGCGATGCTGAGCTACAGTGAAATGATAGAAAAGACAGATGCATTATCTGTGTTAGTCAATTTGCGCGAATTAGGCGAATTTATGGAAAGTCAAAGTATTCATAAACGCATTGTCAGGCGTCTGATTGCACACTGACCCGCCAAAAGAGTGCGACAGCCAAACCATAATGACTGTGAAACAATAACGATAAACGCGCGTTTTTTGCATCAAAGCGCTTAGGCGCCTGATCTGCTGCTTTGGGGTCACCGAGCACCTCGGCTCAGACAGTCCCTTAATTCCCTTCATTGAGACGCATCTTGCAAATTTTTACAATTTAAAAATTTCGGTAACACTTTACAATAAGGTTTCATCATACATTATTTAACTACATTAGTTCACATGAACTAACAATGAACTGCACTTCTACAGCATTTTAGGTTGATGTCTCAATAAATGAGCTTTAGGAATGTTTTTTTTTTTTTTTTTTGTGCGCAGTTTCAAACTTTTCCAGTAGATGACATCCAGACTCCAATTTTGTACATGTTTTTAGTGATCTGAACCTTATATTTCCATACTATTCCAAATATTTATGAAGTACACATCCTATTCAGAAATAGTTCGGGCAGTAATGTTAATATTTGATTTCAATTAATCTCTAAAACATATAAAAATGTACAGATAGAAGGTCTCTCTTGCGCGCACTGACACACTCGGTCTCTCTCGCGCAGTTCGTTTCGCATGGAAGTTCCATTTATGGACAACAATAATCAGTACAAACGCGAGCACATAAACTTTAATATGGAGGATTAAATAACATTGAATTTATGTAGTAAGATTTCATTACTAATCACTGTTTTGTTTTTTGTCAAAGATGTTAATATCTTTAACAAAATGTTTGACATTATTTGACAAGCATACACGGATATATGCACACAAAAGACACCAATGCACAGTTTTATATTGAGTTTTAATTGCATTTTTAATTAAATATTTGTTAAACTTTCTATTTAATGAAATACATTTATTGTGTTGTTGCTAGGCACGGCGCCAGGGTTCCAGGTTTATGGGCCAGACCAATTGTGGGTGGGCCTTAAATTAAAAAAACGTTATCCAATCACTGTTTAACCTAATAAAAATTACTGACTAATATATCTGTACGTAGGCCAAACATAATATAGATTTTAATAGCTTGATGGTCTTTAAATATTTTGTTGCATTGTTAAAAAGTTTCGGTGGATATGGAGTCAGGACAGACCTATCCGCGATCGCTCTCCTTGGTTCTGACCAGAGAAGAGCGCTTTTGGAATCTCCATTACGCATCATACCTGCAGAGCTAAATAAAGAAAAAAGCGGTGTTCTTTATAAAAGAAGCACTTCAGAAATAGTTGACAAGCTAATGATAAGCGCTGAAACTGCAATATTTCTGGAGACATGGAGTGGGTAAAACATTATTTTGACCACTTGAGTTTTGTTTTGTAGAAAGCTTTTTTAAAGATTTTCGTTTTGTATAAATTGTATATTAATTTTGATCAATGTTTTATCATCCAATTGCATGTATTTAACAAATAAGAAGCAAATATATAGCAGACAATGTAATAAGGCCGGCACGATCACTTGCATTGCACGACAACTGGAGCATGTTTCCGCCACAGAGTGAAAAATAAAAAATGTAATTGCGATTTTTTTTAATCTCACAATTCTGACTTATTATCTCAGAATTACGTGATATAAAGTGGCAAGTCAGAATTGCGTGATATAGGCCTAAAGTCACAACTGTATTAAGTCAAAATTGCGTGAAAAGTGCGAGAAATATAGCCGTGAAATTCTGACTTTTTTCACAGAATTGCATGTTTATATCTCGCAATTCTGACTTTATAATACGCAATTGGGAGAAATAAAGGCATAATTGCATGATATAAAGTCGCAATTCTGTGAAAAAAGTCAGAATTGAATTGTGATATATAAACTATTCTGGGGTAAAAAAAGAAGAAAAAAAAAGAAGCAATTGCGACTTTTTCACGCAATTCTGACTTTATAACACGCAATCGCGGCTTTATAAACACGCAATCGCGGCTTTATTTCACGCAATTCTGAGAAATAAAGTCAGAATTGTGAGATGTTAACCCGCAATTGTGAGATAAAAAGTCGCAATTATCTTTTAAAATGTTTTATTCTATGGCGGAAACAAGCCTGCCCTATTTAAGTAGCCTAATTAAATAAAATGAATATAAAGGGGCGATTTGCCCACTAATGGCTTAAATGACTAGGGGGGGAAATAGTCGGAGGCCTTATTCCACATATCTTCGAAGTTCGAACCAGCAGGCCATTCTGGGTTGAGCGCGCGACCCTGCGGAATATTCAGAAATGCGCTCTCCGCTCACATGCTCTGATCGAAACAAACCCGAACACCGTCTGCTGAACTTGCGCAGAAACATCAAAATAGACATAACCAGCTTTTTAAAATTGTTTCTCAAACTAAACATTTAGACTAGCCTATTTTAAAACAAATTATGAGCTTATTGGCGATTTTATTTTTTTGAGGGGGGGATAAATTTATCCCCACCGGGGATAAAAATAATTAAGCAGAGGCAGGGATACATTGACCAGAAAGGGGGAAATCCCACGCATCCCCCCCGGCAAATTGCACCCTGTATATATACATATATATAAAGGTGACTTGACTTGACAGCCTCAATTAGAAGGGATTCTGTTCTCTCTTTAAAATGGGCCATTAAGAGTTGCAAGACGCACAGGACCAGAGAATTTCCCTCTTGATACTTTGACAGAACAGCACACACCTCATTGTTTGTTGGCTTTTCTTGAAAAAATCTTAGAATCCTCTTTCCTTTCCCTTCAATGCTCTCCATGATTTTTTGTAGCAGTGAGATGTCAGTAAGCAATTGGAAATGTAAAAAGATCCCCTTCAGACCTACAGGTAAGGCCATGAGTTCTTTAGACAGACAGTGGCGGAGGTGGTGTGGCGTTTATATCACGGCGCTGACGGTAATATGTGACCTCCATCAACTTGTGAAGTTCTCCTCCAGACATTCCTTCAGTAGAATAAAGCAGTACCATTTGCTTGCGCTTCTCTTCTAGAGTCTCATCATTTTCTCCTGCAGGAAACTCTTCTTTTGCTGCCAACGGACACAACCATATTGATCAGCCAGCCTTCTTGAGCTCTGGCTTATGGTTCTACACGACGATGATCGTAGTCGTTCTTTTCTCCGACGAGCTAATGTGTTGTTTCTGTTTACATGTTCAACACGGGTTTTAACTTGCAAGAGCAAAGAGTTACCCACTACCTATTTTTGTTCCATCAGACAAAACATCACCAAAGCTGTCCGGGTACCGCTTAACAATATTCTGCACTACAATCTGACACTGTGCCTTTGATGGGTTTACTTCATGTTTTTGCATGTTATCCACTAACAGCTTCCTTCGATCAGCTGGTGATGGTCTTTTTTTATTTGCAATGGCAGGTTTAATTCCAGGAGGCATGCCATCCCAAGGCACCTTAAATGTTTCAGCCCAGGCGCAAGATGCTGAAAAGCAAGCAGTAGAACAAGATGGTGTAGAACTTGAACTCTCTGATCCTGGGCTTGATATATCAGAAAGAACTTGACCCGATGAGCGTTAGAGAGTCGAGCAGCTGGATTGTTCTAACACAATTAACCAATAAAAAAATTTGAACATGAAACATTTTACAATATTTGTCAAATGGACATTAGTAACAAGTAGTAGTGATTTTTAAAAATTGAATTTTAAAAAAACTTAATTTTTCCATGCATTCAGTAGTTTGCGGCATTGTATAGGCCTGAGGAATTCCATGAGGTCTGAAATCCTCGCTCCTCGAAATGAAAAAAAATGAAAAAAACAGCACTTGTTCGGAGGTAAATGTCCCAGGATTGTTCCTCACAGCATCACAAGACTAGTACATTAATCTGACTAATTGTAGTGTGTTTACTGAGTTTATGTGGGCGTTTACACGTCTGCATGTGTTGCTTCAGATCATTTGCGTTTGAATAGCGCGCGCTCTCTGTGGGCGCATCACATTAGCAGAATAATGAGCTGAGAGAAAGATAATGAGAACTGCTGACATCTCTCTCTTTTTATATAGATTACATAAACAGAGAATATTTATTTTAGTTTTGAATCAGATCATTTAAAAGTACACACTTAAATGATTATAAAGATATATTGCTTATAGCTGGGTGAATAGTATTCGCTGAGTTCTGTTTATGTTTAGAGACCTGCTCCAGAAAAAAAGTTCACGAAGACGGAGAGGCAGAACGCACACCCTGTTTATTTTCTTTATTTTACAAAAGCACAATATTTTATTTCGATTGTTAATGGACACATAAAAAAAATGGACATTTAACAGTTTATTTCGTCATATTTCTTAACCCTGTAAGACCCGAAAATAGAAAGTTTTCGAAAATAGAAAGAAAAGTTTTAGTAAGTTTTTAAGGATAGGTAATATTGCAACGTTGGGCCTATTTGGGAGCAGAATTTCAGCATTTGCACTCACACTTTCAGAACAATAATACAGAACAACTAAGGGCTTATTTGAAGTGTAGATTGCTTACATAGCTCCATAACAGTACAAATTATGAATAATAATAATAATAATTACCCAACAGTAGGGGTGTAACGAGACGCTTATCTCACGAGACGAGACAGACACGAGATTGGGTTCACGAGACGAGACGAGACGAGATTTTTGCACAATTTTACAGAAATCCTCAATGACACAATTCATGGCTGGAAAAGTACAGTATGCAGGTGCATTTTGCAATGTTTAACTAATAATCTTATTAAGTAGACCTGAAATGACATGCATTAGGAGTATGAATTATCAAATGCATTGAAAGAAAACAATATACAACAATATAACCTTTGAATAATAAAAGGGTTTTATTGACTGGCTTTTCTCCTGTATGATTTCACATTAGTCTCTTCAGACCTTACTGTACATTTAAGAGCTTTCAGAACTTCTGATTGAGGCTGTGTGTGACCTCCTAACTGAACTCTAGAAGTCTTATTAAGTGCAAACAATAAGTGCAAGAGCAACCATAATCAAAGTTAGCACACAGACTCTTTATAATTGTTTTGAAATTGCTGTTTTATTTTGCACCGGCAGTTATAGGGTTAATGCGGTGAGTTCGGGAAAGGCCGGTAGAGAAACGAGCCGGGTGTGTTTGTCTCCACAGTTGTTCTTGCGTTCCGATTATAAGTTCAGAAACAGAGCCTCTCTTGTCTGTTGTCTTTAAGACATTACAGTACTCTCTCAATATTCGAAGAGCAAACTGAGACCATAGCCGCAAATAAACAGTCCAGTGATGGGTATTGGGAGATGGACTATTGTATGTTCGCGGCCTAATTTGTGCGCAATGCACATCAGCGAGCTTGTGTTTTACTTTCACTATTGTGATCGCGCGTACTCTGTGTGTAGCAGCGGTGCTGAGCGTGCATTATACAACATAAGATCAGACGTTTAGTCTATGTTGCGCAACGAATCCTCCGCCATCCTCACGCGATCAGTGAACTGTGATTCGTGCTGCACTGATGGCAACGGCAACTCGTGCTGGATGAGCAGAGCAGACTTTTACATTAGTTTATAATGGTTTTTATTTATTTTTATAAAAACAGCAAAACGATAGTTTAGGCGAATGTGAGTGTAGCGGTGGAATATTATGGTAATAGAAATCGCGAGACAGCTTTTCACTCGACGGGAAATCTCGTCATGTTTTAGTCTCGCGAGATCTCGTGGCACGAGATCTCGTTACACCCCTACCCAACAGTCATATTTTGTATGAATTAAAATTTATTAAAAATAAACTAATTTATTAAAAATAAAAAAATATTAATATAAATATGAAATACAAAACAGATTGGAAACTGTCAAAGAAACAGTGTCCAGTGTTCACTTGCAATGGTAGTCCCAAAAGCAGTTCCTTTCCTCTAAAAAGCAGAGAGGGAGATTGCACTTCCTGCAGAGCGTATTCGAATATCCTTTTTTGCAGTGTCTGCAGCGTCCTCTCATTCTGAAATGAAAATAATAGTTGTAAGAGTTAGAGTATGTTCAAGTATAAATAATTTAAATGTAAATGAATCCAATTTATGCGATACATTCCACTGAAGTCTAGGACTGGGACGGTTACCACAATACCGCGGTCATGTGACGCCTACCGCGGGTCCACGCCTACCTCTTCACCGTCATCACTGCAAAAAAACATTGGCCTGCACATGTGTGCACGTTGTGTCTAATGATATGGACTTACATGGATTCAAGGTTTTCTAAACAAAACTTATCATCAAGAGCAAATCCGACCTTTCGCGAGTTGTGGAGCGCAATGTTCCATGACACATAATAACATTACATTCGTATTAGAGATGCGCGGATGGGCAATTATTTTATCCGCAACCGCATCACAAAACTCATCATCCATCTGCCATCCATCCGCCCAAACGGTTTTTGACCAATTTTCAAAACCGCCATCCGCTGATTGTTTTAAAGGAGCATTTCACCCATTTCAACATGAATCTTTATTGAAAGTGGGTCATATATGTAGTCGAAATGTAAAATATTTTTTGAATTTGTTGCCCTCTTGACCGAGAAAAGACAGAAAATAACCGAAGGGTGCATTTATATGAAAAACTACAACACCCACAATGCACCCCATTGCACAGCTCCGCAAGCCACTCCCACTAATCCAGAAGAACTGCGCGCACATCAGAAAAGTCACTCTTTCGTCAACAAGGCTAACGTTAGCTGCCACCAAAGTTTGAAAATCATTTCACGCAAAATTTCTAGTTAGTTGGCTGTGGCGAGCAGGACGAGGGACGTGAGAGCGGAGCGAGGGCGGTGGCGTGAGTGATAATGAAAGACAAGAGACGCACCGACCGGTCTCGTATCTCTCACAGAGGAGCGGAAGCATAAACGGCAGATCGAGAGAAACAGGCCTGATTTTAATGTTGTGTGTGGACTTCAGTCTTCAATGAGGGGCTGTTGGCTTATACTTTCGTTTTGTATTTGTTCATTTTACTATTAAAATGTTTAAATGTTCGCCGATTCCCACCTCCTTCTTCCCACAACAACAAACCCCGTAACGTTACATTGGCAAATTCATTAGTGAATTACTCCTCGTTTGCATTTCTTTCTGAATATGGTGTACCGTATTACTGCATGATACCTGGATGTTCAGTCAGGAGAAACTATGGTGGTTCACATCACAACACAAACGTCTGTGTGCTCGTCTGATTCAGAGATTTCGTCCAGGAGAAATTGCCATCGTTGAAATTTTCTGCAGCAGACTCTATCTGTGTCCATAGCACGCAGCGAAAGCACATGCACAGCAGTCCGCCTCAGCTCGAGCCAGTCCGGGCTAGCCACCAACATCAAATTCGAGCAGCAGACTTTCAAAATCCTCCTCTTCCATATCATGTTTAGTTTCTTCTGTCATTGTGATCAGTAGCGTAGCCAGAAAAGAGACTTTGGGTGTGCATCTGAAAAACTGGGTGTGCCACATTTATTGTCAGATTACTGTGCAAAATTATTAACCATAACCATGCTCCACATAACCACAAAACTATATTAAAATATAACTATACACTACACTCAGGATCACCAACAACATTGTCATAACATAGTGCCTATGGAGATGCTGGGATCACAGCAGCTGATGTTTGCTGATTGGTTGGCAGTACGAATATCGGCAGATATTTTCTAAACTAAAATAATTTAAAATGTAAATTGGCACTATAGACTATATTGGATTTTTATTTCTGTGCACCTGAGAGTATGACTAGAATGTTTAGTGACGTCACAGAACTGCCAGATTCAAACTGCTTTCGCGGTTCGGGTTTGCTGGCGCTGAGCCAGAGACGGACGGGCTCAGCACTTAATATGCATTGTTTTCAGCCACATAATGTTTAGTGGGAGTTAGTAAAAATACACTGATGTCTAGTATGGAAGCAGCAATAACAATCTATTTAGAGCGGGGCGATTTTTTTTAATAAAAAAACTCGATTTACGATTCAATTCGATTTTTTTTTTCGAATTCGAAGTAGAATTTCTATAACTCTGTGTGTTGAACTAATAATCATTCTTTTGTGTGTTAAACACTTAAAGAGCACTTAATCTGGTAAAATAAAGTTACACATTGCTCTTTGGTCAATTATTATATAGCCTATGCTACTATAAAATTGAGATATGTTTTAAATGTATAGCACAGCTGTTTGATGATGCAGCAACATATGATAGATAGGACAGAACAAGAAAGGCTATTAATAACCTTTCATTGCGCAAAAGTATTATGATATGAAAGGCTCCAATACATCGGGGCACAAAGCGCTTATGCGCATCCGGAGCGCAGAATGATGCTCTTGAAGCAACACAGAGTCACAGCGTGCAGCGCGTCGAGTACGCACTGAACAGTTCAAAGCACAAAGGAAAGACATTGATGTGTAGTTAGTGTATACTATACAGTATCTATCTATGCAATAGTTTATTGAGCCTTTTAACGGTTTGACATTTCAGTTACTGTGCGCGTGAAGAACAATTATAGTGCTCTGACTCTCCTGTTGTGATCTAACAGACGCCCGGTAGAAAGTAACATGATTTAGTTGCTACGCAATAAAGTCCACCAAGACAGGACTCTCTAAACTGCGGCGCTCATCTTGTTATAGCCTAGATTAAGAATTTATTTTTTAAACGAAGAATTGAAATATCAGACACACACGGTAAATGGAATAAAAGCGAATAACTGCTAGTGTGGAAGGGTTTAAGTATGGTGTCATCAGCCACTTTTTAAGTGGGTAGGCAGAATCACCCAGCAGAATGCCACTATACTCCCCAAAGTCAAACTTTATTAAAGATGTTTGATCCTCTTAGGATGAAGCTGTCGTGCTTTGAACCTGGCCATTGTTACAACCCTGGCTCTAGGGATGAAAGTCCCATTAAAGTAGCTCCCATCAGGTGACACCAATTAACCAGTTGATTGCAGGTGATCTACCAGGGAAACTGCAACGACATACAGATTAGAACAGGGGTTCTCAACTCCAGTCCTCGCGACCCACTGCTCTGCATATAGGGGAATTATCACACTACGTCACACTGACGTCACGCAGGTGCAACTGCGCATGTCGGCAGCAGAAGCTGGGCGCTGAAACAAACCCGGGAAAATGTCGTGTTGTGCAGTGGGTTGCCAGAATCGACCATGTGTAAACAAAGGTCTGAAGTTTTACCGAATAGACCCCTTATCAGCCGACGTCACAGTTACGTCACGGCGCTAGCTGGAGGCAAAACAAACGGAAAACTGCAGGCGGCTAATACAAACCAGCACAGATTCGGCTACATAATAAGGAGCTTAAATTATTATTATTATTATTAAATGTCATCTTGATGTGTTGTTGGGTGCACGAATCAATGAAAAATGAGTATGATGTATCTGGAATTTTTATTTCTCGAAAATATTCACATCATTAAAGGGTAACTAAACCCCTGGTCAGAGCCTGACTCCACCCACTGGCAATATTTGAAAATGTTTGAAAAGTGGGCGGAGCCTAGCGGAGATAGAGGGGATGAACTGAGGGCAGTTAAATAATCTATCCTGATCGTTATCAATACTTTCAATTCCAACTCCTGACTCACTACAGTGGTTTTGACGAAACAAGATGGTTTTTACACTGCCAAGGGCGTGGTAGCTCGTACCAAGAGCGTGGCTAGCTGGAACCTGCTTACATCAGCTCTCACCGCTTACGTCATGAACTACCGCAAACATCCAATAGGAAAATTCAACTGCAGTAGCCACTGTTCAACCTGAAGAGGGCAGCACTCAGACGTTTTTACACCATATATTGTAGAATTAAAACACTTTGACAAAAAACCCAAATGACAAAAAAGTTACTTGAATCAATGATCAGCACTAATAAAGCCCCAATCTTACAGACCATTAACTAAAAAAAGTTGGTTTAGTGTTTAGTTACTCTTTAAAGGCCATGGTGCAGGTTTTTTTTTTTCTTTTCTGGCAGTTTTCTAGTTGGTAATAAACATTTAAACAGTTATCCATTGTATTTGATGCTGTAGGGGATTACAAAAAAGAAATATAATACGGGAAAGTAGGTGATATGTTAGCATTTGGCTAACAGCTAGCGAGGATTCTAATTTCTCCCACAATGCATTGGATGACGTCACATGAGGTACGCTGTTGGACAACAGACAAAAGCCCGCGAGTAGTAGCTAACGTTAGCTAGTGAAAGAGTGACAGTGTCAGATATAAGTAAATATATCGAGATAGATAGATCTTCCGAAGCTGGGTGCAGTTTGTCAAGATTAGGCGAGCAGATTTTTCACCTAAGTTACATTTACATTTAGTCATTTAGCAGACGCTTTTATCCAAAGCGACTTACAACTGAGGACAAAACCAAGCGAGTCATCGTGAAAAGGCAAAAACAACGCAAGAAGTGCTCAAAGTACAAAGTTCACACATAGCTCGGAGTAGTATAAGCCAAGCAAGGGAGGATATAAGGGAAGGGGAAGGTTTTTTTTTTTTTTTTTTTTATGTTAAGTGCTCCCTGAATAGATGAGTTTTCAGTTGTCTTGTGAATGCTGTCAGGGATTCTGCATTCCGAATGAGGCTGGGCAGATCATTCCACCAGCATGGAACTGTGAATGAGAAAGTTCTGGAGAGTGATTTTGTGGCTCGCTGTGATGGTACCACGAGCCGCCGCTCATTGACCGATCGTAGGCTTCTGGTAGGGATGTAGACTTGTAATAGCGAGTGAAAGTAGGAGGGAGCTGAACCTGTGGTCAATCTGTAAGCAAGCGTCAACACCTTGAACTTAATGCGAGCAGCGAGTGGTAGCCAGTGCAGAGAGATGAACAGAGGAGTGACGTGGGCCCTTTTGGGCTCGTTGAAGACAAGACGAGCTGCAGCATTCTGGATCATTTGTAGAGGTTTAGTTGCACATGATGGAAGTCCAGCAATAAGAGCATTGCAGTAATCAAGCCTAGAAATGACCAGGGCCTGGACAAGAAGTTGTGTTGCATGCTCAGTTAGAAAAGGCCTGATTTTCCTGATGTTGTGCATAGCAAACCTGCATGATCGAGCTGTCTTTGTAATGTGGTCGGTGAAGGTCAGCTGATCATCAAAGATTACTCCAAGATTTCTGACTGACCTTGATGGGGTGATTGAGGAAGAGTCTAGCTGGATAGTGAAGTCGTGTTGTAAGAACGGATTGGCAGGGAGGACGAGAAGCTCAGTCTTTGCCAGGTTGAGCTGCAGGTGATGTTCCTTCATCCATGCCGAGATGTCCGCCAGACAGCTTGAGATCCGTGCCGTTACTCTGGGATCATCTGGTTGAAATGAGAGGTAGAGCTGGGTGTCATCAGCATAGCAATGGTAAGAGAACCATGTGCCTGTATGATGGGTCCCAATGATGTGGTGTAGATAGAGAAGAGGAGCGGTCCAAGAACTGAACCCTGAGGAACCCCTGTGGTCAGTTGATGTGCTTTGGATACCTCGCCTCTCCATGTGACCCTGAAGGACCTACCTGTGAGATAGGACTCAAACCAGTGGAGGGCAGTTCCAGTGATGCCCAGTGATGAGAGGGCGGACAAGAGGATTTGATGATTCACAGTGTCGAAGGCAGCAGACAGGTCCAGGAGAATGAGAACTGATGATTTGGAGGCAGCTTTTGCGATCCGCAGGGCTTCTGTGACCGACAGTAATGCAGTCTCGGTAGAATGTCCTTTCTTGAAGCCAGATTGGTTGACATCCAGCTGGCTGTTCAGAGACAGGAAGGATGATACTTGGTTAAAAGCAACTCGTTCAAGTATTTTCGCAATGAATGGTAGGAGAGAGACAGGTCTGTAATTCTCTAGAAGTGATGTGTTTGATGTTGGTTTTTTAAGCAGTGGAGTTACCCGAGCCTGCTTAAATGCTGTAGGGAAAATGCCAGTGTGGAGGGATGAGTTTATAATGTGTGTAAGAGCTGGTTAAGAGCTAAGTTAACGTTCCGCAGTTACTCGAGAATATGCAGCGCGCATTTCAAAGAGGAGGATTACGACTCAGGGGATGCCAAGATGGTCTCACTTGGTTTAAAGAGTGAGAGGATGGCTAAGTTACTTCCTACCGCCGTGCCGTCTGTGAATGCAAACCTCTCTGCTTGCCCTGTCCCGAGGCCGAGAGACACCGTCTGCCGCAAGCGAGATATTGCCACGGTAAGTTCATGCTAACGTTAATGTTTACAAGCTGCATGTTAGCTAGCTCTGTGTGTATTTTGTAACGTTATAGCTACCGTGTTCCCTTTGACACAGCCTCCACTACAAGCACGATCACTCTGACATTAGAAGAGCATTTTTCGTGATTCACGAATTTGAGCCATGTCGTTATGAAAGCTTCATGGCTAGTGTTTGGCACAGTGGTGATGATCATCAAGCGGCTTTCGCAATCGTGCGTTTGCGTTTTGTGTTAGACTGCTACGGTTCTCTTTCACATTTGACCGTGACCGTGTCGTCAGGGCTGTAGTGGAGGCTAAACGCAGTTTACCCACCGCTGAAATTATGTCAGAAACAGTTTATCCACTTCTCACTTCAGAGTTTAGCTACCTCTCAGTAAATTCACTACCTCATAGAGTTTATGTAACTTTACCACATGTATTACCACTAGTATTGGTGTAAACATTTAATAGTAACATTCAAATCATCGAATATGTTCTGGATTTCTTTTATGTATTCATTTAGTAGCGCATATCAGGGTCCACTGTACTGTAATCTCCCTGGCAATCTCATAACATTCTGTTTACTGTTTATGTTTGCTATAATTCATATGCAGGACCATTTCATGTGTTTTCAAACTTTCCATTAGTGGCAATGATCTTTATACAGTATTATTATTATGTCTGCAGGTTATGCAACATCATTAATGAAGGCCCTTCGGGAAAGCTACACCAATTCACCTGCAGCTCTTCGAGAGGTTAGCGCCAGTTTGTCCTGATGCACCCGGCCGCCCCCATCGCCAAATCCTTCAAACAGGTTCCTGAGGAGGAGGCCGTCAGACTCTACCTAGCCCTATTTATTTTAGTTGTTAGTTATCTTCTTTCCTTCTGTCCCTGTCATCTCATTTAGTGGTGGTTTCGGTGCTTTGGTTTTACTTTGCACAAAATAATTACTTTTTTTCTTAGGCTATTGATTCCCGTGATCTTGCTTATAAATTCAGATTCAACCATTAGCCTACCTTTGTGATCACGCAAAGAGGTCTGGAGAGGCGGTCCGTTCAGAATTACAACCAACATAAAATATAAGTGTGCATGTACAAATTTGCAGTAATGTTCGGTAAATATAAACTTGAAACCGGAGAGATAGTTAATGAGTGAATTAACTATGTTCCTAAACATGATCCATAACTGTTAACGGGATTCATTTCAGTATGGCTAATGTACCCCTTTGTCCTACCCTAATCATAGACTAAACCATATCAGAAAACACACACAAATACATGTATACGATGTACAGTACACATGTATATTTGAATCACACATAACTAACCTTAACCCATACACATAATATATTCACACACACACACACACACACAAATTAATTTATTTAAATGGGTTAGGGTTATGTATGTATATACTTCAGGTTACCATAAGTTAGTTAATTTAAATGAAGAGTTGGTCATGTAAGCTATAGCTAGCTGCAATTAACCCATTATCTAAAACATTAACTAAAACTGGCCACATAAAATATACTGACTAGATTCACGAGAGGTCGGCTAATGTGTGTAAAAGTTAAAAAAAATACAGTAATTTCATTAATTTACCAGCGAGCGTACTTCGGAAGCACTGAAAATGAATGGGGTTCAATGCTGAAACTATCAGTGTTTGGAACTATCGGCTGCTCCACGACACGCGTTACTTCCTCATCCCAGAGTTCCTATGGCGGTCTATGGGAGTGTCGTAACTCTCTCTCTATGGCTCTGGACCACACTATTGCAGGCAAAAGAAACAATTTGCAAACATTTCAGGTCTAGCCCTTCATCAGTGGGCTTTTTTTATATAGATTTGTTTACTTGCAACCTGTGTCTTTCAGTAATATTTGTCCTTGTTCAGTAAATGTTTAGTAACCATTACAAGCAATGCCAATAAACAGTTTTTTTCTTATAAAAATCCATGTGTTCTGTGTACTTTATAACATTTTGAGGGCAATTGGGCGATCACCAGGGTGGGAATTATGTAATTTTAGGGGCAAGGCCATTTGGCCTCCACCTTTTCTTTTTTTTTAGGGGCACCACGGCCATATGACAGGGCACAAAGGCCATTGAGTACAATTCGATGGTTTTCCCATTCACATTCATACCATAACATCCTAATTTTGAATAAGACATGGATTATGACTTTAAAAAAATAAATAAAAAAATATTTTACCTTCTGTGAAATGATTTGGCTTCAGATAAAAAAAAAAATCAGACAGAAAATATAATATTTTATGTATAATCAGGCATGAAAACGGTTCAGGGGTGAAAAAGGTGAGCAGGATATTACCCCTCTAGGGGGGTCCGGGGGGCATGCTCCCCCGTAAGAAAATTTTATATATTCTATATTTTAAAGCATCAATCTGATGCATTTTTAGATGCATTTTTTTGCATACCAGCGCAGTTAAAAAAAAAAAAATCAAATAGAAATTCTATAACTGTGTTGAACTGATAATCACTCTTTTGTGTGTTAAACACAATCTACTTAATACAGACAACTTCATTATAAAGAAAAACAGCAAATCAAAAAAATATGATCATAACCTATGACAAAAATTATATTATAAACTAGATTAGTGGATAACTCAGCAGTAAAATTTAGTCTAGAAAAATCACAAGTGTACAATAATTTTATCAAATCTGAACATTTAGTGAAAAAAAAACATTATTTACTGGGGAACAAATAAGAGACAATAAGTGTAGTACTAAATCTGGTAAAACGTTACACTTTGCTCTTTGTATTGTTCTAAAATACATTAATGAAATACAAGATAAAAATCAGAAAGATCAATTATTTTATATATAGTCTAGGCTACTATAAAATTAAGACATTTTTTTTAAATGTATAGCACAGCTGTTTAATGAGGCAGCAACATATGAGGGATAGAACAGAACAAAAAGGGCTATTAAGAATCTTTCATTGCGCAAAAGTATTATATGATTATGAAAGGACCCAATACAGTGCGGCACAAAGCGCGTATGCGCATCCCGAGCGCAGAATGATGCGCTTGAAACAACACAGAGTCACAGCGCTCAGCTCTTCGAGTCCGCATTGAAAAGTTAAAAGCACGAAGGAAAGACATATTGATGCGTAGTGTATTATACAGTATCTATCTATGCAATAGTTTATTGAGCCTTTTCTTTTAACAGTTTTAAATTTCAGTTACTGCGTGAAGAACAATTATAGTGCTCCAGTGTTCTGATCTAACAGACACACGATAGAAAGGAACACACAGCAATACAGTCCAGCAAGTCATTTTGTGCGAAACCATAGAGCTTTATCTACAGATCAAGTATAATAATATTAACATTGAATCATATTGGAGAGAGTTTCATCGTTGACTGTGTTGTAACCGAACGCAAGGCGCTGTTTGATGCTGAATGGAGAATGACTGACAGCCGCAGCGGAGGGAAATGTTTTCGTGAACTTGAATTTAATGACTTAAATTTCTATCTCACGTCACATCATACTATAGTATGGCTTCATATAGTATACCATTCTGTTCAATTCAATAAAATATTATTCCTGTTAATAGAAATCTGATGTAAACTGAGAATATATAAATATTTCTCCAAATCTGCACACTTTTGAGCTAACAGCCGTGAGTGACGTTGTTTTGTGAATCGCTGTCATGACGACAGCACAGGAGTTTTTTATGAATGGGAACGCGATGGGGAAAAAAAACGCTTCAGTGCGACGACGCACTGGCAACGGTTATTATGACACTGTACCTGCGCGAATCCACGAACTAATTGAAGTTCAGAGACTACTTGGGTGGCCCATTATGCCACACTGGCGCTTTATACATGGAACTTGGACAGGGCCAGGGCACACAGGCCACTGTGGCCGTACGATGATTTTTTTTTCACGGGGCATGAAGGCCAAAGTGTAGGGCAACGGCGGCCATGGCCGCGCGGCCGCGGTATAATTCCCACACTGGTGATCACAACAGAATAAGGAATTATTATTTTTATTCATTTTCATCCAAACGAGGCAATTGAAAGCCCTGATAGGTCTGGTCACAACTTTGGAATTGTTGTCTGATGGTTGAAACCACACGAGAGGCTTCTTTATACTCCTGCCTAAAACTCCATAAGCCCAGCGTATAGCCTGCCTGGACGCAGTGTACCGGTATTGCCATGGATAAGTAGGAAAGATTCTTAAGTTTTAAACTCTGCAAGTATGTTGGAAACATATCTGATGCATGTTTATTGTGTATGCAACACATCTCCTGTCACCTATAGTTGTTGTTCAAAGGACTCCGCATCTCCTGTCACCTATAGTTGTTGTTCAAAGGACTCCGTGTAAAAAATAAAAAGGTAAAGTAAACATAAACCATGAACATACTCATCACACTGAAGACATGACCAGCCTACTCGTTGTCAGCTACATTTCCAAACAACATTTTCACTGGAGATAGAGGTAAAAGCAGGACACTCGGCCGAGCAAACAGATACTCAAATTATACTCGAAATTTACTCAATGATGCCTTATTTAATTTTAATATGCATTAATTTTAGTATATTTAAAGTAGCCTATGCCTCCTCTGTATGGATAGAAAATGGTTTTATTACAAGACACAAATTCAGATAGGCTTCTCAAAGCCTGTTTTATTACAGGTTTGAATGAATGAAATAATGTCTCTTCTGTATTAGAAAAATTAATCTATAATTATTACAGGTTTGAATGAATGAAATAATGTCTCATCTGTATTAGAAAAATAAATATATAAATACGAAATAACTAAAAGCAATACCTCCAAATTTAACAAAAATAGCTCTCACAAACTTACAAAAACGAACTAACAAAATGTATATATTTTTTTCTTCCTCTTTATCATGTTTTTCTTCCTCAATCCTCATCCTCCTTGTTTGCCCATCTATGTTTTGTTTTAGAGCTGATCTTTCCCAGAAGTTTTTTGAAAACCAGGACATTTTCATAATTAAAAAAAAAACAGCTAAAACAGGACGTGAAAACAGAACATGTCCTGGGAAAACAGGACTGTTGGTTAATTACCCTAACCTAGTCTAAAGTCTGGGGCGTTGCGCGTACATTCAGATGCTATTTTAAGCGCGCATACTTGGCCATAATACAGAGTGAACAACGTGCATCCACTGTAAATGATTCTCTCATCTACACAGATGCATTTTACTTTTTGCAAACGATGCATTATTATAAGGAAAACTATTTAAACACGAGTGTTACAGCCCTGACGAGAACATAGATCTCCTCGGCTGTGAACCATGAGAACTGTAACTGAACCGATTCTGAAGCGCGCCTCTGCCTCTGCCTGCAGCCTGCGTCTACCTCATGTGACGTCATCGCCGAGTCGCGTAAAAAATAACCGTCACTAACCAAAAACTACAAAAACTGGACTTTAACACCATTTTGGAGACATTTCTAACTTTATATACATATCTTAACTGCTTTATGTACCCATTAATCGACAGTGGTGTTTAACCTGCAACATGGCCTTTAACATTGCACGTACTGTCACTGTTTACATTGTCGTCTTCTCGGCGCTGGCTCGGCAGAACTGCGGATCATACACACAAGTCTTGTACATGACCAGTTAGCACATAGTTATAGGCATCTAAAGATTTATATGCCCTCAGTTTCTCTTTACGCTTGGTTTCTCTATAAGGTAGGTGTAGAAGTCAGGCCACTCAACCGAGGTAACGTTAGCGTTAATCCTGTCAGATCGTCCATTGAGTGAGCGTGTACGGGTCAGCCGTAAAACGTTTTTTACGTCTGGTTCCGTCCGTTAAAATTAACTTTTGCAAATAAAAATCGCGGTCCTGGACACTGAGTGACCTTGCACATTAAGATAAAACCGGATTTTCTCCAGTCATTGTTAAAAAACAAGCTAACAAAACTTGCAAAATAACGTTAGGGAAGCGGCCAGAGGGATCGTTCTGCAGCCAACTAAGCTCCGCCCACAGAAAAACGTCACCATGTTTACCAACTGATAAGGGGTCTATTGTGTATGTCTCCCTTATTTAACACACCTGATTCAGATCCTCAGCTCGTTAGGATATGGACGAGAGTCTACCCTAACGAGCTGAGGATCTGAATCAGGTGTGTTAAATAAGGGAGACATACACAATATGCAGAGCAGTGGGTCTCGAGGACTGGAGTTGAGAACCCCTGGATTAGAACACTCACACATAACAGCTATCTAGCAATGCAGTTTAAGAAACACAAACTTGGGTCACAGATGACTTGGGTGTTTATTGAATGAAATCCCTTCCTATTCTCAAAATCATTCTCATTCACTGTGTGTGCTTTTATCCTGATGTGTGTCCCATCGACGCAGCCAAGTACATCAGGGACACCGGCAATGGAATGGAATTTTTGCCTGTTTGTGTTTTGTACATTTATGCTTGGCATGCACACGTAGTGTGGCGTTCATGTGGTGACACAAGGCAAGTGACACCCTGCGGATCACTCTACATACTGCAGATTTATGAATTTGTATGCAATCGCCTACTAAATTTTGAAATGATCCAGTAGCAAAATAACGTAATGCGACGCAGACTTGAAGGATTGGGGAGAGAGCGCCGTTTCGGTCTGTTTCATGTTGAGTATCAGCCGCGATCATGTCCGTTATCCGCATTATTCCCTATCTTTTAAAGCCCAAATGAGCAAATATGTCGACATTATCATAAATATCAAAGGATGATGTCGGTCTCGTAAAACTCGTCGACGAATTTGCGGTTCTTCATTATCAATTACGAGCTCATCGATGTAATCTAATCTGGCTGCCATCTCATCCCGGCCGTTATTCATGGGGCAGAGCTGCCGTAAATATTTAGGTGGAACGTAGAGTTATGTTTAAACTAAATCTGATGGTGCAACGCAAAAATATTTAGTAGTGCGTAAGTTGTAACTTAGTGCCCATTTACATCAAAACTAGGCTAAGTTGTAACTTGCGCACAGCTGGTGCAACCGGCCCCTGGAGAGTTATTATCTTAACCCTTTGATGCACAACATGGGTCTAAATAGACCCGACTGAGTTTTCATTTTCTATATCTTTGCAAGAAATTAATTTCATCATTCAGTATTCCAGGTATTCCTCAATTAACTTGTTTTTGATCATCACAAATCCTTATTTTTATTTTTCCTTTCTTACTTTTTGAATAAAAATAGTTTTTGTATAGCAACCCTTCTAATGCGCAACATGGGTCTAAAAAGACCCGTATTCATTTCCTATGTTATTTCAGTGATGGCTGAGTGTTTTCTTTGCTGAATCTTTAAAATATATGTATTTTATCATTCGTTATTCCAGGTATTCATTAAATATCTTGTTTTTGATTTCCACAAATCATTGTGTTTATGTTTCCTTTCTTACTTTATAAACAAACACAGTTTTTGTATTTCTACATCAATTTTACATACATGGGTCTAAAAAGACCCGTATTCATTTCCTATGTTATTTCAGTGATGGCTGAGTGTTTCTTTGCTGAATCTTTAAAATATATGTTTTTTTATCATTTCTTATTCCAGGTATTCATTAAATATCTTGTTTTTGATTTCCACAAATCATTATGTTTATGTTTCCTTTCTTACTTTATAAACAAACACAGTTTTTGTATTTCTACATCAATTTTACATACATGGGTCTAAAATGACCCATATTCATTTGCTATGTTATTTCAGTGATGGCTGAGTGTTTCTTTGCTGAATCTTTCATTTAAAATACTATTAGCTAGCTAGCTGTTGACATATTCTAGCTAGCTAATGTTAACTACACTAAAAAAAATATATTTTTCAAAGCTTATTTACATTTAGTAGGCATAACAGTTCATAATCATTCATATGCTGAAATGATTCTTTGTTTGTCTTGCGATACATGCCCAGCAAGCCTGCAAAGTATGGATTAAAAATATTATGGATGTGTGATGCAAGGGTGCCTTATGCGATAGATGGAATGGTCTACACAGGGAGACAACCAGGAGAGGAGATTCAGCGGAACCTTGGAGAGAATTGAATAAAAATAGTTTTTGTATAGCAACCCTTCTAATGCGCAACATGGGTCTAAAAAGACCCGTATTCATTTCCTATGTTATTTCAGTGATGGCTGAGTGTTTTCTTTGCTGAATCTTTAAAATATATGTATTTTATCATTCGTTATTCCAGGTATTCATTAAATATCTTGTTTTTGATTTCCACAAATCATTGTGTTTATGTTTCCTTTCTTACTTTATAAACAAACACAGTTTTTGTATTTCTACATCAATTTTACATACATGGGTCTAAAATGACCCATATTCATTTGCTATGTTATTTCAGTGATGGCTGAGTGTTTCTTTGCTGAATCTTTCATTTAAAATACTATTAGCTAGCTAGCTGTTGACATATTCTAGCTAGCTAATGTTAACTACACTAAAAAAAATATATTTTTCAAAGCTTATTTACATTTAGTAGGCATAACAGTTCATAATCATTCATATGCTGAAATGATTCTTTGTTTGTCTT
This sequence comes from Chrosomus eos, assembly GCA_036326025.1. Taxonomy (NCBI): domain Eukaryota; kingdom Metazoa; phylum Chordata; class Actinopteri; order Cypriniformes; family Leuciscidae; genus Chrosomus; species Chrosomus eos. The sequence goes on from CM070838.1 coordinate 36,329,986, forward strand.
GCGATACATGCCCAGCAAGCCTGCAAAGTATGGATTAAAAATATTCTGGATGTGTGATGCAAGGGTGCCTTATGCGATAGATGGAATGGTCTACACAGGGAGACAACCAGGAGAGGAGATTCAGCGGAACCTTGGAGAGAATATCGTCCAACAGTTGTGTAGCGGAATCAGACAGACAGGTGAATATAGAATACTTAAGTGAATATACTCTTGAAATAATAAAACCTAGATCACTGTACCAATCTTTTATGGTGTGTATTTTATTTTTAATTACCATTGTGAGAAATTTATTTATTTGCACTATGCAATACAATACAATAGATAATCTATTAATTGTTTATTTTATTGTTGAAATTGAGATTATTTTATTTTTGAAATCATAGGTCGCAACATCACAATGGACAACTTCTTTACCAGTGTCCCTCTGGCTGAGAAGCTTCTTGAGAAGAACCTGACTATTGTGGGAACTCTTCGCCAGAACAAGCAGGACATACCGCCTGTCATGAAGCCATCCAAATTGAGGGAGAAGTATAGCTCAGAATTCGGATTCAATGGCAACATGACCATGGTAAGCTATGTGCCAAAGAAGGGAAAGGCTGTTGTTCTCCTGAGCACCATGCATGATGACAAAGCAGTGGATGACAACAGTGTTTCTTTCAAGAAGAAACCAGAAATGATTAAGTACTATAACAAAACCAAAGGAGGAGTGGACACAATGGATCAGATGGTTCGCACCTACTCATGTAAGCGGAGAACACGGAGGTGGCCCATGGTGCTATGGTACAATGTACTGGATGTTGCCACCCTCAATGCCTACACCATCTTCACTGCACAACACCCTGATTACATGGGTGGTGTGACCAATGCAAGACGGCTATTCCTCAAGGAGCTTGTCAAAGAGCTTGTCATGCCTTATATGAAGAGGCGCTTGGAGGGCATGCCTCTCCTTCAAAGCCATATCATAGAGGCAATGGGAAGATGTGGGGTAGAAAAACAAAACACTCGGCCACAGGAGGACATCAGACAGGAGGGCCAATCGAAGAGGAAGAGATGCAGTATATGCCCAGCTGCCAAAGACAGAAAAGTCAGCAGCTGGTGTTCCCAGTGCACCAGGCCTGTGTGCAAGGAGCACAAACATGTAGTTGTCATTTGTGAGGCATGTAAGCACTAAGATGGCAATTTGAGATGCCGCTGTACCAGTGTGATTTTATTTTTTCTGTTTTCTTTTCTTTTATTTGATCACCACAATTCAATACAGTTACACTACACCACAGTTCAATTTCAGTGTTATCAGTTATCTGTGATATGTGAATGCTATGCGAGACAAAGTGACAAATAAACATTTCAAGTGTTAAATGTGTTGTCTAAATTACTTCTAAGATGATTAATTTAACAAAATGTTGTCTTTATTCTTTTGTTTTATCATGCTTGATAAGTACATTTGATATAGTAACACAAAACCTAGAAAAAATTTAAAAATTATTTTTGGTAATTGAAAAAAATATTTTTTTAATATTTATAAATCATGAAATTTATAGATCATGGAATATTAAATGCTTAAATAAATTGATCTCAAAAGATAAAAATAAAAGAAAAGTCCAGCCATACATTAAATAACATAGGAAATGAATACGGGTCTTTTTAGACCCATGTTGTGCATTAGAAGGGGTATCCATAGCTTGCGCATCAAAGGGTTAATGGGTAACTTAAGTTGGATTGATGGCTGTATGGCTTAATCATAAATGTTAAATCTTTAATGATCTTTATCTCAAGTCATTTTGAGGCAAATAGAACCTTTCAGTCACCACGGTAGAGGCTGCAGTCACTTTTTGGCAAGTAAAATGGCAGTGTAAGCTATAATCTGTCATATATAACCCTCATGAGGCCATCCTTAAAAATATTCTTGTTTGCCGTAACCCGATCAACCGTGTCAATTTAGGACCGACCCATTTATTTATTTTTTTTCCCCTTTGGTCCGACTGACTTGCCGGTTGTAAACTTGCGTTAAGACCGACCAAATTTTTTTTTTACTCTTCAAACATCTAATACAAATGCAATAATATAATATGAATCATATTTTAGTAAGTATTGTGAATATAAAAAGCCTACATAGGCTGCGTTCTTTCTTTTAGATCCCGGCCTGCCCGCGGCGTCTATGATTATGTTTACACCATGGTATACACGTCACATATGGCCTAGACACGTTCATTGTGCACGAAACTTCACGCCAATAAATCATCAGAAATATTGCTGACTTGTGCGCGTCTCACGCGCTCTCTTTATGTTCGTCCTAATGCCTGTTAGTTGTCCGTGGATTTGCCTATATGTGGCGTTGAAAATGGAAACGTCTTTAGACATGAAAACTTGATTTTACAATCGATGTAAATGAACACTTTTGTCTAAAAAAAAAAACAGGATTTTTTTCACAAAAGTGACAACCGAAAGCAACGTAACTGGTGTCTGATTTGTAGGTTGCATTGACACCTAGCGGTGGATGCAAGTAAAACAGTATAACCTAGTAAACTAGTAACCAGTAACACAATTGAAATTGTGTTTTATGGATGTAAACATCCTAACACATTAACATGTTTTCTCATAGGTATTACATTGCATGTTAATCTAATTAACTGTTATTTTGTGAATTCTAAAGTCGTTTTAATTTGTTAACCTCTGAAAATTCACTTTCATTGAACTTTAGTAGCTGCTTTTTTTCTTGATTTTGCAACAAAAAAATCTAAATGCAGCTGGAATTAATGTAATAAAAATGTTTTTGACATATCTATATAACCTGCATCAGAATGAGGTTTTCAAAGGTGCGCAAGAAGGCACGGTTTGAAGACACAGTCAGTGACGTCACGATATGCAAATTTGTTTAAATTCATACCATGAACATTTACTCTTTTTTTTTTACATTGAATCTTGAAAAAAAAAAATATATATAGGCCTACCTACCGACCCCCGCAAACCAAAATATTTTTAAGGATGGCCTGAATGAAATCAAGTAATATTTAGGCAGAAAGAACAGTTCACTCAAAGGCTTTAAATCACTTTTTTACTTATTATTGGTCTAATTTGCCATTTACAGGCATTTCAAGAGGTAAAATGACTGACTAAGATATGTCAAATATAATATCCATGAATGAAATTACGTCATTTACCACTGACAAAATGAAAATGTCCCATATGCAGTAGCAGATGAATACATCAAAGAGCTAAAGCCCGCCACCCAGTTCGGATACAAATACAACACAATAAAGAAACAAGTGTAGGCTACTGGTGCATACAACATCAAACCATCTGTTACAATCACAGCGTCCAGAATAAAAAAATACGCAGAACACAGAAGGTTGTGCTATAAATATAAAGGTAGTCCAGAACGCGCTCCCGCATTGAGTCTTGTTACTTTGATTAGAAACCCCGTGCAGGTGACAACTATTAACAGACTACATACTGTCTTCAAAATCTTTGATTGATACTAAGGTCTTGTATTTTAGTGATTTATTGTTATTCTTTTTATTTTATTATTAATCTTTTTTCGCACACACATACACAAACCGTTAACTCATCAATGAAAGACTTTTTATGTGATATATTCGATATGTATTCATGTTTGCCCGTATTCATGTTTGCCCATGTATTATACTACATATAACACGTATTGTTGTTCTAAGTAAGCAGAGGTGCCCCTAGATGCATTTTTAATGTAACTATGCTTTTCAGAATGCCCTGGAAATGACTCAGCCAGATATATGTATGAACACATCATAAAAGGTATGATTATGTGTATAACACATCTCTGCAGTAGAAAGGACCATTCCTAAAGTAAGTCATAATTTAATTAGACAAGCAGTCTCTTACACAAAGAGCAATAAAAACTCAAGTCCCGCCTGTGAATTCCAACTCTCCAATTGGCCAAGCCGACAGGAAGAGGTTGGCTTTGTCCAAAGTAATAAATCTCTTCCCCCGCCCTCTCACACGCTCTTCCTTCCTTGTCCTTGTGTCATAATGTAACGTCTCTCCTCCGGGCGAGCTCCTCGCCCTTTCTTTTTGTTGTTTCTAGTTTAGTTTGTGTTTTTCAGTCTTAGATAAGTCTCCGTGTTTAATTCCAATCGACGAGTGAAAAGAACACCGCGTGACATATCTCTTCAGCAAATCCATCTACAATGGACCTTGAAACGTGCGCGCGCTCGCTCTGAAGGAGGAACGCGCACGTGACCACGTGACACGCCAGACCGAGACACACACACTTCTTCACAAGCCATGCAGAGAGTTACCTGTGCAAGTATCCGTGTTTGATCACGCTTTTAAGATTTGTTGAAAGTCTTGTTGTCTCTCAAAGTTCCATTGTCTATGTGAATTTGCTATTTAGAAAGATCCTTGGGTCTTTCTAAACTCCCTCTTGCATAACTGCAACTCTCTACATTTCCTCTCTCTCTCTATCTCTATGCATTTTTCTCGTTCATCGATGCCTTATCGTGTTGTTTATTATGTCTGTAAATACATATATCCCATGTAACCTTAGAAACTGTATACATAGTTATGCCTTTATTAAATTCTATTATATTCATTGATTGATTCATCTATTTTGCTCATGTCCAAGTCACCAGTGTACGATCTAGTTACGAGCTGTATTGGATTAGATCCGCCCATTAGTCTTTACATCGCGTCACATGTAAAGGTAGTCACATGACACATATCAAAAAAAATTAAGTATTTGGTTGGGATTAGTCACTGAATATTTAATTATAGAATATCGAATAGGTTGTGCGATTTTTGTCTACAGAAATCTCCATGTTTTCGGTGCTGATGCGGTGGTGACGCGTTCATGTAAGGGTGGCGCTGTCAATAAAGCACCTAAAGCTGTCACAGAGAACTGGGGAAAGTAATGATCATGAATATGTCAAATATAGTAAGGAGACATTTTCATTGTTTATTAATAAACAAGTGTTTTCTGTGTCGGCTGCAAAGATAAAGTTGACGATGCTGACTCGCGATCTTCACAGTGAACGCGCCGGAGAGAAATGCATATTTCCGGATTACATAGGTTTCTTTGGTTTTGAATTGTTCTGTTTAAAAGTAGAGATTTCAAGCGTTCTGTAGATGATAGATATATTTCTCAGGTCTGTGAGGCAATAGGCTATGCTTAGTTTCGGTTAATTTATTAGACGAGAGTCCAGTTCACGCGCCGGCGCCTCCATGTCCTGATTATCAATTGTCTGCTATATCTACTACTTATTTATTAAATCCAGGTTATTGGTTGATGAAATGATTCAAATTAAGATACAATTAATACAAAACCAAAATTCACTTTCAAGAGAGGCTTTCTGCTTTCTATTTGAGGTCTCTGTGGTTTTAAAGCATCTTTTAGTGTCGCTTTCAAAGAACTGTCACGTCCGTAATATTGTTTTTACCTCATAAATGCGAACACGAAAAATAAAATAAAGTGAATATTTTATGTTCTGTGGAGAGCCAACCCTTCTTCATCTGGTTCTTACTTCTGGTTTGTGCAGTGTAATTCACAGAATTACTTAAAAAATATTTTGCCACCTAAAAGTTCACAAAGTTTTTGTCACGTCCACACGCATTACGCATATGTGTATTTCCTTCATATTAAAGGTACAATATGCCGGATTTTTTGCCACCAGGGGTCGCTAACCTCTTACAATAACAAAGGCGTATGTTGATGACGTATATTCCACATTAAGCTGAATTATGGATCTTGTCGTCAAGCTGGTGGATCTTTAATGGATGAGTGAATACATTGATGTTTTTAATATTTATTTATTTTGCACAATTCAGTTCAGCATTGTTTTACTTGGAATGTTATGTTATTGTCATGATCCTGGTTTTCTCCTTCCTTTCTCTGTCTCCCTCTTCTGGTCCCACATGCTATTATCTTTCATTCTCTCACACACACACACACACACCCTCTGTGCAGACACACCCATTTACTATTGCACTCTTCATTCTCTGCCAGCCGTCTCATCAATTATCGCTATTGCATTCATCCCCTTCTCACCTGCTACCTCTTTACCTCTGATTAGTCTTCCTACTTCTTGTTCTATCCTCCACCTCTCATTTGCCAGATTATCAATGATTATGTACGTGTCTGACTGTTCTCCTGATAATCTTGTCCTGTCTTGTTTGGTGCGTCCTGATCTGCTGGCTTCTCTGACGGTGTGTTTGCTAAAGTTATATTTTGCCCAGTTATCCTGCTATTGAAGAGAAGAGACGGGTTCCTTACCTGATTTTCTGACCGCTGTTGCTATGGCTCTGCTTATCTCCTTCGTTGTCTCTATGGGACCTGCCAGCCCAGCCCAGGGTTACATCTCTATTGTTTGCTGCACTTATTGAGAGACTTTCTGTTGCTAGCCCTATGTGGCACATTCCTTGGTTATATTAAAGACATAATTAATCTGCTATCGCTCTTGGGTCCTTCCTTCAGACATCTCTGACAGTTATCCAGCATCCATTTAAAAAACTTGATTGATTAATCGTTTATTGGCAAGTACGGCCTAACCTAGTAATCAGTAACATCCACTATCGTTCAATTTCTAAAAATAGATAATTTTTGTCTGAGTTCAATAGTTTTTGTTTGAATTCGTGTCAATATTCCTAATGTACATTTACAGTTATTCTATATTTCTGTTAATTTGATTTTATTTTGTTTTTGCTACACTGGTAAACTGACTGGCTGTATGAATAGTGTCATTAGTAATGGAGTACGGAACTAATTGAGATGTGTTCTCAAAGATGTACTTACAGTTTAATGAAGTGTTATGTGAAGAATATTACCGATTGGTGAGCATCAAAACTGTAGAGTTCTACAATTGTTACTGTTGTAGACCCTTTATAAGGTCTGTATGGAAAAGTCACGTCTGTCACGTCCATCCTTGTAGATTGGTTACATATCACATCAAACTGGTCTTTGTCATTGCGACCTGCAAAGAAAACTCTCTGACTATTAACTGACTGTAAAATTAAAATAATTAAAAAAAGGCATACTTACTGACTGGTTTTTGTATTGGGGTCAATTTTACAGGTGTTTTCTTCAGTGCTGCGCTAGTCCATGTGTTGTATTCCTCTTAAGTGAAAACTACGGTATGCTGGTATTCATCCCTGTCGGTTTGTAATAGAGCATTGAAATATGGAGCTAATTGTCTACGCATGTGTGAATCATTTTATTTCCGCTCATTATTAATGAGATTGATTTGGCTCAATATTGAAACATTTGAAATTTCTTTTGGACGTTTTAACAGGTGAAACGTACTGAATGTATCCAGTTATTGTTCCTTCGGTTTGTGTATTCAGTTCTTTCTGTGAATTTTTTTTTCTTTTTTCTTTCTCTGCTGTCTTTTAGGTCGAGTGCTGTTTCTAAGAAATGGATAAAATGTCTATGTCTTTCATATTTAGGCGGGCTGTTTGATAGTACTACTGGTGACCAATATTTGCTTAGGAACCGCCTACATTTAATTGTAGGTCTTCTGTTTGGATAACCTCTGTTTAAATTGATTGGCTGTTGTTTTTCAAACTATTTTAAATGATGCTGACATGTTTTGTTTTATACCTTTTAATGGAACCATGATACAGTTTGGTGTATTGTTTGTAAAAATAGTTAATGTTCGTTTAAATGTATCTGTTTTGTAGGTTCAATAATATTTAATAACATAACGGTTTATTTTTGTATGAATGAAATGTGGGGTTTATGAATAGATATATAGCCTACATATTGCAGGTATCAGCATTATTTTAGGCCAACGTTTATATCATAGTGGATTTGAAAGTTAATGAATACTGCAATTCAAAGAGTTTAATTAAGCTTGTTATTGCCAAGATGAGTAAAATTAACTATAGATCGCAAACCAGTGCCTACTATAGTCATTATTAATACCCTTTATGAAAATTAACCATGGTTTAACTTTGGTATTACTACAGTGACCATGGTATAACTATACTGTAGTAATAAATATTATTCTGTGATTTTAGGAGTGACAGGAAAACCCTATATAACAAAGAGAAAGATCCATGAATTCAAAATTTGAATCTGCTGGCAGAGAAGGAAACGGGTGAATTGAGGAAATTTCACATGCATTTTTTCCACAATATTTCATGTAGCCTACTGTACAATCAAGTGTTTTGAAAATTATTATTTTTAATGTTTTTGAAAGAAGTCTCTTATGCTCAAAGCCTGGATTTATTGGATAAAAAATAACAAGCAATATTGTGAAATTATTTCAATTTAAAATAATGGTTTTGTATTTTAATATTCTTTAAAATGTAATTTATTTCTGTGATATAAAGTTGAATTTTTAGCATCATTACTCCAGTCTTCAGTGTCACATGTGTGGCACAGAGTAGTACATGTTTCAGACACAAGGAATTTCAACTGCGCCACCCATGGGAATTTCACATCGGGAAATATGAATGATTCCTAAGAATTTAGGTCACACAGGTTCGACTCTCATAAAAAAGTAGGCTGAACCGTGGGTATCATAAAAAAAGTAAAAATTGTATTAATGCAAAGTTACATTTAAATAGAAAAGAAACATCACATTAAAATGACCTCTGTTGCACAAGGAAGCGGCTTGTTAGAAGTGCATGGCTGACATCGGTTTCGAAATAAACAAAAATAACAAGTAACACACAATACTTTACGTAACTAATATTTGCACAACTCACAAAAAAAATACACAAACTTACAGGGCTGAGGTTCACCACTGGAGGAGGGATCACAACACACACACCACCGTGCACTCAATCACACAACCAAAACACTTAAAAAGTGTCGCACGGCAACCGTTGGAGGAGCACCACCACCACAAGAGACCCTTCACCAGTGGGACCCTAGCGACTGAAAAATAAATCAAAAACAAACTTCAAAGCATAGTTACAATGAATCACAGTTTGATTGTATCACTGTATGATCAGAACAGACAATAATAAGTCATATCAAATAATGTACAAATATTAAAACAATAGGAAAAGAAAGAAAACAAATTAACTAAATTCAAACAACAGGGGAGACAAGCTCAACGGAGCAAACGAGCAGTTGTATTCTCTTATTACAAAATGAAATCAGTGAGCGTCAACCCCAAAACACACTAAACTATAACGTTAATTTAAAGAAACCAGACAGCAACAATCCCCTTGATTAGTTGGACGATACGGCGTTCTCGCAGTAACCAGCACTTGTTCTGAGGTAAATGTCCCAGGATTATTCCACAGCCGTGCAAGAGGACAGTACAATAATCTGACTAAATATAGTGTGTTCACAGAGTTTATATGGGCATTTACACTCTCAATGTGTTGCTTCAGATTAGGGCCGCAACGACGTAATCGATTACGTCGACTATGAAAATACGTCGACACGTCACATTAATTATTTACATTTAAATAAATAAATATTATATTTATAAAATTATTATATATAAATATTTAATAATATTAAATATGGGAAGCACAACTGCTATGAACGAGCGTCTTAAAAGGAAACATCCTGTGACTGTCTCTGCGAACTCAAAAACGACGAGCCAGCTGGGAATTAGTAGGCTATTAATTACAGTGAGTTTTTGGAGTTGTTGTTGCGGTCATACCTGCTGTGTTTAGGTCAAAACGTCTTTTTAGAGCTGAAGCTGTCAGTTACAGCTTGTGTGCTAGGTAATAATGTTAATTGCTAACGGTGCAGATGTCATTTATTGCCCCATTCATAAAATGGACGTTAAGTTATAACTTCAACTTAAATCAGTCAACGAAGCTTTCAGTGCATTTGCCAGTTTTTAAAAGTTGTGCATGCACATGTAGACTAAATACCTGCACTCCCGCGAGACCCAACGCAACAAGTCGTGCGGCGCAGGAATATAGATCTAATGGCTGAGTGCGGGCGCTAATGCAGTCGTGTGTGTGTGCTGGTTTAGGAAGAATAAAACGATTCGCGGGACTCCCGCAAAATATAAATCTATAAATTGAACATCTTAAAATGAATAAATTGTCATTCATCTGTTGCACAAGAACAACTAAAAAAAATAGAAACGATTTACAGGCCAGAGTCTCTATAACATGTGTTTGCAGCGTTGAACAATGTAGCCAATGAATCACAGACATATGTGGTGATTTCTTGAACACAATGGCCAATCAGAAGCATTTAAGATAGAATCCCCTCACCGCTCAAAATGGACTTTTTGTTCAGTGTTGAATTCTGCACACTGGCAAATCATCTGATTATAACAAACAAAGTGTAGATATTATGAAAGATTTGTGCAGTCAGTTTCATTAATAATAACAGAGATTTGTGAGATCACGACGAACTGGCCTGCATGGCTTCCAGATTTACCGATAGCATTCTGATATGCAGAATTTTTGTTAGATTATCTGCCTCTTTTTTTAATCTTTTTTTTTATCTGTTACTTGAACTGAGTGAAGTTATTTAAATTAGTAACAACTTTTTTTTGCACCGTTTAGGTTGGCCAGTATTTATGTTGGACTTTGCTCTTTTAAACTTTAATGCCTTCATATTAATGTATTTTTTTGCACAGTGTTTGGCAGAATTTGTGGCATTGATGTTACATGATGCACTAAAGTGGTGTTTGCATTTTAATTCTGCCACTTAATTTTTTATACTGGGAAATTTCAAAGTATTTTTCAGAAAATGAATTAATAAAAGTTTGAAATACTAATGGTAGAAGTTGTACTTATTTATTGGAAAGTTTGCCAATGGATAAATCAGTTAATCCCCAAAATAATCATTAGATTAACCTGGAAAAATAATCGTTAGACTAGTCGACTAATCGAAGAAATAATCGATAGATTAATCGACAACAAAAATAATCGTTAGATGCAGCCCTACTTCAGATAATTAGCGTTTGAATAGCGCGTGCTCTGTGTGGGCGCATCACATTAGGAAAATAATTAGCTGAGAGATAATTAGTACGGCTGACACCTCTCTCTTTTTATATAGACGACATAAACGGAGAATCAGATCATTTAAAAGTACAAACTTAAATGATTTAAAAGATATATTGCTTATGGCTGGGTGAATAGTATTTGCTGAGTTCTGTTTAAGTCTAGAGACGTGCTCCAGAAAAAAAGTTCACGGAGAAGGGGAGGCAGAACGTACACCCTGTTTATTTTCTTTATTTTACAAAAGCACAATATTTTATTTCGATTGTATGTGGGCACATAAAAAAGTAGACATTTAACACATTATGTTCTCATATTTCTTAACTCTGTATGACCAGAAATGATAGTAGTACTTTAAGTCTATTTTTCTTCTATGTGAAAAAAATCTGCCAAAACGCACCGGCGCGTTTTTGGTCCCCAGAGGGTTAATGATTATACTCGTTCTTTGAGGGAGGAATGCAGAAAGGCTGAACGAAAATGGAGAAAGGATAAGCTACAGGTTTCTCTTCAGGTTTCTATCAGGTTGCTGTGAGAACTGCAAGGCAAAATTATTTTTCTAGTGTCATTGCACAGAAATGTAATGTCCCTACAGCCCTTTTCGCAACGATAAATAGACTTCTAAAACCAACTGACTGTTCTGCTTTGACTCCCTCGTTGGAAACATGTGACATGTTTCAAACATTTTTTATAGAAAAAGTGGAGAAGGTTAGATCTAGTCTTCCTATATTGCCGGTTGAGACTGTCGTTGACAGCTAGTGTCAAGAGTTTTGACCTCTTTGAGCAGGTGTCAGTGGCGCAAGTAAAGGACATTATCTTATTGAAGCCTACATCTGATTATTGTAATGTGACTCCTTTACACCTTCTCAAGGAATTGGTGGATGTTGTTGGGCCAAGTATTGCTTCTATTATAAATAGCAGTCTTCATAATGGGATTGTTCCAACGGCCCTCAAGCAAGCGGTTATTCAGCCGCTTCTTAAAAAGCATAACTTTAGAATCATTTGATTTAAAGAATTACCGGCCTATTTCAAAAGTTCCATGCTTATCAAAGGTTTTAGAGAAGGTGGTTTATGCACAGGTGATGTCATTTTTAAGTAAACATGAGATTTTAGATAAATTTCAGTCCGGTTTTAGGGCAGGTTATAGTACGGAATCTGCAGTCTTGAGAGTTGGTAATGACCTTCGTTTAATCCGAGATGCAGGTAATGCTGCAGCACTGATTTTGTTGGACTTGAGTGCGGCTTTTGATACGATAGACCATGTGATTCTCATAAAGCGGTTATCCCAATTGGTTGGAATACGTGGGACAGTTTTAAACTGGTTTAAGTCGTATCTTACTTTACTGAGAATGCTCTATCAGTATGGTAACTTTGTTTCAACAGCCGTGCCCATCACTTGTGGGGTTCCTCAGGGTTCTGTTATAGGCCCAATTTTATTTTATTTGTACATGTTGCCTCTGGGTTTGATTTTTAAAAAATATGGCGTGTCATACCATTTGTATGCCGACGATACACAAATCTATCTCCCTTTGAAATCAGGAGAGAATTGTGGTTCTAATTCATTGTTGGCATGTCTGGAGGAGGTTATGAGCTGGATGACTCATAATTTGGTTCAGTTAAACCAAAGTAAAACTGAGATCATGCTTTTTGCCCCTGCCAGAGGATGCTTTGATATTGCAAAATATTTTGGCACATGATCAGACTACTGCCATGACCAAGTAAAAAACTTAGGTGTTGTGTTTGACCCAGAGCTAAAATTTGATAACCAGATTAATGGCGTGGTTAAGAGTTGCTTTTTCCAGATTAGGACTATTGCACGTTTAAAGCCTATTCTATTGAGAAAAGATTTAGAAAAGGTTATTAATGCCTTTGTTCTGTCCCGCCTTGACTATTGTAATGTTTTGTATGTAGGGTCCAGTCAGACCACTATATCACGCTTGCAGTTAGTCCAGAATGCGGCGGCACGGCTGCTGGTGGGTGCTAAGAAAAGTCATCACATTTCTCCTGTTTTAGCTTCTCTCAGGTTCATAACGCTCACTTCCACCTGTTCTTTGTTGGAGCCCTTCTTGCCAAACTCAGGTTGGCAAAGCACACAAAAGTATCAGGCATGGGGAGCCTGAGTGAGAGAAACAATGTATCGTATGAGTTATCCAGAAAGAAAGAGAGAGCAGTGGAGCCAGAGTGAGGTAGAGAGTTAATGAATAGAGCAAGCGGTGCTGGTGAGAACAAAGGAGATTAGAAATAAACTATGTCAGTCAAGAACAGACACACTTACAGCAGATGAGCAGCACCAGCAGAGAGGAGAGAGAGAGAGAGAGAGAGGAGAGAGAGAGAGAGTAGAGAGAGAAGTAGTGAGATGAGAGAAGAGAAGATAGAGAGAGAGAAGAGAGAGAAGAAGAGAAGTAAGAGCACGAATATGGCAAAACAACAGCACTAAAATAGATGAAAAATAATATCAATATGAAGTGATATCAAAACATGATAAATTACATCCTTGACAAGGATTAGCATAGTGAAAAAACAATTATACCGAAGAATTTCTTCCCTCTTTTCAACAATAACAGGTCCATTATAGCCACAGCTCAAAATGTCCTCAATCAGTTCAGTCATTGTAGCCTCTGTGGCCGACTCAACCTTAAAAAGACACACACACACACACACACACACACACACACACACACACACACACACACACACACACACACACACACACACACACACACACACACACACACACACACACTTTTATTTGGATCTGAAAGACATTACAAAGAAAACAAGATCCAAATACTCTGGGAAGGGTCTTTGACAAAGTGACAGATCTACGATTCATGGCTCACATACTTGTACAGGTCCTGACCTTTATAATACTCAACACATTAAGGATAAACAAAACACCTCCGTCTCCATATCTGCATGCTCCCTATGGTGGCTGAAACAGAGCAGAATTTTGCAAGCCTTTTTGCCTCCTTTTTTTGCAGCCCCACTAACTGCATCCCCCGGACCACACTCTTATTGGCCATGGCCTAAACTTCCAAACACCAGAATTAATAATTTACAGTTGTAACCAAGTTGATAAATGAGATCTACAAGTGGTTGATATTTCAATAGTTTGGAGTAGTAACAGGTATCCATATACAGGTCAAAACAGCAGGCCACCTCAAACATACACACATCAGGCCACCTCAAACATACACACAGATTTCATAACCTCATTTACAATTACAATGTCAGGAGTATTTGGAATGTTTTTAAAATACTCAATGTCAGATGTATTATGATGAAACCAGTTAAATTGTACAGTGCTATGCTTGTAAATCTTACTATCATGTCCACAGATTACCTTGTGCAAGTCCTTTGCAACCAGATCAACCAGACGGTCATGTCTGGCCACAAGTCTTTTATAATTGTAGCATCCGTTTAATATGTGAGCAACCGTTTCATTTTCCTGCTGAGTTGGATGTAATATATAGTAGGGTTCATGCTTTGATGGATACCATGTTGCCAAATTGTACTTCGTTGGGAGACACTGTAATCTTGCTTTAATCATGAATATTAGAATGTCATCTGAGATTGAGGGGTTTGCCAGTACCGAATGAGACACTGAATGATCAGAAAATTGAATTGTATTGAATTGCAAATTGAAGTAATGCAGGTTTTCCTTGTAGTCTGAGACCCGTCCAGTGCTGTCCGTTCTGGGTCTGTCTAAGATGAAGAATTGAAGCTCTTGCATGTTTAATCTGTAGCTGGTGAGGTGTACTGTCATTATTGAGCATAGCCAAGGTGGAAACCAGCGGATCTGTGATTATATTATCGTCGAGAGCAACTACTTCTCCGTCGGGTCCCAGCCAGGACAGCTGTATTCCTGTACGGCAGCAGAGATCGTTTAAATCCAGCCAATCGGAGCGCACTCCAAATCCGGCTGCTCTGATGTCTAACTTTCTGTTCTGCTTTAGTTTAAAACCAAGAAACTGGGACTCGTTAGTGGAAGCAGCAGTTATTTTGCGACGTTGTAGATGTAAAAACAGCGATTCGCGTGCTAGTTCTCTAACAGTTGTATCGTCAGTGTTGAGCACGTTTAGAAGATGTCTTGTTCTAGAAGCGGTGTAAAGCTATTCGATGTTTGGGGCGCCAAGACCTCCGTCTCTACGCGGCTGGAAGATAATGTCCCGAGTTGTACGGCCATTTCCTCACCAGCTTTACCGTTTCGTAGTTCATCGCTGACAATGTGCATTGTGGAATATGTACGTTTGGGAAAAGGTGTTGAATTTTAGCCGCTGCGATCAGCCTGATAGCTTCAACTTTCATCATTATGGGGAGTGGGGCAGCATCAATCAACCCAAGTCTTCGGATGTACTCGTAACACAACTCTGTGATCTGTTCCTCCCAATCACCACCGATGTTAAATTTATGACCCAGATAAGGATATGTTTCATGCCGTTCATACTAGGGATGTGAATTTCTGCCAAAAATGCTATTCGAAAATCGAGGAGCAAAAGTCGATTATCGTTCGAAAATCGAAAAAAAACAAAAAAAAAACGCACACTCACAATGACAGAAAGGGAGTCGTTTTTTTTTTAACATACCGGTAGTTAACAGAAGAAAAAACAATAAGCACAACAGTCCGTTTTTGCATTGAAAACCAGATGCTCGTTAGATAAAAAAAAATGTCATTATGATTTTATGCAAACCTGGCTTGTTACTGCAAAAGCCTACTTTTTAAACAAATTAGTTTCAATCAAAACTATTCGTGTGCCACTGCGCAATACACGCGGGATGGCGGGTGTTCATTTCATAAACTGTGGACAATGGTAGCTTATTTAATGTAGCCTATAAATGAATGTATATATCCAAAAAACGGATAATGTCATCATACTTGTAGTGCTATCGTAGAGTAATAATCTGTTTGGTTGTAAAATGTATTACCTGACTGAAATGAACTCGTCCTGTGAAATCATTCATTCACAGACATCATACGAAGATGTCTTGATCTTCATCGCTGGCAAAAATATGATGCATTTGCAGATTTGCTTTCACTAGACTAGACTGTAGGTCCACGGCCACTTCATCCAACGCTCTTGATGTTCTTAAATCTACCTGTTACGACTCCGATTCAGTGCGCGAGGAACTGAACAGATCATTCAAACTGATTCGCGAATCGATTTAGACAGATCTGCCAACTTGTTTGATTAAGTCTTTGAACAGAATCGACTCAAAAGAGTGATTCATTCGTGAATGGAGCATCGCTCATGCCCATACAAAAGATACAGCGTGCTTGGAATAAAGTAACTACGCATTTAACAACATGTATTGCATTAAAATAAAGTAACGAGAGGAACGTCGCCCAACGTAGTGAAGTAAATGTAGCCTACTTTGTTACTAGCCTACCATAGACGATATAGACAGTAAAGGTTAGTCCACCTCTGGGTGCAGAGTTAACGGTCACTCACGACAATGCTCTCCTTCTGTTGTTTGTTTACACAGTATAAAACGATGGTATCCTAGATCACGCAGGAGGGGGTTTCACTCATGTTAGTGACACCTTGTGTCCCCGACAGGAAAAAACCCTGCTGCGCGATCTGTGACAGTAGGCGCGCCGTCAATTATGTTACATTGGAATTGCGCGAAAATATAACGATTTTCGAATAAGCAATTTTATGATCGAATTTCGAACGCAGTTCGACTAATCGACTATTCGAAGATCGCGACTCATCCCTAGTTCATACAGTCGGATGGGTTTCTGCATTAATGAAAAGGCAGGGGGTTTGTCAGACTTTGCTTTATACCATCTGTTTCCTCCACTGCGTCTTTCGTAGAATGCAGCACATTTTGTATGTTTGATGTCTAAACCTGACCACCTTATGAACTCATCTGTGCGGATGAGCATGTTGGAAATGACACTTTCATCTCTTGAAGAGATTTCCACATCGTCCGCATAGCCTTGCACTGGGTTTGGAGATCGCACACCTGCAAGCGCGCACTGGCACAGCCACTTCATACAGGAGTTAATCGCCAGAATGAAATGGATGGCGCTCCACGGGCACCCTGTTTTGATGCCGATTTTAAGTGGTATGGGAACAGTTAGGGCGCTTCCACATATTACTTGGATGTAAGAGTTATTATAAACATCTTTAATTATGTCTGCATATAACTGTGGTAGTCCTATTTCGTCCAGTGCGTAAAACATGATATCATGGGGTAATGTGCCAAATGCATCACGAAAATCCAAAAAGACGGTGAAGAACTTGGTAGATGAGTGTTTGAAGTCCTCTATTCCCGTTTTAAGACAGAAGACATGTTCATTCATCCCCTGCCTATTGATATAAGCTTTTTATAAGGAACACTATAATGATTTACACATTATGATGTACAGTACAAACATGTAGAATGGGTGGAAAGTGCATTACCAGTGTGTACACAAGATGGCAGTCTATGTCCATTTATCAAAATAATCACTCTTTAAAAAGAAAGAGCAAAACAGTGTAAACACAAACAATTAACACACACACACACACGTAACACATGAGAAATGTAGAATAAGATAGTCAAATTAACTACACTGCATTCACATGTACATTTTGTTCTTACTAAAATTATGTTGGAACAGCTCAACATCATATAATGTTGGTCTCCTAATTAAAAAAATTATATATATATATATATATATATATATATAATATATATATATATATATATATATATATATATATATATAATCATATGCATTTTTAATATGAGTAAATCTAAAAACAAAAACCTAGATGAACTCTAAGCTATGGCTACACCGCATAATTTTGAAAACGGTGAGATCTTTTTAAAGTCACACAACATTCCTTCAGTCAATGAGCTGACTCTTCCTGATCAGTGTCCTGACTACTGAACCATGGAGCTGATTGAGACGCACCCCTGGCCTTTGAAAACAGTTAGACCAAGTATATGTGTTCAGAGATCAAAGGTCAAATTTGCACCCCATAACTAAATGATCCTGTATGATTTCTGGAACCTTTATGTGGCTGCTAATTTGACTTGAAAGCCGGCAGCTGAGGCTCACTGTCAGAGGAGAAACGTGAACACCTGTGTGAGAGGAGCTATCCCTGGTCCTGAACATCACTGGGTGTGACGGATGGCGCTCTCTATGGTGCTGGATGTGGTTGTGCTGCTTTGTGCAGGACAATTATGCTACCACAATACAGACAGAGATGAATCTATATTGGGATTGTAGATTGTAGCAATGTTTATACACACAAAGAACAAAAACATTCACAGTTTACACATCCAACTTTGATCCCATTTAATCCCTATCTTATCTCAGAAATACATTTTTAATATAAAACTGGGTAAAATAATGATTACTGACAAATGCAAACTTGTTGAACATATGTTTATTAAAATACAAAACTTAACGTCAACAATAATGACAAACAATTAACTAGTGTGCAAAATGGAGTATAATACTCATGTATAAAAAACTTCAGTCAAAATATATGCATTTTAAGAACAACGAACAATTAACTAGTGTGCAAAATGGAATATATTACTCATGTATAAAAAACTTCAGTCAAAATATATGCATTTTAAGAACAATTAACTAGTGTCCAAAATGTAGTGTACTAAAGTGTCAGAGGGTTACGTTTTTTTATTTTATTTATTTTATTTATTTTTTCTCCTGCTCCACAACCAGCTCACTTCTTCTCCTTCTCTTCAAAGTGGACTTGATTCTCTCTCCTTGGTACGACTGAAGATCCTTGGTCCCCCGAGGGCTCCAGCCAGGACTCCAGAGTCCCTGTTTCTCACCAGCTCCTTTTATGACTTCTGCCTTGTCTGCGAGGCCCTTGGTGTCTGAATATAACATAAAAATAAATATTCAAACAAACAGGTTAACACCCAAATATTTATACATTTAGCCTCAGCGTACAAGGGAATGGAAAATGTAAACATACCAGTAATGTTCAGCCTGTCCATTTGGAGATTGAAGAATGCAGCCTGGAGTCCTGTATGTTTCTCCTGTCTAGTGTGCCTTAGTCTCGTGTAGGGCCTTAGTTTGGCAGATAGTACGGGTTCCAGATCGTCTAGGGACTGGACCAGCTTGCGCTTGTGAAGTCCTGAGGAACCGGCTTGCGCAAGAGGCAGACTCTGAAGGTCCACGGAGATCTCAATGTCGCTTACCCCATCTGCAGCCTGGATAGATGAAAGATCTTCAGCTGGTTCTGAGTTCTGGTAAGGGGAGAATTCGACGGACCCCGTTGTGGAAATTTTAATATTGGCTGATTAATAATGAATATTGCATTGGAAAATGCCACGTGGTCTCTGTATTCCTGAATGCGGGAAACGGGGAGCTTCTTGTGTTTCTGCTGTTGTGTTTATGCAGCTGGTGTGTGTGTGTGTGTGTGAGAGGCACTCAGCAGGTGGTTGGGCAGTGACTTCAGAGGTGAGAAGACCCCCTGGTCGTAATGTTCTTTGAAAGGAATAGTATAAAACTGCTACCAGCCCCCCTGCTCACTGTCTCACTCGCCTGCAGCTGCTCTGTATGGTTGGATGAGAACATTCCAGCAGGAATAAATACTTTTTTTAATACAATTTGGAATCCTGTCTCTTAACGTGATGCTTTTTGTTTAATTATTGATTTTGCCACATCAATTGGTGTCAGAAGTGGAGATCTCACAGCGTTTCCTTTCTGGTCCTGAAGACGATTTTGACGATTGATCATCCCAAAGCAACAGGCTTTGGTCTTACCTCGAAAATTGAGAGAGAAGAGCCAAACGGCTTTCAGGGCCAGGAGGGACTCGATTGAAGATCTTAAAGAATCCGGTGGCAGTAGCCTAAGCATCTGGGGTAAGAGACGGCTAAAATATTTTCTTTTGGGGGTAAAATATTTTTCTTTTGGTATAAGAGTGAACGTGAACCATATTGACTGAGTTTGTCTCGAGTTGGTACGAGCAGAGAAGGTTTTGAGGAAGAGATTGATTCGACAAAATCAGACCGGTCTCTACAAAAAACTGAGCTCATGTAGATGGACGGATGTGGATGCGACGTACCATAGTTGCTCGTGTAAGTGTACGGGAAGAGACACGATTGAAGTACGGGTTTAGGCAAAATCCTGATTGCAACTCAATTCATTCTAGTAAAAGCGGGCGAAGGAACCGCGCTTGAGTTAATCTATGTAAAACAGCGGACGGAATGAACCGCGCTTGAATTAATTCTTGTAAAAGTGAACGAAATAATCACGCTTGATTGATAAGGTGTGCAGGAAAAATAGTAAACCGTATTTACATAGCAAATTTGCTAACCTTGGTGTCGGTTCAAGGTGACAGAGCCGAATCTGGTAAGACGTTTACAGATTATTAGACGCGCGTTGAAAGGAAAATCCAAGAGTGGACATTCAGTCAAAATGGGGTCATCTAACAAAAACCTAGGTAATGTTTACACATCAGTTTTCGAAAATGAAACCGAGATTGTCTTTGTACTGAGAGCCTAGAAGCTGAACCACAATCTAGACTGCTCTCCGATCCAAAGACCAACACAAAAAGCAGCAAGAGACGCACAAGCGCGAGCAGCGGCAGAAGCAGCAAAAACAAAAAAGCCTAAAATTAAACAAAGGAAGGTAAAGAAATGGCGGTGCTTTGTGTGTTCTACGAACAACCATACGTTCAGGGACTGTACCATATGCAGACTTTGCAAGAGAGATGGGCATTGGAGCGATGCATGTCCGAATTTGAAGTCGGATGGGAACGGAGACCAGAAGAGGGTCTGGTTCGGAGCGGGAAGCGATCGTGTCCGTAAGACAGAGAAGTGAATTATTATTTTTTTTACTAACACACACACACACACACACACACACACACACACACACACACACACACACACACACACTACACTGATTTACAATCTGAAATGAAGAATCTGCTTGTAAATCATTGTGTGTTTTGAGATAAGAGTGAGCGAACTATACGGGCTGAAACTGTTTTCTATGGTGCGAGATCAAGAGATTTAAGGCATAGACTGAGGCAAGAGGTCCTCGACCAAGAAATTGAGACCCTTAAACAGGTTAAGAGATTTTCTAAACTGAGGCTGAGTCAAGAAGTTTTGAAGTTTCTCAAGAGAATTGAGCTCTCGCAAAGGTGGGAAATTGAGACCTACGAATGTAGTATAGTGTAGTGTGATTAAACAAAATCAATATGATCAGCAATACTAAACAATATGGTATATGAGTTTATTGCTGCTTTGTTGGTTAGCTGGAGAAAAAATGTGGTGTAATTCAAGAAATTTCCACTAGGGGGAAACCAAAGGCTGCAGGCAGTAGCGGACACAAAATGTTTTGCGTCACAGCCAACAAGGAGTTTGTGCCGTCTCATTTATTTATGTCTATTTTCCCCTTTTCCAGGTATAGACTATTTATTAATTCATTTCTGTTGTGAGATAAAACTACACAGTGTTTTATAAGGCTGGTTATTTCTCCTGAACATATGTGGAAATGTGAGGTTTGATGGTTTAATTAACGTGTGTTTGACATGCTAACCACGAGGAAACTGTGGGTTAAACTGAACGCATCTTATGTCCTTGCCTAACTGTAAAGTAAAAATATACCATTTATTAACTGAAATGGTTAGGATCAAATGTTATGTGGAACATAGTCCATGTTGTTTTTCTGTATTTCATGGTTAATCTGTTTAAGGATAAGTGACTGCTGAAATAGTGTTTCATTTTATTTTAGTGCCAAAGAAGTTGTAGAAAAGTTGACAGGACTAAATGTTAAAAATGCAGGTAAAGTGCTTATTCGGTTGTTAAGTCTGACGTCATGCGTGACGTTTAGCCTCTTCCGGGCCCAAGCGCTCCGCTCGTCTTTCAGATCCTAGACTACATAAACCGTTTTTTAAAGGGCTTTTTCCGCTTCAGTGCCAGTGGGTGTTACTAGGGATTAAGGGATAGCACCCACTGGCGCCAAAGTTTCTTCATTCGTTTAAGATTTGTAACTTACCTAATCAACTGCCGCCATTTTCTCTTATCTATCTCGTCACAGGGAAAGCGGTAGATGACAGTTAAATGTCACTTGTTTTTTTTAACTCCGATCTATTTAAACAACACGGGAACACGTTAAAACTCTTGCGAAAGCGGTAGGTAGGTAGAGAGGACCCGGCCTTTGGACCCGGAAACAGTATTATCGGAGAGCGCTTACGTCACGACTTAACAACCGGATATAAATACACAGTTATAAAAGTGAAGTTATAAAAATGTGTACAAAAATGTATTTAAATTACAGTTATGGTGACTGTTTCGATACATTGTTATGCATTGCTGATTTCGTCTGCATATTAAGGTGAACTAATGTATTGATGTATACATTCAATTCTCTGTTATATCTTGTGTTGAAAAAGAAAGAAAATAGTTAACAGCCAATACAGCTTGATGCACAGACAACAAGGAGTTCGTGTCGTCTCATTTATTTATGTCTATTTTCCCCTTTTCCAGGGGTGCAACACGAACAAGTCAAGAGATTTTGCCACATCAATTGTTAATTAAGGCTAACTGAAATATGTGACCGATCACGGAAACTAGGGACACAAGTCGGTTCTGGGGCATTTTGAGTTGTTCATAGATTCTGAAAGTGTAGTCTCCAAGCTTTCCAACGATGTGTAACACGTGGAAATCTTATAATATTTGGAGAAGTTGTGGCCATTTGAAAGTGGGCACTTAAAGCTAAAAGGTTAGATAACGGCCTCTAAAGATTTTCTGCTGCTAGGAGACTCTCTGCTGCTGGGAGTGACAATAGGGCTCATTTACATCTCATTTAGATAAGCCATACCCCCTGTAAAGCTCCCCCCTGTGCTTTACAGCTTTTTTTCCTTTCCTGAGCTAGCTAATAACAATAGGTAGGTATGGGAAGGTCTAAACAGACTAAACATGAGATACTGTGTACGTGTTCTTAGAATGAACACAAAACGACAAACTTGAATGTTTATGGAAACTCACCCCCAGGACCGGCGAATGCACTTCTGCCGCTCTAGGCGAAAAACAATTGTGCTGCCCCTCTATTTGCAACGTATACCAGCAACAACACACAAAGACCAATATGCCATAGATATAACGCAAAACCAGCAACAACACACAAAGACCAATAAGCCATAGGCCTACATATGACGCAAATAGTGCGCAACGCGCGTGTCCCAAAATGTCAACAATATTAAAGTTTATGCAGGAGGCAAATCCCTGCTGGCATTTTTCTTTAAGCAGTCATGACAGGAATTTTCCAAATAATCATATTTCACCTCCTCAGATTACTGCTGCAAATCTTTTTACACCACTTTCTTATGTGCGTATACACACACAAATGAAATGTCCGCAAGCACATTATATCATCAGCAGGTTCAGCATCTTAAATAACGACTAAAGAGCAAATGAAGCTTAACTTACGTTTCAGAAACGCGCACGGCAGGCCTTTATCGCAGCAAAGGTCTTAATTGCATCCTCTATTTCGATTCTCTGTGCCAGTTCATGTTCTATGGAGATTGTTGCCAGTCTTTTAAGTCTGTTCCCTGAAATGATTTGCATTTGATAAATGTTTTAAACATAAAAAGCTGAATATTGATATATTGAAATTAAGTTTAAAGATTTTTTAAATGTGGAATTAAAACAGCAGCTAGGTGACAGCAAGCCACTATTAATGAGTGAGTCATTTAGTTTCAACCGATTCATTCAAACGGCTGTTAACCATTCATTCATTCAAACAATTAATTAATAAAATTATGTGAATATTAAAAGGAAAGGATTTTCCCCTTATCTTGAATATTGCTGGCATTATAAATGGTTTTCGATAGACTATAGCACGCAGTGAAAACATGCACTCTAAATGCAACTGCGAGCGTGAACTATAAATAAATAAATATTATTAAATCATTTGAAGTTTCTTTTAGTCAGTAAAAGTTTAAAAAGGCAAAAACTCAGATAGCAGGCACCATATTATTGAGCATTTACCTCAATAAGTTAACTGACTAAAGCACACTTCAATAAATAAATCTTTATTAAATCCTTTTGAAGTATATTTTAGTCAGTAAAGACAAAGAAAAAAATTACTGACGGCAAAAACTCAGATAACAGTCACTATATTACCAAGCATTTACCTCAATAAGTTAACAGACTTCAATAAATAAATATAATTAAATCCTTTGAAGTATTTTTTAGTCAGTAAAAGTATAATAGTAATGCAAAAACTATAATAACAGACACAAAATGATTGACCATTTTCCTCAGTGTATAATTTAAACGTACAGTATGTAACTTTTGGCCACCAGGGGTCACTCAATCAAAATAATAGCAAAAGACGTATTCTGATGACGTCGTGAAAGAGCGTGTGCTCATGGGAGTTGTTGTCGTTGTCGAGAGAGAGAGAGAGGGAGTGCGCGCGCGAACCAGCTATGCGATGTTCATTGGGACACACGCGATCTGTCATTCCCCAGCCATCTCGCATCTCCAGCAGATAACATGTTCACTGACGAGGTAATGTGTTGTTATTTATATTATATCTCTATTCTTGTTACGTTTAGTTACGGCTATTAACTTTATGTAATGCCATTGTAATGAACACGCGCGCTCTGTCCCTCCCCACATTCCTCACTCATTCTAACTTAGTGTTTTTAAAATCACGTCTTTTCAAACGGAGAGATATATGAATTATCAGGGCTATTGAATCACGGTCACCTTTCGTTAATTATAATTACGTTTATACTATGATATTGAAAAAGATGGTGAACTGCATATGAAGCTACTTTCTGCAGCTATATCTACAACAAATGTGAATTTACATTATACTGTACATGAGAGCTAGTCCGTCTGCGTTTTACACATGCCATCATCGTTTCACAACATATAAGTTACGGATAGATATAGTTAGCTGAATGGGTGCTTGCTTGTTTATTAGAATGCAAGCGAGATCGGCATCTCTCTGTAGTTCCAGTTTGTCACGAAGCTCGTGGAAATGCAACTCCAATGTTAACGCGAGTCATGTCTCTTCTCCTGTCCCAAACCCTTCTCGGGTCATTTCTGTCACCCGTGCGTTTCCGCTTCACGGATCTGCCTCCAGCAGCAGAACGTGCAGGCAAAGCATAATCATGGTCCATTATTGATATCCAACTATTGATTCTTTATCGTCTTCTTTTATTTTGGTGACGTGCGTCCGGTGTTTACATTTGCGTTTGGCGGTTTTTCGCCGGGATCCGCACGAAGTTAGAGAAACTAGAGTCAAAGGTTATATGACGTCATAGACGGGCGACGAAATGGAAATAAAGACACGGCCCGTGTCTTCAAATTAAAATATAAATTTCTCCCACCATTTGAAAGTTGGTGGGAACTTTTGGGATAATGTTAGTACACAACTAAAAGAAATATATAACATAGATACAGTTATTTTTGCTATTTTGAAAGCCGAAAAGTTCCATATTGTGCCTTTAACTGTCTATACTTCAATAAACGAACGCTCTATTTAATCCTTTGAAGTATCTTTTAGACAGTAAAAGTGTATTAGTCAAAAGTTATATTTTAAGGGGCGGTTTCCCGGACCAAGATTAAGCCTAGTCCTAGACTAAAATGGCCATTTAAATCAGATTAACAGACATTTGCTTTCTCTGTCATGGTTTTTAAAAGTCTAAGACTTAAGTCTTAAGACTCTAGTCGTGAATTTCATAGGCTAATTTCCTGGAGGAAGACTAGAGGAACTTCAGGACTAAATTGAGGCTTAAATTAAACCCACCAGGAGGCAGGTTTACCTTCAGATTAATTTCATTTGGAGGACACATGGATTACTTGGACTACGCCAATAATGATCAGCGCTTTCCACCAGCCAGGTGGAGCGTTTCCACATGCATAAAGTAAATGCAGTGGAGCTAATTTCACTCTTAGAACACAGGCTTTCATCTGTGACCCAAAGAGGACAGCCTATTCCAGTTTGTCTCCAGGTGCTCATAACTTTAACCCTCTGGGGACCAAGGGGTTTTTGGGGCCCTTGGGATGTTTTGACATTTGTGCTTTTTTCAGTTATTTATAAACATGTTAATGGCAAAGGTGTGAATTCACTCTATATAGCACAAACGGGGCTACCATAATATGTGAGCAACATGTGTGTACATGTTTGTATTTTTGAGAGAATATTATTTATGCATGGTTATTTAAAAAAAACTAAAAATAAGTTTCTAAAATAAGGCCACAAAACACATATTGATTATTTCTTCACAAGACTTTTGAAAATTGTATCACATAGTCTAGAATATTTGCTCCAAAACTATGTGAGAATCATTCTGACTACTCATTCAGATAAGTCAATAAAGTCTTTTAGAATGTGTATGACATGTTTTGTTTGAGAAAGCTTTATGCGAAGAGGCGTTATCTCTCATTAATATGTTCTGGCATTTTACACCTGAGAAAGACAAAGACCCTCCCATAATGGCCCTATTAGGAGCTATCAGGCCATATCATGAGAATGAGAATGAGGAGATTTAAAAAAGAATGGCTTTTTCAATTGTTTGGATTTATTTACAACACACACACGCAGTCACACAAAGTTGACTAAAAAGAGGAATAAAAAAATCTTAATGCCTTAATTAAAAAAATGAGGAAAAACTCCAACCTTTAGGGCAGTGGTTCTCAATCCTGGTCCTAGGGAGCCACTGCTCTGCATAGTTTGTATGTCTCCCTCATTTAACACACCTGATTCAGATCATCAGCTCGTTAGGAAAGAGCTTTATTAACTAAAGTGGGTGTGTCAGATAAAGGAGACATATAAAATGTGCAGAGCAGTGGCTCCCTAGGACCAAGATTGAGAACCACTGCTTTAGGGACATGAATAATGTCCTTGAATTCTTTGTGAATGAATAATGTATCGCAAATAATTAAATGTTCTTCTTTAAAATACAGGGTGCATACGTCTGGACACTTCTACTATCACACACCCTTCACCATATAGACATGGTTTTATTTCAGTTCAAAGTTAGAGTTGGAAACATCTTGAAAAGAAATTTGTCTTTTTCCATAAATGTCTTAGTTTGATCATACATATTTCAAAGTTGAGGATTCATTATTTTGATATAGCTTGCATTGGAACAAACACTATAACATCTTAGTTGATTAGTTTATTGACAAAACATACTATATATTTAACATATGAGCAGAAACTCCGAACAAAAGCTTATTTGATGTATATTTTAGAGTAAAAACTTTATCCAAAACTAGTCAACGAAATGTTGTCTTTTATTTAGTCTGTAACAGTGCGTATCTGTGCGTTCATTCATTCATTCTGTAACAGTGCGTATCTGTGCGTTCATTCATTCACTCTCACACACACACACACACACACACACACACACACACACGATTCACATTTAAACAGTATGCTATTTTTCCGTTTACAGACAATAACGTTATTCTATATCTCGATTAGAACAAAACACTTACACACTTCTCAGCTGGATCCTCCTCGCTCCTCAAAGTGAAAATAAACCAGCACTTGTTCTGAGGTAGCCTAATCCCAGGATTGTTCCTCATAGCCGCGCAAGACGACAGTAGATTAATCTGACTAAAAAATATAGTGTGTTTACACAGAGTTTATGGACATTAACGCGTCTCAATGTGTTGCTTCAGATATTAGCGTTTGAAGAGCGCGTGCTCTCCGTGGCAGGTCACATTAGGAAAATAATGAGATGGGAGAAAGATAATTAGAAAGGCTGACACGTCTCTCTTTTTATATAGATGAGATAAACGGAGAATATTTATTTTAGTTTTGAATCGGATCATTTAAAAGTACAAACTCAAACGATTTAAAAGATATATTGCTCATGGCTGGGTGAATAGTATTTGCTGCGTTTTGTTGAAGATTAGAGACGTGCTCCAGAAAAAAACTTGACGGAGAAGGGGAGGCAGAACCCAGGCACATCCTGTTTATTTTCTTTATTTTACTAAAGCACTATTTTATTTCGATTGTATGTGGGCACATAAAAAAGTAGACATTTAACAGTTTATTTTCTCATATGACTTAACTCTATATGACAGAAATGATGGTAGAACTTTAAGTCTATTTGTCTGCTATGTGAAAAAAATTAGCAAAACGCGCCGACGCGTTTATGGTCCCCAGAGGGTTAAGGTTCTTGGCATGTGGCACCTTTCATCAAGAAACTGGGGATTTATGTGGTGTCAGTGAACCAACAGTATGTAAAGTTATTCACAGAGTGTGCAGGGCCATTTGTGAATTAAAAGCACATTACATAAACTTCCCTGATGCTAGAACCCAGGCTAACTACAAGGTACTATTCTATGAATATAGAAATTTCCCAGGAGTCATAGGTTGCATAGATGGAACCCATATTCCCATTAAGCGTCCCTCTACTCTAGATGCTGAGGAATACAGGAACCGAAAGAACTGATTTTCCATAAATGTCCAAGATGTATGCAGTCCCCAGTTAGAGTTTTCAAACATTGTTGCACGGTGTAAAGGTGCAACTCATGATTTCTGAATTTTCCTCAACTCATCTCTGTATACTCAATTTGAAAGAAGAGATCATAATGGAATTTTGCTTGGTGACAGTGGGTATGCTCAGAAGGATTTCTTGTTTACGCCTTACTTGCACCCAACAACAGCTGAACAACTGCGCTACAACCAGGGTCATATGCGCACAAGGTGCTTAGTCGGGTGCCTTAGGAAAACACTCAGATTCAAACCAAGTAGATGCTGCACTGTCATCATTGCTACAGCTGTTCTTAACTACCTAAAAAAGGTGGGATGCCCAGATCCCCCAATAGAAGCGGATGACAATCCAGATGTGCCACCATTTACAACAAACCACAGAGAAGGACTTGCATACAGGGATGCTTTTGCATTGCGCCACTTTAAATAGATCTTTTTACATTATTTAACTTTCAACCCTCTGTTCAGATCTGATACATGTAATAATAAAACCAAATATAGCTGCAAGCAGCAATACGGGGCCAAGCCCTGCAAGGCACCGCAAGCAGACCAAGTACTTCTAGCTACAAATACAGCAAGTACAGCAAGTACTGCAGGTACAGCCAGCACATCAAGTACAACAAGTACAGCAACGCAGCAAGCATTTAAGCACCAAGAGCAGTGCGGAGCCTGAAGAACAAAACATCAGAATTTAAACGTACATGTAAATGTACATCAAGCACAGCAAGTACTGCAGGTACAGCAAGCATTTAAGCACCAATAGCAGTGCAGAGCCAGAAGAACAAAACATCAGAAATGAAATGTACATGTAAATGTACATCAAGCACATCAAGTACTGCAGGTACAGCCAGCACATCAAGTACAGCAGAGCAGCAAACATTTAAGCACCAAGAGCAGTGCGGAGCCTGAAGAAATTAAATGTACATGTAAATGTACATCAAGCAAATCAAGTACAGCAAGTACTGCAGGTACAGCAAGCATTTAAGCACCAATAGCAGTGCAGAGCCGCAAGAACAAAAACAGCACAAATTGAATATACATGTAAATGAAGCACAGCGAGCATTTATGCACCAACAGCAGTGCAGAGCCGGAAGGAATTGAAAACTTTATACACAATTTTAAAGTCGTCCTCATGGACTCGAACCACGACAGAATGGTTGGATTTGAGATGCATGGTTTAGCCGATTGCGCCACTCAGAGGACGTGAATTTCAAAGCAGCAGAGGAGAGGGTTCAGTGTGAGAATGAGAATAACCAGATTAGCATGCTAAGCTAATTAATGCTAATTTAGCTTATGACTTGGTACATCCAATCCTGGCAAAATAGATATCCTCGGATTCGTCATGGCGCAAAGAATCGATAGACACCAATTTTATGATTTTGTGGAAAACTGTTTACAAGTTACAGCCTCTGAACCAATTTTGGGTCGACCTTGTTAAGTTTGCGACATCATAACTTCTTTTTTTCCCATATAACAAAAAAATCGGGAACAGTACTTCTATGCGGCTCAGTCCGAAGATCATTTGAGCACATGTTTGGAGAAAATTGGACAAATTTTGAAGAGAGTAGCAGCGAAAAAAACTGTTTTACATTCGCTCCAATATGGCGGCCAGTCACATTGTTGAAAAATAGCATATGAGATATCGTTGAAATCGGGATAAGGCAAGGAATATTTTGACATAAAGAAATCAAATTTCAAGCAATGTTAGCAATAGTTATAAGCGTTTTTTCAAAAAACAATGATATCTCTGGAACACTAGGTGGCGCTGTGATCAAACTTCTCAGGTACCTTCGGGCCATGCCAATGATGATCCATACCAAATTTGGTGAAGAAATTTCAAATAGTTTAAAAGATATAGCAATTTATGACAAAATTCCAAATGGTGGACGTGTGGTACATCCCATCATGGCAAATCCGATATCCACGGATGCGGCATGATGCAAGGAATCCATAGATACCACATTTATGATTTTCTGACAAACTGTTATTGGCCAAAATAGCAATTTTGCATATCTCATGACCCGTAGGTGGCGCTGTTCCCAACATTGGCAGGGTCCCCCAGATCATGCTTCCGATGAAGCGTACCAATTTTTGTATCGATTGATCAAACTTTGGCTGAGATACAGCCTCTTAGCCAATTTTGGGTGGACCTCGTTAAAGTCCCTGTAAAGGCAATTTTAAAAAAAAATTCTAAACACATTATAAATGTTAGAGATGTATTGCTAAAACATATTACAAAGACTGTGAACTGTGAAGTACTGAATTGTGGAGTTAGACCGTTAAACAGTTTTTCACCATTGCTATTTTCCGGATTTTCTGGGCGGGGCTAAAACGGGGACTCGATGACGCACTGGAGCCCCCGAGCTCCTGGACACGCCCCTACTTGATGACGCACTGGAGCCGCTGAGGCCGCTAAATCTCGAGTTACTGTCAGTAGCCTACTATTATTAGTAACAGCCTACAGATTGCTAGCTAGCTAGCTATGCCTTCGTCACGGAAATGCGTACTACCTGGATGCGATCACCGGATCACACAAACGGATCGGTGTCCTTATTTAAATTTCCGAAAAACGATTACATCAAGAAGAAGTGGATTAATTTTGTGAAGAGACACCTTGATGGAGAGCTGAGGATCACCGCCAAAACCCACCTCTGTAAGTGATCATTTTACACCATAGTTGTATAAACTTTCGTCGGAGACAACTGCGATTCACTGATAATCCGCTGTTACTGGTGAATGGGGCCGAACTGACTCCCGCCTCGGCATTCATTCTCCCGTCGCGCCGACAACTGGTGCCATCATCGGCAGTGCGTGCCCACCGTGCGAGCGTTCATTCCGGCTGTAGAGTTGAGTGTGGCGACGGCAGCTTTCTCGCGAGTGGGCGTGGTTTCAGCACAGCCAGCGGACACACCCCCAGCGTTTGAGAGCAGAGACTACTGCTCATTTTTTCAAGATTTTGATAGCTTATTTTATGTACTTGCTGGCTTTTTTTATCATTCAAATTTGGCTGGGTGACTAATAACACATTTTTCTGTGGTGTGACAAACTCAGAACACATACTTAATTTTGACTTTACAGGGACTTTAAGTTTGCGACACCATAACTTTTGAACAAAGATGAATAAAAAAAATCGAGAACAGTTCTTTTATGCGGCTCAGTCCGCAGATCATTTGAGTGTATGTTTGAAGAAAATTGGACAAAATTTGAAGGAGGAGTAGCGAAATAACTGAATACTGTACATTTCAAAATGGCCACTACTGTAAGGGGCGGGGTCTTAATGTAAGGTATTGGTTGTGATCATCACAATGAGTGGAATCAGGTGTACTAAGTTTCATGTCTCTAGATCAAAGGGTTCAAAAGTTATAACCATTTCAATGTTGAATTTTTGAACTGGTGGTGGCGCTATAGAGTTGGTCCTAGAGGGTCAAAAATTGGTCCAATTACTATTCATTAGCATCACTACAAGTGTGCCAAATTTCATCATTTTCCTATGTATGGTTCATAGGGCTGCCATAGACTTCCATTGGCGGAATAATAATAATAATAAATATAGCTGCAAGCAGCAATACGGGGCCAAGCCCTGCAAGGCACCGCAAGCAGACCAAGTATGGCAAACAGCCAGCACATCAAGTACAGCAAGTACTGCAGCGCAGAAAGCATTTAAGCACCAAGAGCAGTGCGGAGCCTGAAGAACAAAACATCAGAAATTAAACGTACATGTAAATGTACATCAAGCACATCAAATACAGCAAGTACTGCAGGTACAGCATGCATTTAAGCACCAAGAGCAGTGCGGAGCCTGAAGAACAAAACATCAGAAATTAAATATACATGTAAATGTACATCAAGCACATTAAGTACAGCAAGTACTATTGCATATATGAGGTTTCTTAGCTAATATAACCATTATGAATAGAACAAATGATGCACCTAACCCTTTATGAATAGGTCTTAGTGAGTTAGGAGTCCTCTTGACTTCTTTTAAGCTGTCCCAAACTTAGGTGCTACTTTTAGGGCTAAAATGTTTCTTGAATTACTCTTAGTGAAAAAGAAAAAAAAATAGGAAAAATAAACAGTCCTAAAGTTAGGAGTGACATACCCATTCTTTTTAGGAGTTGCTCCTAAATTCACAAGTTAGGAGCTACTTTTAGCCTTAACATTCTGTGTGATACATTCTGCATCACATTTGCTTAAGTAGGGATATAAGTGGCACTATTGCATATATGAGGTTTCTTAGCTAATATAACCATTTTGAACAGGTTTAAAATATTTGGTTTAAAATTTCAAACTACAATAAGAAGCACAACAAAGAAACTTTTTTTGAGCAGCAAATCAGCATATTATAATTAATTCTAAACCATATGATATTAAAGACTAGAGTAATGATGTTGAAAATTCAATTTTGCATTACAAGAATTAACAAAATATATTGTTGTATAAATAAGGGACAGTTTTGCTCTTAGTTTAAATCAATTTAATGTCAAGTATATTTTCAACAAGAAATTAAATGTTTCCTCCATGCAATCATTTTAATTATGAATATTTACAAAAAAAAAAAAAAAAAAAAAAGACATTAGATACATAAATTATACCAACAATGGTAATCACAAATACCTGCAAAGGTAATGAAAATACCAACAATGGTAATACAAATTCTGGCAAAGGTAATGAAAAATAACATCAAAATACCAACAATGGTAAAAATCACAAATACCTGCAAACAGGGTACCCGCGGGTCTTAAAAGCCTTGAAAAAGTCTTGAATTTGATCATCTCAAATTAAGGCCTTAAAAGCCTTGAATTTAGTATACAAAGTCTTGGATTTCGTTACAAAGGTCTTATATTTTTTTTGCCTTTGCTAGGATTAAGTTCATACCGTAACAAAATTAACTGTTACTAATGTAGGCTAATTCAAAATATATGCACGCAGCATTGAGTCAAAGAACGTATACTCTTTGGTTGAGTGCACCTCGCGCTCCACGTCATAGCAGAAAAAGCGATCGCGTGCGCACCCGTTACTATGGTTACTAGGCAAGTGAGGTACAGAAAAAGATAGTACCTAGCCTAGTTTAATCCGCTGTGGCCACAAATGACAAAATTTAAACCCCAAATAAGAGCTTTTCTGTTAAAAGAACATATTTTCTACCCGGTCTTTTCAATACTATCTGGCAACCATGCGCGCGCGCTCTCTCTCTCTCTACACTGCTGAAGAAGCGCGGATGATCTGAAAACACAGACAAGCTGGAGTTCAGCGATCTTTAAGATTTTCTACTTAAATTAAAGTGTCATTCAGTTGGTCTGTGTTCTGTCACGAGCCGCTTGCGCTGTTTGTGCGACTAAATCTGCGATCAAAATGCAGGCTGATATCCAGCAGTGTTCATACGAGCAAGAATACAATGTTTCCCGATTATCCACACGATTTCAAATGTGACATTGATTTTATACAACAGTAAAAAAGAAAAGAAAAAAGGGTAACATTAAATCATGTACTACATTTAAAACAGCATTATCATGCTTGCTCTATAACGAAATATGTGGCTTTGAACGAATCGTGAGATTCAATGAATGAATGACTCAGACTCACTCATAAAGATAGTGAGTTACCGCCACCTACTGGCGATTTTAATGTTTTTTAAAATTGCCAATTTAATGAACATTGTTTTATTTAAAGCATTTTTTTAAAGTTACTACAAAGGTAAAAAATGAAATGGAAAAATTTATTTAAGTGGGCAAATCTTGTCCCTTAATGGAAAAGGTGTGAGTGCCGTCTAAATGGAAGAGAGGGGGTCCAGGGGGTACAGCACTCTAAAACACTGGAGAACCACTGAACTTAGGAAAAGGGATAATTATGTAGAACTGCACAAATGCTACTGCTTAAGAGTGCTCTGTCAATAATTTCTCATAAGCTTAATTGAATTGGCCTAGAGAGAATAATTATGACATTTTCTGATGTGCAAAAATGCAAAGACTTTGTCAACTACAACTATAAAAAACAGGATGATCAAAAAAATCAAAAATGGCTGCCAAAATTAACACTGGCCTACATACACGTGGGCGCACTACAATGCTGTTGCGTATGTATTAAATATTAAGTAAATTTAATACATAATTTAATATAATTTAAGTAAAATGTTTTATTTAATTCAAGTAGCCTCCTTGTACATAATTATTTTCTAGGGTGTAAAATGTATACAGATTTGACATTTTCCCCTCATACTTCTGTCGGAATGGGTACGAAGTTGGCATTGAATTTCACTTGAAATGGTATTAAAAAGGTCTTAAAAAGCCTTGAATTTAAGTTGGAGGATCCTGGGGGTACCCTGTGCAAAGGTAATGAAAATATAACATCAAAATACCAACAATGGTAAAAATCACAAATACCTGCAAAGGTAATGAAAATATAACATCAAAATACCAACAATGGTAATACAAATTCTGGCAAAGGTAATGAAAATATAACAATCAAAATATATAACACTACATAAATACTTGACAATATGATTAAGCCAAAGGAAAACAACATTTTCATGCAGTGAAAAAAAAATCATTTCTTTTTTAATTGTATGCCTACAGATCTCAATTTTTTGTTTGCATGTTTTGGTTCTTGTACAGGTGGTGTGTTGGATGGTGGCTCTGTGTTGGATGGTGGCTCTGTGTCAATTTGTGTGTCTTCAATAGCATAAGGAGATGTGTCAGTTGGTGTAGGATGTGTAGTGTGTGGTGGTGTATAAATTTGAAGCAAGTCTTGATCAACATCTTTGTCTTCGGAGCATCGTGTAGATGGTCCAGCTCCTTCGTCATCAGTCATTGTAGTGGTGTTGGTCTCTTTTGACTCAATTTTTATGATAAACTCATTGTGTGTTGTGACTTTTATTTCTGGTAGTTCAAGTAGAGAATCAACAATATCGTCATCAGATCTGCTGCGTTTTAGATCAACAAGTGTGCCAATAATGCTATTGCCAATTTTTGCTGTAAAAATTGTGCCAGATGTAGATTTCATGGTTAATTTTCCATATGTTTTGATTTCGATTGCAGTTGATTTGAATTGAGTTTAACATTTTTCACACAGTATTTTTGAGCTGGATAGTGACATAGTAATTGGATGTTTTAATGGACAGATATAAGTGTTTGTTATTTGTGCGCCAATTATTTCACAGTTTTGAGTGATTGAGGATGTGGTTGGAACAAATATTGCAGTGCTTTGAGATTGAATGATTGTGAACTCAGTGTCTTTTGTTGTAGTCAAGTAGGTTTTGTTGTTATATTGTCTTACGGATATGTTTGACATGCTGTACCACTGTTCAATTTCAAGGCAGTGCTCGCCCCAGACAGTCAGTTCCGTTGATGATTTTGTGTCACATACTGTGTAAATGGTTTTTTCCAGGAAGGTTCCATCTCTCATCACGTTGTGTCCCTCACTCTCTTTTTGCGCAATTTTCACGTGGAGTAGTACCTATTGAAAGAGAAATTAACACAGATCAGTAAAACAGTATGTTAAAGCGGTTCCTTTCAATTTCAGTAACACAATGTTTATTTCAATTACATGTATGGATATTTAAATAATGTTATTTTTAATATTTTTTTCCATATGCAGATAATAGACATACAAATTATCTTTAAAAGCAGACTGTAGAAACATTTTAGAATCATAAAGTCTTCACCCAAGTCACCACATGTTTGAAAGATAGTGGTGTGTAATGCAGCTTCAATGCTCTGTTGAATTGTCAAATGTGCAAGTGTGGGTAAACAGCCCCTAAATTTAATATTTACTCAAGTCAGCAAGTACACACAAATTTAGTTCAATATAAGATTCAGAGTTGTGGAATCAAAGTTCCTATAAGGGGATCTCTATTAGTTAGTGGTTAATGTTTAGGTAATGTGTGACTAATTAAATCCATTTAAAATAGATTCTTTAACTTGCATTCAAATTTTGTTGTAAAATGTACTTACTCGTTCATATTGGGAGCTGGTTTTTAGAATGTGCTCCAATGGAACAATTTTTGGATCTGTTTTTTTTGTATTATAAATGAATCCAGCATCATCTACACATAGTATTTTGGATTGATTTGTGAAAAGAATGTCCATCTTTCCAGAATACAGCTGTGAAGGTCGTATCTCCACATTCTCCAGCTTAATGGGTCTCCTAGGAGTTGCATGGATAAAGGAAATATAGTTACTTGTCTGGTATACAGTTTAAAGAGCAAAGTCAGTCTACAAAGATTGCTTTTTTTGCGCTTATTAACATTTCTTTTTATAATTGTATGATACTAATAAAATATCATATACTAAAGTGGATCTTTAGGTTACAATTTATGGTTGTTTCCTCCCTCCTGCAAGTCTTTAACTATCAAAGATTCATAATTAGAACAAATATTATAAACTCAATTATAGACAAACAATTGAAATTATGTGTTAAAATATCTTTTTATATTATGTTTCAAATTCTTCATATAATTTTTATGCATAAACAATCTGTCACAAGATCATTAAAGCAACTAAATCAATCTTGAGGCTAGAAGTTAATGACATCTGGTAGATTGAGGGGTGAAACAAACCCCAAAAGTCAAGTCAAATAACTTTAATTTGGTATGGTTTAGAACCATTTTTAAGAATGCATGACTATTTTAGAGCTAAAAGGTCATTGCACATTCACAAAGACATTCACATTGTCAAAATAATAACATTTTTGACTGACTCACCGATCATTTTCTGATGATTTAAATTGCCCGTGGAGTTCAGGCCTGAAGATTCTGATGGTTGAAGTGTAGTCTTTGTTGACATGTTGCATCAAAAAAAATTTTTTTGGGGCCTTGTTTTATGTTGGTGACATCGTGAATATAGCCAATGACAGTTGATGGCCTTGCCATATCTATAAGAAATATTTTATGCACATTACAAAAAAACAATTTAAGATTAAATAATGGGATTATCACTTACAGGAGTCATGTGTATAATTAATATGCAAAGTAAATGTTTGTTGATTTAACAATGCAGTTATAATTATCAAATATATGTTTTGTGATATAGTTAGTCACTTTTTTTTTAAATACACAAAATATTACCAATAAAATTATTACAAATAAAATATTAAAGTCATATTCTGAATTTAAAAATTATTAAAAATAGATTTAGACTAACCTGTTGTCACGGGTGATACAGGAGACAGACAGGTGGTAAGTGAATTAGTGTTTATTTTCAGAACAGTAGAAGCAGACGGAGTTATGGTGAGTATTCAAACAGATGATAACAAGAAGAACTTAGCCATTGGATAATAAGAGTCTCTCTTTCAGATGCAGGTGGACAGTCACTGGAATGGGTTGCAGAAGGATGGCTGGCAACTGAAGACGGCATGCGGTGATGATGATAATCCAATAGGAGTCAGGTAAGTAGCAGGTAAGTAGCGGGTAAGTCTCTGGTTGAGCGTAGGAGAGTCTGTGTGTCATGTAGTGACGAGATCAGACAGTGACTGCAGGGAGAGTGAGTGTTATATAGTCCGTGCTGGTGATGAGATGATGACGTGATAGAGATCAGGTGTGGTGATGAGGGAATCGAGTGCAGGTGACGATCCAGGGGAATGCTGGGAAATGTAGTGAATACAGATGATGGAGGTGAACGTGAATGTGACACCTGTGTGTCAGGGCGTGTGCAGGCCGGACAAGATAACAAAAGGTAGAACTTTTTGGTAGAAAGGTAGAACTTTTTGGTAGAAAGGTAGAACTTTTTGGTAGAAAGTTAGAATTTTGTCTTATAAAATAAGTCAAGGTGACTATATGGCAGGATACAGACACATTAAATACAGAATGGAACTACAAAAGGTGATGATGAGACAATGACAGACAGCTGTGAGGAATATTAGTGATTATGGTGATAAATGACAAGCAAGTGAATAGTTATCAGTAATGGCTGATGGTGTGCAGGTGATGAACATGAGGACAACTCAATTTAGCCTTAATGTTTGTTTAATAACGTAACTAATATATAGTATATCAGATATCTTTAGTTAAAATGAGTTTATGCTCAATGTCATGTGTTAACTTGATGAAGACATGTTTTGTTATTGTTCACAGATTGTTTTTTATACATGGTGCTGAATTCAGAACTATTACTTTCTATGTATCTATTTTGAGCCCTGCTGTAGTATGTAATGTTGTTGGTAACTTTGAATAAATAGATAGTATAAATAGATAAAATGTGTGATGTATGAAATTGTTGACTGTTTGAAACAAAGAAAAAGTCAAATGAGCCACTTTGTTCATCCGCTGTGTTTAATATACAAATTACTGCATTTAAATAAAGAAAATTATATCTGAGACATGGATATGAATAGACTTTGAAATTTAAGTTGTAATTGTAATGAATTCAAGTGGTAATGGATTTGAACATGATTTTTTATTCAGCATTAATGATATGGAGAAGAAAACCCCATTTTAATTATTTTAAATGAAAAAAACAATAATTGTGCATTTAAAAACAGAGATTAGAAAACTTTACAGCATGTGACAAAACAGCAGTAGAAGTCAGTCTGGAGTGAGCATTGTCTTGACAGTTGTATAGTATGACAATTTTGAATGTAGAGAATGTTAAGAATTACATTAACACAAGATTAGGGGTTTTAAAAAATGTATGTTATGATTCAAATATGTATTCTCTGTGCTGAGGAGATCCATTTAATGAACATTATAAAGTGTATTTAAAAACATTAGGGGTTAAAACTATTTACAGTACATGAAAAAACAAGTACAACAATGAATATTTAAAATAATAGCAAAAGTGTATTTAAAAAAAATATTAGGGGTTGAAAAACTATTTACAATATATGAAAAAAAAAAAACATCAGGGGAACAATGAATATTTAAACCAATAACAAAACTGTATTTTTAAAAAATATTAGGGGTTGAAAAACTATTTACAATATATGGGAAAAACACATCAGGGGAACAATGAATATTTAAAACAATTACAAAAGGGGATTTAAAATTGTGAAATAATTGGTACACAAATAACAAACATGTATATTTGTCAATTAAAACATCACAATAGCAACATTTCACTATTCAGTTTAAAATTACCAAAATGTTAAACTCAATTCCACCAACTGCAATAGAAGTTAAAACATATAGAAACCTCATCATAAAATCTACCTCTGACAACATTTTTACAGCGAAAATTGTATTTAATTACAAATGAAACCGAAAGTATTTTACTTCATGGAAAATAGTTTTAGGAAGTTCATCATATAAAAATAAGATATAATTAATATTTCTTTATTCCCAACTTGCTAAACATAGCTTCAACTCAGCACCTGTCTAAGTTCAGGAACATTTAGTTATGCGTAGTACTGAAAAAGATAAACCGTTTTATTAATTAATAGAATATAAACATTATTATATGCTTTGGGAGCTCCAGCATTGCATATTTTTTATAGGTCCCTCAGTGGATATTTCCAATTCAGGACTTTCAAGCTGTACTGAATTAATTGGCAGTGTCTGATGAGGAACATGTTGAACTTGGTTTACAGTATATGAAAGGCATATGCATGTTTACATCTTATTTCGAAGAGCTTAAAGTTATTGATGCATGTTCAGAATAAGTTCCTTTTTCATTTTCTGTAATAACTCCAATAACTGTAACTTTCTCCCATATGCTAATCAAAAGATTTTCTGCTGCATGGACTTCTGTAAAGTGTATAACTGATCAAAAAAGGTAATGTACAATGAATATGTACAAAGCTGTTATGGAAAATGTATCATTTTGTGATTCTGATTATTGGTTTTACTGTTCTAGGAATAGTGACAATATTCTTCTCAACTATTAATTCAGAAAATATTTTGAAACAACTTTACACATATGCAGACAATCAATAGTCAATTAAGTTATAGTAACAATGTTGAATGAATGGTTTCTATTTCATTTGGCCTACAGTATGTATAGTTACTATAATATTTGCCAGCCAAAATATACTTAAGCTTAATGCTAATGCAACTTATGGTTAGCCTGATATCTAAAGAGCCACAATGTATTGTTCCACTATAATTTTTTGCTGTAACCTCACTGTGATTTTTTTTTACAAACTGCTCAAAAGTAGCTCAAAACTAATTATTTTATATTTTTATTTTATAATTATTTAAAGATATCATGACCTGTAGGTGGTGCTATTCCTTAATTTTGAATGGTCCCTCATATCATGTTGCAATGAAGGGTAAGGGTTAGCCTCTGAAGCAATTTTGGGTTGACCTTGTTAAAATGGTGACATAATTATTCAATGAAGATAAACAAAAATATATGTTTCTGTGTGGCTCAGATGTAAGATCATCTGCTCTATTTTTTGTAAGAATTTAAGTAAAGTTGAATGAGAAGTAGCAAAGAACTGAATACTGTACTTTTTCAAAAGGGCCAGTAATGTAAAGGGCTAAGTCTTAAAGCGTTTTATTGTTTGTGATCATGATGAGAGGAATAATTCTTGAATTATGGTCATGTGTCACACGGGATTTGAACCCACGATCAGAATGGTTCAGGGTTTGTAGCATGAGGATAAACAGCTCACCCTACTCAGAGGATGCTGAGTCAGAAAGCTGCAGAGGAGTGGCTTCAGTGTAAGAATAATAATGATTAATAATTGGTTATGTGATTGGTTAAGTGGTGTAATTAGTGTAATTAAGTGGAGTAATTAGTGAGGTTTTATAAGGCAGGCAAACAAGGAGACTACTTTCTGTGTTTCTTGACAAGGTGAGGTTAAGCAGATCATAGATTAAGTAATCTCATTTGAAATTGTATCAGTGTACTATTCCAATTCTTCTGTATGAAACTAATAGTTAGGTTGTTGAAAGTATTTTAGACATCTTAATTTTGTGTTGTTTTGAATGAATGTTGACAAAATGGCTGCTCTCATGAAGGGCTGCCACATGCTTTCTGCAAACATTTAATATAAACAGCCCTGTTCATGCTAAAATGTATGCAATGGTAATAGTACATGTACTTTAAGTTTGAAATTACATGTTTCAAATGATTTTTTTTTAAGTATGTTGAATTTTGAAATTGAATAGGCATGTGATGTTGATTTTGGACAAACTATTTATTTAATGTTGGTGCAGGTGCACTGCACACATCTACAATGAATACTTGGTTAATAAGTCAATTTAATCTGAATGTTTGTTTAATAATATAACTTAATGTCTTTTTAATCATTTATGTGTATGTGTATATATTCACATACATGCATATCAAATATCTTACTTTAAGTAAACGCTTATTGATTTCCGAATTGTTAAACATTTCTATGTGAAAATGGCTAGAAAATCACTATAGTGTAGTGAAGTATTTTGGGGTGTTTTGTAAAACTGGCAACTTGAGTTATGCAAGTATACATAATCTTCTTGTTTATATTTACAGATGCCACGACCCAAGAAAAGGGCCCGCATAGCCAAGAGGCTTTCACAACAACGGTGTGCAAATACAGAGGTTCCGCCGCTTCCTCTTGAAAAAAAGGCAGAGGCTGCACTGCTTCCTCTTAAAACAAGTGAAGCAGAGGTTAGGCCGCTTCCTCTTAAAAAAATGGCAGAGGCTGCACCACTTCCTCTTAAAAAAAGGCAAACAGAGGCTGCACCGCTTCCTCTTAAAACAAGTCAAGCAGAGGTTCGGCCACTTCCTCTTAATAAATTGGCAGAGGTTCGGTCGCCTCCTCTAAAGAAAAAGGCACAGGGAAGACAGTGTCCCTTTAACATACAGGGAAGACTCTTCCCTTTTACCGGGAGACCATCGTGTAACCCATACCAAAGAACATCGCACCCTCAAATCCAGGGGACATCGCTTCCTCTGGTGGAGGATATGCAGGTTCTTTTGGCAGAGGTTCGGCCGCTTCCTCTTGAAAAAATGGCAGGGGTTCTGCCTCTTCCCCTTAAACAAATGGCTCAGACGAGCCGTCTGGAAAGAGGGAGGATATGTGTAAAAAGCCCTCTTCAGAAAAACTTTGATTGCTGTGATTGGTTTGATACCAATGAGACAAACCTGAGAAAAACAAGACAAAACCCACAAAACCTAATTTCTATGAAACCTCATGACAATGCTTTGAATGTTTCAGCTGTATGTTCTGAATTTCCACAGAGATCAGTCCTTCGAGGTTCCTTTCATCAAGGCGATGCCCGCTTTGGAAATTCACGTGGCAGACAGTGTGGTGCCATCAGTCTGACAGCAGTGTTGACAAGCAAGAAGAAGAACGTGCTGACCTGGACGACACAAGATCTCGATGGTTTTTGGTGGCAGGAACACACCTTTATGAATCTTTACGAAACCAGGGTAACATAAATGACTGGAAGTCGTGGGTAGGAATTACATTGCAGTCCATGAATTACCAAGGAGACATGTGCTGGGGTAATACTGTATTTTTCATAGAGTATGCAGAGTCTCTCACTGGATTTGTTAATGTTGATGACTATGATGAAGCCTTAATGAATGTGGCCATGCCAGTTGATGTAGCTCTTCAGCGAGCTCTCTAGTGCTGATGCTTTCCTTTTATGTATTTGTGCCAACACATGTGCAGTTATTAAGGAGGGTTCATGGTATGCCTTTGTTGATTCTCATGCTAACATGACAG
This sequence comes from Chrosomus eos, assembly GCA_036326025.1. Taxonomy (NCBI): domain Eukaryota; kingdom Metazoa; phylum Chordata; class Actinopteri; order Cypriniformes; family Leuciscidae; genus Chrosomus; species Chrosomus eos. The sequence goes on from CM070838.1 coordinate 36,372,911, forward strand.
AGACAAGTTGTGTTGCTTATCACAGCACCATAGAATCTTTGTATAACTACATTAATGAGATGGCACAGTCATTTGGGGTAATTGCGCCACGATTTGAGATAACTGGAGTTTTTGCCCATGCAGATGCTGAAGTTTCTCACTCGCTGGAGGCAGACCGCAGCAGTTTTCCAGGCTCTTCTGGTAAAGCACTTTACAGTGAAGTTCTAAAACGCAAACCTAAGGTATGTAAATCTGTGACTACTGAGGTAAGGTCATCTGTCTTTCAATCACCTGAGGTTGAAGTTCAAAATACAAGCACTGATGTTCCCATGCCACAACCAGTGTGTAATGCGTTGCTGAGTAAAGGAAAAAGGGGAGAAGTAAAAATCAGGATGAACTATCAGAGAAATGGGTTACGAAGTCCCACTCGCTGAAGGTAGACCACAGCAGTTGTCCACGGTCCTCTGGTAAAGCACTTTACAGCGAAGTCTTAAAACGCACACCCAAGGTATGCAAATCTGTGACAACTGAGGTAAGATCATCTGACTTTCAATTACCTAAGGTTGAAGTTCAAAATACAAGCAGCACTAACCTTTCAATGTCGCAACCAGTGTGTATTGTGTTGCCAATGTAGAGAATATAAGGATGAACCAAACACAAATGAATCTTCCATTTGATTCATTCAAACAGAACTCAATCACTAATTCAGCCATAAAGATCCCGACGCCAGATAGTCTAGGCACCCCCTCCAAAACCCCCTCAGAAAGGACTTTTAGGGCTCCGCAGGCCATAAAGGGATAAGCCAAAGAAGGAAGAACGTTGCCAATGTTCTATAATTTGAAAGACAGATCTGTTCAGAAATAGAACTGCTCAGGGCCCTAGCAAAGAGGTCATCTGACCCCTGCACTAACAGACCCCGTCTTTCTTAAGGAACAAGGTCCCATGAGAAGATGAACAGAACAGACTTCAGCAGGGACCTTGCCGTGACCTCAGATTGGAATGTCTTTCTTAAACCCCAGAAACTTTACACACCAACACACTTTACATATCAAACCACATTAATTCTGCACATTCTGCAGAGAACAACTCACACAGAACAATGCTCAGTGGACTCATAATCAAACATCATAATTCTTGTTTTTCCTACAATTCATGTTTGTATTATGCTTAGATTCCATATAAATCATGTAATGATGATTATAACTGTGTGCATGAATGAACGAGCATCGTGCTTCCAATCAAAATAATCGTATGCCCTTAATTCATAAGATGGCTTGTTTGAAATCTGTGTAAAATGCTTTGTATGATTATAATAATCTATAATGTTTAAACTGTGATCTCTTGTTCTCTCTGCTAGTGTTGGAGAGCAAGCAGATCATACATAACGCCTGATTTACGATAAGAAGGAACGAGGTCCACCTCCTAAGATGATGCCATTGTCCAATTGGCCAGAATTCTCCAAAAGAGGTTGGACTAACTTTAAGTTAAAGACCCGAACAAAGCCGTTCAGTTCAGTTCAGAGTTCGGTCCAGAGAGCAGTTCAGTTTCGGTTCGGTTCAGTTCGGCAGTTCGGTTCGGTGTTGAATTAAGTTTGTGCCTCTCTCGACAAACAGCAAGAGAGTGTTCATGTTCGTACGCTTCTACATCGACCAGACCCAAATTAGACCAGCAGACAAACACAAACTCATCAAGATCGGAGTTTAAAACAGCTTCATTCAAGCCATCAAACTTTTCGTCTCACTTTTCTTTCTTTTTCTTAGTGGTATTTTATTTTCTCGTTAAAAGTCTCGTTCTAAGTTAAGTTTTGCTGTAAAGTCTCGTTTTAAACGTTTCAACTACAAAACCAGCTTCCAACTTCAAAGACTTTCACTCATCCGCGCCAACACCCCACGTGACTGGCCGTCCAAGATCTATCAGGCACACGAGGAGACCAGCCAAATAACGGACCCGGGAAACACCTTTGACGAAGCACCGCAAAAAGGAAACTCCCTGGCATAAGCAACGCAAAGACAAGCAAGTACTCCAGACTCGATCTGAACTGGTGCCTTTGTATGTAAATTGAATAACCTGTCTAAGAAACGAAGGTTTAAATTAATGCTTGGTGGTTCGTTCAGGTTTATGTCTTACAAGTGCCTCTCACTCTGAAAACTCACTCTTTCTCTCTCTTCCTTTGCGCCTTGTATGATGTGTGTGTGTGATTGTGTTTAGACCTTAGTTTTATGTGTTTAGAATAGTTAATAAAGTCGTCCATATATTTGAAAAGATATTTGTCTTGTGTTTTGCTTACACATTTAATGTCTTGTACTGCCGATCTAAAGTTACCTTGCTAATACATAGTGTTTCACTATAAATTGGATAAATACCTGTTGCCAAGGTTAAAATTACGGCCCGTTCAAATGAACTCTAAACGAGTCATTTGCTCGGTTTCATAGTGATTCGGTCAATGATTCATTGCAAATCGATGAATCATTCCCTTTGAGCTAAATTGGCCTTCCGGCCCCCTTAAATACATTTTATGTATATTATTATTATGTAGGTTCGCTACATTATTTGGTGGAGAATGCGGGCAGTTCAACCTAAATTTGTAAGCATATTATCAAGATTTATCTTTTCATTTTGTTTCGGATGCAAGATCCGAACCTCTGAGAGTCTGTGTGTGACGCGCGCAGCGCGCGCCCCGTTTGAATGAATGCTGCTGCTGCTGTTGTTATCTGTGAGTGAAGCTCCCAGAGAAAGCTAAAAAGACTAGTCTGCCGCCCTATTTGCTCTCTTGTTAACTGCAGTAAATAAGATATGAAACCTCGCACTACGATAAGGTAAGAATTGAGCGTGTTCCTCATTTCCAGAAATACCTCGTTAGAGCTGTTCGATTTCTGCGTGTTCCAGAGTCTTCCAGGAAAGCTGTAACGTTGTGTGTGTGTGTGTTTATATCAGTTAGAGAACTGAACGAAATCAAACTGCAGTAATTAAAATAACCCTAACGTTATAAGGACTAATATTCTCCTCACAGAGCGATGAGCGTGTTCCTCATCTAAGTTAGTCATAAGCCTATATTTATTTATCTGATTCAGTGCGTGTCCCACTGCGATCCCCGTGATAAACAGCGAGGCTTAACTAATCTTATCTGTTTGTGTCCGTTCAAATAATTCTCGTGTAACATTGCGCATGTCCGAGTGTAATTTGAATAGTGGTTATTTAAATTCGTTATCAAGTAAAGCTTGCCATTGAAACTGAACCAACAGTTAGTGTTTTATGTGCCTAGATAAACGTGCACAGAGACGATCCGCCGAGGTCGTCCTAATTACATCTATTATAACGCAAAGCTGTCGCTTGCTTAAAGTTAATATCACTCTTGACAAACTGAGTGAAGCCCCACGTCGTAAAACCAGCTACGAGTGGTGTATCTTATTTGAACAGTGTGAAATGCGCCGACATTTCCCGTAATAGGATCGATTGTTACTGTACATGCATGTTCTGTGGACATTGAAATGCTCCCATATTGCATGGAACTGTAACAAATTGTTTTCCAACTGTCTGCAATTCCCGGTTCGCCCACTAGCGTTCGTTTGGTCGCTATAGTTACGATCGTGACACGGAAGTCTTGGCCAAACGTTTCCGGGTGAACTTTGACCCAACCCTCGGTGTAAACAAACGCTAGCTAAGCTAAGCTAACCTGAGCAGTTGTTCACATTGAGGTCTGTGCTAAAGCCTTTAGCATCAGTTATCAATACTAACCCCAGCAGTTAACTACAGTGTCTGTTTGAACAAAGTTAAATTGATTTAACCATTTAAACACCTCGACTTTTAGACCTCTTTTCTTCGTTTTTCTTTTACCTCTCTCTTTTACTTTACCTATATTTTACTGGAAAAGGAAATATGGTTTACAATTATTAATTACTTTACCTGCATGTTACTTGAAAAAGAGAATGCTGGTTAACTATTATTAATTGTCAATTTTGAATTTGATTTTAAAGAAAGGGTAATATTGGTTTACAATTATTAATTACTTTACCTGCATTTTACTTGAAAAAGAAAATGCTGGTTTATGATTATTAATTGTCAAATTTAGAATATGTTTTGAAGAACAAGGAAATGTTAAAATAAAATTGAAATTCTATTTTTCTAGACAGGTCATTTTTAATGATTTCTAGATTTATTTTTAATAATTCTAATTTCATAATTTTCATAATTTCTAAATTTCTCGTTGAGATCTAATCACTTTAGGTGAATAGGTCTTGAACTCTGAAAGTTAAAATTTGAAAGTTGTTATTACTATTACAAAAATAGTGTTAGACTCAGACTTGCTCATTATTGTCATTGCGTTTTATCCTTGCGTTGGTTATAAACTTAACCACTATATTTGTTCTGATTAATTAATTTTCGGGACGCTTCAATTTATTTGTGTGTTTAGTTGTTCCTCAACTATCAATTCTATACTCGTGGTAGACGTAAAGGTAGCGGGATCCAACCTCCTTGCTTCATTTCTTCCTCATCACGTCTTTCCTGTTCTGTCCTGCTTTATTCCATCTTATTCTTCACATTTGTAGGAACAAACCTGGAAGAACCACCAATCGACTCTAAAAGAGACAAATATAATCTGTCCCAACAAACAGATTATTAGATATTTGATTTTTAATCAAACCCTCTTGTGTTCTTCATACTCTCCCTGCATTTGAAACGCAATTTAAACTTTGACATCTTATCCAAGATCAAGTAACAGAGACAAGTGCTGAGCAAACTCCGCCTTCACAGCATCCCTGCTGTAAACCCTGCTGTAAGCGGTCGAACTGAAGGTGTGTGTGTCAATCCTGTCAAACTCAGAGAATAGGTATCAACATCATTATTGTATTATTTTTTCCTCGCAAACATAAGCAATAATATTGTTTACCTTTCCGGAAACAGATTTTCATTGATAAAAACATTTATGAGAAATTAATACTTCCCCTAGTTAATAATTTTCTTTTTGTTTTTTTGTCCCTCATTGAAATTGGTTGTTAACTTTTCTCTCTTTGTCCCTTACTCAGTTGAGCGACTAAGTCCTCACCCCACGAGTTGAAACCAGCTTTTCATTGATAGAAAATATTTATAAAAATATTTCTCCCATTGAAAAAAAAAGTTTCTTTCCATTGAGATTTGTTTTAACCTTTTTCTCTCTCTTTCATTTACCCAGTTGAGTGATGAGATCTTCGCATCACTAGCCTCACTGTGTACACTTAGACCAACACTTAGTCATCACGACACTTCACTATTGGTGTACAATTACTGAAACGACACTTAGCCGTTCAACCACATATAGGCTTATACACACAGATCTGTGTCAGTCTCTTCACCAAGCGTGCCAACATGTCGTGGACGACAAACCCCACTGCCCAACGGGAAGACGTGGACGCCTGGCTCAGAGGCATTACAGACTGCCTCACACCAAAGACAATTGAACTGTTATTATTTTTAATAATAATCATAATTCTGAGAAGATTCCTGACACATGATTCAAGCCAGAACCAAAACCACGTGGAACTAACCAAGATAACCTGTTCCTTAAGTAATGCCTTCACAGCCCAGCTAAACCTAAGCCACCAGCACGTCACCCACCTACAGGAGGAGCTGACACGTGCCCAGAACCGCATAGACAAGCTGGAAGTGAAAGGCCAGGATGACTCCAAGACCATCGAGTTCCTGCGAGAGCTGATGCACACTCAACACTGCAAAGACCAGCTCAAAGGTAAAGCTCAAGACAAACTCAAAGTGTCTGACGAAGCGGAGCAAGAAACAAAGACACAAGTTGACAAGCTCCAAGAAGCCCTTGCAGTCACTGAACGTGACAAACAAGAGTCAAAGACTGTCCAGAAACACCTGGTAAACCAACTCCAGTCTGCTGAACATCAGTTAGAGAAAGCCAAAGCTGACATTGAAAGTAAGAACTCTAAAATCACTGCTCTGGAAGACCACCTGCAAAGGTGCAGCGTTGAACTGGACCACCTGATCCAACAGCGAGACGCCGCCAACGACGAGCTCTACGCGGTCAGAGATGAACTCCAGCACATTGTCCAACAGAAACCAGAGCCAAGAAGGGAGAGACCTCCCTCAGCATCACCCCTGCTGAGCAGAACAGAGTCCTCCATCCAAGAACTGGCATACAGTGAAAGAAGTGAATGGCCACAACCCAAAATGTCACCGGCCTTCACCACAGAACTGTTCACTGCCAACAAACGAAGAGAGCTCATCCAGGCAGACTCCAAAGCTGCACACGGGATGACCATTAAAGACCTCAACCAGCTGGTTAAGAATATCACTCAGTTCAACCCGAACTCCACAGAGGGTCCCGACATCCAGGCCTACCTCCGTGATATTGACTTCCACCTAGCGGTGAGACCCCATATGACTGACAGAGACAGGTTTTACCTCCTCAGATCCACATCCAGTCCAGAGGTACGAAGCTTCCTAGACCGACAACCTGCTAATGTCATGTCAAACTACCAGCTGCTACGTGAGACACTGATTAAAGAATTCACAGGTCCAGAGTCAGAACACGGTGTGTTAATCGCCTTGGAAACCAAACAATGTCGACGAGAGACTCCGCAAGCCTATTTCCACCGCTTTCGACAAGCCTACTTAGGTGGACATAACAAACCTGAACTTGAAGAGGATGTGAACTTCAAAACCCTCTTCCTGAGAAACCTGCACCCCGGATTGAGTCATCATCTTGGCATCATGGCCTGCCCAGGCACAATGACAATTCAGCAGCTACGTGACCTGACACACAAGGCCTACATCAAACAAAAGATGTCCTCAAAGAAAGGTTTGAAAACATCCACAGTGTCAAACTCCATCAGCCAAGACACAAGCCTTGCACTGGAAGACACCCAGTGGCATGACAACACCACAGTCCTTCGTAAGGAGCACAGAGAACGTGACTCCCATGCCGATGACTTCTACCACTCCAACCACATGGAAAAGTCATGGGACCCACCAGAAGGAAACAAATGGAATCAACGAGTGCATCCAAAAGCATTCTATGTGGGTAAGCGACAACGAAACCCACCTCCGCACCACTCAGCCAAACACCACACTGAGTGTGCCCAAGAACACGACAGTCTCCCCTCAGAAGACATGGAGCAACTACTGAGGCAACTGCTCATCAAAGACAAGCTGAACACAGAAGACCAGTGATCACCTTGTACACCTTCCTGAGACGACCACCTGTTCCACAACAACCCAGAACAAAGTGGTCTCTCACAGTCAACCACTGACAAACACCCCGAGGTACCAGAAAACACCATCCTGGTTACCCATCACACCATAAGCTCCAAACTCAAGAACCATGTGTGTGCTACAGCAACGACAGTAAGCACAGAAGGTCAGAAAGTCTGTCACAACCAGAAGGCATCACAAGAGGAAGGCAACAAAGGAGACCACATTTGCACTACAGCTTCACGCATCCATGCCAAACCATCTCCCAATGTCTGCCAGAGAACTTCCTGCCTTACTGGACTGACCCCCAGCAGATCACAGAAGATCCCTTTCCAAGGCAAAGATGCAACAAGCCCATCAAAGCTTAACCATCAAGCAAAAGGGGGGAGCAAAACAGACTGAGACAGATCTGACATACATACAGTATACATACTACACTACACTGTACCACTAACATACACAAGTTAAACACAGCTACCATGAAAAACATCCAACAAACATGTTCTTCCTCCAGGTAGACACTGAAATCGCAACACTGACTTAGCTATCCTTTCCATAGGAAACATGTAGCAATACACCCAACAAGTGTAACCCTCTCATTACATTGTGACACCTGACACTGCACAACAGTAGCCATACAGGAGTCACTCAACTGCTTTGTTTTGTTTTACCTCTTCCCTTTCTTCTTCTTTTATTAGGTAAAATCCCTGTTACCCCATAAGGGTCAAGGTTACCATATAAGGATTGACGCACCACGCCTGATGTTTGCAAGTCACCTTAAAACGAATGTTAGCCTAGAGAACTCTCTGCATCATTCGAATCAAAATTTGAAAGGTAAATTGGTCTAAACCTAGAACAATTTAGAAGAGAATAAAACAAACAAATCAAATTTAGTCACAAAGTTGATCAATCACCGTTTTAAAACAAACTAGAATAACGGTCCTAAAATTGAACTAAACTTTTTCCACATGATTGACTATATTGAGAGAGTGAACCTGTTTAGGCCTAGATAATCTAATGCCCTGCACCAGTAAAGTGACCAGTCATGGCGGTGTTTGCCTTGTTGTTTGCTGTGTGTGTTTGCTTCTTCTGTTTCTCCAGCGTTCAATGATGTCTTCTCTCATCAACCCATCATCGATCGAAGGGGGGAAATATGTAGAGAATATAAGGATGAACCAAACACAAATGAATCTTCCATTTGATTCATTCAAACAGAACTCAATCACTAATTCAGCCATAAAGATCCCGACGCCAGATAGTCTAGGCACCCCCTCCAAAACCCCCTCAGAAAGGACTTTTAGGGCTCCGCAGGCCATAAAGGGATAAGCCAAAGAAGGAAGAACGTTGCCAATGTTCTATAATTTTGAAAGACAGATCTGTTCAGAAATAGAACTGCTCAGGGCCCTAGCAAAGAGGTCATCTGACCCCTGCACTAACAGACCCCGTCTTTCTTAAGGAACAAGGTCCCATGAGAAGATGAACAGAACAGACTTCAGCAGGGACCTTGCCGTGACCTCAGATTGGAATGTCTTTCTTAAACCCCAGAAACTTTACACACCAACACACTTTACATATCAAACCACATTAATTCTGCACATTCTGCAGAGAACAACTCACACAGAACAATGCTCAGTGGACTCATAATCAAACATCATAATTCTTGTTTTTCCTACAATTCATGTTTGTATTATGCTTAGATTCCATATAAATCATGTAATGATGATTATAACTGTGTGCATGAATGAACGAGCATCGTGCTTCCAATCAAAATAATCGTATGCCCTTAATTCATAAGATGGCTTGTTTGAAATCTGTGTAAAATGCTTTGTATGATTATAATAATCTATAATGTTTAAACTGTGATCTCTTGTTCTCTCTGCTAGTGTTGGAGAGCAAGCAGATCATACATAACGCCTGATTTACGATAAGAAGGAACGAGGTCCACCTCCTAAGATGATGCCATTGTCCAATTGGCCAGAATTCTCCAAAAGAGGTTGGACTAACTTTAAGTTAAAGACCCGAACAAAGCCGTTCAGTTCAGTTCAGAGTTCGGTCCAGAGAGCAGTTCAGTTTCGGTTCGGTTCAGTTCGGCAGTTCGGTTCGGTGTTGAATTAAGTTTGTGCCTCTCTCGACAAACAGCAAGAGAGTGTTCATGTTCGTACGCTTCTACATCGACCAGACCCAAATTAGACCAGCAGACAAACACAAACTCATCAAGATCGGAGTTTAAAACAGCTTCATTCAAGCCATCAAACTTTTCGTCTCACTTTTCTTTCTTTTTCTTAGTGGTATTTTATTTTCTCGTTAAAAGTCTCGTTCTAAGTTAAGTTTTGCTGTAAAGTCTCGTTTTAAACGTTTCAACTACAAAACCAGCTTCCAACTTCAAAGACTTTCACTCATCCGCGCCAACACCCCACGTGACTGGCCGTCCAAGATCTATCAGGCACACGAGGAGACCAGCCAAATAACGGACCCGGGAAACACCTTTGACGAAGCACCGCAAAAAGGAAACTCCCTGGCATAAGCAACGCAAAGACAAGCAAGTACTCCAGACTCGATCTGAACTGGTGCCTTTGTATGTAAATTGAATAACCTGTCTAAGAAACGAAGGTTTTAAATTAATGCTTGGTGGTTCGTTCAGGTTTATGTCTTACAAGTGCCTCTCACTCTGAAAACTCACTCTTTCTCTCTCTTCCTTTGCGCCTTGTATGAATGTGTGTGTGTGATTGTGTTTAGACCTTAGTTTTATGTGTTTAGAATAGTTAATAAAGTCGTCCATATATTTGAAAAGATATTTGTCTTGTGTTTTGCTTACACATTTAATGTCTTGTACTGCCGATCTAAAGTTACCTTGCTAATACATAGTGTTTCACTATAAATTGGATAAATACCTGTTGCCAAGGTTAAAATTACGGCCCGTTCAAATGAACTCTAAACGAGTCATTTGCTCGGTTCATAGTGATTCGGTCAATGATTCATTGCAAATCGATGAATCATTCCCTTTGAGCTAAATTGGCCTTCCGGCCCCCTTAAATACATTTTATGTATATTATTATTATGTAGGTTCGCTACACCAAGTAAAGGAAAAAGAGGGAGAAGCAAAAAGCAGCATGAGCAGGTCTCTGAGCAACGGGTTAAAAAATCTCATGCTGAAAATGTTGTAGTAGATGACATAATTATTACTGAGGTTTCAATTCCAGAATTTTTTTTTTTCTCCCTTGACTCTTAGAGATCAGCAAGCTTTATGTGAACTCTTGCTTCTAACAAATGATAACAGTGACTGTGATGTTGCAATAAACTTTGGTCCCATTGCAGGTCCGTGTCAGACAAAGAGTATCAAACCAGATGGTAACTGCTTTTTCAGATCACTGGCATATGCAATTTGTGGAAGTGAGGACAAGCATTTGAAGATTCGCCGTGCAGTTGTCAAACACCTGAAAATGAACGCTTCAATATTTGAGAGGTATGTGAGAAGTGAGTATACTTCAGTAGAGGACTACTTGACACAATCTAGAGTCTATTATTCTGGGTCATGGGTCACTGAAATTGACATCTTTGCTTCTGCTGATCTGTTTAAAACAACCATAATGACTTTTAATGATGGACGGTGGAATGCACACAAACCTACTGGAGAGGAAATTGCAAACAATGCAATATATTTGAAAAACTGTAATGGTAATCATTATGAAGTTGTGACATGTGTTAAGCACAGAGATCAAGACATTTGCGCAGGAAAGTGTGGGAATGCCACTTCAAATGAGGTGAGAATGCCATGTCTGCGTAAAAGGAAGGTAAGCGATGCTGCAAAGTATGACCAAGACAGATGCTTAAACAGTGAGTATAGACAGAAAAAACGGAAGTATCAGAAGTCCAAGTATGATAATGACATTGATTTTAGACAGAATAAAATTGACTATGCCAAAGCAAAATACTGTGACAATAATTACAGGGAGAATAAAATTGACTATGCCAAAACAAAATACCGTGATGAGACTGATTACAGGGAGAATAAAATTGACTATGCCAAAACAAAATACCGTGATGACACTGATTACAGGGAGAATAAAATTGACTATGCCAAAACAAAATACCGTGATGAGACTGATTACAGGGAGAATAAAATTGACTATGCCAAAACAAAATACCGTGATGACACTGATTACAGGGAGAATAAAATTGACTATGCCAAAACAAAATACCGTGATGACACTGATTACAGGGAGAATAAAATTGACTATGCCAAAACAAAATACCGTGATGACACTGATTACAGGGAGAATAAAATTGACTATGCCAAAACAAAATACTGTAGTGATAAAGATTATAGACAGAAAAAAATGAAAGTTTTTGTGATAAATATTTAAAAGATTGTCATGTTTGTTTGTTTAAGCGTGAACGTTCTAAGGCCAAGTATTCAAGCAATATTCAGTTTCAGAAGCGTGTTTGCCAGTATTCCCGAATGAAATATAAAAATAATGTCTCATTTCAGGCAACTGTACGCGAGTATTCCAAGAAGAAATATCTTCAAAACCTGGACTTTAAAGAAAGAGTGCGTGAGTATTCTAAGAAGAGATATGTTCATAACCTGGACTTTAAAGAAAGAGTGCGTAAGTATTCTAAGAAGAAATATGCTCAAAACCTGGTCTTTAAAGAAAGAGTGTGTGAGTATTCTAAGAAGAAATATGCTCAACCTGGTCTTTAAAGCAAAAGTGCGTGAGTATTTGAAGACAAAATATCACAAAGATGTAGACTTTCATTTCAGTAAAATACAAAAAGGCTGTGAGGTATATGCAAAAAAAAGGGAAAAACACAAAGACATTGGTGTTACAATTGCCAGTTTTCGTCAAGAAGTGAGTAGAGGTCCAGAGTTTGTGTGCTGTGTCTGTCACCGTTTACTTTTCAGAAAGCAGGTTACTGAATGCAAACCAGAATGCTACGAAGACAAAGGAGAAAAAGCTTCCGCTTTGGCGAGAAGATGCATCACCCTGAGGTATGTGCATGTTTGTGATGAAAAATGTCATAATACTTCTGGTTTTTCTCCAAGGTGCAAATTGTGGATTTGTCCAACCTGTCATCGAAAAATCATCAGTGGAAAACTGCCTGAAGAGAGTGTTGCTAACAATATGCATTTGGCGGACATTCCAAATCAACTAAAGTGTCTTAACTCTTTGGAACAACATCTTGTGGCACGTAATATTCCTTTTTTGAAGTTACTCTGTCTTCCACGTGGAAAACAAAATGGCTGCCATGGACCTGTCGTGTGTGTTCCTGCAAATACTGCAGATGTGTCAAATATTCTTCCACGAAATGAATGTGATGACAAGATAAGGATAAAACTGAAGCGCAAGTTGACCTACAAAGGGCATTATGAGTACAAGCATGTACACACTGATCGTGTTAGAAATGCTCTGAGATGTTTGATCAGGCGCAATAAATGGTACAAGGATGTGGAGATTAATGAACAATGGATCAACTCTTTGAATGAACCAGAAGAGAATGTTGCTGACGAAATGGAGGAACAAGCTGAAGGTGAAAAGAGTGAAGAGGAAGATGATACTGAAGAACAGCCAGAGGAAGACTTGACTTACATCAAAGAGCAGAGTGGTCTTTTGTCAGACACATGTTTACAACCTGTCGATCTAGGTTCAGAAGTAATTGATCAGCATTTTTAAGATGTATTAAATGTGGCACCAGCTGAAGGTAACAGTCCTGTTAAATTACTGTCAGATAAAAGCAATGAAGCAAAATGTTTTCCTGTTCTCTTTCCAACTGGTGGTCCAACATTCCATGATGAGAGGGAAAAAAAGATCACACGGTCACGATACTTAAATGCAAGAATCCTCAATGCAGATGGACGTTTTGCACGGAGCACAGACTTCTATGCACAATACATGTCGGAGTTAGACATGTGCCGGTATTCGGTAATGCGATAAATCGCGGTAATGAATATGCACGATATTGTTATCGCGGGCACTTCAAAATACCGTGAAAAATAATAGATCCGAATTTAGAGTTTTAGAATGCGCATTAGCTTATTTTCCATCAACCGTTAATAAAACCCAACTGCGTATATGCTGCGCAAAACACGTGCGCACTCTGATGTAAACAATCCCCACATAAGCACTGTGTGCATGCGGCGCAGTGCGCGCTCTAGTCTAATGTAAACAATCCTCGCATGGAGAAGAAGCATGGCGGAAAGAGGAACGCTGCCGACGATTTACCTCCTTTCTAAAAGCAGAACTGCCAACTATGAAGGTAAAAGAGTAGCTAAACTCGAAAACACATAGATGTGAAATTGAGAACTTCATAGCATTCAGCTTGAGACTCACGCAATCAACACTTTTCACACAGGCTCTCACGCAGAGAAAAATCGCGGAGCAAAGATCACTGACACCGACAGACTAGACTAGAGAGAGCAGGTTACTTTTTATATGAAACAAATTCTCAGCTCTCAGGATCTGTCCATTTTATTACGAAATCCAGACAATAAATACCGTTTTGGCGCTTGTAAATGTGACGTGACAGATCACTGTAGCACCTTAGTTCAAGTGAACCGATCATCTGTTACTTTTTATTTAAAGATATAGTACAACTTGCCGAAAGGTATATATGCCTCATACATAGTAGATCAATCAGTGTTTTTCAATCACGGAAAGAGGTCAATAAAACTGCAGGAGAACAATCGTCACAGAACGTTACATTTTACCTCAGGCCATTTAATTACCAGCACATTAACGTTAGTTGACTAGAAAAAATAGAGAGGAGAATTTTTCGCTAAATATGTGCACTATATTACATATTTATTATATTTTTACTTATGTCATTAGGCTACATAATTGTTATTATAATGAAAACCACATTATATTTAATTTGTTAATTTTAACCTTTAATAATAACAGCTGATAGGGCTTTCTGTATGTTTACAGAATTATGTGAGATATATTTTTTCTTGAGAAAAATGTACATGTAGGCTATCTACTGTAGTAGCCTACCTAATATTTATCCAAATGAGTTAAGATTGAATCAAGATTGAAATCAAATCAAGAATTGTACTGAAACCGTGAAAATTGTGTTAAGCAATAATACAAACAGTAGCCTACCAGTCACTGTACCATGTAAGCATTGTAACATGTTGTCACTAAACTTAATAAAATTCTGTTTAGTTATCAAATGTTTTGACAATCACAATTACACCTATTGTGATGCAAATTGTTTTTTTTTAGATCCCCCCCAATCCATCTGTTTCTCTTATGTAAATAAAATATCGTGATAATACCGTATACCGTGATAAAAGCTCAATCAATTAATCGCAGCATGAAAATTTGATACCGGCACATGCCTAGTCGGAGTTGGATCAAATTGTATCTAATGTTTCTATTGCTTTGCGAAAAGGGTCAGACAAGAGGTTCTTGCAAGGAGTAACCTCGGATATGCTGACAAACCAGAGTCATTAGCTAAAATTTTGAATTATGATGAAGGATACAAGTTTTTGAGACCAGTCCGTGGAACGCCACCCTATTGGCAATCGACTCAAAAAGACCTTTTTGCACTCATAAGACAACTAGGTATTCCAACTTTCTTTGCATCCTTTAGCTCTGCGGATCTCAGATGGCCTGAAATGATCAACACCATCCTGGAGCAAGAACAGAAAAATGTCAGTGTTGATGAGCTTGACTGGTCTGAGAAATGTGGACTAATTAGACGAAACCCAGTCACTGCTGCAAGGATGTTTGATTATAGATGGCATTGTTTTTTGAAAGATGTCATTATGTCACCTGCTCAACCTATTGGAAAGATCAAAGACTACTTCTATCGTGTAGAGTTTCAACAGCGTGGGTCTCCTCATGTTCATTGTCTGTTTTGGGTTGAAAATGCTCAAAAGTTAAATGAAGACAATGATGCTTTGGTTGCTGCTTTCATAGATCATTACATCATTTGTGAGACACCAGGAGATGATGACACTGAACTGTATGAGACTGTGAACAGTGTTCAAAAGCACAGCAGAAGACATTCCAAGACATGCCGGAAGAAAAACACAGTGTGTAGATTTAATTTTCCATGACCTCCATCTAGCCGCACCTTTATAACAAGAGCCGTACGAGATGACTTGAAAGGCAATGATGGAAACGAGACTTCAAGTGCAATTCTGAAGAAAATCAAAACTGCGTTAACAGAATCTGAAGTCAATTTTGATTCAACAGATGCCTTTTTCCAATCCATTGGAATTAATCAAGCTGTGTTTGAGAAGGCGTACAAGAAATGTTCTAAAAAGAAAAGTGTCGTCTTGAAACGAAGTCCAAAAGATGTTTGGGTAAATCAATATAACCCTCATTTATTGCGTGCATGGCAAGGCAACATGGATATCCAGTATGTCACAGATGCTTACTCTGTAGTGGTTTATATTATTAGTTACATCACAAAAGCAGAACAAGAAATGGGACTGTTGTTGCAACGTGCACAAAATGAAGCTATGAATGGAAATCTTGAAGCAAGATCATCATTAAAAATGTTGGGAAGTGTATATCTACACAACAGAGAAGTTTCAGCACAAGAGGCAGTGTATCGCCTAACAGGTATGCACTTGAAAGAATGCTCTCGCAAAGTCCAGTTTATTCCAATTGGAACAGATCCTGTGAAGATGAGTTTGCCTTTGCGTGTTCTCCAAAACAAAGATGACCATTCTGGTGAAGAAAACTGTTTTTGGATGAATAATTTGGTTGACCGATACAAGAGTAGACCAACAACAGAACATTTTGAGATTCTGTGTCTGGGCAGTTTTTGTTCAGAATACAGGATACTGTCAACATCTGAGCTATCTTCACAAAACAAAGAAAATGTGATCAAGCTTGACAACAATTGTGGTTATATGGTAAGAAGAACTCGAACTGAACCTGCAGTAATAAGGTATCCAAGGTTTTCACCAACAAAAGATCCAGAAAAGTACTATCATTCACTGCTACAACTTTTTTTTACCACATTATGAAGATTGCCAGCTGAAGCCTGAGAAGTTCCACACTTATCATGATTTCTACAACAATGGTGCTGTGAAATGTGGAAGTAATGTGACTGAAGTAAAATCTATTGTTGATTCTAATCGAGCACTGTTTGAAAAGGACAGCGATGAAATGGACAGAGCTCAACAGGTTTTGGAGCTGGGTGTTGATTTGGAAGATGCTTGGGCAGCATTGTGTCCTGAAACAGAGAAGGAGCGCCATGAATGTATTGAGCTAAAGAAGAATAACGTACTTCCTGAAGAAGATGATTCTGACACACTTATTCCAGATCTTGTAGCGAACCCTCGAACTGCATTCACAATTGAGAACAGTAATGCTACAATGTCTCGAGATGAAGCATTGGGTTTACTAAGATCATTAAATGCTAAACAGTCTGCAATATTTTACAAAGTTCGCGACTGGTGTTTACAAAAACTGCATGGAGAAAATCCTGAACCGTTTCGCTTGTTTGTTACTGGTGGAGCAGGCACAGGAAAAAGCCATTTAATCAAAGCAATATGCTATGAATCTTCTAGACTCTTGTCTCAGCTGTCTGACAACCCTGATGATCGGAGTGTGATTTTATGTGCATCAACTGGAGTAGCCGCATACAACATTGGAGCTGCTACCATACACCACACTTTTTCAATTGGTGCTAATGTCAAACTGCCATATCAACCACTAAGTGATACAAAATCAATTCTCTGCGTTCCAAACTTGGATGTTTGAAGATTTTGATTATTGATGAAGTATCCATGGTTGACCATCACCTTTTGTCATATGTTCATGGGAGATTGAGACAAATCAAACAAACTGGTGATTACTCCCTCTTTGGAAAAGTAAGTCTTGTAGCTGTAGGAGATTTTTATCAGCTGCCGCCTGTCAAAGGAACTCCACTCTATGCTGATACAAAAGGAGTGAACCTTTGGGAAAACAACTTTGAAATTGCTGAATTAACTTAAGTTGTTCGGCAACAAGATGTAACTTTTGCTGAAACCTTAAATCGTCTGAGAGTTCGTAAAAAAAATGAACCTCTCAGCTCAAGTGATATCAACATGTTGAAGCAATGTGAAACAGGAGAAGAATGCGGGGATGTTCATATATTTCCTACAAATAAAGAGGTTGATGAATACAATATTCAGAGACTAAATGAGGTTTGTCCTGAGGCAATCAGTATTCGAGCTCAAGATTTTGTGAGAAATCCAAAAACTGGAAGGATTGGAAAAAAAAGTTGGATTTCATTTAACTGTTTTCAACTCATGTTTGGCTAAATGTGTTTCCTTGGGTGTTGGAGCAAGAGTTATGTTAAAGAAAAATATTGATGTTTCGGATGGACTTGTGAATGGAGCCTTTGGTACAGTTGTCCATATTAGCAGAAGTCAAAAACAGGACGATGATTATGATGATGACTTTCCATCAGCCATTCATGTGGAATTTGATGATCCAAATGTGGGAAAAATTCAGAGATCAAACCAACGACATAGATTTTCCCAAAATTCTACAGTAATTGAAGTTCAAGAAGATCAAGTCACAACCAACGGTGGATTAAGACGGCAATTTCCACTTAGACTGGCATGGGCATGCACTGTTCACAAAGTCCAAGGGCTCACGGTAGATAAAGCTGTCGTATCCCTTGACAAGATCTTTACTTCAGGACAAGCATATGTTGCATGAGTCGTGTGAGAACTCTCAATGGACTAATAATTCAAAACTTCAAGGAGTCCGTAATATACTGTAATGATCAAATTGACTTGGCAATGAAAAATATACCAAAATTTCCATTAGAAAATCACACTTTCTCAAAGACACCTGGTATATTTACAATTGCTCTTCACAATGTGCAAAGTCTTCAAGCTCATGTTCAAGATATTCAAGCTCACAGACAACTTATGAATGCAGATTGTATTTGTTTAACTGAAACATGGCTAAAAGTTGAAGACCAAGTACAAATACCAGGATTTATTTTCAAGCATAATCCAAGAGCTAAGTGCTATGACAACAGCAGTCCACTTTTCAGTAATTTAAAACAACAGCGAGGAGGTGGAGTTGCTATTTACTGTTGTGAAAACATGTTTTTTAAAGTCATCGTTCCAGAATATTTTGCAATCTGGAATGTTTGTACTTCTCAGTTCCACATATCAGTTTGAATGCTGCTCTGCTGTACAGGCCTAATTCATATCACATTGATGTGTTTCGACAAAATCTGTTACATGTCATTACTGAGCTGGAAAAACATCCAGGAAAGAAAGTAATTATGGGAGACTTCAATGAGGACATCTTAACATCATCTTCAATTGGGAAACTAATGGAAGTCCATGGATACAGTCAACATGTGCAATGTCCTACAACTGAAAAGGGTACGTTAATAGACCATGTCTATATTAAAGATGCAGAAAATGTTACAATTGAAATTGTTTCTACTTATTATAGTTACCACGAAGCAATACTAGTTTCAGTAAGGTAATTTACATTTCTGACACATAATGAAGACTGTATAACTGCATTTTTCTTTTCTGTGCCCCTACCATGCTACAATTAATCTGAGATTGAGGTCCATGAAGGTCTGTTCAATTTCACAAGTGAAAACGGTATGTTATTAGCCCATTTGGTAACACTTTATTTGAAGGGGTGTGCATAAGACTGACATGACACTGTCATAAACATGACATAACACCTGTCATGAACATGGAGTCTTTATGAATGTTTATGACTGTTGTCATTAAGTGTTATTCGGTAAATTATGACACTTTTAATGCAAAGTTGACATTGTTTAAAATGTCTTTGTTATGACAACTTGACATTACCCAAAACAAAAATGTCTTTGTTATGACAACTTGACATTAACCAAGAAATCATAACCTGTCAACCTGTCACAAATATTTCATAACAGGTCTAATTATCAAACTTAAAGCATTTGGCAGTGTAATAACCCTTAATGACATCTTTATAACTAGTACAATGTGTTCCACTTTACTTGAGGACAAGTAAAATATTCATGACGCAGTTATAATGGTGTCATTACGGCCAAAGTTGTGACAGGTTGACAGGTTATGATATCTTGGTTAATGTCAAGTTGTCATAACAAAGACATTTTAAACAATGTCAAATTTGCATTAAAACTGTCATAATTTACCGAATTACACTTAATGACAACAGTCAAAAACATTCATAAAGATTCCTTCATGTTTATGACAGGTGTTATGTCATGTTTATGACAGTGTCATGTCAGTCTTATGCACACCCCTTCAAATAGTGTTACCGACCATTTATTTGAAATCATTTCATTAAGAAAATTATTCATCATCTGTTGTAATTTTTCTGCAAGTCCACTAGAAAGGTTTGCTCATGTAAGGTAATATGTCTGATTTATGCAGCACACTGTGACACATCCTGAGATTCCAAGGTCCATACAGTCCTGACCATTCCATACCAAGTTCTATCCATTGTTCATCCAGCACAACCCAGCATCTCCCATAATTGCTCTTCTTTCTGGAGCTCCAAAGCTACATCCAATCAAGGTTTTTGTAGTGTTTATGCATTCAATTTGTTCAATTTGTGTTTTTGAGTTTTCTTCATTTTAGACAATGGTTTTGGTTTTTAGCTGAATTTGTCTACCAATCTAATTTCTGCCAGTCTAAGCCATCCAAACAACACTGGATGCTTCCAATCAGCATAGGAAGCATCCACAAAGACTGCCTGCATTCCTACAGTTGTCTTATAAAATGCAATTAAGTTAATAGGATTACAAGAAAACATCTAAAAATGAGAACTTGAACTAGAAAACTTCACATAGAAAGGTAAGTTGACATGATTGTGTACATTTTAGTAGTTTAAAAAGAAAATATTTAAGGCACTATCAACTAACAATATAATTTCATATTTATAAACTGCATGTTATCTTACCTTTTTTTGTCTTTTTTTTTTTTTTTTTAGATTTCTGAAACACTGAAGTCATAATTCCTCCATATACACATCACAATATTTTCTGTTCCATGAACTCTAAAGAAGCACACAGCTGATCAAAAAAGTTTTTTTTTTATTTTATGTCTGCAAAGCTTGAATGAAAGGATGTCAATTTCAGTTAACAGATTATCTACATTAATGGCAATCTGTTTTTGGGTAAATCGCTTCACTTTCATCAAGCAGTTTGTTAAATC
Organism: Chrosomus eos; assembly: GCA_036326025.1. NCBI lineage: Eukaryota > Metazoa > Chordata > Actinopteri > Cypriniformes > Leuciscidae > Chrosomus > Chrosomus eos. Next base: position 36,393,231 of record CM070838.1, read on the forward strand.
GATGTAATCTCTGCAGATTTCTGAATGAACTGAAGTTATAAATTCCTCCATATGTCCATCACAAGATTATCTGCACCATGAACTTTTATAAAGAATCGCACATCTATTAAGACGGTAAGTTTTATTGAAGTAAATTTAAGTTGTGGACATTTATACAAGCACTGATAATCTACTAATAGTACACTTTCAGATTTGTGCAGCAACTCTAACTACTGTTGATATTTTGAAGTCCACATATCCCTATACAAATGTCCACAAAAGGTAAGCTAACAGACCATGTCTATGTTAGTTATTAAATGTTTAATGTTAAGATTTCACTTATAGCACTTTGTTGAATGAATGTAATATTTTCAGATTTCTGAAATTCACCAAAATCCTAACTTCCTCCATATATCCATCACAAGATTCTCTGCTCCATGAACTTTTATAAAGAAGCGCACAACTGATAAAACAGTAAGTTTTATTGAAGTAAATTTAAGTTGTGGACATTTATACAAGCACTGATTAATCTAATGGTACACTTTCAGATTTGTGCAGCAATGTTGATATTTTGTAGTCCCCATATATGGTACACTTTCAGATTTGTGCAGCAATGTTGATATTTTGTAGTCCCCATATACCCATCACAAGATTCTCTGCTCCATGAACTTTTATAAAGTGCACAACTGATAAAACGGTAAGTTTTATTAAAGTAAATTTAAGTTGTGGACATTTATACAAGCACTGATTAATCTACTAATGGTACACTTTCAGATTTGTGCAGCAACTCAATAACTACTGTTGATATTTTGAAGTCCACATATCCCTATACAAATGTCCACAAAAGGTAAGCTAACGGACCATGTCTATGTTAGTTATGAAATGTTTAATGTTAAGATTTCACTTATAGCACTTTGTTGAATGAATGTAATATTTTCAGATTTCTGAAATTCACAGAAGTCATACTCCATATACCCATCACAAGATTCTCTGCTCCATGAACTTTTATAAAGAAGCGCACAACTGATAAAACGGTAAGTTTTATTTAAGTAAATTTAAGTTGTGGACATTTATACAAACACTGATTAATCTAATGGTAAACTTTCAGATTTGTGCAGCAACTTCCTCACATATACCAATCAAAAGATTATATGCGGCATGAACTTCTCTAAACTGTACAACTAATTAAAAAAGGTAATTTACAATGCATATATTCAAACTTGTTACTGAAAACATATAATTTTGTGATTTGGTTTATTTCTTTTCCCCTTCTAGAAATCGTGACAGCAACATTCTTCACAACAATCAGTTCAAAAAATGTTCTGAAAAAAACTTTAAACATATGCAGGCAGTCAATTATGTTTTTTTACAACCGAATACATAATCTCCACAGTAACAATGTTAAATGGATGGCTTGTATTACATTTGGCCTATGTATAGTTATTTTATATGCCAGCCAAAAGAGGATGGCCTGCCCCTGAGGAGTCTGGTTCCTCTCAAGGTTTCTTCCTTTGCCACTACGCTGATTATGCTCCAGCCCTTGGTCCATGGTGTTCCACACTGCTATCTAAGGGAGTTTTTCCTTGCCACTGTCGCCTTTTGGCTTGCTCACTGGGGTATTAAGGCACAACATGTTCAAAAAAAGTAATAAAGATTTTCTTTTAATAAAATTATTGAAAAATACTTTGTCTCTGTAGCCATATACTTATTTTAATGTCTTTGATTTTCTACTTGTACTAAATGGATATAGACACTATATTTGGTATATGAATATGAATTGATTATACACAAACTTGGTGTCTTTTACGAAAAGTGCATCACAAAATGGCTTAGTGGATAGAGCATTTACATAATTTTCATTTAATTTGTAGTATGCTATTATTTAAGTTGTTTTTGTTTTGAAATGCTAAAATTAGTAAGTTCTCCAACTTTAATTTTAAGTATTGTCAATGGGCAAAGTTAAACTATTATATGCATTTGTTTGGTTTAAAGCTGTATGTAGTTTACTTGAAATTTATAAAAGCCAGCCTAATAAAAAAAAAAAGTTTACTTGACAAACATCCAGTCACACCCTTCTACTCTCTAGCTCACTACACCCAATACACAAAAGGAAATTGGCATGACAATGAACACATAAAGGCAAAAAGTATTAATATGAAGAAAACTGCTTACATTGCAAGAATAGTAGATTGTCAAGGACCGCTATAGCAATCCTTTTTTATCACAAAACTTTCTGGATACTCGAGACTTCAAGGGAGACTCAAAATAGAATGAACAATGTTTCTAAAACCAAAAGAAAGATTAAAACAATGCTTACCTGGATAATAAAGGAACAATTTTATAAAGTTGGACAGGACTCGAACTCACAATCTCTGGGTGATGTGACTGTTACTCATCTAGTAGGACCATTGGGGAAACTTGTTCTTTTTATATATGTGTTTTTTACCAAGATGGCAAAGTTCCATTAATCAAGTCAAGTGTGAATCTTTATATGAATGTGCCACATATCATATTCTAATGAATTACTTTTCAGAAAGACACTAGGTAACACAATGTTTTGGGCTCATGGCACATGGTTAAGCTTACGCTTAAGCTGCAGAGGATAGGCTTCAGTATAAGACTGAGCACACAATAAGCAACTGAGCACACAATAAGCACACAAAAGAATTACTTAGCATCTCAACCAGTTAAGCATGCTAAGATATCTTAATGCTAATGTAACTTATGGTTAGTCATTGTGGAGCCAGAAGAGCAAAAAGAGCAGAAATAGAATGTAAATGAAGAAGAGATAGGTTCAGAAGTACTTATGGATGAAATCAAAACACGCCACTTTAGGGCAACAGATTAGAACAATGCGTGAATCAACAGAATTTTTATACTCATCCAACACTGGGTTCGAACCCACTATTTATAGGTCAGGTGCCTTTCACTCATCACATTGCACCACTTGGCCAACACACACTTACCCAGCTGTTAAAATTCAATAGTTTCAGGAGCTGCTGTAAGCACAGCAGAGCAGCAAGCATTTAAGCTCCAATAGCAGTGCAGAGCTGCAAGAACAAAAATAGCACAAATTGAATATACATGTAAATGAAGCACAGTGAGCATTTAAGCACCAACAGCAGTGCAGAGCCGGAAGGAATTGAAAACTTTATACGCAATTTTAAAGTCGTCCCTCATGGGACTCGAACCCACGACCAGAATGGTTCGGGATTTGAGATGCATGGTTTAGCCGATTGCGCCACTCAGAGGACATGATTTCCAAAGCAGCAGAGGAGAGGGTTCACTATGAGAATGAGAACCAGAACCAGATTAGCATGCTAAGCTAATTAATGCTAATTTAGCTTATGACTTGGCACATCCAATCCTGGCAAAATAGATATCCTCGGATTCGACATGGCGCAAAGAATCGATAGACACCAATTTTATGATTTTGTGGCAAACTGATTACAAGTTACAGCCTCTGAACCAATTTTGGGTCGACCTTGTTAAGTTTGCGACATCATAACTTCTTTTTTTCCCATATAACAAAAAAATTGGGAACAATACTTCTATGCGGCTCAGTCCGAAGATCATTTGAGCACATGTTTGGAGAAAATTGGACATATTTTGAAGGAGGAGTAGCGAAAAAAACTGTTTTACATTTTCTCCAATATGGCGGCCAGTCACATTGTTGAAAAATAGCATATGAGATATCGTTGAAATCAGGATAAGGCAAGGAATATTTTGACATAAAAAAATCAAATTTCAAGCAATGTTAGCAATAGTTATAAGCGTTTTTTCAAAAAACAATGATATCTCTGACACACTAGGTGGCGCTGTGATCAAACTTCTCAGGTACCTCCGGGCCATGCTAATGGTGATCCATACCAAATTTGGTGAAGAAATTTCAAATTGTTTAAAAGATATTGCAAATTATGACAAAATTCAAAATGGCGGACACGGGGTACATCCCATCATGGCAAAATCGATATCCACAGATTCGGCATGATGCAAGGAATCCATATATACCACAAATATGATTTTCGGACAAAGTGTTCAAAAGTTATTGGCCAAAATAGCAATTTTGCATATCTCATGACCCATAGGTGGCGCTGTTCCCAACTTTGGCATAGACCCTCAGACCATGCTTCCGATAAAGTGTACCAATTTTCATATCGATTGATCAAACTTTGGCTGAGATACAACATCTTAGCCAATTTTGAGTGGACCTTGTTAAGTTTGCGACACCATAAGTTTTGAACAAAGATGAATAAAAAAAATCGGGAACAGTACTTTTATGCGGCTCAGTCCGCAGATCATTTGAGTTTATGTTTGAAGAAAATTGGACAAAATTTGAAGGAGGAGTAGCGAAATAACTGAATACTGTACATTTCAAAATGGCCACTACTGTAATGGGCAGGGTCTTAATGTAAGGTATTGGTTGTGATCAGAATAATGAGTGGAATCAGGTGTACTAAGTTTCATGTCTCTAGATCAAAGGGTTCAAAAGTTATAATCATTTCAATGTTGAATTTTTGAACTGGTGGTGGCGCTATAGAGTTGGTCCTAGAGGGTCAAAAATTGGTTCAATTACTATGCATTAGCATCACTACAAGTGTGCCAAATTTCATCATTTTCCTATGTACGGTTCATAGGGCTGCCATAGACTTCCACTGGGAAGAAAGAAGAAGAAAGAAGAAGAAGAAGAAGAAAGAAGAAAAAGAAGAAAACTAACAGATACAATAGGTGCCTTGCCCCTTCGGGGCTTGGCCCCTAATAAGAAAACTAACAGATACAATAGGTGCCTTGCCCCTTCGGGGCTTGGCCCCTAATAATAATAATAATAATAAGAAAACTAACAAATACAATAGGTGCCTTGCCCCTTCGGGGCTTGGCCCCTAATATTTGTTAAGTGTAAAACTGTTTGGTCTGGTATGTTACTGAAACCACCACAACATCCATCTTTTCCAGATTCATGTACTGTGACATTTGAGCCTGTTGAATATCTCTTTCCTTCATCTTTATCTCCAGTTCTACTTGTAGTATCTTCATCTTAATTTCATGCTCCTCCTTAAGATACTTCAATTTATGTTCATGAAAATTATTAGCCAACTTTTCATGCACAGTGAGTCTTTTCTTCTGGTTACCAGTACTGGCAGACATTGCCACCCTTGCTTCTGAGGATGTGGAGGGTAAGCTGCTTTCCAATTCTTCAGTTCTGTTTTGACCTTCTCCTTGAAACATGAACTGGGGCCTGTTTCAATAAGGAGGTTCAACCAACTCTGAGTTAAAACTTGAACTCTGAGTTGACTTACCCTGAGATGGGAAACTCTGAGTTTTCGGTTACAGAACAGCTGAAATGAGTTGGTTCAATCAACTCTGAGTTGACTGACTCTGAGTTAAGCGCGTGCACCACAACTATAAAAAGCCATTATCAATGGAGCGCAGATATTATGAGTCACCATGGCAACAGCGCCAGACAAAAAGAGGTGTTGGGTGTAATTAATTATCAAGTAATCTAAATATTGCAATTTGATTAAAGGGATTACTCTTAATTCTTCTGTAATGTAAAATAAAATATGATGCAATTCCATTAAATAGGCTATAGACTATAGACCAACTCAGTATAAAACAATAGTGGATTTAACATACATTTTTTAAAAGGTATATTTTTTATGTAACCTTCTCCCTCTACACACTTTGATCAATTCAAGAATAATTCATGCAATTGTATATTGTTAATTTGAAAGCAGTAAAAGTGCAGTTTCTTGTCTCTCTTATTGTTCAAGTAGTTGAGGTTGATATAGGATTTAGTAATTAGTAATATGTAGACCAATACTTTCTAAAAATAGTAATTATTACATGAATCTAATTACACTGTTGAAGATGTCATTTGTAGTTAATAATTCATAACTATTTTAGAGTAACTTACCCAACTGTTATAATATCAGAGGTGAAACTGGAAGAATGTTATTCATCCTAAAGTAGGCTACTATTACTTTAAAATAATAAAATTTTACTTTAGTAGGCTACAAGTAAAAATACCAGTCTAAAAATCTACTCAAGTAAAAGTAAAATGTGAGTAAAAGTTGCTGAGTAACTTTTTTAACAGCGGGGGTTGGGGGGGGGGGGGGGGGGGGGGGGGGGGACTCTCCCATGTAGGGTTGTGGTTGTAACGTATGAGAGTTTCACAGTATGATAGCCGTCTCAGAAAATATCACGGTTTATGGTATTAAAAACTATTATTACATATATAAACTGCATTATTAAATTACGGTTATTATTATCATCAGTTAAAATGAAACATTTTGAGTTTGTTCAATAAAACATATCTAATCAACTAATTTCAATAATTGATTATGAATTAGATGAACATCTTATTTTTTATCTTTAATAACTTATTAAATTATGTTTAAAAAATAATTGAGTTCTATGAAATGTTTTTTATTCCGATTTTTTTTTAAATATGATTTAATACAAATATATTATCAAAAACGGTGGTAATCAAATAAAAGTTTAGCAAACGTTTTAATCCTTTTATTTTTTGGCAAAGTGCTGCAAAACAGATTTAGTCAATTAAACCGACAAACAATATATATTCCTTAAAGAATGTGTAAATACATTTTAGTATTATTGTTGGTGTTTAAACACTGCTTCCTCTTTAAAAAAGGGGAGGAGACCGCAAGAAACTCCGGGTTTACTGAAGAAAACCTGCTCCCGACCAGGTTAGGTTCACAGAGTAATTTACCATGGTAACTGACTCTGGGTATAAGCTACCTCTCTTTCAGAAACGGGCTTGACTTACTCTGCTTTCTCAGGTTTGACTTACCTCCCTTTCTGAAACGGAAAACCCAGAGTTTCCCTCATTTCAGGGTTAACATACTCAGAGTTTTCACTTAACCTCCTTTCTGAAACAGGCCCCAGTTCATATATGGTCAAATAAATACAGATTAAATGGGAAAATGTTTCACATCATAATATGATAGAAGCAAATATAAGTTTGAGAGGAGAGAAACAAAAGCCCAAATCAAATTCAAATACTTAATATAGGTGCATGTGATTCATCATCTGAACTGTCCAGATGGTCATCATCTGGTATTTTCTCCAAAGGTTGCTGATTCTCCATTATTCCTGTCAGTAACTCATCCAACACATCACAGTCTTTATTTGCAGGTCCTCCGCCAGTCTTAAACCTCTCTCTTCGAGCTTCAGCAACAGTTTTTTTTAGGTTTATTTCGATATTTTTCCACAACACCTGTATTAAATAACTATTATAAATACAACAGTAGTTTTAAAAAGCCATAATAAAATTAATGATTCTTACCTGAAGTTGTTGTATTGTTCTTGTAGACGTGTGTTCCTTTGCATTAAATTCATTACAAATAGATGTCCAGGCATTCCTTTTCTTTGATTCAACAGCTGATGTGTGCAGTTTATCTCCGATAACAGGATGTCTCGAAACTATTTGCTTTAAAATACTTCTCATGTTCAGAAAAGTTCTTTGAGCGCACTCTCTTTTGAACTTCCATTGCCATTTGCTTCTCAGTTGCATACAATTTTAACCTTTTCTTGGTTCATTCCATTGTTTATAGGCAACCTCAATTCAGATAATCCTGATTTGCACAGGTAGTAGTAAATTAATAGAGTGTATTTTTTAGTTGAGGACTCCATAGTCCAGGTGTTAGTAATCTGTACTTAATCTGTGTTTCAGAGAGCCATTTTTTAAGACATGATTAAGGCTATGTTTACACGGAAACGTTCTGAAGAGAAAACGCAAAAGTGGCGTTGCGTTATAGATTTTTATTCTGCGTTTAGACGAGCGTTATGTTTGGGAAATACGCGTGCATACGGTGACGCAAAAGTGTGTGAAATTCGATGTAGTATGCACTCCAGGCGGCTAGGTGGCAATGTGAAGCACTGCAACACAACAAACCAATGTCTGAGAATATTTTGTACAACTGCTGAAAAGACTCTTGTATGTTTATCAGAGCTGCTAGGGCAACTTGAAGGTCTGACGTATGGAAATAATCCGACATGTTGGTTGTTATTTTCCTGTACTGGCCCATGCCTGTGTCGTAAACACGTACGCGACGAGAGTCAACGTGAGCAGATTTGCGTTTTTACCGTTTAGACGGGGACGCTCAGGGTGGTTTCACTTTTTTGCGTTTTTAAGCCCCCAAAACGCCGTCGCCGTGTAAACGAAAGGCACATCTGATAAAATATTTTTTACGTTTTCACCCGGAATCGTTCTCGTGTAAACAGGGCCTAACTATTCTAGATTAAGGCCTACTCCTGTCTTAATTTAATCTTGGTCCGGGAAACCGCCCCTATAAATGTCAAAATAAAAAGTTTTAATTGTATTTTACCTGATTCTCCTGTGGCTTCCATGTTTTTGGATTGGGACAATTCTGACAGAATTTGTCAGGAGTCAAGACGAGATTCAGTTGCAGGCTCAAACAAAAGTTTATTGGCTGAAGAAACAGTCCAAAAATAGTAACAGAAAAATCAAAACAAAACAAAAAACAGTCGAGAAATCCAGCAGTAGGCAGAAGGCAAAACTGAAACTTGAGAACGCTGGAAGTCCGACTCCTTATATGGCGAACAGAGCGCAAAGCTCAGCGGAGAAACAGCGGGCGCCAGGCAGAGGAGAAGAGGCAGAAAAGGAGTCGCACGCTGAGGAGGGCAAAAGGGCTGGAGCGGGGAGACGGGATCAAGCAGAAACCCAGGCGACAGAGGAGATCGACAGATGCACTAAATAAAAAAACAAACAGGGAAAATAAACAGCACTGGAGCCTCAAACAGGACAAAACAAGACACGATGGAAAGCTATCAATAATAGGCTGCTCGAAGCGTAACGGGAAACAATTCAAACACAATAACAGCGGAACACACGCGAGCTGTCAAAACAGTCGAGTACAGTGAAACCACGCCCTCTTGATGTAAATCTAACCCTAACCATAGAAAATTAACTTACACATGTGAGCTCTGTGTGAAAGGCCAGGGCTGATTCAAAAACATTTTTTGCATCTTTAATTTATATTCTATCTTGAAGAGCATTTTTGATTTATTCATCCCAGTGTTAAATAACTGCATGTAATAATTATATAATTATATAGACACAGGTAGATGTGAAAATGCATAAAACAAGCACACACACACACACACACACACACACACACACACACACACACACACACACACACACACACACACACAGTAAACTTTAAAAATGCAGTTTGAGAATGAATGCATCCATATGTGTTGGGTGCTATCTATGGTCCTGAACACTGGTTGCTGTCACGGTTGCCGCCCTCTCTCCGTGGTGCAGAAGATGGAGCATGTTTCCGTTTGAGGACCCCGATCTATCTATCTATCTATCTATCTATCTATCTATCTATCTATCTATCTATCTATCTATCTATCTATCTATCTATCTATCTATCTATCTATCTATCTTTATGTCTGTCTGTCTGTCTGTCTGTCTGTCTATCTGTCTCTAAAGGTATTATCATACACTGTATCATTCTGGTTTTCATCTTTAATCATTCATTTATACACTTTATAATGCTAAGTGTATCATTCTGTTTCCTATTCAACTGGGCCCTCTGTTGGACAGCAAAAGGTATTATCATACATTGTATCATCCTGGTTTTCATCTCTAATCTTAACCCTAACCTTAAATTCTCATGAGTATTCTTTCCTCTTCCTCTTCACTAAATGGCTACCCTTCTCTCTTCACTCTTTTTTCTAACGCAAACTTCAGCTAACCCTACACTCACATCTGGCCTACCAGTCACAACCCTGGGGCATATTACCCGAGGTACACGACCCCTACTGGCCTAAACCTACCAGTGCTTTCCCTGATCGATTGCTCCTGTCTGCCTCGCTGCCTGCTGTGTGTGAGTGTGTTTGCTCCGAGGCTGTAAGCTCCGTCTAAGCCTCGTATTTCTTTCTGTTTTGAACCATCATTTACTATCATTTCTAGTTGTTTATACTACTAATTACAGTTTACCTAACATCTCAGATTAACCTAATATCGCTAGCTTCCGTTATTGTTAGCACAACACGCTAGTATCTTGCTAGCCTGTTAACGCGCCACCTGTGTGCTTAGTTATTTATTTATTTTTCTTGTGCGCGCCCGTGCATCTGAGTTCATAAAAAGCCCAGGTGAGTAAGAATCAGTCAACAAACACGGTGAGTAATGTCTGTTATTGTCACCTGCACCTCATGCCATATGTTTACCATAGCCTTCCCCGTCGGCAATTTAGGGTTTATATGTGATAAATGCAAGGAGACAGTCAGGCTGACGGAGAAGATTTCAGAATTAGAGACGCATCCAAAATTCCATTGAGGATAGTAAGTGTGCTCGAGCCTTAGATACTACTTTGGATGCGCCTAGTATAGTGAACCATTTACATGATTCGGTTCCGGCTGAGTTATTGCCTGTGCAGCCAGGCAGATGGGTGACTGTAAGAGATCCCTCTAGTCGCGGATCAAAAAACCAATCTTCCATTCGGATTACCATAACAAATCGATTTGCCCCACTCAGTGAAACACCCACTGAGAATGCTGTTGATTGTGCCCTGGTAATTGGCGATTCTATTACACGGAACGTGACAATAGAGACACCAGCCACCATAGTCACGTTTGCCGGGAGCCAGAGCGCCTGACATCAAAGCAAATTTAAAAGTGCTGGCTAATGCTAATCGTAAATTCTCTAAGATTGTTATTCACGTCGGCACTAATGATGTTCGACTTCGCCAGTCGGAGATCACCAAAATTAATATTAAAGAGGTGTTTGAACTCACAAGTACGATGTCAGGCACTGTAATCTGCTCTGGCCCCCTTCCTGTTCGAAGGAGTGATGAGATAGTTAGTAGATTGTGTTCACTCAATGGCTGTCTGTCTAAGTGGTGTCCGCAACATAATATAGAATTCATAGACAATTGGAAAAGTTTTTGGGGCAAACCTGACCTGTTGAAAAGAGATGGTATTTATCCCACCTGGGATGGTGCTGCTCTTCTCTCTAGTAATTTGGCTCATAGTCTTAGAGATAAAACATGACAATCTGGGGCTCAGGTCAGGAAGCAGACAAACTGGCTAAACCGACCGTCTGCTAGCGGCCTTGCGTCACCAAGGTCAGATAAATCCCATCACATAGAGACTCTTTCACCTAGATATCATCTTATAGAGACTGTCTGTTCCCCGAATTTGGAAATCCAAAAAACGTCCAAACCTATCTAAGGTTAAAAATGTAATTGATGTTCAACAAATAAAAAACAAATATAATACAGATGAGCAAACGATAAAGCTTGGTTTGCTGAATATTCGATCCCTTAATTCAAAAGCGCTCATAGTTAATGATAAGATTAAAGACTATAACCTAGATGTGCTGTGTTTGACAGAAACCTGGCTAAAACCAAACGATTACATTACTTTAACCCTCAGAGACCTAAGGGTATTTTTACAATAAATTTTCCGTCTGGTGTTATTAACTAAAAAAGCTTGTAAAACATCAACCCTTTTGTGCACAGACAATTGACACACCTCTTTTTTTTCAGGACAAATTGAACTTTCAGCACATTTGTGTTACATTGATGTCACCTGAATGTAAAATAAGTTATGGGACCATAAAGACAAATGAAAAAATAAATCGGAAATTGAATCACTCAAATATTTATTGAAATCACACAGAAATAAATAAAAGCTAAGCAAATTTCCTCTGGAAAACAGTTTGTTCATGTCTTTGGAGTCCTGGAGCACAGGAATAAACATTATAACTTGTACAGAACCAAAACTATTGACATTTTTCCAAAAGAAGTCCAGGCGCTTTCATGAAATTCACTGGTGCCAAGCCTCAAAACAGTTCCTATCAGCAATCACAAAGAGGGCCACATCACAGGCTTTGCATTTATATTTTATTTATTTTATTTATTATTTTATTTATTCTATTCTTTTTATACTACATTTATACTTCTATAATACTTTTTTACAGTAAATAAATAAATGGCACTTCAGCTGGGTCTATCCTGGTAATCTAGTTCCTCATCTGTCAAAAAGCTCTGTTCTCCTGAAAATCCATCTTTCAGAGCTCGATTTCATCTATTACTCTGTGTTCTCTGTGAAAGCTGCGTCTCCGTCCTATGGTCTCCGTGCGTCTCTCTCTCTCTCTCTCTCACTCTCTCCCTTGGTGTGTGCGTAATGACCCAATGACGCACCCAATGTTTACGACGGATCAGCCTGTAATTGGTCAAAAACCATCACGTGGACATCCAAAATGGCAGCTAGCATCGAGCTAGCGGCAAATATGACGGAATATTTATAAATTATGGACTTCAAGTGTATCAAAGTTGGATATAAACGTTTGGATTTATTGCTGAAAAACTCAGAAAGTATGCACAAGTTCCAGGCTGGATAGAAAACCTTCTGTAAAGGCTAGAAAGACACCAAAGACACCCCCGTGATGGCTAGCTCGTTAGCTTTCTGCTGGAAAAAACGGTAAGAAAATCCATAAATCTGTCATCGAGTTATATCATAATTTCTCGGAGCTGATTTGTGGCGTCGTCGACGATGCCGTCGGGCTCAGAGGGTTAAATGAGTCCACCCCGCAAGATTATTGTTATAAACATGAGCCTCGTCCGAAAGGCAAAGGGGGAGGTGTTGCTGTAATTTATAGTAATATTCTCAAAACCACTAAGAAATCTAGTTTTAAATGTACTTCTTTTGAAGTGTTGGTGCTTAAAGGGTACCTATCATGGAATTTTGAAAATTGCCCTTCATGTAGTGTGTAACATAGATCTAAGTGAACGAAAACATCCTGCAAAGTTTTAAATATGAAAGTTCACCGTATACAAAGTTATTGTCTCTCAAAAGTAAGAGTCGACTCTGAGTCGCTGATATGAATCGATAGACGAACGATGCATTTTCTCTATTTTTCGTACGTCACTTGTACAAATTATTTGAATAAGACACGCCCACTCATTGCGCGCGCCAGACACCAGTGAAAACATCATGTCGACGAGCTGTTCTGAAGTGCGAATCAAAAGCGAACTTTTTTTTCACTGCCCAGGGACGAGCATGTGAAGAATCTGGCTAGAGTTTATATTTACAACTATACCACACAAGTATAGCCACCTTGAGCTGTGTTCGCGTCATTTTAATGAGGATTCCTTTACAAACATAAATGCTTTCAAGTCGCATTCGCGAGTCGCCTGATACTGAAGGAACGTTTAGTACCAAGTTTATTTGGATCGGCTTCCTCCTCCGAATCACAACCTGTAAGTACTGTTAATAAGATGAATGTGTATTTATTAGTGGTCAATTATGTAGTAGAAATGTGTAATTATTTTTGAATTTGAAGCATTCTAGACTGAGAAAAGGCAAAAAATGTATTTTTTACTCATGTGGCTGAAAGACAGCAACTCCCAGAATGCACTTGCTTTGCTGCTCTTACGAGGCCACTCCCAAACCACGCCTACCGGTTACAGGCGGCAGAATCCGAAAAATGGATACAAATATGCTTGCTTTGATACATCGTGAGTTATTTGATAAATTTCCATCGAAATGGTGCTAAATTGCGTTGTACTGGGATGTACTAGCCTAATGTATATAACACAACTTACACTTTCACATTAAAAATATGATGCAAGGCAGGAACATGTCAACAGAGTAGCTTAGTAGCTCTGCATATGAACTGTTTTCCACCAATTGAAATCACTATTTCTCTAAGTTAATACATTATCTAGGCTAATCCATACTCTAGTAACACTAAAGGTTTATAAAAAGAACCACAACCAATGTGAGTTATAACTTTTAATCAAAAAAATATCTGTTTCCATCGCCCGCCCCAGCTCGAGTCTGGCCGGGCTCAGGTCTCGCTCCGGCTGCCTCTCGTTCCTCCGTCTCCCGCAACTGTTTATCGCTGTATTGCGGCTCGTACAGGTCTCGCTCCGGCGGCCTCTCGTTCCTCCGTCTCCCGCAACTGTTTATCGCTGTAGTGGGGCTCGTACAGGTCTCGCTCAGGCTGCCTCTCGTTCCTCCGTCTCCCGCAACTGTTTATCGCTGTATTGCGGCTCATACAGGTCTCGCTCCGGCCGCCTCTCGTTCCTCCGTCTCCCGCAACTGTTTATCGCTGTACTGCGGCTCGTACAGGTCTCGCTCTGGCCGCCTCTTGTTCCTCCGTCTCCCGCAACTGTTCATCGCTGTAGTGGGGCTCGTACAGGTCTCGCTCTGGCCGCCTCTTGTTCCTCCGTCTCCCGCAACTGTTTATCGCTGTGGTGGGGCTCGTACAGGTCTCGCTCTGGCCGCCTCTTGTTCCTCCGTCTCCCGCGACTGTTTATCGCTGTATTGCGGCTCGTACAGGTCTCGCTCCGGCCGCCTCTTGTTCCTCCGTCTCCCGCAACTGTTCATCGCTGTATTGCGGCTCGTACAGGTCTCGCTCCGGCCGCCTCTCGTTCCTCCGTCTCCCGTAACTGTTTATCACTGTAGTGGGGCTCGTACAGGTCTCGCTCTGGCCGCCTCTTGTTCCTCCGTCTCCCGCAACTGTTCATCGCTGTAGTGGGGCTCGTACAGGTCTCGCTCTGGCCGCCTCTTGTTCCTCCGTCTCCCGCAACTGTTCATCGCTGTAGTGGGGCTCGTACAGGTCTCGCTCCGGCTGCCTCTCGTTCCTCCGTCTCCCGCAACTGTTTATCGCTGTGGTGGGGCTCGTACAGGTCTCGCTCTGGCCGCCTCTTGTTCCTCCGTCTCCCGCAACTGTTTATCGCTGTGGTGGGGCTCGTACAGGTCTCGCTCTGGCCGCCTCTTGTTCCTCCGTCTCCCGCAACTGTTTATCACTGTAGTGGGGCTCGTACAGGTCTCGCTCTGGTCGCCTCTTGTTCCTCCGTCTCCCGCAACTGTTTATCGCTGTGGTGGGGCTCGTACAGGTCTCGCTCTGGCCGCCTCTTGTTCCTCCATCTCCCGCAACTGTTTATCGCTGTGGTGGGGCTCGTACAGGTCTCGCTCTGGCCGCCTCTTGTTCCTCCGTCTCCCGCAACTGTTTATCGCTGTGGTGGGGCTCGTACAGGTCTCGCTCTGGCCGCCTCTTGTTCCTCCGTCTCCCGCAACTGTTCATCGCTGTATTGCGGCTCGTACAGGTCTCGCTCCGGCCGCCTCTCGTTCCTCCGTCTCCCGTAACTGTTTATCACTGTAGTGGGGCTCGTACAGGTCTCGCTCTGGCCGCCTCTTGTTCCTCCGTCTCCCGCAACTGTTCATCGCTGTAGTGGGGCTCGTACAGGTCTCGCTCTGGCCGCCTCTTGTTCCTCCGTCTCCCGCAACTGTTCATCGCTGTAGTGGGGCTCGTACAGGTCTCGCTCCGGCTGCCTCTCGTTCCTCCGTCTCCCGCAACTGTTTATCGCTGTTCTGCGGCTCGTACAGGTCTCGCTCTGGCCGCCTCTTGTTCCTCCGTCTCCCGCAACTGTTTATCGCTGTGGTGGGGCTCGTACAGGTCTCGCTCTGGCCGCCTCTTGTTCCTCCGTCTCCCGCAACTGTTTATCACTGTAGTGGGGCTCGTACAGGTCTCGCTCTGGTCGCCTCTTGTTCCTCCGTCTCCCGCAACTGTTTATCGCTGTGGTGGGGCTCGTACAGGTCTCGCTCTGGCCGCCTCTTGTTCCTCCATCTCCCGCAACTGTTTATCGCTGTGGTGGGGCTCGTACAGGTCTCGCTCTGGCCGCCTCTTGTTCCTCCGTCTCCCGCGACTGTTTATCGCTGTAGTGGGGCTCGTACAGGTAGCCGCGAGCATCAGATCTTCGAAATCCCCTTCTGCCATTTCAACTTCAAAACTATCTTCCGCCGTCGTGATTAGCCTACTATACAAACTTTCTACACAGACCAAGAGGCAAGAGCCTGTTAGCTTAGCTTCTACAGAAAGATGGCTGACATTATCTTTACATTCTGGGAGTGAGATCCCGCCCCATATGGGCGTGGTGAAAACATGCGGAACACTGGCTGTAGTCTTTAGCCTCTGGCACAAAAATCCTCCGATGACGCAAAATGATGATTTTTGCGTCATCGGAGGATTTTTTCCAGACTAAAAATTAATTTTTGGGGGGGGGGGGGGGGGGGGGGGGGGGGGGGGGGGAAGCACGGTAATTCAAAAATGCTACTGGTTTTCTACTGATACAAAGCTTAATGCTAAATCCTGAACTTTCCCTTTAAGAGAGCAGCCAGAAAAATGGAGCGAAACTGGAAGAAAACAAAACTAGAGGTTTTTCGGATTTCATGGAAGGAGAGCTCGATAGCTTACAGAGAGGCTTTAAAAGCTGCTAGATCTGCTTATTTTTCAAATCTATTAGAAGAAAATAAACATAATCCTAGGTATTTATTTTAAAAAGTGACTAAACTAACGAAAAAAAAGCTTCAAGCCCAGAAGTTTCCAAAAAACACAGCAGTAATGACTTTATGAACTTCTTCACTTATAAGATCGATAATATCAGGGACAAAATTATAACTATGCAAACGTCTACTACAGTATCGCATCAGGGAGTGAAGTGTAGTCTCCATGATGAAAAACTTGATTCATTTGTTGCAATAGGAGAGGAAGAATTTTGCAAACTCGTTAAATCATCTAAATCGACAACTTGTATGTTAGACCCTATACCGACTAAGCTACTGAAAGAGATGCTTCCAGAGGTCATAGATCCTCTTCTAAATATCATTAATTCATCTTTGTCTCTAGGATACGTACCAAAAACCTTTAAAGGGATACTCCACTTTTTTTGGAAATAGGCTAATTTTACAACTCCCCCAGAGTTAAACAGTTGAGTTTTACCGTTTTCAAATCCATTCAGCCGATTTTCTGATATTTAGAAGAATATCAGTAACCAGACAGTTTCTGGTCTCATTGACTTCCATAGTATATTTTTTTCCTACTATGGAAGTCCATGAGACCAGAAACTGTCGGCTTACTGATATTCTTCTAAATATCAGAAAATCGGCTGAATGGATTTGAAAACGGTAAAACTCAACTGTTTAACTCTGGGGGAGTTGTAAAATTAGCCTATTTCCAAAAAAAGTGGAGTATCCCTTTAAGCTGGCTATGATTAAACCGCTTGTTAAAAAAACGCCAACTTGATCCTAAAGAATTAGTCAATTATCTGTGAGGATTTTCAGTCCGGATTTAGACCGTACCATAGTACTGAGACTGCTCTCATTAGAGTCACAAATGATTTGCTCTTATCATCCGATCGTGGTTGTATCTCTCTATTAGTGTTACTCGATCTTAGTGCTGCATTTGATACTATCGACCACAACATTCTTTTAAATAGACTAGAAAACTATGTTGGCATTAGTGGAATTGCACTAGCAGGGTTTAAATCATACTTATCTGACCGTTATCAGTTTGTAGCAGTAAATGGAGAGATGTCTTATCAATCACAAGTTCCGTATGGCGTACTACAAGGCTCAGTACTAGGACCGCTGCTCTTCACTCTGTAAATGCTCCCATTAGGAGATATAATTAGGAAACATGGAATTAGCTTTCACTGTTATGCTGATGATACTCAGCTGTATATTTCTTCAAAATCTAACGAAACTAACCAATTCACAAAATTAACGGAATGGATAGCTGATATAAAAAATTGGATGACTAGTAATTTCCAACTACTAAATTCTGAAAAAACAGAGATTCTAATTATTGGACAAAAAACTTCCTCACCAAATAACCTAGAATACTGTCTAACACTTGATGGCTGCTCTGTTAAGTCTTCGTCGTCAGTTAGGAACCTGGGTGTGCTCTTTGATACCAATCTTTCATTTGAAAGTCACGTGTCTAGTATCTGTAAAACAGCATTTTTCCATCTAAAAAAATTATTATGCTCATATGCTCTCAATGACAAATGCGGAACAATTAGTTCATGCGTTCATGACCTCAAGGCTAGATTATTGTAATGCTCTACTGGGTGGTTGCCCTGCACGCTTAATAAACAAACTACAGCTAGTTCAAAACGCAGCCGCTAGAGTTCTTACCAGAACCAGGAAGTATGACCATATTAGCCCGGTTCTATCAACACTGCATTGGCTGCCTATTAAACATCGTATAAATTTTAAAATATTGCTGATTGCTTACAAAGCACTAAATGGTTTAGCTCCCCAGTGCTTGAGCCAGCTCTTAACGCATTATAGTCCTTCACGTCTACTGCGATCTCAAAATTCTGGCCAGTTGATAATACCTAGAATATCAAAATCGACTGCTGGCGGTAGATCCTTTTCCTATTTAGCACCAAAACGTTGGAAAAATCTTCCTAACATTGTCCAGGAAGCAGATACAGTCTGTCAGTTTAAAGCTAGACTAAAAACACATCTCTTTGACCTAGCATTCACATAATACATTATCGACTTCTATAATTAAATGTTAGGCTGCATAGATTAGGCCAGCCAGAACTGGGAACACTTCCCTTAAATCCTGATGTACTCGTTACATCATAAGAAGAATGGCATCTACGCTAATTTAGTGTCTTTGTTTATCCCGAGGTTTTCCTGCAGCCTGCTGGATCCAGGCCATTTCCAGATTTGACGAAGGACCTTCGCCTGGACCCGATGACAACGCAGTGCTGAAGTGCCAACTAGCCTCTCCCTATGGAGGATCCCTATTCCACTCTACAGATTAAGCGCTGTGGAAATTCCGGTTTCGCGTACCTACCCGAAATGATAAAATAAAATTCTGCATCAAAATTTATAGGCAAGACAAGTAATTTGTTTAGGCATGGTTTGTAGCGAATTACAAACCTGCGCACATATATTCAAACGCACATAACTATAGAATCAATTCTTAATGCGCATGTGTCATGAGCTGGGTTTGTTCTCTTTCTCTCTCTCTCTCTTTACTCTCTCTCTCACTCTCTTGTTTCTCTCTCTCTATTTCTCTCTCGCTTTGGCCCTGCCTGTCTTTTCCCACCTGTTCCTCATTGCAATCAGTGATGCGCTGCTTCTCTGTTTCACCTGTTCTCACTATTCATACTCTCTCTCTACTTCTAGTGTTTGTTCCCCTTGTTCTTGGTCAGATTATTTCTGTGAGTTATGTCTGTGTAGTTTGTTAACTCATGAGAATTTACCTTGTATTATCTTGTCTTGTCTAGAGTAGTGATGGGCAGATCGAGGCTTCGTGAAGCAATGAAACAGTTGAAGCAAATGTGCCATTTTGTTTCGAGGCTTCGAATCAATCCTAAACCCGTCTCCACGGTGACACCTAGTGGTCACTTGCAGGTGTTGATCTGAAACAACCTTTACAAAGAGCTAATAAAAAATGTGTTGTGTGTTTTTTTTATTATTGTATTTTTGTAATATATGAAGCTTGTAACCTGTAGTTTCTTCACATTGCATAATGTGATTTTGGTCATGAAAAATGAATATTAATAAAAATAAATCAAGCCACAATGTCTCACTTTCTTATAGATTTTTATTCAAAAATATTAATTTTTCTGCTGTTGAAGGACTCAGCCTACTTCTTTTTTTAAAGATAATTTCTCCAGCCTTTGAAAAAATTCTCTCACAAGGGACACTTGTTGCTGGCATACAAAGATATTTTTTAGCTAGGACATACAAATGAGGAAAGATTACTGCTCTCTCTTTCCAGTAAGTTAGAGGATCATGAGTTCTGGGCAAAAACGCATCGCTGAGGTATTTTTTCACTTCCACTGTGGCATCAGCTGTAGGATTGTGTATCATCTGGGTCTCACGGATACGATTGTCAAAATGTTCCCATAAACTGTCCTGTGTTTCAACTGGTGTTGATGTTGATGGTGATGGGTCTGATGTTGACATTTGTGGTTCTGAATTAAAAGAAAACGGCAATTAGTAACAAATCATAAACTGACAACACATATGAAGTATAAATTTCATGAATCACATTACATAAGATAACATAGACTGAAACTCACCAGGAGTTGTGTTTGAACGCATCAGTGAAGCACACTCCACTGTGATGTGCTTTTCAGCATCCAGGGCTTTGGCAGGATTTCCAAAAGCCACATTTTTAAACCTTGGGTCCAGCAGTGTAGCCAGTGCCAAGGCTCTAAAAGTCTCGTACCCTCCACATTTGGAGTGCAGACCTTCTTGTAGATGTGAGCCTATGAGCCAACACAAGAGAAAACCATATTAATTAAAATAATGACAACAATATGAGAGTTATGGCCAATTACACGTATGGTCATAGTGTTCTACCTAATTGTACAGTTGATTCCTGCGTTGCATTTCCTTTTTTCTGTGCAAGCTTGTGCTGCAACATCCTGTACAATGGTATGAGCTTTGAAGCAGACACTCTCTGTTCCTCTGACATCTCTGTTGTTGCTAGTTTGAATGGTTGAAGAAGTGTCAATGACTGTTGAATAATGTCATACTCAAGACTTGTCAGGGGAGCAGTATCACTGTTTAAATTGGCAAGTGCAGCACCCACTGGCTCACGTTGCTCATACAAGCGTTGTAGCATGTCGAATGTGCTGTTCCATCTCGTTTCAACCTCCTGTATCATTTTCAGACTTGGTCTGCCCATCAAGCTCTGCATCTCCACAAGCTTGTCCTTTGCTTTGCAGCTGGATCTGAACAACCCCACTATCTTTCTGGCTTTCTGGCGAATTTCATTGATGACTGGGGTTTGATCCAGGGCCTTTTTCACTATCAAATTCAAATTATGAGCAAAACATGGGACATGGCGAAGGTGGAGTAGCTGGGCACTTAGGATCATGTTGGATGCATTGTCAGTCACCATGCACTGAACTTTGGAGGTTATTCCCCACTCAGCCATTAGCAAGGCTTTAGCCTCCATGAGATGCTGGGCTGTGTGGGTTTGGTAAAACCTCCTTACACCAGTAAAACAGTTGCCATTGTTGCCTCTGGTGTTATGTAATGGCATGTTACACCAAGATATCCATCCATATTAATGGAAGACCACATGTCAGCCGTAAGGCTAACAAATTCCGCCTTTTGTAGGTCCTCCATTGTCTTCTCCTTGGTTGTGTTGTACCTTTCGCTGACCATTGTTTTAAGCACCTTCCGGGATGGGAGGACATAGCTTGGATCAAGCTTGTTCACAAAGGCCCTGAAACCCTCATCCTCCACGATGGTGAAGGGCTGCAGATCCTTCACCACCATGTTCAGAAGAGCCTCATCCAATTCCCTCTGTCTGCCTTTTAAAAGAGAAGATAAAACATACTTTCAGACAAATATATTGGAAAAATAGTAGCCTACCGTGAAAGTAGTCTACTGGTTCATTTGGAAACCTTCCTAAACAAAGTTATGTTATGAATATTTATGCTCAGTGTGCAGAGAAAGATAAAGTGCATTGTAGAAGTACAACAATTACAAAAAAAAAAAAAGATGTCTTGGCTGTAGATTGGGTACTCATATGTAGACATATAAAATGTATATTCACAAAATATAATATATTGACAACATATATTATATTCTCAGTCAAGCTGTTTTTAAAGTGATTGGCAGTTGTGATTGGGATGTTAGGCATGTCTTAGTCCACGGCCTTTCTAAACAATGGCCCAACAGTTAGTTATTATATCTCACTTATAATTAGCCTATATTTCAAACAATGCATATTACCTTGCTTAGATGGCCCAGCAGTGTCAGTAGCAGGCCTTGGTACAGGGGGAACACTACCATCCTCTGCACCCTGCAGAATGGCAGGATGAGTGCTCCTCAAATGGCGCATCATGGATGATGTATTGTTGCAGTAGGCTAGCTGCCGATCACAATACACACATCTCACTTTATTTGGGGTTTCCAAATGGAAATGCTCCCACACCACAGATCTACGGCATCTCTTCTGTGGAGCCTCCATTTCTATCTATCTATCTATCTATCTATCTATCTATCTATCTGATTGTGGCAGTATGAGTTAGTCTAATGAGCTGCGTTCCTTGGGTCACTCCCCGTGTGAAGCTCCGCCCTATAAATAGCGCGTAATCCCTCTGACACCCTCTCTTGCTCATCGGTGACAGGAAGTTGTGTTGTGCTTCCTGGTCTCGCTCTCCGTGGGCGGTGTTGTGCTGCGCTAACAGGTAGGGTGGCGGCTTTGCTGTCTCCGTGCGAACATTGTTTCCTGCCGTCTTGCTTACTGGTACTATGTGGTTGCTTGCGTTCGTAGATCTCCGGTCGGATGGACGAACTTTCATCTCGTCGTTCAATTCATTGAACCACTGAACACACTGCATTATCAGTGCCGTGGGCACTCGTCGAGCTTTCTCCCTCGGGTATGTCTGAATGATGGGTATGTATCTCAGATGATGTGGGATTTATATCTGGTTTCTTATTAATTGGGGGTTAATAGTAATTTTTCTTTGTGTAGCTAACAGGAATGAGGCCAGTTTAACCGGAGATCATCAATAGCTGCACAGGACCGATTCGCTGGCTGCTGTTTTGTCTGCCGTTTTGTTTTGCTTTGTGGTGTTCTGTCTGCTGTTTTGTTTTGTTTTGCTTTTGCCGTTTCGCCTGCGGCTATATCGTGGATTTTTGCCCAGTCAAGGTGCTGTTTTGTATACATTTCTGTGTTTTATCTATGTCTCCGTCTAGCGATATGGGCCACTTTGCCCGGGCCACTGCCTTGTTTGTGTAAATAGCGTACCAGCGGGTGGAGTAGATCGCTGTACGCTCGTCTTGCTATCACGGCCACTGGGTAGTTACGGCTGTCTGGCCAAAAGTATGTGGCATTTGTTCCATAAGTGCTATTGTTTTTATGACATCTGAATAGCTCAAGGGGTTGGGGCTTTATATTATAATTTTGCTGATTTGAGGAGTTTGTTTTCTGGGTTTGTTTTCTTTTGGTTTGTTTGTTTGTTTTTGATTCCAATTTAGATTAAAAGTGTTATATTTCATTTGGTTTATTTTTCTTTCTTTTTTTATTTACTGGGTTTGTGTATATATATATATATATATATATATATATATATATATATATATATATATATATATATATATATATATATATATATACAGTTTTCTTTATACTGCCGTATTATAACCATTGTTGGTTTTGGCAGTCCTTTTGTATTTTGTGATAAGTGTATGTTGGTTTTGATTTTCTTTTGATTACTGAATTAAGAAACATTTATTTGTTTATTTTTCTGTGATATTTCTACTGCCTCTTTAGAGCCCTTGTTGGTTCTGGCAGTCATTTTGTGAAGTTCATTTCTATTTTTATTTTCTTTAATTACTGAATTGCGAACGTTTATTCGTTTATTTTCTTGTGATATGACAAGTATTGATTTGTTTGATTTTTGTATTTTCTTTTTGGTACATCTTTGTTGAAAGAGTGTGTTTGCGCATTTTCTTTTGTCTTTTTTCTGTTACAGTAGCTGAGAGCCGGAGGTGGTATTGGGTTCGGGGTGGCATTATCCCCGTTTGGAGTGCTGTTGACTTCCCTGTTTGCATTGGTGTTTATTGGGGGTGTGTGTGTGTGTTTACTGGGGGGTTTCCTGGGATCGTTTGCTGCCTTTTGAATCCTTGGCCTCCATCTGTAAGCCTCAGCAATTTTGTTTCTTTTTTTTCTTTTTTTCTCTTGTTTTGTGTTCTCTGCCCTGAGAGATGACTGTTTTAAACTGTTAAATTATTTGTATTAATAAAAGTTGTGCCTTCAAAATCGAGCATGGTCTTCGGCTCTATTGTACACGTACCTGTGTGTCTTTAGCTGTTGGATTAATAGATCTTGAGTAGAAAAATCATTCTCTGGGTGAAATTCCCAGGGTGGCGTAGTCGGTGTTTAGTCTGTCCTGGTATCGAGCGCCACATATTATCTATCTATCTATCTATCTATCTATATGTATCTATCTATCTATATGTATCTATCTATTAATTTATATGTAGCCTATCTATCTAATAATCTATATGTATCTGTAATATGTATCTATCTATTAATCTATATATATATATTTCTATCAATGCATCTATTAATGTGTCACTGTATGTACTCTGTGTGTCTCTAAGTCAATGTGTAAATGTAAATTAAATCCTAAATATAACTAAACAAATCGCACTATAAATGTCACTATATCACCAAAAATCCGCTATCTCAAAACCAAACTCCTCTCACAAAAACCCACGATATGAAAATGCGTTAACATAACTTTTATACTGTGTGATTGTGTGATTTGTTCCCGAATCGACCAATCAATGAAACCCCGATTCGGCGGAGCACTCCACCTGATGAAACACTTAGAAGCTTCATTTAGCCGTTGTCACGTG
This sequence comes from Chrosomus eos, assembly GCA_036326025.1. NCBI lineage: Eukaryota > Metazoa > Chordata > Actinopteri > Cypriniformes > Leuciscidae > Chrosomus > Chrosomus eos. The sequence goes on from CM070838.1 coordinate 36,417,408, forward strand.
ACGTGGGTGTTTTGAATCACGTTTCGGATCAGTGTTTCGAATCATCTTTGCTTCGGGATCTCGCAAAGCTTCGGAACGTCTGTTTCGCGCCAGCCATCCTTAGTCTAGAGTAGTGATGGCCAAATGAAGCGTTTCGAAGCATTATTGCTTTCCGATACAGTTGTGTCGAAAATGGTTCATTACTCGAAGCTTCATTCAGATAGAAATTGCAGCACCATCTTCTGGTGAAGTAAATGTAATGCAACAAAGCTGACAACCATAAAATGCAAGGCTTATGTTAACGCCCCGTTTATGACGTGTTTACCGAGGCGATCAAAGCTGAAACTGTGTTAGTGCTGTGAAACACATTTATGTAGGTGAATTTCATGTGTTCACCTTGATAATAAAACATTAAGCATGATGTGTGTGTGTGTGTAATAATTTCTTTAGACAAGGACAGAAGATCAGACCAGCTTAAAAAAATTTGGAAACCATCACAGAAATTCTAATGGTTTCTATTAAACTGGCTTTTACCATTTAAACCACTACAGAAATCTTTTTGTAGTGTGTTTGGCACATATTCCATTAGGATTTAATGCCCCCACCAATAGAACCCAACACATAATCAGTAGACACCCACAGACACCACTATTCCATTATAACCAATAAAATTCCCATGAAAACCAAATCCAATAGAATTTCTGTAATGGTGTCTATAGTTTTTTTTTTTTTTTTTTTTTTTAGCAGGGCAGTATCATGTGTGAAAGCTTTATCTTGTATAGCTGTGGGAAGCATACCTCTATAACTTGTTAACTGGTGGGACTGATATTTTTGTATGTTGAAAAGGATGTGCTTGTGTAACTGGTTGTAGTTGTATAATGTAGCAGAGAGTTTTTGAAGTTTCTGTCTTTGATGCATATTTTTATGTAACAATGTTCATATGTTCTCAAATTAATAATAATAATAAAATGTGTCAGAGGGTGTGCTTTAGGTAGGCTACATCATACAGAAGGATTATACAAAGTGTTCATTAAATGGTATGGTTTTTATTCAGAAATATTATTTTCTCCACAGTCTTTGGTGAAAGGCGATTTCTTTTTTTTTAAAACAATTTCACCAGCTTTAGATAATATCCTCTCGCATGGAACAGATGATGCAGGAGTACACAAAAACAGCTTCACTTTTATAAGAAATACAGCCGCCAGGTTTCAAACCTGTCGACACTGGATTGGCCTGTCAAAGCAATCGGGTGGTTCACTACAGGAGTGAAGCAGTCTGTTTGCTTCAGACGTCATTTTCACGTGACTAGTGACGTAATGATACAAGCTCCGAAGCAGTGGTTCATTGCAATGACCGTTCGAGTTTGAAGCAAGCTTCGGAGCGTCGGTGTCAGACGTAACATCACTAGACTAGAGGAGTTGTGCCCGTCTTGTGTGCTCTCTCTGCCCTGTCTTCCTGCCTCAGCTGGTGGTCTTCTACAATCATCTATCTGTGACTTTGTGGCCACTTACAAGGACTGTGTTGCTGCTTTGTAATCAACCAACTCTGCAAGTTATTTCGGTAACACTTTATTTGAAGGGGTGTGCATAAGACTGACATGACACTGTCATAAACATGACATAACACCTGTCATGAACATGAAGGAGTCTTTATGAATGTTTATGACTGTTGTCATTAAGTGTCATTCGGTAAATTATGACACTTTTAATGCAAAGTTGACATTGTTTAAAATGTCTTTGTTATGACAACTTGACATTAACAAAGACGAAAAATGTCTTTGTTATGACAACTTGACATTACCCAAGACAAAAATGTCTTGATTATGACAACTTGACATTAACAAAGACAGAAATGTCTTTGTTATGACAACTTGACATTAACCAAGAAATCATAACCTGTCAACCTGTCACAAATGTCATAACAGGTCTAATTATCAAACTTAAAGCATTTCGCTGTGTAATAACCCTTAATGACATCTTTATAACTAGTACAATGTGTTCCACTTTACTTGAGGACAGGTAATATTCATGACACAGTTATAATGGTGTCATGACGGCCAAAGTTGTGACAGGTTGACAGGTTATGATTTCTTGGTTAATGTCAGGTTGTCATAACAAAGACATTTCTGTCTTTGTTAATGTCAAGTTGTCATAATCAAGACATTTTTGTCTTGGGTAATGTCAAGTTGTCATAACAAAGACATTTTTTGTCTTTGTTAATGTCAAGTTGTCATAACAAAGACATTTTAAACAATGTCAACTTTGCATTAAAAGTGTCATAATTTACCGAATGACACTTAATGACAACAGTCATAAACATTCATAAAGACTCCTTCATGTTCATGACAGGTGTTATGTCATGTTTATGACAGTGTCATGTCAGTCTTATGCACACCCTTCAAATAAAGTGTTACCGTTATTTCCAAGACAGGAGTCTTTCATGTTCTGCTGTCCTCCTGTGAAATTCGCTATCTTTTGAGTTATTCCAGTTCTGTGTCATTGCTCGACAGACTGCCTGAGTTGTTTCTTAATTAAAGACTATTGCAAGAACTTGCCTTTGCTCTTGGATCCTCTGTTTCCTCTAACAGCATGTGAATGCCATCAGCATTTATCACATGTTTGCGTTTAAAGTCTGTTTAGAGAGAATAATAAATGATCAGTTCGACAGAAGTGAATCAATCAAAACTAACATTAGCTGGAAACAACATTATTCAAGAAACGCTATAAAACCAAACCATTCTCTGTTACCTTAAAGAGGTCATATAATGGTACTTGCACTTTTACAAGTTGATTGTACTGAAATGTGTGTTGGCAGTGCCTGTACACAACCATCATATAATGATAAAAATCTATCCAGTGTTTTTGTTTTAATCTCCTTATGTTTTCCCCTGCCTCAAATTGAACCGTTCGACCGTGTGACGTCACACGGTCGGACGCCCCTCCCATGATTGTTGATTGACAGCAGCGTTTCAGCACAGACCCGCCCTGAGCGAGATGTCCTCATAGTCCGTCATTGTTTACACTGGAGCAGAATGGCGCCTAAGCGATTGTGGTGTTCTGTTCTTGGGTGTAATAAGGAACACAGCCGTCATTTTAATGTTCCTAAATCCGAACCGCTGAATACGCAGTGGCTGAGTTTTGTTTTTGATGGGAATATTCCCCACGATCAACGTTCATGTTTGTGTGAATCATTTCTCACCAGACTGCTTTATAAACGAGGATCAGTAAGTTTGCTGGTTTTGCTAAGAAGCTGCTCCTGAAAAAAGAATCGGTACCAACTATCCATGTTCCTTCTGCACCAGAAGTGAGTGTAAAATTGTATTAACTTTTATATTAATTTTTGCAAATCGCTTGCACGCTTCACGATGAACAGTTGCCTCCTTACACTCCTAAGGTTTACACTCAGGGTACATTACGACATGTTTTCTATGTACGACGTTCTCAATATAATTCCCACGTTTATAATGAACAACGCGTTATGGTTATTGTGTTATTACAAACTGAGTAGCCTACGTACATCAGTAAACACAAAGCGCTCGTACATCTCACTAAGTTACCCTAACGTTACCCTGCCAGTACATACAAAAATAGATCAAAGTGACATATGACATTACTTTAACCAACCATTCAGAAACGTTCTGTTCAAGCCTTAATTGTCGAACTTCTTTGCGGCCGTCATCTTGTTCCGGGTCCGACTCCGGTTAAAACCGATACGGTTGCACAGATGTGTCCTCCTCAGAGAGAATCCCGCTGCCATTCTTTCTCCAAAATAAACCCTCAACTGTTGTCAAGTCAACACTCCACGTGCGTTGTGTCAAAGCGCCCGCAGAACAGAGGGGCGGAGTCAGCGAAGCTCATTATCATTTAAAGGCATATGCACTTAAATGCCGTGCTGAAAACAGAGCTGATTTTGACCAGGTAAAATGAGTGTTTTCTTAAAATACTAATGAGAATTTTTAATTAAAGTATATTACAAACTTTTCATTTAGACCCTAAAGAATCAAATTAACTTGTATGAAAATGGCATTATATGACCCCTTTAAATTATATATTTGTCTCTGTAAAGCTGCTTTGAAACAATTTACATTGTTAAAAGCGCTATAAAAATGAGGATGACTTGACTTGACAAGGGACTCGTCTGGCTGGAATCTTTGCCCCCTTTTTTAAGAGCTGTTAAAATGGATACAAATACATACATAAGGCTCACAGCTTGCATCACATGGTACACAGGAACACAAAGCTTAACTCACATAATAAAACTCAACTGTACTATAATTTGAATACATGTTGTGTGTTGTAAGACTTACCTGATGCCAGTTATTCTTTTAGATAGTCTCTTTCCTTGGTCAGCTCATCAATCTTCCCTTTTTGCCACTCTACTCTCAACTTACACATCTCCAACTCATGGGATTTTCTGTTGTCTGCCAGATGTGCAGTGGGAGCCACGGAGACACCTAATTGAAAGTAACTGTGCATTATTGAATGAACTGAGAACATTCAATTCACTTTCTTGTTGTCTAACGAACTCTCATCCCGCATGCCGCTGTACATTACACAATGAGAGTCAAACATGTCATTGCAAAAGCCACCTATTGCCAGACAGTTGTCAGTTCCTTTGTTACCTAAAATTAAAGTAGTATATTTTAAAACAATTAATGACATTTATCCATGTAATGAATTTCTAAGAGTAAGGTTTAATTTGGATAGTAATGTGTGTACATATTGAATCTCACAAACATCTTTTTTTACAATTGTACAATTGTTAACCCTTTATTGCATAGTGTTGCCATATGGCAACAATTACTTTATCTTAATTTTCTAAAAGCCTGTGATATAAAATCTATGTTTCTACAGTTAGTTGTGAAAAGGGGCCTTTTACTTTGAAGGAAATACAATTTATGAGGTCACATGACCAGGATATCCTGTTTGCCAGTCCTTTTTGTTCATGGACATTGAAATGGAAACATCACTGTCTGGGGCTCCCCAAGAAAGCCTTTTATTCCGAATTTTGGAAAGTTTTCATCAAATAAAAAATTGAAATCACTATCTGGGGTAAGTAAACTTTAATTTTTTAACATTAAATTCAGTTTTGATTTTATACATTTTTTGTAATATGCTAAAATTCATTTGTTGCCATATGGCAACTACATGCAAATATGGAAACGTCCTGGTGCATTCAACCTAATGGAGTCCCATTGACTTACATAGCATGAAACTACTCTGAGACTATGTTTACAACTTTTGCTTATATTTTAAATTTAAAAACATTATAATGTTTTATATTTTGTGATTTAAGCTATTTTGTAGGTTATCTGTAACATATTATCCCATTTTCTCCATAAAAGATGCATCCAAGCTACTTCTATGGGAGAGGGAAAGAGAATAGGGCAGAAATAGCTGTTCCGCTAGAGCAGAGTGAGGATGAGCTGGTGGACAGTGATGAAGACAACGAGGTTGATGTAAACCTGGATGAGAGCAGGGGTAGCTCAGAATCAGAGTCAGACACAGACACAGAGCCAGAGGAAGCAGGTAGAAGTACTAGATAGTTCATCCTCAGGAGCATGTGCATGGTTGTGTGAATGTGTGTAGGAGTTGTCAATTGTTGTCATCTAAAATGCAAATTTGTGTTGTTAGTGTCAACAGATGAACCAAGGAGGAATGACATACTAGAGTTCCATAGGGCGAAAAACCTTAAGTGGCAGAAAAAGAAAACCATTCCACCTGTGCCACAATGGAAAGGCTCCCTCCCTGAGCCATCTGGATTATCAGAACCAGTGGATTACTTCCGCCACCTTTTCCACAGAGAAATAATGGAAGAAGTTGTCAGGCAAACTAATCTCTATGCATTGCAGCGTGATGTCACCAGACCCCTCAATGTTACTGTTGCAGAAATGGAGCAGTTCATTGGAGTGTGCTTCTACATGTCTATCCATGTCTTGCCAAAAACCAGGTTGTACTGGAACCCACAAACAAAGGTGGAGATGGTTGCAAGCACCATGAGTTTAAATAGATGGGAAAATATCAAGAGACATCTCCACTTTGCTGACAACAACAACCAGGTACCAGGGGGCGATAAGTTGTTCAAAGTGAGACCTCTCCTCAACTTCCTCAATGACAGCTTCAGGAGCATACCCATGGATGAAATGCTCTGTGTTGATGAGCAGATGGTGCCGTTCAAGGGGAAGAGCCAACTGAAGCAATACATACCTATGAAGCCAAAGCGCTGGGGCTACAAGATCTTCATCTTAGCAGACCAACATGGCATTGTGTACAACTTTGATGTTTACACAGGGTCCATTCAACCCTGTCCTGGATTCCCTGACATTGGTGCTAGCGGAAACATTGTGCTGAAGTTGGCCTCAGCTATCCCCACCAACATTTCACACAAGTTGTTTTTTGACAACTGGTTCTGCAGTGTGGACCTGCAGATACTCCTGGAGAAGGAAAAGATCCATAGTGTCGGAACTGTGAGACAGGGCCGTCTTTCAGGCTGCACATTTATGGATGATCGTGCCATGAAAGCAAAAGGACGGGGAACACACGAAGAGAAGATGACCACTCACAATGGTGTGAACCTCTGGGCTGTCAAATGGTTTGACAACCGTCCTGTGACCCTGCTAAGCACATTTGTAGCAGCAAACCCCACCTCACAAGTCCTAAGATGGGACAAAAAAAAAAAAGAGGTGGTCCGTGTCTCACGCCCCAATGTTGTAGCAGTCTACAACAAGAGCATGGGGGGAGTGGATCTTTTGGATTCTTTAATCGCCCTCTATCGCACCAAGATCCGGTCCAAGAAATGGTACCACCGCATTGTATTCCACATGCTTGACATGACCCTGGTAAATGCGTGGCTGCTTTACAGAAGAGACTGCCAGTCCCAGATGCCAGAGATTGCCCATCTCCCACTGTTGGACTTCAAAATCCAAGTGGCCTCATGCTTGTGCATGGAGAGCAAGGTGAGAAACAAGAGGAAGGGGAGACCTTCACAAGCTGTTGTGGTGGGGAAAAATAAAAGAGGGCCCCAAAGCTTTGTCCCGCCAGATCCTGTCCGCAGAGACCGCACAGACCACTGGCCCCTGCATGCATCTGAGAAGGGCAGATGCAAAATGCCAGGATGCAAGGGCATTGTGAGAAGCAAGTGCTCCAAGTGTGCAGTTTTCCTCTGCTTCACTGCAGAGAGGAACTGCTTTGTTGACTTTCACAAGGCATGAAGAGAATGAAATGAAATAAAACAGCAAAAAATGACTGACTGAATGAAATGAAACAAATGAATACAGTGTATTCGTTCGGTTCACATGACGTCACTGTAGCTTTGCGCCGCCATCTTTACGACCGACGCTCTCAGTAATGCCTGCAGAATGTTGTGCAGTTGGCTGCAACAACAGCCGAAAGAGGAACCCCCAACTGGTATTTTTACATTTGTACTGTAACGTGCTTATCTACTTAGCGGGACACGAGTTGACATGCACTGCATCATGTCTCATATTGTGTATAATGTCTCATATTTCTGCAGTGTGCGCACACACCTGACCCGAAGCGTGCGGCCATAGACCCCTATACAGTGCGCGAGTACTGAACTGAGCTGTTTCGTGTTGAATGGACAAATACACACAACATTATGTTTAAATGTCCGTTTTGGAGAGTATTCACTTAAAATATGTCGGTTATGTCTTAAACAGAGTTGTCATCCAGTCCAGTCTCTTTGGTAGAGAGAGAGAGAGAGACGAGGAAAACAAATAAGCATGCAAATGGAAATGATCGCGACCGGAAAAAAATATTGAGCTCATTTTTTTAATCGTGCGATTAATTGATTATGACATATAAATTGTCTCTGTTATGACTAACATTATCGCGACAGGCCTAATCCAGATTAATGGCAGCTAGCCGTGAGCCGTGGCTATAAGCTACCAGCTGTTAAGTCACTAGCTAACAACTCGCTACCTAGTCAGAGCAAACTACCACCAAAATCATACATTTGATTTTTTTTTAAAAATAATACATTTCACATGATGATAAATCCGTGGTGGCCAGGTGCCGCACTTTTAGCCACAGCATATTGATATGCATCGGTAACGTTACTCTTGAAAGCCTTCAAGCGATCCCCACTGTATGGGGAGGGGTTATGCATAATATAAACAAACAAATTGGGGCAAGTATGAGGCAGATAATAATGGACAAAAGAAAACGGGGGGTAACAAATAAGGATCGGAGCCTAAAATTAAAAATTTCTCCAGTTATCTCTGTCTCTCTCTCTCATTCAAACGGGCAGTTTGGGCGCCCAGAACGGTCGTAAATATGGCGGCGTTCTATTTGGTATGACGTAGGTGGCATCTATGAATTTCAGTGAGACAGGTTCCACGTTCCTGGTTATTATTACCAGACATTTCAGATAATTGTTGAAATTATATAATGTTTTTACTGTATAAATGTTTGTTTAAACATTTCACTAAGTATGAGATGGATTTGTTGAGTCTTGTTTTAAATAAAATGAGTTATTTGAAAAAAATGTGGATTTTATGGTACTTTCCACGATTGCATATTGTTGCCATACGGCAACAATTTACCAACGACCCCCCTTTAAACTTTTTTTTAATTTTTTTTTTTAATATCTGTTATTTAGCTCATTTTAAGTAATAAAAACATGCACAACATTTTTTACCATGTCTAATTAATATTTCATGCAATAGAGGGTTAAGTCCTTTTGGGATAGTGGTTGAAGACAAAAAATAATACCTGCCTTTGACTATCACAGTGTTAAATTTGGTGTATTTTTGTGCAACAAAAATATTGAAAGTAGGCCTATGTGTAATAATATGTTGATTGCAGCCAAGTTTTACCTACACAAATGTAGATTTGTTAAAGTTTTGTTTTGTTTATATGTTTTGCGGCATTTAAAATTTTTATTTCAATCCTTAAAACAAGTAAAAAGGAGGAGTGCTTTGATACTCTCTAAATTAATTGCAATATATATGGATTAACCCCTCTCCCCTGAAGTGTAATTTATTTTGTTATAATTTGCTTTTCATATTTTTGTAATTTCTATTTTATTTATTTATTATTAGGCTTGTTATTTTTTATTTTATTGTTTACAATATGCTGCTTGTCTTAGGGATATAGTGTTTAACAACTCTATTATGTTAATGCCTTTTTGTTATTTGAAATAAAATAAAATAAAATAAATAAAAAACCTAGTGAGTGCAGTGCAGTCAGTGCGGCGTGTCACAGCACTCCCGCGTCCCCGGTGTCAGAACCTCGAACCATAGACAGTATATAAAAGCCTCTAACTAGAGACTAGCTTGCTAGCCATCATCAATAATGTGTGCCCGTTAAAAGAGTAACCTACTCACCAGTAGGGCCACTGACGGACGTCTCATCCAATGCATCCATCTCCACGCTGGCATTCCTTTTGGACCGGGTCCTCACGCCTTTTCGACTTTTGTAGGAGTTGTCATAAACACACTGCTGCACTATTCTTTTGTCCCCTGCTGATGACGTTTGAAAGCGCGAGTTTTTCTTTGTCCCATATTGCTTACGTATGAAAGCGAGATTTCTACCGCCCTTCAGATTATAAACTAGCTGTCACCATAAAATCACCACTAAAGCAATTGTTTAATTTTAAAAAATGAGCAGATTAACCTGGCTAAAGAAGCTTATTAATGAGCCCAGCCCTATAATGAAAACCCTAAAACTGATTAAGTTGCTTCAGAAAAGGAAACTGCTAAAAACGAAAATGTAATACAGAAAATGTCATCAGGAGATGAAAATGAAGACAGGGGAAAACAATATGCTTGGTAAGAAAAAAAAAAGAATTATTTTATATATATATATATATATTTATAAGTAAATGTAAAACCATTGGCAACTGAGTGTGATAATGGTGGGGGGCACTGAAACTGTAACGATGCAGCAGACACAAGGGGATCCATTCGCAGCATTTATTAGAGTAGTCAAACAGGCAGGGATCAACAACAGCAAACAGGGCAACAGAGACGAGGCAGAGACAAACCAGATTACAAGCAAAGGGTCGAGGCAGACAGAGAGAATCAGAGTCCAGTAAACAGTCCAGGGTCAGGGCAGGCAGAGAAGGGTCAGCAACAATAAACAATTCACAGGTCAAACACAGGAATCAAACTCGGGAAGATAAAGCTTAGAAATGATGGCAGGGGCAGATCAGGCTGTGCAGGCGGCCAGGGTGGACAAAGCAGTGAAGACCCCCTCGGCCGGCCACGGCGGAGAAGACCCCCTCAGCCGGCCACGACGGTGAAGATCCTTCGGGCGGCCACGGATCTTTCTGGTGGCCGTGGGCCCCTGAGCTGCCACGGCGAGGACCTACAAGACCTACAAGAAAACCTTCTTTCTACACCAAAATATTTTGCTTATGTTCTTCATTTTATTGCTTTTTGGTATTTTTGGTATTTTTGTTGCTGTTTATTTATATTTACTTTCTTGCTTATTTTGTTGTTGGTTTTTGTTCATTTTATACTTTATATTCATTATATTGCAGAAGTTTATTTTTCATTTCATGTCAAGTGTACAGTTTTATTTGTTGCATCGTGAAATAAATATTTCTATGTTCTGTATCACTGTTTGATTCCTTTTTCTGTTTAGAAGATTACTGAGCTTTTAAAGCTGCAGTTGGCAAGTCTGGCAGATTGAGTGGACTTAGGCAAACTTTTTAATGTTTACAACTCTCATGCCCTCCCCCACTATCAACGAATACCCTCCCACTGAGTTTGTGCTCGTCATTTCGTGTGCACCAGGTTTGCTGTGAATGCGCCCGTCTCATCAGCATCCATCAACATCATGGAGTATTTGGAGGTATGCGCTGCCCTGGCTAATCTACCGATAGGTTGCAATTGCTAACGTCATTTATACTCTAAATAAGCTTAGTTGATTTGTTAGTGTTTTGAAAGCGAGATACATCCGCCATTACTCTTCGTTACTGCGCGAACTTCAGGCGTGTGCATGTGATTGTAGCTGTGCAGCTGTGTCAAAATTTTTATCAAGTTCAAAAATAGAAAGGAAATAAAAGTGCCACTTTGCAATCTGTTAAAAAAAGAATAGAATAGAAATCCATTTGGCAAGAGAGGTCTATTTATCCCTACATTAGTGTCTGCAATGAGCCTGTTTTGCATTGCACAATTTCTCAAAAGTCATGCTCAATGTTCAGCTGAGATCTGTACTTTGTTTTCCTTGAAGCTGAAACAGCTGAAAAGCCCATCTCACAGAGATATGATGTGGCAAAGTGAAGAAGAATGCACACAGCTCTCTGCCTTTAATTCAATTCAAATTTATTTGTATAGCGCTTTTCACAATACACATTGTCTCAAAGCAGCTTTACAGAAAGTGCATTTCAGAAATGTACATAGAAAAATACAGTTAGTTTATCATGTATTAATTTAGGGCATAACATATCGCCGGCGTTGAGTCGTCTCTCCACAGGCGTTTAGTCGTCTCATCACAGGTGTTGGGGCATCTGAAGTCTCCGTGAGAGGCTGGATACAAACTGGAGCTAGGGCTAAATAGCCTAGGGCTATTTCAAAACGTGAATTTTAGACATTACATACTGTGTTTGATATGGGATTAAAATGATGGGTAGTGTATGGGCCAAGGTTGTTATAGTTTTGATTTTTTAAATTAGTTTAGTTTTAATATCGTTTTCAATTTTGCTTTAAATTTCAGTTTAGTTTTAGTTAGTTTCATTAATGGTTTTGTTCGTTTTAGTTTAGTTTTTATTTTGCAAACACATTTCTATTTAGTTTTTATTTTATTTAGTTTCAGTTTTAGTTTTAGTAATTATAGTTTAGCAGAGCAAGCAGTAAACTTCCAGTGTAGACCAAAGCGAGAAGTTTCATTTAAGTGTAATGTTTGCACAGATTACAGTTAACTCTTGTGCAGACATCTTAATAATAAATATAAAATAAATGTTCTTGTGTACTTTTAAGTTTCATTTATTTGATGCTTTGTTCAATCTCAAACCAAAAAGATGAAACATACTAACTTATCAGTGTAAGGAGACCATTACGTTAAAAACCATTACAACCATTACGAGTGAGTGAGTGAGTGAGTGAGTGAGTGAGTGAGTGAAACAAGCTTATAAATCATACAGAATTAGGTTGTTTTTTTTTATGTAAAAAGCAGACAGTTGTGGGTGATGGGCAGGTTTAGGGGTAGTGTGTGTGTGTGTGTGTGTGTGTGTGTGTGTGTGTGTGTGTGTGTGTGTGTGTGTGTGTGTGTGTGTGTGTGTGTGTGTGTGTGTGTGTGTGTGTGTGTGTGTGTGTGTGTGTGTGTGTGTGTGTGTGTGTGTGTGTGTGTGTATGTGATGGGTAGGTTTAGGAGTAGGGTTAGTGTGTGTCTGTGTGTGTGTGTGATGGGGAGGTTTAGGGGTAGGGTTAGTATAAGGGGGTAGAATATACAGTTTGTACAGTATAAAAACCATTAAGTCTATGGAGAGTCCCCACAAAGATAGAGTGTGTGCGTGTGCGTTGTGTGTGTGCGTGTGTGTGTCGTGTGTCTTTGGTATTCCATAGCCTACATTGCGGGAGAAATGTCTCTACAAGAATAATAATATTATTAGCAGTAAATGTTTTATAAAAACAAAGGTAATAACAGCACATTTCAGCCTTTCAACCTTCATGAAAACATGGCATCTCAAACATACAGTAGCCTAGAACATTAAAGTTTTTTTGTGCTTGACGAACTTGTTTTGGTTATGGAAGCCCGTTTCCGCCACAGTTGAGTAAAAAAAAAAGATTATCTAAGTCATAACAATGAGAAACTTTCTCATAATTATGACTTAGTATCTCATTATAATGAGAAAGTTTCTCGTTATTATGACTTAGTATCTCATTATATTGAGAAAGTTTCTCGTTATTATGACTTAGTATCTCATTATATTGAGAAAGTTTCTCGTTATTATGACTTAGTATCTCATTATATTGAGAAAGTTTCTCATTATTATGACTTAGTATCTCATTATATTGAGAAACTTTCTCATAATTATGACTTAGTATCTCATTATAATGAGAAAGTTTCTCGTTATTATGACTTAGTATCTCATTATAATGAGAAAGTTTCTCGTAATTATGACTTAACATCTCATAATAATGAGAAAGTTTCTCGTAATAATGACTTAGTATCTCATTATATTGAGAAACTTTCTCATAATTATGACTTAACATCTCATAATAATGAGAAACTTTCTCATAATAATGAGAAACTTTCTCATAATAATGAGAAACTTTCTCGAAATAAGGACTTATTTTCTCGCACTTCTACGCATGCGCAAAGCAGTGGAGCAGAAGGGAGTGCCACGCTAGCGACATCCGCTGGTCAAAGCCGTGTAAATGCATCACAGCAAACATGGCACGCTCTGCAAAACAGTTGTTTTCATTAAAGTCAGTGTTAACTACGTGCAATTTGTAGTATCATCATCAATAAATAACATCAATTCAAAATCATCACCTTCCATACTTTTCCATGCCCACGAAAAGGTGTGAGTGAAATGCAGAAGCAGGACGGTTACCATGGTAACGAAGGACGCCTGCTTGTGCACACCGATGGAAACACGTATTTTGCGGATGCGTCTAGGATATTTGATGTGCAGGTTCATCTGGAAGATATCAATAGCCTACGATATCAATTAAGATGTTTATGAGTTTGGGGACATTTACACATAAGTGGGCTGTGGGCAGTGGAATGGGGAAACCTTGAGACGTGTGTTTAAAAGCTGAACTTCTTTTTTAGAATGCTGTGTCATGCGCGAGACGCTGCGAAAACGCGAGCACAACGTCGGTCTAGTGCGCGTTTGCCTAAAAAAACAATGAAAAAGCAGCGCAGTGGAAACGCACCCTTATACAAAAACAAAACTGCTTGAAAATGTTTGTACACAGATTTCCAGATGAACCTTTCTGTGTTGCTGCTTGTTCATACACAAAATACAAATGAATAAAAGACTATCTAGTATGGAAGCCAGTCTCATATACTGATAATTTATCACAAATGCAGAGCACTGCATTTACACGGCTTTGACCAGCGGATGTCGCTAGCGTGGCACTCCCTTCTGCTCCACTGCTTTGCGCATGCGTAGAAGTGCGAAAAAATAAGTCATTATTACGAGAAAGTTTCTCGTTATTATGAGATGTTAAGTCGTTATTTCGAGAAAGTTTCTCATTATTATGAGAAAGTTTCTCATTATTATGAGATGTTAAGTCATAATTACGAGAAAGTTTCTCGTTATTATGAGATGTTAAGTCGTTATTTCGAGAAAGTTTCTCATTATTATGAGAAAGTTTCTCATTATTATGAGATGTTAAGTCATAATTACGAGAAAGTTTCTCGTTATTATGAGATGTTAAGTCGTTATTTCGAGAAAGTTTCTCATTATTATGAGAAAGTTTCTCATTATTATGAGATGTTAAGTCATAATTACGAGAAAGTTTCTCATTATTATGAGATGTTAAGTCATAATTACGAGAAAGTTTCTCAATATAATGAGATACTAAGTCATAATTATGAGAAAGTTTCTCAATATAATGAGATACTAAGTCATAATTATGAGAAACTTTCTCAATATAATGAGATACTAAGTCATAATTATGAGAAACTTTCTCAATATAATGAGATACTAAGTCATAATTATGAGAAAGTTTCTCATTATTATGACTTAGATAATCTTTTTTTTTTACTCAATTGTGGCGGAAACGGGCTTCCATAGTTGCACCTGCGTCTCGCAATTGAAACGGCATTCTAAAAATGCTGCGCTCAAGTTAAAGAAGTCCAACTTGCGTCTTATTACCTTGTGTTGTTTCCCATTCCACCAGATGAATCCTTCATGAACAGCCTTTATGCTCTAGCGATGTGTTCTACGTTACTGACTGTCCTTTATTGAGCTCGTCACAGGACAGCAGTTAATCGCCTCAGCAACTTCACGCGTATGAAGCGCCAAATCAGGCATTTCCTTAAACAGCCACAGGTCAGATTTTTCCGCTGAAGTAAAGAGCTTATTAATCACGAAAACGATTATTTATTTTTGATAATTATTATTTTATTTCAGTTAGTTTTTCAGTAACTGTTGTTAGTTTTGTTTAGTTTTAGTTTTTCATTTATTAGGAATTTTTAATTTTATTTCAGTTTACGAAAATGTTTTTTGACCAATAGTTTTAGTCTTAGTTTCAGTTTTCGTTTACGAAAATAACCTTGGTATGGGCAGTGTATAAGATATAAACTACACCGTGTTCCAAATTATTATGCAAATTGGAATTAATTGTCATAAACATTAAATATTTTGTTTTTAAATCAAACTTATGGATGGTATTGTGTCTCCGGGCTCTTTGGATCACTGAAATTAATATCAGACACCTGTGACAAATAGTTTGCCAGGTGAGCCCAATTAAAGGAAAACTACTAAAGAAGGATGTTCCACATTATTAAGCAGGCAACAGGTTTCAAGCAATATGGGCAAGAAAAATGATCTCTCTGCTGCAGAAAAGCGTCAAATAGTGCAATTCCTTGGACAAGGTATGAAAACATTAGATATTTCACGAAAACTTAAGCGTGATCATCGTACTGTGAAGAGATTTGTGGCTGATTCAGAGCACAGACGGGTTCATGCAGATAAATTCATAATGAGGAAGGTTACTGCCAGACAAATTCATCGGATTAAGAGAGCAGCTGCTAAAATGGCATTACAAAGCAGCAAACAGGTATTTGAAGCTGCTGGGACCTCTGGAGTCCCGCGAACCTCAAGGTGTAGGATCCTCCAGAGGTTTGCAGTTGTGCATAAACCTACTATTCGGCCACCCCTAACCAATGCTCACAAGCAGAAACGGTTGCAGTGGTCCCAGAAATACATGAAGACATATTTTCAAACAGTCTTGTTTACTGATGAGTGCCGTGAAACCATGGATGGCCCAGATGGATGGAGTAGTGGATGGTTGGTAGATGGTCACCAAGTCCCAATAAGGCTGCGACGCCAGCAAGGAGGTGGCGGAGCCATGTTTTGGGCCGGAATCATGCGGAGAGCGCTGGTAGGCCCCTTTAGGGTCCCTGAAGGTGTGAAAATGACCTTGGCAAAGTATATTGAGTTTCTGACTGACCACTTTCTTCCATGGTACAAAAAGAAGAACTGTGCCTTCCGTAGTAAAATCATCTCCATGCATGGCAATGCACCATCTCATGCTGCAAAGAATACCTCTGTGTCATTGGCTGCTATGGGCATAAAAGGAGAGAAACTCATGGTGTGGCCCCATCCTCCCCTGACCTCAACCATATTGAGAACCTATGGAGCATCCTCAAGCAAAAGATCTATGAGGGTGGGAGGCAGTTCCCATCAAAAGAGCAGCTCTGGGAGGCAATTCTGACATCCTGCAAAGAAATTCAAGCAGACACTGTCCACAAACTCACCAGTTCAATGGATGCAAGAATTGTGAAGGTGATATCAAAGAAGGGATCCTATGTTAACATGTAACTTGCCCTGTTAAGATATGTTTGATTTAAATAGATTTTGATTTCAGTAAATATGATCTCCTTATGCTGCCAATTCAACAAATTACCATTTTCAGTTCTTTACAACCTATAAAATGTTTTCAAACTCTGCTGTGCATAATATTATGGAACAGTGCATTTTTAGTTTTTTATTTTTGAAAAAAATACTGTTTTCGTTGGGTGGTTTGTTCAATGAAATTCGACTTATACCCTAAAAGTTGGTAACTTAAATTATACCGGCTGTCATTTGTATCGACTATTTAGGAAAATCAGTGTAAAATATCATTTGCATAATAATTTGGAATGCGGTGTAATGATTAATTATTTTAATATTCCTTTGTTCCGATATCAGAGCATGTAAGCGGAGAGCGCATTTCCGAATATTCCTCGCTCGCTCATTCCGCTCAGGGTCGCGCGCTCGACCCAGAATGGCCTGCTGTTTCGAGAATATGTGGAATAAGAGCTGCCTCCGACTAAAGTTTTTATTCTAGTCGACTAGTAGTTGTTCATTTAAGCCATTAGTGGACAAATCGCCCCTTTATATTTATTTAATTACTTAAATAGGCTATACAGGATAATGAGCATTATAGCCGCACTCAAGCGCACGACCGCACGCATAACCCCGGATTTCCACCAACTGCAGAACGGCTGCGGATCGGCTCCGCTGCGTGTCGGATCCGTGCCCCGCCGTCCTTCAATACCTAACGTTACCAGATCCGGATTTGTTGCGGCTGCGGCCATGACTGACAGCTGAAGTAACGTCCTTGTTACTTATCTCGCGAATTTACGTTTGATCGCGCAATATAACAGGATTTAGTTTCTATAAACTCTGTGCTGACCTGCTGATCTCCTTTTTTTTGTGGAGATTATTGTGATTCTAGTACAATATTTATAATTAAATATAATCAACTTATAAAATGCTAAATGTTTATTTGGGTTCCTTTTTGAATGTATTGGGAAAGTAGTAGGCTGTGTAAATAAAGTTAACTATTGTTCTTGTTGGAAAAGGGAAAACTATATTTTTATTTTGGAAATTACCGGATGTTTTATTTAGTTTCTGTGCTCGACTTCCTGCGGCGCTCTCCGGCATCCAGCTAAAATAGAAACTCTGTGTATCTTCTCCAGAGGGCTGCGGTCGCCGGAGCTGGGACGGAGTTAACCATGAATTACAGTAAAAATACATGTTAATAAAGCATTTATTAACACACAAAGTAACCATCACTATATGTCTGAATAATAAGATGTATGAATGTACATTTAAATAGTTTATTAATCATTTACTTACACTTTCTAAGTGATCTTATGAACCACTGGCAACTCCTAAATAACTGGTTTGTAAATAATGAAATAATTTAGAATGGTAAATTGATCATTTAATAAAGTATGAAAATACAAATTCTATATATACAAATTCGCTATAAATCAAGAATAAAGCAATTATAGCTGTATTTATAAACTGCTTATTAATGTTTATTAATGCTTTATAAATGAAGAATTAACTGTTTACTAATGCTGAACTAATGATTAATAGCGTGCAGTAATTAAAACTAATGATTAATAGTGTGCAGTTATTATAAAGTGTTACCAGAATAGTATCAGCGCCATCACATGCGATTTCATTGCATAACTTAGAATATGACACCTCATATAGTAGAAACACTATGTGAATGGCAGCAAATTACTGAAATCTGACATAAAATATATATTTTTAATGTAATGTAAAATGTAAAAAATCTGGACTTTTATTATGTATATGAACCCGCGATCAACCTTGAACCGTCATCATTAGCCCCTGGGATCTATTCTGCACCCTTTACCATCCATCTCCTCAGAGACGAAAAGTTTCAAAAAATGGACATGTGAGTCCCTTTCGTTATGTTTACTTTAAACTGCTATAAAAATGTATCAGATAATATATATATATATTTTTTCCATAAATCTATTAAATCAACATCAGTCCTGATCAAAACTACTAAATGTTTTAAAAAAAAATCTGGATTTTAACTCTTTAATTGCCAAATTCATAAATTATGTCACAGATTTGGGAAAAAAAAAATACTTTTCAATATAAAATGTGATTGTGGACTAGATTTTTTTTTACCTTTTATCACAGTCTTGGACATGTCAAAGATTAGAAACAACATGCATTGTTAGTTTTTGTGCAGCATCAGATTTTTGGTGCAAAACGCTGCTGCACGTCTTTTAACTGGAACACGTAAATATGAGCACATTTCCCCTATTTTATCCTCACTCCATTGGTTGCCTATATATCAAAGGATCCATTTTAAGATTCTCTTATTTGTGTTTAAAGGTCTAAATGGTCTTGCCCCACCTTACATCTCTGAGCTGCTACACCCCTATAGGCCCACCCGTTCTCTCAGGTCAGCCGACCAACTGCTCCTAAGTGTGCCTAAAACAAAGCGCAAGCTAAAAGGGGACCGTGCTTTTGCTGTAGCAGCTCCGAAATTGTGGAACGATCTACCTTTGAACATTAGACAGGCATCATCATTGTCTGTTTTTAAGTCTCTTCTAAAAACCTATCTTTATTCTTTGGCTTTTGGTAATTGAAATTGATAATCCAGGTTTGGTTATATTTGATTTTATTGGTTCATTTTATGGTTGTGTATTGTTTTGTTTTATGTTTTTTATGGCTTTTTATGTATTCATGTATTGTTTTTTACTGTTGTCAGAAATGAAAAGACTTCCGACCGTGCCTTTTTCTCTCCGTCTCTTTATTAGGTTGTGAATGAATAATGAAAGACCAGCGCTGGGAAACCATTCAAAGAATAGCTTAGTTTGTACTTTTGGGGTCCCGTAATATATAGTGAAATATCAAGAGGAGTAACATACATCTAACCAATAGAAACATACATTCCTTCATCCCATATAACAATCCCATAAATGGTAAAGAAAAGTTAGATCTCCTCTGGAACTTAGAGATCCAGAAGGCCTTCTACCATACATACTGCACATCTTCTATTGGACACACACACACATACCTGTAAAAGGAGAGGGCTCTTTAGCTCCTTCCTTAATGTGACAGATGTTTAACTTACATGTAAACATGGAATGTGTGTAGACTAAACATTAACTCTGGACAGTGCTGAGAAGGAGAAAATATAATTCCTTACAATGCCCCCTTTGATAATGACAGTTATCCTATAACATAATTATCACAGTACATTATTCTCAGCATATTCTTTCTATACATAACAGTGAGTCGGGAATGGGACCTACAGTTGCCATTTTAGCATGTACTTGTACTGCAACTGTCAGTATCCTGTTCACAGGACAAGTCCAATTCCCCGTTGAATTTTGATGGGTAATCGATCCCACAGTACTAAGAAATAAAGGACAGAACAGTTCTTCATCTGTCGTTGGTGATTTAACACTTACATGAGGTCCGGAAACACTTTGTGGCATTTTTGTACAAACATAACAGTCACTCTTTTTCCCGTAGACTTAGCAGTGAAATTGGCTAACCTCCACCACATATTGGAGGCAAACGCATGTGGTTCATCTTCATGTCTCAGCCAAGTTTCATTACCACTGCTAATAAGTGCTTGTGTATAAATGAACAAGTTTGTCAGCACAATGAGGTATAATAGCGACTGTGCAGACATCGCTTTAATGGATTCAATGATAATTATTGCTAATCTCAATCAGCAATCTCGTTCTTCGTCTACTTCTCTTCCTCGTTCTCCTTTCAATCAATGTTGGATGTCCACCTCCGCATAGGCTTATGCGTTCCCCGGGGTTGGAGCTAACTTCACCCTGCTAGCATGGATCCACTGCGGCTGGAGGTCAGTCAGAACACCGGTCCTCGTCACAGCGATCACCGTGGCAGGCCCCAGATAGTTAGGTTCCCCAAGTTTCGTGGGTTTCAGACACCTTATCAGCACCGATTGTCCTGGAATGAAAGGATGAGTTGGCTTTTCTGAAGGAAGAGGGAGAGACAGAGAAACATCACCATTTATGCCATTAAACGTTCTAACTAGGGAATCCACGTAATCCGTGATGATCACCTCCGTGTCACCTGTGGAGAGATTGCCAGCGCGACCTCTGACCCAAGGGGTCGGGAAAGGTCTACCCATCAGAATTTCAAAGGGAGACATTTTTGTAGTGGCTGACTGAGACATTCTTATTTCAGTCAGTACGGCAGGCAACAAATCAACCCAATTTCTGCCCGTATCTAGACACGCTTTATTAAGACGTTCTTTTATCGTTTTATTCAAACGTTCTACGTTCGAAGATGACTGAGGATGATGCGGGATATGGAAGTGCCAATTAATACTAAGTTCTTTAGCTAATAATTGCGTGACTTGAAGCAAACGGAGTTCCATTGTCACTTGCTATAACGGTT
Organism: Chrosomus eos; assembly: GCA_036326025.1. Taxonomy (NCBI): domain Eukaryota; kingdom Metazoa; phylum Chordata; class Actinopteri; order Cypriniformes; family Leuciscidae; genus Chrosomus; species Chrosomus eos. The sequence goes on from CM070838.1 coordinate 36,438,234, forward strand.
GGAATACCGAAGCGCGGTATAATTTCTTTGGCAAGAACCTTTACTACCGTCTTTGCATTTTCTTTGGCACACGGAAAAGCTTCTGGCCACTTTGAAAATCGATCGATAATCACGAGCAGGTATTTGTTATTTCCACATGGTGGCATGTGTGTAAAATCAATCTGTAAATATTGGAAAGGGAGTTCAGGATGCGGTAAAGCATCATGGGCGATTGCCTTGTGCCTGTTTGTTTGTGCACATATCAAGCAAGCATCCAATATCAACAAAGTATTCCTTCGAACATTTGCTATGCAGTATGATTGATTCAAATTTTGTATCACTTTCTCTTTTGATACATGCGATACACCATGATAATGCCTACACAGCATTACAGCGGTGGATGCTGGTAGCGCGATTCTACCTTGTTTGTCTCTTAAGATACCAGCTTGATCTGGTTTTACTTCATTGGCTGCCCAGTGATTCAAATCGTTTTGAGTAGGATTAGCTTGCAGTATTTTAATGTCCAAATCATTAATCAGCGACGAACTCATCATTGGCACTTCGGTGCTCTTTTCATTTACATGTGGACTACGTATCGCTTCTTTTGCTGCCCATTTCGCTACTTCATCTGCAAATCTTTTTCCTTTGGCTTCATCAGATTCACCTGTTTTATGACCAGCTACTTTAATAACAGCAAGCTTCAATGGTTGCTGTGCTGCACTAATCAGCTCGGCCACAATGTTATGATGCGAAATTGGTTTTCCATCGGAGGTTTTGAAACTTCTTTCCTCCCACAATTTAGCAAAATCATGGACAACGCCGTACGCATATTTGGAGTCAGTGTATATATTGATGCACTGACCTTTCGCCAATTGACAAGCTCTCGTTAGTCCAATTAATTCTGCAACTTGTGCTGATTTATATGGCAACGAATATGCCTCAATTACATGATCAGGTAATTCAACAATAGCATAACCACACAAGTATAAATTGTCGTTTGGCTTGAAAACAGGATCCTTCTATAGTCTAGCTATATATCAAATATCTCCCTCCTCCAGGACAGATATTATAAAATATCTGGCCTGCAGGCAGTCGAAGTTTGGATTCTGGTCAGGCAGTCGTGGTCGTCACTCTCTAATTCACCATCCTTCAACAACCTGTGCAAATGTACAGTAGGGCCATATATAACAGAAGTTACTTTCAATGTTAAATTAGCAGTTGCTAATAATATAGCCTCATAGCCTGAACGGCGTTGAGCAGTCATGCGTTGAGTAGAAAGAAGTGTGTACTGTAAGTGGATGTGATAAAACAACCCTTTCAGCATCCTGTACCATGATAGCTTTCGCAGCCACTGCACGCAAACAGGCAGGGAGTCCCCTAGCCACTGAATCAAGGGTTTTAGATAAATAAGCTACTGGACGAAACGTGCCCCCATGCTCTTGAGCCAGGATTCCCGCGGCTGTCCCACCACCCTCATGCACCTACAAATGAAAATCTTGGATGTAGGATGGCAGGCCGAGGCCAGGTGGCCTTAAAAGGGAGGATTTCAAATGTCTGAATGCTTGATTCATCTCATTTGTCCATACAATGTCCTCTGTATCACCCAGCGTAGCTTCTCGCAGGATTTTGTCATACATTGAACAGTTCGGCACCCACAGTCGACAGTAATTGACCAGTCCCAGAAAGCTTTGCATTTGTTTCCTTGTGGATGCATGCTTGAATGTAGCAATGGCTTTGACCTTGTCCACAGACAGGCGAACTTTGCCTTGTGACAGTTCATGGCCGAGGTAATTGACTTTTCTCTGCACCCACTGAAGTTTCTCTTTAGATGCTTTGAAACCAGCCTCTGCTACAACGTTGCAGACAATTGTAGTGGCAGCAGCACACATGTCCTCAGAGGCACCAGTAACGAGAATGTCATCGTCATCAGCGTAGGAGCAGGCAGGTGTCAGGAGGGAGTCTGACATCCTTCAATGTTGCGTGCATTACAGTGGAGAAAACAGCCGGAGAATCACTGAACCCTTGAGAGGGAGTCTTGTAATTCTGAAAACAGAAAGCAAAAAGTGGCTGATTTTGTTGGTCAACAGGATGACTGAAGAAGGCGGAGCATAAATCAATAACAGAATAGAATGCATGTTCTAAAGGGATAGAATTAACAATAGTTTGTGCATCTGGCACAATAGGAGCAAGTGGCTTTATCAAATCATTAATTCTTCTCAGGTCCTGCGTTAAACGACAAGAACCATTTGCTTTCCTGATTGGATTGATTGGGGTGTTGTAAGGTGAATGAGCGCGAACCAGAATGCCTTGAGCCAGAAACTGATAAATGAGGGCCGAAGTCCCTCCTCTTGTTGCTTTAAAAGCAGATATTGTTTTTTAAAAACAGGCATATTCGTTGTCAAATTTGCCACATAGGGTTGGATATCAAGAAGTCCTACGTCATTCTTATGGGCCACCCACAATTTTGGGTTTATTCAGTTACTTCCTGTCCGAGCTCAGTTGCAGACAGATCTTAGAAGAGAGCACTTCCTGTGTCGGTTGCAAGAGAGAAAGCTGCAGGAAACAGAAGTTTCAGAGAGTCAGAGTCAAATTCATGTTTAACACCCGATTTGTGCATTGAATGTCTACCCTAATAGGCAGAATGAGGAATATGGTATTATTGCAAAATCATGCATTTTGAACAACGATGGTACATCCTGAGAAGTAGCCGGTAAAGTTGGTGTCATTGCACAATTTGTAATTGAGCCCGTGTACACAACAGAAGACAGTGATGAAAGGCTTGCCTATGAGAAAAAAAAATATGGTTTATGGTCAACATTTAATTCAATGAATGGCAAAACATTTGATTTGTTTGGGTAAGACATTGAAATCATTGAGAAATTTTCACAACAGGGCTCAGTATTCTGCGGGCAGCGTCATTGTGTCTTCCAAGCAGTCTGATATTGCTTCTGAGACTGAGTGTTGGGAGAAAACGAAGGAGGGGGCTTTGGCACGTAGCCATCCGAGCGCCGACATATCTGGTTTCCATTATTCCTATGCAGCTCTGCTCTCTGCCTACAAAACTTGGCAGTGTGACCTGATCGGCCGCAAAAGAAGCAAATCAGTGGTTTATTTGTTTTAGGAAACGAACGGTTCTGAGCCGGCGCGGCATTCAACTGCAGCATTATGGGAGCATTTCCCCTGGGAGATTCAAAAAGCCCCAGCAGAAGAAAGCTCCCGTAATCGTTTACCCAATTCATTAATAGTGATATTACTAATGTTGGTTGTAGTGATTCGAATCAATTGTGCAGTCTCATGCAGCATGTTATTTAGAAACGTGTTCACAAACAGCAAACAATTCTCATCATCAACAGGAATGGCAGATTCGTTTATCCAAACATTTTTGAATCTATGAAAGAACGCTACAGGAGTCTCAATACACTCGTATTTTGGAGGTTGTGATATTATTTCGGCTGTCTTTGAGGGACTTTTTTCCTCCTCTGCGAGTGCATGAGAGGGAATGCGCTCCCCCGCCCTGACTGCGCTCTGAGTGCAGGAATGTGTGTCTCTGCAGCCAGAGAGGGAGAAATATTTTTCTCTTTCTCCATCTCTGACTGAAAAAGAACAGCAGAAACTGCAGCGAAATCAACATTTGAAAAAATATTTTCTTTTGTCTGTTTAACTTTTTTCTGGACCTCGAATCCAGTACTTTTTCATTGTGTCCCAGGTTTTATAGGACTTTTCCATGTAAGATTTGTCCCAATTTAAATCACCCCATCCACCAAATATCATGTCTTTAGCACTTTGCATATCGGATTGTTTAAATGATCCATCCCGCGGGAACGGATCCAATTGTGTTTTATCAGCTGAAAAAAAAGGAAAAAAAAAATAAATAAACTATTCATTCACAAACCCAAAAGAACGACGGAGCTTTATGAAATATCTTGCAACAATATTTCCTTCTTACAAAAGTAAGGATATCACAAAAAAAACGAAGAAAATTGATCACTTTTTTCTTACGTTCGTCCCGCATTAATACACGAGGTAAACACAAAAATAACAACAAAAGAGGGAGCTCAAATCTCCTTTGTGTTCTTCCCGCATCTCTTATTAGAAACACGAGGATAACCTTCCCGCAATTATCAAACTACGAGGTACCACAAAGACAGACTGATCAGGTCTCCTTTGTCGGTCTTCCCGCATTAATTAAAACACGAGGATTGTCACCAAATCTGGCAACCTTTAGCTACGGCACGCATCAAAATATGTCTCAGCAGATAGGAAGATCTTTATCAAAAAGTTCTTCTTACCTGGAGAATCCCGGACGAGCGACCAATTGTCAGAAATGAAAAGACTTCCGACCGTGCCTTTTTCTCTCCGTCTCTTTATTAGGTTGTGAATGAATAATGAAAGACCAGCGCTGGGAAACCATTCAAAGAATAGCTTAGTTTGTACTTTCGGGGTCCCGTAATATATAGTGAAATATCAAGAGGAGTAACATACATCTAACCAATAGAAACATACATTCCTTCATCCCATATAACAATCCCATAAATGGTAAAGAAAAGTTAGATCTCCTCTGGAACTTAGAGATCCAGAAGGCCTTCTACCATACATACTGCACATCTTCTATAGGACACACACACACATACCTGTAAAAGGAGAGGGCTCTTTAGCTCCTTTCTTAATGTGACAGATGTTTAACTTACATGTAAACATGGAATGTGTGTAGACTAAACATTAACTCTGGACAGTGCTGAGAAGGAGAAAATATAATTCCTTACAACTGTACAGCACTTTGTGTCCATTTTGGATTTTAAAGTGCTTTATAAATACATTTTGATTGATTGATTGATTTAACTTTTTCTTTTTTCAACAGTTTCATTTACTGTTCGTGGCTGTTTTTGCCCCATTGACTTCCATTATAACCACATTTTTTTATTGCAAAGCCATGACACCATATATTTGGTAATTAAAGAGTTTTTCAATTTTTTAAAAACATTTAGTAGTTTTGATTAAGACTCAAAAATACCCCATAGTGGATGAAAACATCCCCAACAGCACATAAGGGTTAATCTGTGACGTGTAATAGTGTGTGTGTCAAACCATGTAGTTTATTGGTGTTTTTTCTTTTGGGGTTTTCAGTGAGGATGTTGAACCATTTGAAGTAGCATGTGCAGAGAACACACGCGGCCTTGTGACCGAGTACAAAAAATTCCAGAGGGTGTCGGAGTTTTTAAGTGCGGATTCCCCGTGGATCCCGTCTTTGCCAGCGTATTGGACAAAGCCTGCGAGGTAGTGACGTACTCCTACGATTTCTACAGGGTCGTCATCCACCTAGAAGATGTGAGCTACCTGAAAGCTGCGCTCCACTACCTCTTCAAGTTGAGTTCAACCACTGGCACATACTGCGAAAGCACCTGGACTTGACCGCCTACACTGCAGAGGGCGTCATGTCCTTCCGCAGGTCGATGGGCAGCGTTTTGGCCTATGTCGACGGTGGCTACTTTCTTTAATATCAGTTGCGTGTCGGTCGACCCGAACAACACCGCCCCCATGTTCCAAAGCGATCTTATGGCGAAGGCGCACGCCATTGGCATGATCAACGGTGTCTACAAAAACTTCAACGCCCAGCTGAAGGGTCTGCCGCTGCGCGGCCAGACCCAGGGTCATGAAGAACGACCTCGGCAACCTGACGAGGATGAACATCCTGGCCGGCGACCAGAGGTTCCTGCTGGACCTCTTCATGAGCTCAGTGATAGACGTGAACGTCGACGTGGACATGGGCATATACCTGATGCTGACGAAGTTCAGGCAGAGGGACAGAGGGTGGTTCGACCTGAGGCGGCTGGTCGACACGACGCGTCCGTCAACCTCCTGTGGTCACGCTGTGGGATGCAGGAGGTGGTGGGTCTGCGAGGGACCCTGTTCCACTCTTATTCCATGACGATATGGCGAACTATCAAAGTAACCTCAACCACCTGCCCATGGACGTTGACCCAAGGCTCATGGGAGTCCTGCTAAGCAAAGACATTAAGGTCAACTTTCTGCAGCTCTACACACCGTGACGCCCCATTGCCACACGCCGGCCGCGGCGAAGCATCCGGTGAGCCGCGTCGTGACCATGTGCGACATTCACAACGAGCGACACCGGAAGATGATAAACGCATCAGCGGACCTGTTAGTCGGGCATGCATGCAGCAGAGCACATGTGTTTATAAAACAACACCTGTATTACAGAGTAACGGAGAAAGAGTAATTGTAAACGAATGTGATAGCGAAACATTCGAAAAACACTAAGAAAAATATCAAAATATCACACACTAAGAAGAGCATAGAAAAGTCTTGTTTAAAGTAACTGTATCATCATCTGTCTCAATACAGGTACGTGGCACACGCAGATGACTTCGCAGCGAAGACGGTCACCCAGTTGTACGCCAGGTTCGAGGGGTCTTTCGTGTCCGGCCCCAAGTTCCCGAGGTGCTTCACCTTCAACAAAATCCTCATGCTTTTGCTTATAAGGTTTTGCATGATCTGACACCTCATAATCTCTCTGAGTTTTTAATCCCATACACACAAGCACTTTGATCTCCGCTCCTCGGAAGCTTGCCGTTTAATAGTTCCGCAGACTTGTTTAAAATCCATGGGTGATGTGGCTTTTTTTCTTCAGTTGCTCCTAAACACTGGTATTCCCTGCCAGCTGAGATTGGGCAAGCTGGATCAATTTGTGTTTTTAAATGGTCCCTTAAAAAAAAAAAAAAAAAACTATTGGGGACAAATGTGGGCAAATTATTTTTTGTTTAATTTTTAAAAATACTTCCCTTGAGTGGTACAAGACTTGGCTACTTTTCCTTAGTTTGCCACCTGAACACACAAAACAAAATGACTTGATTCTATAATGTTAAGCAGGAGAAAAAAGAACAAAAAAAAACTCTTTAATCTCACTTTTGTGGACAAAAATGGGCACCCATAGGAATGAATGGGAAAAACTGTAATTCAGAGAATTTTTTCATTGTCAAATAAACATTAAAGGGATACTCTACTGGTTTTTCATATTAAACTATGTTATTCCCTTAACTAAGACGAATTGATACATACCTCTCTCGTCTCAGTGCGTGCACTAAATCTCTGTCTTGCCACGAACCTTTGTTAGATCTTATCTCAGCCCTGTTCATTAAATACGTGCCAAGAAGAGAAGCGACCAAACACCTCCACGTTTTCCCTATTTAAATACAGTTACTAGAGTAGTGTAACTCAACCTAGAACGGTGAAACAAAATAAAACGTTGCACTTTTCTAAGCGTGTAAAATGGATAACTATATTGTATGGCAGAATACCATGGGAGCACTTCGACTCGGCACAGTAATATCATCTCTCGTGAAAAGTCCGCTCCCGTTGAAATGAGATGATATTACTGCGCCGAGTCGAATTATAGCTTCCCACGCGAAAGCTATAAAAGAGGGTTTTTGGTGTCCTGCAGTATGGCAAAGAGGTACACTCTTGTTGTGGCAAAAACAATAATTAAACAAAGAGCATCACAGCGTAAGAGACATCAGAAATCCAAATTGTATTTTAAATGATTTATTCTTGCAAGAATAGGACCCCTGTCGCCACACAGTCCAGCTGCAGGACTTTATATTTAACAGGTAGTCTTATAGTGTTTCTCTTCAAAGCTATCTCGTCAATTGTTTTTAGACAAGAGGACCAAAAGGGACTTTATGACTGCCCTTTAGATCTCCTAACCCCAGGGGTTTTCTCACCTAACAGAGGTGACACCCAACCATCTTCTGATTGTCTTTACTCATGCCTTTACAGCTGTGTAAACATAATAATAGAAAACAAGGCTCTCTGTTCTCGTAACTCAGGAATGCAGATAAAGAGACCATATGATATTTCAAATATAATGTCTACTATTAATTAGCCAATATTAAAATTTCTACTACACTCTCCTCGAGAAGGCCTGGAAAACTCTGAGCCAGAAGACTGCAATCTCCCTGAAGAAAACACAGAGTTGGAAGATGAGTACCAGGAATCGGAGGACTTTGAGGAGGCAGATGCCGTCAAACCTTCCGTTCTTAAAGGGGTGGTTGATTGCAATTTCACTTTTTTCATTTTAAATAGTGTGTAATGTTGCTGTTGGTGCATGAACGGTATCTGCAAAGTTGCTGCGCTGAAAGTTCGACGTAAGCAGAGATATCATCTTTTAAAAATCAGGAAGTTTCATGAAGGGACTACAACGAGATACTTCCCGGGTTTTATACATAACTAACCCATAAATTTACATCAACCCTCCCTCTGGAATATGCAAAAAAGGGGGCATGGACATATTCCTGCGGCTTTGTGAAAGAGGAAGAGTAATAGTGGAGAGCATTATAGCCATGCCGTCGAGAGTGTGTTATTTTCACCCAGCTGTCAGGTCTTCTGTGTTCGGGCTTCCTACGGACACTGTAGTTCATCAACAATGGCTACAATTTATGTTTGATTATGTTCCTGAAAATTACAATCGTAATTTAGCTCTCTGTGCTGCGTATTTTACTGTATTTTACAGCTTCCAAATCTCCACGAATTCAATGACGGATTCAACAACAAACTGTTACTAAAACATGAAGCAGTTCCAGCTTTAAAACCAGAGGCAGCAGTTGTTTGGCCGCAACCTGTAAGGGGGCTTTCACACTTGGTTCGATTGATTGTTCCGAACCCGAGTTCGATTGCTCCCCCCTCCCCTGCCCCCCGATGGACTGTGTTCACATTATATTATTTTTAATCTGAACCGCAGTACGCTTGCGTCATCAGGCTGCAGCTGGCGTAATGGTGTTGCTTGGTAACAGCGAATGAAAAGACGCACAAATGGATAGACTTGCTCGGTTGACTTTTTTTTTTTTGGTTTTTGGTTTTGTTTTCAACATAGACACAAAAACACTTGCGTCTGTCTGCCGCAAAAAAAATAAAAATAAAAAAAGTTTCAAAGACAGCGGGCTGTCCGCCGCGCCGAATACAATGTTTGCTAAGGCAAGCAGAAATTTCAAAAGCAGAAATAAAAGCCAAACAAAATAAATAGTAAAATAAATTAAATAGTAGCCTACAAATAAAATAAATATTTCCAATGTCACGTTCCAATATTGTCCACCACATAAAACAAATAACATACAAATACCAGTCCTTAAATAGGCCTACAACAATGTTCAAAATGCAGTCAAATCATTTAGTAACACATAGGCTAATAGTCATTACTGAAAAAAAGTAATGATAGTAATGATAACATACAAGTAGATTATGAAAAGTGAACAGCATGAGTAAGATAGGATGCGCAATATATCGAGAGACATGGTCAGACATGATTTTGGCCACTTAATTAAGTTTTATTTTGTAGAAAGCCTTTCTTTAAAGGGAATTTCGTTTTGTATAAATTGTATCTTAATTTTAATAATTTTTTCATCAACCGATTGCCTGGATTTAATAAAAAAGAAGCAAATACAATAATCATACATGTAAGCGCGGGCGCTGTCTATTGCATTGCACGTGAACTGGAGCGCATCTCATCATAAATTGACTGAAACTCAGCGTATGCCCCACATACATGAATTAATATATCTATATAGAAATCTTGAAATGTCTTTAAACGAAACAATTAAAAACAAAAAGAAATAGGATACTCTCTGATGTAATCCATTAGACTACATGCATTTCTCTCTAAAGGCGCGATCACAGAGATGCTGATCATCAGTTTCATCTTTGCAGACACTGACACAATTTAGGCTATCAATAAAAAATTATAATTTTCGACTTTTGCTCCTTGATTGTTGAATGCCATTTTTGACAGAAATTATAAAATAGTTTAAATGTCATCAGATCGTCCGGTGACAGCCTCTTGGCCTGACAGAAACCTTTTCCATTTTAAACAAGGAAATATAGCGATTTGCATGAAACTTTGATGGAAGAGTGAATAGGTTCAGTACACAGCAAAATGACATGACAAACTATTTTTGTTTTAAATGGCGTTTATCGCGTTTTGGAAAATAACTCTTCATATACACACACGCACGCAAGAAAGAGCTAACATCAAATATTTTACCACACTATACGTCATCAATAGCGGTTCACTTCCGCGGTTTGGTTCGATTGCGTTCATATCAGCAGCAAACCGTACCCGAGTTCACATGAACCGTACCCCAGACCACCTTTTTAATCGGACTCGAGTACGGTTCGCGGGTGCGCACCCGAGTTCGGAAGACAGTGTTCACATCATCCAAACGAACCGAACTCTGACGTCATTCGATCCCGGGTGCGCACCAAAAGTGCTAGTGTGAAAGCCCCCTAAGTAAGACTTAATCATTTTAAATGTATTTGCATGTATAATTTTAGACGTAGGCCTAATGTTTTACTTTTATCAAGGACGTAAACAAATGCCAGCGCTGGCTTTAGTAGCCACTTAGTTATGCTATTTCGTGTGTCTATGACAAACGCGTACAAACATCTTGGACCTGAATTTGTAATTATGTACTCATTTTGTAAATGTATTTTCTATATACTTTATGACGTAATTTTTCGATTTGATCAAGACCGTAAACCAATGCCAACGCTATTTGTTTATAGTAGCCAGTTAGTTCGATGCTATTTTGAGTGTAGCTATAAGACAAACGTGTATAAAGTTCAACATGTACACCTAAAGAAAACGATACACAGAGTAAACAAAGTTTTGTGAATAAACGGTTGTTCATAATATCGATAAAACAATAACTTTAAAAAAACGTATTACTCAGTCATTTATTTATTTATATTAAATATTTAATTAGGAGAAAGCCATATCTCAAAAGCAAACAAGCAGCAGTACAATTTTCAAGTAACAGCGTCTCAAAATTCTTATATAATAATAGTAGAATAGAATAATAATTATACAAAAATGTACCATTCAGAAACGTTTTATAAGAGCCTGTTTGGGGAGGTTCTGCTTGACTCTTCATTGCCGCTTTCTGGGTCTGATTCTGGCTCAAACTGATACGGCAGTATTGACACCACACACATTTGACCGCAGCACATGACTTTCGCCAGTAAAGGCAATGGGCGTGAAGTTTCCGGACAACGTGCACTACACAGTTTAGCCAATTACAACACACCGGCCCAAACTAACCAATCAGAGCCCATCGCCTGTTTCTGAGGGAGTGGTTTCATAGAATCAGGAAGTCAACCGGTCGTTCAAATGACAGAGGAGAAAGCAGATTACAATAAAGTGAAATTTATGAAAAATAAGGCTTAAAAAAAAGCACAAAGACATGTTATACTGCACCCCATAAACACAATCATGCAAAGAAAAAAAGCAGTCAACCACCCCTTTAAAATGGGCAAATAACCTGGTCTACTACTCCACCTTCACAGGGAGAGCTTCAGCTGCACGAGTTACAAAGCTGACACCTGGACCAACAAGGTAAGCGTGTTCTCGTGTAGAGGACATAAAGTCATCTTTTTTAATATTTTTTTTATCAAGCATCCAAAGCATCTTGGTGGAGATGACAAATTTGGAAAGAAAGCGTGTATATGGCGCTGACTGGAGGGATGTGCATGGACAGATATGGAGGCATTTGTTGGGCTGCTCATTCTTGCCAGAGTTTATCGTTCCAACAATGAGGCCCTGTCCAGTTTGTGGGAGACTCGTGCTATTTTTTGTGCTGTCAAGGTTTAAAATGAAAAGGTTTAAAATTTTGTCAAGAGTCATTCGATTCGATGACAGAGCCACAAGACCTGCTCGCCATAAAAATGACAAGCTGGCAACAATATGGGATTTATGGGTTGAGCGTCTCCCAATAATGTTCAACCCTGGTTCAGACATAACGGTGGATGAGTGCCTGGTGCCATTTTGAGGTCGATGCTCATTCAAGCAGTACATGCCTAGTAAGCTGGTGAAATATGGAGTGAAAATCAGGGAAGCATGTGACGCCAGGACGAGTTATGCATGGAACATGGTGTGAGAATAATGCTCTTGTCATTAATACGAGTAAAACTGAGGAGATTGCATTTGACTACAAGAGAGAAAAATGTATCCTTTTATACTTTTAAAAATGTATTTAAAAATTTAGAATTTTTTTATTATAAAAATTAATCAAATTTTTATACAATTTTAAAATGTATAATTTATTTAAAGATAAATACATTTATCCTTTTTCTGGACACATGTTTGAAAATCGTCCTCCGTAATCAAAAACTACCGTGAATCTAATGCTATCACACATTTTTCAAATATAGGGTCATATACCTACACAAAAATCACCATTCGGTTTAATCCCTGAAAATGGTACCAATCAACCCTCTGTCTCACGGCCTAAAAGCAAAAAAAAAAAAAAAAAAGCAGAGAATTTACTTTCTTTGTCGTCTTAGGTCATTCAGAATGTGATTGTACATTTTTTTTATTGTTATTCGATGTTCACTCTTCACTCCTGTTCATTTTTGCAAATTGCTGTTGGTTTTATTTATATATAATTTATTTAATTTCTTTTGCATTTTAAAGGTTTTTTTTTTTTTTTTTTTTTACACTTTGGTCATTAAAATCAATAATATGCAACTACAATCTGACTCCAAGTCTTGTTCTTTAGGTGTGTCTTATATGGCATTTTTCTGTCAAATTTCTGTGGCATTTTGTAAAAACAGGCATTTCAAAATGCATCAAAAACTTAAACAAAATCTACTATTTGAAAGAATATTTATTTTAAATGTCTTTTCTAATGTTTATATATATATATATATATATATATATATATATATATATATATATATAATATATATATATATATATATATATATATATATATATATGTATATATATATATATATATATATATATATATGTATATGTGACCCTGGACCACAAAACCAGTCGTAAGTCGCACGGGTATATTTTTAGCAACAGCCAACAATACATTGTATGGGTCAAAATGATCGATTTTTCTTTTATGCCAAAATCATTAGTATATTCAGTAAAGATCATGTTCCATTAAGATATTTTGTAAATTTCCTACCGTAAATATATATAAAAAATATTTTTGTGAGTGGATGCAGCAAAATCGCGCAAAAAAAGTCAGAAAACACGCCTAAAAAAACTCGCTCGCTGCTAAGTTTGGTATCGTTGTCAAGCTTAGATTTCCAGCTTTCGGTTTCATAACTCTCCACAACGTCATTAGAGCAGTAAGCCAATAGAGAGCGTTAAAACAAAACTTTCTCGTGTAAAAAAAAAACGTTTTCTTCCTAGCAACGGCCTGCTACAGCGCCTCTCATTGGCTGGCGACTTCTTCGCGTGCACAGTGTACACAATCCGCAATGGTTACGGTGCAAGCCATGGATTCTGAGATAGCGCGTTTGCTCAATTTAAACTTTAATGACAGCAATAATGTAACGAACATAGTAAATTATTTTTTCGCAAATGATTGGGAAGATGATACAGAATGTCCAGAGACCGGCTTGGCAAATAATATGCCCTGGAAGACGACGAATTCGATCAATGTGTGTTGTGTGGATCTCTTCAATTTTATATGTTCCTGGTGAAATGTGATGCGATCTGGGAAAAGCCACCACATGGTGAAATTTGACATAGCCTATTACAGGTTTTGATAATCTGTTTCCCAAATCTGTTTTTATTTCTTTCATTGATTAAAATGTCGATTTTTTCTCTCTCTCTGTGCTTGTTCTTAAAGAGAAAGTAAGACAGTCTTTTCAGCTTGCCACTATAAATCGCAATTTTTCTGCACTAAACTTGTAAATTTTCCCAAGATATATTCAAAGAGGATAGACAAGATGTTATAGAATAATAATTTTATGAAAACCCAATTTTGACAAAAAACTGACATTCGATCTATTCTTAGACCTTATACTGAAACCGTGCAGCGCGACAGCCGATGGGTTTGACCAGATCGCATTACAAATAATGCTATTTTAATGAGATTTTTTGTGTGAATAAAGGTTTAGTTGTGGTAAATCAATGGTGTAAATTTTATTTATTTCCCTTCATTAGTAATATGCGTAGCTGGACTTCATTTGGACAACTTTAAAAGGCGATTTTCTCAATATTTAGATTTTTTGCCCCATCAGATTGCAGATTTTCAAAAGGTTGTATCTCGGCCAAATATTGACATATCCTAACAAACCATATATCAATGGAAAGCTTATTTATTCAGCGTTCATGTGATGTATAAATCTCAATTTAAGGAAAATGACCCATAAGACTGGTTTTGTGGTCCAGGGTCACATATATATACTACGACACGAGGATGTTTATGTTTGATAATAAAACACAGCTTTATGTTAGGCTAGTATCAGTGTTTACTCTTATATGGTGAATATTATAATGTTTAGAACCATGATGTTTACTGTTAAATACTGTGTTTGTAGCGAATGGAAACATTTGAAGTGACATCCATATATTTTTCTCTAGTGTACTGAAGTGTTCCTTTTTAACGATTTATAGGCCGCATGCTATAGGCTATTGCTATTATTATTTGGAATTAGAATCGCCCCACATCATCACATACCCTTCACCATACCTAGAGATTAGCATGGGGTACTTTCCATAAGATCATCTCTCAATGCAAATCAAACCAGCTATTAGGCTAACTGAAATAAAAACTATGTCTATATGGTGAAGGGTGTGTGATGATGTGGGGCTATTTTAATTCTAAAGGCCAAGATAACTTTGGCTACGTCTACATTAATCCGGATAAATTTGAAAACGGAGTTTTCGTTTAAAAACGCTCTCCGTCCACACTAGCGTTTTCAGACGTTTCAGTGTGCATGAGAAACTTATAAATTCACCTTACTGCGCATGCGTGAAACCTCACAAAAGCTCACTGAGATGATACAGATGGAAAAATAAACAATAAAGGTATCGCGCAATTCTTTCTAACATGATAATTTTATTTAGCAAAATATCTCACCATTCACTGATGCGTCCAGATCGCACTCAGTCACCATATGTTTGGTCTAAAACGCGACTGCTCTCCTGTATTGACGCAGGACAGCAAATGTGAGTACATTTTCTGTCATCTTTGCAGTAGGCTACTGTGATATGAAGAGTGTGGAAAGTAACATATTTTAGCAACATTGTAAAAGTGAATCGCACATAATTAACAGGCACAATACCGGTAAACATGAATATCTATTGGTACAACATGGATCACATGACTAAACTTGCGTCATCGTTTTCAAATACCTCCGGCTTCATAGTCCACACTACAACGCGAAAACGGCGTTTTCAAATTTATCCACTTTGGAGAGCGTTTTCCAAAAGCTACGTTTTTGTTGACTTAAAACGCCGTTTCAGTGTGGACGGAAGGCCAAAACGGAGAAAAAAATATACGTTTTCAAATGAAAACGTATTAGTGTGGACAGGGCCTTTATCAGGATGCATAGTATCCTGGATCCATGAAATAACTGGCCTTTAAAAATAAAAATCTGCCTGCCTATATGGGAATTTAAAATAGGGGTGTCCAGACGTATGCACCCTGTATTTTAAGGAAGAACATTGAATTATTTGTAGGGCTGTCAAAAGATTAATCGCGATTAATCGCATCCAAAATAAAAGTTTGTGTTTACATAATATATGTGTGTGCACTGTATAATTATTTTGTATATATAAATACACACACATGCATTATATATATATATTTGCGATACATTATTCATTCACAAAGGAAATTGGTGTCCCTAAAGGTTGGAGTTTTCTCCTCATTTTTTGAATTAAGGCATTAAGATGATTTTTTTATTCCTCTTTTTAGTCAATTTTAGCATGGGTGTGTTCACTTATTCTAAGCGCTGTGTGTGTGTGTGTGTGTGTGTGTGTGTGTGTGTGTGTGTGTGTGTGTGTGTGTGTGTATGTGTGTGTGTGTGTGTGTATATTAGGGGTATCACGATTCTCCAAATCCTTGATTTGATTACATTTTTGATTCTAAGGTCACGGTTCGATTTGATTCTCGAATTTTTTTTTTTTTTTTTTTAAGCACAGGTTGCTGTCGCTCCTAAAAAGCTGACATCAGTTCATCGCGATCTCACACATCTCTGTTATTATCAATGAAGCTGACTGCACAATGAATCTTTCATAATACACTTTGTTTGTTATAATTAGAGGGTTTGCCAGCATACAGAATTCAGCACTGAACAAAAAAATCAGTTTTGAGCGGTGAGGGGAGTCTATCTTAAATGCTTCTGATTGGCCATTGAGTTCAAGAAATCAACACACATATGTCTGTGATTGGCTAAATCGCTCAATGCTGTAAACATGTGACTGTTCAAGTATCTGTAAGTGTGTTCAATAATGTGCTTTTTTGTCATTTGTTGTGTATCTTTGGATTATGTTGTGTTTGTAAATAAATCCAAACAATCAAAAAGCCATTCTTTAAAACAACACCATGGAACTTTTCCTTTTTGGTCGCCCTACTGGTTGGAAACGAAATTGTCCATTACCGCTGTCGTAAATAATTTAGCCTACCGTCGCACGCACGCTCGCTGTTTACCCAGCACCGGCTTTAGAATGAATGATGTCCACAGACAAGGTAGAGTATGATACATGATTTCATGAAAGGATGATGTATTGCGACATCAGAAACGAAGAAAAACGAAATAATGACTATTGTAGCGCTTGACGTAAAGCAGTCGAGTTTGTAGTTCTTTTTGTGGTCGGGTTACTATCCGAACCCCAGAGGCCCTTAGTGCCAGTAAAAGCGATACAGACCCCGTCAGGCGATGGCAGACGTGCCTTTCACCCTGTTATGACTTGATGAACCACTGGTAAGATTTTGGAAACATTTTAAGGTAAAAAATGTTACATAGTGTTGCTTTAACCCTCTGGGGTCCGAGGTGTTTTCTGGGTTCTGGAGGTGTTCTGAAATGCTCTGACATTTGTGCTTATTTCTGTTACTTGTGACATTTTCATGGCTAAAGTCTGATTACACTGTATTCAGCACAAACTCTGCTACAGTAATATGTCAGCAGCATGTATGTACAAGTTTTTAGTTTTGAGATAATGACGTTTATGCGTGGTTTGTGAAAGAACAAAAAAACATTGTCACTGAAATAAGGTCATAAAACCCATACTAATTATTTCTTCACAAGACTTTTGAAAATTGTATCATGTGGCCTAGAATATTTGCTTCAAAACTATGTGAAAATCATCCTGACTACTCATTCAGGTAAGACGTGTTTTGTGTAAGAAAGCTTTATGCGGAGGGGCGTTAACAACCCATTAGTATATAGTGTTTTCACACCTGAGAAAGACAAAGGCCCTCCCCTAATAGCCCTATAAGGTGCTATCAGGTGCTGTCATTGTGAGAAGCCTTGCACAAAGAAGGAGGAGAGACTTAAAAAAGAATGGCTTTTAGATGGTTTGGATTTATTTTCAACACAACCAAGTTATTTACAACACAATCAAAAAGATACACAACCAAAGGCAAAAAAGCACATTAGTAAAACACACTGATCTAAAGACAGAGACTTGGACAGTCACACAGCTTTGTGCCATTCCTAAAACATATAGGTTACATACCTGTCATCTCCAAGGTGTTTGATTTTTCACCATGTTCATGTACAGAGACTCACGTGAATGTCAGCTGGACTCAGTGCTGGTCCCTGTAAAAACATTTTTTATAAAACAAAAAAACAGCTGTGAACATGCTGATATCAGGAGAAACTATTTTAGATTTTTCTGGTTCAAATTATGAAATTTACTAAATACATACATATACTATATATATATGAACTCCCAATATATGTTGTGCCTTGTAGTTGTAGGCATATGTAGGGCTGCATGAAATAATAACAATAGCCTGTAGCAGCTAGGCAGCCTATAAATCACTAAAAAGTTCAGTAACACTACATTAGAGAAAACTATATGGATTATCATGTTACTTAAAACGTTTCCATTCGTTACAACGTTATGAGATGAGATTGTTGGAGTAAAACCATAAAGCCTAATGATTGGTTTGTTTTACTTTTCAAACCCACAGCGCGCGTGACTCAAACTCAGCGCGTGCAAACATTTACTGAATGCGATCGAGCCGGACCAAACTATGAAACGTTATATTATATAACGTTTCATAGTTTTTTGGTCCGGCTCGATCGCATATTCTTACATAATTATACATATCTTCGTGTGAGCAGATATCCACAAACACAATAAACACAAGTCTAAACATAATATTCACAATCATACGAGCCTTCTGTATCGTGCTGTTTAATTATCGAACATATGTTTTTATGTATATACATTTAGCATTAGGCTTCATGTTTTACTCCAATCACATTTCATAACGTACATTTTAGTCTGGCACCAGTTTAACTAGTAGCTACAAGTTTATGCAACAATAACATGCTGCTAACATGCTACTAACAATGACATGTCTTACCTTATTATAAATCCTTATAATCAAATTGTGTTCTTCTAACTCGTCTGATGTAAATCCAAGATAACCCTCTGGGGTCTGAGGTGTTTTCTGGGTTCTGGAGGTGTTCTGACATCCTCTGACCTTTGTGCTTATTTCTGTTACTTATGAGATTTTCATGTCTAAAGTCTGATTAATTCAATTCAATTCAATTCAAGTTTATTTGTATAGCGCTTTTCACAATACACATTGTCTCAAAGCAGCTTTACAGAAAGTGCAATTCAGAAATGTACAAAGAAAAATACAGTTAGTTAATCATGTATAAATTTAGGCATAACATATCGCCGGTGTTTAGTCGTCTCTTCACAGGCGTCGAGTCGTCTCTCCACAGGCGTTTAGTCGTCTCTCCACCGGCGTTTAGTCGTCTCTCCACAGGTGTTGGGGCATCTGAAGTCTTCGTGAGAGGCTGGATACAAACTGGAGCTGACGAACGCTATTTACCTCGGGACTAGCGTCCCGAGATAACAGCAGAAAGACAGATGGGAAATAATTAGCATAGCTGATGTTCATAATATTAATGCATTCGAACTGATTCAGAAGTAGTATAAAAGGTAAGCATTAAGTGAATGCTTGGTTAAAGAGATGCGTCTTTAATCTAGTTTTAAACTGGGACAGCGAGTCTGAGTCTCGAACAATATCAGGAAGGCTATTCCAGAGTTTAGGAGATAAATGTGAGAACGCCCTCCCTCCTTTAGTAGACTTAGATATCCTAGGAACGACCAGAAGCCTCGAATTTTGTGATCTTAAAGAGCGCGATGGATTGTAGGGCGATAGAAGGTCTGTTAAATACACAGGAGCTAAACCATTTAGAGCTTTATAAGTCAATAGTAATACTTTGTAATTGATACGGAACTTAATAGGTAACCAGTGTAGAGATGATAAAATTGGTGTTATATGATCATATTTTCTTGATCTAGTAAGAACTCTAGCGGCTGCATTTTGCACTAACTGTAGTTTGTTTATTGAGGATGCAGGACAACCAGCTAATAAAGCATTACAGTAATCTAGTCTCGAGGTCATGAATGCATGAACTAACTTTTCTGCATCTGAAACAGATAGCATGTTACGTAGCTTAGCAATGTTTCTAAGGTGGAAAAAGGCTGTTCTTGTAACATATGAGATATGATTTTCGAAAGTCAAGTTGCGGTCTAGTATAACACCCAGGTCTTTTACTGTAGTGGATAAAGTAACAGGACATCCTTCTAAATTAAAGTTGTATTGTAAGGGATTTTGTGGGTAGTTTTTTGGACCAATAAGTAATACCTCCGTTTTATCTGAATTTAATAGCAGGAAATTACACGTCATCCAGCATTTTATATCTTTTAGACACTCTGTCAAGTTAGATAAGTTAGTGTTTTCATCTGGTCGTGATGAGATATATAATTGAGTGTCATCAGCATAACAGTGAAAACTAATTCCATGTTTTCTTATAATATTACCAAGTGGCATCATATATATTGAGAATAGCAGAGGGCCTAGGACAGATCCTTGCGGCACTCCATAGTCTACTGATGTTATCTTTGATTTTTCCCCATTTAAACAGATTACACTGTATTCAGCACAAACTCTGCTACAATAATATGTCAGCAGCATGTAGGTACAATTGTGTAGTTTTGAGATAATGACGTTTATGCATGGTTTGTGAAAAAACAAAGAATTGTCACTGAAATAAGGTCATGAAACCCATACTGAATATTTCTTCACAAGACTTTTGAAAATTGTATCACGTAGCCTAGAATATTTGCTCCAAAACTATGTGAAAATCATCCTGACTACTCATTCAGATAAGACAATAAAGTGATTTAAAATGTGCAATACTTGTTTATTGTAAGAAAGCTTTATATGAAGGAGTCGTGATCTCATTAATATTACTGCATTTCACACCTGAGAAAGACAAAGACCCTCCCATAATGGCCCTATTAGGTGCTATCAGGACATATCATTATGAGGAGCCTTGCACAAAGAATGAGGAGAGCTTTAATGCTGGGAAATTGTGTTGTGTTTTATAGTTGTAAAATCTTGTGTTAGTGTTTGTATACTACAGTGTTAGGTTTTCCTTTCGACAAAGATGTTAGTCTTTCTCCTGCTAATGCAGGGAAAATTTTCTTAGAGCCTACTCTGGTACTTTACTAACTTTATTGTGAGCAACGCGTTTCACCCATTGCTTCTTGTTTGGAAGCAATGGGTGAAACGCGTTGTTCACAATAAAGGTAGTATAGTCAGATCAGTGTGCGGTAGTGTGTTTTTTAAATTTTCATATACTCATCCTGCTATATACCAGCACCTGATTGTTGTTGCTGTGTTTGGGGAATTTCTTGTTCCCTACTCTGGTACTGTTAAGGTCCAGTTGCATTGTACCTATTGTGGCAGTATGAGTTAGTATAATGCACTGGCGTTCCTTTGGCCACTCCCCGTGTAAAGCTCCGCCCTATAAATAGCGAGTAACCCTTCTGACGCCCTCTCTTGCTTATTGGTGACAGGAAGTTGTGTTGTGCTTCCTGGCCTCGCTCTCCGTGTGCGGTGCTGTGCAGTGCAACAGGTAGGGTAGCGGCTTTGCTGTCTCAGTGCGAACATTGTTTCCTGCTGTCTTGGTTACTGGTACTATGTGGTTACTTGCGTTCGTAGATCTCCGGTCGGATGGACAAGCTTTCGTCTCGTCGTTCAACTCATTGAACCACTGAACATACTGCATTATTAGTGCCGTGGGCACTCGTCGAGTTTTCTCCCTTGGGTATGTCTGAATGATGGGTATGTATCTCAGATGACGTAGGATTCATTTATATTTTGTTTCTTATTAATTGGGGGTTAATGGTAATTTTTCTTTGTGTAGCTAACAGGAATGAGGCCAGTTTAGCCGGAGATCATCGCTAGCTGCACAGGACCGATTCGCTGGCTGCTGTTTAGCTTTTGCTTTTGCCTTTTTGCCTGCGGCTATATTGTGCATTTTTGCCTGTTTAATGTGCTGTTTTGTATACACTTCCGTGTTTTGTCTATGCCTTTGTCTGGCATATGTACCGCTTTGCCCAAGCCACTGCCTCGTTTGTGCAAGTCACGTTACTGAGG
Source organism: Chrosomus eos (assembly GCA_036326025.1). Taxonomy (NCBI): domain Eukaryota; kingdom Metazoa; phylum Chordata; class Actinopteri; order Cypriniformes; family Leuciscidae; genus Chrosomus; species Chrosomus eos. The sequence goes on from CM070838.1 coordinate 36,459,668, forward strand.
AGTGTATCAGAGACTGGAATAGATCGCTGTACGCTCGCCTTGCTATTACGGCCACTGGGTGGTTACGGCTGTCTGGCCAAAAGCCATTCGTTTCATGTGGGCTATTGTTTTTATGATATTTGCAAGCAAGGGGTTGGGGCTTTATATTATAATTTTGTTGATTTAATCGATGTTTTATCGAAACAAGAATAAGAGACTACTTCTCTCTTGAGCCATAAGAAAGAAAACTTCCCACTTGGAAAATTCTTTTCCAGGGAAAAAAATTTTTTTTTGTTTCCAAAAATCATCTTTCGGCAGGCGTAGGCTTAAGTCTAACTTGGTTAAGCGAAAACCAAACTCCACTCGGTGTTTTATTAAGAAAAAACGAAATTCCTCCAACTTTAAGATTTTATTCGGAAAACTCCATTAATTCAATTCAATTCAATTCAATTCAAGTTTATTTGTATAGCGCTTTTCACAATACACATTGTCTCAAAGCAGCTTTACAGAAAGTGCATTTCAGAAATGTACAAAGAAAAATACAGTTAGTTAATCATGTATAAATTTAGGCATAACATATCGCCGGTGTTTAGTCGTCTCTCACAGGTGTGGGGCATCTAAGTCTCCGTGAGGGCTGGATACAAACTGGAGCTTGCAACGCTAATTTCCCTCGGACTAGCGTCCCGGATAACACAGAAAGACAGATGGGAAATGCATAGCTGATTCATATATAATGCTTCGAATGATTAGAAGTAGTATAAAAGACAGATGGGAAATAATTAGCATAGCTGATGTTCATAATATTAATGCATTCGAACTGATTCAGAAGTAGTATAAAAGGTAAGCATTAAGTGAATGCTTGGTTAAAGAGATGCGTCTTTAATCTAGTTTTAAACTGGGACAGCGAGTCTGAGTCTCGAACAATATCAGGAAGGCTATTCCAGAGTTTAGGAGCTAAATGTGAGAACGCCCTCCCTCCTTTAGTAGATTTAGATATCCTAGGAATGACCAGAAGCCTCGAATTTTGTGATCTTAAAGAGCGCGATGGATTGTAGTGGCGATAGAAGGTCTGTTAAATACACAGGAGCTAAACCATTTAGAGCTTTATAAGTCAGTAGTAATACTTTGTAATTGATACGGAACTTAATAGGTAACCAGTGTAGAGATGTTAAATTGGTGTTATATGATCATATTTTCTTGATCTAGTAAGAACTCTAGCGGCTGCATTTTGGCACTAACTGTAGCTTGTTTATTGAGGATGCAGGACAACCAGCTAATAAAGCATTACAGTAATCTAGTCTCGAGGTCATGAATGCATGAACTAACTTTTCTGCATCAGAAACAATGATTACGTAGCTAAGCAATGTCTCGAAGGTGGAAAAAGGCTGTTCTTGTAACATATGAAATATGATTTTCGAAAGTCAAGTTGCGGTCTAGCATAACACCAAGGTCTTTTACTGTAGTGGATAAAGTAACAGGACATCCTTCTTAATTAAAGTTGTATTGTAAGGGATTTTGTGGGTAGTTTTTTGGACCAGTAAGTAATACCTCCGTTTTATCTGAATTTAATAGCAGGAAATTACACGTCATCCAGCATTTTATATCTTTTAGACACTCTGTCAAGTTAGATAAGTTAGTGTTTTCATCTGGTCGTGATGAGATATATAATTGAGTGTCATCAGCATAACAGTGAAAATTAATTCCATGTTTTCTTATAATATTACCAAGTGGCAGCATATATATTGAGAATAGCAGAGGGCCTAGGACAATCCTTGCGGCACTCCATAGTCTACTGATGTTATCTTGATTTTTCCCCATTTAAACAGACGAAATGGTAACGGTCTGATAAGTACGATCTAAACCAGCTTAATGCCTGTCCCTGAACACCAGTGTAGTTTTGTAGTCGATCTAAGAGTATTTTATGATCTATAGTGTCGAACCAGCACTAAGATCAAGTAGAACTAGTATTGAGATACAGCCTTGGTTCAGAGGCTAAGAGTAAATCATTTGTAATTTTAACTAGCGCAGTTTCTGTGCTATGATGCGGTCTGAATCCCGACTGAAATTTTTCATAGATATCATTTTCTTGCAAGAAAGAGCACAATTGAGCGGACACAATTTTTTCTAGTATTTTAGACATAAATGGAAGATTTGAGATGGGTCTGTAATTTGCTAGGTTATTTGGATCTAATTGCGGTTTCTTAATGAGAGGTTTTATTACTGCCGCTTGAATATTTTTGGAACGTGACCTAAAAATAAAGACGAGTTAATAATATTGAGAAGAGGCTCTTCCACTACAGGTAACACTTCTTTAAGTAGTTTAGTGGGTATTGGATCTAATAAACATGTTGTTGGTTTAGATGCAATGATAAGTTTATTTAGTTCTTCCTGTCCTATAGTTGTAAAGCGGTTTAGTTGTTCTAGAGGGGCCATAATTGAGGCCGAGTCATAAGACACCATAGAGGATTGTACATTTACAATAGTGTTTCGGATGCTTTCTATTTTCTCATTGAAGTAATTCATAAAATCATTACTACTATATTGTAACGGAATATTTTGCTCTGGAGATGTCTGATTATTTGTTAGTCTAGCCACGGTGTTAAATAAAAACCTTGGATTATTTTGGTTATTTTCAATTAGTTTGCGGATATGCTCAGCCCTGGCTGATTTTAGAGCCCTTTTATACGTGACATACTGTCTTTCCACGCGATTCTGAAGACCTCTAAATTAGTTCGTTTCCATTTACGCTCTAAGTTACGAGTTTCTCTTTTGATAGCATGTGTAGCACTGTTGTACCATGGTGTTTTAGTTTTCTCTCTAACCTTTTTTAATCTAATTGTTGCAACAATATCTAGTGTACTAGAGAAAATGTTGCTCATACTGCTAGTCATTTCCTCTAGTTCATCTGTTTGTTTGGGTTCACTGAGCAGCTGAGATAGATCAGGTAAGCTATTTGAGAATCTATCTATAGTGGTTGGAAGGATTGTTCTGCCTGGTCGATAACGTGGTGCAACATGACAAATTTCAGCAGTGCGTATTATGCAAGTTACCATGTAATGATCAGTGAGATTGTCACTTTGCGGTATAATATCTATATCGGTTGGATCGGTTCCATATGATATAATTAAATCTAGTGTATGATTTAGACGATGAGTGGGACCACTGACGTTTTGCTTCACCCCAAAAGAGTTTAATAGATCTGTAAACGCAGCCCCTAACGCATCATTTGTATTATCTACGTGTATGTTAAAGTCGCCAACAATTATTGCTTTATCGACATTGACCAATAGGTCTGAGAGAAAGTCTGCAAAATCTTTTAGGAAATCAGCATATGGCCCTGGAGGTCTATATAAGGTAGCCAAGGCTAGAGATAATAAGGATTTCTTTCTTACATCTAAGAGCGTAACATTTAGCACAAGTACTTCAAACGAATTAAACCTATGACAAGTTTTCTGAGTAACATTAAGAATATCTCTATAGATTGTTGCAACACCGCCGCCACGACCGATCAGACGGGGCTCATGCTTATAACAGTATCCTGGTGGAGTAGACTCATTTAGACCGAAATAATCATTTGGTTTAAGCCAGGTTTCAGTAAGGCACAGAACATCGAAATTATTATCTGTGACCATTTCATTTACAATAACCGCCTTAGGTGTGAGCGATCTAATGTTTAGAAGACCTAGCTTTAGAAATTGTTTTTGTTCACTGATATTTAGATTTTCTGGTTTAATTACAATAATATTCTTGCTAGATCTTACAGTAGATTTGTTGTTTGGCTTCACTAAGCGAGGAATAGACACAGTTTCTATATAATGTTCTACATTGGTACTTATATCAATTAAGTTGGGACAGCAAAGACTATGATTTGGACTTTGACTTACTAGTCAGATGGTGTGTACCGTCTTGGAGATGTTGTCCGACAGAACAGCCGCTCCGACTCTGCTGGGGTGCAGACCATCAGGACGGAAGAGCCTAGGTCGCTCCCAAAACAGATTCCAATTATTTACAAAGAGCAGTTTCTGTTCATTACACCATGACATTAACCATTCATTTAAAGGCAAATAATCTACTGAACCTTTCTTGTCCAAGTCGGTAAGTGGGAAGCGGTCCAGACACGACGATCGTTGCTCTAGGCGATGTTGCTGCGTACTCGATCAGGCTCCTGTAGTCCTTCTTCAGAACCTCCGTCTGCCGCAGCCTGATGTCATTCGTCCCTGCGTGCAGCACGACAGCTCCGACGCGCTCGTCACCGTTCAGGATCTCGGGAACCTGCGCAGCGACATCAAGAACACGAGCACCAGGAAAGCAGTGAGTGCGCACCTTACCTTTACCCGAGGTAGCACGGACATGGCGGACCATGGAAGTGCCGATGATCACGGCGTCGACGCGTTCCGACTCGCGAAGAGGGGAGAAGCGGTTCCGGGTGGAGATCTCGAAGACCGGGAGGGGCGAAGAGGTTCTTGCTCTGGTCCTGGCTCGTGTCGTGACCCAGGGTGCAGGAGTGATTGAAGGCAGAGATGATCGCGTCCTCCTGGGCAGAGAAACGCACGGAGTAGACGAAGTCGGAGTCAAAGTCACAAAGTTACTAACCACTGACTTGTGAGCATCGGCGCGTGATGTTTCAAGCGCTGATCGCCGATCTCGCAGCTCGGCTTGCTTCTCCAGCAGAACACGAATCTGCTTCTCCACCGACTTCAGCTCCAGCCGTACCGAAATCAGCTCGAATGTGTCCTCACCTGCACTCAGAGGTAACGTTAGACACACATCCGATATGTTCGCCATTATAACAGATGAACAGTAAATTAGTAGTAACAGTAAACAGTAAAGCAATCCGATTGTTTTTTTTATAAGGAATAGTATCGAGGATAAGTTCACATGATATAAAAATAGAAAGTGCCTGTTTATAATTGAGTGGTAAAGAAGAAAATCAAGGATTAATGAATCAATTCGACGGAGCTCCAAACACAAACACACACCGCACGCGCATGTGCTTATGCCCCGTTGATGCAGGCTCTAAGCACAATCAACGTGTGTCTGTACTTTCAGAGCAGAAACGGGTGTAAATAGAGACGCTCGATAGGCGCGAGGCCACGCGTGAAATGCTAGCGGCTAAAGGCTAGTAGCCGAGATTCGGAAAGTTGGATCTAAGTAGCGATATCAAAGCAATCCGATTGTTTTTTACAAGGAATATTATCGAGGATAAGTTCACACGATATAAAAATAGAAAGTGCCTGTTTATAATTGAGTGGTAAAGAAGAAAATCAAGGATTAATGAATCAATTCGACGGAGCTCCAAACACAAACCATTATTTTCAAAAAAGTTGAATTTGTTCCAAAAAAAATTCTGACCCGGCTACTACCAATTTATCTCATCAAAAGCAGAAAGGACTGAGCTGAAATAATCCTTTGCCAAAGGATAGATATTGTCAGACACAAATACCACCATAAGATGGCACCACTATGATATATGCTTTTCTAACGCAGTTACCACAACCGCGCTGAGAAATTTTTGTTAAAAAAAAAATTCGATTTCCAACCCCTGCTCAAAAACAACGAACTCCACTCGGTGTACCAACCACAGGAATACTATGGGTAGGATTAGGAAAAGAGCAGGGGGGCCCGTTCTTCGTACGTCGCTAACTCAGTTAGCTGGATTTGATTGTTGGCGATTTGGCATGATCTTGGATTGTTTGGTTCTTCGACGCTCATACTGGACTTGCTGTCATAGCAACAGGTGCGCTAGCTTGAACCTGCTCGTGAGCAGGCTTAGTTCATGTTAACAGGATTAGATCGCGGCTTCATAAGCGGAGCTGATACGGGAAGTCTTCTAGCGCAGTGCGATAGTGTACTTTTTGAGAGATATATTTTTTCTTATGACTCGTGAGGATGACGTTTACATCATTAATTTGTTGGAAACGCATAAATTTTCGACTCGTCGGAGTCGGGCTTTAATCAGTGCAGGGAAGGCAAGTTACTATTGCGATTCTTATCCAGATTAGTAATATTATATCACATTTTAAAAAGGCAGTTGACTGACTAAAATCTCTTAGATGGTGTGACTATGTTCCATATCACAAATATGGCCAGGATCTGTGCATGACTCAATCATTTTCAGAGATGTATGCACATTATTTGAACGTGGTAAGGAAAAACATAAATATCAATCTCACTGTAGCCTATTACATACACTTATGCTTATCCTAACAGAACTGAATTTTTCCATTAAACAGGTTATTACAACAGGATCCTGCTTGGAGACAGGTGTTTTATGACCCCATTCCCTGACCCAAACCCCAGACCAGTTACAATGCAGCTCTAGCAGGACAAGGGCACACAATGAAGTTAACTTTAGCCAACTAAAGTATCTGAAAAGTCTGAGGGTTGCACCTGACAGGGCCTGTGACATGGCATGGGCCATATTACAAACATTGCACCATCAGAAAAAATATAAAACATTTCATTAATGTTTAATAAAAGACAAGACAAATATGCTTAGTTCTTTGAGTTTTATTTTAATTGTTCTTTGTAAAGAAAAGCCAGTGATCAAGTCATCTTTTGCCTGCAAATAATATATATTGTACTCTGTGTGAAATAATATATTACACTTACTCTGAAGTTCCTATGAAGCAACTCTATCTCTAGTGCCAGTTGTTTTTTCTTTAAGTTGTCAAGTATTTTCAAAATACTCTGTTTTCTAGGGGCAGGGGTAAACCTGTCAAACACATGGCTTATGCATCAAAAATTAAAAGGAAAAGTACAACACTGCCCACCTCTGCATCACTGCTTTGTGCAGACTCTTCTGTAGATGTGGACATCAAGAAGTGGCCTACTCAAGTGTAAATTAAGTAAAGTTATTTATGCACTTAAAGATACCTGAGAGGGTTTCTTCACTGTACTTTGCATTGGGGGAAAATGGGCATTACAAAGTGTTGTACTTTCTTCCCTTTTGATGTAACGTTAGAAAAAGTCTTTCTGCACATGCTTCAGCCACATGCTTGGGAACCATAGACTGTAAAAAAGAATGGACGTAGTGTCCGTGACGTCACCCGTAGGTTTCTGAAGAGCGTTTTGAAGCCTAAAGTGGGCGGGGCCAACCGTCGCCATCTTGTCAGCGCGTCACCTTTCGTCACTCCCCGATAACAGAAAATGGGCAAAGAGGTGGGCCGTGGGGGGAGCTGAGGAGCTACTGGCCTTGCGCTAAAGTGACAGCCGATTACGGAAGTAAAGCCAACAGTTAAAGTTCATGTTTTTGCCCTTCGAAATACTAGAATAGTTAAAAGACGTAACTAAAAGTGAGATTGTGTATCGTGATGCATTATTATTCTGCTAACGTTATTAAAAATGTATTATCATGCAGATGCAGTAACTTACAATATTGCTCTGAGTCTGACTCTGAGCTTGTGACAGTGATTCTTGCGTATACATGTCAGTCAGCGCGGCATCGCACGTCAAGTTCATAAAGAGCTTTATTCAGTCCCTTTTAAAATATGATTTTGGCCGCCTCACAATTTCTCATATGGGTTAAACCAAAGATATTACCTCAGAAGTTCAAGTAAATGCATTAGAAATCTGCGCTCATTCAAGGCTGTGCATCTATTGCATGGACGGACAGAAAGCACTGACACCTGCAGGATTTCATCTGACGGTACTTTTTATTTAACACAAAGTTAAGTAAGCATATCTGTTCCATGAGAGCAACAGTATCGCATAACGAGTGTAGTCTCTATATACGTTTTTAAATCTAAACTCCAAAAAGCAACGACATTTTCAGACATTCATTAGTGCATGCGAGGAAAACAACTGGAAATACAGAGCTGGTTGTTCTCTCCATAGTTGACAACGACGGAATCCAACAACGGCGTGGGCGAAGGTATAATGCGTGTATTAAATTGTATGAAATAATCCCGAAAAAAGCACAAACACTGCAGAGATGGCGAGTACAGCAGCGGCTGGAATTAGCTGTGGACGACGCTAACAGACACCAGAAAAACGGCTGTCACTCAAGTAGCCACGCCCTTAATTATGCAGAACTGTAAGGCTTAATATAATTTAAACGGATGAGTTGTAAAAAAAAATTCACCCCCCTCACAGTTGTCATGAAGGGCAAAGTTAGCTATATAGACCAAAACAACTTTTGACACCAGGCTGTAAACATATCTTTTGCTGCTGTAAAGTTGGACATTTTAACATGGGAGAGATACAGTTTTGACTCACTTTTGCAGCCAGCCTCAAGCGGCCAGTCGATGAATTGCAGTTTAATTCACTTCCGTGTTGGATTTCAAGAGAGAGACAGGGAGGTTGCCGCTTGTTGGGAACAGATAAAAGTGTTGGTGTATTGTTTAAAACTGCACAAAAGAGGAAAACACAATTGCATTACAATGAAGTACACTGGGGGGAAATGTGATCAATAACTCATGGCTACATATTTTTTTACATGTAGTTTCAGTCACACATGTAGACTTTCACAAGTCAAAGCAATTCATTACTAGGTTTAACAGCTGACTGGACAGCCATTTGGATTATAGGCTTACTTAATTTAATGCAGCAACAAATTATTTTACAGTGTAGGCCTACTAGGATCATTTAAAGCTCATTTACCAGCAGTGAAGGTGTTGCTGCTCCTGGCCTCTGGCTGTGTGTCTGAGGAAGAGCTGAACCCAGGGATGCCCTCTACAAGGTTCACATTTAACGCAAGGGCCAGCTCTTCTGCCTGGGCATAATGTGGGGGTGCAGGACCACCACCTGTTTTTTTTTTGTTTGTTTGTTTTTCTCAGCCTTTTTCTTGGTTGCTTTTATAAACAGGCAAACATTTATTAACAGTGCCTTTTTAAAAGAAACTAGTATAAGTAGTAAAAATTACTATAGAATATTCTAGTACTTCACTTTTACTTGTTCCTATGTTCTAGTAGTGGGTGGTGACTGACAGTACAATGAACAAAGTTATTAATTATTTAGAAATTATTAACATATAAAAATATATACTGTAATAAGTGATAACATCTAACTACAAACTTAATTTGTCTGCTACTTTTTGCACGCCCTCTCTCTTGGCTTTTGCACACTTTAAGGTGTCCCCTGACCTTTTAATTAAGTTTTCAAATCCAGCATATCCTTCTAGCAATAACCCTTGCTCTTCTGCGGTGAAAAACTGAGCGCGCTCTTTGGCCACGGTGAGCAGCCAATAGCAGCGTTGCTGATCAATGTTTCTACTATCGATACATATCCCCTTTTAACCCAGCGCATGAATGCGCAATTATCTCAGATAACCCAATCCAGCTATACTAATCATAACCGGCAGAAGTGTTCGAAGAACCCAATTAGCCGGATCATGATGAGCACGATGATATTATCTTGGATGTCTCGTTTGATCTCGGATGTTTTAAGCAACGTACGAAGAACGAGCCCCTGGTGTAAGCTTAAGTCCAACTTGATTTACCCAAAACCAACTCCACTCGGTGTGACAACCACAGGGCTACTATGGGTAGGATTAGGGAAAGAGCAGGTTAAGCTTAAGTCTAACTTGATTTAACCGAAACCGAACTCCACTCGGTGTGACAACCACAGGACTACTATGGGTAGGATTAGGAAGGGAGCAGGTGTAGGCTTAAATCCAAATTAGGTAAGCGAAAACCGAATTCCTTTCGGTATAACAACCCTGTGTCCAACCTTGGATTTATTCCAAAAGGGGCTCAGAAAAGGAAGTGAATTCCAGAACGGCTTTCCCAAATTCCTCCTTATCATCATACCATGCCCCTTTTTTTCTATTATTATTATTGCTCTTGTCCCTTTATTTCCTACTTCCTCTATAGGTCTAAAGGAACTATTAATTTACGCTCCCCTCTATGTTCCTGAAACCTCCCTTCTTTCATTCAGACCATTTGGGACCCAGTCTCCCTATCCATATATATTCCTTGCACAACCTCTGCCTTAGGGTCCATTTCGGATTATGTTATAAACCCCTTATCTGCAGTTTCTGCACTCCGTGTGGCCGGAAGTGCTCCACTAGAGAACGCCTACTCGTGTTCAATAATCCCTTCTGGATGACATACCTATGTTGGTACAGACGGGACCAGATAGAATTCTTTGTCTGACCGACATACTGCTTACCACACCGACCACATTGTATCGCATAGATACAATTCTCAGTTTTTAACAGAATATGTGGAAGAAACATAGCAGCGGGTTGGCCCCAGACCTTAATGGTTCGAGGCCTCCTTAATGATCCCAATCTCTCCCTCCTCCTGGTGAGCCGACTGTGGACTAGCAAATCCCGCAAATTCGAGTTTCTTCTGTAAGCTGCTAGGAGTGTAATATCCTGACCCTCCGGGGTATTCGCCAAGGTTTCCGCAAAACTACCCCTGATCTTTTTTGTGAGCCTAACAGCTTCTGGATTGTACGAAAATATGGCCGGAACTAAGACCTTACCTCCCTTCGCGGGTCCGGGCTTCGGACTTGTCTGCAACCTGCAGTGTTCTTTAATAACCTCTAGCCCTGAGAGCTCGAAACAGCGTACACTTGGCCTCCTGAAAGCTCTCCTCTTGTGAACAGATCCTCCTAAACCTCACAAGCTGAGAAAAACTATACCTCTAAATGTGTGTCTTGGATGATAGCTCCGATGGTGTAGTAGAGCATGTGTATCTGTCCCCTTAAAAAAACATTTTGAAGTCTAACTGACCTGTAGTGAGAAACTCTGGCCCCTTGTAAACTATAGTATCCAGAAATTCTATAGCCGGTTCCTTTATAACCGCTGTCACCTTAATAGAGGCATGATGGGAATTTAATACCCCTAAAAAGTTTCAAAATTCTGCTGACTGTCATCCCACACGTCCCAGACATTGTGCAGGAATCGAAAGTAGGATAAAGGGACCTTCTCACACTTGGGGAAGACAGTTTCCTCCCGTTGGGCCATGTATATATTTGCATAGGCTGGTGCAAACCCTTTTCCCATAGCCGTACCTTTTATCTGTAGGTAAAATTTTCCCTCAAATTCAAAATCATTTTGAGTCAGACTTAACTCTAATAACTCCAGTATTGCCCTCTCCGGTCGAGAACAGCGGGAAACCTGGCAAAACAATCCCGCACTGCCTTCAATCCTAGGGGAGTCTCAATGTTAGTATACAGACTTTCTACATCTAGTGAAAACAAGAATGCACCCGGTGGCACTCTCAGACTTTTCACCTTCTCCAAGAAGTCATAGGTATCCCTAATGTAACTAAAATGCTTAGTAGATAAGGGATTAAGATAAAAGTCAATGAATTCCGCCACCCTGTGACTCTCACTCCCACAATCCGAGACTATCGGACGACCTTGAGGCATGAAAGGGCTAAGCCACTTCTCCTGAGGCTTGTGAATCTGGGAAGTAAATAAAACCGCCTGGGCCTGGGTCTAACCTCCCCCAACAAATAGTTTGCCTGCCGTTTGCAGATAAACCCTGTCCTCAGTAAGGTATTTACCATTCTTTCAATGCGGGGTATTGATTCCATAAAAATAGGAGCCGTTAGCTTTGAATAAAAGGACTCATCTGTTAATTGTCTTAGTCCCTCTTGCACATAGCATGCTTTATCCATAATTACCACCGCACTTCCCTTGTCTGCAGGTTTAATCACAATGTCACGTCTTTAAGTAAGTTCCTCCAACGCCCTTATTTCTTCCGGGGGTAAGTTAGGTATCGGAGCCTGCGCTCCCGATAAAGCTTCCTGGACCTCTTCCAAGTTTTTCTCAACAAAATCCCAAACCTCCCCAGGTAATTTATGGGGCGGAGGCGTCCACCCTGACCTCTCACAAAATGGCCGGGTTTGGACGTACCTGGCCCAAAGAAAACTGCTCTTTGTATCTTGGCATGGAACTGCCCCAAATCCGCCAACAAAGACTCTCTGTCAACCCTTTTTACTAGATGAGATGAGATGGAATAAATGATAACCCTCTATCTAGTAAATGAACCGGTGCCGGTGTAAGACAAATTGATAACAGATCCCCTTTTATTTTTTTCTTTCTCAAACTCCCAAAGGGTCCCTGATGGTGAGGCCCCCTCAGCAATTTAAATGCTAGCCAGTGTTGCAGCATTGCCAGGGCCGTTGCTGGGGTCCAATGTGGGACACATGCTCAGATCGGAAGATAACCTCATTTAACATCTTAAGGTTTTCAACCTGCTGGTCTGGCAGGCCCTTATCGAAGTTCACCAGAGGAATATGTATCACCGCGTTCGGGAAGGTTCCCTCTGCCGCCTCCAGAAGCAGTCTGACACTCCTTTTGGCCACCTCCACATCCGACTGGATACGATCGTTTAGGCCGAAAGCCAGGATCACCTGCCTGGCCTTTGGAAACACCGGGGTCTTGTTTTTGAGAATATGGCAGGCATGTACCATGTTGGCCCCCGGGAAACTATGTATTTCCACTTCCCCGTTTTGGACCCGAGCGAACTTACTCGGATTTGAGGAACCCAAAATCAGAACAGATCTGTCGGGGGCCAGGTCCCAGAATCAAAATTTGTCCCTAACCCCGTCATGCCTGATGTGGAGGCTTCACGCCGGTGCAGGGACCTTGGGGACCACTGGCTCACCCTGGCTCTCCTCCTCCTCCAGGAGCCAATCCATATCCTCCCCTTTCTCGGTCTCTGGCTTCTTCTCAACTGGCCCTGCTTTCTTTTGCTCTGCTGGGATTGGGACCTTTGGCATGGTTGCTACCGCCCTCTTCTTACTGGGCCCCAATCCCTTCCTGGCCTTCCCTCCCTTGGGCGACGTCCCCCTGAGGCAGACCTCCTCCAACTCCTGGATCTCTTCCAGGCTATATTCTGGGCTCGCCCCCAGGTCCCGAACCACCGATGAGGCCACCTCCGCCCTCGGCGCCAAGGCCGGAGATCCCCTGGCCGGCTGCACCTCCACAGTCGCTTGTGGACGCTGCACCGGTGCCCTATTTTTTCTCTGGCGACCCTCGGGCATATCCCGGGTGCTACTGTGCGCCTCTTCTTCCTCACTCTCCTCTCCTTCTCTTCCTTCCTCTCTTTCTCCTCCTGGATCCTCACTTTTCCCCCAGCTGAAGAGGATTGACCCGGCTTCTTATTTTTTATGTGGACCACTATGGATCTCCGGGGCCTGTCTGCCCCTACTTCCTCCACCCTGGGGCCCCTCTGGGTAATAAAACGGGTAACCATCTCTGCAGCCTGCTGTATTGTGCCCTCTCTGAGGCGCCTTGGGCTCCGGCGAGTTCACCGAATCGCAATTTCCCATGCCTCCCTCCAGCGCACCCTGGGGGCATGGGCCACCGCCTGACTGGCTTCCCGGAGGGCATCATCATACTGATTTACCAGGATATCCATCCCGTTGTCCAGCCATTGCTTGGCATTTCTGAACAACAATACTTTGTGTTCACACTCGGGAACGCCGAATGCCAGAAGGCATCTGTATGGCCATCCCCTCCAGCCTTGCTGCAGGAGACCCCCCACTCCTATCCCCCTCCAACTCCACTACGTGATGGAACGCCTTAAGGAATTTATGGAGAACCCTAATTAGGCAAGGCAAGGCAAGGCAAGGCAAGTTTATTTATATAGCACATTTCATACACAATGGTAATTCAAAGTGCTTTACATAGGAGAAAATAAAATAATCAAAACAAATAAGAATAATTAAAACATTTTAGAATAAGAAATAAAATAAAGTACAGTAAAAACAGTCGGACGAACAGTGGCACAGTGCTCATTCAGTAAAAGCATAGCTAAACAGATGTGTTTTGAGTCTGGATTTGAATGCGACTACTGTAGGAGCACATCTGATCTCTTCTGAAGGCTGGTTCCAGCTGCGGCTGGCATAGTAGCTAAAAGCAGACTCTCCTTGCTTAGAGTGAACCCTTGGTATTTCTAACTGATGTGATCCTAATGATCTGAGTGATCTGTTGGGTTTATATTCAGTGAGCATATCTGCAATATATTGAGGTCCTAGCCCATTGAATGATTTATATACCAGTAATAATACTTTAAAATCAATCCTAAATGTAACTGGGAGCCAGTGTAAAGACCTGAGGACTGGTGTGATATGTTCATATTTTCTGGTTCTGCTCAGAATCCTAGCAGCAGCGTTCTGTATGAGCTGCAACTGTCTTATGGTCTTTTTAGGAAGGCCAGTGAGGAGTCCATTACAATAATCCACCCTGCTGGTGATGAAAGCATGCACAAGTTTCTCTAAGTCTTGACTGGAAACAAAGCATCTAATTCTTGCAATATTTTTCAAATGATAGTATGCTGATTTAGTTATTGCTTTGACATGACTACTGAAACTAAGGTCTGACTCTAGAGACACACCAAGATTCCTGACTTGATTTTTAGTTGTTAGACCTCTAGAGTGAAGGTATGCATTCACCTTGAGAACTTCATCTTTGTTTCCAAACGCAATGACTTCAGTTTTGTCTTTGTTTAACTGAAGATAGTTTTGGCACATCCAACCATTTACTTCATCAATGCATTGGCACAGGGAGTCAATGGGGCTGTAATCGTTAGGCGATAGGGCTAAGTAGAGCTGTGTGTCGTCTGCATAGCTGTGGTAAGAGATTCGGTTCTTTCTCATTATTTGGCTCATTGGGAGCATATACAGGTTGAATAGGAGTGGTGCAAGAATTGAGCCTTGGGGGACTCCGCATGTCATGGATGTCCACTCAGACTTATGGTCTCCTATACTCACATAATAACCTCTCCCTTCTAAGTAAGACCTGAACCATTTTAGGACTATCCCAGAAAGCCCCACCCAGTTTTCAAGCCTGTCAATAAGTATGTTGTGATCGACAGTGTCAAATGCAGCACTGAGGTCGAGTAGTACCAGCACTGATAATTTGCCTGTATCAGTATTTAAGCGAATATCATTTATTATCTTTATGAGCGCTGTCTCTGTGCTGTGATGCGATCGGAAACCAGATTGAAAATTGTCAAAGTAACCATTCAAGCTTAAGAATTTGTTCAGCTGATTGAAGACAACTTTTTCAATGATCTTGCCTATGAAGGGAAGATTTGAGATCGGTCTATAATTGCTTAATATGGTCTTATCTAGATTGCTCTTTTTCAGGAGGGGCTTGACAACTGCAGTTTTTAGGGAGTTTGGAAAACTCCCAGAGAGAAGTGAGGCATTTACCACTTCTAGGAGATCTGCTTCTAAACTGTTTAACACACTTTTGAAAAAAGATGTGGGAAGTGTGTCAAGGGCGCAGGTTGATGTTTTAAGGTGCTGTACGGTTTCTTCCAAAATTTTGCCATCAATTTCTTCGAAAACAGACATAGTAGCTACTTTCTCAGGTAGTGGTCGGATCTGTTTGACCCCAGCACAACTCAAGGATGAGCTGATCACCTTTCTGATATTATTGATTTTCTCAGAGAAGAAAGAAGCAAACTCACTGCACTTGCTGTCTGAGAGCATTTCACTGGGAATCTGGCTTGGGGGCTTTGTCAGTTCCTCTACAGTAGCAAAAAGAGTGCGTGTGTTGTTTAAGTTGCTGTTTATAATATTTGAGAAGAAAGTCTGTCTAGCTTTGCCTAGTTCCATATTAAAAGCATGGATGCTGTCTTTGTAGATGTTATAATGGACTACAATGGACTACAAGGCCTAATTAAGGCCTTAAATTCCTGGTCCTCGATCTCCCTTCTCTCTTCCATTTTCTTTTTCTTCCTTTCGTTTTCGCACTAATCTGCCTGAAAGAAAGTAAAATAAAATAAAATATTTCCTACTATCCCCTAAAAAAACACAACTTAGAGACGAACCAGGAGGTGTCCGACCGGTCTGGGCCTGACCTCTCCCTAAGGGCCTGTCTGGGCCCGTATTCGTCCCCCCATCCCGCCCCCACCTCTGGCTCCCTGGGCCAAGGGAGGGGCAGGAGGGAGTGCTTTGTCACATTCATACAGGCAGAAAAAAATCTGTCTATACCACCCCTGAAAAAACTTCATTCCTAAATCTCCAATCAGGCCTACTTAACCCAACAATTTTTTACCGGGCCAATCAGCGAACAGAGGGAGTGGCTGAGAACGATGACGTTGATGTCGACTTGTGTGTTATTTCGAGTTGTAGTTCAGTAATGGCAGCGGAGAAAGATGCGAGCAAAGCCATTCGGTCCATTGTGGCAACGCTGCCGAATATCAAGAAGTTAAAACCCAGAGCAAGAACAATCTTTGCTTAGTTTTGTTGCTGGCCATCCTCCCCACGGGGTTCGGGAAAATACACGTCACGAACAAACATTAGCGATTGGTTATGGCAGATAGAGTGACTCTGGGCAGATCCAATAGTTTTAGACTTCAATAGAGTTCCCGCCTACAAGTAAGTTAACGATTGTCAATGAAGCGGTGCCAGACTCTATGTACAAATGAAATGTACGAGAGTCTGATGGGACCAGGCTAGTGTAGGGTTTGAGGGTGAACCAAACACAAATGAATCTTCCATTTGATTCATTCAAACAGAACTCAATCACTAATTCAGCCATAAAAGATCCCGGCTCCAGCTAGTCAACAATAGACCCCCTCAGAAAGGACCTTATGACCCTGCAGGCCCCAAGTGCTCAACTGGAAGAATGTTGTCAACGTTAGATAGTTTGGAAAACACTGATTGGTTCAGAGATGGACCCACTAAGATAACGACCGAGGTGTTTGATCCCAGGACAACAGATTTAAAACAGACCGCCGTAGTCGTAAATACCTCTGAAGGACCCAGAGCTGAAATCTCTCAAACCATGAGACTTTACATATAAAATACATAAAATCATCCCAAAACAATTATTGACAAACTTATAATGAAACATTTTTCCACTACCTAATCCTATATTGTAGCTATGTATGTGTCTATTATGCTAGATAACATACAAGTCATGCAATTGTTGTTACTTTAGATGGATGAATGAAAGTGTGTCTTGTTTGATATCAGTAAGATCATATATTCTTAATTCATAAGATGGCTTGAGGAAATCTGGGTAAAATGTTTTGTATTCTTATAATAGTAATAATGTCTAAACTGTGGCCTCTTGTTCTCTCTGCAAGGAGATCACAGATAACGCATGATTTACGATAAGAAGAAAATAGATGAAAAACTGTATGAAAAACAGTAGCCTAATAGTTAATACATTATTAAATACTGTAATTATATTCCATTAGTCATTTAATACATTGTCTACATTAATAATATAATACAATTCAATATGTATATCCCACATTTTGAGGTGAGAAGATCGGATTTTAAATAGCAGTTCATTAATCTAAATAGCAAACACCTGGTCACAGCTATTTAAAATGCACCTGTGACTTTGTTTGTTGCACCTGTGACTTTGTTTGTTACACACCCTGACGAAGGCAATAGCCGTAACGCGTAGGTGTATCTATCACCAATTTTATGGATAAAAGCCATGATTCAATAAAGGCTTTTTCATTTTTGTATACACAATTCGAGTGCCTTGGAGTATTACTTTGATTTTGAGCATATTTAGTAGTGCGTAAGTTGTAACTTAGTGCCCATTTATGTCAAAACTAGGCTAAGTTGTAACTTACGCACAGCTGGTGCAAACGGCCCCTGAGTAATAAAGTACATGCAACACTCGCGTGCGTCTCTGTCAAGTTGAGGTTAGTCGCGGACGTGGAGCTCTCGGCATCTCGAAAGATGTTGATCCTCGTTTTAGTCCTGTTTTTGTCCCAAAGTCTGCTGGCCAATGGTCAAAAATGGTTTAAGAAAACATCAACAGCGTGAGCTAACCATAACCCAGTTGTCCACATCTGTCGCCATGGTTACTGTGACACTACGAGCGGAAACCGAGGTTAATGTGGATATTACGCCATTGAGTGGCGACTCCCAGCTCTCGTCTGCTCACTCCATAGGGCTCACTCATCTCATTTCTATGGTTAAAATAGCAATTGTCTCAAGATTTACAAATAGTTGTTGGAAACATTTGGGATATTGTAAGTGACCAATTTAACAAAATATATAACACTGGCCTTGAGATTTGGGGATATTTTAATGCAAAAATGTTACATATTGTATCTCTAAGTTTATATGTTGCATTTTGCCCCCTACTTGTGTGGATGTTTATTGTTTTTCATTTTGAAAGTAACATTGACATACAAATTTTAACTGTAATGCAAAATGGTTATTAAAATATTTGTGAGATTTATATTTATTTAGAAAATGTAGTTTATTTATTTATTTATTGTTTATTTAACAGGGACTTCGCACAACAAATGTGTTGCACAGACCAGACATAGCTAGAAGCTTATTTTCATCTGTAGTCCCCGGACAGAGGCAAGGTGACAGCAGGTTAATACAGTGGACAATGAGCATTCCCAATGGTGAGTCCTTTCACAATACAAAATACAGATAAAACACCTGCAAAAGGATCATCTCAACAAAACATGCAATTACACTACCAGTAGTATTTACAACTATTTACAGTTTCCTTTTAAATTTACCTTCTTACATTTTTAACCAAACTCCAATAACCAGTTTTGTGCTAATGATTACAAATCTGACTGTCTTTCAACCATTTCTTCAGGTTAAGTTTAAACTGATGCAAGGTGCTACTCTCTCGCATAGTTAAAGGCAACGAGTTCCACATCCCTGCAGCTTTCACCGAGAAGCAATTCTGTCCAAAAGCAGAGGACCTAAAGTTGACATAACAGTCTCCTCTGGAGGAGGCTCGCGTTGTTCTAAGTCCTACCTCTTCACACGATTTCACAAACATACTCAGGGGCTGTGGTGCCAAATCATGAAAAATTTTATATACCAAATTAACATTCGAAAACAAAACAAAATTTTCAAACGTTAATAATCTATATTTCTTCACAATGTTACAGTAATGATATGAAATAGGTTTTTTATCTAAAATTTTGAGTGCCTGTTTGTACAGGCTTTGAAGCGGTTGTAAGTTAGTTGTAAGTTGGTTGATAAAGACCAATTTGTGATGCAATATGTAAAATGAGACAATATCATCGCATGCAAATAAAGCTTGGCTGCATCTGTGCTCATTTGCGGGCGAATATATCTGACCTGCGATAGATTAAATTTTACAGTTTTTATCAGTTTTGAAATATGCTTTTTAAACGACAGTGTCCTGTCGAACACTACGCCTAAATACTGAACGGATTCTGCTTCGTGAATCCTTGTTCCTTTTACAATAATTTCCGGCGCAAAGTGAGAAGTATCCTCATTGAAAAAAACGTGCTGACAGTTTTGCTAAAATTTAGTGTCAAGCATGATTGCACCATCCAATCTGAAATTTTTTCCATCGCTCCCTGGAGCACAGTTGCTGCTTCCTGTCTTAGTTTTGCATGGACATATATCACGGCGTCATCGGCGTACATTTGTACGTGAACTTCAGGACAAATAGCTGGAAGATCATTTATATAAACACTAAACAAGAGAGGGCCCAAAATGGAGCCTTGTGGCACCCCAACTGAGCAGTCTAAAAACGAGGACGTAGTACTCTTAATTCTAGTGCAGTGCATCCTATTCTCTAAATATGATTTAAACCATCGTAGTGTCTCATCAGAAATATTGTGAGTGGACAATTTAGATAACAGGATGTTAAGGTTTACCGTGTCGAATGCTCTTTTCAGATCTAAAAATATGGCTTATAGTTAACAGTTGAAACTAAAAATGTTTTGTCTGCACAAGATGTTTCTGAAGTTTAAAGAAAGTAGTGACATGGAACATTGCTGTTGAACATTTTATTTTTCTTCAGAACAAGATAAATTTTGAACACATGAATTATGAACATTAAAGAACATTTGAATTATGATGTTATAATAAATGTAAAAGCAAAGTGTTGAAGCAAAAAAAGCAAAGTATAGTAAATATGAAGTGTTAAAGTGTAAAAATTAATGAGTGAACAAAAGTTTGTACATTGACAGTGTATATATGCAACAAAATTATAGAACATATGTAATCAGTTACAATAACTGTAGCAGCCAAAAAAAGTTTAACAATTCTAGTAAATTAATATAATGTAAATTAAATTAAATTAATTAGTAAATGTAAATTAAATAGATTATATGGTATAAATTTAAAGAAAAAAATTATACATATGTATTTTTCAGAATGTAAAATAATATAAATGAAACTAGTATAATTCCTTTAAAGAAAAGAAAAACCCACCATGTCTAAATGTAAATGTCTACTGTGAATTTGTGTTTGGTTGTGTTTGTTTTGGTTCTAAGTGTTTTGGTTTTTCTGCAGGTGAAGCGGGTCTCTTTTCACCAGGGATTTTTTGTTCTGTGGTTTGAGTCAATGACACCGCTTCTGTGATTGTGCAAAGTTCACCGTCACTTTCTTGTGTTTCAATTGGGGTTAATTTTGTAATTTGTGTGACATGGTTGTCAGCTGTGTATGTCACAGTGACAGGCCCACATGTGAGTAGTCTTCTATATCCTGGGCGTCTAGGAATGTTAAGTCTGCCTCAGTTTTTAAGAATTTAGTTAAGACAGAATTTGTGATTGACAGTGAGATTTCTTCCACGTCTATTTTGAAAATGAGAGTTCCATTACATTTTGTAATGTAGCTCTCCTGCTTCCTCAAAATTTTACAGGTGGTGCTCCTGTGGAATGTTTCCTTTGTGCTGAAATCTGTCTGTGTGCTGTGACACTTGGGGCACCCTTTATTTCCTGTGTAACAGTGTTAGTCTGTGTTGGAAAATCACCTGTGCTTGATGATGTGGTGGCTAATGTTACTGTTGCGGTCGATTGCTTGATTTTTGTGTTTCTTGTGGTGGTTTAATTAATTTGACCATTTAACAATCTTGTGGAGAGATTTGTGAACTCGTAAGTTCTACCAGTCACCACCTGATCTATATGACCGTCCCATAGGGACGGGAATGATCCCTGTCATGTCTCCAATTCTGCAGGTCTTCACCCTGCTGTCTGTGTCATGGGCCGTCAGCATTGAACTTGTGCTGCTAATGCTTGAAACTGTTGCGTTGAGTTTCAAAATCTGTAAAGCAGAGTAAATGGTTAATAAAGTACTTATTAAAATAAAGGACCTCTAACTAGTGTGTTTGTGTAGTTATGTTTGAATGTTAATTTTAATTATAAGGTGACAGTTAACTTATAGTTCTAAAATTTGGCACTCAAATACAACTACAAAAACAGATTAGAGGTAAATTTGGAGGTAAATGCCATATGTCTGTGAAACTGGGTTCCCTATCGAGGAAACTCGACAATGCATCGAGAATCGACACTTTGGGGACGCTCCCTTAGCGTGCGCCTCTGAAGTAAAAATGAAACTAATCCAATCCTGATTGGTGTTGCGTCGTGACGTAACATGTGACGGCATAACCGGAAGCATAAAGGTGACGCTGACGCATAGAATGCCAGCTATCGCTCTTCAGCAAGCGCTCTCTGTGAAACTGTCTGTCTTATTTGATGTTGTTTGTCTGTGCTAAGCTCTATATTATGGCGAGTAAACAATACACTAAGTGTGTGCACCCCTGCCCAAGATTATATGCCACGGGTGGGGACACGCATCTGCTGTGTGTGTGTGTATTGTTTAGGGGTGCAGCACGCACAGTCAGCGCCTCGAGAGGGCTGCCTGTGATACTGTGAAGCACTTCCTATTAGAGTGCTGCGCTCTCGCTTGGCTATATTATTTCACTGATGATGGCCAGGCTCGCGATCCCCGCGATTCGGGTCCCGCGTCCGTTGAGGCAGCGCGACGGCTTAGATCGCGAGATCGCAAAAGGATCTCGCGGATGAGAACGAGACTGCTGAGGCACCTTTTCTCTCATCATCCGCAGATTCTATGACACTAGTTCACGACGCAGACGCCCGCGATGCGGCTTCTTCTGCCCGTGACGAGTGCCCAGTGCTCGAGCTATCTGTTTATAAACAAACAAAATTATAAATAAGGAAGTAGATGTGCTCAGCATCGGGAACGAGCAACATGAGTCACACTCGCCGGCTTATGTTTCTGCTTATGTAGAGCTTGTATTGTTGTGATGAGTGCTGTGGCCAGTATTAAATAAATAAATAAATATATTTAAATATATAAGCTGGCCACAAAATAAGCAGGATGATCCCCGTCAAAATGAACTAGACGAGAGATTCCTGCAGCACCGTTCACAAACTCAGAGCCGGGGCTTACTGTTTTTCCCAGATCTTTATAAATATATATATATATATATATATATATATATATATATATATGTGTGTATATATGTAGATCCTGGGAGAAACCCCACACTTTACGTATCTCACCACATTCATTATATGTTTATTCGAATGTGGTGGGTGCGGGAGAGTCGGGTTATGGCAAGATGCCACAGATGGAGGAAGCTTTAGTGAGTTATCTTTCTCCTGATCTGGCATCTTTGCTTTAAGCCCCGGTGCTGCCCAACAAACCGTGCAGGGACACCTCTGCACTGGTTGGCTGGGCTTATATGGTGCAGGAAATCGATGTTGCTCTTCCCCCGTTAAAAACGTTTCGGGACACATCGGTTTCCAGCGAACGCAGGCTGCACTGTCCGCCCCACAGGCTTGCGGCCAGGCAGCTTTCGCGTTCGCCCATCGAGAATCGTTTTTCGGTCCAGCCCTGCCGGAAACCCGCTTCAGGGGGTCAGGAACGAATCCCGATTAATACCCGAAGCCAGGCTTGAGAGCCTGGTTCCTTTGGTAAAATATTTAAAAAAATAATAAAAAAATAAAAATTAAAAAAAGGGTCAGGCTGGTGCGTGCCTGCACTCTATGACGATTTTGCACGCGTACCAGGCCGATCTTCTTAAAGATCTAAATAAGGGAATATTTCCTGTTGGCCGCTCCGCTATCTCCTTCTGGCCTGTTTTCCAACGCTGTCACTACAGTCGTTGACAGGTTTCAGGAAGCGAAGAAAAAAAAAAAAAAAAGGGCTGCCCCCCCGCTGTGGAACAATCGAGGTTGTTCTAGCAGCAGGTGCCCTCGGGGAAGATGTTGTTGTCCCGCCGTCTTTGACGCTTCGGGCCACATCGATTTCCAGCGAACGCACACCATGGCGTTCGCCCCAAAAGCTTGCAACAGGGCACCGACTATGGTCACAAAATCTGTATCGACTTTTTTCCTGCCGGTCCACCGCTTCAGGAAGTCGAGAATAGTGCTCGAAAAACACCCGAGGCCAGCCTCGAGGGGCTGGTTCCCTTAGTAGATTTTGTAGAAGAATGGCAACGCCTTCCGAACATATATCTATATGGGTCCTGTATATTATAAAATATTATAAAATATGGGTACAGATTGCAGTTCGGTCACCGACCTCCCTAGTTTGCTGGGGTGGTACCGACTGCAGTGGTTCCAGAACAGGCTCGGGTTATGGAACAAGAGGTACAGACTCTACTGGAATTAAGGGGCCATAGAATGTGTTCCCCTACCAGACAGGGAGTCAAGGTTTTACAGCCGGTACTTTATAGTTCCAAAGAAGGATGGCGGACTGAGGCCTATTGTAGATCTAGGGCTTTTTGAATCATTCTTTGAGGAGATTTAGGTTCAAAATGCTTACTGTTACATTATCGTGAACCAAATCAGATCCGAGGACTGGTTTGTCACGATGGATCTAAAAGACGCTTATTTCATGTCTCCATCCTTCCATATCACAGGAGGTTCCTGAGGTTGCTTTCGGGGGCGAAGCATACCAATATCGGGTTCTTCCGTTCGGCCTAGCACTCTCTCCCCGCACGTTCACAAAGTGTATGGATGCGGCTCTGGCTCCACTGAGGCTTCAGGGCATCCGTATACTGAATTACATCGACGACTGGCTCATATTGACCCAGTCTCAGGAAATGGCAGTTCGGCATCGAGATGTCGTCCTTGGCCACATTCAGAACTGGGGGTTGAGGCTCAACACTAAGAAAAGGTGTTGGACCCAGCTCAGAAGACTACTCTTCTGGGCGTGGTACGGAATTCGGTTACGATGCGGGCACGTATGTCTCCCGTTCGTATCGAATCCATCCTGGCCATGGGGTCCAGGATAAAGCTAGGCCAGGCCATCATTGTAAAGCAATTTCAAAGACTGCTGGTCCTCATAACAGCGGCATCCAACGTTATTCCTTTGGGCCTGCTTCACATGTGGCCCCTTCAATGATGGCTCAAAAGCCAAGGGTTTTTTCCCCAAGGGGAATCTGTTCTGTATAATAAAGGTTACACGCAGATGCCTTCGTTCCCTATTAATATGGAAGAAACCTTGGTTCTTGTCCCAAGGTCCAGTGTTAGGGGTGTCATGTCGCCGGGAAACTGTTTCGACAGACGCTTCCCTCGCTGGCTGGGGCGCGGTCTAAGGCCGCTTTGCCAGGGGTCTGTGGCAGGACCATCATCATTCTTGGCATATAAATTGCCTAGAGATGTTGGCTGTGTTCAGAGCTCTGAGGAGCTTCCTCACAGACATCAAAGGTTACCACGTCTCAGTGGTAGCTTATCTGAACCGACAAAGGACACTCAGATTGTGCCCTCTATCCAGATTGGCGCATCTGATCATTTTATGGTCCCAAGGGAAATATTATCTATAAGAACAATATATGTCCCGAGGGTTCTGAATTAGGGAGCAGACATCCTGTCGAGGCAGGGGCTGAGGCCCGGGAATTGAGACTCCATCCAGAGGTGGTGGAGTTGATATGGCAGAGGTTTGGACCAGTGGAAGTGGATCTGTTTGCGTCTCGAGGGACGTCCGTCCAACTGTCCACTTTGGTTCTCCCTCACTCATCCAGCCCCGCTGGGGCTTGGATGCCATGGTACAGGCCTGGCCGAGGCTTCGCCTGTACGCTTTTTCCCCGATCGCTCTGCTCCCGAGTCCTGGAGAGGGTCAGTCAGGAGGGCATCAGTCTTCTTCTGGTAGCCCTGTGTTGTTGGCAAGCCCGAGTATGGTTTTCAGACTTAATTTCACTCCTGATAGCTCCGCCATGGCAGATTCCTCTGAGGAGGGATCTGTTGTCTCAGGCGGAAGGCACTATATTCCATCCTCATCCAGAGCTGTGGAAATTGTGGGTCTAGCCTCTGAGGGGGCTCAGTACCTAGATGCTGGTCTATCATCTGGGGTGGTCGAAACCATACTTATCTCTAGGGCTCCGTCTACTAGGAGATTATATGGCCTCAAGTGGAATGTTTTTCCACTTGGTGTAGAGAACTTGAGTTAGGCCCAGTTAACTGCCCAATGGCTTCAGTTCTGGAGTTTCTTGTAGATCATTTCTCTGCGAATCTCTCCCCATCCACATGTAGGGTGTACGTGGCTGCCATTGCGGCATTCCATGCACCACTAAATGTTGGGCCTTTGGGGAGGCACCAACTGGTCATACTATTTCTCCATGGTATTAGAGGATGAGACCGACAGTCAGGTCCAGGGTTCCTTCCTGGGACCTGGCGATGGTTCTCGAAGGGCTATTCCTGGCTCCCTTCGAATACCTCCAGTCGGCTTCGCCTAGGACCTCACGTTCAAGATAGCCTTTCTCTTAGCTATTTCTTTACAGAGACTGGGAGATCTCCAAGCCCTGGCATTATCGCCAGCTTGCTTGGGATGTGCCCCCGGCGGAGTTAAGGCCATCCTGCATCCGAGACCCAGCTATGTGCCTTAAGTGCAATTTATCATGGCTAGGTCCTTGGTCCTGCAAGTATTTCGTCCTCCACCTCATGTGTCGGCAGAAAAGGAGAGGTTCCTTGCTCTGCCAGTCAGAGTTCCGAGTATTTACCTTGAGAGGTCCTCTTCTTGGAGGAGGTCGGACCTACTGTAGTGTGTTTTGGATCACCTATTAGGGGCTCCCGGCTTTACAAACCATAAGTAGGCCTACAAGGTGCGCAATTTGCCTTCACCTTTGGCCGTTAGGGCTCTTTCTACTAGAGGCATGGTGTCCTCTAGGGCCCTCCTTTCGGGAGTTCCCATCCAGGAGATCTGTAAGGCAGCCGGTTGGGCTACCCCACACACTTTTGTTAGGTTCTATATTCTGCACCTCCCTAGTACGCCTGGCGCACATGTGCTCTCGTCCTAGCTGAGTGCCTGAATCAGTTTCACTCCGGGGCAGGCCTGTTTTCAGTGCGTGGCCTAGTGGGCATTCGTTCCCCAAAGTGTCGATTCTCGATGCATTGTCGAGTTTCCTCGATAGGGAACGTCTCGGGTTATGACTATAACCCTTGTTCCCTGAGAAGGGAACGAGACAATGCATCGATCTGCCACGCCCCTCAAGGCCTTAGAGCGTCTTGCTTCATCGCGAGGCTGGCATTCTATGCGTCAGCGTCACCTATATGCTTTCGGTTATGCCGTCACATGTTACGTCACGACGCAACACCAATCAGGATTGGATTAGTTTCATTTTTACTTCAGAGGCGCACGCTAAGGGAGCGTCCCCAAAGTGTCGATTCTCGATGCATTGTCTCGTTCCCTTCTCAGGGAACAAGGGTTATAGTCATAACCCGAGACGTTTTTGAAGTTTTAGTTGATAAACATTACATAATAATTTTAACTATAATACATTTATTGTATATACAGCAATAAATGTATAATGGTTTTTCAAAGTGGGGATTTATGATGTCAAAGGCTATCAAACACCGCCTCTGCAGAAGAAGAAGTCTACTTTAACAATGACTGTTTAGCTCTGCCCACTGATTCGCGCATGCATGCAATTATTTCCCTTTTGAAATCGAAAGTGAGGCTCTGGTGGGAAGAACCCTGGAAGTGTCAATGGTGAGAGACAACAAATATTTTGATCTCGTTTGAATTGTGCCTTGAATTACACATATGATGTTTGTCAATTTAAAAGATACATTTTAAAGTCAAGAAAGTCATAGTTTGACGACTTTAGACCCCAGAGGTCTAAACCCTCTGGGGTCTAAGGTGTTTTTGGGGTCCTTGAGATGTTTTGACATGCCCTGACATTTGTGCTTTTTTCAGTTGCAGTTTTCAATATAAACATATTAATGGCACAGGTGTAATTACACTCCATTTAGCACAAACAGGGCTACCATAATATGTGAGCAACATGTATGTACATGTTTGTATTTTTGAGAGAATATTATTTATGTATGGTTATTGAAAAAAACTAAAAATTAAAGTTTCTGAAATAAGGCCACAAAACACATATTGATTATTTCTTCACAAGACTTTTGAAAATTGTATCACATAGTCTAGAATATTTGTTCCAAAACTATGTGAGAATCATCCTGACTACTCATTCAGATAAGTCAACAAAGTCTTTTAGAATGTGTATGACGTGTTTAGTGTAAGAAAGCTTTATCCGAAGAGGCGTGATCTCTCATTAATATGTGTGGCATTTCACACCTGAGAAAGACAAAGACCCTCCCATAATGGCCCTATTAGGTGCTATCAGGCAGTATCATTATGAGGAGTGTGATGGATTTTCTTTCCCTAAAATCTAACCTAAAATCTGACTATCTGCTTTCCTATAAGTCTTCTCTTAACGATACTTCAGACAAATGCTGATTTTTCAATCCTACACTACTCAAGCTCCCAAAGTGTCTACCGACATCTTTAGCTTCGAGTTTTCTGAACTACTCTACTCAAGCTCCCAAAGTGTCCATCGACATCTTTAGCTTCGAGTTTTCTGAACTACTCTACTCAAGCTCTCTTGCGTCTACAGTCGACATCTTAGCTTCGAGTTTCTCTTACCCTAACTTCCCCAGCTGCGCAGCTTTTAAATGACAGACAGACTTCAGTAATTATCCCTTAAATGCTTTTAATTAACGGCCAGGAGAGTTCTCGAGCAATACTCAGGGAATCTCCCAAGTAAAAACAAGGCCGGTGGATCTCAGACAATTTCCATTGAGAATCCCACCGAAAACACGGAAAACACAGTTTTTATACAATAGGGGGTATGGCATAATGACATTAATTTGATTGGTTATTCATTCACAGTCTTCTTCTGTTACTGGGTAGAGAAGAATTTGTTTTAACCATTACTTCATTTATCACAAGTTCTAACTAGTCATCTCTGTCTAGTCTCATTTCCCATATTATGTTATTTATACACACATCATGGGTTCGACACACACACACATTCACCTAAAATACAGAATGTCTTAGAACATTGTTTCAGAGATTTAGCAGGTCAAATAAGGTCAAATGGTAAAACATGTTTAGCTTAATATTCAGTTTAAATTTTCCATGACAGGAGCCTTGCACAAAGAATGAGGAAATTTAAAAAAGAATGGCTTTTAGATTGTTTGGATTTATTTACAACACAACATAATCCAAAGATACAGAGCAAAGGACAAAAAAGCACATGTAGTAAACACACTGATCTAAAGACAGAGGCTTGATCAGTCACACAACATTGTCCCATTCCTGAAACATAGTACATACCTGTCATTTCCAAGGTGTTTGATTTTTCATTTTACCATGTTCATGTGTACAGACTCATCAGTGGCATCTCGTCCCTGTAAAAAAAAATAAATAAATAAACACCTGTGAACATGCTGATATCAAGAGAAACTATATGGCTGCACAACTTTGGGCATGCATTGTAAATTTTTCTGATTAAAATTGCGATATAATTAAACACACACACACACACACAGCTGGAGGAAAATTCTAACCTTTAGGGACATGAATAATGTCCCTGCATTCTTTGTAAATGAATAATGCATCGCAAATAATTAAATGTTCTTCTTTAAAATACAGGGTGCATACGTCTGGACACTTCTATCAAACACCCTTCACCATATAGGCATGGTTTTATTTCAGTTAGTTAATAATAATAACAATAGCCTAGCATGCGGCCTATAAATCGTTAAAAAGGAACACTTCAGTACACTAGAAAACAATATATGGATACGTTTACTTCAAATGTTTCCATTCGTTACAAACACAGTATTTAACAGTACACATGTTTCTAAACATTATAATATTCAACCATATTAGAGTAAACACTGATACTAGCCTAACATAAAGCTGTGTTATATTATCAAACATAAAAACATCCTCGTGTCGTACATGACATAATACATTTCCTGGCTGTCTAGGCTATAGTTCATATTTCAACATGTTTCTGTCGATTTCATAAATTTTAGTCTAGCAACAGTTCAACTGGAATGTCAAGTGTATGCAACAACAACACTAACTAATATTATTCATAATACATTTCTTTCCTTACATCTTTCTTGTCTTCAAATCGCGTTCTTCTTCTTCTGATGTAACTAAATCCAATGTAAGCTCACTGCGTGTCTTCCGAACTGGACGAAAAGCAGAGGAGAAGAGTGAAGTTTGGTGCTTTGTTTTTGAGGTAATGAGCGCGTTCGCGTTCCTTCGTCGAGATTTGCATATCAGTCTCTTTTGCGGGCGTGGGCGTGGTCAATCAATCAATCAATCAATCAATCAAGCTTTATTTTTATAGCACATTTAAAAACAACAAGGTTGACCAGAGTGCTGTACATTTACAAAAAGTAGATAGATAAAATACAATAAATATAAATAATTAGAAAAGATACAACACCAGACAATTTCAGCATACAGCAGACCCCATGTTCTCATGTTGGGTTTAAAAGCCAAGGAAAAGAAATGTGTTTTTAAACGCGATTTAAAAACCGTAAGGCTGGGGGCTAGTCTGACATGGAGAGGCAGTTCATTCCACATTCTTGGTGCAACGGCTGAAAAGGCTCGATCCCCTCTGCTCTTGAGCCGTGTTTTGGGGAAAACAAGAAGAAACTGATTCGCAGACCGTAATGACCTTGAGGGAGCATGTGGCTTTAACAGATCAGTGATATAAGCTGGGGCTAGTCCATTCAGGGCTTTAAAAACAAACAACAGAATCTTAAAATCAATCCTAAGATTAACTGGGAGCCAGTGGAGAGAGGCAAGGACAGGGGTGATGTGATCTCGTTTACGAGTTCCAGTAAGGAGACGAGCGGCAGCATTTTGAACTAGTTGTAGACGAGAGAGGGAGGCCTGGCTGACACCTACATACAGAGCATTACAGTTGTCAAGGCGTGTTGTAATAAAAGCATGTATGACCCTCTCAAGGTCTGTAAAAGATAAAAAGGGCTTAAGCTTAGTAAGAAGCCTAAGCTGAAAAAAGCTAGCCTTCACAACCGAATTGATCTGCTTCTCCATTTTAAAATCGCAGTCCATTTTCACGCCCAGGTTTGTTATAGTAGACTTAACGTAAGGTTGCAAAGTGCCCAGGTCTATTTGTGAGACATCAGAGGTGCCACTGGGTCTAAAAACCATGACTTCTGTTTTGCTTTCATTGAAATGTAAACAATTTAAGGCCATCCAGGCTTTAATATCATTAAAACAGTCAATTAATCTTGATAAGGAGCTACCATCTTTTCTTTTGATAGGCAGGTAGATTTGTGAGTCATCTGCATAAGTAGATAAAGTGAAAAAAGAATTGGCCCAAGAATAGAACCCTGGGGAACTCCACTTGTGAGGCACACAGAGGGGGAAATAGAGCCACCAAAACTGATTCTAAAATCTCTGTCTGACAAGTATGATATAAACCATTCTAAGGCCGTACCCTTAATCCCCACGCCATGCTCGAGGCGAGAGATAAGGATGCTGTGATCAACTGTGTCAAATGCTGCTGTAAGATCCAAAAGCATAAGAATCGCATAATCTCCAGAATCAATTGAGATTAAAAGATCATTAAATACTCTTAAAAGTGCAGATTCAGTGCTATGAAATATTTTAAAACCAGATTGGAACACCTCAAGAACACCATGTGTGTCTAAAAAGGTCTGCAACTGTAAAAGAACTGTCTTCTCTAAAATCTTTGAGACAAAGGGTAGTTTAGAGATAGGGCGATAGTTTGAAAGTGTTGATGTGTCCAAATTAGGTTTTTTGATGAGGGGATGCACCACTGCTTGTTTAAAATAGGCCGGTACAGAACCTGTAGTAAGGCTGCTATTTATAATTTCTTGGATGCTAGGTCCAATAGTGTCCCACACATCTTTAAAAAGGCGAGGTGAGAGAATATCAGTGGGACAGACTGAGGGTTTCAAATGTGAAACAATATTTTTGAGAGTAGAGGTGGATACCGACTCAAATTGGGTGAAAACAGCTGCACACTCTATGGAAATGGAAGGGTCAAAAGCAGGACGGGAGATGTTTGCTCTAATTGAGGCAACCTTTTCCACAAAAAAGTGGAGAAGCTTTTCAGAGTCCACAGAGGATGCTATATGATAAGTAGATATCTAGATAAATATTAAGAACATGAGGTTTGTGGGAATTATTTGAAATCAATTCTGATAGATATTTGGTCTTCTCGGCTTTAACTGTTCTCTGATAATTGTGCAAGCTTTCTCTAAGAATGTCATAAGACACCTGCAGATTATCCTTTTTCCATTTACGCTCAGCTTTCCTACACTGTTGTCACGCGTTAGATCATTTATCCAAGGTTCAGATTTGGGTGTCGAACACATGGATTTAAATGGGGCAATAGTGTCAAGAATATTGCAACAGGTTGATGAGAAAGCAGATATTAATTCAGTTGTATTTTGACAAGCAGAGGATCCCATAGCCTCCCTAGCGATATTAAAGGCACCAGAGAATTGCGCAGCAGTGGTTGGTTTGATCATCCTGCAAATACGAGGGGGAGCGTGTTGCTTAATTGATCGATAGGGGAATAGAAATGTCGAATAAAACAGGTGCATGATCAGAGAAGACAGCTTCATATACGTCTACATTACGAATAGGTACACCATATGACAGAACAAGGTCTAATGTGTGACCATAGACCTGCGTCGGACCAGAAACAAACTGCATAAGCATTCACTTAAAGTAACACTAAGTAGTTTTTCAACCTTCATAATATATTTCCAAGACCCTTGTGATGGTACATCGACTTAAAATAAGTTAAATGACTCGTCTGCCGTAGCCTGACGTGGTCTGTATCGCTTTTACTGGCACTATGTAACTTCGGGTTTCGGTAGGAACCCGTGCACAAAAAGAACTACAATATGCAACTGCTTTACGGCATACGTCACTTCCCCCGCCACTTCCTCAAATACGGACGCTGTTGTTATGGCCGAAGCGGTGAAATAAAGGTTTTGTCGGAGGAGACTCGGAAGAGAAAAAGGCTGAGTGATAAAGAAAGAGGCCGGACAAGGATCAATATTGGGCCAGTGTTTGCTCGCTGGCGTGAGCTTAAGGAGGAGGAGGGGTGCCCGACCGATGCTGACTTGGCCGTCATGCTGTTGGACTAGTAAGTATATTGCTTGCAGAGCCTACTATCTCTAGTTTTTCAAATGTTGTCTGCATGCTTTGCTATGTTACGGAAACTATCTGGTCCTCTATTTATCTTCATGAATCAAGTAATGCTAGTAGAGGAGATAATTATCAATCTGGTAGTGCTAACTAGTAAACACTAACATGCTAGTCTAGGATTCTCGTTCCGATTTGAGCATTGCAATCGCAAACTTGCATGACTTGAAAATCGCAAATGTTTGAGTTAAAATGTTTAGTCTACTAAACATGTAGAAAGTATGAAAGGAGTAAGATTAGAAATATTTTCATTACCCATATCAAAGAACCTGCATGCTTCATATGAGCATCCATATATCTCTTGTTTTTGTTTATTTCAGCTACCAGAAACGGCAAGTGACATCGACACCTAGTAAAGCCACACATTCACAACTACCACAGCTGCTGGTTTCTAGCGTTAGTGAGGATAGTGATAGGTAACATATTTTTTTTTCTTAACTTCATAGCAAATTTTTAAGAATGTTGTTCATAATTAATTTTCTTTTGTTGTTTAGGGATGACATCCCAGTCCAAGGTGTACAACCGCTGGAGACACAAGAAGTGGATGTACTAGAAGCCAGGTTTGCCTAATAATAAGACAATGGTTTGTAGACTGTACTGGTGGCTTGTTGACTGCTTGTACATTTTCTTTTTACTCGTTTATGTCTCTTCTACAATGATTGTAGCATGCACTCCATGAGTATTGTAGAGGAGGAGCAGTTTGACTCTCCAGATGAAGAAGCACGGAACGATTTGAGAAATAGCACGCAAGTTTTGCACATGAATTTTTTTTTTTCCTATTTTATTAATAGTTCATGATTATGTTCTGACTATTTGTTCTTTTGCACAGCATTGACATGGATGAACGGTGGATCTTCTTTGAAGATGGGGACAGTTCTGATCAAGATTATGTCCCTTTTCTTCAAATACGGTACGGTTGTGTAATGAAATTAGAGCTAGAACAGTATTTACAGTAATGGTTGTTATTAACTACTCCATTTTTGTTCTTGATCTATCTGTTTATCCAACTGCAGTCCTGGAGGTCAAGATGTCATTGAACAGCTGCACGAGATCAGCATGGATGAAGTCGTGATTGATGTTGCCATGCCTACTTTCCCAGAAGATGATGCGAGCGATATTCCAGAGTCAAACAAGGTTGTTTCTGAAGATGACATAGTTGGCAAGAATGCTAGTATCGTGTATCACGAAAATCTAAAGACACTGGCGACCTACCTCAAATTGCCTATAGATAGGTGCAGCAAAATCAATAAGGTTACAGGAAGAGCATGCTCTGCTGGACCACCATTTGAGGTGAACTTGAAAACTAGGGCAACTGGAGTCATCTTGGAATGGGTAAGTTTTGTAAATTCTGGTGCTACACTATAATCTGTAATGCACATCACCCAGCTCCATTTCTTATGTTGGACTACTGTGTAAAGTGTGAAATGATTTTACAAACTGAAATTAGCCAAAAAAAACTTTTTACTTTGTCAGTAATCTCTCATTATATGCACAATGGTGTTGGTAAATGTGGCTGAGATTATTTTTATGGAATGCTGCTTCAGAGAATCTGTCAGGTGGTTAAACAGCTTGTCATAGTTAGTATATCCAAGATTTAACATCATGCCTGTATTTATGGTGTGCGCTCAATCTGGGATTTTGTTTATTTACCCCCCTCCATTTGTAGATATGTCCCTTTGGACACACTTTGTGGCGGTGGAATTCGCAGCCCATTTTGAAATACGGCATGCAGGGAGGTGATTTCATGCTGGCCATCAACATACTGCTCTCCGGGAATAATTACAGGAAGATTGCATTGCTGTTCCAGTACATGCAAATGGGGATGGTGAATCAGTCTACCTTTTTCAAGATTCAAGACGCATACTGCATTGAACCAGTCGAACAGTTCTGGCAAAAGATAAGAGCCGATGTTCTAAACAGCTTGAAGGAAAAGGATGAAGTTGTTGTCCTAGGTGAGTCTTATTCTGTTGTTGTTGTTTTTTACAGCGACATGCCTCTGACTTGGTGTGAAAGTCAACAACACTTTTTTCCATTTATAATTGTTTTTTGTTTTGTTTACTCCTTAGGTGATGGCAGAATGGATTCTCCAGGTATATAGAGAGTGTGTGTGTGTGTTGTGTGTGTGTGTGTGTGTGTGTGTGTGTGTGTGTGTGAGTGAGGTGGATAGAGCATACTTGTTACATAGTTGGTTATGGTGCATACAGTAACACCCTTATTATCTTTATCCTCATTCTACAGGTCACTGTGCACAATACTGCACATACACGACTATAGAGCAAGACACTCGTGACATTGTACATATTGTCTCTGTCGACAAGCGGGAGACGAACAGAAATTCGGTAATCATGGTATCATTCCAAGCAGCCCTCGCTAGCCTCAGAACACCCTCATCCAGGATGTAGTACTCCATGTATGCCATAGTACTAATGCAGTTCTGTGGGGCCTGGCTGGCAGCATAGCCTCTCCAGATCGGTGTCCATTTCACGGCAGTTTGTACAGACACACCAGTGTTTTCCACCACCATCAGGTACTCTTGGCCTCTCTGTGCCTTCATGCAAGGTCAGCACATCAAACATTAGTCCTGGGAGCCTCAACATGACCTTTTGGAGGATGCGG
Organism: Chrosomus eos; assembly: GCA_036326025.1. Classification (NCBI taxonomy): domain Eukaryota; kingdom Metazoa; phylum Chordata; class Actinopteri; order Cypriniformes; family Leuciscidae; genus Chrosomus; species Chrosomus eos. Next base: position 36,494,422 of record CM070838.1, read on the forward strand.
TCCTTCTCTTGCGGTTCCAGAGAGTGGATCTGGTTCTGTATTTCTGTATTTCTCCTGTCCTGCAGATCCTGGAGTCTTCTCTGTCTGTCGAGGTCAATATCCTCCCTTCTCCCTCTTCTGCTTCTCTTCCCACCTCTGCTTTTAGGCCTTGTATCTGCACTGGTTGAGGGTGTAAAGTCAGATGAGGATGATGAATCCTGAAATAAATGAGAACAACCTTATTATGGTAACTGTATGAAGGTCAAACACTTAAAAGGCATGAATTGTAATTATAACTGTAGTTGCAAAAAAGAAAGAATTATCAACATATTAGCTAAGAGAGCAGCAAGGAGATTTTTGGTAACTATATAAATAATGTAGCAAAGCAGCCAATAAAACGGTGTCACCTTTCTCTGCAATATTTTTCAAATAAAATGATCCAGATTTTCACAGAAAATTTAATTGACTACTACATGCTAAACTGTTCTGCAATAAGTTTTTAGTTTTTATCCTTGTGTAAAACTATCTTGCTGTTATAGCGTTTCAAGTTTACTGTTACACAAAATAAAAATATACAAAATATATATATAAAAAACAAACAATGCCATTAATTAGTTTTTCGTAGTTAGTGATGTCTTTCATAAAATCATGCATCATACTTTACCTTGTCTGTGGCCATTGTTGATTCCGAAGCCGGTGCTGGAGATCAACAGCGAGCCTGCGTGTGCGTGTGTGTGCGCGTGCGACAGTCGGCTGCGGTAGGCTAAATGATTTACGACAGCGCCAATGGACAATTCCACTTCCAACCAGTAGGGCGACCGCAGAGGTAAATCTACTTAGTGTTACTTTAATGCTTACCTTTTATACTACTGCTGAATCAGTTCTAATGCATTAACATTATGAACATCAGCTATGCTAATTATTTCCCATCTGTCTTTCTGCTGTTACCTCGGGACACTAGTCCCGAGGTAAATAGCGTTCGTCAGCTCCAGTTTGTATCCAGCCTCTCACAGAGACTTCAGATGCACCAACTCCTGTGATGAGACGACTAAACGCATGTGGAGAGACGACTCAACGGCTGTGAAGAGACGACTCAACGCCGGCGATATGTTATGCCCTAAATTAATACATGATTAACTAACTGTATTTTTCTATGTACATTTCTGAAATGCACTTTCTGTAAAGCTGCTTTGATACAATGTGTATTGTGAAAATTGTGTATTGAAAAAAAGTCCACTCTCAATACACAACAATAACTAACAATAGTACTAACAATACACAAAAATGTGTATTTAAAAAAACAATGTGTATTGTGAATTGAATAAGGTTAAAAGCATCGATAAGATTTAAAAAGTATTTTGCCAGCAAATTTGTAGGACAACATACATGAATATTCATATCCCCTACAATTAAAATCCGATCGTATTTCGGCATGATTTCAGACAGGAAATCAGAAAAGTCACTGATACAGTAGGTTGCCAACCAGAATGCCTAGGCAAGGCAAGGCAAGGCAAGGCAAGTTTATTTATATAGCACATTTCATACACAATGGTAATTCAAAGTGCTTTACATAGGAGAAAATAAAATACATAGGAGAAAATAAAATAATCAAAACAAATAAGAATAATTAAAACATTTTAGAATAAAAAATAAAATAAAGTACAGTAAAAACAGTCGGACGAACAGTGGCACAGTGCTCATTCAGTAAAAGCATAGCTAAACAGAAGTGTTTTGAGTCTGGATTTGAATGTGTCTACTGTAGGAGCACATCTGATCTCTTCTGGAAGCTGGTTCCAGCTGCGGCTGGCATAGTAGCTAAAAGCAGACTCTCCTTGCTTAGAGTGAACCCTTGGTATTTCTAACTGATGTGATCCTAATGATCTGAGTGATCTGTTGGGTTTATATTCAGTGAGCATATCTGCAATATATTGAGGTCCTAGCCCATTGAATGATTTATATACCAGTAATAATACTTTAAAATCAATCCTAAATGTAACTGGGAGCCAGTGTAAAGACCTGAGGACTGGTGTGATATGTTCATATTTTCTGGTTCTGCTCAGAATCCTGGCAGCAGCATTCTGTATGAGCTGCAACTGTCTTATGGTCTTTTTAGGAAGGCCAGTGAGGAGTCCATTACAATAATCCACCCTGCTGGTGATAAAAGCATGCACAAGTTTCTCTAAGTCTTGACTGGAAACAAAGCATCTAATTCTTGCAATATTTTTCAGATAATAGTATGCTGATTTAGTAATTGCTTTGACATGACTACTGAAACTAAGGTCTGACTCTAGAGACACACCAAGATTCCTGACTTGATTTTTAGTTGTTAGACCTCTAGAGTGAAGGTATGCATTCACCTTGAGAACTTCATCTTTGTTTCCAAACGCAATGACTTCAGTTTTGTCTTTGTTTAACTGAAGATAGTTTTGGCACATCCAACCATTTACTTCATCAATGCATTGGCACAGGGAGTCAATGGGGCTGTAATCGTTAGGCGATAGGGCTAAGTAGAGCTGTGTGTCGTCTGCATAGCTGTGGTAAGAGATTCGGTTCTTTCTCATTATTTGGCTCATTGGGAGCATACAGGTTGAATAGGAGTGGCGCAAGAATTGAGCCTTGGGGGACTCCGCATGTCATGGATGTCCACTCAGACTTATGGTCTCCTATACTCACATAATAACCTCTCCCTTCTAAGTAAGACCTGAACCATTTTAGGACTATCCCAGAAAGCCCCACCCAGTTTTCAAGCCTGTCAATAAGTATGTTGTGATCGACAGTGTCAAATGCAGCACTGAGGTCGAGTAGTACCAGCACTGATAATTTGCCTGTATCAGTATTTAAGCGAATATCGTTTATTATCTTTATGAGCGCTGTCTCTGTGCTGTGATGCGATCGGAAACCAGATTGAAAATTGTCAAAATAACCATTCAAGCTTAAGAATTTGTTCAGCTGATTGAAGACAACTTTTTCAATGATCTTGCCTATGAAGGGAAGATTTGAGATCGGTCTATAATTGCTTAATATGGTCTTATCTAGATTGCTCTTTTTCAGGAGGGGCTTGACAACTGCAGTTTTTAGGGAGTTTGGAAAACTCCCAGAGAGAAGTGAGGCATTTACCACTTCTAGGAGATCTGCTTCTAAGCTGTTTAACACACTTTTGAAAAAAGATGTGGGAAGTGTGTCAAGGGCGCAGGTTGATGTTTTAAGGTGCTGTACGGTTTCTTCCAAAATTTTGCTATCAATTTCTTCGAAAACAGACATAGTAACTACTTTCTCAGGTAGTGGTCTGATCTGTCTGACCCCAGCGCAACTCAAGGATGAGCTGATCACCTTTCTGATATTATTGATTTTCTCAGAGAAGAAAGAAGCAAACTCACTGCACTTGCTGTCTGAGAGCATTTCACTGGGAATCTGGCTTGGGGGGTTTGTCAGTCTCTCTACAGTAGCAAAAAGAGTGCGTGTGTTGTTTAAGTTGCTGTTTATAATATTTGAGAAGAAAGTCGGTCTAGCTTTGCCTAGTTCCATATTAAAAGCATGGATGCTGTCTTTGTAGATGTTATAATGGACTACAAGTTTTGTCTTCCGCCACATGCGCTCTGCTCTTCTGCATTGTCTTTTCATGTTTTGCACTGCTGTTGAGTTTCTCCAAGGTGCTTTTTGTCTACCACTATTCTTCCTGACTTTCGTAGGAGCAATATCATCAATTACACTTTTAATTTTTGAGTTAAAAGATTCAAGGAGAAAATCAACAGAGTCAGCAGATATGCTTGGTTTTAATGATATAGCCTTCATAAATAGCACACTAGTGTTCTCATTTAAGCATCTCTTCTTGACAGACACAGATCTAGCTTCAATGGCAGGAGAGATCAAAATATCAAAGAAAATACAGAAATGATCAGACAGTGCTACATCCTTAATAACAATCGATGAGATGTTTAGACCCGTACTGATAAGTAGATCTAGAGTGTGTCCACAATTATGTGTGGGTCCATTTACATGCTGTGTCAGATCAAAAGTTTTTAAAACAGTTTTGATTTCTTTTGCCATATTGGTTTCTGCATTATCTATGTGAATGTTAAAATCTCCAGCAATGGCAAAACAGTTAAACTCAGAGGAAATTGTTGATAACAGTTCTGTAAAGTCCTCAGCAAAGGCTGGAAAGTATTTTGGAGGCCTGTAAACAATGATAAGTAAAATACGTGGAGCACCTTTTAACACAATACCCAGATATTCAAAAGATGGGTAATTCCCAAGTGATATTTGCTTACATTGATAGACATCTTTAAAAAGAGCAGCTAAGCCCCCGCCTCTCTTACCCGCTCTGCAAACACTCATAAAAGTAAAGTTAGGAGGGGATGTTTCATTGAGGACTGTTGCACTGCAGCTGTCTTCTAGCCAAGTTTCATTTAGAAGCATAAAGTCCAGGTTGTATGTGGTTATTAAGTCGTTGACTAGAAGTGATTTATTTTTAAGTGAGCGGATGTTTAAAAGTGCTAACTTAACAGTCTTACTTTTTGTCCCCACAGCGATCTTAGTTTGGCGTGTAATAGGCACCAGATTAGATGGGTTTGCTGTACGGCTTTTGAAGGCCTTAGATTTTCTATCATGTAGTTGAACAGCAATAGAGAAAGATTCAGGCACACTGGGTTCCCGCTTGTTTTGTAAACATTTAAGAAAGTTACTGTTATCATAGCGGGGACCCGACACATATCACTGAAAGCTGGTATCAGTTGTTTTTGGTTCACCGCGAGCTGCTGGAGGAGGGTGTGAGCCCTGGCGCTGTGGCAGAGGCCGAAGAGTTCTCACAGGAGGAGGGGGAGGGGGAGGGGGAGGGCGAGCTGGGCCCGCAGGCTTTGGTGGTTGTGGGGCCTGCCGTTTTTTGGTTGACATCTGGGGGCTTGCAGCAAAAGAGTGGGATAGTCTGGTTCCAGCATACACCAGTTGTTCCATTTTCTCTGAGAAGCACAGAAGTGGAGATGCTGGAGAGAGGGATAACGTGTCTGGTGTTTGCTGTTGCTCTGGTGTAATCGGAGGCTGTAATATGCTGTCCTGGATTTCCTGGCTGTTTTCCAGAAAGTCGTCCTTGGGTGATGAATCTTCTTTTTTTTTATTTTTTTTATTTAACAGTCAGACATACATACAAACCAACATAGTACAGTAGTGAGCAATCTTGTAAATCCATAATTCCAGAAGTGACATAAAAGTGATATAATTGTTTGATCTAAGTGTGTATTTGAGCGGGTGTGAGTGTGGGTATGTGTATGTGTGTGTATGCGTAAACAAAGTAACCATTTATTATTTATTACCATTGTCATTACCATCACCACCCCACTCCCCACTACCACCATATTGCCAATATTGTGTTGGTCGATTTTTATTTCCATCCTTCCTCCTATGTAACAATTGCCATTGTCAATCCCGCATAAAATAAAAGATGGTATAATAAGATGATAAGATAATATAAGATAACCTTCCCCCACATCTCAGCAGTCCCTATCTTTTCCTAATTTTTTTTGTGTGTTATGTGCAATGTCTAAGGTGCATTAAAAGAGGGAGTACAGTGCGAGAGTGTCTCAAATTGGGACAGAGATGCTGTCCCGATGAAACCACTTCTCGTCTGTCTTGCCTGCCCTGGTGTTTGTGAGGTTTTCCATATATACATATTCCTATTTTTTTTTTTTTTTTTTTTTTTTTTCATTCTATGTTGTGGTGCATTAAAAACCCATGAAGAGATAAGGGGGGAATTATTGCAGTAGTGATGATAATGACATTTAATTCCAATACAGCATTGACAATGGCAATATTGATGATTATAATAATAATGATAATAATAATATTATTAATAAATGATAATGATGATGGCAGTGGTGACCGCAATGGTGAGAGCAAAAGACAGCAACAACAGCAATTACAACAATGAAAAGATAAAAGTGAAAATAGTAATCATAACAATAACAGTGAAGATAGTAATAACAATGATGACATAAACAAGTTCAAATAACTAAAATGCATTAATATTCGTGGGTTGGTTAAGAAGGTGGGGGGAGTCGGAGTTGAAAACAGAGAAAGGATTCATAGCTGTAAGAGGTCAGAAAGTGTTGGACGGCAGAGGTCAGTTTCAGATGCGTAATCATGAAGGGGAGATGTGTATTCCATTGCAATGAAGTCTGTAATAAGATTTTTCCAAATGTTAATGTGTAATTTATTTCTAGTTTTCCAGTTCATGAGGATAGTTTTCTTGGCGATGGTTAGAGCTATGAGGAGTATTTTAGAGTTTACAGTTTTATCAGTGATTGTTGTCAGGTCCCCCAGCAAGCAAAGAGAAGGCGACAGTGGGATGTGGCAGCCGACTATAGTGGATAGTGACTGTGTGACCTCTTCCCAAAAGTGTTTGATTGGAGTGCAGTGCCAGGTTGCATGGATGTATGTATCTGTAGAATTTTGATTGCAATGTGTGCAAACTTCTGATGTGAAACCCATTTTAGCTAATCTGCTGCCCATGTAATGTGTTCTGTGAAGTATTTTGTATTGTATTAACTGAAGATTCGCATTTTTGGACATGAGATAGATGTTTTTACAGATTTGGGTCCAGGAGTTGGCATCAGGGGCTATTGAAAGATCGTTTTCCCATTTTATTGTTGGTAAGTATATGGTCTGAAGTTGGTTTGAAATCATTTTGTATATTTTAGAGAGAAGTTTCTTTGGGGAGGAAATGTTGACCAAGTCTGATATTGCCGGTGGAAGTTCTAAATTTGTGTCTCTGATGTTTATTTTTGTCAGAACAGAAGATTTGAGTTGTAGGTATTTTAAAAATTCGTTGCTCCCGATGCCATACTCCTGGGCCAGTTGCGGAAATGGTGTAAATGTGTTAGATTTGAAAATGTGCTTAATGTGGGTGATACCCTTTTCCGCCCATGTGTGTGAAAATTCAATGTTTTTTTATTGCTTATAAAGTCACGGTTGTTCCACAGTGGGGTGAGGTTAGATGGAGCTAATGTAGAATTTGTGATTTGGTGAAATTTCCACCAGGCTGTCAGAGTGGTGGCTATAGTTACTGCATTAAAACATGTGTGTTGTTTAATTGATTTGGTGAGGAACGGTATGTCAGCTATATTTAATTCTTTGCATATTGATTGTTCTATATCTAGCCATATAATATCAGATTGGGTGCTGAATCTTCTAGCAGTTCTAGTATGTCACAGTCTGTCTGTGGTGAGCTCTGTGGGCAGGGCTCAGCTGAGATTGTGTCCGTCAGCAGAGGTTGTTGTGGCTGAGTGGTGTTATCATAGTCCTTGTGTGATGTGTCAGTCGCATGTCCATTCAGGTGCAGAAGTGAAGTCCTGTGGTCATTAATACTGTGTCCAGGTGTGTGTGTGCCATTCAGGTTGAGTGGATTGGCACATACTGCAGAAGGATGATGGATTGAAAAGAAGATATTGTCCTTTAGCACTCTTGAACCAAGTTTGTTTGGGTGGAGCCAATCCTGTTGAAAACAGTTGCCTCTGATTCCAGAAAAGATTGAAGTTGTCAATGAAGTTCAGTCCTTTTATATTGCAGGTTTTTTGCAGCCATGTGTTAAGCCCAAGCAACCGTGAAAACCTGTTTGTTCCTCTTGCTGGGAGTGGTCCACTGATGAATGTCTGAACTTTCAGTCTTTTAAGTGTTTCAAAAAGTTCATTGAAATCCTTCTTAAGGAGTTCTGACTGCCCTTTATGAATATCATTCTTCCCCACATGAACAATGAGTCGATTTGCAGTCTTATGTTTCATCAGAATGTTCTGAAGTTCCCTGTTTACATCAGAAGTTGTTGCTTGTGGAAGGCAGCATGTAGTTGTGTCTCTGCTACTAATGTTTCTGATTATAGAGTCCCCCACTATCAGAGTCCTGGGCTCGGCTGCACTCTGAGCTGAGTGCCGCTGTCTGCTCGACCTTGAGCGCCTGTTAGCATTGTTAGCTACTGGCTGATTCAGTCTGTGTTCGATCACATTCATCACATTCAGGGATTCCTCATTCATTAATACTGCAAATCTGTTCTCAAGATGTATAGGCGGTGGTAGGAGACCAGTGTTTGCAATCCTTGTCAGAGCCGTATCTGGGGTAGAGGATGCTACTGCGGCAATGTGTGATGCTCGTGACAATCTGATGTCTCGAGTGCCTTTGGGTCTCGCTCCCTGTTTGTGCCATCGATTTGTAAGTCGATCGGCTTGTTTCTCTACACTCAGTATGGCCTGTATTGGAGCACTAGATTCATGGGACTCACCGGCTGTATGCTGAGGGCGTCCATGATGAAGCTCTGTTGTGTGTTCCATCTGGTTTGGTGGTCCCATAAGTAACTTTGTTTCAAGAACTGCAATCCTTTGTAAAAGTCTCTGGCAGTTAGTGCAGCAAGTAGATTCCAGAAGAGGCATTTTCTCTTATCCTTATGAATGTAGGCAGTTGTGTTTTCTCTTCCCCGGAATGTAAGCTTTCAGTGGGAAAGCTGGTCGAAGAAAAGTATTCCGCTTTTTTCTAGTAATCAAGCGTTTGAGCACTGTGCTGATTTGCTGAAGTTAAAATTAGGTGATAAAAGGAAATAAAATATGAAAATATAAACACGATAGAGCAATAAAAAAATCTACCGCGGCAAATTCACCGCGGCAATGAAAACCCAGTCGCATTTCAAAGTCATTTGCGAAATGACCGCCAGGTGGCGCAAAGGGACATTTAGCGAAAGCAAAACGTATGAAAAAGTAGCCTACATTTTAAATAGAATATAGCAAACTTTTAGAGCAGAACATTTTATGAATCAAAATTTAAAAGAGGCCTATCTCGCAGTCAGTGAAAAATAAATTAGGTGCAATCAATGACGCTAAAACTATTGAGGAATGAGAAGATTGAAGAGTGCTTCTCACGTTTGCGCGCTTACTGCCTCGTGAACAACCGAACTTGTGGTCGAGTGGTAGAGCTGAAGGAGTACGCAGTACAAAGACACGGGTTCGAAACCCGAATAAAACTGTTTTTTATATAATTACCATGCATTTCCATTTTACACTAAGGAACAAATCTCATCCAACAGATTGACTGAATTCACTTCTTCAAAAACAGTTCTGTTAAAAAAATAAATAAAACTTCACGGGGTTACATGCAGAAAGAATTTTTAAAAACATGGTTAATAAGCAAGGTGCGATTTTGCCGGTGGGTGATTTCCCCCCCCTCAACAGTATAGTGAATCAATGCTATAGGCCTACCCTAAATAAACCATATCAAATATATATATATATATATTTTAAATATACAACACGCACGTTTAAACAACAAACAATAAAATCTGAACCAGCGCTTCTGCTCCTGTATTGAGAGATAACATGCAGTGCGTTTCAGTGCGATCCTGGTTCTAGTGGCCTTGGCTTTTTAAAATGTCACAAAGCGTTTTTGAGGTGGTTTTGAACGAAATATTGAAGTTTATAATTAAGTATTTTGACACACCACGCCTAGTGAGTATTCTAAAATGGGGTTTTATTCTGCCATTGAATTAAATTCGACAAACGCAGCGGCGCGTTCACTTGAATTTATTTTTCTGCTAAAATAACTTAATAGGCTATAGCCTACTTCGTAATTTTTGGTCATACAGATAGGATATCATATTTTAAAACTGTAAAAGGTCTACTGTTACGTCCTTAGGGACGTTTATACTGTTTTTTTTTCGGGGTTTTGTGTTTCTCTTTTGTCTCTCTTTCTTTCGCTTTCACAGGCCGTCGCTGATTGGCTGTAATATCTGTCAATCACTCGTAACGAGACGAGTGAGTTTATCTGAGGGCGGGATCATCATCAGCACGATGCGGGACACCTGGAGAAGTCCTACTTAAGACGTATGCTAACAGCGGGAACAGAGAGAGACTTTTGATTTTACAGAGAGAGACTTTTGGTTTTTTTGTTTTTGAACTGTTTTGTTTTCTCTCCGGTGGATTTAGTTTTGTTAAACGTTTGCTTTGTCTGTCATGTTACGTTTACCTTTTTGAACTGAGTGCTCCCTGAAACTTCTCATTCGAGAGTGTTGATTCTGTTAAACAGCTTTGCAAGGCTGGGTTAGTCGGGAAGGGGAAGGGAATAGGTAAGAATGTCACGTGACATACATTTTGCACACTTAGTTGTCTTTTCTGTCTATATTCACTAGGTTAGCGGTTTGTGCCACCCTCTGTATTTTTGTTTTTATTAATTAGTGTAGTTTAGATACGGCGTCTAGGACGTTGAAGACTTTTTCTTTAACCTTTTGTTGTAGTCTAGGTTTAGATTGAAATGGTTTGGTTAGTTTTTGTTTTGCTTATGTTATTTTCATTTGTTTGGCACAAATCCTATTTTCCCTTTTGCCCGTTTCACATGTAACAAGTTATTTCTCTCTATTAAATTATTTCTTGTTCTAATTTTGAGTGTGTCTCTCGTGTTTTCTCAACTCGCAAAGTGGTCCATAGAGACGGTTGACTGAACTGGTCTTGTGTTCCCCTTCTAATATCCCCTAGACGGGTGAGAGCCAAAGAAGGGACGTAACATAATGGGGGCTCGTCCGGGATAATAATCCAACTGAATTAACAAATAACCAGTTCATGATAACGTCTCTTGTATCACTGCGTGAGGTGGAGAACTCGTAAGCGCGTGGAATTCGTACGTGCGGTTGTTCGGCGTCATAATAGTAACGATGTTTAGTTTGGAAAAGTTTCTTGAGAATCCCTCACTAGAAGAATTAGATAGTTGTAGGAAGGATGATTTGTTAATGATAGCAAATCATTTTCAGTTTTCGGTGAATAAGCAGTCTCTTAAAAAAGAGATTAAGTCTGTGGTATGTAGTCGATTGGTAGAGATGAATGTGCTTACGTTGCAGGAGGAGGTAGCTGCAGTTGCGGACAGTGTGGAGGTGAGTACGTTTGGTGGGAGGGGAATGTGAGTCAGGGGGGACTAACGCCTACGGCGGAGGTTGAGGCTGAGGCTAGGGCGGGATTACCTCCCTTTGATCCATTCTCGCCTACATCGGTTTGCTCAAAAGGGGATGCGAAACTGAAAGTTCGTTTGGCCCGTTTGCAATTTGAGTCGCAGGAGAAGGTGCAGGCTCGGCAGGCGGAGATGGATTTAAAACTACAAGTTCGTAAACTTGAGATCGAGGCGGATACGCAGGTCAGAATGCGACAGCTGGAGCTTGACGCAATGCGAATTGTGGGGGGGCTCCGCTGCGCGACCAGGTTCCCCTCGGGTTAGTTCCGCTGCCACTGTTGCCCATGCTCCCTTTGTGGTCCCTACTCCTACTGTTGCTCCAGCGACTGCTTCCTCCGTAGCAACCGAGTCGTTCGATGTTGGTAAAAATGTTACACTACTGCCACATTTTCGTGAGACCGAAGTAGATTCCTATTTTAGTGCCTTTGAGCGCATTGCTGTGTCTTTTCGTTGGCCAAAAGATTGTTGGGCTTTGTTACTGCAATGCCGGTTAGTTGGTAAAGCGATGGAGGTTTTCTCTACCTGTCCTTAGAGGATAGTTTGAATTATGACGCTGTAAAACTAGCAATTTTACGTGCTTACGAGTTAGTTCCAGAGGCATACAGACAGAAATTTAGAGGCCATAAGAAAAGCTCGACTCAGACATTTGTTGAATTTTCAAGAGAGAAGGCTCTTCTCTTTGATAAATGGTGTAGTGCAACTAAGGTTGAGGGTTTTTAATTCCTTAAGGGAATTGATTCTGCTTGAGGAGTTTAAGAGTTGTTTACCCGAGCGGGTGGTCGTCTATTTGAACGAACAGAAGGTTAATGCGTTGGCACCTGCTGCTGTTCTAGCGGATGAGTTTATGCTCACTCATAAGGGTGCATTTTTTGTGTCGCGTACTGAAAAGAACGTGACCGCTGTTTCATCTCGAGCTCAGGGTTCTATTCGGGAAAAATCTGGCGTGTTGAATTCGAAAGAGACCAAGAATTGTTTTTATTGCCATAAACCCGGACATCTGATTGCTGACTGCCCGGTGCTGATGCGTAAACAGCAATCTAAGGAACCAAAAAGTGTTGCGTTTGTGGAGACTGTACCGCCATCGGAACTATCGTGTGGTATTGAGAGTTTTGATGTAAATTATGAACCTTTCGTTATGCCAGGATTTGTTTCGTTGTCTGGAAAGGAAGAGGATAGGAGAAAAAATCTCTATTCTCCGAGATACAGGTGCCATGCAATCAATTATGCTGTCTGATGCGTTACCGTTCTCTGATGTATCATATTGTGGCTCAAACATTTTGATTCGTGGGATCGAAATGCAAGTTGTGTCTGTTCCTTTGCATCAGGTGCATTTACAATGTACACTTGTTTCAGGGCTCGTACGAGTGGGAATTCGTAGTTCACTCCCTGTAAAAGGAATTACATTCATCTTAGGAAACGATTTGGCTGGAGGCAAAGTTTTGCCAGCTCCAGAGGTGACTGACGTTCCGTATGTTTGCCCAATTATGGATGATGTCAGTAATTTGCACCCTGAAGTGTTTTCTGCTTGTGCAGTTACTCGTGCTCAGTCAGCTAAAACAGTGCGCAAAGTTGATTTGGCTGACTCGCTGATCGGATCCTTCTTGTCGGATGATGTAAAAACTTCTGAAACTGAGATGGGTTCTGTAAACGCTCCTAAGGTGAAAAAGTCAGAAAATTGGCTAGAGGGTTTGAAGTCATTAGATTTACCCATAACTCGTTCGCAGATCGTTATGGCACAAAACGATGATCTCTCTTTGAGAAAGTGTTTGTCAGCTGTAGTTAGCGCTGAAGCTGCCAAGAAAAGAAATACAGCATACTTTGTAGACCAGGGTTTACTTATGCGTAAGTGGTGTTCTAAGGTTGAGGAGGATTTGGATTGGAACGTGGTATATCAGGTGGTGGTTCCAATCCAATATCGTTCTCAGGTGTTACGGTTGGCACACAAACATTTTCTGTCTGGACATTTGGGGGTAACAAAAACTTACCAACGTATCCTCCAGTATTTTTTTTGGCCTGGGTTAAAACGAGACGTTGTAAAATTTTGCCGTACGTGTCACACTTGCCAGATTGCGGGAAAGCCGAACCAGGTCATCTCACCCGCTCCACTGTCTCCGATCCCGGTTATAGGAGAAGAGTTTGAAGAGGTATTGGTTGACTGCGTCGGTCCATTACCGAAAACGAAAGCAGGTAATCAATATCTATGTACAATAATGTGTAGAGCGACTAGATTTCCTGAGGCTGTTCCATTGCGGAAAATAACGGCTCCTGTAAATTCTGAAAACGTTGACTAAGTTCTTTTCTACGTTTGGACTCCCGAAAGTAGTTCAAACAGACCAAGGTACAAATTTCTTGTCGCGAGTGTTACCCAAACGTTAAAATCTTTGTCTATTGAGCACCGAGTTTCTAGTGCCTATCACCCAGAAAGCCAGGGTGTGATCGAAAGGTTTCATCAGACTTTAAAGTCCATGCTACGAAAATTCTGTATGGACACGACTAAAGACTGGGATGAAGGAATTCCTTTAGTATTGTTTGCCGTACGTGAGAGTGTGCAAGAATCGCTCGGTTTTAGTCCCGCCGAGTTGGTTTTCGGACATACTCTTCGGGGACCGCTTAAGGTTTTGAAAGATCAAATGATGGATAGTAAAAATGAGAAGAAAACGAATGTCCTTGATTACGTTAGTCAATTTCGAGAGAAGCTGCACAGTGCGTGTGATCTTGCGCGTAACTTCTTAAAAGGTACGCAGTTAGAGATGAAGGATCGATTTGACAGAAACGCTGTGGCACGGTCATTTCAGCCTGATGACAAGGTTGTGGTATTATTGCCAATACCAGGGTCTGCATTATCTGCTAGATTTACTGGGCCCTACCGTGTAGTTAAGAAACTCAGTGATACAGACTATGTGATTTCCACTCCCGACAGAAGGCGTAGGACACGTGTTTGTCATATTAACATGCTTAAAGCATATTATGATCGTGATCATTGTGAATCTGTTAAATCGTTACCAGACAGTGCAGTTGTCTTAATCACATCTAAAGTTTCTTCTGTTCCAGAAGGTGACCGGAAGGAGGATGAGGATGAGGATGGACTAGTATTGAGAAATACTCCACAACAATGTAGTAAATTGGGAAACTCCGCTATTCTGTCCAATTTGTCGTCTCATTTATCTTCTCTACCTAACGCGCAACGGCAGGACGTGGCTGTTCTCATAACATCTTTTCCCGTTCTGTTCTCCGATGTACCATCCCAGACTGGAGTGTTACAGCATGATATTGACGTTCGAGATGCAAAGCCAATAAAGCAGCATCCTTATCGAGTTAACGAGGTTAAGAGGGCCGCAATGAATACAGAAACTGACTATTTGTTAGAGAACGGTTTAGCTCGCCATAGTTATAGTCCGTGGAGTTCCCCATGTCTTCTCGTTAAGAAACCTGATGGTTCGTTTCGTTTCTGCACGGACTACCGAAAAGTCAATGCTGTCACCGTGCCCGATTGTTATCCGCTCCCTAGAATGGAGGATTGCGTTGACAGTATCGGTTCTGCTAGGTTCGTTAGCAAACTTGACTTACTTAAAGGATACTGGCAGGTACCTTTAACCCCACGCGAAATCCGACATATCTGCTTTCGTGACTCCGAATTGCTTTCTACAATATCATGTTATGGCGTTCGGGTTACGAAACGCACCAGCTACATTTCAGCGGTTGGTTCAAACTGTTCTCGCTGGTGTACCAAATTGCAAGGCATATTTGGATGACTTGGTAATCTTTTCTGATGACTGGAAAGAGCATTTGTCTTTGTTGCGTACCGTGTTTAAACGTTTAGAGAGTGCATCGTTAACACTTAACCTTGCAAAGTGTGTGTTTGGTCAGGCCACTGTGACCTATTTGGGAAAGCATGTGGGAAATGGACAAGTAAAGCCGGTAGAAGAGAAAGTTGCTGCTATTACTAAGTTTCCTGTTCCTGTTACGCGGCGAGAGTTAAGGAGATTTTTGGGTATGATTGGTTACTACCGAAGTTTTGTAAGAATTTTGCTACGGTGGTAACTCCTCTCACTAATCTTCTTAGCCCTAAGCAGACTTTTGTCTGGACTGATGAATGCCAGGTTGCATTTGAAAACGCTAAGGCTTTGATGTGTACCAGTCCCGTTCTAGCAGCCCCACAGTTTGATCAGGGGTTCAAGCTGGAGGTTGACGCAAGCGCAGTCGGCGCTGGGGCAGTCCTGATTCAGGAGGGTACGGATGGTGTGGATCATCCAGTTTGTTTCTTTTCCCGTAAATTCAACAAACACCAAGCAAATTATTCCACCATCGAAAAGGAAACTCTAGCATTGTTATTGGCGTTACAGTTCTTTGAGGTCTATTTGGGTTCTTCCAGTTTTCCTACCATTGTGTTTACTGATCACCATCCCCTTGTGTTTCTGTCTCGCATGTATAATGCGAACCAACGCTTGATGCGCTGGGCTTTGTTCGTGCAGAATTATCTCTTGGAAATTCGTCACAAGAAGGGTTCAGAGAACATTCTTGCTGATACTCTTTCTAGAGCTTGAGTTCAGGTATGATGTCTGTGCTTCTGCTTACTTTATGATGTTTAGTGTATAATTATATATATATATATATATAACTTTTTTTTATCAAACGTTGAGTTTGATCTTAATTGTGGGGGGTTTACGTCCTTAGGGACGTTTATACTGTTTTTTTTTTCGGGGTTTTGTGTTTCTCTTTTGTCTCTCTTTCTTTCGCTTTCACAGGCCGTCGCTGATTGGCTGTAATATCTGTCAATCACTCGTAACGAGACGAGTGAGTTTATCTGAGGGCGGGATCATCATCAGCACGATGCGGGACACCTGGAGAAGTCCTACTTAAGACGTATGCTAACAGCGGGAACAGAGAGAGACTTTTGATTTTACAGAGAGAGACTTTTGGTTTTTTTGTTTTTGAGCTGTTTTGTTTTCTCTCCGGTGGATTTAGTTTTGTTAAACGTTTGCTTTGTCTGTCATGTTACGTTTACCTTTTTGAACTGAGTGCTCCCTGAAACTTCTCATTCGAGAGTGTTGATTCTGTTAAACAGCTTTGCAAGGCTGGGTTAGTCGGGAAGGGGAAGGGAATAGGTAAGAATGTCACGTGACATACATTTTGCACACTTAGTTGTCTTTTCTGTCTATATTCACTAGGTTAGCGGTTTGTGCCACCCTCTGTATTTTTGTTTTTATTAATTAGTGTAGTTTAGATACGGCGTCTAGGACGTTGAAGACTTTTTCTTTAACCTTTTGTTGTAGTCTAGGTTTAGATTGAAATGGTTTGGTTAGTTTTTGTTTTGCTTATGTTATTTTCATTTGTTTGGCACAAATCCTATTTTCTATTTTTATTCATGTAAAGTAGGCTACAATAGGCTAACAACAAAACGTTTTCTCACTCATTTGAGCGAACACACACTGGAGAAATAAACGTTTGGGCTTTTCTCAGTGAGCTTCGACATGGCCGAGTGGTAGAGCTGACGGTTCATCAATCAGAAGACATGCGTTCAAATCCCGAACAAACATGGACTACTTTAACAAATTTTTATTTTTAGGCTATTAATGCAGATTTGTTTAGTTCTAAAACTCTGTTCCGCCATATATTTTTTTGCTTATATTTATAAAATAAAATTACCATGCATTTCCATTTTACACTAAGGAACAAATAGTAGCCTTCCTTCCTTCTTTCTTTTCCTTCCTTCCTTCTTTATTTTCCTAGGCTATCCAACAGAACGACTTTTCATCTGTAGCTATAATAATACCAATCGTTCAAAAGCAGTTTTGTAAAAAAAAAAAAAAAAAAAATTATATATAGGCCTACCCCATATATATCTATATTTGTTTTATTCCCTATAGCCTACATAGAGTTTTTAAAATCATGGTTTTAAGTAAAGTTTTCGACAAACGAGGCAGCGCGTTCATTTGATTTATTTTTCTCATTACAGCTAAAATAACTTAATAGGCTATACGTGACTTTTTTGGTCATACAGATAAGAGTAGAGTAGCCTAGATCGTTCAAAACTGTAAACTTTTTTAGGCTAAGGACAAAAGTTTATCTGTCGTCTCTGTCTCCGGGAACTGCGCGTCACAAAAATGAACCGAAAGCTACTTGCATCAGCTCAGTCAGGATAGGAAATCGGATATGTCTAAATGTCTATGTCTAAAAGCTATGTCTATGTCTAATCAGCAGTACCACGAAGTACCACGAGATATTTGTATTTGAATATTTATTTGAATAATAATAATTTTAAAAAGAACTAATTCACAATTTGCATGCCTGGATCCCTGTAGAATTTAATATTGAGTTGAGCATTTTGTTCATGACAACAAAATGAACATGCGTTTGAAGATTATATTTAGTTTTGCTTGGAAAAAGCTGGCCCAAACCAGTTTTAATTCTTAAATCATTTAAATAATTAAATATTTAGTAATAAACTTTTATGACAGAAATATCACTACATGTAGCTTAAATCATTTAATTCCTTCATTATCAACACTTTAACCTGTTAACCTTCGCCAGAGCGAGGGCGCTCTGAGTGTTTTTTTTTTTAAATCGTTCAAAGTTACTATCAGATTCAATGTATATTTAGCATATTTAGAGTAATAACCAGGCTGGAGAGGTGTGAATGTGTGCAGGGGACACTGCGACTGAATGAGTCTCGTCTATACCACATAAACAATAGAGAAAATAGACTGAATAGATGCTTAGAAGATGACAATAAACATCAGTTTGCTTTTTAGAGTCTAATCAAAATAAAGTCGTTTGACATGATCTTGAAAAACATTTAACTAAATAAAGAGTTTTAGACATATCATCTTCAGATTTTAAATATAACATGGTCAGACATGTGGCTTTAGCTGCAGTGCATTTCTAGATTGCTACAGGGCCAACTTCAATTTTATTTTCATGAAAATATTTCATAAAAATAAATTTCTAATAACTTGACAAAACTTTGAAGCTATTTATAACATTTATTTTTCATTATGACAATAATTAATTCTACATTTGCAATAAACTGCCAGGTGTCAGCTTCCAAATGAGATCATACTTGTGCTTTTAGAACAAATGGTTCATGAACTGTATCTGTTTCAGTTTGGGTATGCCATTTCTGGGGATTTTTCAAAATTGGGGTTGAAGCTTAACAGGTTAATAGCCTAATGCTAATGTATAGAAGAGCGATTTAAGTGTGAATTGCGACTTCTCTTTATTTTAAGTCAGTCTCAGACTCAGAGAGCCTGTGGGGGGTTTGGAGGGACAGTTCAGACTGATGCAGGACAGTAGGAGGTGTTAATGTTCCTCTTTCATATGGAGAGTGTCGGATAGCCAGCCCGATGGCAAAGACAAAATTTTTTTAAGGATAGCCTACATCTCTCGATGTGTCCCCCATATTGTATTAAATTAGAAATATTGTAGTTTATTTATTGTAGCCTATTTAAAGTTTTTTCACACACAAATTTAAATTGAAGTGTTCAATCCAGTTGTTTCAACTGGTTTTGTAGAGTTTAAGAATGTTTGAGCAAGGGAGACTAAATAAACTTGCTGAGATCCAGCGCGAGAGAAACTCATGTTTTTAATTTATGTTGCTTTGGACTATTTTCGATTTATAGCCTACCGTTTCGTTTAATTTAGCTGCAATTTCTTTGGCAAAACAAATTTAAAATGTACCAAGAATAAGATTCTGTGTTTCTTTTTTGCATGGAAATAAAGTCTAAATGCAACCCTGTTTTACATTTTTTTTTTAAAAAAACTGTTCCACCACTTTATTTAAACATTGAATTGTTCGATGAGGTTCCAAATTTAAGTATTTTAGTGTTTTTTTACATTACACAATAATTTAGCAGACTAAAGACGAGCTTCTTCATTTTCATTTTCTGACTCAATCGGCTAACAATCTTCCTTCAACAGTTTTGTCGTCTGTGTAACGGCTCTACAGGAATGTAGCAATGTTGTAATGTGTCATTGATAATTAAACAAAACGCTTGACTTTAAATAAATAAACAGTTAATAAACTCACAAATAAACAGTTACCTATTTAAGCATCAAGAACGGTTAAAGATTAATGCTGTCGGCCAACATAATGTTATGTTGAGATTCGATCTCGGGTCTCTTGAAGCTCCGTGTCGTTGCGTTAACCACAGAGCTACCGCCTGAACGCTGTTATTTCAACGTCTTATACTCTTGCAAAGCCTCATTGATGTAGCGTAATATGTTTCTATTGCAATGTTTTATATGGAAATGTTTTCATTATTTATTCAATTTAATTTAAGTATTGTGATGAATTATTTTAACTACATTTCACTTGAATTCATCTGCTACCAGCTTTCAATCGCTCTGAATGAGCCGCGGCGCCGCGGCAGATTACGCAATAGAGAGAATAAACGGACACTTTTCAAAGTCTGTAATTGTAGCGCCTCTTAGCGGTTAAAGGCAGCAAATACACCCTGAATTTCATTGAAAGTATTATTCTGGTTGGTAACCTACTGTATGTCAAGACCCAAACTGGTCACCTTTACAGGGGTCATCGGATGCCCATTTTCCACAAGTTGGTATGATTCTTTAGGGTCCTCATGTAAAGTTTGTAACATACTTTGGTTAAAATTTCTCAATGGTTGTGTAAAACAACACCCTTTTTACCTCCTCAAAAACAGCTCTGTTCACAGTGACCCGTTTCGGTGCATGTCTCTTTAAATGATAATGAGCAATAACTTTTTGACTTTTTGAGGATTAAAAAAAAGTGAATTGATTTTTTTTCATTGCATGGTGGTTGTGTCCACACACTGCAAAGACACATTTATTTGCAAACACCATATAAAATTGTATTTTGCATCCGATGACCCCTTTAAAAGCAGTTGGAGAGCTTTTGAATGGATCAAAAATAATTTAGCACGAATTTGGCTGTACTCCTCAACATCAGCTCTCACTGTCTTTGATCACAGGCAAGAGATATCGTCCAGGAATCGTAAAATCAAAATGCTAAAACAAAATTAAAATAAATTAAGAGGTCCGCAAACCGCATTCATCAGATCTTGCTCTTTCAACTTCCACTCCGTGTGTGGGCGTGTTGTCTAGTAACGAACGTGCTTTAAGCGGTAACACATAATTTACCCGATAACAACTAATTCTAAATTCTGATTGGCTGGTAGCTGGCATTTAACTCTGTATAACTCGAGACAGATGCTATGAACTCGGCAGAGAACTTCCCTCCGTTTGCCTGCGCCTCGTCCATTAATTGTATAGCGGATCAAGTTCCCTTACTCCTCAGCGTGAGAAATACAAGGTGTGGTGTGTGAGCGGGTTGAAATGCGTGAGACTTGAGAGCCCTGCAATCTTTACATCTACACCTTTAAAACATGAATAGAATACAATGCAGCCAATAAGGTGCCCAGATCCTGGTTTGGAATGGCTTTCCATTTTCCACCATTGAGAAAACACTGCATTCCCTTCAGAGCACTCTGCAATAACTGAAACAGAAGCAATGGGACACTTTTTATAGTACACAAATATGAGAAAAGATGAAGAACCAACAGTTTGTCTACAGCAGGGTTTCTCAAACTTTTTCAGCCCAAGGACCACTTTATCTTCCAATTTTTTTCTGAGGACCACCTAACAAAATCCCACTCTAACACACCCCCAAAAAACAACAAAATTGTAAGGATAAGCTAAATTTAAGTTTAATATGCAACTGTTGCAAGCCAAAAACTAGTTATTCAAACACAAATGCAATAATATGATCAGAAATTATTATATTAATTTTATTTTATTACTTTTTATATTTGAAAAAGTAAATGTAAAATGAGCTGCAGCTAGGGTTGCCAACTTTCTGATTTGGAAATAAGGAACGGGGGGTGGGTGGGGGTGGGGGTGGGGCGGGGGGGGGGGGGGGCATGCCCCCACGGAAGAAAATTTTGAAAAATAACCACTGAAATTCATACATTTCATAGCACATTATAATGCAACTTATTAGGCAAAGTTGCATTATATATATTTTTTATATTTTATTTTTTATATTTTATATGTCCCCACGGAAGAAAATTTTGAAAAATAACCCCTGAAATTCATACATTTTATAGCACATTATAATGCAACTTATTAGGCAAAGATGCATTATATATATTTTTATATTTTTTATATTTTATTTTTTATATTTTATATGGCCCCACGGAAGAATTTTTTTAAAAATAACCCCTGAAATTCATACATTTTATAGCACATTATAATGCAACTTATTAGGCAAAGTTGCATTATGTATATTTTTATATATTATATTTTTTATATGCCCCCACGGAAGAAAATTTTAAAAAAGAACCCCTGAAATTCATACATTTTATAGCACATTATAATGCAACTTATTAGGCAAAGTTGCATTATATATATATTTTATATATTTATATATTATATTTTTTATATTTTATTTTTAAAAATTTTAATAGCAAAGTAGGCTTAATCAATATACAAGACTTTTACCACTCAGATATATAAAGGCTATCATAATCATTTTGCCAAAAATGAACCATGTAATTTGTTTAGTTCATAATATGTTTTATTTTTAACTTAAACAAATACAACATATAACATTCAAAACTCATCAGCTTACTGCATTTGAAGAAAAATAAACACATCAGTTTTCTGTAGCCTTGTGCAAACTTATTCAATATAATTAGACTTCTAGAATGTTCTTTCCAGTGCAAATTTTTTTATTTTTAATGTAGTAGT
The DNA here is from genome assembly GCA_036326025.1 of Chrosomus eos. Taxonomy (NCBI): domain Eukaryota; kingdom Metazoa; phylum Chordata; class Actinopteri; order Cypriniformes; family Leuciscidae; genus Chrosomus; species Chrosomus eos. Next base: position 36,516,088 of record CM070838.1, read on the forward strand.
TTTTCTTATCATAGCCTACAAATGTCTAATTTTACTCGATTTACTGAAGCCTGTAAAACAAACGCATTTGCAGCTGCACAGCCGTGTGTATATCTGCTGCAGAGCGTCTGGCTCGCTCATAGGCTGCGCTGCTGACACTGACATCCAATAGCGCTGGCGCATCTGACGTTCGACCAATGAGCCAACTCTACGTCCTAACACGTCAGAGCCCGTCAAGGGGGCGCCAAGTCCCCGAATTTGCCATTATAGCAGCGGGTCTTCGTTCATAGTCTGTCTGTGAAGATATATTAAAGGTATGCGTCTGTCATGGATTTACACTGAACTGATTTTCAAAAATACGGAACAAAGTGCGTTCCGTATCAGTTCAATACGGAACAAGCCTTTTATGTGTCAAATACGGAACGATTCCGTATTATACGGAACGGTTGGCAACCCTAGCTGCAGCTTAATATGAACAACAAACTGCACATGTGGGAAAAAAACTGCAATTAAACATACTGTAACAGCCTAGGTCCTCCCTAATGTCATTCCAAACAGCTATTAGTTTAAAACTGAGGTGGTGGGTATATGAAGTCTATGGTTGTAACTATGGTAACAATAAAATGCTGAAAAAAAAAATCCCCTTAATGTCCAATATCACTGAAATTACAGGGATTTTGCACATGAAACAAAAACTAGTACATTACAAAAGTAATAGATCTGTAGATTTTATATTTTGAGATTTCCATCTAAAACTTGCTTTAGTCTTGCTGCATTCAGTGGACGCTTGGTCTTTTCTTTTGACTCCTCTTTGGTTTAGCCATCGATCCATTTTTACGTTATTAAAACAGAATGGCAAGAACTGTTATCACAGTTTTGTGTCGCTTTAATGTTTCCATGGTGACGCGTCATTGCTTGTCACGTGACACAGCGCAAACATAACACAGCGCTGAATGAATGATGATCTGCTTTTATGTAATTTTTCCTTTTTTATTCAAAATATTCACAAATGTATTAGCTATAACATGAAACACTGATATTCCGATTGTCAAATATTTGCACGTGGATGTGTTTTGTTGTTTAAACACATTTATAACGATCGCGTTAGTTGAGCTGTATGTGCGATGGGCAGCGCCATGTTAGTTTACAACGCGTCAATTCCTCAACTTCTCACGAAATACACGAAAGTAAGTGGCCGGTGAACTGGGAGAAGAATAGGGTAAAATGTAAAGCTACTTACACAATGTATATCTGATATGAATAAAACGTGTCGTCTTTTTATAATGGAAAGGATTATTATTGCCGCTTCCATAGACATCAGTGTGTATTTTACAAACCTTAAAACCTTACAACCTAAAATAAACATTATGTGGTTGAAAACACTGAATAGTTGTGATATATGACAGCACTGAGTGCGTCAGTCTCTGGCTCAGCACCAGCCAACGCGCGAAAGCACATTTGAATTTAGCAGTTGATCACGTGATGCACTGACCGTTCTAATTACAGTGGTGTGATCGTACGCTCCAGGGACCAGCCAAGACTGATCACACCGTTGTGATCGTACGTGCGAAAGGGTTAAATAAGTGACGATTTAGTAAACACTTGCCTAGTTTAGGTCATCTTTTCTCGGACCACTAGGGGGGCGATGGCGGACCACTAGTGGTCTGTGGACCACACTTTGAGAATTACTGGTCTACAGCAACCAAAGTGTTTTGAGTGAAGGTGTGGTGTGGTCACATTTACCGTTGCTTTTTGGAAAATTTTGCAGACAAAATCCATTGATTTCAATAGGAATCCATGTGAATGAAAGTTTTGCGTGAGGGCGAAAAATTTCCGCACGCAGATTTTACACACATTCAAGTTGCCATGAATTTGCCACATTGACCAGCAGAAAGTTCTGTGGTTTGAAAGTGACAGTGTGAGTTTTGCTTCACACGTTGTTACACTGTTGTCAATAGAAATTGGACTTTTGCCTCATTTCCACTGAGCGGTACGGTACAGTTCGGTACGGTACGCAATTATTTGCGTTTCCACTGTCAAAAGTTGTGAATGGTACCAAAAAGCCGAACCGTACCGTACCACTTTTTGGGTACCCTTCCATTGGGGTATCTAGCACAGTGGTACGGTACTAAAGGGTGGAGCTAGACTCACTGCAGAACGTTGATTGGTTGACAGAGGATCGTCACTTGCACGTGCTACTACAAGGGGAATGACAACATTAGAAGCGCCATTTTTTAATATACAGTTGGAATAAAATACTACGGTTATTCTTTCACGAAATGTAGTTTTAAGAGTTTTTCAGGCGAGAATGTAGTTGTTTAAAGCTCAAATCTGTGGTTTATTTATAATGATTTATGATAATTTGATCCATTCCTGTCTGACCTACAGTCTGGGTTTCGAAGGCAGTATAGTACCACTACTGCATCAATGAAGGTCATTAATGACTTTATTGAAGCATTGGATTGTAAGAATACCTGTTTAGCTCTTTTTATAGATTTATCTAAAGCATTTGATACAGTGGATCATTGCATTTTATTGGAGAAGCTGCATAATATTGGTTTTTCTGACCAATCTGTTGAATGGTTTACCAATTACTTGGCTGATAGAACTCAGTGTGTTTATTTTGACAATCTTAAATCAGCAACACTGAATGTATCTAATGGTGTCCCGCAAGGATCAGTCTTGGGTCCTATTTTATTTACCATTTATATTAATAACTTGGGTCAAGACATCCCACAAGCTCATTTTCATTTTTATGCTGATGACACCGTTATCTATTGTAAGGCTGCAGCGCTACGTCAAGCTTTTTCAAATTTACAATTTGCTTTCAACCTTGTTCAGGCACAGCTCTATCATCTTAAACTAGTTTTAAATGTAAAAAAACCTAAGATTATGCTTTTTTCAAAATCTAAGAAGGTTCTTGAGAGTCTTCCTAGTATTTCTACTATTCATGGGGAGCAGATTGAACAAGTCAAACTGTACAAATATTTGGGTATATTAATTGATGATCAGCTCTCTTTTAAGTTGCACATTAATAAATTGGTACAGAAGCTCAAATTAAAAATAGGATTTTATTTTAGAAATAAAGCCTGTTTTTCTTGGAAAACCAGGAAGAGATTAGTTGCTGCAACATTTCTCACCGCACTTGATTATGGTGACCTGCTCTACAGAAATGCGCCTGTTAAATGTTTATCTTTGTTGGATACTGTCTTTCATAGTGCACTAAGATTTGTGACTGGATGTAAAGCGTCAACACATCACTGTACCTTGTACAAATTGACAAACTGGCCTTCATTATCAGTGAGGAGGCATATTCACTGGCTTACGTTTATTTACAAGTCTATGTTGGATATGCTTCCATCTTATCTTTGCACTTATATGTCTCGCAGCATCTGTTCTTACAATTTGCGCTCTGGTAATTTGTATTTGTTGACTGTACCCAAGGTCCGTACAGAGCTCGATATGAAGGCCTTTAGTTTTGCAGCCCCTTCCACGTGGAACACATTGCAGTTGGATTTGAAGTTGCAAGATTTGATTTCATTTGGTCAATTTAAACAATACACAAAGTCTTTAGAACTAGATGCTATAAATGCTGTCACTGTTTTAATATGTAATTATCAATAATTAGTTTTATTATAAACTCATAGTATATATTAAGTGTACTTTTAAATAGTCTAATATTGATGGTTTATGTTGTTGTACGTGTGTTTGTTGTTTATTGTGCGCTGTAAATACACTGTCATTTTGGCCAGAGGGCTGTTTCACAAAACCAAGATAGCGGATTAAGCCGGGATTTTCCAGATATCCTGGCTAAATTAAGCCGGGACTCGGTTTCACGAAAGCAGTAGCACATAAGTTACCATGGCGATTTATTCTGTGCAGCTAGCCTGCTCCAGACCAGGCTAACAGCCCGGCTTAGTCAATCCTGGTGCCTTATCTGTTCAGTCAGCGGTCACGCCGATCAGAAACCAATGTGTTTTGTCAGTTATTCCGTTTTGTCATCTATGTGTTCAGGCAATTTTTATCAGCCTGCATTAAAATACCTCAGATACATATTGGCATTCAATACTATTATTATTGTCAGGAGTGCACATAACTGGTACGCAGCTACGCATGCGCGACAAAAATCAGGAATGCGTAATGCCACTTGTGTTACAACGCGCCTTTGCGTACTTTAAGGGTAACTATCGCCAAAATGCAACCTAATGTCTTTTTGTTAATCTACCGGAGGCAAACTTTCGTTTAAAAGCATAATTAGAATGAAAAGAAAACGTTTTTCGTGGTCAAATTGCCTTTTGAATGGGAGAGCTAGGGGCACGTATATGATAGCATCAAAAATCGCAATTTTTAAAACACTAAGAAGGCTTGACACACCATGAAACTTGAAGTATCACCAGGGGATCTACACATGAACTCGAGCATTGAGAACATTGTTTGTGTACACAGAGTTTACGAAAAAGAAAGATTTTGAACAACTCACTGTATCTGTGTCCGCAGGCATTTTGTCAGTCAAAAATAGTCGATCTCCGAACGCGAATGAACTGACTCTGAATTTTAGTATTATTTCTTATACGAGCATCCTTTTCAAATACAAGGTCAATTTTGTTTTTAACTTACGATAAAACAACAAATTATCCATGAATTTATATGGAACTATAAGCTTTAGGAGCTTTCCATAGTTACTTTCCTCCCTGTTAAGTTGCATTCGGAGATCGACTATTTTTAACTGACAAATCGCATACCGGCTGCCACAGCTACAGTGAGTTGTTGAAAATCATCCCCATGAAGTCTAAAGAACGCGATGGAAATTGAACAATCAAATTACACTTCAAATTAATTTTTTCCAAATATGTTTTGTCATTTTATGTAGTTTTTTTTTTTCAAGCTGATGTAAATTTAAGTGTTCATTTTTTTTTTTAATAAGTTTGGTCTTTAGTTAGTTATGCTATAAAAACGGGAATGTGACATCATGATTGACAGCTTCTAAACTGAGGAGGACAGTGAGGAAGGCTGCACTTATTAAGACCAGGCTACATGGGGTGAGTACCAAACACCATCTCCTGGTACTCACCTGAGTAACTCACTGAAAAAGTTATGTGCACCCCTGATTATTGTAACATTATGATGGTAGCCTACCATCCAGTAAATAATAATTACTGTATCCATATGGGCATTGTTACTGTTCAATGTGTTTTTGAAGACTGCTGTTGTCTAAGTTTGACAGATAGGTCTTTAATAGGCTATTGTATGTGATGAGGGAATTAGAGAAATGGCTGATAAAGAAGCAAAAGTGTTGTCAATCAAGTCAGGCAATATAAGTAACTCTAAACACATGTTTCGTCCTTTACAATGGCATGCCCATTTTTGGATGACATCATAGATGATGAAGCACTTCTATTGAGAAGGGCTTTCAGACGTGATAGAGTGTTTCGGGACAGGTCCGACCCATTGGCTTTTCCCGACAATTACCTGCAAGAGCGTTACCGCTTTTCTGGGGATGGCATCCGCTACCTGTGCAGACTGTTGGGTCCCAAAATTCAGCACCGCACCACACGGAGCCATGCCTTGACCATTTCACAGATGATCTGTATTGGGCTCAGATTTTTTGCTAGTGGTATGTTCCTATATGCAGTAGGAGATGCTGAAAATCTTAGCAAAGCCACTATTTGCCGCACCGTCAGAAGTGTGTATTTGGCATTAAAAGGATATACGCACATCTTCATAACCTTCCCCGGCCACAGAAGAATGAACTATATCAAGGAGGGATTCTACAACATTGCAGGTAACATGAATTAGGCTACACATCACAAAAGAAACTTTAGAACAGGTGGAATACTTTTCTTTCCTTTTTTGATACAGGATTCCCTAATGTTATTGGTGCGCTTGGACTGCACACACATTAGGATAAAACGCCCCTCTGGTGCACATGAAGGTGATTTTGTTAACAGAAAATCCTTTCATTGTATCAATGTTCAGGTAAGAGTGGGTTTGATTAGACCTACTATCAACTACATACATTTATTATGTGCATTAAATGACCTCAACACTTATTGCTTCAGATGATCTGTGATGCTGACTGCATCTTCAGCAATTATCGAGGCAAAGTGGCCTGGCTCAGTCCATGACTCCCGAGTCTTTCGGGCCTCTGCAATTAACCAGCGACTATCACAAGGTAAGCCACCCAATTTGTTTGGATGAGCATATTGACCATTATGCCATTGTCAAAGGTTTTACTCTACGTTGATGTAACCATTACACTTTGTGTTCTCAGGTGAATTCTATGTGTGCTGCTGGGAGACAAGGGTTATGCCTGTCAAACATTTTTACTTACACCCTTTGCAGACCCCCAGACAGCAACACAACGCAATTTAATCTTGGCCATGCAAGAACAAGGGCCCGAATAGAAATGGCATTTGGCCTTCTTAAGTCCTGTTTCCAGTGCCTTCACCACCTGAGGGTCACCCCAGACAGGGCCTGTGATATCACTGTTGCATGCGCTGTCCTTCACAACATTGCCTGTCTCAGGAAGGAAAGGGCTCCTAGAGTGGCCTTGGAGATGGACTGGGACAATCCGGCAATATTTCCAGATAATGTCAATGGCAGACTGATCAGAGACCAATACGTTGTTAACTATTTCAGTTGATTTATTGCTTTTTATTTTCATGTATTCAACAAAGGTGAGGATGTCACAATGTTTTTCTTTTAATGAGGTCACTTGTCTGCCGAGAGCTTGGGAGAGAAAAAAAGAATGATTAATAAGTTGTGCAGGAGCCTACAGTCATGCTTACAGCGTGCATTGAAACATAACTAACTTACTTTTTGTAGTTTCTGGATTTCCAAGTCCAGTTTCTTTAGTGTCTTTCTTTTGATTTCCATATCTAGGTCCAATTCCTGCAGTTTTCTTTTGTGATTGTGATTTGTATGTCTGCCAATTCAATTTGTTTTTTTAAGTGTATGCTGTACAGACCTCTAACAGTTTTTGAATCCTGTAAGACACAATCAATTAGAAGGGCATGAATTGTGCATGGTAAGATGTCCTGTTGTCTTGATTGCACTATTTGTTCAATCTTACTGCTTCACCTAGGTATTTATCCCATTGATGCCGTAGGCCTATGTGTTAGTAGCTCTTACAAGTATTTAGCGCTCATATCTATTGTTACTCATAGATCTCTTACTATTGTTTGTATGTTGTTCCTCAAATGTCAGTTGCTTTGGATACAAGCATCTGCCAAATGAGTAAATGTAAATGTTCAGTTAATACTTACTATGTTCCCAGATTGGCTCTCAGGCAGTACACCATCAAGTCCTGTTAAAAATATTTATATTTTTTTATGAGCATCACATCAGTGACTTCTTTTCCATTATGAATTAATATTTCCACAAGAGTGACATGATACCTCCAGCCTCTTGAGTCTACTGACAGAGTCTCCTCATCGTCTGCTGCAGAAGTTCTTTCACCCTGCCACATTAACCAAACTCATATTAACCTATTGTTGACAGGTGCCTAGCCTATATGCCTTTAATGAATAATACTCACTGGATTAATGTTATCCTCGGGTAGCTCCACAAGAGAAAGTGTGTTGGCAGATACGGCAAGACAATGTCAGTCAGTCCCTATCTACAAAAATGTTTGATTACGTTGCATATGCAGTAGTGGAATAATGTACCGTGTATGAAGGGGGAAGTTTCCATGGGTGGGACAGAGTCAGTGGCTGTCCCTCCCTGGATACCTTCTAAAACAGGCCTCCCTTTGTTTATATCGAGGGCCAGCTCTTCTGCTGGCGTGAATTCTGGGGATGGTGGGCCACCCCCTGTGCCAGACACATGAGCCTTTTTTTAACAGCTAAAATAAGTAAGAGAATAAAATATGTGAGCAGGCACCTTCTAAGTCATTTATGCATTATAGTCAATATTTTATTAGACACTTACCAGTCTGCAAAATGTTCTTATATTTGATCTTGACCTGTTGCCAGGTCCTCTGGTCCAGTCATGTTTGTTCTGTATTAATATATTAATAGGATGTGTAACAAAAAAAGAGTAACATAAATTAATCAGCTGTCAGATTCACACATGTTACAACATTGACTTCCACTGTTCATTTTTAAGTTAACAGTTGTTCATTTGAGCAAATGACAAGTAACTCCTTGAATGTATAATTATGACGTTTTCAGTAGCTACTTACGCATTCAGTCGATCCGCTATTGTTTCCCATGCCCTTTCTCGCTCCTTTATAATAGCGGCAGTGTTTCCTTTTCTCAGTATGATGTGCTTCAATTCGTCGTAAGTCTCCATTAAAAGATGTTGTTCATTTGCCGTGAAGTATGGCGCACGCAACTTATCCATTGTAGCATCAATGAATCTGTGATGGACCGTGTGGTCTCTTGAAGAAAGCTGTTGACACCCACTTATCTGAATTACTTACACCTGGCTTGACATAGCCGCTCCTCCTGAGCCTGGTTTGGCCTTTGTGAAACTGATAAAGCCAGGATGCACTGATCACACTAGGTCAAGCCCAGCTTTATCTCTTATCCTGGATTTCTAAATTCTGCTTTTGTGAAACAGCCCTCAGGGGCTCGTTCTTCGTACGTCGCTAACTCAGTTAGCTGGATTTGATTGTTGGCGATTTGGCATGATCTTGGATCGTTTGGTTCTTCGAAGCTCATCCTAGACTTGCTGTCATAGCAACAGGTGCGCTAGCTTGAACCTGCTCGCGAGCAGGCTTATTTCATGTTAACAGGATTAGATCCCAGCTTTATAAGCAGAGCTGATACGGGAAGTCTTTTAACGCAGCGCGATGGTGTACTTTTTGAGATATATATTTTTTTCTCATGACTCGTGAGTATGTCGTTACATCATTAACACACAAATTAATGATTGTTGGAAAACGCACAAATGTTCGACTCGTCGGAGTCGGGCTTTAATAACAGCACAAATAAACAGCATATAGAGATTCTTTGCGAGTGGCTCATTCCTTTACATTGGAGATGCGGAGAACTTGGTGATAATAATGTCTGTCGTGCCATTCGCAAAGTTTACCTGCCTCAAGCAGGTTTTAGGGCATTTCCAAGCCACTTTAGACCCAATTGGTTGTATAGCAGTTTTTTTTTTCAACGCAGGTAGGCCTAACGTTACATTATAATTTTTAATGTCGATCATGTAATCGTTAGCATGATGATTATTATGACTTTTAGTACAATATATTCCTCAGGCTTCCCTAATGTGATTGATGCCATAGACTGCACATGTGTTCCCATCAAGGCCACAATGAAGGGGATTTTGTGAACTGAAAGGGGGATCACAATGTAAATGTGCTGCCAAGTTACTATTACGATTCTTAATATTCCAGATTAGTAGCCTAATATTACATCAAATTGTAAAAAAAAAAAAGGCAGTTGACAGACTAAAATCTCTTAGATGGTGTGTGACTGTTCCATATCACAAATGTGGAAGCACAGCGATTCAAATTTATGCACATATTTGAACGTGGTAAGGAAAATATTAATATCAAGCTCACTGTATTACTGTACATACACTCCAGTTACAATGCAGCTCTAGGACATGGGCACACAATGCAATGAACTTTGGCCAACTAAAGGGGAGATTTCAGTGTCTGAAAAGCCTGAGGGTTGCACCTGACAGGACCTGTGACATTGCATGTGTCATATTACACAACCACCATCAGAAAAAAAATATAAAACATTACATTAAATGTTTAATAAAAGACGAGACAAATTTGCTTAGTTCTTTGAGTTTTATTTCAATTGTTCTTTGTAAAGAAAAGCCAGTGATCAAGTCATATTTTGCCTGCAATAAGAGATACTATGCAAGGTCAGCAATAGTTCTCTGTGTGAAATAATATATTAGCACTCTGAAGTTCATTTGAAGCAACTATATCTCTAGTGCCAGTCTTTTTCTTTAAGTTGTCAAATCCCTGGGTATAATGTGGGGGTGCAAGACCACCACCTGTTTGTTTTTCTTTTCTTTTTATTTCTCAGCCTTTTTCATGGTTGCTTTTATAAACAGGCAAACATTTATTAACAGTGCCTTTTTAAAAGAGATTAGTATAAGTACAAATTACTATTATGTAGAATAATAGTACTTCACTTTTACTTGTTCCTATGTTCTAGTAGTGGGTGGTGACTTTGACATTACAATGAACAAAGTTATTAATTATTTAGAAATTATTCAAATATAAAAATATACTGTAATAAGTGATAAAAACATCTAACTACAAACTTAATTTGTCTGCTACTTTTTGCCAGCCCTCTCTCCTGGCTTTTGCACACGTTAAGGTGTTCCCTGGCGTTTTAATTAAGTTTTCAAATTCAGCATATCCTTCAAGCAATAACTCTTGCTCTTCTGTGGAGAAAAAAACTGAGCGCGCTCTTTGGCCACGGTGAGCAGCCAATAGCAGCGTTGCTGATCAATGTTTCTACTATCGATACATATCCCCTTTTAACCCAGTGCATGAACGCGCAGTTATCTCAGATAATTCAATCCAGCGATACTAATCATAAACAACAGGTGTGTTCGAAGAACCCAATTAGCCGGATCATGATTAGCCCGATGATATTATCTTGGATGTCTCATTTGATCTCGGATGTTTTAAGCAACGTACGAAGAACGAGCCCCAGGTCTCTCTTGAAAAAGAGGTTTTAAATCTCAATGAGATAACCTGGTAAAATAAAGGTAAATAAAGATAAATAAATTCCCGGCGATCACCGGGCGCTCGGCGCTCATGTTCTCCGCCCGGAACAGCCTTTCCTCGGCTAGTCATTCTGAGGTTAGCTGCTGACTCTGTAGTGGTAATATCTAACAGGTGATCTTTGGTCTCGTGAATCTTTAATTCGTTCCCTGGCCAATCGTTTTGGCTGAGGGCTAAGTAAGTTTCATTTTAGGCTATTTAACTTTTCCGTTGTAACGTAACGTAGACTAGCGCTGAATTTGTAGGCCTATATTTTGACTGAATTGTTTGCTTTATTTCTTATTGTATAGTTTCTTGTAACGTTACCTTTTACTTATACTTTTATAATGGCTATTATTAATAAAACTGAAATTTAACAAAAAGAGATAGGGTTGAGTTTTGTCATTATTTATTTTATTACATGATTATCACTGTAATGTTTATTGCAGCATTTGTACAAATGCATATTGCCTGGAATATGTTTAATATTTTTAAAATTTAAACGAAAAGATGCAGGGTTGTGTTTTATATTTCGTTTTGTTATAAACAGGCTAACGTTATGCAGTGAATAATATAATCAGGTCTATACATTGCCTGAACCACAATTGTGTGCCTATAATGTTTAAAATGTATTTAAATGAAAACGAAAAGAAAACGAAAAGAGCAGAGTGGTGTTTTATAACATATTCGTTTTGTTTTATTTTATTGCCTAAAATATACATGCAGAGCGAGCCGAGTGATGCTTTCAGAATTACTGGACTCGCGTCCTCGGGAGTGCTTCTGCTGAGAACTTTGCGTACTTGTGTATTGAGAAATGCCTAATGTCGGCGCTTGTCTTGTGATAAACATGCCGAGAAGCAAGGACAAGATCTGCTGTATGCCATCCATTGGTGTTTACTTTGTCGCTTTTTTCTTCGCGCGAAAATGACGTTGATCGCTTCTTTCCGGCAAACACCACGCCTATCAAGTAAGGTACTATTGGCGGTGGAAACACTAGCCGGATCATGGTTTACTGACCCGAACCGAACCGTACTGTACCGTACTGCTCAGTGGAAACGAGCCATTTGTCTACTTTGGCTAATGTGACCGCACCTTGAGTTCTAGCAGCATCAGAAAACATGCAGTACTGACTGAACAGAAGACGATGTCCTCCACATCAGGTGGTTTGGGAGACTACAGTGTCCGCAGGAGGATTCCATAGCATACACCTTGTAACACCCTCCTTTTATTTAAGATGAAAACATCTGAGGGGGTTCAAGAGATTTCGACTGGTACGAATAATAAAACAACTTCATCAAACAAATACTCTTCTATTTCATTTTATTTCCCAAGTGCACAACAAATAATCAATCAATCTTTGCCTTTGAGAATCAAGGAGAGTCAATAATAAGTCAAACTTATCCTGATGAATCAGAGTTAGATGACTAAGCCGATGATGAAGATGAGATAAATGAGATCCAAACAGTTATTTGAGATCGATGCAATGTTATATTCCTGTAATCCAAATGAGTGTGAAAATGGAGATAAGCAGGCTTGTAGATCTGTAGCACCAAATCCACATTGTTTATAGAAAACCATGTTGTAAATGGTGATGAGATAAGATGACCACATGCAGCATGGACCAACAAAAGGTATCAAACAACCTCCAATCAAATATCCCAACTGTCCAAAAAGTCCTTTCTATAAAAGAAATCAAATAGCTCACATTAGCCTTTGTAATTTCCAATACATCACATATCAAACAGATATTAACAGTGTTGGGGAGTAACGGAATACATGTACCGGTGTTACGTATTCAGAATACAAATTATGAGTATCTGTATTCCGTTACAGTTACAATTAAATAGTTGGTATTTAGAATACAGTTACATTGTTGAAATCAATGGATTACATTAGGATACTTCTCTGTTTCACGAGTTTATTCACTCTCTAGCAAAATAAATTAAGGCAACTCAGCATTTCCCAGAAGCCCCATTGTGAAAACGAAAAAAATTCGCGGTTTGCATGATCAGTCACAATGGAGTCGGAAGAGGAGCAGCGGGAGCTATAGAGATGGAGCCGAAACAACAGAGCCAGGGCAAGAATGCGTTTCTATCTTGGAAATTCAAACAGCATTTTACATTAAAGAAAGAGAAGGGAGACGAAATATCTAGCCTAAATGTGCAGTGCAACCTCTGCTTGCCAGCAACCAGCTCCTTTCATTACCAAAGACTCCACCTCCAACCTGAAGAAGCATCTTAAAGTAAGATATCCTTCCCGTCCAGATCCAATGCTACCACATCTTTAAAGTACTATAAGAATTATTTGAAGTTAACATTATAAGATATGTAGACCTACACCAAAAAATAAATAATTTAAAATTGAGCAATTCCAGCGTTATGGACGCGACATTTGCAGTCAAAACTTGAAATAGAAATTCTCAGAAAATGCATTTAATACCAATATATTTAAAAACGTCTGTTTATATATCCATATACTCCCGTAATAAAGGAGTCCAGACATTATAAAATATCTGTCTACAGATGCGTTTTCTATTTAATATGAGGGAAATAAACATGCGTGACACAAAAACGTGACTTCTACTTCTGTGAATTAGCCTACACTCTGCTCAAACCAAAAGTAATATACCCACCGGATAAAGAAGGGTTGGCTCTCCACAGAACATAAAATATACATTTTATTAATTTTTTCACGTTCGCATTTATGAGGAAAAAACAATATGTTACGAACGTGACCACTCTGAAAGCGGCACTAAAAGACTGCTTTAAAACTTTCACTCAGAGACCTCAAACAGAAAGCACAAAGCCTTTCTTTAAAGGGAATTTCGTTTTGTATTAATTGTATCTTAATTTTAATAAATGTTTCATCAACCAATTGATTTAATAAATAATAAGTTGGCTAAATATTTCACGACATCGAGGCGCCGGCGTGTGAACTGGAGCTTGTCTCTTATGAACCGAAACTTATAGCGTAAGATTATTCTTGCCTCACAGTCACAGACATGTCTAAATTTAAACAGAACAGTTCAAAACGAAACAAAACAGACTGCGTTCTGCTTATGTAATCCGTATGAAATGCGCATTTCTCTCTGGTGCGTTCCCTAGCTTACTGCAAAGATCATGAGTCAGCATCGTCAACTTCATCTTTGCAGGCGACAGTGACACAGACAGAAAACACTTGTTTATTAATAAACAATTAAAATATCTCCTTGCTATATTTTACATATTCATAATCAATACTTTTGCCGGTTCTTTGTGACAGCTTTTAGGTGCTTTATTGGCAGCGCCATCCCTACATGTTTCAATGTGTCACCACCGCATCACCAATCCGCATTCCTACACTTATAAAATCCAATTCAATACGGAAGTAATCCAAGTATTCTGAATAAAGTACTCAGATTGAGAAACGTAACACGTTACAAATTACATTTTGGGGCATGTATTCTGTATTCTGTAACGAAATATGTTTTAAAAGTATCCTTCCCAACACTGGATATTAAACACCATATACTCACGTTTGAGCGTAAACTTAAACAGTTCTCAAACAGGACTTAAAGGGATACTCCACTTTTTTTGGAAATAGGCTCATTCAGGGCCGGACTGGGACACAATTTAAGGCCGGGAAATCCTACACCCATCCAGGCCATCCGACAAAAACAATTGAAACACGGACAACCCTTTTTTTCATTTGATGAAAAAAAAAAGGAAATTTGTATTACCTTATTAAATGTATGCATCATATTTCATGTCAAATTCTTACATTTGATCAAAAAATTCAGTTATAATAATAAGACACTAGGGCTGTTACCCATCAAATTAAATAATGTGCACTGCAATTACAACTGCAATAAATAATGTTTTGATATTGATTTTTAAATAAATGTTTGAATATACAAATTTCAAAAATGCGATACTTAAACATTAAACTAAACCGATTCATTCATACAAAAGATACGTTCAAAACGCTGAATCATTCAGTAACAGAACACTGTTACTTGTAGCTTTCCTTTGGAATTATTTTAGTCAGTGAAATAGAACAAAAACAGTTAATATGGTTTGTGTCTAAAATGTAAGTAACTTAATAATAAATATTAATTACGCTACTTGTTTATAGAACAATAAATTCTATGTAACATTTTCAATCGTGATAATATTCAGCACAACAGCCCCCCTTAGTTGGTTTATGTTAAACTAAATCATATGTTATAATAAAACATAAAAATAAAAAATAGAATTTTTACCTCAGTACATTTCTTTTTTGAGTTTTCTGTGTGCTGTTTCACTCATTTGTTTTGATTTCTCCACGAATGTAACGTTAGACGGGCGCTTACATTTGCTACCAGTTCAATACTAAGTTAACGAAGAAAAAAGTACAGTAGGCCTATTTACAGATGAAACTGACCTGCACTTAAAGCCCTGAATAGGCCAGTAATTGACCCTTCGCGTGGAGCTTGATTGACAGGTGTTCTAACCAATCATACTTCGCCATCCGCCATTTTGTCCGAAAAAGCAGCCAGTAGAGTTAGGAGGATTTGAACTTGGTAAAATGAATATACTGACGCCTTTCCGCGGTTTAAAACAACATTACTTCTTATGTTCGTTCATGTTTATTTGATGCTATAAATGAACTAGAAGGAAGAGATGATCGGATAACGAGCAGCTTTAACTGATGCTCTACAGCGATCTGTCACGGCACATTAAAGAGCCCCAAAACGGTATTTATTGTTTAAATTTCTTTTAAAAAATGACCACATTTGAAAGCTGAGACTTTGTTTAATATGTTTAATATCAAAAGTAACCGAAAAGTAACCTGGTCTGTCCTGTCTGTCCGCGTGTTGTCAGTCTCCTCTCTGCTCCGCGATGTATTTTTCACTGTGTGAGAACATGGTGAGAGCGTGAGAGCTGCGTAGCTTGTCGGAACATAGCGACAGTAACTAAGGAGGGCGGGTCTTTGCGAAGGGTCAATTTTGCAACATTTTGCTGCTTCTTCTTGGAGTGCTTTATTTCTCTTTGTCCTTTCCCTCTCTCCTCCACCTGGCCGTTTTCTCTCCATCATCGGGTGCTGCTCGCATTTTCTGTTTAACCGTTTGGCTGAGGCGTAAATTCGAATCGTAGCCTTGCCAGTCAAGACTTAACAGATTCATGATTTTATTTTTTATCATTATTAATATTAACAATCATTTTATTGAAT
Organism: Chrosomus eos; assembly: GCA_036326025.1. Lineage (NCBI taxonomy): Eukaryota > Metazoa > Chordata > Actinopteri > Cypriniformes > Leuciscidae > Chrosomus > Chrosomus eos. The sequence goes on from CM070838.1 coordinate 36,531,941, forward strand.
GACGAATTCGAAAATGATCACTGGTAAAGGTAGTAATATAAAAAAATAATAAAAAAATAATAATTAAAAACCGCTGGCTGGCAGCAGGCCAAAATAGCCGCCAGGCCACCAGGAATTGTCCCGGTGCTCCCGATGGCCAGTCCGGGCCTGGGCTCATTTTACAACTCCCTCAGAGTTAAACAGTTGAGTTTTACCGTTTTCGAATCCATTCAGCCGATTTTCTGATATTTAGAAGAATATCAGTAAGCAGACAGTTTCTGGTCTCATTGACTCCCATAGTATATTTTTTTCCTACTATGGAGATTTAATAATAGATTTAATTTCATCTATTTTTACATTGAGACTGCCATGATCTAACACTCAAAGTTAATATTTAAAAACAGTATAATACATAATAAATATAATACATATAAAATACAGTATTAAACACTGTTCAATGTAATATTATGAAAAGCAAATCTAAAAAACGAATATCCATTTATCATTATTGACATGTAAATGACTGAAAAATAACGGCAAGTACGGCAGCTGGTGATGATAATGATGATAAGCTGGAGCGGATCAGGTAAGGACACAACACTCTCACGCCCACTACACATGTGCATTCATACAACAACATAAAACAAGACGAGAAGGGGCCAGAGAATGAGTATACCGTGACAAATAGGAACACAATACTTTTTAACTTAAAGCTGGAATAAACTACACAACTAAAATTTGAGCAGATTTTAAAACACTAGACATCATACACTTGTCAACCTCATAAATGGTTAAAGAAAAACACTGGGCATCATACATTTGCCAACTGAGGATCACATACTACCAGACTTTCAAGTCTACCGGTCAGAAATCTTGGAATAATTATGATTTTTTTTTTTTTTTATGTTTTTGAAAGAAGTCTCTTATGCTCACCAAAGTAAAATAGTGAAAACAAAATGTGTACTTAAATCGGCTAAAAATATCAAACACGTTTGTTCTCTCCTCCGACTGGATGGAATCATAGTCTGAAGCTAAAAAAATGAAGTTTGTATGTTACAAAAAAATTTTGACCACAAAATCGGCAGACTGTCTTTGACATTCGGCAACTTGCGTCGAAAAGTTGTGTGGTGTATTCCAGCCTTTAGTTTAACTTTTACAATTTAAATCCATATTAAATAGCAGCCAGTTATAAAGCTTGATTCATGATATGATTTCATTCCCAAGACACGGACATGCCTCCCTGAGACACAGATTAGCTATGCAATGCACAGCCGAACGCCGCAGATCTATGTCGGGCTGAATAGCTCACCAGAATACCACTCAATCCAAGGAGTTCTGGAAGATGCTGGAGAGGATTACAAAATGAATAGATTATAAATATCATACACAAAAAATAAGTGTGAGTTTGTCGCTCCTACCCGTTGACATTTGGATCCATTGCCATAGACCAGTGACGAGAGGGCAAGCAACACATCCAGGTGAGTCCACGAGCTGCATGTGCGCAGAGCACGCGAAGCAGTACGACACCAAAACATCAAGCGTATGCTCATCCACTATTACCTGGAAGATTGGTAAGAAGCCATATATGGCCACCTCTTGGTAAGAAGCCATATATGGCCATAGTGTAAGTTAGTACCTGTAGCTGATAAAAAGACATATCGGACAGACACTACCAATGATTTATGCCCTCTTACTTTTGAGTCTCACCATTGTTGAGTCTGACAAATATACATTACCGGTCAAAAGTCTGAAATCATTTTTTAATGTGTTTGAGAGTTTTTGTCAATTTTATTTTTGTTTTAAAAAAATACAGTTAACAGTAATTTTGTAAAATATTATTACAAATAAAATAAAATGTAATTTCATCCTGTGATGGCAAAGCTGAATTTTCAGCATCATTACTCCAGTCTTCAGTGTCACATGATTCAAATTTCTGATATGATTTGATGCTCAAGAAACATTTATTATTATCAATGTTGAAAACTGTTTTACTGCTTAATATTTTTATGAAAACAGTGATACCCCAAACGTTTGAACAGTAGTGTAAATAATCATTTTTTATATACACACATGCTTTTATTCAGCAAGGATGCATTAAGTTGATCTAAAGTGGCAGTAAATACATTTATAACGTTACAAAAGTGTTCTAGATCAAATAAATGCTGTTCAATTAACTTTCTATTGATATAAGAATCCTGAAAAAAAAAAAAATTGCAGCCATATCTCCCTGTAACCCAGGGGGCGCTCACCCTGTGGTCTGTGTGAGTCCTAACACCCCAGTATAGTGATGGGGACATTATACTGCCAAAGAGCGCCGTCCTTCGGATGAGACGTTAAACCGAGTCCCTGACTCTCTGTGGTCACAAAAAATCCCAAATTTGCCCAGAGGCCTCTGTCCATCATGGCCTCCTAATCATCCCCATTTATACTCATTGGCATCTCCTCTCCACCAGTAAGCTGGTGTGTGGTGAGCGTTCTGGCACACTATGGCTGCCGTCGCATCATCCAGGTGGATGCTGCACACTGGTGGTGGTTGAGGAGATTCCTCCTTCCATGTAAAGCGCTTCAAGTGCAGAGAAAAGCGCTATATAAATGTAATGAATTATTATTATCCTCAAAACAGCCAAAAATGTTTTGTGCACTGATAATATTAATAATAATAATTAAATTATTAAATACTATTAGAAGGATCATGTGACACTGAAGACTGAAAATTCAGCTTTGCATCACAGGAACGCCAGTGTAGTATATATGCATGAATTTTCATTTTTTTTTGTATCAATATATTTATGTTGATATACAAGTTCTGCTCATTTCTTCGAAAGTGCAAGTTTATATCTTGTTTTGCGTCGTTTGTTGTATAATGATACATTTTGGTATACTAATTTCCAAAGGTTGTTCTCAAAACCTGTCTACCTAGGCAGCATGTCTGAGCATCCTAGGCCATTAGAGTTAGGCAGACATCCAAGCGATGCCCAGACATGTAGTCTTGTAGGGGACTTACAATGTTTTGGGAGCTTTTGACAGCTTTAAGAAAAACAGCAAAAGTCTGATCCTACCTCTGGATGAATGTTGTCATGGTTGCTGCTGCTGTAGTTTTCTGAGATGAGCTGGTCGAACAGTAAATTGAGCTCAGTTTTCAGAGTCGTGCTGTCAGACGGTCTCAGAGATCGGAGTTTCTCATAGCAGCGACTGATCTGATCCTGCGCCTGCGCGGAACCGTCCAGCTCATGCTGGGACTTTGACTGAGGGACCAACCTTGATGTATCCGGCGAGGCGGACTGAAATCCCTGTGTGTTGCGATTAGAAGGAAAACTTAAGTTCGTATCAAAAAACGTTACCCTACCGGCCATCTTTACGGGGTCAAAATAGCGGCTTTACTATGGTAACCATGAACCACTTCCGCGGTCAATCGGAAGTCGTCGTTTTTAAATAAAAGTCTTTTAAAATTTATTCCAAACGTTTCATATTAACTTTCCATACCTTCTATCATGCTGGTTAGCTAGCTAGCTACCTAATATTATATCTAGGTAATTTACCAGGTACCAACAACAGTAACATTTTATTTTCCCTCTGTAAATGTAAGTGACTCTTTATTAAGACTGTTACTGTTCATACATTAAAATATTTAATAATTTAATTTTATAATTTTATGCACGAAAATACACACATTATTGCGCTCATCTAACACCACATCTGATGCGGACCACCAAATTAAATTCTACCAAATTGTGCACTTTCTCAAGGCAATTTGCTCTCTACCTTTTTTAAACGCGTTTCTGTAACGTTATACACAGGTTCTTCTTCGTGCCTCAGTGCACATATTCAACTAATTGTCAATGAAACTAGCATTCTAGGCAACCAGACTGTTACACTGCGAAATCCACATTTTCACGCACTTGGCACGTATTATTATTTCGTAGTAATTAGTTTGGGGGCAAAATCAGCCACTTTAGCGCCTCCTACACCCTTCCATGAAGCACTGTGGAAAAAATATTTATCATAATGCAGGGTTCTCAAGTTTTTTCAAAAGCTTGGAGTGAGATCACACATGGTTAGGGGAGGAGCCCCAGTGGAGCCCCGCCCATCCCCGCCCCCCAATTTTACCCATTGTTCACAATTAACCAGCACAAATTGAAATTATAAGACTTGGTAAATCTGATAAATGACAGAGAAATTAATCACATCAAATATACTCTTTAATATTATATTTCAAAATTAGAAAAATATAACAAATTGCTCCAAACAGTTTGGAAAAACAAATCTTTTTGCATTTTATCCTTGACATCTTTGAAAAATACAAATGCAATGGCAATGATTAATGTATGTTTTGACAGGATATAAATTATTACCCAGAGCACTCTGCTTTAATACATGTAGCCTTAATGTTAACTAGAAAGACTATTAATACAGTATAATATATAATTTAAAATAAAATTTAGAAATACATCTTCATTCCTTCCCATAGCCACTGACATTTCCCTTAGCCAAAGAAAGCTTCTGGCCTGGTTGCAAAGTATAGTTGTAGAGTTTTTGACTGCATCAATAATAATGTATACGATGGGCTATATATTAAATGTTCTAGCCTAAAAATGTTAGACGAGCTTTCTCCATCACGACCTATGATCACGACATGTTCGCACGATATTGATGGTTACCTAGTAACGAGCGTACGGTGGCCGAGAATGTGTGTGCGTGCGATGTTGCGGTGGCCGAGAATGTTCCGTCAACTTCCGTGTGTTCGCGCATCTATGTTGCCTAGTAACGAACGCAATCGGGCCGAGATACAGACGCGCTGGCGGCAGGAAACTTCACGTTGTGTGCCTGCGCTTCGTATACAACGTTATATAAAGCTTGCAGGACAACTTGGTTGGCATTGCCTTTTCAGCGTGAGAAATACACGGTGTGGCGTGTGAGCGTGTGAACTGGTTGAATTGCGTGTCTCACAGCCAATGCGTGAGACTTGGCCTGCTCATGATGATATCTACAGTGTCTCATTATTGGCCATGAATGTTGTATACCACCATCTCTTTGCCATACAACAAGCCATAAGGCTCAACAAATGATACCAAAAAGGAGTGAGCCAAATCATTCATTTCGATACAATAGTTTGAATTTGCCAAAATGTAGATGGCAACAGACAACAGCATGAAGTTATCATAAACCATGGTGGTATACAACATTCATGGCTTGGTACCATCTTGCTAGTGATGTAAAAGTGCATGGTCCTTTATGTGGCATAATGAGCTTGAAGCCCACTTGTCCGCATTATAGTAAGTTCTGTGACGTCATTAATCCGCGCCTGTATTTAGGCTGGAGTGCGTCTTCGGTGAGGTCTCGCCTGTTTGTTTGGTGCTGCACGCTGCTGCGACCTATTGTGCCCCACTACAAGCGTGGTTTTGGCTTCCTTTGGATGGCTGTTGTGCGGGTGTCTGCGCCCTTCAGGTACGGGTACGACAGGTTTTAATTGATTGTTGATGAAGTATAGCAACTGGTCAAGTAGCAACTCGCCGGCGTTGTCTTTTTTTTTAGTTTAAGATTCGATGTGTGAATGATGACTGCCGCGAATCATTAAAAGGATGTCCCTTTTGAGTACTGAGCCCGTGGCTACGGTAGGTCACCATCTAACTTCTGTTAAAATGTATGTGTAGATCTAGATTGACTTTTAATAATTTTTATGAATTTCAGGAGAACTACAGTTCGTGCAGTGGTACCGCTGTTTTGTCATGAGTCGTTTTTCAATGTTTGGATACTGTTGTGCTCAAATTACACCTTCATAGTCTCTGCTTACACGCACTTTGCGTTGGATCATCGGATGCTTGGCTCCCTTTAAGATTTTGAAACATCTTGTGCTTTGCTGAGTTTGTTTGGATTGTTTTGCAGAAGGATTCATTTGTTTTTTTTCTGTTTCTTTCTGTGTATAAATTGTTTTTCTTTGTTCATATACTTTTGTAAATTGTTATTTTTTTTCCCATTGTTTATTTATTTGAAGTGTCTTGATTTGTGTATAACATTCATACATTTTTTTCTTGTTTTGATTTTGGTTAAAGATTACTGAACTTGGTCAATTGCATTATTTATTGTTTTCTTTATTGAATTGGGCCTATTAGGTTCATCGTCGAGGCCTGTGGGTGGATGAATTCTTTTTATTCACCTGCTAGCTTGCATAACCATTTTTCTTTTTTTTTTCCTTTGTGGTCTGTGTGTGGTGTGAGACTGTGTATCTTTTAGGAGCTGTGGCCCTATTTGCGTGGGGAATTCCTCTCCCTGTTTGGTGGCGGTGTTTACACCGTGTGCCGTGACTGATCACTTCCCTGGGGCTCTTGTGCTGTGAGTGTGTAGTGTGTAGTGGAACGTACTATATCTATTGCGAGGGCACCTCTAAATGGAGGCCACAGCTTTCTTTTTGTGAACATTGTAATTGTACTTGAGTGTTTGAGGCTTGTTGCCTTTTTGTGTCCGGGTTTTATTATAAATTAAAATAAACTTTTGTATTTTGCATAAATACCCGTGCCTCCATGTCCTTTTGTCGTTAGTGGGGAACTTGTGTGGGGATAATATTCTCTGGGTGAAATTCCCAGGGTGGCGTAGTCTAGATTAAAACATATAGCGGTCCTTGTGAATGCCACATTTAGACTGTGTAAAGACATTGGGGCGGATCTAATCCGTGGGGAATTTGCATATCATAATAAATAATTGGTAATTAATAATTATTCATACATGTTTGGATTAGATCAGTCTTACATGTTAATAAATCTCCCTCTAAGGGAGAATCTGTCATTTTACCTGCATGCATACATGTGAATCCTTTCATTTTAACATTTTAAAAGTTGATTGCAGTTAATTACACAGATCACGTCTTACAAAGCAGGCAAAATTAATTAGCTCAATTGTCAGAATAATATTGTGGGGATTCCCCAATATCATCTTACTTTATAGGATTTCAGGAAACGCAATTCTCTGGCCAGAAGAATTGGGCTTCCTGCCCTATAACGAATACTCTTTAAAATATTAATTATTTAAATAATTAATTTGTAAAGCTTGTAGCATAAGTTTAGATCTGGCACTTAAGGGACTTGAAATTGAGCAAAGAGAATGAATCAATCCAAATGAATATAATGGTATTTAATAAAGGCATGTCTACTTATATGTTTACTACGTTTACACGGGATATATATGTATTTACAAACACATAGACATAGACAATACAATAAAACATCAATGAACGAGAAATGCGTAAAGTTTGGGCAATGGATAACTTACACGCGTGAGCGAGTAAGAGAGGGAGAGAGAGAGAGAGAGAGAGGTTGAGAGAGAGAGAACATTGGCATACTTCCTCCTAAGACATTCACCTTTTCTGATTACAACACAAAACATCATCTTAATGCTCCTTAGGAGCTCTATAAACAGATTATACTTGCACAAGTTATGGGTCTCGCTGTGTTGCTGCATTCCTGAAGGCCTGTCCCGGCCGCGTGTTGCGCGGCGGTTTAAAGTCTTTGAGTAACATTACCAATGAAAGTAGCTCAGCTACGTCTGTTTCACTTCGTGGAAGTGAACAGAGTCGACTATGGAAAACAAAACTTTGACTTACAAAGAAAAGGTATAACAATCGGATCGGGTCTCCGGAGGAGACCACGAGATCGGGTTACATGGTGCAGCCTGGTGAAGAAGCGCGTGTCTCGGTTCCGCGCATCACGTGCGCGTGTTCCTCCTTTCAGAGCGAGCGTGCGCGTTTAAAAGTCCTTGGTAGGTGGGTTTGCTGAAGAGATATGCCACGCAGTGTTCCTTTCCTTCGTCGATGGGAATTAAACACGGAGGCTTATCTAGACTGAAAAACACAAACTAAACTAGAAACACATAAAAGAAAGGCTCGCCTAGAGACGAGACGTTACATTCTGAGACCAGGACGAGCACGTAAGAGAGAGGAGGAGCTGATAGTATGTAAATCAAGGAAACATTAACCCATTAGAGTCTCCAAGGACGCACCCACCAAACACATAAAGGAAAGTCATGAGATGAACATGTATCACAAGGTTATGCATAGGATAAATATATATATATTAGAGTTAAAATGTTTCATTTTTCCTTCTCCAGGAATCAAGTCCCTGCACATTCTTTTGAGTCATAAATCGGTAACAGGAAACCAAACTCGAACAGTGTTAGCTGGGTTTGGGGGAAGCTTCATGGGCTTGTGTGTGTGTGTGGAATTTACATTCCAGGCTCCAGTTTCTCTGAAGGCCCCGGGGTTTTAGCGAGGATTAATTTAGTTATTCAGATTCACCCAAATACCCTACAACTGCATATCTGGCTTTCCCTATGAAAACTTTCTTGGTGAGCTTAAGAGATTGGTAAGGAAGCCTCACACAGATAATATGCAGGTTGTCAGAACATGAGGAAAGAAACTGTTATTCCACTGATGAAACATCACTAATGTGCCCCCATAAAAATGGACCGGTACCACAAACACTAAGCGAGATTCGTTGAGATTAATGAATCTATTTATTTATTAATTTATCTGAGGTGCTTTCCGGGCCACTAACACCTGCCCATAAGGGGAAAAAAGTTTTGACAATGTGTTTGTTTTTATATATACATCTTTACATTATTTAGAGTAAAAGAAGCAAACGGTGACATTTTATGTCCTTGTAAGGGGTTTACAGTCAAAGACCCAGAACCAGATATGAAGAATGAAGACCCGGAGTCAGAATTATAAAAAATTAAAGAACAATTTTACTGAAGATAGTTTGCAGTTTCATCAGCAGAAGTCAGCTTCAAGACTCACACAGGAGTTCGTAGACCGCCCCGCTTACAGTTACAAAGATCACAGCAGTTATACCATTTTCAAGGTCTAAGCTACGTCATTGCTTACAGGTTGAATGGTTCTCATTGGCTTAGAAATAGATAAACACAGTAATTTTCCACACACATACAGACAGACGGAAGCATATCTCCATCGATTATGCATCTGACACATTCGGACCCACGTCATGACCTTCCAGGTCGCAGATTTGGGTTGTTGAGCGCCAGTATGTTCGAACAACAATTCACTCAATCTCCAATAATGCCAGTGATTCCTTAACCAAGAAGACTAACACACACACCGACACACAGCTTTTCCAAGGTTTGATTTAGCCAGGCTCAAACTATAAACATGAGAGTCATCTCAAAACATCAAGATAATGCGTTCTTTCTCTTAACTTTAGTATAACTGGAAAGTAAGGCTTTAACAAAGAAATGGTCCATTAAACTATAGGTTTTAACACGTTGAAGATCTTTCTCAAACACAAAACAAGTCCCTATTTCATTTCTGGAAGCTGGGATAAATAAGCAAGCACTTTTACTGCATTCAGATATCAAATACATACATTAAAGAATACATGAAAAGAATATTTCAGTGATTATACTGGTAACTTCTATAACAAAGTGAAATCTCAGAAGCCTAGAGAAATCATTCAACTCATTTAATATTTAGAAAGAAAAATATTGATTAATAATTTGATTATAATTACTCATCATTACATATACATTGAAGCAGCAGTGGATTTCAATCCACCCCCATCATCCTATAAACAGTAAAACCAAGGACTCTTGAAAACAAGACTCTACAACCAAAAAAATATATTTTTAAATTCTTAAATTATAGAACAGTATACTAGGAAATTTTTCATTTATATAACTTGTCATCTGTAACACAGATATGATAATATTGGAAAAAGATATTTAGAATATGTTTATATTGCAAAATGCACTTTGTGTGCATACTAGTGTCTACATTTAGGTGTTTCATGTAAATAGGGTTTTTAAGCAACATGTAATGAAAATGTTTTTAGCTTTTTTATGGTAGCTATAATGAGTAATAAATTGACAACATTTTCATAATATCTCACATTTCATTAAAAAAAATATTAATGTAGCATTTCTTTCCTATTCACTTGTGTCTCCTAAAATGCCTGACAAGTCCCGGTTTCCTCTACAGTGGACATGAATAAAACGGATGCATGTCTCATAACAGAACGTCGTATTCTTATTTAAAAACCCAAAGTTGTCTTAAAATGTGAATTTATTACAACAAAATCAAATTGATCAAATCATATTTCTATAAGAGTGCTGAATTTAAGTAGTCATCCAGTCAATGTCAGTCAGGATAGGAGGTTGTCATGGTTACTCCAAAAATTTAGTATCTCGAAAAGCCCTGCATGTTTACAGGACTTAATGATCTCAAAAAATGTCATCTAGCTACAAAGGAAAACTTGATAACATGGGCACATATTTATGTTTCTGCCACACACGTGCTGAGACCCACTGTGTGGTTAAAATTAATGGAGAATATCGTATTTTCCTGTGGGTTTTTGGCCATTTCCGTGGGTGCTTGAGCAGTGTTCACGCGCTGTCTGGGAAGTGGGCACACTTCAGGAGCAACTTATGTTTAACGTTAACAAGTTGTTTGTCTTTGTTAATAGATTGTATAATTTACTTAGATAATTTTTTAAACGTCATTAATTATTCGATATACTTTACAAAGTATAAATATCAAAGTACTTACCTCCAGAAAACTCAAAGTTATCAGTCCTCTCAGCAGGGGGTCGGCAGTCCGCCTGTTTGCACGCGCTGGCCACAGACTTCAGCTTTTATACTTCCTACCAAGTTATTTTGCGGTCTTTATGTGCTTTACACGCAGTCATAGTTAAATTTGTTATACCATCATAGACCGTGAAAACAATATAATTTTGAAAAATACGGACAACTGAAAAATGTGGAAAACCATTTTCGCTGAACACAGTCTGACGCTGCATCAAGAAATGCCACTTGAATCTCTGTTACGCAAGGAGAAAGCTTTACATCAGCTCTATGTTGAGATGCCGGCGAGTTCTCTGGGCCTGAGCTCATCTCAGATGATCTAGAAGAAAGTGGAAATGTCTGCTGTGCTCAGATGAGTCCATGTTTCAGCTTGTTTTTGGGAGAAAATGGAATCGATTTCTCAGTCCCGAAGACGAAAGGGACCAACCAGACTTTCACCAGCGACAGGTGCAAAAGCAAACATCTGTCCTGGTATTGAGGTGCATCATTGCAAACGGTATGGGTAACTTGCATTATTGTGAAGTTACCACTGACAATGAGGCATATATTTGGATTGTACAGAGACATAAACTGCCATCAAGATGACATCTTTCCTGGGAAGCAAGACAATGCCAGGCCTCATTCTGCACGTGCTACAGCTGGGTGGTTTCTAGACTCTTGTAAGAAATTATAGTCTGCTCCGATCCAACTTCCACTCCAATATAGATTATATTGAAATGTTCCTTCACTTAAAAGAGCTTATTTATCATAGAATTAATTCCTTACAATCTTAAAAGTATCACAGAGTCACGTTTATTACCTATAGCGTGGGAATGACAGCGGGTATTCAAGAACCATCTTGATTAGGGAGCTTCAAAGAGATGTTATCACCTTAAACATTTAGCCATTGTTATTCGAAAGAATATCAAAGACATGGAGACAGAGGTACCACTTTTAGTTCTCTTCAATTTACATTTAAGACAGAGTTTCAGCTCCACGCTGAGAGAGAAGACGAATTTGTTATTCTCAATTTACATTTAAGAGAGAGCTTCATTTACATGCTGAGGGGAAAGACGGATGTAAGACGGTATAAAATGTTTACGCTGGGATGAGTTCGGGGTTCATTCTGACGCCGGTGAACCGAAGGTGCTTCGTGTCCCTTGCCACTGCTATGCTGTAATAAACTTCATTTTTGAGATCTTCGACGTCCGCATCATTTTTTCTTACACTCTGCACCACAGAAGGGATGTGCCTGCCTGTTTACTGCAGTCCAGGTGTGTGTCTTATGGAGAATGTTTGACCCATCATGAAAAGGAGGATCAGGCAATGATGACCACAGCCTGTTGAGTGGCTGTCTTGTATCAGACAAGACTGGGCAAATATTAGCAAAACTCCAACAATTAGTATCCTCAACTCCCAAATGATTAAAAAGTGTAATTAAAAGGAAAGGTGATACAGTGGTAAACATGTCTCTGTCCCAACTTTTTGGGGGGTGTTGCAGCCATCAAAATCAAAATTTGTTCATATTAACAAAATACAATTATGTTGGTCAGTCTCTTTATGAAGCTGAGATTCTCTTCTTTTAAATGAAGTAAGCTACTAAAAAAAATAATATTTCCAGTTTATGTAATCCGTTTGAAACCAAGGAGAGGTGCAGTTTTTTCGTTCTTCCCTCATTATCTTTAATCAGCTGAGACCGCCACACCCCCAGAGCTTTTCACATGTTAAATAGGCGATATATGATTGCACATGCGGCACGCCCCCGATCAATGCCATAACAACACGAAGATTCTTCATCAGAGATTCACTGATTCATCGCGTTTTAGGGATGGAAGCACGCTACTCCTTCAGAGGATTATGGACAGCGGGGAATAATTAACCTTTTCCTCTGTGGAATTTGAAACTCAGATGACGAACGGTTGCATTTTGAAGAACGAATTGACCCCGAGGATACAAGGTCGGAGTGAGTTGTTTAGTGTTTTGTATTTCGTTTTCTGATCATCAGTTCTTCTGTGGTCTAGTGGTTAGATCGTGTGCCAAGCGTGTCAGAGGTTACGAGTTCGAATCCGCCTTCGGCAACTTTTTTTTCTATCATCAAAACCGAGTATGTTCATCAGTGGTTACAGTCTATATCAAACACACGTATATAGGACATACGTTTGTGTGCATTTTATTTTGTGATTTCACCGGAATGAATAGTGTCCGCAATGGCAATAGATTGAAGAGCACGTCCATAGAGCGAGTGAAGACTGCGCGCGCGTCGCCACGAGAGCTCTGTATACATGACACTGATAGCAGCGGACACGAGCGCTCAGCTTGAGTTCAAAAACAAAACATTTAAAGCTAGATCTCTTATTTAAGAGCGGACTAAATGAATGCTCTACTAGTTAACTGGAGATGTTTTATTTGTATTAGGTACAGCCGTTCATTGAGTGTATCAGTAAATGCGTGCGGTCTTATGGCCATAAACAGATACTCGCGGTTACGCGGTCTACCCATCAATAGATGTTTCTCTGTCCATCAACAAATACATTGTGCATCTATAATCATAATTGTCCATCAGTTTACTTTGGATAATGTGCTAACAGTTTTTTGCTTTTGTTTTGTTGTGTTTACATCGTCACCATCAGCCTTCAGAAATCATTCTGATATAATTTTTTTTTAAAACAATGTTGCACTTTTTATATATATATATATATATATAATATATAAGAATATTATATATATATATATATATATATAAATATATAAGCAATATATATATATATATATATATATATATATATAAAAACAAGTTTGGTCTTTTTATGTTTTTTTTTTTTTTGAAAGGATATGTTAAGTGATATGAATGACTTTAAGTCTTTATGTTCTTAGAAAAGATTTCTATTTTGAATAAATGCTGTTTCATTTTAACCTTGATGGGGCCATTAGACATTGGGGGAGTGCCTTTAGTTTTCCCAGGTGTAAATCACATTAATATTCATGGGCATTAACACTCCCACGCATACAGCACTGCTGACCCAAAAACTGATGTAAGAAATTCAAATCGTTATATTGATCTTTCTGAAAGTGTGGTCAGAATGATTGTCACTTCATTTTGAAGTAAAAATTCTAGCCTACAAGAATAGTAACTCAAAAGTATTGTGGACAACTATTCAGTATGTGTTAAATGGCCTTATTGCGGTGACATTTTTTTCCCAAAACGTACTAACCACGCATATTATTTTTTTTCTATAAAATGCAAACATGTACATCCATTTTGCTCACATATTATTGTAGCAGAGTTTGTGCTGAATACAGCAAATTTATATGTTGGCAAATGGTATGTTTTAAGTAGCTGAAATAAGCACAAATGTCAGGGCATATCAAAACACCTCAAGGGCCCCAAAACAGCTCAGACCTCTTAAGGTTAATGCCTACAGAGTCAGAGGGCTGTATAGAGATGGAACAGGTATAGTTTAGTAGTTTAATTGCGGTTATTATAACGTATTTGTCATCTGCTTGAATGTATCCAGCATTATTAATAGCCTAGCTACAAGTCTGCTGTGTCGGACCAGGTCCGAATGATGATCAAAAATATACTGATGAGTTTAATAAAGTTTATTGTACATCACACAAAAGATGAAGCGTCAGTTTTACTTCAGAAAATCACCGTAAGAGCTGAGTAAACAGTAAGTTATAAGAAGTGCGCGAGTTGAGGGAGCATTCCTGTGGGCGGACGTTAGTCAGAGAACTGTTCTACTGACGTCATTAAAGACGGAAGCAGGGGGATGTAGTCCAAACCGGCCGTTCGCTGTAGGCGACTTCTGTTAAATAAAATATCTCGCTTGGCATTGAACTTTGAGCTTTATAATTTTACAGATATTATTTATACTCTAACAACAACATTACACACTAACTTAAGTTTGAAACATGGGATCGCGAAGAACGGGACCTCTAAGGGGGCGTTTTCCCCCACTCTACCCCTATGTTCTGTAAAATATAGATGTGTTAAAGAAACTGCAAGATGCATTATCTTTTATGCAGATGAATCAAGGGGACGTGTGCAGAAGTACAGAATGTTCTGTTCTTCGATAAGCTTGCTTGCACCAAGAACAAACCATATTTAGTTGTTTTTAAAGGGCCTATATGCATTTTCTGAAATTTAAACTCGCGACTGACACCTGTGGCCAAAAAACAGAACTGCTTTTCCTTTTCTGCTCGCTCTCGCAGCCAGGGTTGCCAGGTCTGCACAACAAAACCAGCCCAATTGCTCATCAAAACTAACCCAATCACGGCCAAAAATAGTCAAATAGCGTTCCCGGGTGTTTTCCCGATAACAATCATGTTCCAGTGAGTAAAACAATCGCGTCAACCCGTGCACTACACAAACAACCCGCGCAAACAGTGCAGGCATACGGACCTGGCAACACTGCTCGCAGCGCTCGTACGTGCGTGCACACTTCACAAGTCATCTGCTGCCTGCAAGGAGGTCAACATTATGTTTACAGAGGTAAGAACAGTCAAAAACATATATTGTTTGAGATAAGTTTGCGAGTGTAGGCTACTTGCTGAGTAGCGGTGGTGGCAGAGTGATCTGACACGTTTAACATGAACGCGCTTGACGTCACATCCGCAGACAGCGCGGGAAAAATCCGACCCGACAGAAAATAGGAAAAATAGGATACAGGCTTATATAGGTGCACCCACTGTGAGCGGACAAGGTGTCAGTATGCTCAACAGGAGATGTTTGAGTCATAAATGGTAAAATAAAAAGGCTATTGTTACGTTTATTTTGGGGAAAAAGTTCCATATAGTCCCTTTAAGAAGTGTTATAATGACATATGTTTGGCTATATGTGTGTGTGTGTATAAGTGTTATAAATGGAGATGGTCCTCACTGCAGAACATGAAATCCACGGGGAGGAGTCGGATCTAGATCCAACTCCTCCCACCTTACATACCTTAACCTACCCAGCTCCACCCCCTTATCCCTAAACCCACCCCTAAACCTACCCAGCTCCACCCCCTGATTCCTAAACCCACCCCTAAACCTACCCAACCCCACCCCTTAATCTGGATCTGACTCCGGCCCCCGGATCTCGTGTACTGCAATGAGGTGCTACTGTATAAATGGGGAACTAAAAACTATGTACGTATAAGGAGCTTTAGGAGAAAAACACAAGCTCTTGTACGAAGATAAGAAAGGGAGGGGTACGTTTTGGAGGATGTTCTTCTGTATATAAGCTGTGAATAATGAGAAGACTTTTGCCCTTCTCATGTCAGACTCTGTCTGTGTGTGAACTGCCTTTCTTGCAAGAAATACTTTATAACTTTCGAGATCTTCATTTGTCCTTCAACTGTTATTTAAGGTGTAGAAAAAGAATTTCCACGACACCTGGTAACAGCCCTATAGTAATGCCTTATTAACTAAATTGACCAGTTAAACTTAAGAACTTATAGGCTACATTATGACGCATATACCCTACTATTTAATAAGGTTTTTAAAAATCCCCCAGGAAATCAATTTATAGCAGAAATGTCTAGGGTTGGGTACCGAAACTCTGTGACAATAGGGAACCGGTTCCGACGTAAACGGTAGTAAGGAGACCGAATAAAAACGAAAATTTCGGTGCCTGACCTTTTTTTTACCGCCCCCTGGTGTTTCGGCATCAACGTGACGTCAGAGCCGCTACTCGGCACACTTGTTGAACTGATAGCGAGGGGATTAAGATGCCGAAGGCAAAGCGCTCCAAAGTTTGGCTGCATTTCAAATATAATGCAGCAGACTCTGCGACATGCAACAAATGCCTTAAATCAATAGCATGCAAGGGAGGTAACACTTCCAATTTAATGAAACATCTGACGAGACATGGAGTGTACTTAAAAGCCGAACAATGCACTGTGGGGAGCTGAAACATTACAAAAACAAATTAAATCAATTTTGTCCCTGCCCATTTCCGTTGCTAAGTGGGGGAAAAGGAAATGAGGTTATCACATGAAAGGAGGAATTTACACTGAAGAGGGGGAAAGAGAAAGTGTTTAAAAAGACGTGAAGTTTGTTGTTTAGAGTGCGATTTATCGAGATGAGAAACCGGAAAGCCTCAATAACAGTCGAACGCCAAACTGAAAGTAACCACGTGAACTGAACGAGCTGTTGGTAGTTGGACGGTGGAATACTAAATACAAGTAAGGTGTTGTTTTCACTTACCTGGGAGGCGGTGACGAAATCGTCAGCGGGTAAAACCCTGTGCCGGATGTGGGAGAGAAAAAACGCTCTCCATAACGATGTCTTCAGCGCGGAGCGTGTAAAAGAACCCAACCCCAAGCGAGCTGTGTTAAGGACCGTCTGGATCCTGGGTTGTTTCCATTTACCATCCAACAGAGCTTCACCATTGCTAAAGGCTACGGCGTGGCTGGATTCGCAGCTGGTTTTCCCAGACACTCACACAAATTCACCTCAGCACTTTCCACATCCGGGTTACTCCGGTCCCCCACAAGCTAAGTTAGTGAGTAATATCATTTTTTATTTTTGGCTCGGTTTATTTTGGCTTTTGAGGGTTTTCTTTTATTTATTTTTTGCCACAAAACAAAATTGACATTTTTGATATTCCTTTTTGTTGAGAAAATCTGATTCTGTGCCTGGATGAACGAACTATTGAATCTGTGGTCTTTGTACAGAAAATTTGACTAACAATTGAAAGTGGTTGTATTATTTTTTTTTTCCCTTTTTTGTTCTTTCTTTTGTGAAATACAGACATTTCTAAACTGATTCTGAACTGTCCTTTGTGATTTATTTTTTGATTTCGTGTATGTAACTGGTGGCATGTAACAGAACATGCTGGAGTGAGGCATTGATGGTCCCGCAGAGGTCACATAATTGCTCCGTTCCAAGCCATTGGTGGAGGTTTTTAGGACTCGGGAGGGTGTCGTATGTTGCCCTAATGAGGAAACTCAGCCGAGCCTGTGGCAGTTTCCAGAACTCTGCCCAGCTGATTGCTCGGCTCGCGACACCCTCCCAAGTTGTCCACCGCCCCTGCTGCCCCTGTGCCACAGACCTCACTCTGAGCTCCTCCTGCTCAATCCTAGTGACCTCTGCAACAACAAGGTCCTTCCTCTCCTTTCTGCTTGCCTTGGACCATAGGATAGGTGGCTCACTCCATCCGAGGCCTGCCCGCCCTGTCTGAACCATGCCCACGACTTCTCGATGTTGTAGTCTTCCCATCACCTTCTGCACCTCCTCCTTAGCCCTCCATTTCCTTCCAGTTTCAACTCTGACATTTGCATCAGCCACTGCTCTGTCGGAGGAGTCCCTTAATTCCATCACCAGCCTTGCCTTCTCCTGCCTGTAGCCCAGGGTGATGGATTTCAGGGGTAGCTGGAGTGAGTTCCATCCATACAGACCAGCAGCTGAGAAGCACCGTGGTAGGCCGAGCCATTTGCGGATGAAGGAGTTGGCTTTTGCCTCCATCCGCCCCACGGTGGATGAGGTGACTTCGCACAGCTTAAGAGGCCACATCACCCTCGGGTACAGGGTGAAGTGATAACACCACACCTTGTACTTTCCAGGTAGCTGGCTTGCATCGATCTTGGACAGGCCTTCTGACAGCTGCCGAAGGATGATTTTCCCCATATCCTTGTCTGAAAGACCAGATGTGTAAAGTCTTCCCAGGCTTCGGATGGGCTGATCCACGATGCGGGGGATATCTTCTTCGCTGATGGTGAAGGTGACACTGTCATTTCTCTCCCCCTTTCGCAATGAGAGGCTCCTTGACTTCTGCGGCTTGAACTTCATCCTGGCCCAAGTGATTAACTCATCCAGCCTCTTAAGCAGCCTGGATGTGCATGGGGCAGTTCGTAGCAGGCAGGTGATGTCGTCCATATAGCTCCTTAGGGGCGGGAGCCTCTGGCCTGCAGGCAGCCGGGTCTAATCCTTGGGGAATTTGCATATCATAATTAATAATTGGTAATTAATAATTATTCATACATGTTTGGATTAGATCAGTCTTACATGTTAATAAATCTCCCTCTAAGGGAGAATGTCATTTTACCTGAATGTATACATGTGAATCTTTTCATTTTAATGACAAGTTGATTGCAATTAATTACACAGATCACGTCTTACAAAGCAGGCAAAATTAATTAGCTCAATTGTCAGAATAATATTGTGGGGGTTCCCCAATATTGTCTTACTTTATAGGATTTCAGGAAACGCAATTCTCTGGCCAGAAGAATTGGGCTTCCTGCCCTATAAACACATACTAATTAAAGTATGTTTCATTTGTAAAGCGTGTAGCATAAGTTTAGATCTTTGGCACTTAAAGGGACACTCCACCCATTTGCATTAAGCTTTCCATTGTTAGAAACCAAGTCATACTATTGAATGGTCGTGCAACACTCTCTCATTTTCCCCTGAGACGAGAGAAATCCACTATTTACCTTTTTCACTTCCTCCTACAATGACGCAAAAATCATCATTTTACGTCATTGTAGGAGGAAGTGTAAGAGGGGGGAATTTCTGTAAAGACTACAAGCACCATTTCAAACCCGCCCATAGGGGGTTGGACCTAATGCACTAACAGACCTATCACAGATCAGTGGGTGGGACTTCACTTGCAGATGCTGAAATCAATATCAGCCATCTTGTTTATAAGCTAAGCTAACAAGCGCTGTGGAGATAGGAAGTTACGACAATGACGGAATAAACTAAACATAATATGGAAGAAGAGGATTTTGAAATTCTGCTGCTCGAATCCGATGTTCGTGGCTATCTTTACGAGCCGCAGTATAGTGAAGAGCAGCTGAGGCTGATGGAGGAACAGGAGGCGGCTGCTTGTCGCGGACTGAGCCCGGACTGGCTCGAGCTGAGGCGGACTGCTGGTGCCTGTGCTGTCGCTGTGCGCTTCGGACACAGATAGAGTCCGTCTGCTCTGCTGCAGAGAATTTCAACGATGGCAATTTCTCCTGGACAACATTTCTAAATCAGACGAGCACACGGACGTTTGTGTTGTGATGTGAACCGTCCTAGTTTCGCACCGCATATGTTCTGACTGAACATCCAGGTATCATGCAATAATTCACCATATAGAAAGAAATACAAACGAGGAGTAATTCGCTAATGAGTTTGCCAATGTAACGGGTTCGTTGTTGTGGTAAGAGGAGGCGGGAACCGGCGAACATTTAAACATTTTAATAGTCAAATAAACAAATACAAAACAAAAGTTTAAGCCAGCTGGCCACACACAACAGAAACAAAACATAACATAACATCAGGCCTGTTCCTTTTATGCCTCCGCTCCTCCGTGAGAGATATAAGACCGCTGCGTCTCACAGGTGTCATTCATTATGACTCGCGCCGTCCTCTCATGTCCCTCGCCCTCGTCCTGCTCGCCACAGCCAACTAACTAGACACATACATGCCAACCCTCCCGATTTTTCCGGGAGACTCCCGAATTACAAAGCCCCTCCCGAAAATCTCCCGGACCGACCTTTCTCCCGAATTTCTCCCGATTTCCGAGTGCGGGTGCGAGAGTGACATTTTTTGATTGGCTAACAACACGAACAACACCAGAGAAGACGCGCTTGATTCCTGCCGGTTCCACAGTGAGAGCGGCGCGGCCAGAGTTTTGGGCGCTGCGGCATATTAAATATATTACAAATAGTTTTTCAGCGTGAGAAATACAATGTGTGGCGGGAGAGCGTGACAAAAGACCGAAATGAGTGACTGTCACGCTCAATGCGTGACACTTGAGAGCCCTGACTGATGTGTGATGAAAGCACAAGCAGAAACACGGATAAAGTAGGCATTTTGTATTTACACTTCTCTTGTAAGTAATTCGTGGCTCCTGTCAGTGAAAATAGCTCTCTATTATACAATATATATATATATATATATATATATATATATATATATATATATATATATATATATATATATAGATACTGATATATATATAGAAGATTTGCGTTCGTGATATATGATTGTGATATATATAATTCGTGGCTGCTGTCAGTGAAAATTGCTCTCTATTATACAAAATATATGTAGATACAAAAAATATTGTACAAAAAAAAGTTTGTGATATACGACCCCCCCCCCCCCCCCCCCCCCCCCCCCCCCCCCTTGAATATCTCCCGAATTCTGAGGTCTCAAGGTTGGCAAGTATGACTAGACATTTTGTGTGAAATGAATTTCAAACTCTTTTGGCAGCTAACGTTAGCCTTGTAGAAGGAAGAGTGATTTCTCTGATGTTTGCGCTGTTCTGGATTAGTGGGAGTGGCTTGAGGAGCTGTGCAATGTGGTGCATTGTGGGAGTTGTTGTCTTACATACAAATGCGCCCTTCAGTTATTTTCTGTCTTTTCTCGGTCAAGATGGCACCAAATTCAAAATTTCTTTTACATTTCGACTACATATATGAGCCACTTTCAATAAAGATTAATGTTGAAATGGGTGGAATGACCCTTTAAGAAACTTGAGAATGAGCAAAGAGAATGAATCCATCAGTCAATATAGTGTATTTAATAAATGTCTACTTATATATCCCGTGTGAACGTAGTAAATATATATGTATTTACAAACACATAGAAGTACACAAAACAATAAGACATCAATGAACGAGAAATGCGTAAAGTTTGGGCAATGGATAACTTACACGCGAAAGCGTGTAAGAGAGGGAGAGAGAGAGAGAGGGTGAGAGTTTAGAGAGTTGCATGGTTGCAGTGAGATTAGGAAGAGAGATGATCTTTCTAAATAAGTTAGCAAATTCACATAGACAAACGGAACTTTGAAAGACAACAAGACTTCAACAAATCTTAAAAATGTGATCAAACACGGATACTTGCAGAGGTTTGGTACTCTTTGCATGGCTTGTGAAGAAGCGTGTGTGTGTGTCTCGCAGCTCGGCGCGTCACGTGCGCGCGCCTCTGCTTCAGAGAGAGCGCGCGTTCGTTTGAATCTCCCTTAGCTGGCTTTGCTGAAGAGATATGTCACGCGGTGTTCTTTTCACTTCGTGGAAGTAAACAGCGTCGAATATGAAAACAAAACTAACTTTAAAGAAAAGAAATAAAGATCCCAAAGGGGAAATCACGCGGAGTTACGTCATGGCTGGTGAAGAAACGCTTGTGCGTCTCTGGGTCCGGCGCGTCTCGTGGTTACGGCGCTTGCTTCTCCTGTGCAGGGATTTCGACGATTGGAATTAAACACGGGGGCTTATCTAGACTGAAAAAACACAAAACTAACTAGAAACAAAATAAAAGAACGGCGAAGAGCTCGCCGGAGGCGCGACGTTACATGATGACGACTAGGATCAGGAAGACAGAGAGTGTTTAAACTGGTGTTCAGTCCTTTTGAAGCCCTGACTTTTCCGCCTTCTTTTGGAAGAGGGTCCAATCAGGAGCTTTCTCTTTGGAGGGAGGTTTTATGGCCCATTGTGTTCTAACCAGGCATTTGACTCCCTAATTTCATTGGGTGTTTAAGGGAAGAATCTTCACAATTTTTATAATACTAGTGTGTCACCAAGTTTAGCAAAATGTAATGTCAATTAACAAATGGGGAACGAAGATTGGAGTTTATCAAGACCAAACTTGCCAGAAATGGATTTGGTTAAACTTAGTTTGCAAAGTTTAAGACCTTATACCATTAGTTTCCCAACACATAGATCAAACCCCTAAAAGACAAATCGTAAGATGAGATTAGATACATTGTTTGTACAATTCTAAAGGGGAAGTATAATAGAATATATATGAATGCAGAATTCATTTCTCCTTCGTTAGAATTCTAGGGAATACGCAGTTACATGTAAAAATACATAATGGTAAACTCAGTTATTTCAATGTAACATGAACAAACAAACACATAAAACACATTGAATATTTCTGTTTAAAATGTCTTTTAAAAAAAAGAAGTTTCTTTTCTCTGTAGCATTCACTTCCTGTGGCACATTCCACATTCCTGGGGGATGTGTGTGTGGTGGAATGTGTGTGTGTGTGTGTTAATTTTGAGTCCTGGGGGAGGACGCTGGTTTGGAAGCAAGTTCCAGGCCTTTGAAGGCTCTTAGGATTTTAGTTATCCAGAATATGATTCATCCAAATACCCTACACCACCCACCACCTGCCTTGCCCCGATCAGAATGACCTCAAACGCTGCCACAAAGAGAATGGGGGAAATGGAGCATCCCATTGCGATCCCTACTTCCAGTTGTTGCCAGCCAGTTGTAACTTTTTTTCAGTGCAAAGCACATGTGCATGTCCTGGAAGTAGTTTGTTATCATGCTTCGTATGTTGTCTGGGATGTAGAAGAATTCCAAAGCATAGGCTATTAGCAGGTGTGGCACTGACCCATAGGCATTGTCTAGGTCTAGCCATATGACGTGTAGATCTTTCTTCTCCCTCTTAGTGGTCTGGATCTGTTCCCAAATCATGGAAGCATGCTCTACACAGCCAGGGAAACCTGGAATCCCGGCTTTCTGGCAGCTGGTATTGATGTAGTTGTTCTCCATGAGGTAGGTGGTCATTTTTCTCGCCATCACAGAAAAGAAGATTTTCCCCTCCACATTCAGTAGAGCTATGCTCCTGACCTGCTCAATGGTCTTAGCATTCTGTTGTTTGGGAATAGAGACTGCCACTGCCCTCTGCCACTCAGATGGTATGGTCCGCTTAATCCAGGTGATTCTCATTAGGGTCCATAGCAGCTTCAGCACTCCTGGGCAGTTCTTATACAGCTTGTACGGTATTCCGTTGGGGCCTGGTGCTGAAGCAGATCTTGCCCGCTGAACCACCTGCCTGACCTCGCTGAGCTTGGGTGATGATGCGTCAAACAGGGCGGATGGTTCTGGGGGTCTAGGCACATACCCTGGCGAACCTAGGGGGTTGTTTCTTGCTGGGTCACTATACTGAGTGCGGATGTGCTCCTGCAGTTCTTCTTTGGAGATATCCAGGGTTCCACTTGTCTTCTCCTCAAGGAGCCCGCGTGCATGCCGGAATGGATTCCTGAAAAAACTTGATCTTTCCTTCTCCTTCCTTTTCCTCCGTCTTCTGATCCGTTCTGCCCTCCGGAGGTTAGCAAGGCGTCTTCTGATCTCATCCCAGAGAGCTTTCAGGCCCACCTTCTCAGACTCTTCTGCCTTCCTCCAACGTTTGCGGAGCTGCCTTCTGCTTGCCACCAGGTCAACGATCTCTTTCTCCCTCCTGCCCTTTGATCTTATTGCGGCTTCTCTGATGGTCACCTCGCCATACCTGTTACTGCATTCTTCGTACAGGATTTCCCCGAACAGATTTAGCTTGGCTACAACTGACCCGCACAGAGCTTTTTGCAGCAGCCCGCTCAGATGTTCGTCCAACTTTCTCCACTCCTCAACCTCGTTGGCCTTTGGCCACTTTATCTTGTTCCTTCGGAGTGGGTTCTTCAGGTTCCTGGCCCTGTGACTCGACTCCGTTCTTGGGTCACTTGGGGGTGCTACTGGGTTCACTTCTTGGGGTTCATCAACATCCCTTTCCTCCTGCTCTGCCTCTGCAACATTGGGCCCGTTGGCACTGTGGTTGTCAACCCGGCCTTGGATCCCATTTGTCTGACCTGCCCTTACCGGGGCAGTGCAAGGTTGCATAAGGCTACCACCAGCACACTTCTTCTTTCCCATGTGGATGTGAAGTCCCCTCAAAGTTGTTGTTTTTTCCCAGCCACACCCACACTTCCTTGGAATATTCTCTTTTACCGATGTCCTTGCGTTCGTTACCGCGTGGTCCGTCCTTGTTGGCCCTTCTTTCATCCCGCCTCTCGGAGGGCCATCGGGTTGTTTTCTTTGTTTCTTTGCATGTATGCATTTCCAAGGAAACCGTGAATATTTCTATGTATAGAAAAAGGTCCAAAGTCCAGCTGGTGAGGTACTTAAACAAACATGTATGTATTTTTTTTTTTAAAAACACATGTGCTAATGTTTGGCCACAGTTAAAGATGAACCAGTAACATGGAAGCATAATTGTGGCGAAATAGTGGACAAGGAATAGCAACTAATAGCAAATAGCAACAAGGAATAGATAACTGTACGAGCACTAATTGGACACCTAGAGATAAGAAAAATGTATAAGACCAGAGTACTGACCACTGGAAGATTCAGATGCGTAGCTAACATCTCACTTTGTTGAATGCTCAATAAAGTTGCTTTTCTGAGACCTTAAACCCCGACTCTGAAAGATTTCTTCTGAAAGCTGAACCAGACTTTGAAGATTTGAATTGAAGATCAAGAATTGGCCACGACAACTGAAGCAGTTTATGAGTCCCAGACAGGGTCAGTGGTGGCACAGGAAATCCACAACATTCTTGAGGAGTTCAAGTTGACTGGAAAAGTCATAGCTGCCACAGTAGACAGCGCTTACAACACGGATGTTGCCCTGAGAAACCTGAAATTTTTAAAAGTTGGGTGCTTTGCCCACACACTCAACCTGGCAGCACAGAAGGTGTATGGCATCCAAGCTGTGACTAGGTGGTGTGCAAAGATTCGCGCAGTGGTGGTGTGGCTGAAGCGCTCCACCATGAGCAAAACTGTCCTGAGAGAGAAACAGCGACTCCTCAGTAAATAGTATATAAATAATTATAAATACAACTTGAAAAGTAATACTTTTAAATATAAGCAATTGTTTATTGTAAATCAAATGTCTGTGCTTTAGATTTGCCAGAGCACAATGTTATCCTGGATGTGAGGACTCACTGGAATTCTCTATACCTCATGGTGGAGCGGTTTGTGGAGCAGTTCCCTGCAATCCAGGCATCTTGCCTAATCAAAGGCTAAGGAGGCCAATGGAGAAGGACAGGTGAGGTGATGGACAAGAGGGTCACTTGCAACAATATAAATGTATCTTTTATATTTTTTCTTCTTAACATTATTGTTTATTTTCCACAGAAAGAAGAAGAAAGGCTTACAGAAAGGCTCTGTAAGAAAGGCATACAGAGAGTGATTTCGAGAAGGAAAATATTGTACAACTCAACCCTCTGCATGTCAAGTGACAAGTGCCCCACCTGCAGCCAAATTATCCCGATCCTCACAAAGCTGGAGGCACACTATTCAACCTCCGATGATGAAAATGTCTTTGTGGCTGCTATAAAAGAGAAGGACTGGGGAGATCTCGAAAAAAGATACCAGGTACTATCCATTTGCATGTTCACAAAGAAAGAAGGCAAACTACACCATTTTCATTATTAACCACTAAACAATGTTTCCATTACAGGATCAAGACATTCAGAACTTCCTTCGGGAGGCCACGTTGATGGAGCCTCGCTTTAAAAGCAGGCTGGAAGTTGGTGTTGCAGAAGCTTGGGATAGGCTTGAGAAAGCAGTGTTTGACAATGCCACGGCAGCTCAGGTATTTTACTGCATGTTTGTTAGAGACTGTGTACTGATTTGTAAGAAATTATAGTCTGCTCCGATCCAACTTCCACTCCAATATAGATATATTGAAATGTTCCTTCACTTAAAAGAGCTTATTTATCATAGAATTACAATCTTAAAAGTATCACAGAGTCACGTTTATTACCTATAGCGTTGGAATGACAGCAGGTATTCAAGAACCATCTTCATTAGGTAGCTTCAAAGCTGCCAGTCCTGTTCTCTCTATTGTAAGTTAAATGAATCAGATGGGTTGATTGGATTATCATCAAGATGTGAATGAGACTGTTATACTGATGAGATCAGGACTGGGGAAATGGGCTGACTCCTGTCCTTCAGTTACATGCTGAGGGGGAAGACGAATGGAATACAGTATAAAATGTTTGAGCTGAGATTATTTCGGGGTTCATTCTGACGCCGGTGAACCCAAGGTGCTTTGTGTTCCTTGCCACTGCTATGCTGTAATAAACTTCATTTTTGAGATCTACGACATCCACTTCATTTTTTCTTACATTGGCGAGCCACCCTTCCAGGAGTTTCCAACAAAAAGTGGGGAAAGGTAAGAAAAAGCTGTTTTCTTTCATTTATGCTGTTTTTTTGTCAGGAAACCCCTCGTTTAAAAAAATCTAGAAAAGGAAAATTTAAGGACAGAAGAGAATTTGGTTTATTCAGTCTTAGCAGGAGGAGTTGTTAAGCCTATTCTGTACGATTTTGTTTAAGATTCTAACGGAATTGAATCAGCCCGAAGTAGTGTGGTGACAGAGTTGTATTGGAATTGTTGTTTCTAAAGTAATTGAAACAAAGTGCTTAAGTGTAAAGTTTCTAAAGTAACTGAAACTTGGTGTCTGTCTCTTATAATTCTGTTGAAATTCTAAAGTAAGTGAATCAACCCGAAGTAGTGTGGTGGCAGAATTATATTAGATCAGTTGTTTCTAAAGTAACTGAAACAAATGTGTATGTTTATAACGTATTTGAAACTGCTGGTGAAGTTGTTATAATTCTCAGATAATTCTAAAGTAATTGAATAGATCCGACGCAGTGTGGTCACAGAATTATTTCACAACGATTGTGTTTTATAGTGAAGTAGATTAGTAAATCTAACACTGTAGCTCTGTGAAATTTAAAACAAGAACCCAAAGCAGTGTGGTTTTGCCCCGACGTACTGTGGCAGTGTTTTGAATTGGATAAATATTGTTAAGCCCGAAGTACTGTGGATAAGTAAACTGTTTTAAGAAAATAACATAAAACCCGATGTAGTGTGGTTTTGTCCGACGTACTGTGATCGTGTTATTTTTTTTTTAAACTGTTTTGTATAGTGAAATTTAAGGTCCAAAGGACTGTGGCCATGGTTAAGTTAAGCCTCAGGTAGTGTGGCTATTTTGTTCATTTGCGTCCGAAGTACTGAAGCTGTGAATAATTAGACTAACGGATGTCTTAAAGGAACTAGATAACGTGTAGTTATTTAAAATCAGACTTTGTGAATAACAATTAGATCACGAGATACTCTAAAGCCCGATAAGATTTTTGAAAATGGAAGAAATTATTGTTAAATACATCGCTAAACATGGTTCTTAGGGAATGTTTGATGGAATAGAGAATATTGTTGATAAACCGTACAAGTGGGCTATCTCTAAGTTTGAAAATGATCCCAAAATGCCTAAGAACAAAAATGGGAAAATTGCTAATGCGCTTCAAGCACTTTTTGCTTCATACAAAGTAACGAGTAGGAGACTAGATGAGTTAGAGGCTGAAAATGAGCGACTCAGTGTTGGGGTAATTTCTACCAAAAATTACCTGGCTAGTGAAATGATATGGAAAGAAGAAAAGGTCAAGATGCAGAATGAGATTGCACTTCTGAGAACTAACAATAGTATGCTTAAATCATCTGTGGAAACATTGTCCAACAATTTGGAGGAAGCAAAGGCAGCTTATCAGTTTATAATAAAGAGTGGCACAACTGAGAAAAACTGTAGTAAGACATTATTAGGTATCACATTGTGTAACCCAGTTCCAGAAATGCCAGATTTGCTGGACGACAGAGCTGAGGGTTGGGAAAAAGATTCTCAGTCATTTAGTAGCCAATACTCAGACTGTAGAGTCAGATTTCCCATGGCATCAGTCCATACTACTACGACTATGCGTGCTAGTGAAGGAAGAGAAGAACCAATGACCTCTACCATAGTCCGAGGATTTAATCCAACTGAACTAGAAACTGTGATCAAGAATATTGGTAGATTTGATCCTGCCAAACAAGATCCACTAGATTTTCTGAAAAACTTGGAGGAATATGCTGAAGTGTACAATTTAACAGATGGTGATGTGTGCGTTTTGTTAAGAATGTGCTTGCCTGACACTTTGTCTGGAGCCTTAACTCAGAAAGTAAAGGACAGAAAGGCTAATAAGTCAGAGAGGAAAAAGGCACTGCTTGAATTCTTAGGTGTGATGTCAGTTAATTGGGATAAAATATCTGAAATGCACATGAGGAAAGGGGAGCATCCAGCAGCATTTTCAGAACGATTATTGGAGATGTTTAAAACTTTCAGTGGGAATCCTGATATTACTAAGAATGATGTCAGTTTCAAGTCTGCCTTGATTAACAAATGTGACCCACTCACCCGGTCTGCTGTGACAATGCTCGTGACACCACTCTCTGAATATAATGACATTATTGGTAAAATGACACAGTTTTACAACAATAATGCTAATGCAAATAGTCAAATGAAAACTGTCAAATCTAGACATCCAGTTGTTGCCTTTGGCGGGAGAGAATGTTCTACTACATTGTCTAATGGTTTCTATCATAGACCAAGGAGATTTGCAAGAATAAATTCAGAAGGTGTTATTCTTTGCTATGCATGTGGAAAAGCTGGTCACATTGCTAGACATTGTCAAGACAATGAGAGACCTCTTCAAAGCTTTGTCTGTCATGCATGTGGAAAGGATGGTCACATTGCAAGGCAATGTTTGGAGATAAGAAAGGAAGATCAGGAAGTTGTTTGTTTTGCTTGTGGATTGATTGGGCACAAGGCAAGACAGTGTCACTTTTCACACAAAAGAAAGATGGGCTATCGTGGTTTGCTTAAGAAAATAGGCAATTTAGAAACCCAGTTGGAACTGTAGAAAGGAAATAAAGAAGCGATTCACACCTTGTCAAACATATCACCGCATGAGCAACATGACTGTAGCTCAGTCACAAGCAGATGCTGATGCAAATTAGAATTAGTTTTATGATAGTAACACATTTTAGAAAAGGGTTTACTATCAAAAGGGGGGTGATTTTTTATGATTTATGGAACATGTTTTATTAGCATTGCTATGTAGTTGTAACTTATAATAAATGTTTTGATGGCATTATGTTTAGAAATAATTTTGAGATTTTGTTTGATGTTTTTAGATTAAAATTCTGTGACTTTGATATTTGAATGTGAAAAGATGATTGTGGGGAAAAGGGGGGCAACCTCTTCTTTTGATCATTGTTTCAGATAAGCATCGAGATGTTTGTCTGAAACGTGTCACCTCCTGGAGAAAGATGGCATGGTCGTTTGAAGGACGAGAAGGAAGTAGAACCAGTGGAGCCAGGGGATTTTCTCAAGAAAAATAACACAATACAGAAATTTCCAGACCTGCAAGATCCAGAACTCCAGGCCTAAAAGACCTAGAAACCCTGAGACCCACCATGGAATGGATGGACCTGATGAAGAGACACAGACTCAAACAACACCAGTGACTGCTTCTTCTAGAAGGACTTACAGTATGGTCCATGTGAAAAAGAATGGACAATGAGAAAAGAAACAAGAAGAGATCAAACCATTTCAGAGACTACGGACAGCAGTCTTTGCACATAGATGAAAAACAAGTGGGCAGAAGACATACCCACTCTAAGAAATGCGCAAAGACACAGACTTACTGCACATGAAGAGACAAATATATGCATACTCATTTGCATTAGATATATTATTGTCTATTGGATGCACACATGTGGATAAAGGATGTCCACACTGAGAAAATGGACACAAAACACACACACACACACACACACACACACACACACACACACACACACACACACACACACACACACACACACACACACACACACACACACACACACACACACACACACACACACACACACAGTCTATTGATTGTTGATTGTTTGAATTGATCAAAACTAAAACAATATGCTAACATCACTGATACACATTGTGAGCCCAACAAGGCCTTGAAGAAAAAAACAAAGATTTTGGCAAAACAAATGCATGATGTAGACTTAGATATTGCTGGTTTAATTTGGAATGTAACCTTTAAAACAGCTGTATGTGTATGTATGCATTCTTATTATCGGTCAGTGCATTATGTTATGCTGTATGTGTTCCATGTTGAAACGTCAGGTTGAAGATAATTCTATGATCAATATTGGACGTTCCCGTTGAATGTGATGGTTCTTGATTACCCCTCTCAAACCCAAGAAATACTTTTCCAAAAAAAAAAATTCTTAACACCAACTATGATAATTCTGCTCAAGTGAAGTAGAGCTGTAACCAGTGTGCATGAGGTGTCATTCCTATGACAGGTAAGATTCTCCGATGGCCATAGGGGGACAACCTAAGCCAGGGTGCCACCGCCACTGGGCACCTGCCCACCAGGGAAGGGAGGTGTTATTTAGGAAAAGGGAGTGGATGTGATGCTACTTTTGGGCCAAGAGCATCAAAGGGGGGTCTGTAAGAAATTATAGTCTGCTCCGATCCAACTTCCACTCCAATATAGATATATTGAAATGTTCCTTCACTTAAAAGAGCTTATTTATCATAGAATTACAATCTTAAAAGTATCACAGAGTCACGTTTATTACCTATAGCGTTGGAATGACAGCGGGTATTCAAGAACCATCTTCATTAGGTAGCTTCAAAGCTGCCAGTCCTGTTCTCTCTGTTGTAAGTTAAATGAATCAGATGGGTTGATTGGATTATCATCAAGATGTGAATGAGACTGTTATACTGATGAGATCAGGACTGGGGAAATGGGCTGACTCCTGTCCTTCAGTTACAGGCTGAGGGGGAAGACGAATGGAATACAGTATAAAATGTTTGAGCTGAGATTATTTCGGGGTTCATTCTGACGCCGGTGAACCCAAGGTGCTTTGTGTTCCTTGCCACTGCTATGCTGTAATAAACTTCATTTTTGAGATCTACGACATCCACTTAATTTTTTCTTACAGATTGCTCAAATTTTTTCATATGCACTGTGTCCATCCATGCCCATGTTATAGTTTCTGTAATTAAGGATTATTTAATGCTCTTTTACGGGCACTCTGTTTGTGTCTACAGCTTCCAATAGAGGAGGACCCTCATCAGACTGAGGCAGGTGAAGAGGAGGACCAAGCAGGCAGACGTGTTCAAACAAATACTATCTATCTACTGTGTGTACAATGATGAATAGTTGTTTTTTGTGCTATACTGTACTTGTTCACATGTACTTGTTTGAGGATGAAGACAGAGAACTTCATACAACTCAGACCACAAGCAGTGCCCTCTCCATCACAGAGCAGGTCCAGAAAGAGACAGAGATCTACAAAGGCCTGCCAGCCATCCCATCTGGACAAGACCCTGTGGCCTGGTGAGGGGGGGGTAAGAGGGATACCCTTCCTAATTTGTCTGTCCTGTCAGAGGTGTACTTGTGTGTGCAGGCCTCATCAACCCCCTCTGAGAGGGTTTTCTCGTGTGCTGGGCATGCTGCAAGTCAAGAAAGATGCCGTATATTGCCAGAGAAGGCCAATATGGTGATAATCCTGCAGACCACCAGTCACAAAATCTTCTTTAAATATGCAATAGTGTTGTGTAAAATCTTGTTCTATATTTGTTTCTATTTTAATATTTAAGGTGTTGCACTGTTCAGTTCAGGTCATTAGGAAGAGAAGATTGAGATTAGATTACCCTGGTAGTAATCTCCAGTAGTATTATTACATTTTTATTTATTTGTTTGATACAATATTGTTTTATTTGGGTAACACTTTATTTGAAGGGGTGTGCATAAGACTGACATGACACTGTCATAAACATGACATAACACCTGTCATGAACATGAAGGAGTCTTTATGAATGTTT
Source organism: Chrosomus eos (assembly GCA_036326025.1). Classification (NCBI taxonomy): domain Eukaryota; kingdom Metazoa; phylum Chordata; class Actinopteri; order Cypriniformes; family Leuciscidae; genus Chrosomus; species Chrosomus eos. The sequence continues at coordinate 36,563,940 of CM070838.1, forward strand.
ATGACTGTTGTCATTAAGTGTCATTCGGTAAATTATGACACTTTTGCAAAGTTGACATTGTAAAAAATGTCTTTGTTATGACAACTTGACATTACCCAAGACAAAAATGTCTTGATTATGACAACTTGACATTAACAAAGACGGAAATGTCTTTGTTATGACAACTTAATATTAACCAAGAAATCATAACCTGTCAACCTGTCACAAATATGTCATAACAGGTCTAATTATCAAACTTCAAGCATTTTGCAGTGTAATAACCCTTAATGACATCTTTATAACTAGTACAATGTGTTCCACTTTACTTGAGGACAAGTAAAATATTCATGACACAGTTATAATGGTGTCATGACGGCCAAAGTTGTCACAGGTTGACAGGTTATGATTTCTCGGTTAATTTCAAGTTGTCATAAGACATTTTTGTCTTGGGTAATGTCAAGTTGTCATAACAAAGACATTTTAAACAATGTCAACTTTGCATTGAAAGTGTCATAATTTACCGAATGACACTTAATGACAACAGTCATAAACATTCATAAAGACTCCTTCATGTTTATGACAGGTGTTATGTCATGTTTATGACAGTGTCATGTCAGTCTTATGCACACCCCTTCAAATAAAGTGTTACCTTATATTGTTTAACGATTTAAGTTAATATTGTGTCCAGTTTGGCCCTGTAAATAAAAGGGTATTATTTTTTGACAAAGTGTGTGCGGTTTCGTTTTCTTAAGTACCAAATATAAATAAATAACTATGATGCACATATGCAGTCAGTACATATAGCAGACACACATCTGACAGTAAATATCTTATAAGAACACCTAGAGCTATTTTATACTTTGGGTCTTGAGGTGCAAGTGAGAAGAGGTATGCTCATCGATTTTTCTGCCTAAAAAACAACAACAACTTACAATGTAGACTATTTCAGAACCACTTTGTTTTATTTTCACATTTTCAACATTTTGTTTATGAGTCATTCAGATAAATCTCCAGAACCACTGAACTGTGTTTTGTGTGTGTGTGTGTGTGTGTGTGTGTGTGTGTGTGTGTGTGTGTGTGTGTGTGTGTGTGTGTGTGTGTGGTGTGTGTGTGTGTGTGTGTGTGTGTGTGTGTGTGTGTGTACATAAAACATTAATTTCAGAATCATTTTCCTCATTCAGATACATCTCCAGAACCTCTGAAGCGTGAGTGAGTGAGTGAGAGAGAGAGATTAACTTTTTCAACAGTTTAACTTTTCACACACTGCTTCGAATACTGCTGGGTTGATCTGGACATGCCTACTTGTGACTTCTTCCGGGGGACAGATTAAGGTGATGACCTTGTCTATCGTGTACCAGATCTTGTCCTCCATTCGCGGCCAATAAAATCTGTTTCGCCCAATGTTGTGCATGGCTTTGACGTCCACGGCACCTGAAGACAATGTGTAAATGACATGGCAGGTTATCTTACAAAAGATGGTTCAAGTGAACACCTGATAATGGAATATTAAAATGGAATAGAAAATGCAATGCAATGATGTAAAAAAAATCCACTTATTTAAATAAGTGTAAGAAGAATGAACATGTCTCACCTTCATCAACATTTTCAATGATTCCAGGATATGGATCATTTTCACATACCTGCCAACTTTTGAGTTCAGCTTTGCGTGAGACTTTTGGGGGGGGGGGGGATGGGGGGGGATCGGGGGTGTGGCGTGTGGCGCGTGTGAAACCATTCAAATGCGGGTGTCTCACGGCCAATGCGTGACAGTTGGCAGCTATGTTTTCATATGCGACAATACACCCCTTTCCAAGAAGTTCTTCGGTGATATGCTCGACTGGACAGAGAGTCCCTTTACACCCAGAGTTTGAGGTAGAATGGCTTCTATCTTCAGGGGTTGGTGGCTCAGGAGAAACTACATTTCTCCCAGGCTGTACTTGTGGTGCATTGTTGGTGGACATTGGGTGGAAACAGGAGCAAATGGCTTCTCTGTTGCAAAAACAACTGAGCACTCTAGAATAGACTGTGCCTGGAGTAGTGCAGATTATCTGATGAATGCTTATTGTGCCTTTGATGGTGAGCAGCTCTTTTGGCAGGAGTGCACTTACTCTAGAAATCTGTTCTTCTTCTTCTACATATAAGAGTTTGACTTTGGTGAGAGGAAGGAGTGTGTCATGGAGTGCTTTCACTGTTGGTATGTCAGTACCTCTGGCTACCTGTGAATCTGCCATTCTCTTAATGGTAGCTCCAACACCATCAGCAGGCCCTTTACCATGACCAGCTTCCAGGAAACTCCAGTTTACAGCAGAAAACCCTATCTGGAAAGGAATAGTGCTCATCAAGTAAAAGTTCTTCTTGCCCCTATATTGCATATTTGACCCGTCGCTGATGAAGAAGAGTTTTTGAACCCTTGGGTGGTTCACCTTCAGGAACTGAAGAACTGGTTCAAGTTGAGCCCAAATGGCAGCAGGATCATGTTTCATTGAGGGAGACAAGGCACAGAATGTCAGTGTGTTATCTGTGGTGTACAAAACAGCTTGTGCAGTGTTGTCTGTCTATGAGATGCTCCAAAATGGACTTGCTGTACCTCCTTTGCATATTTGCACTGCCAATTTTCTGCATAGTCAATGTGAAGAATCACCTCATCATCTTTCAGAGATCTATGCAAACACTGTAGCTGTGTGTATTGATGTTGAAGAGGTGCTTGCACACTTTGTCTTTCATTTCCTTTTCAAAATCTTCCAATAGGTACTCTATCCCAGTGTTTCCCAACCCTGTTCCTGGCGGCACACCAACACTGCGCGTATTCTTTGTCTCCCTAATCAAAGACACCTGATTCAACTCATTAGCTCATAATCACATGGATTAATGAGCTGATGAGTTGAATCAGGTGTGTTTGATTAGGGAGACAAAGAATACACGCAGTGTTGGGGGGGCGCAAGGACAGGGTTGGGAAACACTTCTCTATCCTACCCTCACATCTCTGCTTAAGTGAGAAGATTATACTCTTCCTTGAGAAGCATGGGCTGGAGTACAAGAAAAACCTTGTAGGCCAGGGCTACGATGGCGCAGCAGTGATGCGCGGGGCACATGCAGGTGTTCAGGCTAAAATAAAAGAAGTAGCCAAACATGCCTGCTATGTTCACTGTAGTGCACACTGCTTGAACTTAGTTATAGTAGATGCTGTAAAAAGTGTGGCAGATGCAGGAAACAACTTCTCATTAATGGAATGACTATGTATTCATGTCTGGGTCTTATGTACATAACAAATGGCTGGAAGTGCAGCTGGTGATGTTTGATGGTGTACAGTAGGTTACTAACCAGAATAATACTTTCACCGCCGCCACTTTGCCGCGGCGGTGAAATTCGGGGTGTATTTGCTGCCTTTAACCGCTAAGAGGCGCTACAATCACAGACTTTGAAAAGTGTCCATTTATTCTCTATTGCGTAATCTGCCGCTGCGCCGCGGCTCTGGTAGCAGATGAATTCAAGTGAAATGTAGTTAAAATAATTCATCACAATACTTAAATTAAATTGAATAAATAATGAAAACATTTCCATATAAAACATTGCAATAGAAACATATTAGGCTACATCAATGAGGCTTTGCAAGAGCATAAGACATTGATCTAATAGTGTTCAGGCGGTAGCTCTGTGGTTAACGCAACGACACGAGGGTCGTAGAGCTTCAAAAGACCCGGGATCGAATCTCACTATAACATTATGTTGGCCGACAGCATTAATCTTTAACCGTTCTTGATGCTTAAATAGGCAACTGTTTATTTGCGAGTTTATTATTAGTTTATTAAACTATTTATTTATTTAAAGTCAAGCGTTTTGTTTAATAATCAATGGCATACAACATTGCTACATTCCTGTAGAGCCGCTGCACAGACGACAAAACTGTTGAAGGAAGATTGTTAGCCGATTGCGTCAGAAAATGAAAATGAAGAAGCTCGTCTTTAGTCTGCTAAATTATTGTGTAATGTAAAAAACAATAAAAATGAAGTGGTGGAACAGTTTAAAAAAAATGTAAAACAGGGTTGCATTTAGACTTTATTTCCATGCAAAAAAGAAACACAGAATCTTATTCTTGCTACATTTTAAATTTGTTTTGCCAAAGAAATTGCAGCTAAATTAAACGAAACGGTGGGCTACACATCGAAAATAGTACAAAGCAACATAAATTAAACACACGAGTTTTGCCTCTCTCGCGCTGGATCTCAGCAAGTTGATTTAGTCTCCCTTGCTCAAACATTCTTAAACTCAACAAAACCAGTTGAAACAACTGGATTGAACACTTCGATTTAAATTTGTGTGTGAAAAAACTTTAAATAGGCTACAATAAATATTTATAATTTAATAAAATATGGGGACACATCGAGAGATGTATCCTTAAAATAATTTTGTCTTTGCCTGCTCATCAGGCTGGCTATCCGACACTCTCCATATGAACGAGGAACATTAACACCTCCTATTGTCCTGCATCACGCTGAACTGTCCCTCCAAACCCCCCACAGGCTCTCTGAGTCTAAGGGCCCGTCCACACGAAGACGCGTTTCGCTGTTTCCGTATACATTTTTTATCGTATTGGCGTTTCGTCCACACGGATCCGGTGTTTTGGGAGAGTGAAACCGCTATTTTTTGAAACCGGGTCCCAAAGTGTATAAATCTGAAAACGACGCCCTTGCGGTTTGGTGTGTACGGCCAATCCATATATTTTGTGAAACGATGATGTCATCACCCCACGTGTCGACTAGTCAGACAAGCTAAATCAGTAACAGCAACAACAACTGCGACTACTTGCTTGAGTTCATGCTTCAGAAGCTACTGAGGCTCTTTTATTTATTTATTTATTATTTAGGCCTACTTTAATGTATTTTTTTATTTATTTATTTATATTTCGTTCTTATGATATGATGCTTGTATTTTGTCTGATTAAGACATTTCGTATTTTGTAGGGATGGGCATGTCAAGCAAAAATAATATTCGATGATCGCTGGGAATTATTTGATTATTAAAGCGCACCTCTGTCCCTCATGCTCACCGGTGACACGGCGTTCGCTCCGACATTATTTCTCTGTACTGTAGGCCTACATGTTGTAGCCATTAAAGAAAGTTAGTTTCATATTTATGTTTAAATAATGTTATTTTTTCCATTTCATATATGTTGCGCAATATCGAGACACATCATTTTGACCACTTCATTAAGTTTTGTTTTGTATAGCCTAAAACCTTTCTTTAAGTGTATGTGCCTTTAAATGATAATGAGCTTTGCTCACCCCGCCCCTCTGTTCTGTGCGTACACCGTTTGTAACACAATAACATAATGCGTTGTTCATTATAAACGTGGGATTATGAATTATATTGAGAACGTCGTACATTGGCAAAACCAGCTTTATGACCCTCCTCGTTTATAAAGCAGTCTGGTGTGTGAAATGATTCGCGCAAACATGAAAGCATTTACGATGATCGTGGGGAATATTCCCTTCGAAAACAAACTCCGCCACTCTGCGTCTTCAGCGGTTCGGATTTAGGAACATTAATGCCTGCTGTGTTCCTTATTGCACCCAAGAACAGAACACCACTTCGCTTAGACTCCATTCTGCTCATAGACTGTGCTGCTCCAGCGTACTTTTCGGCACGACACCGGTCTGCGCGCACATGATTGACAGCTCGTTCACGAGCGAGGGCGGGTCTTGTGTTGAAACGCTGCTGTCAATCAACAATCGTTGGAGGGGCGTTCGAGCATTATATGATGGTTGTGTACAGGCACTGCCAAAGCACATTTCAGTACAATCAGCTTGTAAAAGTGCATGTACCATTATATGACCCATTTAATATATCTTCACAGATACCTTACAACAGCGGATTCGTTCAGGACAATATCAAGGGACTACAGGGTGGGCCGCTGCACTGTGGGAAGAGTAGTGAAAGAGGTGTCAGCTGCCATCTGGGATGCCCTGCTACCTGAATACCTGCCTGCACCATGTATGAGGACTGGCGTGCCATTGCAGAAGTGTTCAGACATCGCTGGAACTTCCCTAACTGTATTGGTTCGGTGGATGGGAAGCACGTGGTCCTCCAGGCCCCAGACAACTCCGGCTCCCTATACTATAATTACAAGGGCGCATATTCCATCGTGCTGTTGGCAGTGGTCGATGCCGACTATCTCTTCAGGGTAGTTGATGTTGGTGGATATGACAGGACGAGTGATGGTGGATCCCTCTACAACTCTGGCTTTGGTGAGGGCCTCCGAGATGGCACCCTGGACCTCCCTGAATCTGTGGTCATCCCTGGGTCTGAGCATCGTGGTGCAGTGCCCTTTGTGTTTGTAGGAGATGAGGCATTTCCCCTCCGCTGGAACCTCATGCGCCCTTTCCCTGGCCCCCATGTCCCTGGAGAACAGAGGGTGTACCGCCTCAGTCGTGCCAGGCTTGTAGTTGAGTGTGTTTTTGGCATTCTGTCTTCGCAGTGGAGAATGTACAGAAGAGTGATAGCTGTCAGCCCCACTACTGCTGAGACGCGTGTCCGAGCCACTTGCGTTCTCCACAACTACCTGCGTGTCGTGACCCTGAGGAGACAGCACAGGGCAGGTAGTTACCATAGGCCTGGTGATGGTAGTTGTTTTGGGGGGAGTTTCCAGGATGTCTGCTAACAACGCCACACGGGAGGCCTTGAGAGTGAGAGGCAACTTCGCCTCTTATTTCAGCGAAGAGGGCGCTGTTCCTTGGCAGGTCCAGCCATAAACCGACCCAGCAGCTGCATAACACAACGGCTCTTTTAAGAGCCAGCCACATTGTCCTTTAAAAGCATATTTCCAAAGTAGGACAAGCATTATACATACATTGCTCTTTAAAAGCAAATCTCCATGTTCCATAAGTATAACACATGGAAATGTAAAGCATATATATTTGATTCACCTGACTTCCCCCTTCACTCAGCATTTTCACCCCTTACACTGTTGGGAAAAACATAGAGCCCTTTTAGCCTGAACAACCACACTAAATAAACATTTCACAGGGATGTTACACTACTAGACACCTCCCCTGACCCCACGTGACAACTCACCTGTTCTAACTCAACCTTGTCATTAAACTCTTCATTCCGTGTATACAATGCATATATTGTCAGTTATCTTTTTTTCATTTACTTTGGTTTAGTTATTAGTTTTACCACTGACGGTTTTCTTTTTTTTATGTGGGTATCAGTATTCCTCCAAACAACATTCTATATTAACTTATTGGATAAAATATTTATAAAATATCGAACAAAATATTTCTTTATTAACAAAATAAACTTAAATTAATAAATATGTATAATGTACAACACAAACATGAACATAAATAACATTTTAAAGAAAATTACTCCCTTCCCTCCAAATCCGCCTCATAAACTAAACTATAGATTTTAAATTTCACCTCCGCCCTCTTGGCCAGACTCATCCGTCGCATGGCGGGCAAGAGGCTAAAAAAAACCCTCATCCTCATCTGCAGTGGACAAAACTACTGGAGGAGGAGGAGGAGGTGGTGTCGGCTCCATATTATGAGCCTCCTGGAGTGTGCTTAATAGCTCCTGCTCAAACACTGACATGATCGCCCCTCTCTTCTTCCTCATCTGGGGCCTGAAATTAGAGGTGGAAGGGCCTGTCTCCTCGAGGTCTCCCACCACCTCTGTGAGAGGTTGAGTGGGTGCAGGTGGGTGGTGGTGGGTTCAGCCGAAGGGAATGAGTGCAGCTGGGGGTGTTGAATATAGCGGGGTGGGTGTAGCTGGAGGGTAGTTAAGCAATGGGATGGGGTGCAGCATTGGCTGGGGTAGCTTGGCTTGACAGGTTGGAAATAGTTGGCCTACCCTGCATAAATTGGGCCAGGAACCCCATCACAGCCATATACTTCTATGGACAAGCTGATGAGGCCCCAGCCCCACTCCTGTTCCTCCCCCTCTCCTTCCTCTTTTGCCTGGTGTATTGGTCCCTCAAGCTCTTCCACCTGGTGCGACACATGTCCTCTAATAATAATAAAAAATATAATAATAATAATAAGAAGAAGAAGAAATATAATAAAAATACAAAAATGAGAAAATTACATGTAAGCTATGAATCTGTCTGTGCATCTACTGCTACTTATATGCACATTTCAAATGATCAGATCTGTAATGAGTTATGAATTTATTGTTATTTTTTTATAATTTATGAGTCCTTCATAATCTCTCTAACTACCAACTAAGTTATCATAAGTACTACTAGCCTATGAGAACATGTGTGTGCAGATGCACATGTGCTGTCTGCTATCATTACAACTCATTGAATTAACATTTAATTTAACACAGTGCAAACTCATAAAACCCACTAGGGATTCCAACGACCTCTGCCACCCTCCTCCAGGCAGAATTTCGTAGGTCGTTGTCCCTATAGGAAAACAAAGATGGATCATATAAATTTGGGAAAGCTGCAACAGCCACAATCAATTTCTCATCCATTTTCTGCAACCGCCACAATCAATTTCTCATACATTTTCTACTCGGAACTAAAGTTTGAGCATTTGTGTAGTAGGACATCTAGAACAGAGGACCCGCGAGAGACTTCCCCCGTCTCCATATGCTCTACTTCTATTGGATAGTCACGTCGCGTTCAACGGAATTCATTTGCATAAAGATGGGCATCGGACAGCTTTTTTGATGCGCAGCATTTTTCTAAATGAAGCGCCGCCTTCCCAGAATGCTTTGCGGGCACGTCAAAGTCGTGTGACGTCACCCATAGGAATAAGGCGGAGTGCAGCGCGACTGAAGTGTCGCACGGACAAGTGGATCCACACCGTAACTCACTCGAGTGCGCGCACACACACACACTCAACAGGGCTTCACTCACGAATCACAATCGCGCGTGCGCACATGTAGGCCTATTATTAAATCAATCCTCTGAGTTACGAATTGATCTTTAGAAATTAATATGAAAATCGATTCAGAATTGGTGAATCAATTTTTTCAACACAGCCCTAGTTATAGGCATGAAAACTTCATGTTATGCTCACTGGTGAGCCTTTACAAAGCTGTTAAAATGATGACCTCAACAGAATCTGTTCTTTAAATTTCTGTTTATATCTTTGTTTTGGCAAATGAGAACCTTTAAAGGGGTCATGAACTGGCTTTTTAAATCTTATTATATTGTTGTCTGAGGTAAACTTATGACGTTCGCTTGGTTTTTGCATTCAATGCCTATGTTATTTAGCTATGAATGCGCGAATCGGTGGGCGGGGCTAAACCGGCCGTGTTGAAGTAGGCGTTGATCTTCTTCTGCGGGGGTGGTGTTTTATCCTCTTTGACGTCAGAGTTCCCCACTTTGAAAAACGAGTCGTTTGCTGAGGCTGGTGTCAATAAAAGCATTTATTGGACTAACAAGGACGTTTTCAGTTCTGAAACTTACAGGATATTCTAATAATATGATGACCTCTCAGATGTCAAAAGCTCAAGGAAAATTTGATTTCTCAGTTCATCACCCCTTTAATAAAACCAATAAAAGGGATGTCCAGTACCTTGTTTGAGTGCCGTGACCCATTTATTTCCACAGTGTATATTTTCTGCATAAACCTATTCTTATATGTAAAACCACCGAAATGTGGTACCGAAAATAACAAGAACGTATTTTTAAGGAAAGAAAATAGTGACGATTTGAATACACCAAAAGTGGAAAAAGATCTCAAGGAAAGAGGAAGGTTATTCCAGTCTTGAGGGGCTTTACATTGAAATTCTTTCTGACCAGCTACAGAAAAAAGCCTCGGTACCTCAAAAAATGTTGGACATTGGAGGTGTCTGAGTGAGTATGTCGATCTTTCAGGAATTAAATGCAGGACAGTTGAAATAAATACATTTATTAAAGGGACACTCCACCGCTGGAAAGATGAATGTGAATTTAAATTGGGTAATTTATGTAGAAGAAATGTGAAATTATTTTTTAATTTGGAGCTTTCTAGACTGAGAAAAGCCAGAAAATGTATTTTTGGCTCATGTGGATGAAAGACAACAACTCCCAGAATGCACTTGCTTCGCTGCTCTATGAGGCCACTCCCGAGCCACGCCTACCGGTTAGAGAGCAGTTGTAAACAATAAAGCTAAGCTAAGTTCTCCGTGAGTCTGTTCGGGTTTTTGAGATCGCATCGCACAAAATGTCCGGGATTCGGCTTTTGCGTTCTACAGTCGCCATTCATTGTGTTTACTGTGGCGAGCAGGACGAGACTAGGGCCGCGGGGGAACGACGTGAGGCCGGTGGCGTGATTACTGATGACCGACACCTGTGAGGCACTGGTCTCGTATCTCTCACAGAGGAACAGGTATTTTCTTAGCAATGGTAAAACTATTTTTTTTACAGTCTATGGATAAAACGCGAGGCCGGTGGCGTGATCGGTTGATGTGCATCTTTCTTCCGCAGCCCTAGCCTCGTCCTCCTCGCCACAGTAAACATGATGAGTGGCAAAAGCCGGTGGTGTGATTACTGATGAGCGACACCTGTGATGAGCACCGGTCTTGTGGGCTATCTCTCTCGGAGGAGCGGGTATTTTCTTATCAATGGTAAAACGCACATCAACTGACCACTTGTTTAGCGTTCATGTTACCACTACATTCAGATTCACCAATCGGAATGAATTAAGTTAGATTGAAACAAAAGCTGTGCACTAGGCCACATCGTCTGCAGTTTGCCTCTGGCATTCTTGCGAACTCTGGGGCATGTGGAGGTAAAGGGTTGGTGCATAGATCCTCTTGAAGGGGCACAATGTAGATAACATTTTTGCCATTATTTGAGTAATTTTTTAAGATTCTAGTCGAGTAGCCCTCTGAGTCGGTTGGAATAATTGCAATTTTTCTTTGTCCGCTGCCACCTTTAGATAACAAAATCATGATTAATCCTCAGCACTTCATAGTGGTGCAAACCATGAAGACACAGATAAAACATTATTCAAAGTCACCAAACTGATAGATTACAGAAATACAACTTTTACTTGAAATGATACATTTGGCATTGTTAATGTCAATGTGAATTTATATCAATAAAAATAGGATAAAAGTCCACGTATTTATGAATAATTTAAGAATTAGAAAAACTTTAGTTCTGGAAACAACATGCTGTTGTCCTGTATTAGTACAGACTATACTTCAAATAAGATGCACAATTCAATGAGCCCTTGTTTTTACTTGGTAAGGCACAACATTTTATAAAACTTACCTGATGCTTTATAAAATATCCAGCCTCCATTCAGGCACTTCAGCTTGGTGTATCCAGGACATCAGGACCTGATTTGGGTATGGAGAGTGAAAACCATTATAAATGCATATGTATTATAGAAGCTAACTAACTAAAAAACCTATTAGCTTAAAAATACAGTTAACAAATAAAAGTAAAAGTACTGATTTCATGCTTTTACTCAGATGTATTATTATTACCATCAGTGTGTAAGCAGCATGTTACTGTTACTGTTGTAGTTGCTGTTGATGTATCGATTTTAAACAACTTTATAAGACATGGGCACCAGAAAACTGAATGGTTGTGAGATGATTATTGGGAGGAAAGAAGAAAGTTAATATGCACAAATGTGGTTTCAGTTATTTATTTTTTTAATTCACTGTTATCTTTAATTTTGGTTATACTTAAACAATTATAGAAATAAAACTATAGAAGAGGGCAATTCACAGTTTGGTGGAGCTGGGTACAACTCATTGACAGCTGAAATGTGATCCAGACTACTGTTATGGTACGTGGTAAACAGTAACAACGAGGAGAGGAGGAATAACCAGAGACAGGCATTTATTTCTAAAGACCTCAGGAACCACACTTTACATAAGCGAGAACGGACAAAGACTGAATGAACTGAGGGAAACTAAATACAGAGACTGATGACAATAATGAATAGGAGACAGGTGACATGGATGAAGATAATTAAAGGCACACTATGCAACAATTGTACCTTAATATAACAGCTTCAAAGTCATTTCAGTGGTAAACAAACTCATAGTAGGGCGAATCATCCTGGTAGTAAAGCTCGGGGGCGACGCCGCTGGAAAAACCAGCAATGTAAGTTTGAGAGGAGCGCCCCTGACAAATCTCGCGAGAATCACGATATGCTTTACGGCAACGAGGTCACACACATCAACAACAACAACATAGGAAGCACGAAGACAGTTGCGCGCAATTCAGACGTGATACCATGCGTGATACTCGGCGATGGAAAAGCAAAGAAAACGCGGTCGGAAGAGACTAGGAAAAGGAATAGAGAATCTGACCGTGTGAGGAACCGGATAAGAGTCACTCGGTCGGGCTTTCACTCGTTGGCGCAAGCTAAAAAGCATGCAGCACTGGGTGCAAAAGCCCCATGTCAAGCGAGTCGAGCCCCGTGTCAGCGAGTCGAGCCCCGTGTCAAGCGAGTCGAGCCCCGTGTCAGGCGAGTCGAGCCCCGTGTCAGGCGAGTCGAGCCCCGTGTCAGGCGAGTCGAGCCCCGTGTCAGGCGAGTCGAGCCCCGTGTCAGGCGAGTCGAGCCCCGTCCGTGTCAGGCGAGTCGAGCCCCGTCCGTGTCAGGCGAGTCGAGCCCCGTCCGTGTCAGGCGAGTCGAGCCCCGTCCGTGTCAGGCGAGTCGAGCCCCGTCCGTGTTAAGCGAGTGATGCAGTGATGCTGACCTGGCGATCTTGTTGATGAACTAGTAAGTAAATCTCTTATTTGTAAACTTGTTTGCGTTCTATGTTGTATTATGTTGCGCTTGCTTGTAGTATGCCATTTTTTTACGATGCTGTTCATTCATCCATGTTTGCGATTATCATGAATAATGATTAATATCTCACATAATTATCAGGACACATATAAGCCTAGAGGTTGTAAATAGTGTAAACGAGCACAATTTGCAAAGTAGTATGATAAATTGCAATAATCGTGTCTAATGCATCATAACGGCCAATGTTATGAAATAATGCGACGTACTTTATTGATGTCATCTGGCATTTTGTAATGTTTACATTACAAGCAAAAAACACAAATGAAATTATACAGTAGGCCTAGACTATAGGCTATTTACTTGTGATTTAGCAGCAATCGTGTAAAACGTTATAAGCCAGCAAACGCAGTAGAGTACTTTATTATTATAAAGTAGTCTAACACTTGACATATATAGTTATTATTATCCTATTACCATCATCAGTAGTTCAGTAAACTATGCAGTAGCCTAATATTTGTATGAAATCGTGAAACATTATTTGGTCAATATCTTCGGAGTGTATCTATGTCTGTTTCATGCCCTTGACGCTGGTATATTGCTATTTACGACAGTGCAAGTATTCCACAGCGACTCTAGGGGTCGCTGTTTGACAAAAACACAAATGCTGCATAGTGTGCCTTTAACTAAACAGTGTTTTGGTTTAGTCCTATTCAGTTTTCCCGCTCCTCGTTTGTCCTCAATTTATTCACCTAAGAAAAAGGAGGAAACAAAGAGTCAAACTGTAACAGTACGCCCCCTCCCAAAAGGCGCGTCCTCGCGCCGTATAACATGAATAGAGCAGGACGTGGGCAGGGCGGAGCAGGGCGTGCGGGCGGCCAGGGCGTAGCAGGACGTGGGTGTGGCCATGGTGGAGGAGGCTGTGGCCACGATGGAGCAGGCTGTGGGTGTGGTCAGGGCGGAGCTGTCGGAACCTTGGGCGGCGCTGTTGAACCCTCGGGCGTCCAGGGTGGAGCTGTCGAACCCTCGGGCGTCCAGGGTGGAGCTGTTGGACCCTCGGTCGTCCAGGGTGGAGCTGTTGAACCCTCGGTCGTCCAGGGTGGAGCTGTTGAACCCTCGGGCGTCCAGGGTGGAGCTGTCGAACCCTCGGGCGTCCAGGGTGGAGCTGTTGGACCCTCGGTCGTCCAGGGTGGAGCTGTCGAACCCTCGGGCGTCCAGGGTGGAGCTGTCGGACCCTCAGGCGTCCAGGGTGGAGCTGTCGGACCCTCGGGCATCCAGGGCGGCGCTGACCCTTCGGGTGGCCATGGTGGTGAAGACACTTCGGGTGGCCATGGCCAAGCTGGACAAGGTTTTCAGGCTCTGGTCATCCAGGGAGCTGGTGAGGGCAATTTTTAAAAATTCCCTTGAAAAAAAAAAAATTAAATCTTTGCTCTTCTGAGCAAGGATGATAATTTTCACCCTATCATCCATTTAGGGTGGTTCGTTCTTCTGTTATGGTATGTGGTAAACAGGAACAACGAGGAGACTAGGAATAACTGGAGACCGGCATTTATTTCCAAAGAACTCAGGAACCACACTTTACATAAGCGAGAACTGACAAAGACTGAATGAACTGAGGGAAACTAAATACAGAGACTGAAGACAATAATGAATAGGAGACAGGTGACATGAAGATAATTAACTAAACACAGGTGAATAAACTGAGGACAAACGAGGAGCAGGAAAACTAAATAGGACTAAACCAAAACACTAAGAAAAAGGGGGAAACAAAGAGTCAAACTGTAACAACTACACACTGCGTTCTGTAAGATGTCAGAATTCGAAAAGCTTGGAAACCACTGGTTTCATCTGTAACAATGTGTTCTATTTCAATTTTTTTTAAATCTCATTCACTGTTTAAAAGTAACTAGTGACTAAACCTGTCAAATATATGCTGTAAAGTACAAAGTACAATATTAGCCTATGAAAAGTAGTGAAGTAGAAGTATAAAGTAGTATAAAATGGAGATATTCAGGTACAAGTACCTCAAAATTAACTGAAGGTACTTTGGTTAAAACAGTCTTACCTCTTTATGGCCTCTGTCCTCGGCCAAGTCTACCTGGCTCCTACCAAGGCCTGCCTGCGCATGCAGTAGTTCATCACTCCCTTTGGAGTAGTTGTTGATGGTTACGATTTTTAACAAAGGTTGCAATAAAATTGGAATAAAAAAAAGACAGGGTCCTATGATTGCCCCACATTGGTGAAAAGATTTGTTGTTATCATCAGTAGTTTAACACTGCAGTTTACAAAGTCAAGTAAAACCAAGTGTCTTCATATCACCTTCATATAATTAATTTTACACTTCTCTCTGTTGTAGTATGTTTATATTACTGTTATTGTGTAGTAGTACAATCCAAATATTTTGACAAATTCTACTTTATGATTATTTGATTGAGTTTTTCTAGATAACTGTCAGATTTTATGTGGATGTTCATGTGGACGTTAAAGGGGTCATGAACTGGCTTTTTAAATCTTATTATATTGTTGTCTGAGGTAAACATATGACGTTCGCTTGGTTTTTGCATTCCCAAAAACATCAAAATGAATAAGTAATAGGCTATTTTGTACCCTAGTTTTGAGCCTAGCTGAAAAACGCTCGGTTTTTATGGGCGTCTCGCACTGAAGACTTGGAAGTAAACGCCCACTGCTGTGACTGGATAACAGTTTCGCATATTATAATGAGAAATTGTTTTGAAAACGTCCCAATGTTGTAAAATGGCAACCGGAATGATTCGCCCATACATGTTCGACCCAGAGTCCGTGTCATTCCTGTCAGATCCAATATAGACGGCACAGCACCGTACTTTACTCTTAATCGGTCGGCAAATCCAGTCTTGTTTACAAAACAATCCTCAGTGAAATGAAGCGAACAGACGGACAATGTTTTACCTCATCAGCTGGAGTGGAACGTCATTAAAAATAAAGTTTTCCATGCACTCCAGAGGAAGCTTATGCAGGGATTTTGACTTGAGCTCCGCCTGCGAACGGCGACGGACTTTGGACTTGAGATCCGCGAACGGCGACGGACTTTGGACTTGAGATCCGCGAACGGCGACGGACTTTGGACTTGAACTGCGCGACTGAAGCTTTGCGTACTTCTCCAACTGGGGGGCGGCGAGGTAGGCCTATGTTATTTAGCTATGCGTGCGCGAATCGGTGGGCGGGGCTAAACCGGCCGTGTTGAAGTAGGCGTTGATCTTCTTCTGCGGGGGTGGTGTTTTATTCTCTTTCACGTCATAGTTCCCCACTTTCAAAAACGAGTCGTTTGCTGAGGCTGGTGTCAATAAAAGCATTTATTGGACTAACAAGGACGTTTTCCCCAGATAGCAATGAGTCGGCGGACCGCCGGCGGCGCTCGTCAGTTGGCGGCAGAAGTCAAAATGGCGTAATCGCAAACACGTTTGACGGCGCACCGCCGGCGGCAGCCGCTTTTTAAAAGCGGTCTCAGCGGTGCGGAGCCTTTTTCCACCTTCACAGTCAGATGCTCCTTTCAGGTAACGCATAACGTTAACCTGTCTCGCCTCATCAGTGGCATCCTGGGTCGCCGGGTTCTTCCGGATGGCTCCTGTAGAAAATAAAGATCTGTCATTCTATTTGAATGGCATAAGGACATACACATTGGGGCTGCCCCCGACTAAAGATATTCCTAGTCGACTAACACTCCTGCATTTTAGCGATTAGTCGAATAATCGTTCTTTTTTCCTGACATAATTATTAGCATCAGCCAGACACCTCTCCCACAAGTGCGCTTTGGTATACGCGAGGCACGAGATCTCGTTGATCTCTCGTTGCTTTGAGGCCTGCATTTCAGCCCGATTGACGATTGAAAAGCAAACATAGAAAGACGTTTTATAACCTATCACACTGACATGACTGACACATGACAGTCTGCTCACGCGCACGGGTTTCCCGGCAGCGCGATCTGAGATTCGCTGCGACCGGCTCGTTCTGTGTTTAGTGTCCCGGTAGCGAGCGTGACTTCAGCGCAGCTGGAAAAAGTACGACTGGATTAAAACCCTCCACTGTGGATGCTCTGCTTTTTCTTCACGATGCTCTGAGACTGATCTTAGCCATGTTAGGAGGTTGTTTTTTGTTTGATTGGACTTTATTTGAGTCTGTTGGAAACTATTGGGAGAAATGGCCATGTTCTGTAGTGAAGACTTGATTTTTGAGGTAAGATAACCTGCATGTTTGTTTTTAATGTAATTAATTTGATTTGTTTATTGCATTCTCTGCATTGTATTGTGTAAACTCATTTAGTTTGCGAGCACTGTTGCGCTATTGCGACTGAGCAGCAGAGCAGTTTGGCTCAGCTTTTCAAAAATGAAAATATTAAACTAACGTTAACTGTCTGTGTGATATGCTTAAGTTGTTTTATATCTATGGATTTTATTGTAGCCAAGTAAAGTGTTGATTTGAGAGGCTATAAATGGATCAAACATGTTTAACTCGCTGTCGTCTGCTTGGTCGTCATAAAAAAATTAAAAAACATTTTTCTTAATTAACTTTATAAAGAAATGAAAATAAACTTACCGGTAAATACTTTGCCATTGAGAACAAAACATATCTGTTTTACTGACTGCAACAGGGCAGGCTGTGTATCATTTTGAGGCCCGTGCAGGGCTCTACTTTAATGTCATGTCATACACTGACTGTGCAGCCCCTGATTGCATGATTTTTTTTTTTTTTTCGACTAACTGACTGATGAAAATGTATTCGACCAAGCCCTCCTCATATCGACTAACATTTAGTCGACTATTTGGGGGCAGCCCTAATACACATCTACTTAAAGGTTCTCTAAGCGATCCTGGGTGACATCACTTCTTGTTGACGTTCGAACTATTGTCAAACAAAACGGAGGCTAGCTAGACACTCCCTCCTCCTCATCCGCGCACTAACCCCTCAAACCCCACCCCCAAACCCTTCTTGTCGTTATTGGCTGGAACAGTTTGTTATGTTTCTTAGAGCGGGTCGCTAGAGTTTGTTTTTGTAGCCGTGTGTGGAGCCTGGGGTGTCCGCAGAGACCGCGTTTTTTTACAGTGTGTTCAGGGGACAGGCAGCTAGCGGATAGTAAGGAGATGTTTGCTGTATGTGACAAAAAATGTTTTGGCCTTAAAAACGCGTGACATCGCTTAGAGCACCTTTAAATATTTAAAAAAAAAAAATCCAACTTACTTTGAACAATGGTCTTCAGGAACATGTCTCTAAAACATGCTTTATCCCCTGCTCTCGAAGTGAGCCGCTGTCATCTGAAGCTACAAAATAAAAGGCATATGGTAATTTTGGACGCACACAAAAAAGTTCAATTTAAGAAAGAGTGCATGTTCTCACCTGCTGATGCATTGCTTTCTCTCAGGGCTTGTTTTTCATTCTGGAGTCTCTGGAAATCTACATAAAAAATATATATATACACAACTAAAGGCACTATTTTCAATACTGTTAAAACACTGGACACTAATATAGGCCTAGAATATATACCTTCATAGCAGGAAACTTCATGCTGTACAGTACATGAGGTGCCAGGGGAGTCCAAGGGCCAATAACTGAGTGATCTTTCTCCCATTGTTTATTCAGGAACTCAATGAAGTTTTCATATGGGAAGCATGAGATGTTATCAAGGACACCATGATTTTTGGCATCTTGTATGAGTTGCACCAAACCAATCCATGCATGTTGTATGTGACATGTTCTTTTCCATAAAGCTTGCTGCAGTGATCAAAGAGAACCAATATTAACCACTGTAGCTACATTGTGAAATGAACTAGCAGCATACTTGTTCGGACAAACAAAATAATTTATTACACAACCTATATACATTATTATGTTTTGTTAGAAAAAAACTTAAGTTATACGTAGTCTTTCTAGATGTGAAGCTTTGGCTAACTACTGTAAGTAGCTAATTACATTTCTACATGTAACAGTTACTAGCAACATTGCTTAACCTCAGTGTGTCCTGTAACAAAGGCAAAACAGCATGTGTTAGCTAATACTTGCTAACGTTAGCCACTCTAGATACTGGACTAGCAGCATACTGCAAAAACAAAGATTACTAACTTGGATATTTTAAAAATATTAATTAAAACAATGTAAACATAATATTGCGTTACACAAAAGGGAAACATATACTTACTTAAACGACGGTAGTCGATGACTTTGCTAGCTAGCAAACTGTAGCCTGTAGTAACTTCGGCAATCTTCTTCTTCTCTTGATTAATGGCGGATTGTAAGTTGTAACCAACTTGTAGGTGCATACCGCCAGCGACTGTACAGGAGTGTGTAACGCCACGCTATTTAAGTGTTCTAATCTAACTGCGGCAAATCCATAACCAAAGCCCGTCAACTGATGCGCAATGTGCGAGCCGCGAGCCACGAGCCAGCCTCAGGGGTTCCAGTGCGTCATCGAGCCCTGTTTTAGCCCCTTCCAAAAAATCCTGAACACACCAATGGTGCAAAACTGTGTCTAACTCCACAATCCAGTAACGTTAGGCTACTTCACAGTTTACAGTCTTTGTAATGGGTTTTAGCAATACATTTTTAACATGTATAATGTGTTTAGATTTTTTTTAATTGCCTTTAAAAAATAATCTGCTAAATTGTTCATACCATGAATTAAATATCTATTTTAAAATCTAATCAGAAAGATATTTATTGCCAAGTAAGTTTATTGCCAAATAATTTTTGGTTTATTGGTGCATGTCTCAAATGTGCATCAATCAAAGAAATGTAAAAATGTTTTACCTGCATACAATAATTAAATATATTTTACATAGCCTATATTACTGTATGATCTTCAGAGTTTCAAAGTAATTTAAAATGTCATTTCCTAAACCTTATAATGGAATCAAGAGTCAAATCTGTTATAGCCTAAAAAACCCTAATGGCTTAGGAGCAAAAAAATAAGCCATGGCTGGTCGATTTTGAGAGTAGAAATCCTTGTATTTCAAAGCGGCTTGCCGCCAGCCGGCCGCGGTCCATTAGACGGAGGCAACCGCCAGAGAAAATGAAGCCAGCGGCCCCGCAAAAAATGGGCGTGACGAATTCGGCGGCAAACGTAAGCTCCCCGCCAGCGAGACGCACCTATAGCCGACAGCTTAGGGCCGGCGGCAAAACGAAGCTGTGCGGATATTTTTTGCTATCTGGGTCAGTTCTGAAACTTATATTCTTACAGGATATTCTTATAATATGATGACCTCTTAGATGTCAAAAGCTCAAGGAAAATTTGATTTCTCAGTTCATCACCCTTTAAAACATCAGCATAACTAACAGCAGCAAAATAAATAAAATACTGAAGATCAAAAATAAGTAGATCCACATAATACAACGTATGTCTACATAGTATAGCGTATTGAAAAGAACGGTTAGTGAAAATTGCAACAGTGCTAGAGCTAGATGTCCAATGGTTTCAAAATCAACCTATAGTGTACAGTGAGGTTAAATTGACACCTAAAGGTGTAACGTTATGAAATACATTGTTTAATTTTGGTGGGCAAAACGTAACGTTATGCCTGTCCATAACCTTTTCGAGTAACGTTAACATTACCAGCCACTTTAGCTGTCTAGACGAAAAGTACTGAAACAACAGACATGTGGGATTAACTTACTTTGGTTCCCTAGATGGAAATATTAACACAAATGCCCAGAACTAACAGTACATGATGCAATAAGTCAAGATAGGCCATTCCAAGCGATACCATCAGACATTTGGCCCTGGGTGGCTAGTAACGTAACGTTAGCTTAAACAAGAAGAACGTAACATTAACATTAATTTTAAGCTAGCAAGTCAGATCGTTAAGATTTTAGCTGAACTAAGCTGGACACTGCATCAACCCATTAACGTTACATTACATACTGTTTCCTCAACTTACAGTTATTATCATTATTTTGATTGATCACGAAAACCTGTTACTTACGGTTTGCTGCGAGTTTGCTACAGTTTGCCTTCAATTTCCTGACGCCATGCTGCTCATGTTCTATGTGTGTGTCATAGACTGTGTGTGCTTGCACCGCCACCTGCTGGTGTGGCTAATTAACTGCTCTCACACGTACGCCTTACAAATCTCTTTTTGCAGATCGCAGCGGTACAGAGTGGACAAAAATCGTGAGATATTTGTGTATATGTTTATTTACAGATCTCCGCAGTACACATTGGACAAAATTCCACAAATGTGTAAAAAGGAACTTACAAATGTAACATGACCCACAAATTCACAGAAAGTAATCTGCAAATGTGTAAAAACAGATTTGTGTTGTACACATCACCCTGTATTTTTGTGGATATGATTTTACGTATCACAAATGTAAATATACACATTTGTAGATTGTCTTCTGTGGGTTACAAATATTAAAGTCCAATTAATTCTTCCATAGCCGACCAGCCCTCCTGTTTATGCGGGATGCATTTCATTATGTTTAAACAAAAAAAAAACGACATTTAGGCTACTTGTATCTTTAAAGTCCATTTTTTTAGAAGGAAAAAGCTCAGTATAAAAGAATAAGCAAAAAAAAAAAAAGATTTCACATATAAAAAAGAAATATAACACAAAAACAAGGTTAGGTTATATAAAAATAAAACATTCATAAATTATTTTATTATTAACATATTACCGTCTTCAGTGAACTCATTTATAGTTATAAATGCAAATGATAATAATATTATTATTATTATTAGCCTACATAGCTTTTATCCAAAAAAAGGAACAAGCAATTCGTCAAATGTCAGTCATAATATAGGTTAGACAATAATAATACAGGGCAAAGATTATCACAAAAAAACACAGAGTGTGTGTGTGAGCGCGCACTATGGAGGCGCGGGCGTGAACACTTGCATTTTACTATCAACAGCGGAAACAACTTAAAATACTCTATAATTTCTGGTACAGAAAAAAATAATACATCATTCGCAACTACTTTTATTTGTCCAAACTCACAATAACAAGAAAACGTTGTGCTTTTGTAAATTAAAAGAAAACAATAAAACAAAAACAATAAATAAAACAAAACAAAATGGAAATGTTCAAAAAGAACTGATGCTCACACTGAAAACATTTCAACAAGTTTAATATTTGAAAATCAACAAACAAAAAATACAATTAGCAGCTATATGCACTTTTTTAAGCATAAACATTATATTAACATTAACATGGAGCCCTGAGAGTGAGAGGTAGGCTATAAGTTTTCCTAGTGCAGGTATTAATGAACAGTACCTTAAATAAGAACATTAAAATGCACACATAAAAACAACACAAGTAAAGCAATGTGCATGTAATAACAATACAACCATATGTAAACCAATCAAATGAACATCAATGATTGATTGTATGTCCGTTCTCTTCTTCTAAAGAAAAAAGTGCAGCTGATCTAACATCCTGTATCATATAGCCTATGCATATTTGTTCACTTGAGATTGAAATGTCTTTATGTCTATAATATTTAGCCTGGATGCCAGCCCGAACCCCGCCCACAACATTTTTTGGTCGGGAAGTTCGGTCTGGACTCGATCCATTGAGGAGTAATTATGATCAGCCAAAAAATGGTCGGACCAATCAAATTGCCAGGGCGGGCTTTATACGATGATGGACAGATAATCCATCCAATAACGTAATCATCACGTCCTCAAACGTATTTTTTCTTTCAAAAATGCTTTTCGTGTTTGCATGCAAGTAGGCCTACTCCGCGAATGCTTAAGTTCTTTTTGCAACACCGGCAAAGATTGTTAACACTCCTTATTTTTTTTCATACTTTTTCCAGAGTTCTGTTTGATAACTATGCATTGCTCAACATACGTCACTTACTGCGTTCCTCTGATTGGTTGTCGGTCTATCCAATTGAGTGCAGAGTTGTTGTTTTTCCTGGTTCGGTTAAGACACGCCTCATAGTCAAAGCCCTATGGACCAGTATCAGACTCATGTTCTGACCAGAATATGAGTATGACGAAGTCAGGCTATATAATATTCTAAATATTATCAGCATTAATAATGTTATTACTAAATACTTATTGCATATATATGACTGGATATTATAATTATTAATATTAATAAATAATAAATCACTTTCTCTCTAGATAGTAATTTAGTATTAATACTACTGTAATATTGTTGTAGTGATCACATTTTCTTGACGATTGTTTTGGACACTGTAACTTGTATAATGGATTTATAAACCGGTAACTTAAGATTTAAAAACATTAAGTTAATCACAATTCAATATTTCATGTCCCTGAAATTATTTGTGGTAAAAATAAAAAATAAAACTGTGTAATAAGTTTACTATGAATAAAAACAATACATTACCCAGCTACATCACCCTTATAGTTTGAATATGTTCGTTGGCTCAAATCCACTTGCTGTAAAACTTTTCTCTTCGCAGAAGCTTTGCAATAATTACAAGTGAGATAATTAAATAATTCATCTCCAATCAATATTTTTTGTCTAATTATTTGCCCAAGTTAGTTGTGGTATTAAGGTAAAAGTTAACTTGCCTTGCATTTGCTATAACAGTGGGTGATTGTCACATAGATGACTTAGCAGATACTAACCGCCAGGACATTTTATTGTGGTTTATCGAGAAAACGGTAATCGTCCCATCCCTACAAGTGGACTATATTAGTGAACTAATGTAGGAAATAGTGAATGAGGATAGGATTTTGAACTGTCGACTTTGTCGATTTTGAGTGTCGACTTTGAGCACTGTTAATTCACAGTATATTCCTGTAGGCTACTTTCCTCGAAAACGACAAATATCACCTAGAATGCATTTCTTCTACGGTATATTACTGTTTTAATGGAAAACAGCATGTTGCTGTAAAAATGTTGCCTTTTTTTACAGTGTACCAGCTGTTTGTTTTAGTCCTTAAAAATGATTTATTTAAAAACAAATATCTCCTATAGCTTTGAACTTTGAGCGTTGTAACTTTGCAGATGTTGTTTATGCTCAAACAGCAACATTTCACATTAACTAAAGTTATTATAAAGTGAAATCATATTCAACCACCCCTTTAAAGCTCTGATTTCAGAGAGAAGCGCAGAGAGCTGCTATTTGATTTGCACTCATTTCATTCATAAAGTTTACACACATTAATTTCACACGGACATTATTGTGTAGTGAATTTGGACATTTACGTATGTTTAGACAAATACGTATCATCTCCATCTCTTGTTTCTTGTACCTTGACAGACCCAAAAGAGAAGAAAATGATTCCCCAAAAACAGAGAAATGTTGCCCAAATGGTTGTGGATGAGTACCAAGACTCAGAGGCAGCTTAAAGAAATGGATGAAGAAAACAAAAAATTGAGAAATGACAACAAGCAACTGAGAAAAATGCTCATTCAAGGCATGTATTACAGTTGCTTCCTGTTGTGGTGAATCAGCTATCAAACTGTTTAGTGGTTTAGATTTGAACTTAACCTGGTTTATTTTTTAATGTCTTTGCACTTAAGAACTGCCATTCTGTTTCAATGTTATTATTTAAAGGACAACTCCGGCGCAAAAGGAACCTTTGGTCTAATTACACATTGGTACATAGTTAAGCGTTCTCTGAGATTTGTTTTCATGATTATCGAATGTAAAGAGTTTTATCTATAAAAACGGTTTAGCTTATAACGCGCGTATATATACATAGAGTAATGTCTCAGCATTTATGATTCGACTGATCGAGACTGTTTTCCAAAGATGGCTTCTTCCTGTATAAGCGAAGTGGACTGTCTTTATAAAATATCTTCTTATTAAACTCTCTGTATACTTACAACATTCTTCTCAATGCTTCAGTTTTCAGGTAAGGACCCTCATAATGCTACCGTGTTAGTGTTGGGCTATTTTGAGCCTTGTTAGTGGTAGTAACTAGCAATTTTTATTTCCATTACTCTATGCCCAATATACTAGCGTTATAAGCTAAACAGTTTTTATAGATAAAACTCTTTACATTCGGTAATCATGAAAACAAATCTCAGAGAATGGTTGACTATGTACCAATGTGTAATTAGACCAAAGGTTCCTTTTGCACCGGAGTTGTCCTTGAACTTGGTATGTAAATTTGAGACAAAAATAATAATAATTGATCATAGTTCATAATTATTGGTAATTGCATTATTATCAAGTATATGACAAGAAACCTGAAACATTCATCCTCTTGTAAGGAACCTACATAATAATAATAATATACATAAAATGTATTAAAGGGGGCCGGAAGGCCAATTTAGCTCAAAGGGAATGACTCATCAATTTGCAATGAATCTTAAGCGAATCACTATGGAACCGAGCAAATGACTCGTTTAGAGTTCATTTGAACGGGCCGTAATTTTAACCTTGGCAACAGATATAAATATCCAATCTATAGTGAAACACTATGTATTAGCAAGGTAACTTTAGATCGACAGTACTAGACAATAAATGTGTAAGCACAACACAAGGCAAATATCTTTTCAAATATAAACAAGACTTTATTGATTATTCTAAACACATAAAACTAAGGTCTACACAATCACACACACACACACACATTCATACACGACGCAGAGGGAGAGAGAGAAAGAGTGAGTTTTCAGAGTGAGAGGCACTTTGTAAGACATGACCTGAACGAACCATCAAGCATTAATTTAAACCTTCGTTTCTTAGACAGGTTATTCAATTTACATTTAAAAGCACCAGTTCAGCTAGAGTCTGGAGTAGCCTACTTGCTTGTCTTTTTGCGTTGCTTAGGGAATTCCCTTTCTCGGGTCTGAGGGGTTTCCCGGCCGGGTCCGTGTGGTTGTCTTGGAAGTGCCTGGAGGCTGGATGGAAGTTTCTGAACCGCCGGTCACGTGATGTGTTGGCGGATGGAGAGTCTTTACAGTTCGAAGCGCGTTGCAGGAGAGACGTTAAACGAAACTTTGCAGCAAAACTTAACTTAGAACCGAGACTTTTACGGAAAAGAAAATAAAGGAAAAGGAAGGAAAGAATGAGTTTGATGGCTTGAATGAGCTGTTTTAACTCCGATCTTGATGGGTTTGTCTGCTGGTCTAATTGGTCTGGTCGATGTAGAAGCGTACGAACATGAACACTCTCTTGCTGTTTTTTGATAGAGAGAGGCACCAACTTAATTTAACACAGAACCGACTCAAAACCGAACTGAACCGAACCGAAAACTGAACTGCTCTCTGAACTGAACTGAACTGCTTTGTTCGGGTCTTTAACTTAAAGTTAGTCCAACCTCTTTTGGAGAATTCTGACCAATGAGACAATGGCATCATTTTAAGAGGTGGACTAGTTCCTACTTATCGTAAATCATGCGTTATCTGTGATCTCCTTGCTTTCCAGCACTAAGCAGAGAGAACAAGAGGCCAAAGTTTAGACATTATTACTATTATAAGAATACAGAACATTTTACACAGATTTCACTAAAGCCATCTTTTGAATTAAGAATATATTAGCATAATGATAGGAAACACGACACACTTTCATTCAAGCATCTCATAGTTATGACAATCAGATGACATATATGATCTAAGCAGAATAGACACATACAGGGGTTGTAAACACAATATATAATTATGTTATGTTATATAGTTTTGATTATAGGTCAGTCAAGAAATGTTCTGGGATGAGTTTTAGTGGATTTGAAATTTAAAGTCTGTGTAAGTCTCTTACGCTCCGAATGAGAGCGTGGTCTGTTTTACATCTGTCCGGTGGTGATGCTGAGGGAGGTCAAAGGTGGTCAGGCCCCTTTTTACCATTTCTGACAACGTTCTTCCTGTTTTAGGCTTATCTCTGAGGCCTGCGGGGCCATAAAAGTCCTTTCTGAGGGGGTTTCTAGACAATTTGGAGCCAGTCTTGTGACGTTGGAATGTGTTCAGATCTGGATAGCTGAATCACATTTGAATGAATCCCATGAGAGATTAGAAAGATTCATTTGTGTTTGGTTCACCCTCAAATTCTCTACACTCTGTAACATGCATGAGCATATGTACACATAGGAGGTAGATAAATCGGTATAAGCTAGGCCTATTTGTTTATCATATCATATCTTTTTTTTTTTTTTTTTTTTTTTTGCTAGAGCTACCAAATATGATAAATGGCGTGAAAATGGCCCTGAAGTCTCAGTGTACGTCAATGTCGTCATCAGTCAGCTCTGACTTTGAAGGTGGACGATGTTTGCCACAGAGTAATACAGAGCCCTCCCCACCGAAAGCAGTGTCTAAAGAACAGGTAGTGTACTAGTTTATTCTGGTCGATAAAGAATGCACTTTTCAATAAACCATTTGGTAATCAGTATCTATATAAAACTATTGCAGCAGCCCTTGGCAACACTGCATAATACATTTTTTTGTACTCTTCATAAAAACAGGTGTAAATTTCTCCTGGATCCAATGTATTTGTTGACAGACTGGCTTGGGCTGTGGCCCAGAATGCAAACTCCGCCTCCTGTTTTGTGAGAACGCTCCTGACGGCAGTGTTCCCAATTGATGTGCTACTTGTGAGCAATCTTCAAGGAACATCCAGGGATTCTGGGCCACAACCCCAGGCTCTTGACAAATTGAAAGTTGAAGCTATCTACAGTAAGTTTCAAATCAGTTCAGAGTATTGTAATTATTGAGAGTGAGTACCTTTGATCAATATTATATTGCTGCACTACAGGGTTTAATTAGGGGTTCGACCACCCCATGCTGCAGCTGATATGTTGATAACTTGATATGTTGTCCTGAACTGTGGGCCACCTTGCTTTCTAACAACAGCAATGTTTTGCTTTTTATTTATTTGTCTCACAGGAGCAATGTTGCAAAAGTGGCCTCATGTGGTGCCCTCCAGCATTAGTGCAGCCATCAATGCCAAACTTACTGAAATTAGAGTGAAGAAGAACAGAAAAACATCCAGAAACCTTAACGCTCTTTGATGATTGATGCCCATGATAGTGTGTTGAAGGTATTTTGTTGTTGTTGATGGGTTTTTTCTTTATTTTTCTGAGCAAAGTTCAGTTTGCTATCAAGTTGTAATTCTTAATTACTCATGTGGAGTATAATTTGATTTTTGTTACTTGTTATTTTTTTATTTAAATAAAATTGTTTTCATAGCAAATTTGTGCAAGTCATTAACTGAAATCATATATGATTAGTATATGCAGAAGCAGTGGCGGTTCTAGGGGGAGGCCAGGGGGGGGGCCAGTGCCCCTGTGACAAAAAGCTTGGCCCCCCTTGTGGCCCCCCTAAATGTGGAGTTTGAATTTTTTTTTACAAAACTATTTGTTAAATTGCTATCGTTGTTATCTTTGTATGCGTATTATATTTTATATTTTATCTTTGTGGATTTGCATTTTCACGTGACAATTCGCATCACATTCGCGGGAATCGGAGCAGAATAACGTCTGTCTCCTGCACGCGAGAAAGCACAGCAAAATCCCCAGTGTTAAATGAACTCTCCTGGTGTACATATAGGAACACGGATTTTGCTGTGAGGAGAGAAAATGTCAGTTCAGTCGTAAGTTCATTCTTTATGTGCGTATGGGCTATGCGATGTGTATAATTGTCTATTATGATATTGTAATCATTGTTGTATGAGGCACTGTGAGCTGACATCGCTTGTCTATCGTCCTTTCACTGATGTGTGCAGTTCATATGTAGGCTACTGTATGTCCCCAAATTAGTTTTTGTCTTATATTTATATCATATTATGTTCTTATATTAGAATATCACATCGGCAAGTGTGCCGTTTTCCCGTGCACAATTGCAACTGTGATATGAATGTTATACAACAGTTAAATTAACAATAAGTTAACATTGGGAGTTACTTTTTAGACACAATATTGTCAATATTGTTTGTTTTCCCTTTATTTCGCCGACTAGAATTTCAAAATGAAACCGTAGCAGAGTCTCAATGCAACACAGCGATGATTTATTGACTGAAATCCGCGTTTTGAACGAATCACTTGCTTCTTTCCCAAATGAATCAGCCGTTTGAACGAATCGGTTGAATGAATGAATCCCTCTTACAGGGACTTGGCGCCGCCTACTGGTAGTTTTAGTTTCATAAATTTGAAAGTATCCTTTCATTAAAACGTTAAAACAATTAGAAATCATTTCATATTTAAATATTGATTAAAAAAATCATAGCTTTATTTATGCAATTGTAAATGGAGTGTAAATATATTAATGCCACTTCTGTGCCACCTCTGCACTGCAAAGATGGATTTTGATTGAATTAATTAATTTGCTGCACTGATAAAAATGATTTTGTGGTGAAGTAAATACTACAGAAAAAAACAATGTAATTTACATGAAAAAGTTAGTTCAGGCAAGAATTTAAAAAAATAAGTAAATTCTATAGTAGTACTCAATTCAATCGTGTAGAAATGAAAGCGTAAATATCAACATTATAAAATTAAGTAAATTTACTCAATATTTCTGATACTGGAGTTCCCATCATGCACTGGGTCTTGAATAATTAATGAGGTTGATTTTTCACTGTTTTCCAGCTGTATTTACACTATTTAATCAATGCTTTTGTTGTTAGGTTTAGTAACTTGCCATTTTGTGACATTTGGTGTTCATTTTCTACTTAAAATTACACATTCAAACACAAAATGATCCATAAAATGTTACCGTCATTGTACATTGTCTACCAAGTATTGAGGTCTCTGTGTTCACACATACTACTTCTAAAGGAAAGATATGGTGATACACACTATATCTAATTGTATTGATTACTTAGATGTTTCTAAGTAAATCACATACTTAAAATGTGTAGTTTAATTCAATGTTAGAGTGAAATGTAATACTAAGAAAACTTAAACCAAATAGATATTACTCAGCTTTTTAAATAAGTAAAACTTACTTAATTTCTTTTGTTACTTTCACTTAGAGGTGTGTGATACCGCTAGATTTGGTATCGATCCGATACCAAGTAAATACAGGGCCAGTATCGCCGATACCGATACCGATATCGATACTTTTTAATAATTAAGGTGGATGCGTCTTCAACCTAAATCTAAATGAATTTTCATGACTTTTAATTTGTTTTTGTGATTTGCATTTTGGGTTATTAATCAGTTAAAATCAGTACTACAAAAGCTTTTGTTCAGAAACAACTTTTGGTTACTTCTGTTCTATTTAAATAAACAAAGTTACAAAATTATTACTTCACAAATATAAAAAAATGTAAAAACAAATTCTCTTTTCAAGTAGCATGTTAACAAAAAATGTTTCTCCTCTTTAGTGCACTTTTCAGGGTTTTTTTCTTAAATAAACAAAGTCACAAAGTTTTACTTCACAACAAATATTATAAAAAAAATGTAAAACAAATTCTCTTTGTAAGATATAATGAGAATAAAATAACATTTCTCCATTTTAGCGCACTTCTTTTCAGGATTTTTTTTTCTTAAATAAACAAAGTCACAAAGTTTTACTTCACAATAAATTATAAAAAATGTGAAACAAATTCTCCTTGTAATAAAATATAATGAGAATAAAATAATGTCATCTCTCCTCCTCTCTCCGTTTCTGCAGCTCTGCATTTTCTGGTCTGTGATTTTTCATATGTTTGTACAAATTAGTTGTATTGCCACTGTATTTTAAAGACTTTCTATAAATGGTACAAGTCGCTGTTGTCTCATTTTCGGCCTGAAAATACAGCCATACAACACTCCTCTTTCTCTCTGCTGCCATTCTCCGTCTCTGACTGTGCTGCTGTAGACTAGAAATGCACGGTTGCGCGCGCGACTGCTGGTGGTAGCGGTAGCGCGCTAGTGGTGAGTCACGTGACGGTACAACACAGGAGAGGGGGAAAAGAGCAGAGCACTCTTCGGAGGAGGATTACAGAGAGCTTGCTAAGTTGCTCTGCTCTGTGACAGCAGCAGCATTTTGACAAACACGGTCAGGTAGCAAAAGGAGAAAAACTGAAACTTAAGTATCAATATTTTCACGTTGGTATCGATCAATACCGATACCAACGTTGGTATCGATATTATCGATATTAGTATCGATCTGCCCACCTCTACTTTCACTTAATTTAGTTAAGTAGAGTTTACTTAATTCTATGTGCAAAAACTTGCCTTGATTAAATTAAGTAAATTTTACTTATTGTTTTTTTCAGTGTGGTAACAGTGGTAGGCTACTGTTAAATTATTGTATAATTAAGTACTATTGTATAAATGATTGTATAATTTGAATGTTAGTATTTGACATAAAAGGTGATGCATAACTCTAAATAAGTTTAGAAAAAATGTCCATATATAGGTGAAAATACCCCTGGAAATCAATTTAAGGTGGCAAATATTGCCCCTTAATTAAAAAATGTATTTCTGTCACTGCTGTGAACTGACCACTGCATAGAATATGAAAAATATTAATATCTTTGTGAGTCAGCTGTCAACAACAGGCCTAAACCAGCCAGGGCACCAGAACAAAAACACAATCAGTAAAATATCATCTAATTATTATCAACAAAACGTTGAAAATATTGAAATATATTTTTGTCAATATTGCACACCCCTAATGTACGGTATTAATTTTCATTTCTTTAGGTCTTAAAAAGCCTTAAGTTTGACTTTAAAAAGTTTGCAGGAACCCTGTACGGTTAGACATAGTTACCTAGAAAGTCAGTTATTTTCAGTAAATGAATTAATAAGCTTCTTGGTCATTGCGTTTGCTCTATAGTTCTCAAAATGAAGAGAAAGAAGGACACCATGTCTATTACAGTTACTGTGACTAATACTGAATATGTAATGCAAATGTAAAAATATAATGGAAATGCAAATACATTGTTGAACGATTATAAACATGGTATTTTGCCTGTTAATGCCTGCAGCAGTGCAGAAAATGATATGACAACAATAAGGTCTAAATGTAACTGGCCCCTCTAACAGTACAACTGGCCCCAGCTTGGCCCCCCCAGTTGAAATGGGCTAGAACCGCCACTGTGCAGAAGGTGTTGTATTATTGAATGAAAATCATGTTTTATAAATAATTATACATATAGTAATATTATAGGTGTAATATGAGGAATTAGTTGTACACAAAACTCAAATTGAAATCTGAAACATGAAATCTGTATGAAATGCATATAAACAAACTACATAAAATATATATAAATCCTATATAACATTACTTTGATTAGCATATGATTCAATATAAGAACTTTATATGATTTGTATATGAATTTCAGCTGTTTTATACTAATACCATAAAACGTTGCATACTTTTGTCATGTAAAACTCATAAGATTCAATATAAGAACTTTATATGAATTTCAGTTGTTTTATACTAATACCATACACCATTGCATACTTTTGTCATGTGAAACTCATATAAGACTTTTTACAGTATTCATATATGACGCAAAAATCCCCTATAAGTTGTATGTGTGCTATTTAGTATGAAAGGGGCCATAATCGGTCTGATTTTTTATAGGACATGTATTGAGCTTACATAAAACATAGAAGGTAATTCTGGCAGATTTAATTAAGGAAGATATATGGTTGCTGTATATGAACCATGCAGGTTATTTTCATATGGGTAGTGAAGGGAGCTGAAAGAGTTACAATGCCGTTCTGATTTAGAAACTGTAGACAATAAACTAATTACATCCAAGGTAATATTAGGAAATGTTATATAATCTAATCAGCATAGGGAATGTTAATAAAGAAATTTTCTAATTTACAGCAGGCTAAAGAATGGCCTAGTTTCACAGTCAGGGCTTAGATTAAACCATTTGACCTTATCTCAAGGGTGTACAAAACATTTGCACTGGCATATTTTAAGATGTCACTGCGAGTTGTTTTCATTTAAAACAGCTCAAACATGAATTTTAGTCTGAGGCTTAAGCGTCTGTGAAACCGGTACAATGAGTTATTAAAATCTCATTTCAGCCATACAACCCTGACAAAATACCACAATCAACCACAAACAACATGATACAAGTAGGGGAGAAAGGGGTAATGTGAGACATCGGGTAATGTCAGACACCCCCTGCATCTAGGCAACGGAACACATTTGTGGTCATGTGACCATTATGTTATGAGGGACCATTAGTCCCTCAAATTTTTCCTTGGCCATGAAGGAGAGGACCTCATAGTGCTGTGGTAAGCATGTTTATTTCACAAAAATATTTTTTTTTGCATGTAAAAGTACATTTTCTTGCTGTCAACTTAATCATCTGTTGTGCCAAAGCAAATTGATTCAGGTAGAAAAAGTTACATCATACATATTGATAAAATACCAACATATAAAACCATGTGATGATGCAAGCTGAAGATTAGCCTGAATTTCTAAGAGCGATCGTTTTTTTCTAAAATGTGGCGTTGGGGTAAAGTGAGACATGAGTCAAGTTAAGTTTAGTCTTAAACATATTTTAATGTAATATTTCATTTTTAAATGTCATAAACATTGTAGAAAAGCCATCTTGCCAAGGCAATACACCAGGAAGACAACCTAGGGCAAAACACCCCTCAATGAGATGGAGAGTGCAGCCGCTGAGGTCAAGGAAGGAAAGTCTATAAGAGCAACTGCAAGA
This sequence comes from Chrosomus eos, assembly GCA_036326025.1. Taxonomy (NCBI): domain Eukaryota; kingdom Metazoa; phylum Chordata; class Actinopteri; order Cypriniformes; family Leuciscidae; genus Chrosomus; species Chrosomus eos. The sequence continues at coordinate 36,597,119 of CM070838.1, forward strand.
GATAGAAATATTGACAAGTCAAGCCTCTTAAGATTCATAAAGAAAAAAAAAAGGGGAAGTAAAATCAGTAGCTTGGGGTGCAGTAGCTGAGGCAAAGAGAATTTTCACAGATGAGATGGAGGAGGAGCTTGCCAAACACTTGAAACAACTAGCTGAACAGTTCCATGGCCTTCCTCCAGTTAAGTGCCGTCAAATGGCATTTGAATATGCAGAGAAAAACAATATCCCTGTCCCTGCCAATTGGACAAAGACAAAATGTGCAGGTAGGCTAGGGTGTGCAAGAGATCACATGATTCTGTAGGTTAACTAAGGCCAACTGATCTTGCCACAAAGCTAAATCTTATAGCTAATAATGAACTGTCTACTTTAGGTGAAGATTGGTTTGGCAGCTTCCTAGCATGTCGCCATCTCTCTGTCCGAACTCCAGAGGCAACATCCCTGGGAAGGACTACAGTCTTCAATAAAACTACAGTTGGGGAGTTCTATGACAATCTGGCTGTAGTGATGGACAGGTGACATAATTAATTCTTTAGTTGCAAATGTTTTATGGAGGCTTTACCTGTAAGATTTGATTTTGATTCTAATAAGGGTCTTCCCTTGCCTCTCATTTTTAACAGGCATACATTCCCTCCACACATGATATACAATGTGGATGAAACAGGCGTCTTTACAGTACAAAAGCCACAGCAGGTAGCCTAAGTTACGTGTGATACACTAGAGAGCACCAGACTGATACTGAGTGTCTTGTGATAATGACTATTCACAGATAAGTGGCTATTCACGAAAAAATGAATGGACTGAAAAGAAATACAATGTACATTTAGACCAGTAGTAGCCTACTGATTGCAGATGCCATTGATTCTAAACTTTCTATTTGATTCAGGATGTGACAGAGAAAGGAAAAAAGCAAGTTGGTTCAGTCACATCGGCTGAGAGAGGAGAACTGGTGACTGTGGTGTGTGCAGTGAATGCTGCTGGGAATACCATACCTCCCATGTTTATCTTCCCCAGAGTTAAGTTTAAGGACTGCTTCATGATAGGTGCACCTCTAGGAGCCAAAGGTACCTCCACCAGAACGGGATGGATAAATGAAGACATCTGGGCTGAGTTCCTTGATCACCTGATACAGCACACTAACTGCACCCCTGACAGTCCCATGCTGCTAATCCTGGATAATCTTAAGGCTCACATCTCACTCAAGGCAGTAGAAATAGCCAAGAGCAACGGTATTGTTCCCTCCCACCCCACACATCCCATCGCATGCAGCCTCTCGACGTGACCATGTATGGCCCGTTCAAGAACCAATACAGCCGAGCTCTTGATGGGTGGATGAGATCCAACCCTGGCAAAACAGTCTCGATCTACCAGATTGCAGGACTTGTGAATGAGGCCTTTATGTCAGCAGTGACACCACGCAACATCACTTCTAGATTTAGGTCCACTGGGATTTTCCCATATAACCGAGAAATTTTCCCTGAAGAAGCATTTGCACCATCCATGGTGTCAGACCGGCCAAACCCTGAGCTGCAGCCTGCCACTGCAGATTATCTGAATGGTCCACCCCCTGCAGATGAACCACCCGCTGTAGATAATTCACTCTCTGATGCCAATACATCCACTGCGCATGGTCCACATGAATGTGCTTCGCCAGCAGACTCAGATGTGCCGCGTGTTCCCAGCCGACCTGGATATGTGTCTCCTCGTGAAATCCTACCACTTCCCAAATGTCCCCCGAGAACACAAACCAAACGAAAGCGTGTGAAGACAGCCATCCTAACTGATACTCCTGAGAAGCAGGCAATTGAAAAGGCTTATAAAGAAAGACAAAAGAAACTGGCAGGGAAAAAACAAAATAGCAAAGAAAATGGAAAACCGAAAAAGCAACCAAAAAGAGAATCATAGTTAGCAGCTCTGAGGAGAGTGATGTCCCTGTTCCAATTGATAATGTGTCTGACGAAGAGAGTTCTGAGGATGAGAGAAGGGATCCAGGAAACACTGTGACTTTGTCATAGTTAACTTTGCAACCAAACACAGGAGTGTCCGTTACATAGGCATGGTTGAGAAAGTAGAGGACGACGAAATACTTGCACAATTTCTCAGAGGAATCCAGGGAAAACGAAAGAGTGGGAGGAAAATGATGTGGTGAAGAAGCTGCCTCAACCTAATAGGCCTGGAGGAACCACACAGAGAGAGAAACTCTTCATGTTTCCCTATAACCTTAAGGGCTGGAATGTAGAGTAGGCCTAGTTGTAGAGTATAACAGTAGTCTGATGTTCTAATCCAGGTGTGTCTAGTCCTGTGTTCTGAGTCCCAGGCTGTTCTAGCTGGTTCTGATTATCCTTTGTTCTGACCCCCAGACACTAGCTGGCTCTAAGGGTCCTGTGTTCTGACCCCCAGACACTAGCTGGCTCTAAGGGTCCTGTGTTCTGACCTCAAGACAATAGCTGGCTCTAAGGGTCCTGTGTTCTGACCCCCAGACACTAGCTGGCTCTAAGGGTCCTGTGTTCTGACCCCCAGACACTAGCTTGGTCTAAGGGTCCTGTGTTCTGACCCCAAGACACTAGCTGGCTCTAAGGGTCCTGTGTTCTGACCCCAAGACACTAGCTGGCTCTAAAGGTCCTGTGTTCTGACCCCAAGACACTAGCTGGCTCTAAGGGTCCTGTGTTCTTACCCCAAGACAATAGCTGGCTCTAAGGGTCCTGTGTTCTGACCCCGAGACCTCGAGCTGGCTCTAAGGGTCCTTTGCTCTGACTCCCATACACTAGCTGGCTCTAAGGGTCCTGTGTTCTGACCCCAAGACACTAGCTGGCTCTAAGGGTCCTGTGTTCTGACCCCAAGACACTAGCTGGCTCTAAGGGTCTGTGTTCTGACCCCCAGACACTAGCTGGCTCTAAGGCCCTGTGTTCTGACCCCAAGACACTAGCTGGCTCTAAAGGTCCTGTGTTCTGACCCCAAGACACTAGCTGGCTCTAAGGGTCCTGTGTTCTGACCCCAAGACACTAGCTGGCTCTAAGGGTCCTGTGTTCTGACCCCAAGACACTAGCTGGCTCTAAGGGTCCTGTGTTCTGACCCCCAGACACTAGCTGGCTCTAAGGGTCCTGTGTTCTGACCTCAAGACAATAGCTGGCTCTAAGGGTCCTGTGTTCTGACCCCCAGACACTAGCTGGCTCTAAGGGTCCTGTGTTCTGACCCCCAGACACTAGCTTGCTCTAAGGGTCCTGTGTTCTGACCCCAAGACACTAGCTGGCTCTAAGGGTCCTGTGTTCTGACCCCAAGACACTAGCTGGCTCTAAAGGTCCTGTGTTCTGACCCCAAGACACTAGCTGGCTCTAAGGGTCCTGTGTTCTTACCCCAAGACAATAGCTGGCTCTAAGGGTCCTGTGTTCTGACCCCCAGACCTCGAGCTGGCTCTAAGGGTCCTTTGCTCTGACTCCCAGACACTAGCTGGCTCTAAGGGTCCTGTGTTCTGATCCCAAGACACTAGCTGGCTCTAAGGGTCCTGTGTTCTGACCCCAAGACACTAGCTGGCTCTAAGGGTCCTGTGTTCTGACCCCCAGACACTAGCTGGCTCTAAGGTCCTGTGTTCTGACCCCCAGACACTAGCTGGCTCTAAGGGTCCTGTGTTCTGACCCCCAGACACTAGCTGGCTCTAAGGGTCCTGTGTTCTGACCCCCAGACACTAGCTGGCTCTAAGGTCCTGTGTTCTGACCCCAAGACACTAGCTGGCTCTAAGGGTCCTGTGTTCTGACCCCAAGACACTAGCTGGCTCTAAGGGTCCTGTGTTCTGACCCCAAGACACTAGCTGGCTCTAAGGGTCCTGTGTTCTGACCCCCAGACACTAGCTGGCTCTAAGGTCCTGTGTTCTGACCCCAAGACACTAGCTGGCTCTAAGGGTCCTGTGTTCTGACCCCAAGACACTAGCTGGCTCTAAGGGTCCTTTGCTCTGACCCCCAGACACTAGCTGGCTCTAAGGGTCCCTTTGCTCTGACCGCCAGACACTAGCTGGCTCTAAGGGTCCTGTGTTCTGACCCCCAGACACTAGCTGGCTCTAAGGTCCTGTGTTCTGACCCCAAGACACTAGCTGGCTCTAAAGGTCCTGTGTTCTGACCCCAAGACACTAGCTGGCTCTAAGGGTCCTTTGCTCTGACCCCCAGACACTAGCTGGCTCTAAGGGTCCCTTTGTTCTGACCGCCAGACACTAGCTGGCTCTTAGGGTCCTTTGCTCTGACCCCCAGGCACTAGCTGGCTCTAAGGGTCCTTTGCTCTGACCCCCAGATACTAGCTGGCTCTTAGGGTCCTTTGCTCTGACCCCCAGACACTAGCTGGCTCTAAGGGTCCTTTGCTTTGACCACCAGACACTAGCTGGCTCTAAGGGTCCTTTGTTCTGACCCCCAGACACTAGCTGGCTCTAAGGGTCCTTTGCTCTGACCCCCAGACACTAGCTGGCTCTTAGGGTCATTTGCTCTGACCCCAAGACATTTGAATGTTAATTAAAATATATTTAATTATATTATGTTGTATTTGATTTTGTTCAGAGTTACTTTCAAGTGTTCAGAATTTGCTTAATTGTTCAATCCCCATGATTCTTTTACTACTCCGAGATTAGTTCTGGAATGTGTGGTTGTCAAGCTAGCTGTCAGGATTCTAACTCGTACAACATGTGTTGTTATGGAGTTTCAGAGTGGAAAAAGTAAGGGGATCAGTTTATCCCAGCTGGTTCACTTTACCCCCTTGATTTCTCTGGTCTGTCTCAGATTACCCCTAAAATGGAGTGAAGTGAGATCACTTTTTAAAAAAAACAATCATTTTCACTGCCCTTCGTCCTGAATACATTCTGATAATTTCCATTGCTAGGAAACATCCTGTATTAATGGGAAATGTGTAAATTTTACTGATATACCATTTTAGCTTGCTTAGAGGGGAGCATATGTAAAAAATGTCTCACTTTACCCCACTCTCCCCTACTTACCATATTCATCAGAGCGGGTTTTGTTGGTAAATTTCCTCCCACTCCGTGTTGCCTTTCTCTTCTCTTCCATCTTACTCAAATAATCGACATCAAGGTCTACATGATCTGCTGATTGGCGCGAAGCTACGGTTAATGGCGCGGTTGGCGCCACCCCATTGTCCTCGTCTGGCATAGTTTGGATCTTTAATATTGAAATTCCTCCTCTAAACCCCATGTGGAGCTCTGGTGCGCCTTGGATGTCTTTACAGTTTTCCCAGTTTGTATATACTTGTAAAGATGGTGCTATTCCATAAACTTTCACTTGGGTTAACGTATGTATTATGCTCTGCATGATTAATACACCTGGTTCTTATTGCACCGGAAATAGGCGGGGCAATCTCTGGTGATTTTCGCGCCATCTGAGTTTAATTCGTTAGCACGCTATACACGCTAATGAAGAGCAGCTGCAATGTTACATTCAAATTATTGCTTTTTGCCATTCAAAAACCCTCGACAACAAGGAAACATAAGCTCATTAAATGGCATCAAAGTAAACAGTTACTAGCAAGGAGAGTAAATTGCTCAAGATGTGGCCATAATATGAGAATGAAGAAAACGAGACATCTTGACGGTTTTCAATGGTGAGTTAAACAAATTTAGATTTGTTGTTCACATGATGTTTTTCTAATCATTTCTAGGGATATTTTAGAACAAAAAATAAACAATATTTTCTTTAAATAAATAAAATAACCTATTAACGTTATTTAAAAAAAACTGCATAATTAGAAAGGTTCACGGTTTGAGATTGATTTAAAAAATATATATATATAAATATAGTGAAATCATTTTTGTAAGGAGGTGCAATATTGACTACTGATAATTGTACTTGTTAGATAAGATGTAATCATAATAGAAAGTAAAGTAGCCTATTCGGTTAAAATAGACTTTCAATAAGTAATTCTACATTAGTAATTATAAGTAATATTTTTTTTCTTATTTGTTTTTTAAAACTTGTTTCATATGACAACTGAAAAGACTCAGTTGAGACCCAAACAAGATACAGCAAATCTAAAGGTATCCAAGAAGTTAATTTAATAATTTACTTGGTCCTTAAAGGCACACTATGCAAGAATTGTACCTTAATATAACTGCTTCAAAGTAATTTCGGTGGTAAACAAACTCATAGTAGAGCGAATCATCCTGGTAGTAAAGCTTGGGGGGACGCCGCTGGAAAAACCAGCAATGCAAGTTTAAAAGGGAGCGCCCCTGACAAATCTCGCGAGAATCACGACATGCTTTACGGCAACGACATCACACACATCAACATATGAAGCATGAAGACACTTCAGACGTGATACTCGACGATGGAAAAAGCAAAGAAAACGTGGTCGGAAGAGACTAGGAAAAGGAAAAGAGAAACTGACTGCGTGAGGAACCGGACAAGAGTCCCACTCCGTCAGGCATTTCCATAGATGGGGCTTTTCACTCATTGGCGCGAGCTAAAAAGCAGCACTGGATGCAACAGTGATGCTGACCTGGCAATCTTGTTGATGGACTAGTAAGTAAATCTTAAAGACTAATAACTAGCACTAGTAAATTTAATTTTATCTAACCCGTTTTCTGATTGTTATATAGTTTATTTAGGCCTATGTTTAGTAATAGCTACTTTTCTTCTTAATAATTAATAATTAAAGACATGTTTGCATGTATGTTGTATTTGGGAGGTTTCAGGAGGTTAGGGTTAATTAACTATTTTTTGTTGTTTAAATGTATATGCTTCAATTAGCATTAGCTTATAGCCTTTTTTTACATGTAATCGTGTCTTATGTGTGTCTTTACAGGTATGTTTGGACTTTCTTTTAAAATCCATTTGTGTAATTGTATAAATAAAAATGAAAACAACACAATTTTTAGCTTTGTTTTTGTTTTTTTGTACCATAGTTTTAAAGGAATAAGGATGGCACTCTTATTGTATATATTTATTCATATTTTAGTTCATGATTTGTAAGTACATCATTGTGTCATGACTTTACTTGAGGAGGCACATCATCATTAATTCATTATTAACTAACCATACACTAACATAAAGTAATGGCTTGTTAATGCATCATTATGTCATGACTTTACTTAGTGCTGGGCGATAAAACGATAACGATAATTATCGCGATATAATGTTTCTCAATAAAACGATATCAAGAGGTCGATAAATGTTCGATAATGTGTATGCGCCAAAAGCGGAACGAAACTCATTTGAACCGCGCGCACGCCACGGACCCTTTATCCGCTCGGCTCAAAGTCCAAACAGCAGCGCCAAAGGGCAGCGCGAGCGCGAGCTCACTAGAACAGACGCGTTTACTCTGATCGTCTCGCTCACGAGATCCAGTGAGAAGCGCTTGAGTTCAGCGAAGAACGCAGATGTCCAGTTGTGACAATGAAGAAAATCTGTGCCGCGAGTCACATAGCTGCTAATAGTTTGATTACTTTCACTTTCATTTTAGCGTGATTTTGGGTGGAGCGTGTCAATTAACAACGGAAGGAAGTTGTATTTAAAGGGAGTGTGTAGTACCTGAATCTAGAGCGTCATCCGTTTGTTTGCACATGAGGTTTGCCAGTATGAGTGATGGTTTGGTGGAAAGACAGCGTGCGTATCAATCAGCTGTTTCATGTGAAACGAAATATGTCTGGTGCGTGACTGAAGCAGTGCGCTTCCAGACCGACCGTCGTGAGCTGTTCTGAAGGCAACGCGGAAAACTGCTTGTCCACCTATCTTGGTGTCTGATGACCCGCAATACTCATTGGTGCCTTCAATATCTGCAAACTTGCGTGACGCGGTCGGTTCCCGGCACGGATCTCGACGACCAGAGACCTCTAGTGTGAATTTCACCTCTAATGTTTTTTTTTTCTTCTTCTTCTTTTTTTTTGGGTCCATTTCATTTTTTTGTGTGATTTATGATTATGAACATGTGTGGAAAATAAATATCCCTTGTGAACTGACATTTTTCCTGGGATTATTATTATAATTTGTTGTGTAACAGGTGGTTACCTTGTCTGTGCTATCCTGGGTTAAGTTAATTGTTTGACAGGTTTAATCCTGTCTGGCGCCCGAAGGTTTTTTTCTTTAAAATAATTATAATTTATTTACGGGCGGGCCACCACCGTTACAGAGTGGCGCCCGAACCGGGACATGAACATTTGAACATGAACATGAACATTTGAACTTGGAAATTTGAACAGTGAAATTGAACTTTGGACATTTGATTTTGAACATTTTGAAACTGCTTGTGAATTGAACAACAACAACAACAAAAAAAACTCTGAAACCTTGTAAAGTTTCTTTTTGTGGAAAAAAAAAATATATAATTTTTTGTTTTTGTAAACCGTGTGAACGCTAATTAGAGTGCTATCTCGTAGGTGTCACAGTAATTGAGATAATTGAAGGTGACTTGCCTTGAATGCTTTTTTGTTTCTGACTTAATGTTTTTTTTTTTTTTGTGGAAAATATTGATTGAACATTTGTGAAAAGTTGTATTTTGTTGTTTTGAAAACTTTTGGGGGGACAAACAAACTGACACACATCTCATTTACTGATACATTTATTTTATTTTTCACACCCAACATTCTTACACTCAAACACTCATGGCCAATACCCCTCCTTCCCAATCTACTTTTGTGGAAATGGAGCCTCCACCAGACATCTCAACTCCAGTATGGCCGCCTGTACTGCGACCTCGGATGCCTCTGGTACCACCTCCAAGTGCTCCTGCCTTCTACCATACCCCTATTCCATTCAGCCCTAGTCATCCTGGAACCCATGTGCACACGTCTTTTCCTGCTCTGGCTGGCAGCACTCCAGTGCAAACCCTCACCTGGGCACCACAAGTGGATAACATGCAACTTTGTACTTCATCTGAAGGTGGAACTCCGTCTTCAGTGGCACAACATGATCTACCCAGCATTTTACCGACTCCTGGAAGGGAAATACAACAAGTCACTGCTCGGGTACAAGGTAACTGGGATACCTTGTTTGATTTAATGACAAGATAAGAAAAAAGAGTGAATGAACTTACCAAGGAAGTGAAAGAAACTTCTTCTCATCACAAGAGTCAGATTGCTGATCTTGCTGCAAAAGTGGAGGATAACAAAAGTCAAGTTTTCACTCTGTTTACTACCACTAAGCAACAAGAGGAGTCTGAAACAGACAAACTGATTAAAACAATGAAGCTAATGATCACTGGAGAACTCCAAAAGGTGGAATCTACCTTGGTGTCTGAACTACGTTTCATGGTTAATCAGCTCCAGTCAGAGGTTCAGCAGGACAACAAAGCTGTTCAAAACGTAGTCCAAACATGCCAGGATAAGATAAATTCACAACTCCAACAATGTGTTACACAAACTGATCAATGTCTCACCAGTTTCAAGGAATTGAAAAGTGAAGTGGAGAAAGGATTTCAAAGTGTCAAAGAAAGTGTGGATCAACAAAAGTTGCGTGTATTGACACCAGATCCCAGCACCACCATTACTTCATCCCTGCCATCTGTTTCTGCTCCAGTGACACCATCTTCTTCAACCCCTCTTTCAACATCTGTGGTTAAGAGTGACCATATAAGATTAACTTTCCCCACATTTGGAAGGCCTTCAGACGATGCAGACCCCTTACTGTACTTAACCAAATGTCAGGATTTTTTGGCTCTACATCCCCTGACAGATGCAGACATCCTGGCTACCTTCCGTACTGTCCTATACGGAACAGCACGAGACTGGTGGGAAGTTAGACGGTCCACAATAACCACGTGGAATGAGTTTGAAGCTGCATTTTTATCTGCTTTCCTTTCTGAGGATTATGAGGACGAATTAGCTGAACGTATCCGTACTAGAATTCAGAAAGAGACAGAAACTATTAGAGACTTTGCGTTTTCTTACAGAGCTCTCTGTAAAAGATGGAAGGCCGATCTTACAGAAGGTGAGATTGTGAAGATGATACTAAAGAATATAAAGCCATACCTTGCAAGCCAATTACGTAGCCGAGTGAACACTGTGGAAGAGATGGTAAAATTAGGACATCAACTAGAGAAAGATTATGAACAACAGCTTCGTTATGACTGCGGTCGAATGGGCCCAAAGCATCTACCCACATCACAACGATCTTCCTCAAACCAACCTGCTGAGAAAATCCCAGTTCAGTGTTGGAGATGTAGAGGACAGCATCCACCCTGAAAATGTCCACACTATACCTCTCCACAGTCACCTCAGACATCTGGGCCTCAGTATTCCACCAGCGGCAAACATCCTTATCACCTCAAGTCAAGTGGTCACCCATCCAACAACTCTGTTGCTGCAACTAGGATACATAAGTCACCATCCACAAGTAATAAAACCTCATCCTCAACTACAAGCTCTAATGAACGTGTAGCGGTACCTCAACAACTAGTTGTCCCACTTTGTATCGATGCCTGGTCAGGAAAGGCCATTGTGGACACTGGTGCAAGCTACACACTCATCAATGAGAATCTCATGAGGCAACTTACATCCCCGGACCAGCTGCAGCCGTGGTGCCGTGGTCCTCTGTATCTAGCAAATGGAAAAGCAGAGACACCATTAGGATGGTTGAACACCACAATTCATTTACACGTCCAATCATTTACCTTACCTACTGCTGTACTTTCCTCCCAAGCTCTAGCCTATGCTGTAGTCTTGGGGTTGGACTTTATTTTCTTCAGTGGCTTGCAACTCAATGTCATTGATCAGAGATACTCCTTCAAGCTTGATCCGTCAAAGGAGTACCCTTTTCAACCAGGAAATCCAAGTGTGCCAAATGTAAGTCCCAAAAAAGAGAGGAAACAACTTAAGGAAGCCACACAAAACCTTTCTTTGTTAACCCTCTGAGGTCTGAGGTGTTTTCTGGGTCCTGGAGGTGTTCTGAAATGCTCTGACATTTGTGCTTATTTCTGTTACTTGTGACATTTTCATGGCTAAAGTCTGATTACACTGTATTCAGCACAAACTCTGCTACAGTAATATGTCAGCAGCATGTATGTACAAGTTTTTAGTTTTGAGATAATGACGTTTATGCGTGGTTTGTGAAAAAACAAAAAAACATTGTCACTGAAATAAGGTCATTAAACCCATACTAATTATTTCTTCACAAGAATTTTGAAAATTGTATCATGTGGCCTAGAATATTTGCTTCAAAACTATGTGAAAATCATCGTGACTACTCATTCAGATAAGACAATATATTGACTTAAAATTTGTAAGACGTGTTTTGTGTAAGAAAGCTTTATGCGGAGGGGCGTTAACAACCCATTAGTATATAGTGTTTTCACACCTGAGAAAGACAAAGGCCCTCCCCTAATAGCCCTATAAGGTGCTATCAGGTGCTGTCATTGTGAGAAGCCTTGCACAAAGAAGGAGGAGAGACTTAAAAAAGAATGGCTTTTAGATGGTTTGGATTTATTTACAACACAACCAAGTTATTTACAACACAATCAAAAAGATACACAACCAAAGACAAAAAAGCACATTAGTAAAACACACTGATCTAAAGACAGAGACTTGGACAGTCACACAGCTTTGTGCCATTCCTAAAACATATAGGTTACATACCTGTCATCTCCAAGGTGTTTGATTTTTCACCATGTTCATGTACAGAGACTCACGTGAATGTCAGCTGGACTCATCAGTGCTGGTCCCTGTAAAAACATTTTTTAGAAAACAAAAAAACAGCTGTGAACATGCTGATATCAGGAGAAACTATTTTAGATTTGTCTGGTTCAAATTATGAAATTTACTAAATACATACATATATGAACTCCCAATATATGTTGTGCCTTGTAGTTGTAGGCATATGTAGGGCTGCATGAAATAATAACAATAGCCTGTAGCAGCTAGGCAGCCTATAAATCACTAAAAAGTTCAGTAACACTACATTAGAGAAAACTATATGGATTATCATGTTACTTAAAACGTTTCCATTCGTTACAACGTTATGAGATGAGATTGCTGGAGTAAAACCATAAAGCCTAATGATTGGTTTGTTTTGCTTTTCAAACCCACAGCGCGCGTGACTCAAACTCAGCGCATGCAAACATTTACTGAATGCGATCGAGCCGGACCAAACTATGAAACGTTATATATATAAACGTTTCATAGTTTTTTGGTCCGGCTCGATCGCATATTCTTACATAATTATACATACCTTCGTGTGAGCAGATATCCACAAACACAATAAACACAAGTCTAAACATAATATTTACAATCATACGAGCCTTCTGTATCGTGCTGTTTAATTATCAAACATATGTTTTTATGTATATACATTTAGCATTAGGCTTCATGTTTTACTCCAATCACATTTCATAACGTACATTTTAGTCTGGCACCAGTTTAACTAGTAGCTACAAGTTTATGCAACAATAACATGCTGCTAACATGCTACTAACAAAGACATGTCTTACCTTATAAATCCTTCTTATAATCAAATTGTGTTCTTCTAACTCGTCTGATGTAAATCCAAGATAAACAGCACAGCACACGTGAAGAGCAGGACTGAAGACTGAAGTCGCGGATTATCTGTTTTGAGGTCGTTAACAGTTTGCGTTCCTCCACATGGCTCATTAGTATGCGAGCAGCTGTTGCGCGCGGGCGTGGTCACATTAACTTTAATTAGCTCAGGCTGGAGAAACTGTACGTCCTTGCTTTCATACGAATTACTTAAACAGAGAATATTTGTTTTTGATATGATTTACATCATTTAAAAATAGAGACTCAAAGTGTTGTAAAGACATACGTTTCATGTCACAGTGACAAGTATTAGCTGAGTTACAGGTCATGTTCTGTCGCGTTTCAGAATGAGCTTTACATTTAGAGAGACGGCAGAACGCGCATTATGTTCATTTTCTTTATTTTACGAAAAACACAACATTTTGTTTTTATTATGAGTGTACACAAATAAAAGAAGACATTTAACAGTTTTGAATGATGTATAACACTTACATGTAAGATCAAAATCAACAGAGTAATTTGAGTCTCTTTTGCACTGATGAGAAAAAAAGTGAGCAGATCACGGCCGCGTGACGGCCGACCCCAGAGGGTTAACTTCTGTACCCCCTATGTCATCGCTATTGCAATTTCAACCCGTGGACAGTGTTGATGAAAAGACATTGATTAAAAAAACTGTGGACGCTGCTCATTTACCCTTGGAAGGTAAGCAACAGTTACTTCAAATCCTGGAAGGCTACCCTCAGGTATGCACTCTCAGTACTGGACGTACTGAGGTTCTCCAACATCGCATCTATTCCACCAGCCAAGTACCCATCAAACAACGACCATACCGTTTGTCTCCCATCACGCAACTTGCACTGGATGAGCAACTTGATGAAATGTTGAGACAAGGAATAGTTGAACCTTCCCACTCTGGTTGGGCATCACCGGTGGTCTTGGTGCCTAAAAAAGACGGCAAATTCAGATTCTGTGTGGATTATAGAAAAGTTAATTCCGTAACAGAAAGTGACGCTTACCCTCTTCCCAATATCACAGAGATCCTGGAATCACTCTCCGGAGCAGCCATCTTCTCTAAGATTGATCTAAACAGTGGATATTGGCAGGTGACCATGGACCCTGACAGCAAATCCAAGACAGCTTTCATCACTCCTGCAGGTCTTTTTCAATTTAATGTTATGCCGTTTGGTCTCAAAAATGCTCCAGCGACTTTTCAGAGGCTCATGGAGATTGTTCTGAGAGAACTAAGGAGGAAAATATGCTTTGTGTACATCGACGACATCATTGTGTACTCCCCTTCCATAACCCAACATTTCCATGACCTCCAAACTGTCCTCCATAGACTCGAAACTGCTGGTCTCACCATTAATTTAAAGAAAAGTCAATTCTGTCTTCAAGAACTCACTTTCCTAGGACATGTTGTAAGTGTCCAAGGCATTTCAGCAGACCCATGTAAAACACAAGCCATTCATGCCTACCCTGTGCCTGCGAACTTGAAGGAAGTGCAGCGTTTCCTCGGGTTAGCAGGGTGGTATCACAGGTTTGTTCCAAATTTTTCTAAGATTTCTGAACCCCTCAACGCACTGAAAAAAAGGGACATAGTTACAAATGGACAACCCAGTGTCAACAAGCGTTTGACCAACTCAAGACTTGCCTCACCTCACCACCTATTCTTGGCCATCCCGATCTTCAGCGTCCATTCATCGTGTACACAGATGCCAGTGACACCGGTCTGGGTGCCATATTAGCACAACGGAGGGATGCTGGCAGAGAGGAGGTTATCGCCTATGCAAGTCGAACCTTAACTGGGGCCGAACTCAATTACACTGCAACAGAGAAAGAATGTCTTGCAGTTCTCTGGGCCTTGGAAAAGTGGCAACATTACTTAGAGCACAAACTTTTCACCGTTGTCACGGACCATGCTGCACTGCAATGGGTCATGAACTCCACTAAAACCACCAGCCGCCTCATCCGTTGGGTTCTGCGATTGCAGAAATTTGATTTTGTTATTGAGTACAGAAAAGGGAAGCTAAATGTAGCTCCGGATGCTCTATCCAGGTCTTCGTATACCCCAGGATGTAACTTATACACCAGCGGAAAAGACCCAGCACTGCCTGTGTCAGATGTTGTCCTGTGGGAAGAACAGCACAACGACCCCGAAGTTTCAAAATTATTGCAATCAGTTGCAGATAATTGTGCCAGTCTGAGTGACCAGTACGAAATCATTGAGGACAAATTGTATCACAAAACATACCTGACAAATAACCAACTACATTACAGAATCTACATTCCCAGCAGTCTCAGATCCACCCTTCTCCAGCATTATCACTCCACTCCCATGAGTGGCCATGGCGGAATCTACAAGACCTATAAACGACTTCAGGAAGTAGCATTCTGGCCTGGCATGTGGACAGCCGTAAAACAGCATGTGAGAACCTGTGTAAAATGTCAGACTCTGAAAAGTGATAATCGAAAACCTGCTGGAAAGCTACAGCAAATCACTACCAGCCGCCCAAACCAAATGCTGGGAGTCGACCTCATGGGACCATTACCCCGTAGCACAAATCAAAATGAATACCTGTTGGTTTTTGTCGATTACTATTCCCGATGGGTTGAGTTGTTCCCCATTCGCAATGCCACAGCCAAGAATGTCGCCACCATCTTCAGAAAAGACATCCTGACACGGTGGGGTGTACCAGACTTCATTCTCTCAGACAGAGGTGCTCAGTTTGTTTCATCTGTTTTCAGAGAGTTATGTGAGAACTGGAGTATTACTCCCAAATTAACTACAGCTTATCATCCACAAACCAACATGACCGAAAGAGTGAACCGAACTCTCAAGAGCATGATGGCAGCCTATGTGGACGACAACCATCAGAAATGGGACCAATTCTTACCAGAATTCAGATTCGCCCTTAATTCAGCCGTTCAAGAGACCACTGGACTAACCCCAGCAGAACTCCAGCTTGGTAGGGAACTCCAAAGTCCGATGGACAAAATACTCTGTGGGGCTAATCTAACTCCAGACGCTGCCTCCTATGATGTAGTTCATCATCTCCATCATCTGCAAACTCAAGCCAAAGAGAACAGCAAGAAAGCCAGAATGAGACAACTGAGAAACTATAACAAAAATAGGAGAGATGTAATATTCAAGAGCAAGGATCGAGTATGGTTGCGAAACTTTCCACAGTCTAATGCACAGCGGAAATTTAGTGCAAAACTAGCACAAAAATGGAAAGGTCCTTACCGTATTCTCCAGCAGTTAGGTCCTTTGAACTACCAAGTAGTCTTGGAAGACACGGGAGAAGATGTCCGCACAGCTCACGTTTGTAATTTGAAAATGTGTTATCCAACCGCTGAGGAAATTGAATTACAGGAAAAAGCGAAACTCCTGGATATATTTCAAGAAGCCTCGGATGATGAAGATTTTCTAGGATTTTGATTTTTGTTTTCTCTCCTAAACAACCATGGGTTGTTTTTTTTTCTAGGGGGGGAGAGTGTGACAATGAAGAAAATCTGTGCCGCGAGTCACATAGCTGCTAATAGTTTGATTACTTTCACTTTCATTTTAGCGTGATTTTGGGTGGAGCGTGTCAATTAACAACGGAAGGAAGTTGTATTTAAAGGGAGTGTGTAGTACCTGAATCTAAAGCGTCATCCGTTTGTTTGCACATGAGGTTTGCCAGTATGAGTGATGGTTTGGTGGAAAGACAGCGTGCGTATCAATCAGCTGTTTCATGTGAAACGAAATATGTCTGGTGCGTGACTGACGCAGTGCGCTTCCAGACCGACCGTCGTGAGCTGTTCTGAAGGCAACGCGGAAAACTGCTTGTCCACCTATCTTGGTGTCCATTCTCTCCTTCTCAGATGCTGAAAAGCTGGTTCATGCCTTTATCTCATCTAGACTGGACTACTGTAACGCAATTCTCATTGGGATTCCTGGAAAGAGTCTGCAGAGGCTTCAGTACATCCAAAACTCTGCAGCTAGGATCCTGATGAGAGTGCGGAAACATGAGCACATTACCCCCATTCTCCACTCACTCCACTGGCTTCCCATCTCCACAAGGATTGAGTACAAGGTTTCCCTCCTCACACATCAATGCATCCATGGACATGCCCCCTCCTACCTCAAAGAACTTATCAATCCACAAAACACATCCCGTTCCCTACGTTCCACTCACTCAAACCTCCTCCACATACCCAGAACCAGACTCAGGACTATGGGAGATAGGGCCTTTTGTGCTGCTGCCCCAAAACTGTGGAATTCCCTCCCTGACAACTTGAGGGCACCTCAATCCACTGTATGTTTTAAAAAAGGCCTTAAGACATTTCTTTTTAGCAAAGCTTTTGGTCCCCTTTAGATGTTTTTTATCTTTTATTTTTAATTTTTAAAACTGTAGCACTTTGAGATCCTCTGATGAAAAGTGCGTTATAAATAAAATGTATTATTATTATTATTATTATTATTATGACCCGCAATACTCATTGGTGCCTTCAATATCTGCAAACTTGCGTGACGCGGTCGGTTCCCGGCACGGATCTCGGCGACCAGAGACCGCTAGTGTGAATTTCACCTCTAATGTTTTTTTTTCTTCTTCTTCTTTTTTTTTTTCGGTCCATTTCATTTTTTGTGTGATTTATGATTATGAACATGTGTGGAAAATAAATATCCCTTGTGAACTGACATTTTTCCTGGGATTATTATTATAATTTGTTGTGTAACAGGTGGTTACCTTGTCTGTGCTATCCTGGTTTAAGTTAATTGTTTGACAGGTTTAATCCTGTCTGGCGCCCGAAGGTTTTTTCTTTAAAATAATTATAATTTATTTACGGGCGGGCCACCACCGTTACACAGTTTAAAGTCAGAAGAAACAGCGCTGACAAACAGGAGAAACACTGTGCGCAACGATACAGTCAGAATCTAAATTGATACTGAATCTATTTAGCCTACCATCAGGGCCGGACTGGGACACAATTTCAGGCCGGGAAATCCTACACCCATCCAGGCCATCCTATGTACCCAAATAAAATTTAGAAACACTACAACCCTGTTTTTTTCCCCCCTAAATTACATTTATTTCACAGTACGACCATAACATAAAAACATAAACAACCAACCTAGAAGTAAAGCAAATGTATGCATCATCTTTCATGTCAAATTCTTACATTTGATCAATAAATTCAGTTATAATAATAAGACACTATAGGGCTGTTACCCATCAAATTAAATAATGTGCACTGCAATTACAACTGCAATAAATAATGTTATGAGATTGATGTTTTAAATAGGCCTAAATGTTTGAATAAATAAAAAAAATTCAATACTTAAACATTAAACTAAACCGCCAATAGGTGGCGGCAAGTGGCCGTCTTAATTAGGGAGTCATTCATACAAAAGATTCGTTCAAAACGCTGAAACATTCAACAAAACCCCGCGCTGTAGGCCTACCCTTGGAATTATTTTCGTCGGTGAAATAGAACAAAAATAGTTTATATGTTTTGTGTCTAAAATGTAAGTAACTTAATAATAAATATGAACTACGCTACTTGTTTATTGAACAATAAATTCAATGTAACATTTTCAATCGTGATAATATTCAGCAAAACAGCTCCCTAGTTGTGTTATGTTAAACTAAATCATGTTCTAAAAAAAAACAATTAGAATTTTTACCTCAGTACATTTCTTCTGCGAGTTTTCTGTGTGCTGTTTCACTCATTTGTTTTGATTTCTTGTTTTGAATTTGCTAGCAGTTCAATACTAAGTTAACAAAGAAAAAAGTACAGTATTTACAGATTAAACTGACCTGCACTTGAAGCCCTGAACAGGCCAATAATTTTGCAACATTTTGCTGCTTCTTCTTGGAGTGCTTTCTTTTTCTTTGTCCTTTCCATCTCTGCTCCACCTGGCCGTCCAAAAATGGAAATACGAATTTGCGTGTCATACATACGCAGTTTCATGAGATCAGTCTGCGTTTTCTCTCTCCTCATCGGGTGCTGCTCGCATTTCTGTTTAACCGTTTGGCTGACGCAAAGTCGAATCGTAGCCTTGCCAGTCAAGACCTCTATGGTCAAGACTAACAGATTCATGATTTTATTTACTTATTATTATTCATATTAATAATATTTTAATTGAATGACGAATTTGAAAATGATCACTGGTAAAGGTAACAATATAAAAAAAAAATTAAAAAAAAAAACGCTGGCTGGCAGCAGGCCAAATTAGTCGCCAGGCCACCGGCACCGGGAATTGTCCCGGTGCTCCCGATGGCCAGTCCGGGCCTGCCTACCATAGATTTACTGTAATGTTAGCCTATAGAAATATTGACTGCACCATGATATACATATTGAATTGTATTATATTATTAATGTAGACAATGTATTAAATGAGTAATGGAATATAATTACAGTATTTAATAATGTATTAGGCTACTGTTTTTCATACAAACACCATAGAAACCATAAAGTTACATTTTGCCATGATAATGAGGTGCTAAGTTATAGGCTATGCCTGGTTTTATCTGTGGTTATCAGGATCTAAATGCATCATACTGGATGACCAATGGTTCATTTTAATAAAACTCAAACAGTCAGAATATTACATGTTACCAAATAAAAATGTGGTCATTAAATATTTTTTTAAAACAGATGTTACTGGTTTTGTTAATGAACATAAATTTAACATAGTAATAGTAAGTTATTAGTTTTTGTTAGGATGCAGATTTACTGTCAACTCACAAAACATGTAATATTGCAGCCTGAACTGCAGTGCCAACTGTGCTGAAGAAATATTTTTCTATTCAGATATTTATTTTGTTAAGGAAAAATTACAAATGTTTGAATGTTTTACCTCAGATTTGTGAAATATTCACCTGTTTGGCAAGTGTATGTCATGATATGTTCTGACAATAAAGAGTAGTTTAAAACCAAAATTAACGCTCTGGTTTCTACAACTTTCACTTAGGAGCAAAAATCTGCCTTTAAACTTGAAAGAAATAAAGATTTGACATTTATCGTGATAATTATCGATATCGACTGATATAAAAAAAATATCGTGATATTTTCTTTTGGCCATATCGCCCAGCCCTAACTTTACTTGAGGGGGCACATCATTACTAACTCATCATTAATCACTTATAAAATAACATGAATTCATGACTTGTTAATGTATCTGTGGCGAGGGAGGCGTGGTTCAGCGAAGTCTTTAGCGGGAGAGCAAGGGTGGAGCCGAGCGGTGAGTAAGTGGGTCAAGTTCAAATGAATAACACCTGTTTGTGATTTCAGTAATTGGCGTGAGGAGACCGCATATAAGCCGTACTGACAGCGGTTTGAGAGAGAGACTGGGAGCTTGTGCACGCCGAGTGAGAAGCTGTATCCAGCGGGAGGAGTATTGAAAGTGTGTCTATTGAAGCTGTGTTCAGCGGGAAGAGTATTGAAAGTGGACAGAGTGAAGCTGTATCCAGCGGGAAGAGAATTATTATCTACTGTTTATTTTTCCTTTTGATATTCTGAGTTAACCTTGTTTGAGCGCGACCACGCGCCGTAAAGGGGGAAAAACCCTCGTAAATAAAAGTGCACAATTCCCAGCATACGCCGATTCTGTGTTTCCTTCCATCACCCACACACAAACGAACCTGTTCTCATCACAGTATCATTGTCATTTATTTTCTTGGCCCTTCAAGAGTACATATTTAAAAAGTTATCAATTACACATGTTCTATACATATTCAGCTCTTCTAAATCAGATAAAACTTGGTGGTTTGTAAAGAAGTGGAAGAGCAGAGGTGCTGTGACCGAATTTGGATGGAGAAGGAACTGAATGGTTGGAGGAAAGTGGACACATTTTGAGGGGGCAAGAAAACAAGACTAACATCCGACTGTATTTTGATATAAAGACATTAAACCAATCCTCAAAATAACCACATAAATAACCATCATCATGTGCTAACACTGATTTTAATTTTGAAAATTGCATCTTGTTTAATGGATATATTAGTGTAGGTATTTCACACTTGATGGCAGCAGTGGAATAACTTAAAACGGAATGAGATTAAATTGTTTTAAACGAGTTTGTTTGCCATAGAATCTTTAAGATATTAGGTTAAACTTATTTGGCTTGCTGTCCACTGGAGAGGGGCTCGATGAAGCAGCTTCAACTCGAGCTCTGATATACCCCCCAGTGGCTAAATGTAGGACCTGATAATTAAAAGGGCGAGTGTCACAAAGGACGGTGTTAGGATGTACCAACGGCCAGAGGTAAAAATGATGTGACAAGGGCAGAAAAATACAGTCCAGAGTGGTTTTAATTCCAAAAGGTGCAAAAATATCAAAATCCAATAGAAATAGGGAAATAATAGAAAAACAGATTATCAAAAATTCTAATAGTACAGAAAATAAATCCAAATTGGGTAACACTTTATTTGAAGGGGTGTGCATAAGACTGACATGACACTGTCATAAACATGACATAACACCTGTCATGAACATGAAGGAGTCTTTATGAATGTTTATGACTGTTGTCATTAAGTGTCATTCGGTAAATTATGACACTTTTAATGCAAAGTTGACATTGTTTAAAATGTCTTTGTTATGACAACTTGACATTACCCAAGACAAAAATGTCTTGATTATGACAACTTGACATTAACAAAGACAGAAATGTCTTTGTTATGACAACTTGACATTAACCAAGAAATCATAACCTGTCAACCTGTCACAACTTTGGCCGTCATGACACCATTATAACTGTGTCATGAATATTACCTGTCCTCAAGTAAAGTGGAACACATTGTACTAGTTATAAAGATGTCATTAAGGGTTATTACACAGCAAAATGGTTTAAGTTTGATAATTAGACATTTCTGTCTTTGTTAATGTCAAGTTGTCATAATCAAGACATTTTTGTCTTGGGTAATGTCAAGTTGTCATAACAAAGACATTTTTTGTCTTTGTTAATGTCAAGTTGTCATAACAAAGACATTTTTGTCTTTGTTAATGTCAAGTTGTCATAACAAAGACATTTTAAACAATGTCAACTTTGCATTAAAAGTGTCATAATTTACCGAATGACACTTAATGACAACAGTCATAAACATTCATAAAGACTCCTTCATGTTCATGACAGGTGTTATGTCATGTTTATGACAGTGTCATGTCAGTCTTATGCACACCCCTTCAAATAAAGTGTTACCCAAAATGGTTTACAATACACAAATGTAAGTTGGCTATGCCAATGTACAGGCCCACAAATACAAACGAGATTCAACCTCTCCACACCAACCTTCTCCCCTAAAATGGCTGCCTGTTTTATAGGCCTAAGCTCCTCACCTAAGCTCCTTACAAAGAGGTGACAAGACATAAACAAACAAACTATCATGACATTTCAACTCTAAATTGTACATCATTTATATCTAGTACAATTTAACCCTCTGAGGTCTGAGCTGTTTTGGGGCTCTTTCGGTGTTTTGGTATGCCCTGACATTTGTGCTTATTTCAGCTACTTAAAACATACCATTTGCCAACATATAAATTTGCTGTATTCAGCACAAACTCTGCTACAATAATATGTGAGCAAAATTGATGTACTTGTTTGCATTTTATAGAAAAAAAATAATATGCGTGGTTAGTACGTTTTGGAAAAAAAAATGTCACTGCAATAAGGCCATTTAACACATAATGAATAGTTGTCCACAATACTTTTGAGTTACTATTCTTGTAGGCTAGAATTTTTACTTCAAAATGAAGTGAAAATCATTCTGACCACTCTTTCAGAAACATCAATATAACGATTTGAATTTCTTACATCAGTTTTTGGGTCAGCAGTGCTGTATGCGTGGGAGTGTTAATGCCCATGAATATTAATGTGATTTACACCTGGGAAGACTAAAGACACTCCCCCAATGGCTAATGGGCCATCAAGGTGCTTTGAGGCAGCCTGAACAAAGAATGATTCACTGGTGAACAAAAAGTTAAAAAGAACAGCATTTATTCAAAATAGAATTTACGTTCTTTCCTAAGAATGTAAAGACTTAAAGTCATTACTATCACTTAACACATCCTTTCAAAAAAAACAAACATAAAAATACCAAACTTGTTTTTTTTATAAAAAAAATATTTTTATTCAAAGAATACTAAAAAAAAACTACCGCAGGTTTAAAAAACTGTTTGAATAGACTCATGGGCGAATGCGAGTCTACAGAGCTCAGTTGCGGTCCAGTTTCCCGTGCAGGAAGAAATCGCAGTGTCTGTGGAACCATGTCAACATCGGTCTCTGTTTTCCATGACAGCGTGGACTGCATGTTGCTCGTCTGCTTGTTTGCCTTGGCTCTCTTCGGAACTGGTGCTTGGACATTGTCACATCTGTTATAAAAAAAGAAGAAAGAAAAAGTGTGAGCATGCTGATAAGACAATCAAAGAAACTGTATTATTATCATTATCAATCACTAATTACCATGGATTTAAAAAAGACATATTTGTAATTTCACACAAGAATGGGAACTTTTACATTATGACGATGTAAACACAATTAGGCTACATTTCATCTGTAAAATATTACGTCTATGCACTTACTCAGTATTATTCTCGATCGCACTGAGAACTGAACGACACCTGCGTGTCCCTCTGCGAGGTGCTGGAGAAGGAGAACGTGATGCAGCCAATTTCCTAAAAAACAAAACAAAATAACTGTTAGCATACATTATGTATACAACAGAGTTATTGAATATTCTGTACTGAATATGCATCTGTTACTGAATATTCTATATAGGTATTATTGTTTTTTTTGTATTATGTTTTGTTATTGAGTGTTAAAGCTGCCGTGACAATATAATTTCCTGCAAAGGATCAGTAAAGTATCAACAACAACAACAACATCTGTTGATGGCCCATATAGAATGCATGCTGATAACACAATCAAAGAAACTGTATTATTATTACGCTTATCAATCACTAATTACCATGGATTAATTTCACACAATAATAGGAACTTTTACATTATGACGATGTAAACGATATTACGTCTATGCACTTACTCAGTATTATTCTCGATCGCACTGAGAACTGAACGAGACCTGCGTGTCCCTCTGCGAGGTGCTGGAGAAGGAGAGCATGATGCCACATTCCTAAAAACAAAACAAAATAACTGTTAGCATACATTATGTATACAACAGAGTATCTGTTGATGGCCCATATAGAACGCACGCATTTATTATGTACACTCAATGAACGGATCGTTCGCGATCGACACATCGCTACATTTCAAACATTTACACCTGTATTCACAGTGCATAAGGCAGTAAGCATGATAATTAGTGTCATAGGCTAACTAAAACTGAACATTTGCGAGTATCTATGGCCCATATAGACAGCACGCATTTAGGGATAGGCTACACAATGAACGGATTGTTCGCGAACGAACGACACATCACTAACTTACATTTCAAACATTACACCTGTATTCACAAACAAGTATTTACGCATGATAAAGTGTCATAGGCTAAACAAAACTGAACATTTATATATAACATATTGTATTTAGACAGAATCTATCACGTTTTTACCAGAGTCTGAAATATCATATATAACCTAGCAGTTATTCCCCAAAAAATGCATTACACATAGGCTAAGGCAGTAGGCTATTTTAGCATGATAAGTCATGGGCTAACCAAAACTGAACATTTTATATAAAATATATTGTATTTAGACAGTATCACGTATTTTACCGGAGTCTGAAATATATTTATCTCAATCACATAACCTAGAAGTTATTCTCGAACAAAATGCACTACACATAAGGCAGTAGGCTATTTAGCATGATAATCAGTGTCATAAACTAATCAAAACTGAGTGAAAAATATGTATGCTATATACAAATATGTTCAGAGAATATCACATTTAAAAAGTTTACACGAGCATACAATGTTAGGGATATTGTGAGGTATTTCCTATGTCAAAAGCTAGCCAAAACTAGGCAAAATATAAAATTCATTTGAGCTCTATATGATAAAAAAACGAATTATAACACTAAAAAACTTACTCCGAACTTCTATCCTCGGTTGGATCAATTCGTTCTTGAAAATGCAGCCTTTTCGTCGTCCGAATTGCAATCTTCCTCTGAAGAAAATGTGAATTCGTCATCACTGTCCAGAATCATCTGAAGGGCCTCTCTGTCGGAGTAGCGTGCTGCTGCCATCCTCCAAACGCGATGAACTAACAGTGAATGATCTGATGAAGAAGCTTCATGTTTTTGTGGCTTGATCGCGGGGCGTGCCGCGTGTGCGATGCATAGATCACCTATTTTACCATGTGAAAAGCGCTGGGGGCGTGGCGATCTGAGCTGATTAATGATAATGAGGGGAGAACGAAACAACTGTAACTCTCCTTGGTTTAAAACGGATTACATAAACTGGAAATATATTTTTTTTTAGTAGCTTACTTCATTTAAAAGAAAAGAATCTCAGCTTCATAAAGAGACATCTCTCGTATCTCTGTGACAAGTATTAACAGAGTTACAGTTATTTTTTCGGACGCGTTTCAGAATGGACTTCACTGACGGAGAGAAGGTAAAACGCGCATCATGTTTATTATTCTTTATTTGACGAAAAGCACAACACTTTGTTTTTATTGTGAGTACCCTAAAAAAAATAGAAACTAAACAGGATCTAATGATGTACAACACTTAAATGTAAGATAAAAATCAACAGAGTAATTTGAGTCTCTTTTGCACTGATAAGGAAAAAAGTGAGCTCATCACGCCCCCGTGACGGCCGACCTCAGAGGGTTAAAGGTCTCAACACAATAAAGACAATTCATATAAGAAGAAAACTTTCATACTGGGTTACCTCCCTCCCCCATGAGGTCAGAATCAGATGGAGTAATTTTCCATGAGCACATACTAGTTTAAATATGGCTACTTTCCTTGTGTACTGGTTTGGCAAGTGAGGGTGTACCGGAAGGTATGTGTAGCTGTTTGAAATGCATGAAGTTAGGTTAGGGTTAGAGAGGAGTTAGGAAGGTATGGCATGACAAGATGATTGGCGGTGCAAAAATAGATCATTTATTAATAATCCAAAAACAATCCGTGCAAAGTACAAAATAAGAAAAAAAGAAAAAAATATACACGATGAATGCTAATGAAGCAGCACTATAACCTCGGCCCGTTAAACACAAAGGCTAATTGCTGATACAGCTCTCTGCCAACAATAGAACTCACTTACTGTTGCACTCTTGTAACAGAGCAAACCACCAACCCTCTCTAATAGCAGGAACACTCTGGTTAAATACACAAACTTCCCGCCAAACGAAATTAGGAAGTACAGGGTAGCCTTTGGCTTAATAATGTCCATGATAACAATGACATTAAAGCAAACACATCTTTAACAAAGATGCATAAATATCATTAGTGTAGCTTAAACAAAGTAATGTTACCATAAGAAACATACCTTAAACAGAACAAATGTTTCCCTCCACACCTCTACTGCCTCCCCCCAGTTGTGGGAAATGGTATGACTCATGCTATGATAAGCGCGTTCCGGTTACGCGCGCTACCGGAACGAGCAGAGCAGAAATCAACGGGTAAGCACATACAATACCACAGACCTGTATCATGTAAAATTACTAATAAACAGTCTGTAAAAACAAAGAATCCTTGTGATTTCTTATACTTCAGCAAGTGCTAATGGTAATCAAAGAATTTGGACTTGGATGATGTTACTGAATGTAAGAATTGAGGGGTTGCAAATGTCCATAGCTAATTGTACATGGGATGCAGAAATGAAATGTAAATAAAGCGCTTAATGTACTTGACAAACTAAATATAGCAACATTTATCCACACTTGAGACATACTGAAATGGTGATGACGTCAATACAAAGGTTCGTCATCACACATCCCCCCCTTCAAGACAGCCACTCTTCAAGAGTGACGTGACAAAAAGTCAGCAATAATGTTCGTAGCCCCAACCCTATATTGGACTTTAAACTTGAAGGGTTGGAGGGAAAAATACCAACGGGTAATCCTGGCATGACTCTGTCTCATTTTACCAATCCATTGTAAAGCTCTATGGTCCGATTCTACAACAAAGTCTTTGCCGATTAAGTAGAACTTGAGAGTGTCCAATGCCCACTTAATGGCCAGAGCCTCTTTCTCGATCGTAGAGTACCTGGTTTCTCTTGGAAACAATTTTCTACTTATATACAGCACTGGATGTCGAGTTTCTCCCTCTCCCTGTAACAGCACGTCACCCAAACCAACTTCCGAAGTGTCTGTTTGGACTGTAAATGGCATGCTGAAATCTGGACTCTGTAATACTGGCGCACAACACAAACAGTCCTTCAAGTCTCGAAAAGCTAGTTCACACTCTGGTGTCCAGGCCACTTTTTGGGGGCAATTTTTCTTTGTCAGGTTGGTATGTATAGCAGCCCTACTGGAGAAGTTGGGATAAACCTTCTGTACCATCCAGCCATGACCAGGAATGAGCGAACCCTTTTCTTGGTTGACGGTAACGGACAAGACAAGATGGCTTAAACCTTGTGTAAGAAATTATAGTCTGCTCCGATCCAACTTCCACACCAATATAGATATATTGAAATGTTCCTTCACTTAAAAGAGCTTATTTATCATAGAATTAATTCCTTACAATCTTAAAAGTATCACAGAGTGACGTTTATTACCTATAGCGTGGGAATGACAGCGGGTATTCAAGAACCATCTTGATTAGGGAGCTTCAAAGAGATGTTATCACCTTAACATTTGACCGTTCTACATTGAAGTGATGTACATTGTGTTTTGCACTTTGGAGTTGTGATGATGATGTCACCTGTTAAGCATGAGAGTTCTGCCAGTCCTGTTCTCTATATTGTAAGTTAAATAAATCAGTTGGGTTGATTGGATTATCATCAAGATGTGAATGAGACTGTTAAACTGATGAGATCAGGACTGGGGAAATGGGAGATGGGATAGAGTATAAAATGTTTGCGCTGGGATGAGTTCGGGGTTCATTCTGACGCCGGTTAACCCAAGGTTCTTCGTGTCCCTTGCCACTGTTATGCTGTAATAAACTTCATTGTTGAGATCTTCGACATCCACATCATTTTTTTCTTACACTTGTCTACCTGCGGTCTGATGGAACCTCCTCCTAGCACATAGTCCAGGTAAGAGACTTCAGACTTAGCAATGTGACATTTTTTAGCATTGGCGACCAAACCAACACCTTGAAGTCTGTTGAACACCTCCGCCAAATGTTCCAAATGCTCTTTCCATGTTGCACTAAAGACCACAATGTCGTCTAGATAAGCTGCTGCCACATCGTCCATACCTCTCAGGACTTGGTCCACCAGCCATTGGAAGGTTGCTGCGGCCCCGTGCAATCCGAAAGGCATAACGTTAAAATGGTAAAG
This sequence comes from Chrosomus eos, assembly GCA_036326025.1. Classification (NCBI taxonomy): domain Eukaryota; kingdom Metazoa; phylum Chordata; class Actinopteri; order Cypriniformes; family Leuciscidae; genus Chrosomus; species Chrosomus eos. The sequence goes on from CM070838.1 coordinate 36,624,956, forward strand.
CCCACTAGGAACACGAAAAGCTGTTAATTCTTTAGCCGTCTCTGCCAAGGGGACTTGCCAGTAACCTTTGCACAAGTCCAGAGTTGTCAGGTACTTGGCCTTGCCCAACCGCTCAATTAACTCGTCCACTCTTGGCATGGGGTATGGATCAAATGCAGACACTGAGTTGAGTTTTGAGAAATCCACGCAAAATCTTAGTGTGCCATCCTTCTTCGGTACCAGCACCACTGGACTGCACCATTCACTGGAAGAAGGCTCGATGACTCCCAGCTCCAGCATCATCTTTACCTCATCCTTCAACGCCGGAATCAGTCGAGCTGGTACTCTACTATGAGTTTGTCTAAATGGGTCTGATGCCTGTAGGAGGATATTGTGTTGTACCAGGTTCGTCCTTCCTGGCTTGTCCCTGAAAAGCCCTTTTGGTATACATTCCCTAGTTCTTTCTGTTGCTTGAGTGTGAGATGGTCCACAGCTGGATAAGTAGGTGAATTTAGATCTGTGGTAAAGTACTGTTCCTCAAGTTCCTCTTCTTCTTCAACTGTTCTTGCCCATAACTGTTCAGACAAAGGCCCCTTTCTCTCTTGCCATGGCCTTAAAAGGTTGATATGGAAGATCTGAAACTTTTTACGATGATCAGGTATAGAAATCTCATAGTTGGTAGGACCCATCTTCCGTAGCACCTCGTATGGCCCTTGCCACTTGGCTAGCAAACCGTTGTCAGATGTTGGGAGAAGCAACAAAACTTTCTGGCCCGGGATTAAAGTCCTTTTCCTTGAAGACTGATCGTACCAGGCTTTTTGTTGTTGCTGTGCCTCAGACATGTTAAGCAGTACCATCTCTCCCAGTACGTCCATCGTTTCCCTCATCCTAATGACATAGGACAAGATGTTTGCTTGCTCTGCAGGATTGTCTCCTTCCCAGGTCTCCCTCAAGACATCCAATGGCCCTCATACCCGGACTTATATTTTTCACCTTTTAGAGCCAAATTATCCCTCTCTCTCTCTTTACACAATGCTCTAGGACAAGTGGTGAACTCACCAGTAAGAGAGCTGGGTTTTCTCTGCACATTTTGATATAAAACATATGGGATTATGTTATGTAATTGCCTTTAAAAGGTGAATTTATTAAGATATGTAAAATCGAAGGAAAAAGTTAAAAAAAAGCCCTTAGACCTAAAGAGTGTCTAATAGCAAACACTACGCTCACGAAATTTAGGATGGCCATGCAAGGGTAGTTTCTCTCACATTCACTGAAGTCTGCATTTTGGGCATGAGTTGGTCTATTAATCACTGCAAACAAGAGACCAAAACATCAAAGTTCACATTTCAAAATGTACAACACTTTTAAAAGGCGAGGACTCATTTCTGTCTGTAGATAACTACAATGAAAACATGAATAAATGCACATTTTAGTTTTAAGAACAAATTTGTCTTGGAGATTTATCCATGCAAGTCTACTTCATTTTGAACCATGCGTTCAAACGCCACTAGCTATTCAAGACAGTATCCATGCTGTTCAGGAGAAACTTTGATTTAATTTATTAGTCTGAATTGACAAGTAGAACCAAGTTTTTGCTGGTCTTTTATTTGTGATATATTGTTCTCTGACATTGTTTGATTGTCATATGACACCAAAACTACTTTAGGTATGCTTTTTACAGGGGAAATATAAGAATAAGTATTATTATTATTTTGCAAATATTTGGAGATAGATTTTGTAAAGATGATCAGGCATTTCTGAGATGATTTCTTCATTTCTATCCTAAACATTGCTTGCTATAAGTGAAAGGGGCCAAACAAAATCTCAAATTGAGTTGTTAATTTCTTCAAGTCACATCTACTGTAATAAAGTATATATCTGAAGAAGTAACTAAGTTTAGACACAAACAGTTAATCCGTTAATTCAGTTTTTCACATGTGAATGGTAAACAAAATTCACTCTGGTTCATTCCGCACTCCGGTTCCGATTGGAAGGGTACGCTGGCGCGTTTTGGCTGCCGCTCCTTTCATCCGTTTGTTTGTTTTATTATTATTATTGATGAGCGTTCATTAAGAGTTTTGGAGTATGTGAAGATTGCCTATTTTATCGTGAAGAGGATTTACGCTTCGCCCATTGGATTACTGCTTCTATGATGTGGAATTACGTTTCACTCTTTGGATTACTGCTTTTATCACTTACTGTTCTTCGCTGGAATCGCCTTTTCTGCTGTCCATCCCAGGATTTACACCACTGTGAAGTCCCGGCTGGTGTGGACTTCTCCAACATGGCCCTAAGGTACACTGTTCGCCAACTGTCGAACCTTAAGGGTAACTTTTATCTGGCGAACGACACATACACTCTTTGCAGTCATGCTGGAATACTACGACCGACGCGTTATATACATCGCTCTTCAAGACGTAGCTTTTCCTTCTCATCTGTTACATCCACTGTTGCATCCTCCGTTGCTTGTCCTGCATTTCTGCGTAAATCTCAAACGCAGTTGGGTAGACCTAGGGGGGTTAATTCCAACAACTTGTCGTTTCCCAAGCGCGAGGTTGCTTCTCTGGTTTCAACTGCTCCCCGTCTAGTAAACTCTGCGCTTTTCAATACACGATCTGTCAATAACAAGGCTGTGATACTATCTGACATTATTACAGAACGTAAACTGGATCTTGTGTGTTTAACGGAAACCTGGCACAAAGAGTCAGATGGTGTTCTTTTCAATGAACTTACTCCTGCTGGATATGGCTTATTTGATCTCCCACGTTCCTCTGGAAGAGGTGGGGGCATTATTGTGCTATATAAAAACCAACTCAGCTTGAGTCCTGTGGTTGTTCCACAGTTTAACTCATTTGAATGTCTTGTTTTGAGTGTACCTGCCCACATTTCTACTGCCATAGCTACAGTCTACAGGCCTCCAAAGAAAAATAAAGACTTTATATCTGAATTTGCAGATATGTTGTCCTTGCTATGCCTCAAATTTGAGAGAACTTTAATCTTGGGGGACTTTAACATCCATATGGACAAAAAAGATTCCATAACAACAAAAGAGTTTTTATCTTTATTGGAGTGCTTCGATCTGAACCAGCTCGTGGACTGTCCTACACATAATAAAGGCCATACTCTTGATTTAGTGATTTTAAACGGCTCATTTGTGTCACAGTTGTACACCTCTGACTTGGGGCTGTCTGATCATCTGTCAGTCTTTTTTAATATGGAACTGCCTGATATAAACACTACTTCTTCTCGCATTATTAACTATCGCAAATGGAGATTGATTCAACCCTCTGATTTCTCCGATTTTATTGATTCTTCCTTGAGCGCATTTTCTTCATCTGATACCCTGGAGGACAAAGTTCTCATGTTAAATTCTGTTCTCTCATCTGGCCTGGACTCATTTGCACCTTTGAAATCACGTCTGGTCTCCTTTGGTCGACCCTCTCCTTGGTACAATGAAAACCTGCGTGCTATGAAGACATCCTGTCGTACAATGGAGCGTAGGTGGCGTATGTCTGGCTTGACTGTCTTTTACCAGGCTTGGAAAGATCAATTACTTGAATATAAGACCCAAATTGCATCGGCCAGGTCTGCTTATTTTGCACAGATAATCGATAACAATCAGAACCACCCAAGACAATTGTTCAACTCTATTAACAAACTCCTTAAATGTAACAGTTATTCAACTGCTCCAGCTTCGTCTCACCTCTGTAATAGGTTTCTTAATTTTTTTTAGCTCAAAGATTGAAAACCTCCGTAAATGTATCATTTCTACTCTTCCTTCACCTTCTTCACTCACAATCACTCCTGAATTTTCTGGTACCCCCCTATCAAATTTTTCCATATTGGACCTTCATTCTCTTTGTAATGAGGTTTCAAAAATGAAAGCTGCCACTTCCATAGTTGATCCTGTACCAACTTGTCTGTTCCAATCATGTTTTGCTAGTTTATGTCCTATTGTACTGAATATTATAAATGATTCTCTGTGCACTGGTGTGGTGCCAACAACATTTAAAACTGCTGCTTTGACTCCTGTACCAAAAAAAAAAGACACAAACGTTGACAATCTAAATAATTTCCGCCCCATTTCTAATCTTCCTTCTCTTGCCAAAATTTTAGAGCGAATTGTTGCTATTCAATTGCACTCCCATCTAGCTGCAAATAATCTCTATGAGCCCCTTCAATCAGGATTCCGTAAACTACACAGCACTGAGACAGCATTAGTTAAGGTTACTAATGACTTGTTAATCGCTTCTGATTCCGGCAGTCTCTCTATTTTTATTCTTCTTGATCTTAGTGCCGCTTTCGACACTGTTGATCATAATATTTTACTTGCTCGGTTAGAATCTGTTTTTGGTGTTTCTGATACTGCACTAAGCTGGTTTAAGTCCTATCTTTCTGATAGAAAGCAGTTTGTTGCTATGGGTGGTTTCAGGTCTGCTATTGGTTTAGTGCATTCTGGTGTCCCTCAAGGTTCTATCCTGGGCCCTATACTTTTTAACATATACGTTTATCCTCTTGGCCAACTTTTAAAATCACTTGGACTCAGTTTTCACTTTTATGCAGATGACACCCAGGTTTATATACATTCAAAACCTGATGTAGATGTGGCTGTGTCTCATCTTTCTTTTTGTATTTCTGAGATAAAAGAATGGATGTCTAGTAATTTTTTATGCCTAAACAGTGACAAGACGGAGGTAATGCTCATTGGTTCACCTCATCAGCTACGGAAGGCTGGTTCCCCCACTTTTAGTGTAGAAGGTTCTACACTTCAATTTCAGACTAAATTAAAAAATCTGGGGGTGATATTTGATAATAATTTGACATTTGTTCCTCATGTTCAGAGCACTGTCAGGACGTCATTCTTTCATCTCAGAAATATAGCCAGATTGCGTCCCATGTTGTCTCTCCCTGTGGCTGAAAAGCTAATCAACATTTTTGTATTTTCACGTATCGATTACTGTAATGCTGTGTTGGCTGGGGTTTCAAAAGCTACCCTTAACAAACTACAGTTGGTACAAAATTCTGCCGCTCGAATTCTGTCTGGAAACAGGACGAGGGATCACATTACTCCGGTACTGGAATCTTTACACTGGCTCCCTGTCAGATTCCGTGTTGATTTTAAAATCTTAATGTTTACTTATAAGGCCTTGCATGGACTGACACCTCATTATATAACTGAACTTTTAACACCCTACACACCAGCACGTGATCTCCGTTCTTCGGAAGCTGGCCTTTTAATTGTTCCGCATACCCGACTAAAATCGATGGGTGATAGGGCATTTTCGTCAAATGCTCCAAAACTCTGGAATTCCCTGCCTATTGAGATTAGGCAAGCAGAATCGCTTAGTGTTTTTAAATCATCACTTAAAACTTATTTGTTTAGGGTAGCTTTTAGATAATTGTTGTATTATTATTATTAATCCTATACTTCAAAATGTTTTTATTTTGTATTTTATTTCGTCTCTCTGTCAGCAATTACTAATGCATTGTTTGTTTAATTGTATGTTTTATTATGTTTCTATATTTGTGAAGCGCTTTGAGATAGCCTACTTTTTAAAGGCGCTATATAAAATAAAGTTTATTATTATTATTATTATTACTCTGCAGGGTTTTACCTAAAAACATAACTTTCAGGTAGGTTCCAGGTAAAGCTGTAGAAGGCTCTTCACATACATTTTTATTTTCAACTTAGTGTTTTTGATGCAAATAGCTTTTGAATGTTCATATTGTCATATTGTCACACTACAGAGAAAAATAACAGGACTTTGTGGATATGACACTAAGGAAGCACATGTTTGGAAGTGGTTTCAATTTTACAGAGCATTACAGTGCCTGAGTTTCTGTCTGTTCTTACAAAACTTGATTTGCACAAAGACAATATCTCTCAAAATGTATTGGCCTGATTGCAGTGTGTCCCATAGAATAGCAGTCTACGTGTTTGGTGGGGGCTCAGGGTGTGTGTCATCATCTTATGATTAATTTATCTTGATCATTCACTTGTAATTTTTGGGCACATCTCTGGGCTTTCAGGTATTTTCACAATTACATTTCAATGACATTCAGTGTAAAGGGTTGATTGTATTTTATTTGCAGGATGGTGAATTAGACGATATGTCATTTTGTTAGATCAATTGATTTAGATTTATTTACTCCAGTCTAGTCATGAAAAATGTCAGACTCACATTCACTGACAGCAGTCCTTTCATTGCCTGAGCTTCTTACGTTGACGGCTGTAGGTGACGCTGTATGATAAGCTGTGTTAAAATTCAAACCATGACAACAATGAAAATATGACACTAAAATTGACATTAGCGTCCTTACACTGTGAAAGCAGGGAGAGTGAATAAGGCCGCTTCTTTGCAGGAGCCATTTCGGGAGGGCTGGGTAGTGTGGATGCTTGCTGCCTCTCACTTTCACTGTCTTCCTCTTCAAGGACTACATTCTTCTTCCTGCATTTAAAGTTAAATAAGAAACAAAAAATTATGGAAGGCTGTAAAATGAGTTTTGCTCATTACATTCCATTCTGGCTCTATTCCTCCCTCTTTTTAACTTGCATTCTTCTCCGTCTACATTTGAGTGGGGAGTCTTCTGAATCTGTCAAATCTGTGAATCGTTTAGCCTCTGGCAGTTTGAGTCTTGCTTCTTCATATGTAACTTTAAAAATAAAAATCAGACTGTTGATCTTTGAAAAAAAATGTTTGGTTCAGGTTTGAAATTCATTATCTTTTATTTTAGACTATGTAGTCTAATATCATAGTAGGCCTACCCATAAACACCCCCTAGATCTCTAATTTAAAGGCACACTATGCAAGATTTGTACATTAATATAACAGCTTCACAGGGGTATCAGGCCGTGAGTGCAGAGACGCTCTGCGTGAGTGGTATTTACGACAGTAACGTTAAATACAAGTACACCACAGCGACTCTAGGGGTCACTGTTTGACAAAAACGGAATTCCTGCATAGTGTGCCTTTAAAGAATAGAACATATTTCAGTGTTCCTCAGAAACAGATTGTTTGCCACAGTTATCGTTTAATTATGATTTTTTTTTGTGCAAAACTTTGAACATGGTAGAGGAGTGTTGTGTCTTGTATCACTCTCAAACTAACACAACACACCCAGTCAAAGTCACACATCAGGAACATGTTCGTATGATGTCCTCAAAAAACTGTGTCCTAATAAAACAGGTGTAAAGCTACACACAACACACTGCTACACACAACACACTGACATACTGTAATGAACACACATAATATAAGTCATATGAAAAGCCATGAACATTACTTTGGGTAACACTTAAACATTTATCTAATATTGAAATATTGGTTTGCAATTAAACTGTTTTGTAATCTTACTTGTATATTATCTCAAATTTTTCATGTGCATATACAGCATTTATTGGTCAGTAACTTTGTATGAGGGACCCTGGTCATGTGTATTTTGCATTAATTACTGGCTGACTGTACTTTATCCCTTTGATATATTTCATATATTAGGAATGTTTTATAACTTTTATTTGTATGTGAATTTTTATTTCATATTTTCAGATGAGCGATAAGACCCAGTTTCCTTTCAAAAGCTACAATCGATGCTGCGCTGCTTAGCGCATTGGGAACGTCTTTAATCATGACTCGCTGTGAATATAGTGTGTAAACACGTCGATGGAATCGACCGGAAGTAATATAGAGCTGGTAAGTCCCGCCCATCCGTAAAACTCCAAGTGGACCTCTAGGTTGAAAAAGCGTCAATGCAAGTGAATGAGAGAAAATAATTATTTTCTGATCCCGTTTGAATTGTGCCATGAATGTGAACATATGTTGTCTGTGAATTTTTTATATAATTTCTCATGTAACGACTTTGACAGTATATTGTATGATTCTTTGGCTAGCAGTTGTGGAATAGACATAACGAGAAAGACTACACATCGCATATGTGACGTCACCGCATAACACATTTTCCCTCCACAAATCACGGTGCGATAATCTAAGGAATTAGATCGAGATGCCTGTGTGTTTTGTACCCAAATGTCACCATTCATGATGGCATGTTTAGCGGGATCCGTGTGCTAGTGGTGGTGACGTATATCAAACGCTATATTGTGCTCTCACACAAAGTCTAACCGTATGAAAATTCTACCCGCTGAATTGTAGCATTCTTTACACGAAACATTATATAAAAAATTCACAGACAACATATGTTCACATTCATTGCAAAATTCAAACGGGATTAGAAAATAATTATTTTCTCTCATTCACTTGCATTGACGATTTTTCAACCTAGAGGTCCAGCGGGGTTAGCGGAAGGGGTTTTTAAGAGTTATTTTGCTTTATACCTGACAGTGTGTAGACTTTTCACTCTTTCTCATCTCTTAATGTTACATAAAAGAGTTCAAAAAGCAAAAAGAGAAATGAGTCAGCAATCTAAGCGCTGTGTCCCTCCATGTTCTCGTCCCATGTCAGAACTGGATACACACGCTTGTAGCTAGGCCACATAAGGAAAGAATATTTATATTGCTGTGAAGAATTTGTATGATTCTTACCAGACATCTGTTCTTTTATAATTATTCTTCCTCTGTTGATTGCCCGGACATGTGGTTGTGTTCCTGTTTTCTCACGTGGAGCTCCAGGGAATCCCCGTGACGTCAGTCTGATCAGCTGGATAAATGACTTTTACTTCCGTTTAAAAGAGCCGGAAAATCGGCGTTCGAGAGCAATGCAACTATTGTTCTTTTGGGACTGCGATCGATCGCACTTCACTCTTTTGTTTGTCACTGACTGTGATTGTTGGACTCTTTGCGGAAATACACAAGTGGATTATTTCACCTTGGAGATCGCTTCACAGGACAGCGCTGTTCCTCTCCATGTGCACGGACTTTGAAAGGCTTACCGGAGAGGCCGATTCAACGCACACACATACACTGGACTGGAACACACACACACTCACAGGACTTATTTCCTATATTGTATATATTTATTGTTCGTGCTTTCTATTTAATACACTTTGAGGTATCATTCCATCTTGTTTGTTGTTGTGTTTATGTTGTGAGCAAATAGAACATTTCTATTAAAAAAAATCATGGAGGGTAGAAACCGTAGATTTTGTGGTGTATCCTGCCTTATTTAGGCTGAGCGTTACACGCTTATTGCTTTGTGTTTGGGGGAGGAGCATGCGGCCGCTGCACTTGAGTCAGGAGAGTATGAGCATTGTGAGCTTTTCACTGTTAAAATCACTGCATGAAAATAGGTGTATCCGGACCATTATACTCCGTATACACTGCTGAAATACGGAAGAATCCAGGAGTATAGTGGCCGGATAGGTCAAATTCCATGGGTCCGTATATATCCGCATACATCCGGAATGATACCAAATCGGATGTATGTTGTGGACCTATACTTCCGTGCTAGAGCCATTTGTTGCCATGGCAAGTAATCCCATTAAAGGTTTTGCAGGAGACATTTTCACACCTTTTTGCCTTCCAACCAAACTGGATTGGTTGTTCTTTTAAAGCCACTCCCAACACCCAGACCATATTGGAGGACAGGACACATTGAAAACCCAGTAAAGGGACTTTATTGGTTACTTTTAAACATAGCCCACCCTAGGCCTTATAGCATAGGGATTTGATTGAGCAATATCTGCATAGCTGGTATATAACCAAATATATACCAAATCTCCCTCCCCCAATTTTAATATATTCATTAAAATAAATTTGATTTTTTTTTTTTTTAAACCCACAAAGAACAATGGGAAAGTCTGACATTTCTATTAAGGTATATAACACATTCCAAATAGCATTATAAACAAGCATTACAAAGGAATGGGGGAACAAAAACAAGTATGAAAAAAATATATCATGGACATTCCAAAGAAATTTATAAACATACATTAAAATTATTGGGTAAAAGAAATGAACGAAAATAAAAAGTTAAATTTATTTAAAGGACAGAGATGTAAAGGAATAAAGTACACTGTATATATATATTTAGATGTTCCTTTTTATATACACTAAGTAAACAATATAAAATGAACAATAAATGTATAAGAAATATAGAAAAAAATAAAATAAAAAGTTTATATAAAATATACATAGATATTCCAAGTAAACTATATAAATAAATAGAACATTCCAGAGAGCATTATAAACATACATTAAAATGAATGGGGAAAAATAAATAAGTAAACAAAATGGAGATAAGCAACATGGACAACAAAAAAGAAACAAATATACAAAATAAAACGAGAACAATAAATAAGAAATTAAAGTGTATAAAAAATATTCAAGGTGTACACTTCCGTTTATAAGTTTGGGATCGGTAAGAAGTCTCTTATGCTCACCAAGGCTGCATTTTTTTAAAAAAAAATACAAAAAACGTAAGAGTAATATTGTTAAATATTATGACAATTTAAAATAATCTTTTCTATTGGAATACATTATTCCTGTGATCAAAGCTGAATTTTTAGCATCATTACTCCAGTCTTCAGTGTCACATGATCCTTCAGAAATCATTCTAATATGATGATTTGATGCTCAATAAATATTCATTATTATTATCAAAGTTGAAAACAGTTGTGGACTTATTTGTGGACTTATTTGATGAATAGAAAGTTTTATTTCATTTATTTGAAATATAATCTTTTGTAACATTATAAATGTCTTTTTACTGTCCCTTTTGATTAATGCATCCTTGCTGAATAAAAATATTGATTTAATTTGAGGTATACCCCGTATATATATATATATATATATATATATATATATATATATATATATATATATATATATATATATATATATTATTATTATTATTATTATTATTTTTTTTTTAAATATGAGTTAACATTTTTCAAACTGCCATGATACGCTAGTGGTGTGACACGTAGTGTGGGTCAGCCTCTAGTCTGGTTTATAGTACCTGGCAGAGAGCAGATAATGGTTTGGTTTTTTGAGGATATTACAACAGCCCTTCCCCCTCCTGGGTTCTCATAAGGGTTCAGGGACTGAGAAAATGCACTAGCCGACGCCTGTCTGACTACCTCGTCGGGTTAAAACTTCGGGACTATAATGGGAAAAACCTGTCTCCCTGTGGGTATAGAATCACTGTGCTTTTGTGATTCCACCATTGGAACGGGTATGGACCCCATTACACTTGGACAAGTGCCCCACATATTGTCGTTCATCTTCCTGTCCTGGTTGATCCTGCAGAGGCCCGGGCCCAGCTCCGGGCCCCTAATTATCTGCTCTCCCGCCTCTTTCTCAGCCCTTCTTCTAGATATGAGAGTTTTCACCAGTCTCTCAGCTCGCTGTACCGTCTCCTCTCTCATCCTCCTATACCTCCTACGAGTCCACTTAATCGCCACTTGCCAGGCCTCCTTACTTCGGGCTGTTGGCCACCTCCCTGCTTGCCTTTCTTAAGGCCCCCTGGTAGTGCTCTTCCAGTATCATTAGGCCTGTTTTTAACCACGTGTTGGTGTTGTCCTGGAGTCTGCATTCCATTCTTATTGACTGAAAGGCCGGCTGAACTTTCTTAGCCTGGGCTGCCAATTTTGCCAATCTTCCAGGTGGGCCCTCCCGGCCCTCTTCTACCTCCGCATTATAATGGCATAACTTCAAAAAAGAGTGGAATGCTCGCACTGCACTCCTGAACTCCGGATCCCCCTCCTTCCTGGTCCCTTCCGTTTGTACAAAAAATACAATTAGAGAGTGAGAGAGAAAAAGTTTCTAAACCTTGAAGTTTAAAACAGTTTAGATGGATAGAATGAAAGAAAGATATTTTGCTAGTGCTTAAGTTTGAATAATTTTAAAAGGTTTCAGTTTAGAAATATGAGTTTGAATGGAATATGAGTCAATGAATTTGAAATATTACATGGAATGGCAGCTAACGTAGTCTGATAATCCTCTCCAACTGTTAAAATTTAAATTTTAACATTTGGAATTAGAATGAAAGATAGGATGGGGTAAGACAAAAGAAAAACGTGTTTGCGTTGGGATCCATTTGCTAAAACTGTTACTTTCTAGGACTATCCATTTTGCAGATTACAAAATCGAGTAAGACATACTGTTGCCCCATTTGGGCTTTCTTTAAGAAACAACTTGGTTCATTTAGGTCCAGAAATCAAGAAACAGTATTTCATGCTTTATTACACGTCAGTTACAAATTAATAGTTTTAGTTAATGAGTTTGCCTGAGTTTTTAGATGTTTGGACTAAGCCTTTGAAAGCCTTTGTAACTATAACAGTAACAGTTTGAACATTTTGACAAGTTTGTTTAACAGTTTAAAATGATAAACAAACATACAGTTTTGAAACCAAAACACAAAATTACCTCTTCTCAGCTTGTTGATCCATTGCAAAGAAGTAATGTATCAAAGTTTTCCTAGTCAGATGTAAAGTCCTTCTTCCAAATCCTAACTGTGATTAACCTGTAAGAAGTGTTGGGGGGACGGGCTGGGTGGGGTGGTTGGGGGGCAGATTTAGCACCTTTGGTGATGTCACAGGAGCAGAGCCAATAAGCTTTGGCCACACTGTCACAGAAGCAAATTCAAACCCATACACACACACACACACACACACACACACACACACACACACACACACACACACACACACACACACACACACACACACACACACACACACACACACACACACACACACACACACACACTTTTCAAAGTTTCTCCCCCTCCCCCAGAGCCCTTTAGTATCACAGCAAATTAATGCCACAGAATATACAGCAAGTAATGAAACAGCATTTCTAACCTGTAAACAAACAGTGATTTGTACTTAATAGATGACTGTATTGTGTTATGATAGGCATGCAAATTCAGCCATTATCCAGCTCACCAAAGATCAGTTTGTAAGTGTAAATTTGCATAAGTGTGACTAAGTGTTACTCTCTCACACAGACATACAATCTCTCTCTCACACTCACACACACACACACACACACACACACACACACACACACACACACACACACACACACACACACACACACACACACACGCATAGATATGTGGTTTATGGTGACTCTCCATATGCATAATGGTTTTTCTAATGTAAAACTGTATAATCTACCACCTACACTAACCCCACCTCTCAACCTACCAATCACAGAAAACTTTGGCATTTTTTTAATTACAAAAAACAACATGTAGTATGTTTTTTAAGCCATTTGTTTTATGAGGACACAGATGTCCTCATATACCATCTTTATGTTGTAATACCCATTATACACACTTGTTTCCTCATAAACCTAGTGATGGGAAGTCCGGTTCTTTTCCGCGAACCGGTTCTTTCGGACAGTTCGTTTCAATGAACCGGTTCAAAAAACCGGTTCACCAGTTCTTTTACGTCATCATGTAATGACGTCAAATCTATCATCCCGGCGGATAAAATACTTTAAATTAAAGGCATTTATAATCATAACTTCAGTTAAATATTAGTACTCATCGTCATAATCATCTTGGATAAGTTACTTACATTTACGTTTTGCAAACGAACCCTGCTGCAGCCCACAGGCGATGTGCTAACGCGGATGTTTTACATTTTTAAAAATATAAAATGCATAAATGGTCTTCATCATTTTATTTGTTATTAAATAAACTTACATTTCGCCGAATTCGCCCTCTCATTTAAGTCCTCGGTTCACCCGTACTGCGTGCTCATGTATCAGCTCAGGATCCGTCGGCCGAAAGAAAGTTCGGTTCAGAGACGGTGCTATCACGCATGCGCCAGTATCTCCAGCTCATCGGCCCTCCGTATCGAACGTGTCCGAAAGAAACAGTTCTTGGTTCTGTACTGGTGATTCAAGAACTGCAACAGCCAGTTCTTGACTCGAGAACCGTAGCATAGGCCCGTGTGTGCTGAACTGAGAACGGCTAAAACCTGAATATACAGACGACAAAACTAAAAAATCGATGCATGTCTCCAGTATGTTTAATTTATGTTAACACATTATAAACATTTACTAAGCAGTGCACCATTAAAACCTTGGCAAGAGTTTACATCAAAGGTTTATATAAACTTACTTAGAAATTAAATGAGCTGATCCTGAAAATATTAGGCCTATTTTAGTATAATAATAAATGTTTAGTTTGACAGTTTTACAATCTAATCATTGTTTCCAAACTTTAAAATAATACAGTGATAATACAGTAATTGTGTGATAAACATGTTTCCAAAATGTTTTATTTTGTTACACTTACTGATGTAGGCTACTAACTAACTAGGAAACGTACATTTCGTCCCTCAGAAAAAACTGCACGCATGCTCAGCTCATCAACTCATCAGTTCTCAGTATGTCGAATGTGTCCGAAAGAAACAGTTCTCGGTTCTGTACTGGTGATCCGAGAACCGCTGTACCTGTGCGTTCGGTAGTACACGCATGCGCAGTATCAGCTGCTCGTGCTCATCACTTCGCTCAGCACCAACATATGTCTCAGTTCAGTGAACTTTTGCAGTTACTGGAATAAAATATACTCCTGGATATTGGTTTATTTCGATTCAGAGGGACTGTCAGGCATGTCTGAAAGTGAGTAACTTTAGTAACTTGTGGTTCAGCGCTGACGCAAGACGCGAACTGTTTCGAACGATTCAGTCCGATTTAGTGTACTGGTTCGACCGGTTCACTAAATAGAACCGGTTCAAAAGAACGATTCGTTCACGAACCGGCCATCACTAAAAAGAACACACCACACACACACACACACACACACACACACACACACACACACACACACACACACACACACACACACACACACACACACACACACACACACACACACACACACACACACACACACACACACACACACACACACACACACACACAGACTTTTCAAAGTTTTCCCCCCAGAGCACTGAAGTATCACAGCAAATCCAAGTCTCAGATCATACAGTAAGTAATGAAACTTAATTTCTAACCAGTAAACCAACAGTGATCTGCACTTAATATATGACTATATTGTGTAGTAATAGGCATGCAAATTCGGCCATTATCCTGTTCACCAAGGATCAATTTGAAAGTGATAATTTGCATAAGTGTGACTAACTAATCTTACTTTAAGTTTGCGGTCAGTAAGATCTTTAATGTTTTTAAAAGAAGTATCTTCTGCTCACCAAGGATGCATTTATTTGATTACAAATACAAACAAAAACAGTACTATTGTGTTAATTATTCCAATTTAAAACAGCTTTTTTTCTATGTGAATGATCACAGGAACAAATCACACTTTACTGTACAAAGCTGCATTTTCAGAGTCTTCAGTGTCACATGAGCCTTCAGAAATCATTCCAATATGATGTTGTAATGCTCAAGAAGCATTAATGATTATTATCAATGTTTAAAACAGTTATTTACATTTTTATTTCATGATGCTATGATGAATAGAAAAAGAACAGCATTTATCTTAAACCGAAAGCATTTGTAACAATAAATACTACCATTCAAAAGTTTGGGATCAGTAAGTGAAATAAATCATTAAAAATCAAAGGTTTGGACTAGGGTAATACATTTGGTCATACATTGGTGAAACTGCATACAAATTGGGACAAATTCTTCTTTCTTTGTCCAAACTAGATTGATACCTTTCTGAAGTTAACTTCCATTGCATCTTAAACATATATGAAAAGGCATTTGTAGCAAATTTAATACATTAGCATTGTCAAATGTTCTCTTTCCATCTTCAATAAATATTTTAACAATGAATGTTTTAGTGTCAATGTAATTTCTCTCAATAAGGATAATTTGAAATGGAGGGTCGCAAGGTGTCTTCGGACGAACAGGTGGTGGTAGTTTTGGACGACGACGAGGTGATTTCTGTGCCGGATGACGACGACGAGGTGATTTCTGTGCCGGACGACGAGGTGATTTCTGTGCCGGACGACGACGACGAGGTGATTTCTGTGCCGGACAACGAGGTGATTTCTGTGCCGGACGACGAGGTGACGACGCATGAGATGTTGCAGATTCCACTAGACATCAACATACTTGAGGTGAGGTATTCCAAATGTCAAGCATCAAATCATCATATTAGAATGATTTCTGAAGGATCATGTGACACTGAAGACTGGAGTAATGATGATGAAAATTCAGCTTTGATCACAGGAATAAATGACACTTTACTGTATATTCACATAGAAAACAGCTGTTTTAAATTGTAATAATATTTCACAATATTACTGTTTTTTTTTTGTTTTTTTTTGATCAAATAATTGCAGCCTTGGTGAGCAGAAGAGACTTCTTTTAAAAAACATTAAAAATCTTACAGATCTAAAACTTTTGCACAGTACCATAGAATATTTTTAAACTATTCTTTCTTTGTAAGATTCCAAATGAAATCCTCAGACGTGTGCTGCTTGAGGTCGTCAAAGAAGAGGGAGATGTAGCTTTTAGCAGGTTGTCTTTGACGTGCAGCAAATTCAGAGATGTGGTTTCCAACGAATATTTTCGCAATGAGGCCCACTTTGCTTGGCTCGACAGTAGGTTATCTCGTTTGATTGTTTTTCGTTTGTCTCCTTCCTTCATTCCTGGATCTCTGTCTGCTTCCTCCATACTTCTGCCCCCATCTACTTGCATCTCTGTTACCCATGTTTTTTCTTCTCCTCCTCCTTTCTGACTCCGATTCTCTTCTTCCTCCCCTCTCTCCTGCAACATGTCTCCATCCTTCTCTACGTTCCTCTCTACTACTCCGCCTCCTTTCGTCCACATATCTCCTTGTCTCCTCTCTTCTTCCACGTCCCTCCCCTCTTTCATCCAAATATCTCTTTCTCGTTTCTCTTGTTCTTCCACTCCATTCCCTTCTTTCATCAAAATGTCCCCTTCCCGCCTCCTCCCTTTTTCCACTCCTCCTTTCATCCAGATATCTCCTTGTCTCCTCTCTTCTTCCACATCTTTCCCCTCTTTCATCCTGATATCTTCTTCTCGTTTCTTCTCCTCTTCCACTCCACTCCCTTCCTTCATCAAAATGTCTCCTTCCCGTCTCCTCTCTTCTTCCCCTCCTCCTTTCATCAAGATATCCCCTTCTTTTCTTCGTTCTCTTCTGCTCCCTTCTCTTTTTTCATCCAGATGCCTCCTTCCCTCCTCTTCTCTTCTCCTCTCCTGTCTCTTCTCGGAAAAAGATCTTCTTTCAGTATCCATGCTTTTGAATTCTTCTTCCCTAAGAGAAGGAAAAATATTTTTTTTGTGTATAATTACACATTCGTTTCTTCGCTCCCTACAACATATCCCCAATTGGGTCAAAAACCCTCGTCCCCAATATCCACCTACTGGATACACCCCGGTATTTCATGTCCGATGGTTCTGACTAGGTTAGGTTTTTTGAGGATATTACAACAGCCCTTCCCCCTCATGGTTTCTCAAAACGGTTCAGGGACTGAGGAAATGCACTGGCCGACGCCTGTCTGACTACCTCGTCGGGTTAGAACTTCGGGACTATAATGGGAAAAATCTGTATCCCCTGTGGGTATAGAATCACTGTGCTTTTGTGATTCCACCATTGGATCGGGTATGGACCCCATTACACTTGGACAAGGGCCCCACTCAATCCAAAGGGTTAAGCTTAAATCTGAATGGATAAAGCAAAAACCCAACAAGTCTATTGACTCGGTATGCCAACCTCAGAGTTGCCCCTGATTAGGTTAACAGAAGTAAGTATACGCCTAGATCTGAATTGTTTAAGTGAACCTGAATTACCACTCGGTGATAAAAAAACCATAGGTCTACTATGGGTAGGTTTAGGGAAGTAGCAGGTAGACTCCTAGATCTGACTGGTTTAAACGAACATGAATTGCCACTTGGTAAAAAAAAACATAGGTCTACAATGGGTAGGATTAGGGAAAGAGCAGGTGTAAGCTTAAGTCTAACTTGATTTACCCGAAACCTAACTCCACTCGGTGTAACCACCACAGGGCTACTATGGGTAGGATTAGGGAAAGAGCAGGCATAGGCCTAGATCCAACCAGACTAGGTATTCAATCCACAGGGTCTACTATGGGTAGGTTTAGAGAAAGAGTTGGTACAGGCTTAGATCAAAAAGCAAATAACCGCACACTATACCATTGCTCCATTCTTGGAGAATGTTCTAACTTAGAACTTGGGGCTAAAATCAGAAGATTTGAGTATCTCCAACTGTGTATAGGCCACATGACTACCGAATTCCACCCTATTTGGATACCATAGATCTGCTATGGATAGGTTTCGGGACCGAGTCCGTAATTAGACGGAATTACGAGTCCGTAAAAATAAACGGTACCGGCCATTGAAATAATATGTGTAACTCTAGTCGTAATCCATAGAACTACTACATTTTCAGGAAAAGAACAGGCACAGACCTAGATCTAAGGCAGTAATTCTCAAAGTGTGGTCCGCGAAAAGATGACCTAAACTAGGCAAGTGTTCACAAAATCGTCACTTATTTAACCCTTTCGCACGTACGATCACAACGGTGTGATCAGTCTTGGCTGGTCCCTGGAGCGTACGATCACACCGGTGTTATTAGAACGGTCAGTGCATTACGTGATCAACTGCTAAATTCAAACGTGCTTTCGCGCGTTGGCTGGCGCTGAGCCAGAGACAGACGCACTCACTGCTGTCATATATCACAACTATTCAGTGTTTTCAACCACATAATGTTTATTTTAGGTTTCAGACATTTAAATACACATAAGTACTAGCAAAAAAAAAAATGATTTTGAGTTTGTAAAATACACACTGATATCTATGGAAGCAGCAATAATAATCCTTTTCATTATAAAAAGACACGTTTTATTCATATCAGATACACATTGTGTAAGTAGCTTTACATTTTACCCTATTCTTCTCCCAGTTCACCGGCCACTTACTTTCATGTATTTCGTGAGAAGTTGAGGAATTGATGCGTTGTAAACTAACATGGCGCTGCCCATCGCACATACAGCTCAACTAACGCGATCGTTATAAATGTGTTTAAACAACAAAACACATTTACTTGCACATATTTGACAATCGGAATATCAGTGTTTCGTGTTATAGCTAATACATTTGTGAATATTTTGAATAAAAAAGGAAAAATTACATAAAAGCAGATCATCATTTATTCAGCGCTGTGTTGTGGTCGCGCTGTGTCACGTGACAAGCAATGACGCGTCACCATGGAAACATTAAAGCGACACAAAACAGGGCAACAGACTAAACGTGGAGCCTAGTATGAAACTGAAACTCTCCTCTTTGGAGCCAGACATTCAGAAACTGATGTGTGAGAAGCAGCACCACTCGTCTCATTAATATTCATGTTAAGTTTTAGATGGAAATCTCAAAATATAAAATCTACAGATCTATTACTTTTATAATGTACTAGTTTCATGTGTAAAATCCCAGTAATTTCAGTGATATTGGACATTAAGGGGAACATTTTTTTCAGCATTTTATTGTTACCATTGTTACAACCATAGACTTCGTATACCCACCACCTCAGTTTTAAACTAATGGCTGTTTGGAATGACATTAAGTGGGACCTAGGCTGTTACAGTATGTTTAATTGCAGTTTTTTTTTCCACATGTGCAGTTTGTTGTTCATATTAAGCTGCAGCTCATTTCACATTTACTTTTTCAAATGAAATAAAATTCATATAATAATTTCTGATCATATTATTGCATTTGTGTTTGAATAATTAGTTTTTGACTTGAAACTGTTGCATATTAAACTTAAATTTAGCTTATCCTTACAATTTTGTTGTTTTTTGGGGGTGTGTTAGAGTGGGATTTTGTTAGGTGGTCCTCAGAAAAAAATTGGAAGATAAAGTGGTCCTTGGGCTGAAAAAGTTTGAGAAACACTGCCCAAATCAACACTCAAACAAGACTAGATACATAATCCATAAGACCCACTATGGGTAGATTTTAGAAAAGATAAGGTGTGAGCTTAAATCTAAAGCTATGCCACAAAAAAAAATCAAACTCCAATCCAGACTTGGTTTTTCATTTTTCCTACTCCCCCAAGGAATGGATGAGGGAAATATTTAAGACACTTTCGTCAGTAGTGTACCTCAGGTTTACCGGATGTTTCGGCCATTTAACACCAGACACCCTCCTCTGAGGGGGCCTATCCTGGATGATCAGTCCAGGACGAGTGTCTCATGACCAATTGCTAATCGAGTTAGACCAGATCCTTCAAGACACTGTGGCTGGGTTCTGGTTACAGGATATTACCGATACGACCAGGCTGACCTCTGAATCGGAACCTTCTTTCAGGTAAGAAAACACGACCCTCTGTAGATCACCCTTTCTCCTGACACTAAAACCAGACTTCCCTACTTTTACAGGACAACCGCAGACAGAGCTGACTCTTGAATCGAAAACTTTCCGGTACTTAGAAAACATGATCCTCTGTAGATCATTCTCCTGACACTGGCTGTCAAGACGATCGTGTCGCATATTCAACATCACGATTGCTTCGTCACGAATCGATCTGAAGGACGCATATTTTCACATACAAATATTGCCACAACACAGGAAGTTCCTGAGGTTCGCTTTCGGGGGCGAAGCATACCAATTTCGGGTTCTTCCATTCGGCCTAGCCTTATCACCTTGTACGTACACAAAATGCATTGATGCAGCACTGGCTCCATTGCGACTCCAGGGCATTCGCATTTTAAATTAGATCGACGATTGGTTGATACTAGCACAATCGCAAAAGATGGTGCTTTAACACAGAGACATTGTGTTAGCTCATCTAGTTTCTCTAGGGTTGAGACTCAACACCAAGAAAAGTGTTCTTTCTCCTGCCCAGAGAAGGACTTATCTCGAGATCGTTTGGGATTCGATCACGATGCAGGCACAATTGTCTCCCGCTCGAATCGAGACCATTCGGCTAACTATGAGCAAAGTCAGGCTAGGTCAAGATCATACTGTTTGTCAGTATCAAAAAATGTTAGGTTACATGGCTTCAGCATCCACGGTGATTCCTTGGGGCTGTTCCACATGAGACCGTTTCAGTTGTGGCTAAAAGCCAGGGGATTTCATCCAAGGGCCAATCCTCAAAGGCAAATAAAAGTGACAAGCCGCTAGGGATGCAGCGATTACCGGATTTCACAATTAACCACGATTTAAAACGTCACGGTTAATTAATCGTAAAGACTATGCTACACCGTGTTCTGCACGGAACGGAACTTTTGCAACTAACACAAAACGAAAACAAAGTTACACCAGCGGTGCACCAGCTTAAAGTGCCGTGCTCATCAACCACTATGGCAGAGGGACTAAGCAGCAGCGACGCTCTATTTCCACCGAACAGGCCTGGGCCTGTTCACAGATTGCGTCTTTTGCGCGCTCAAGTTCGTTATTTCCGGTTATTTCAAATGTAGACGCGCGGTATGCGCGCTCATAATGGGAGCGACGCGCTCGTTTTTTCCAAGCGTGTCCGCGCCGCATCGAGATAAAAACATCTCTACTTTTCAGAATGCCGCAAGCCCACCGTAGTCAAGTGACAAGAACCAACAGAGCAAAGACAGACGCCTCCGGAGCGCAGTCGCCCTAGTGCTTTGGAAAAAGGAGAATGCGGCGAGCACTTTCAGCTTTCAGTGCAACGGAAAAAAAACAACAACAAAAAACAGCGGCATGTTTTGGTTACGTAAGTCTGTGGAAAACAGAATGTGACGCGCTCTCAAGAGTTTAAGTCAGTGAACATTTAAGTTAACTTAATATCCTATTGCTTTCTCCTGTCTGTGTTGAGTAAATGTTAGGCTTTGTAGTTTTAATATGCCCGGTGTAAAACACATAAGATCAGGGCCGTGTAGACTTCTAGGACTACCAATTAACTGCATTTCAGTTATTAATAACACTGCATGAGAGATGTTCTCGGTTTCTTTCTATAATTTTTATATAAACTTCAAACAAACAAACCAAAATAATGAGATTATAATAGGCTAGATAATTTTCTAAAGGCACATGTAAAATTTGTATTAATAATTAAAAAAGAGTATTAAAATAAACTACAATATATTGGAGTGGCTAAC
This sequence comes from Chrosomus eos, assembly GCA_036326025.1. NCBI lineage: Eukaryota > Metazoa > Chordata > Actinopteri > Cypriniformes > Leuciscidae > Chrosomus > Chrosomus eos. The sequence goes on from CM070838.1 coordinate 36,646,928, forward strand.
ATTTGGACTATTTGTTTTCTTTTAAAAGAAATACATAGTTAATATTTAGCTTACATTTAATTCAATAGAGCCAAATACTTTGTTTATTCTTATTTTCATTGGGATTTATTATCCCTTTATAGTATTATTTATGTTTTTATGTCAAATACCAACAAGATATTGTTTTCAAGTTTTCTACCTCAGGTTGAAAATAAATTTAGAACAAACTAAACACTTAATAATTTTGTGATCTATTTCAATCAAAGAGCCCGGCAGCCTTTGACTTAATTTGTTATTTTTAAAAGAAAAATATGGGATGTTTACAAAGCATTTCTCTTTAATTCCAAAGGAAGAGATTGATTATTGTTTATCATTTTATAATTTTGTACTGCTGTGGCAGCAATAAATAACACATTAAAATCTAATGTTGAGTGTTCATGTGATATTATACATTAGTAGTGTTGTGAAATTAATTGATGCATAATAATCGTGATAATCGTTAAATCGTGATTATTTCTCAGACAATAATCGTACTTACAAAATCTGTAATCGTTGCATCCCTACACGCCGCGGGCTTCATACACCATCTCTGTGGCTCAGTCCCCGGTTCCTCGCCTTGGGTCCCACTCTAGGGGCGCCTTGTCCTTGCAAATTGCTAACGACGGACGCCTTCCTGATGGGCTGGGATGCGGTCTTAAGTGGTCGTCCAGCTCAATGGGAGGGTCATCAGCTCGATTGGCACATCAGTTGCCTCGAGTTGATGGCTGTATTTCTGGCCCTGAAATACTTTCTCCCCCAGTGGAGAGGCTGTCATGTTCTAGTGCGGGTGGACAACACAGCGGCAGTCTTTTACATAAATCACCAGGGAGGTCTGCGCTCACGCAGTCTGAACAGCAAGGCAGGGGTATCTGAATGTGGGAGCATATTTACTGTCCAGACAGAAACTACAGATGGGGGAATGGAAACTCAACCCAGAAGTAGCAAAACAGATCTGGACCAGGTTTTATGAAGCGGAGGTGGACCTCTTCGCCTCCCATCAGACAGCGCAATGTTCCCTCTACTTCTCTCTGAGTCACCCAGCCCCCCCTGGGTCTGGATGCGATGGCACACACATGGCCCAAAATGCGCCTGTATGCGTTTCCTCCAGTGGCTCTGCTCCCAGGAGTTCTAGCCAGAGTTCGCCAGCAAGGGTCTTGCCTCTTACTGATAGCGCCGCGCTGGCCGAACAGAGTATGGTTCTCGGAGATAATATCTCTCCTCGACGGCTCGCCGTGGGAGGGACCTTCTGTCCCAGGCGGAGGGCATGATATTCCATCCCAGGCCAACCTGTGGAACCTTCATGTTTGGCCCCTGATAGGTACCAACTGAGGGACACTGGGCTTTCGCCTGCCGTTATTGAGACCATCCTAAGTGCTAGGGCTTCTTCCACTAGGGCGAGTTATGCCAACAAATGGGGTGTTTTTGAAAGGTGGTGTGTTGAACATAATGCAGATCCGGTCAACTGCCAGATTGCTTCAGTTCTGGACTTCCTGCAGGAAAAATTATCAACAGGCACATGCCCCGCCACTCTCAGGGTTTATGTGGCCACTCTTTCGGCTTGCCACGCCTTGGTTGACGGGGTGCCACTCGGGAGACATCCTCTGCTCGCTCGCTTTATTTGTGGGGCCAGACAACTGAGGCCTCCCGTAAGAACCAAGTTCCCTTTATGGGACTCGGCTACAGTCCTCGAGGGTCTGGTTGAGACCCCCTTCGAACCTCTAGAGTCAGCGTCTGACAAAATTCTGACCCTAAAGATGTTTTTTCTTATGGCTATAACCTCTCTAAAAAGAGTCGGGCAGAGTCTCTCTTTGAGAGACTTGTAAATAAATTGTAAAAAAGGCTATATTATTTGAAATATTATTGTTAATTAATTGTATTTTCTTCTATAAATATTTTTGAAATGAAGTTTCAGTCTGGATGGTATAAACAATAAATATAATAAACAAACATAATATTAAACATTATAAATAAACATTTGTACTACATCAAGTAGTAATATGCAGGCAGTCAGAATCATGCCTTCTTTTTGACATTATTTGTAGACAGGCATCAAATTTGGTATGTTTCTTTTCAACTAAAATATTTGGGGATTAGTAGGTATTTTTTCCTAGGGTGACCAACTGTCCTGTTTTCCCAGGACATGTCCTGTTTTCATATAAAAATATAACACATTTCTATCCATACAGAGGAGGCATAACCTACTTTAAATTTATTGAAATTAATAAGGTTTCTTTGAGTAAACTTCGAGTATCATTTGAGTAGCCCTATCTGTTTGCCGGGCCGAGTGTCCTGTTTTTCCAGGACAAAATATGGTCACCCTATTTTTTCCAGTTGTCATTGCCATTCTGCTAGGTGTACTTAAAAAACAGTCAGTGACCATATACACAGTATATATTTTTTAATAATTCATCAACTAAAGAATATTGCTAACAATTTTACTTAACAGTCTAACTAATATAATGATACAAATAAATATATTAATATTTTTAAGGTAACATTTTAAATGTTTGTGTATTTGTATGTATGTAAATGTATGTATTTGACTGGGAGAGTGCACACTTAAAATAATTGCAACAGAGTTGGCTAGCAGCTAATTTGCATCTATTGTCCCTGGGCATTCACTCAGGTTTATCCCCTCAATCGTAATCATGCTCCCTCAGACATGCAGGAGCTCTCCAGGGGCAGACACCTGTGCAGCAAGTCTGGCACGGAGATTATTTCCTGAGAACTCCCTATCATCATCAGGAACGTTCCCCAATCTTGTTCATCCTCATTGTGAAGTTCCTCCTCCTCCTCCAGGATATCATCTGTCGAGAGACCGAGGTTGTGGAGGATCCAGCATGCTGCAATAACTTTAGGGACAAATAGAGGCCGAATCTTCAAAGCCCTCAGGAAGAGGATGGCTCGCCAGCGGGTTTTTATCATTCCGAAGGTACGCTTAATGATGTTCCTAGCCTTTCCATGGTGCTTGTTAAAGCGTGCTTCAACTTGGCCTGATGATTACAATACAGGTAATGTAAAAATATATGTAGTGTTTCAACAATCAGTAACATCCAATAAACAATTTTCTATGTGTATTCTTACCCGCTACAGGTTGGCGGTATGGCGTCATGAGGGTGAGAGGATGCTGTAGACATGGGTACCCCCCGTCTCCAAGAAGAAAGAAGCCTGCTGGTGGATATAGGGACTCCTTGTACATTGGAGATCTCCGGAGGACAAGGGCATCATGGACTGACCCGGAGTTGCCAATGTAAATATCCAGAAATTTCCCTTCACACACACCCTGGAGAACCATTGAAGAGAAGAGTTTGCGGTTGAAGTAACACTTCTTTTGTGGTTCAGCAGGTGGAAGTACTCTGACGTGGCACCCATCTATTGCTCCAGCTGCACAGCGGAATGCCTCATGGCCAGCCAAGCGAGCAAAGCCTGCCTCCACCTCCTCCATCTCTTCTGGCTTGGGGAAATGAATCGCCTTGTGAACAATGGCCATCATGTCATCCACTTAACTGTGAACTATTCTGCCAACAGTGGCTCTTGGTGTGGTGAAGATTCAATTCAATTCAAATTTATTTGTTTAGCGCTTTTCACAATACACATTGTCTCAAAGCAGCTTTACAGAAAGTGCATTTTGGAAATGTACATAGTAAATACAGTTAGATAATCATGTATTAATTTAGGGCATAACATATCGCCGGCATTGAGTCGTCTCTTCACAGGCGTCGAGTCGTCTCATCACAGGTGTTGGGGCATCTGAAGTCTCTGTGAGAGGCTGGATACAAACTGGAGCCGAGGAACGCTATTTACCTCGGGACTAGCGTCCCGAGATAACAGTAGAAAAGCAGATGGGAAATAATTAGCATAGCTGATGTTCATAATATTAATGCATTCGAACTGATTCAGCAGTAGTATAAAAGGTAAGCATTAAGTGAATGCTTGGTTAAAGAGATGCGTCTTTAATCTAGTTTTAAACTGGGACAGCGAGTCTGAGTCTCGAACAATATCAGGAAGGCTATTCCAGAGTTTAGGAGCTAAATGTGAGAACGCCCTCCCTCCTTTAGTAGACTTAGATATCCTAAGAATGACCAGAAGCCTCGAATTTAGTGATCTTAAAGAGCGCGATGGATTGTAGGGCGATAGAAGGTCTGTTAAATACACAGGAGCTAAACCATTTAGAGCTTTATAGGTCAGTAGTAATACTTTGTTATTGATACGGAACTTAATAGGTAACCAATGTAGAGATGATAAAATTGGTGTTATATGATCGTATTTTCTTGATCTAGTAAGAACTCTAGCGGCTGCATTTTGCACTAACTGTAGCTTGTTTATTGAGGATGCAGGACAACCAGCTAATAAAGCATTAGCGTAATCTAGTCTCGAGGTCATGAATGTGTGACATAATCAGTTAAGTGATTGACAGTTGTGGCGTCCTATCAGGGGAGAGTATGATCTATTTAATGCGGGTTGGCTGTATCCGGAGGTACGTCACGTCTTTGCTCCGCCCCCCGCGTGTGTCATTCACTTGAGTCTCAGGTATGTGTTGATGGTGTCTGGTTTAAATCCGGTGTTTATACCACTACTGATGTGTTGTCATCCCTTCAAATTATAGTTGTCCATCAGCACTTTTCCGACGGTGCACGTTATCAGTTCAGAGTGAGTGTCTGTTCACCCTTCAGGTATGTTCTGTCTCTGTATTGAGTACTGGGGTGCGGTAATAGTGGGTCGCTATGTTGCTGTTAATGTTCTCTTACGAGAGTATCTCTCGTACTGCGTAATATCTTACGCTATGGGGAAAACTCTTTTCCACGAGATATTGAAGCCAAAAATTATCCTTAATTTTTTACTAATGTAAAACGCTTTGCAGCAGCAAGCAGACCTAGGCGAGACAGCTCGCGCGCCTATTGGCTGCTCTGCGGCAATAGCAGCAGCCTATCGAGAGAGGCTCTGCGTGACGTCACGACGAATGGGGGCCTTTCGCGCCCATATCGCCACGTCCCGCCAGAAAGGGCGTGGTCTCGCCCTATATCTAGGCTCGATAGCTGCTCTTACGTCGATTTTCATCTCTTCAGCGAAGCCTCCCGCATCGCTGGATCCAGAGTGAGAAGCCGCGCCGTCGACCTGTAGCCTTCAGCGGGACGTGCCATTGAGCCTGGAGTCGCTGGCCTCGCCGCCTTCAGCCGCCGTACCTGCTGTGCTTTCCGGCGTTATATCCTTTCCTCTGCCTAGAGTGTGTGTGTGTGTTTGCATTTCTGCTTTTTCCCACCCCTCTAAAAGAGTGGCGTCTTTTTAAAGATGCCTTCCTGTGGTTCTTGCCGAGCCCCACTCAGCGACGAGGACCGACATGTCATCTGCGTGTCCTGCCTGGGTGAGGATCACGCGGCCATCGCGCTCGCTGATGGCGGATGCCATCACTGTGAACGTTTGCCTATGATGACTCTACGGACTCGCCTAGCTTCGTTCTCCGAGCCCGCATCCCAGCCTGCCGTGACGCCGCGTCGCAAGAAGCGCCGCGCCCAGCGCGCTCCCGAGCTATCTCCAGCCCGCCAAAGCTCGCCGGCTCGCCCGCCAGCTTCGCCGGCTTCGCTCGAGTCGCTCACCGACGGACAGCGGCCGCCGTCCGCCGCCGCGTCCGCCATCGAGTTGGACGACAACACCGAGGCGTGTTCTCTCTTGGCTTCGGATAGCGAGGATTGGGCGAGCTCTGTGGACCTCCCCTCCGCTAACGTTCCCCGCCAACCCTCTGGGAAGAGAGCCGGCATTGAGACTGAGCTGATGCGTCTGCTCACCAAGGCCGTGGAAAGCATCGGCCCCGATTGGGAGGCACCCACGCTGCCGCCGCGCAACAGATTAGACGGGCGCTTTCTCGGGAAAGACGAGGCTCCGTCAAAATCTAGGCCCGCGCCCTTCCTCCCGGAACTTCACGAGGAGGTTGCAAAGTCGTGGAAGGCCCCCTTTTCCGCCAGGATGCGTACCTCTACCTCCGCGGCATTCTCCGCTGTCGACGGTGCGGGAAGTAGAGGTTACCTCGCCATTCCTCCGGTGGAGACGGCTGTCGCGTCGCATCTCTGCCCGCCCTCTGCGGGACGGCGGGTTCAGACGACGCTCCCGTCCAAAGCCTGCCGAGTGACATCATCGCTGCACGGACGCGCTTACACCGCAGCCGGGCAGGCAGTCTCAGCGCTGCACACGATGTCTATTCTGCAGATCTACCAGGCAGATCTCCTCCTCAAGCTGGACGAGGAGGGACCCGGCGCTATCTGTGTGGCGGACCTGAGGAGCGCTACGGACCTCGCTCTACGCGCTTCTAAAGCCGCTGCGCAAGCCATGGGGCGGAACATGGCCTCTCTCGCCGTTGCCGAGAGACACTTATGGTTGACGCTGTCTGAGATGACGGAAGTCGAGCGCTCTGTGTTCCTCGACGCGCCCATTTCCCCGGAGGGCCTTTTCGGAACGGCCGTCAAAGACTTCGCGGACAGGTTTGTTGAGGTGCAGAAGACTTCTCAGGCTATGAAGCACTTCCTGCCGAAGCGCTCGAGCTCCGCTACAGGCCGCACCAAGCCGCCTGCTCGCAGCTCTCAGCCCCAGCCTGCACCGCCCTCCGCCGCCGCCGCCTCACAGCGCCGCCAGGCCCGGGATCAGAGACCGCGGTCTCGCTCCGCCGGACGCCGCCCCCCTCACCGCGGGCCCCGGCCGAGGATTGAGATCAAGCCCGAGGCCTCAAAGTCTTCCTAGCCGCTCTAGGAAAACGACGGTGTTCAGATCCCGCTGCGGCCGGATTTCCACCAAAACTTCTCGCTCGTTCAGCCCCATGCGTTGTGACTGTCCCAGTGTATTTTGCAGTGAAGCAGCCGGTGTCTCAGCCCGCTTGCCTGCACACAAAAGCTGTTTTTACGGCTACCCAGATAAATCCAATAAAGAGTGTATTTTCTGGTGTTCCGGCCTCGGCCGATGGTGTTATGAGTGTTGTAAGAATGCCCACGCCCCAGTGCCCATTCCCACACCCAGACACAGCCCGCCACGGTGCAGGGCTCGCACAAATAAAATCGACTCCGGTCGATTGTGCAAACACTGTAGTGAACGCGCCCATATCCCCATGCCCGCTTACACTACACGCTGCGTGTCCCTCGGTTTCTGTAAAAACGAAACCAACACACATTCAGTCGGCCCTAAACGACAGTGTTTTCAGTGTAGCAAATGTGCCCGTGGTCCCGCGCCCACATTTCCTCGCCACCCGCCTCAGAGGAGATGAGCGCGGCCAGGCTGCCCGCTGTGATCAGCGCGCCCCCCGCCTCGAACGCCGTAAACACGGCGCTGTGTTCCCAGCACACACGGACTCTTGTGCCGCCGCTTTCCCGCGGCCAGAGCCCAGATTTCATTCTGCCCCTAGCTATTCACGCGGATGCGTGGTCAAGGCTTCCCGGGGTATCAGAGTGGGTGCTGAACACTATAAAGAGAGGCTATTCGCTACAATTCGCTCGACGCCCTCGCCGCTACACGGCGCGCGTCGAAACTACGGTGAAAAGCGAAGTATCTCATCTACTTCGAGCCGAGATAGCGAAACAACTGAGGAAAGGGGCTATAGAACCTTTATCTCAGGCTCAGAGCGAAGGGGGCTTATACAGCAGATATTTTCTGGTACCGAAGAAAGATGGTGGGCTCAGACCCATTCTAGATCTGAGGCTGCTGAACAGAGCGCTCGTGAAGCGCCAGTTCAGGATGCTTACGACCAGGAAAATCCTCGCGCAAGTGCGCCAAGGAGACTGGTTCATGTCAATAGATCTGAAAGACGCGTATTTCCAAATACAAATAGCGTCCCATCACAGGCGATTCTTGAGATTCGCCTTCGAGGGCCAGGCGTATCAATACACAGTCCTGCCGTTCGGCCTGTCCCTAGCACCCCGTACGTTCACGAAGTGCATGGACGCGGCCCTCGCCCCCCTGAGACTTCGGGGCATGCGAGTTTTGAACTACTTGGACGATTGGCTGATTCTAGCTCGTTCACGAACGGAGCTCTTAGAACACAGGGCCGCATTACTCGAGCACCTCGAGGAGCTGGGCCTTACAGTCAATTGGGCGAAAAGCTCACTGCTCCCCAGTCGGAGGATTTCCTTTCTGGGAACAGTGTTAGACTCGCTATCCATGACGGCACGCCTGTCACCAGAGCGCGGATTGAATATTCAGCACGTCGCGAAATCCTTCCGCCACGGCTCTATAGTCCCGCTCAGAAGGTTTCAGAAAATGCTGGGTCTCATGGCCTCAGCAGCCTCTGTACTCCAGTTGGGCCTGCTCCGCATGCGCCCACTGCAGCTATGGCTAAAAGCACGAGTTCCCCCCAGGGCATGGACCGCAGGTCTGTTTCGCCTCAGGGTCGACCTTCAGTGCATTTCGGCTCTGAAACCGTGGAAAGCAACCGACTGGTATCAGTCAGGTGTGAGTCTGGGGATCCCCTCAAGTGTGAAGGTGGTGTCTACGGACGCCTCCACTTCGGGGTGGGGAGCGCTGCTCGAGGGCAGACCGCTGGCTGGCCTGTGGTCAGTGCGGGAGAAGCTCCTTCACATAAACTGCTTGGAATTAATAGCAGTCGACAAAGCGCTAAGGCGCTTCTGTCCCCAGATAACAGGCCACCACGTATTGGCCCGGTCGGACAACATGTCAGTGGTGGCATACATAAATCGCCAGGGCGGCGTCAGGTCCCGAAACCTTTACAGGCTGACGGAACGCCTCCTGGTCTGGGCTCAGCACAACCTGCTCTCGCTGAGAGCGGCGCATGTGCCTGGTCACCTAAATGTGGGACCAGACAGGCTGTCCAGAAACAACGTTCCAGCAGGAGAATGGTCTCTGCACCCGCAGACGATCCAGCTGCTGTGGGAAACGTTTGGCAAAGCGCAGGTGGACCTGTTCGCGTCCCAAGAAAACGCTCACTGCCCGAGATTCTTCTCGAAAAGCCGGGACGCGCTGGCCCATGTTTGGCCCCGCCGCCCCCTTTATGCTTTTCCCCCTGTCTCACTCCTGCCTCAGGTGTTGGAGCGAATCAGGAGGGAGGGATGCCCAGTGCTACTCATAGCTCCGCTCTGGACAAACCAGTCGTGGTTCCCTGTCCTGATGCAGCTGACCAGCGCTGCTCCATGGCCTTTACCGCTGAGGAGAGACCTCCTCTCTCAGGCGGAAGGCTCGATTTGGCATCCTCGCCCGGATTTGTGGTCCCTGCACGCATGGGCCATCAACGGGTACCCGCTGACCTCCCAGAGGGAGTGTTAAACACGATCGCGCAGGCTAGAGCCCCGTCTACCAGACGGCTCTACTCCTCGAAGTGGTCTGTGTTCTCTGCTTGGTGTCAAGCGCAGGGCTTTTCACCTGTAGACTGCGGGGTTACGGAAGTGCTTTCCTTCCTTCAGGAGCTACTGGATAAGGGCAGGTCCCCTTCCACGCTCAAAGTATACGTGGCGGCCATAGCAACGTTTGCAAAACCGGTGTCTGGCCAGTCACTAGGAAAGAGCGACTTAGTCGTGCGTTTCCTTAGAGGAGCTCGGAGGCTAAACCCTCCCAGGCCCCCTTCAGTCCCGACATGGGACCTTTCCACGGTCCTGGAGGCCATGAAAGGCGCCCCATTCGAGCCAATCCAGTCGTCAGACATGAAACACTTGTCTTTCAAGACAGCGTTTCTTATGGCTCTCGCTTCAGTGAAGCGCGTAGGGGACTTGCAAGCGCTCTCAGTAAGCGCGTCATGCATGGAGTTTGGACCTAACGACTCAAAGGTCATACTCAAACCAAAGCACGGTTACGTGCCGAAATCCCTCAACACACCGTTCAGGGCCCAGGTGATTTCCCTGTCTGCCCTTCCGGTTCTCAATGAGGAGAAGGACGCGAGTCTCCTTTGCCCTGTCAGGGCACTAAGGGCTTATGTGTCCCGCTCGTCTGGTTTCAGACAGACTGAGCAGCTTTTCGTTTCGTTTGGCGGCCGTGCTAAGGGACTTGCCGCGTCGAAACAGAGCCTATCCAGATGGATAGTTGGTGCCATAGCGCTGGCTTACACTTCTAAGGGCCTACAGTGCCCTTTGGGTGTTAGAGCGCACTCCACAAGAGCTATGGCCTCCTCGTGGGCATGGTCTAGCGGGGTTACCCTGCAAGATATTTGTATGGCCGCGGGCTGGGCCTCGCCGTCTACATTTATAAAATACTATAATCTGGAGGTCCCCGCCTTACAAGCTAAGCTTTTGGCGGTATAAAATTCAGTGCTATCTGCCCGCTGTGCGGCTCGGATACTGAGTTTGACCTGCGTATTGCTCACTGACCGGTACAGCAGCTCATTTAAAAAGTTGACACACTTGTGGCCACCCAGTTCAGGCTGAATGTTCACCCTGACGGTATGGTTTATTGTCACATGATTAGCTCCTTTCGGATGCTATTTACAGGGAATGATGCTTCTAGCCTCTCTTCCCTCACTCTCTGTGAGTTTATGGTGATTATGCACTATATGCACCCCGGGCTTCGGCCCCTGGGACTTTGGTGTTGGATCCCTACCAGCACGGCGTGTTGCATTGTGTTCCCCATAGCGTAAGATATTACGCAGTACGAGAGATACTCTCGTAAGAGAACGTACTCGGTTACTAACGTAACCTCGGTTCTCTCTAGAGAGGGAACGAGTACTGCGTATCTTGCCGTGCTTGGAATACGCTCTGGTTCGCTTCGGCGATGAAAACCGACGTAAGAGCAGCTATCGAGCCTAGATATAGGGCGAGACCACGCCCTTTCTGGCGGGACGTGACGATATGGGCGCGAAAGGCCCCCATTCGTCGTGACGTCACGCAGAGCCTCTCTCGATAGGCTGCTGCTATTGCCGCAGAGCAGCCAATAGGCGCGCGAGCTGTCTCGCCTAGGTCTGCTTGCTGCTGCAAAGCGTTTTACATTAGTAAAAAATTAAGGATAATTTTTGGCTTCAATATCTCGTGGAAAAGAGTTTTCCCCATAGCGTAAGATATTACGCAGTACTCGTTCCCTCTCTAGAGAGAACCGAGGTTACGTTAGTAACCGAGTACGTTTTGCTTCCTGTACCCCAGTTAATCGGCGTCTTGATTGCTGTAAACAGTAGCCAGAGGGAATTATATGTGAGGAATATTCTCTTGTGGCGTGGGTCTTCTCTCTCATCCTCCGGACCGTTCTTCGCTCTCGTCTGCAGCACGAGCTTCCTCCTGTTTGTGCAGTGAATTGCGCTTAGTATAACCTGAGTGCATTTGAGAACCACGTGTTTACGCTGTGATCACGCCGTGGGCCAGCAGCAGGATTTGCATCGTCTGTTTCCTTTCTTTCTAGAGTAATCGCAAAGTTATAACCTGACTGTTATTTGTATGAAAGCCAGTGTGTGGGTGTGTGTGCTGCATTAGCTCGATTTTTCTGTACATCTTTTCTTTAGTTCGTGTAGAATTTGTTTATATTTTGCTGTTGTCTAAGGGTGTGTGTGTCATCAACCTTGATTATTGTGGTATTTTGTTATTTTCTCTTGCTTGTGATATTTTCTGTGGTTATTTATTTTACTAAACTCAGTGTATTTGTTTTCTCAGGAACTGAGGTGGCCAGGCGGAAGGACCTTCTCGTGCATGGTGATAGTGGTGTTGCAGTGGGTGACACTTTTTGAAGTGCCTGTGTGTGTGATCTAGTGCACGGTGATGTGTGTGCGTGAGTAGGATTGCGCTTTTGGAAAAGCCATTAAGTGGTCCTTCCGCCGGCAGACTCAGCCTGGTGGATTAGTATACTTGTTTGTTTGTATACCTTGTGAATTAAGATCTGTAGTTCTACCAGAAAGACTTGGGAGATAAGATACTGAACAATAATCCATTTTATTAACAGCCCAGCAAGCCATATATTCAATAAAGTTCTTTGGCGTAGGCCCCGTCCGTAACTCGCAATCCGAGGGTACGGATTCTGCATATCCTGCCTGAAGATGAAGGCAGGGGCGCAGCCGACCCCCCCCTTGGGGTTTTGGAAGGGACCGACCTGGTGGTGGTGGGGAGGATGGAGCGAAGACCGTCTTGGTGGAGGTGGGGAGGATGGTGGTAAGTGAAAGCGTCAGCATCTGCGAACTCAGACGAGTGTAAGTAAGGATCTTTTATACTTCACGTATTAGAATGCGATTGGATAGATGAGAAGGTAATAGATGACGTAACAATTGAGTCTTCCTGGCGGAACTTACGCTACGCTTTCATTTCTACCAGAAAGACTCGGGAGATAAGATACTGAACAATAATCCATTTTATTAACAGCCCAGCAAGCCATATATTCAATAAAGTTCTTTGGCGTAGGCCCCGTCCGTAACTCGCAATCCGAGGGTACGGATTCTGCATATCCTGCCTGAAGATGAAGGCAGGGGCGCAGCCGACCCCCAAGAATGGTGGAAGAATAATCCGCTGGACGGAGCCCACCCCCAAAGAACGTAAAAGAAAAGTATACCCACCAGCCGTATGTTAAGAGGTTCCTAAAATAGAAGAAGAAAAGAGTTAGCGAACAGCTGGTAGACATGGATGTATAAATTTCCATAGATAGTAGAGTTCCATCGAATCGTCGTGGGAACGGAACTCTACAATCTTTTCTGCTGCTGAATTACATGAGACATTTATGCATTTTCTGCCGCTTAGAATTTTTTTTTTTTTTTTTATATTAATACATTTATTTATTTATGTATATATATATATATATATATATTTTTTTATATATATATATATATATTTTTTTTTTTTTTTTTTAAACGAAACCACGCTGAGCCACACCGAGACGAGGCAACGCTGAGCCACATAAAACGAGGCCACGCTGAGCCACATAAAACGAGGCCACGCTGAGCCACATAAAACGAGGCCACGCTGAGCCACATAGAAACGAGGCCACGCTGAGCCACATAGAAACGAGGCCACGATGAGCCACATAAAAATGAGGCCACGCTGAGCCACATAGACAAGGCCACGCTGAGCCACATAGACAAGGCTAAGATGAGCCACATAAAAACGAGGCCACGCTGAGCCACAGAGACAAGGCCACGCTGAGCCACATAGACAAGGCTACGATGAGCCACATAAAAACGAGGCCACGCTGAGCCACATAGACGAGGCCACGCTGAGCCACATAGACAAGGCCACGCTGAGCCACATAGACAAGGCTACGATGAGCCACATAAAAACGAGGCCACGCTGAGCCACAGAGACAAGGCCACGCTGAGCCACATAGACAAGGCTACGATGAGCCACATAAAAAACGAGGCCACGCTGAGCCACATAGACAAGGCCACGCTGAGCCACATAGACAAGGCCACGCTGAGCCACATAGACAAGGCTACGATGAGCCACATAAAAACGAGGCCACGCTGAGCCACAGAGACAAGGCCACGCTGAGCCACATAGACGAGGCTACGATGAGCCACATAAAAACGAGGCCATGCTGAGCCACATAGACAAGGCCACGCTGAGCCACATAGACAAGGCTACGATGAGCCACATAAAAACGAGGCCACGCTGAGCCACAGAGACAAGGCCACGCTGAGCCACATGGACAAGGCTACGATGAGCCACATAAAACGAGGCCACGCTGAGCCACATGGACAAGGCTACGATGAGCCGCATAAAACGAGGCCACGCTGAGCCACATAGACAAGGCCACGCTGAGCCACATGGACAAGGCTACGCTGAGCCACATAAAAACGAGGCCACGCTGAGCCACAGAGACGAGGCCACGTGAGCCACATAGACAGGCCACGCTGAGCCACAGAGACAAGGCCACGCTGAGCCACATAGACAAGGCCACGATGAGCCACATAAAAACGAGGCCACGCTGAGCCACAGAGACGAGGCCACGCTGAGCCACATAGACAAGGCCACGCTGAGCCACATAAAAACGAGGCCACGCTGAGCCACGCATAGATCAGGCCACGCTGAGCCACGCATAGATAAGGCCACGCATAGATAAGGCCACGCTGAGCCACGCATAGATAAGGCCACGCTGAGCCACGCATAGATAAGGCCACGCTGAACCAACAGAGACAAGGTCATGCTAAGCCACGCATAGACGAGGTTCGCTGAGCCGCTAGTGCTACGCATGCCGAAATGCGCATAGAAAGTCACTAGGCTGCGCAAAGCCGGGCCCCTAAGGACCGAATTGCCAGCGAGACGCAATGGCGAATTATTGTAGCTGAGACTATCACCAGATAGATAAAGCATGACACCACCACCAGTAGTTGCGTAGGAATTTACCTGAATCGTTACTGCATAGCTTGCTGAGCTTCGAGAATGATCTTTAGATCGGGTCTTATGTAAGACTCAAATGCAGAGGAAGACCATCTGGCCAGGATCTTGATAGCAGCGGTAGAAACGCCACGTTCAGCTGCTGTAGTGGCTGCACCAATCCTGAATGGAATGACCAGTATACTGGGAGGGAGATAGACTGCGGCTTTTGAGGACAGAACTGATGAGTCCTGAACCAGCTTAGAGAGGAGTGCTCCGTTAGTTAGGCTAAATAGAGGGGAATTTAATCATAGATGAGAAGGGACAGAATTTATTACTAATTTATAAATGATAATGTGACAGAGCCTTGAGAGTCATTCTTAGAGTTCTTGAGAAGCTAGTAAATTAGGTGAAAAACTTAAATCAGAAGAGACCATGGTGAAAATCAGAGTATTTAGCTCCTGGAGTGAATCCCCTGGATGCATGAGCTATGAACGCTGTAACAGACACAGCTACAATCTGAATACAACAATAGGAAAAGAGACCATTGCGGACGGAAGGTAGTAAAACGGGGGTTGGATGGATTTGCTCTTCTAACTTGCTTAGTGTGTAATGTTGCCGTTTAAGCATAACCAACACCTAAGTTCAAGCAATGGGAGAATTCCATTAAAGGAATTGCTTTTTAAGATTACGACAATGCTGAGAGGAGCTAACGACATTCCTCCTGGGTTAGTGCCTCACAACCCTAGTTTTGCATGAATCTGCCCACGGGATATGATTTATAGATTATCGAGACATAAGCCAAACAGTGACTAGTGATAGCTACGCATGAGCTACATGATTCATCAACGACCATTCGGAATATTGTATATATGTTGACGCTTCTTGAGTCTCCATCTTGTATGATTCCTGTTGAACAAAGCGAAACGTTTTAAAATTGACGCTGAGAGGTAATCGAAGCTGCAAAGCGAGCTGTTGAAACTCCAACCCCTGTGCCGGGAGCAGCAGCTCTACCACATCCAAAGGGATAGACAAAAATTATATGCTTACTCACCCTTGAAATGACCATTCCAGCATGCTATTCAAAATTATCTGTGGGGCATTCCAAGCCAAACCCCACATACACATCGGAGACCCACCACATATCCTGCGAAAAGGGCACAATTATACACCCCTTTTTTTTTTTTTTTTTTTTTTATCTTTGTGGTGCAATGTGATTAGCAGGCGTTTATCGGAGGTTTACTACAGGACTTGATAAAACTAATATGACTGTTAGTTCTAAGGAGATAGCAGTTTTTTGGCTAAGTACATGTGGTCTTTGACCAGAGCATCCTTGGTCTGCATTTCTCTGTCCATTAATGTGGAAATACCATCACATAAATTATTTATATCACACATAGTGGATTAGGAGTCACCAGGACAGGTTGAGTACCACAGCAATTGAACACATTTCCAATATTGAAGATCTAATTTTAAGTATTAAGGGACTTCTATGAATTAAGTAGGCCTAAATATGTTAAAAAATATAGTTTGTGAATTACAACACTTGTAATTACTGCCACTGTAGAGATATCCACTACATTATGCATAACAGTTCTTAGGTAGGCTACTATTTTTTTTTTTTTTTTTTATCAATTACTCAGTTGTTAGTGGTTATTTGCAAATTTTCCACTATACTGTGGAATATCGGTGACGCAAAACTTAGTACGAACATTTCCCCTTTAAGGTGAGCTATCCAGTCCCGTTGCAGTCTGCAGATCAGTAATTAGGAACACGCCACATGATCATCAACCGTGGAGACCAATTTGAACTCTGCCGCTGGTGTAGTAGGAAGCAATAACGGAGAAATACTTACCTGGATGAAGTTTAATCATGATAGAGGGGACATATTAGCAGTGGCTGGTGAAGCGCCTACCAAAAACTTGAAAAACCGAGTTAAAAGCCTTGGAAGTGGATCTTGAACTTAAACCAGCGAGAGAAGATCGCCTCTCGTGACTTGCAGAGTTGCTGATTCATGTCGGTGGATCGTGATCTGCGGGATAATGGCACCCGTGCAGACAGCGAGGTTCTTTTGCTGGACAAGTTTGTTGAGGATGACATTGCAGTTCTCTTCCTGCCGGATTATCTTGGCTGAGCTGACGCTGTTGAAGAAGCTTTTGATGACGATCGTTGGAACTCGATAATAGTAAACAAGCGTGTCTTGAAACATGTTGGCTGCGACTGAACGAGAGCATAAGTGAAAGCGTCAGCATCTGCGAACTCAGACGAGTGTAAGTAAGGATCTTTTATACTTCACGTATTAGAATGCGATTGGATAGATGAGAAGGTAATAGATGACGTAACAATTGAGTCTTCCTGGCGGAACTTACGCTACGCTTTCATATCTTTTTGCTGCTCTTCCTACCCTCGTGGGTAGAGGACTGCTGATGTGGCCCTTATACATTGCCCACTGTGATTATTTCTCTTGTTAATTGTTATTAAACTGTACATCTAGCGCTGTGCGCTCTTAACAATTTACCATTTTTAAAGAATATTTTTGTACGTCAATAAAGACCATTTATATATTTTTGTGTACTCGTGTCTCTGACCTTCCTGGCACACACGAACCTGTGTGACCTAGTTCTAACTGCTGGGTTAGTTAGATTTTCCCTGATTTATTCAGGGTGGCGTAGTCGACAATTATCACCATAAGATAAAGTAGAATCCCAAACCGCTTAACGCCACAAATGCATGAACTAACTTTTCTGCATCAGAAACAGATAGCATGTTACGTAGTTTAGCAATGTTTCTAAGATGGAAAAAGCCTGTTCTTGTAACATATGAAATAGGGTAAATCGAAATCGACCGAAATTAAGTCACAATCTCGAACTTCGAATTAAAAATGGAATCGTCGATGCTGCCACGCCCCCATGTCATACCCGTGATGGGAAGTTCGGATCATTTTACTGACTCTCTTGTTCGATCTCCTTCATCAAAATGAACTAGGCCTAATCTTTTTTTTTCTAGCCATTTCGTTAATTTCAGGGGCTTTAAATGTTATACTTTTAACAGGCAAATTCCCCGAACACATCCACCAACATAATGCAGTCAAAAATAACAGTGGTGGAAAGAGTACTGGATTTTTTTACTTAAGTAAAAGTAATGCTACTTAAGAAATAATTCACTTGAGTACAAGTAGAAGTACTGAAAAATAAAAAGACTCAAGTAAGAGTAAATAAGTATTTTGCTAAAAAACTACTCAAGTAACTACGTTACAAAGTACTAACTCAATTCAGCACTTATGCACTGTTTTCAGTGCTGCGCAGACAGAGTCACCTCTCATATAGTGTACAAATATTAAATATAACCTTTCATATTTTCTTATGCTTGAATGGATCATAAATATATACAAAATTATGCCAAAATATCCTCAAATGCAGTCAGTTTTGTCCAAAGTAAATGTGAAGAGTTGGGAAATAAAGCACACATGTGTCGGTATATTGGATGAGTGTATTTTACCTTGAAGAGACAACAGTCTATAGTCCATTTAAGAAAACAATGCAGTGTTATTTTAAATAAAATACTTTTTTTTGTTTTTGATTTCAGATTTCAGTTTTTGTATCTGAACTTTGTTCAGTAGCATTTATTTGTGTTATTGCTAATTTGTTATGTTAGTATTGTTTATTTGTCTTTAATAATGTTTAAATGTATATGATTTAGTAGTCTAGTTGTTTTTGCTGTGGTATTTTTCGTAAAACCATAGGCAAAACTTCCTCATTTAAGTGCTCTGTAGGCTGTTAATTTTTGTAAATAGTTTAAAGCTGCAAATTAAGCTGCAACAGAATGTTTTGCAAAAAAGACACATTATAAATGTTTGATATCTAAATATATACCTTATTAAAATCAAAACTTGGAATCAATAAGAATTGTAATTTGTAATCAAAAGCAGAATTACTATAATTGAAACGATACCTAACCCACTTATAGTAAGTGTCAGACAGTAAAAAAAGAACTGAACTATTAAATGTTATAAACAAGCATTTATTGAAAACAAAATATTCAGCTCTTGAAAAGGGATTAGCTAAGTATTTAACCTGTAAAAAAAAGACATTATATAACCCCTCAATAAATGCTTCACTCCTTAAAAGCTGTATATAAGCTTTTTAGGCCACTACTATATTTAGAATTATCAGAAAACTGAACTAAACAACTCAATTTCAACCGCACAAATAGACACTTCATTCCTTAAATGCCTTATTCAGATTTACCAGAAGTTGATTTTCAAAATTTGTACAGTCAATCCTAGCTCGCTTGGCAGTAAACAGTTGCCCAGCACAACTGAACAAACGTTCACAGGCTGCCGAAGCAGGAAGTCCTGTATTCAAGCGGAGAGACAATTTCTTTACACATGGGAATGTATGAAGAAGCTCCATGTTTTCAGAAGTGCATGCCAGGTATCCCTGCAGTTCACCTGTGGCATCTGGAGGGCTTGCCTTCATTGATGAAAAGAAGTCCTCTTCATCCGACATCTCACATCTCTGGGGCTGGGATTCTTGGTTTGGGAATGTTCTCAGATGTTTCCGGATGTAATCTAACCCTATAATAATGGGGGTGTATGTAAATTCATGTTTAGTGCAAGAAAAAGACTGTGAAGTTAACTGATGTGTACAGTACACTAACTACAAAACCATGAAAAAGATAAGCAAAAGTTACAGATAACCCAATAAAAATATATTATACTACAAAGTAGCCTGAACAAATTTAGTTCTTCATTAAGATTAAGTTACTGTAAAGTCAGGTTATCCTACCTCTTTCAATGATTTTGGTGTCAGATGTCCATGAAGTCTTGAATCTTGGCAAAAGGATGGCAGCTGCAGTTAGCTCAGGGTCTTCCATCATTTCCCCAAATCTCTTTTGGAGTCCATCTTCTAATGCTTGCAGCAGTGGCAAACATATTTTACTGGAGGCCTCCATCCTCCTCAGTTTTGCCCTTAGTTGGAACACAGTTGGGAGCAAACATCCCATGTGGGTGTTGCTCTCAGACTGTAGGACAGTGAGTGCTGATGTCACAGGCTTCATCACTGCTACATACTCGGAGAGAAAGGCAATCTCAGCTGGATTTAACCTAAAAGATATGTTTATTTGCAAATCAAGCTTCAGTAATATCCTTGATTTATAAAGACAAATTATTCAGTTAAATAACTAAAATAACACTTACATGTTTATTTTGAAGGCCCCACACACATTCCGAATCGCCTCTTCACCTTGGTCTTTAATTATACGGACCACCCTTTCGACAGCCAGGTATAGTGAACACCATCTGGTTTGATTTGGTCTTATAAACTGTAGGTGGCATTCAGCATCCACAACCTCAGAAGCTGTTGAAGATCTTGCAGTTTTGTTCCACATAGCATGGCACTTAGAAAAAGCGGAGCGTGAAAGCTTTCTGTAGGTCACATTCTGAGTTTCAGCTGCAGAAGCATCTGCTGTTGCCACTAGGTTCAACAGATGACATGCACATCGCTGGTGTTTTGGGAGATGATATTCTAAACCTGTATCTGCTTCCAAAATTGTGTACATGTCATGAAACTCTGCGGTTTCCTCTTCATGTTCAGATTCATCATCAGCCTCAGTATCAGCTGCTGTCACGTTAGTCTCTTCATGCACACCAAAGACTCTGAAGGCCTTCAAAAAATTTGACCCACTGTCTGTAGTTGTTCTGACAATCTTGTCACGGATTTGATATTGGCTGTGGATATCATCAAGGGCAGATGCAAGTACATCGAATGTGTGGCGCCCTCTGAGACGCTTGCAAGCTAAAGCAGCAGATTTCCGTTCTAGAGTCTCGTCGATCCAGTGAGCAGTGACCCCGATGTAGCTTCTCTGCCTCACACTCCAACAATCTGTTGTTGTTGACACAAACTCCACATTCCTAAGCTTAGCTGTTATAGCTTTTCTGACATGCATAGCTGCTTCTTGAATTCTCAAACGCACGGTTGGTCGTGACATCAAAGTTGCACTGGGGTGAAGAGTGTTAATCATGGTCTTGAAGGCAGGTTGTTCAACTACTGAGAATGGCTGAAGGCCTTCACAAATAAAGTTGATGACCAACTTATCTAGTGTGGCCTGAGATACTTGTTTCACTCCCCCTGAAATCATCTGATCAATTCTGCATTGCTTGCTTGAACTAGATGATGAAGTCTCCTTTTTTCTTTTACTTCGCTGAGCAATGCAATCTTCATAATCTTGCAGTTTCCTTGGGTGCTTTCTCTGTAATCACAAATATGATAACTTCATTAAATGTAATTATGTACAATTATAGCATTTTTTTCACAATTAAAGCTAATAATTTACAGAGAAAGAGAAACACTCATCTAACTTGATTACTTGATTAAACTGTTACTTGATTAAAGTTTTCTTTTCTTTTTCCAAGGCTTATTTTTCAAGAAAAAATGATAAAAATGTGATGAAAAAAATTATATTAAAAGCCATATTTCAGCCACATTACACAAATGTATTACTTATTACTAAATGTTGTTAGTACTTTTATATTACTATATAGTTATAATATAGTGCAATCCATGTCATATTCCATTTTCCATTACAGGCACTAGGTGGAGCTGCACATACAGTAGCCTACATTAAACGCGGTGAACATAACGTGAAGTTTTTATTCAATTATTAACTGGAATAGCAGCCCAGTCACGTTTCACTACAGAACAACCCATGACAAAGAGTATTTATAAGCATTAAACAAATAATCCGATTTACAAATATAATTTAGGCTACAGCTGACAAAATGAATTAGGTCAATAATAACCAAGTTATCCTACATATACAGAATAATCATCTTTAGCTTAAAGATTTTCTGATGACTTACCTCAATGTGCTTGCGTAAATTAGATGAGGAGTTGTGAAATGAAGATATCTCCACATTCTTAGGCAGACAAAGTTTGCATCTCATGTAGATGCTTTTACCCTTGGTGCTTGTGAAACTGAATATTGGCGAAAGATGCGGCCATGGATGCTTATCTTCTTCATCATCATCACATGTACAGGGCCTGTCGGACTCGGTTTCCTGTGCAGAGTCTGCAGACACCGCCATTTCGCTAATCTTCTCCTGAACTGAACTGACGCAAGTGGCGCCAGATCGCGTTTTTTTTTTTTACGAAGCCACTCATTGGTTAACTTAGCACCTTTGACGCATGAATCTTACAAACAATTTTTTTTGTACTTTGTACTTTTAAAAATAAATAAATGTAGCGAAGTTGAATACTTTATTTTTATTCTACTCAAGTAAGAGTAAAAGTACCACAATTTAATTATACTCAAGAAAGTAGAAAAAAACGAAAATTCTACTCAAGTACTGTAACGAAAGTATTTGTAATTCGTTACTTTCCACCACTGAAAAATAATTTACAGGGAACATAAATAATTACTTTACCTTCCGAGTCTTTTGTTCATTTGTCGCGTGACAATGAACGGATCGAACGACTCATCACGGCGCGGAAAAAAACACACGTGTTGAAAGGCTGTGAGTCCTCTAATTTAGCTTAGAGCTTAGATTCTCTGCCCGAGCCTGAACTTGACCCGACCCGGGCCGATATTTCCCGTCACTTTCCTCGGATCGGGCCCTTGATCTAGAGACGTGCACTCCCAACGCAATAGAGTGCGGCCATAGACTGAGAGCGGCGCGGGACTAGATTTGATGGCCGAGCGCGGGCGGTAATGCACACTCACTCTGTGTGTGCGGGAGAGTAAAACGATTCGCGGGACTCCCGCAAACTAGAAATATCTATGAATAAAACATAAAAACTAATACATTTTTATTTATCTGTTGCAGAAAAGCAACAAGAACAACTAAAACAAAATAGAAACGATTTATAGGCCAGAGTTTTTATTTATAACATGCAGCGTTGAACGATTTAGACAATCACAGACATATGTGTTGATTTCTTGAACGCAATGGCCAATCAGAAGCATTTAAGATAGACTCCCCTCACCGCTTTAAACAGACTTTTTGTGCAGTGCTGAATTCTGTATGCGGGCAAATCCTCTAATTATAACAAACAAAGTGTATATGCTTCATTGATAATAACCGAGATGTGTGAGATCGTTATTAACTGATGTCAGCCTGTGCTTAAAAAAAAAGGTAAAAATCGAGAATCGAATCGAACCGTGACCTTAGAATCGAAAATGTAATCGAATCGAGGATTTGGAGAATCGTGACACCCCTAATATGAAATATGATTTTCAAAAGTCAAGTTGCGGTCTAGTATAACACCCAGGTCTTTTACTGTAGTGGATAAAGTGGATAAAGTAACAGGACATCCTTCTAAATTAAAGTTATATTGTAAGGGATTTTGTGGGTAGTTTTTTGGACCAATAAGTAATACCTCAGTTTTATCTGAATTTAATAGCAGGAAATTACACGTCATCCAGCATTTTATATCTTTTAGACACTCTGTCAAGTTAGATAAGTTAGTGTTTTCATCTGGTCGTGATGAGATATATAATTGAGTGTCATCAGCATAACAGTGGAAATTAATTCCATGTTTTCTTATAATATTACCAAGTGGCAGCATATATATTGAGAATAGCAGAGGGCCTAGGACAGATCCTTGCGGCACTCCATAGTCTACTGATGTTATCTTCGATTTTTCCCCATTTAAACAGACGAAATGGTAGCGGTCAGATAAGTATGATCTAAACTAGCTTAATGCCTGTCCCTGAACACCAGTGTAGTTTTGTAAACGATCCAGAAGCTAAGAGGTAAATCATTTGTAATTTTACAAATTTACAAAAGCACAGTTTCTGTGCTATGATGCGGTCTAAATCCCGACTGAAATTTTTCAGAGATATCATTGTCTTGCAAGAAAGAGCACAATTGAGCGGACACAACTTTTTCTAGTATTTTAGACATAAATGGAAGATTTGAAATGGGTCTGTAATTTGCTAAGTTATTTGGATCTAATTGCGGTTTCTTAATGAGAGGTTTTAGTACCGCCAGCTTGAATATTTTTGGAACATGACCTAAAAATAAAGACGAGTTAATAATATTGAGAAGAGGCTCTTCCACTACAGGTAACACTTCTTTAAGTAGTTTAGTGGGTATTGGATCTAATAAACATGTTGCTGGTTTAGATGCAATGAAAAGTTTATTTAGCTCTTCCTGTCCTATAGTTGTAAAGCGGTTTAGTTGTTCTAGAGGGGCCATAATTGAGGCCGAGTCATAAGACACCATAGAGGATTGTACATTTACAATTGTGTTTCGGATGCTTTCTATTTTCTCATTGAAGTAATTCATAAAATCATTACTACTATATTGTAACGGAATATTTTGCTCTGGTGATGTCTGTTTATTTGTTAGTCTAGCCACTGTGTTAAATAAGAACCTTGGAATATTTTGGTTATTTTCTATTAGTTTTATAACGTGACATACTGTCTTTCCACGCGATTCTAAAGACCTCTAAGTTAGTTTGTTTCCATTTACGCTCTAAGTTACGAGTTTCTCTCTTGATAGCATGTGTATCACTGTTGTACCACGGTGCTTTAGTTTTCTCTCTAACCTTTTTTAATCTAATTGGTGCAACAATATCTAGTGTACTAGAGAAAATGGTGCTCAAACTGCTAGTCATTTCCTCTAGTTCATCTGTTTGTTTGGGTTCACTGAGCAGCTGAGATAGATCAGATAAGCTATTTGAGAATCTATCTATAGTGGTTGGAAGGATTGTTCTGCCTGGTCTATAACGTGGCGCGACATGACAAATTTCAGCAGTACGTATTATGCAAGTTACCATGTAATGATCAGTGAGATCGTCACTTTGCGGTACCATGGTTCCATATGATATAATTAAATCTAGTGTATGATTTAGACCAGTGGTTCCCAACCTTTTTCCTTGGGGCCCCCCCTATGTACACATTTAACAATCCGTGACCCTAAATCCATATATACACATATATATATATATATATATTGTGTCACGGTACGGTTCAGTACGTTTTTGATACAGCAAAAAGAAATGCCAGAGAAATTTCCTTGATTTCTTTTTTATATTAAAACTAACATCATAAAGTGTGATATTTTTTACTTTGAGTAATTCTGGAGCTATAATTGATTCGTAGGCTAGTTATAAACCAAGGTTTATTTTATTTCAGATTAACATTTGAGGGCAGCAATTGTATTCATAATGTCAAAATAAAACCGACGTAATGTTACTTGAAGGCATAGCCTACTATTCCTGCAAAACTTTCATGGTTGCAGTTGTGTGTTACTACAGTAAATCCATGGTGAATGTTGCAGATCTGGTCACTGGATAGTTTATTCACGGCACAATGTTGACTTCCTGGTTTCCAAGCGCTGTTTGATCCGTTAATAACGGAGAAATGTGAATGTTTCTCTCTAGATCTCGCAGCGACGTTATTACTTCTGTGGCAAATTCAAATGCTTTCTTTACTGGATCTCTTATAAGCGCTGTGTAGTAACATGATCACGATCGGCTCGCGCTGCACTTGTCCAAACTGATAAACGGTCCGTCAACCACACAATAACGAGCAGTTTCGTTCCGCTTGCATTATGTTTGCCATTGATGTTGGGCACTGTTGTGGTCGCGCCGGCGTATCTTACAATATGAGCGCGCTTGCCACGCGCACCGCACCTAAATTTGAAATAACGAAATTGTACCGTATATACCCGAATATAAGACGACTCTGAATATAAGACGACCCCCCATTTTCCAGACTTATTTTTGGGGGAAAGAGACTTTTGTGGAAAATGTTTTCAACATTTTGTTTTCAACAGAAAATAATTTTATTTGAAAATTCTAGTGATAATTCATTGGAAAAAAAACATTGTAACACCATTCATTAAATATTTGGATTAATTTGTCACAAAATAAAGTGCACTCTGTTAATGAGTTGAAGAGAGAAATGGATTAATGAGTGACAAAAATGAATAACCGTCCTTTTCACAAAAATGCAATAATTATGTAGGCTTATTGTATGTAATTGTGGTTAGGGTGGCCATCCGTCCAGATTTTTTCCGGACAGTCCGGATTTTAAGCCCCCTGTCCAGCGCTGTTTTTGTTTTCAATTCAGTTCACTGTGCGCATCAGTTCTATTAATAACCTATAAAAATCCCGCATATTGATAGCGGCTCCCTGATGCCGGCAAATTAGTTAAAATCTCCTGGAATCTAGACTAGAGCCGCATGCAAGACAGAACATAGCCTACTGTATTTGCTCCAAACCAAACGCGCGCGGCAGAAAGAGAGAGAGCAAGAGACCTTGCGTTTCCAGTAGGCGTGAGTGAGTGAACGCCTGACAGGAGCCACTCAGTGTAGCCTACCTCTCGCGCAGATTATCCTTGAATGGCTTGTTGACGACTACATCCAATACCTGTAGCTGGCTTGTCATCCCCCCGGTATGATCACTAGATTGCCGTTCATTTTCTGCAACTGAGTTTTGACGGGCTCCGTCAAGTGTCCGCGCATCCAAAAAGAGCATATTTCTCTTCTTCTGAAGCGCACCGCGGCGCCTGCCCCACACTACATTGAGCTTGTGTTGGCGCCCTCTACTGTTTCTCCCTGCTTTCTCCCTTTTCCCCCGTGATTTTGTCTATATCGCGAATATAAGACGACCCCTCATTTTTCAGCCTATTTTTAGGACAAAAACCTAGTCTTATATTCGGGTATATACGGTAATTGAAATCGGCATTGTTAGCATATGATTTTTTAAAAACTTTGAAAAAATATTTTTATATAAAATTATTAGTAGAACATTTTATGCATCTTTATTTACCTCAAAGCATCCGCTCCCGCGCCACCCCTGTGAACTCTCGGACCCAGGTTGGGAACCAATGATTTAGACGATGAGTGGGACCACTGACGTTTTGCTTGACCCCAAAGGAGTTTAATAAATCTGTAAACGCAGCCCCTAACGCATCATTTGTCTTATCTACGTGTATGTTAAAATCTCCATATCGACATTGACCAATAGATCTGAGAGAAAGTCTGCAAACTCTTTTAGGAAATCAGCATAAGGCCCTGGAGGTCTATATACGGTAGCCAAGGCTAGAGATAAGAGGGATTTCTTTCTTACATCTAAGAGCGTAACATTTAGCACAAGTACTTCAAACGAATTAAACCTATGACGAGTTTTCTGAGTAACATTGAGAATATCTCTATAGATTGTTGCAACACCGCCGGCACGACCGATCAGACGGGGCTCATGCTTATAACAGTATCCTGGTGGAGTAGACTCATTTAGACCGAAATAATCATTTGGTTTAAGCCAGGTTTCAGTAAGGTAAAGTACATCGAAAATATTATCTGTGACCATTTCATTTACAATAACCGCCTTAGGTGTGAGCGATCTGATGTTTAGAAGACCTAGCTTTAGAAATTGTTTTTGTTCACTGATATTTAGATTTAGATTTCGATTCAATAGGATTTTACAATAAGATTTTTCCTCGATCCTACAGTAGATTTATTGTTTGGCCTTACTAAACGAGGAATAGACACAGTTTCTATATAATGTTCTACATTGGTACTTATATCAATTAAGTTGGGACAGCAAAGACTGTGATTTGGACTTTGACTTACTAGTCAGATGGTGTGTAGCGTCTTGGAGATGTTGTCCGACAGAACAGCCGCTCCGACTCTGCTGGGGTGCAGGCCATCAGGACGGTACAGCCTAGGTCACTCCCAGAACAGATTCCAATTATTTACAAAGAGCAGTTTCTGTTCATTATTTTATTTTATTTATTTATTTATTTATTTATTGCTCCATGGTAAAAGCACAAAAACATTTCATTTCATTTTCTTCTTTACATAATTTAAATTCCCATGTGCAAAAGGGAACAGAAAGAAGATAAAATCTTAAAATATCTGTCCCCTATTTCAAAATACAAAATAACCTTCTTAAGCAGATTACAGCCAAAATTACACTGAAAAAAGAAAACAATGTTGGTTTAAATAACAGCAATTCAGAATCAGAATCAGAAAGAGCTTTATTGCCAAGTGTGCTTGCACACACAAGGAATTTGTTTTGGTACTGAGGCTTCCAGTGCACATATACAAATACAACAAGAAACATAATAATACAAGTTTTTAAGAATAAAATACAAAATATAAAAATATGAGAATAAAAGTATCACAGTTGGGTTTAGCCAGAATAAACATTTTATGAACAATAAACAGATAAACAGATAATGAACAAATTTACAGTGTTTTGAATATTATAAATAAATAAATCTACATGTAAGTGTCACCTGAGTTGTAAGTTGTTGCGTTAAACAGTGGGGGTATTGCACTTTAAGGCATATGCCTTGGGAGATATGTTAACTGTTCAGGAGGGAAATGGCCTGTGGGAAGAAACTGTTCCTGTGCCGAGATGTTCTTGTGGCCAGTGATCTGAGTCTCCGTCTTGACGGTAACAGTTCAAACAGGTGGTGTCCAGGGTGAGTGGAGTCTGTGATGATTTTACCTGCTCTCTTCCTCACTCTGGAAGAGTACAGGTCCTGGAGGGTTGGGAGGGGGGCACCAATAATCCTCTCTGCAGTCCGAACTGTCCGCTGTAGTCTCCTGATGTCTGATTTGGTAGCTGAACCAAACCAGACAGTGATGGAAGTGCATAGGACAGACTCAATGATGGCTGAGTAGAACTGAATCAGCAGCTCCTGTGGCAGGTTGAACTTCCTCAGCTGGTGAAGGAAATACAGTCTCTGCTGGGCCTTTTTCACAATGGAGTCAATGTGATTATCCCACTTCAGGTCCTGAGAGATGATAGTGCCCAGGAACCTGAATGACTCCACTGCTTCCACAGTGCTGTTCATGATGGTGAGTGGGGGGAGTGCTGGGCTGTTCCTACTGAAGTCCACGGTCATCTCCACTGTTTTGAGCGTGTTCAGCTCAAGGTTGTTATGACTGCACCAGACAGCCAGCTGTTCGACCTCCAGTCTGTAAGCAGACTCGTCACCGTTTCGGATGAGACCGATGACAGTGGTGTCGTCTGCAAATTTCAGGAGCTTGACAGTAGGGTCTGTAGAAGTGCAGTCGTTAGTGTACAGGGAGAAGAGCAGTGGGGAGAGAACACACCCTTGGGGGGCGCCAGTGCTGGTGGTGAGAGTCCTGGATGTGTGTTTCCCCAGTCTCACGAGCTGCTGCCGATCCGTCAGAAAGCTGGAGATCCACTGACAGATCGAGGATGGAATGGAGAGCTGGGTCAGTTTGGCTGTGAGAAGATCAGGCATGATGGTATTGAAGGCCGAACTGAAGTCCACAAAGAGGATCCTTGCATAAGTCCCAGGTCTGTCGAGGTGTTGCAGGATATAATGCAGTCCCATGTTGACTGCATCATCCACAGACCTGTTTGCTCTGTAAGCAAACTGAAAGGGATCCAGCAGAGGTCCAGTGATGTCCTTTAGATGGGCCAACACCAGTCTTTCAAACGACTTCATGACCACGGACGTGAGAGCGACAGGTCTGTAGTCATTAAGTCCAGTGATTTTGGGTTTTTTGGGGACCGGAATGATAGTGGAGCGTTTGAAGCAGCAGGGAACTTCACACTGCTCCAATGATCTGTTGAAGATCTGCGTGAAGACCGGGGCCAGTTGGTCAGCGCAGGCTTTTAAACAAGCAGATGAGATGCCGTCTGGGCCTGATGCTTTCCTAGTCTTCTGTTTTTTGAAGACTCGGCTCACGTCCTCCACACAGACCTTAAGCTCAGGTTGGATGGCAGGAGGGGGGAGGAGAGGGGGTGCAGAAGGTGATGGTGGATGTGTGAAGTGCAGGTCAGAGCCGGTGTGTGGTGTGAATGAGGGCTTTTCAAACCTGCAGTAAAATGAGTTTAAATCATCAGCCAGGTGTGGATTGTCCGCAGATCGGGGGGATGGTGACTTGTAGTTGGTGATGTTTCTCAGGCCATTCCAGACTGATGATGGGTCGTTGGCTGAAAACTGTTTTTTCAGCTTTTCAGAGTAGGCTCTTTTAGCAACTCTGATCTCTTTTGTCAGTCTGTTTCTGGCCTGATTATACAAGATGGTATCCCCACTTCTGTAAGCATCCTCTTTGGCATGACGAAGGTGTTTGAGTTTCCCAGTAAACCATGGTTTATCATTGGTGAATGATAAGAATGTCCTGGTAGGAATGCATGTATCCTCACAGAAACTGATATATGAGGTTACAGTATCTGTGAGCTCATCCAGATCGGTGGTAGCAGCTTCAAAAACAGTCCAATCAGTGCAATCGAAGCAGGCCTGTAGATCCTGCTCTGCTTCATTAGTCCATCTTTTTACAGTCCTTATTACAGGTTTAGCTGATTTCAGTTTCTGCCTGTAGGTCGGTATAAGATGAACCAAACAGTGATCAGAGAGCCCCAGAGCTGCCCGTGGGACGGAGTGATACGCATTCTTTATTGTGGTGTAACAGTGGTCAAGTATATTACTGTCTCTTGTGGGACATGTAACGTGCTGTCTGTATTTTGGTAGTTCACGGGAAAGATTTGCTTTGTTAAAATCCCCAAGAATGATTAAAAGAGAGTCTGGGTACCTTTGTTCTGTTTCAGCGATTTGTTCAGCCAGCTGTTGTAGTGCCGCGCTCACGCACGCGTCTGGAGGGATGTAAACATTCGCGAGAATGAAAGAGGAAAACTCCCGTGGCGAGTAGAAAGGTTTACAGTTTATGAAGATCGCCTCTAAATTAGGAGAGCACATCTTCTTCAGTGTTGTTACATCTGAACACCAACTCTCGTTAATGTAGAAACACAATCCACCACCTCTCATTTTCCCCGTTAGCTCCGCGATGCGATCCGCTCGGAACAGCTGGAAGCCCGGCAGATGTATTGCGTTGTCCGGTATGGTTTCACTCAGCCAGGTTTCAGTGAAGCACAGAGCAGCCGAGTTAGAAAACCTTGTGATACATGTTCATCTCATGACTTTCCTTTATGTGTTTGGTTTGTGTAAGTCCTTGGAGACTCTAATGGGTTAATGTTTCCTTGATTTACATACTATCACGAACCCCCTCTCCTTCCAAGAGAGACCAGGAGATTACTCAGAACATCTGCTCATGGACACGCACACACATACACAAACCTCCAACGTCATCATATAAAGACTTTATTGAGATATATTTTGATATGCTTATATGTGTGTCTGTTACCCAGATTCCATGGTTATCTGCGACAGTACCGTAGCCCTAAAATAACTACAAATGCTTGGAAAGTATGCCTTTTTAATGTATAACTTTGCAGTATTATCCAACTTAGGTTGTTCTTCATATCTTTAGAATCCTCTTGATCTGACCAAACCATATCTGTATATGTACAAACCCTAAAGGCGGGCGTACACGGTGCGAATTCTGACGGTCGGAAGATCGTATGTCCACGCACACGTTATGAGTGAGTTTATCCGAAAATTGTATGGAGGCAGTGATATACGACACGATTTTATGACCTGCTGAATTCCGAAGAAATCGCACGAAGCCTAAAACTCTGCTCTCTCATATATAAAATCTTGATTCAAGCCGAGACTATTTTGCATATTTCAGCACCGGGAAACGGACGTCCGGTTACCCTTGTGTGTGTGTGTGTGTGTGTGTGTGTGTGAATGAGTTAAAAAACGTAGTTATGGTACACATTCAAAAATAAAATTGCAAGCTCTCTGAATGATTAATTAGCCGCAGTGCAGTGAACAGGGCTCGAGCGCGCGTGAGTGAGGGCGCGGTTGCCAGATCCACATAATGGAAAAGTGACAGTAATCTTCTGGACTTGTTTTTCTGGTTAATGTCACACTTTAGGAAGTTATTAAAGTGGAAAGTTGCATGTTAGGGTTCGTGATATATTAATCTTATTTTCAAAACACAAGCTTTGAACTTATTTCGGAGTTTTATATATATTTTTTTGTTTTTTGCTTGTTTTTCGTAGCAATATCTGGCAACATTTTACTGTCGGCATTAATAAAAAAAAACCTAGGCTGTAGACAAACTGTAATTGCTGACAGGAAGATACCACATTCGGTAAGACAAACGCAATGAACATCGTGATTATCTGTAAGAAATGTAACCTATAGCACTACCAAAAACAATAGCATACAGATATGTTACAGAATTAAATATTTCAAAATTAAATAGGCCTACAGGCCGCTTATTGGCTTCGCCGCCATCCTTCGAAGATGTGTGGCGAGTGACTAGCCGCAGCCGTGTTGTTGTTGTGTGGAATCTGGTGCGCGGCGTGGCGGCAGCCGGGTGGTGGGCGTCCCTAAAACAAGGATAGGAAGCGGCAGCATTACTGATACTTTTTTTTAGCTCAAAAGAGACAGATTTCACGCAAAATAGGCAGAGATGACATGCACTGTGATTGTGAACGTCAGACTTATTATCATTTTCGTTACGTCTCGTCTTGTCAACGAAAACTCGAAAACGTCTCGTCATGTTTTAGTCACCCTAGAGACATTTTTAGCTAGTCATGGTCACGTTATCGTCATTAAAAAAAAGTGCGTCAACGAAATAATTTTGTTATCGCCATCGTTGACGAAAACAACATTCCTACTGTCCTCTCTGTTGTGTGATCGGGGTGTTGACATAACCTCTGTTGACCTACATACCTCTGAACCTTGCTTTCTGGGAAGGTGGTATTCAACTGTCTCTGATTCATTGTCTCTCTCAACATCAGTCAACTGTTCCTCATGACATAGCAAGCCAGACTCTTCATACACACATGCTGCTTCCCTGGCCTTTAAGATTGGTTTCCCTTTGTCCTCAGATAAATTCAGGGGGGTTACATCAGATCTCAGGGGTTCACTAGGATGCAGCTCCCTGTATATCTGAGAGGAGTTTAGCTTGATCAGATCTTGCTGGTCTTGTTGTCAGTTCAACTGAACTGTCTGACTGATTGTCTGACTCAGACTGTGGTATGTATCCTCATCTGACTGCTCGTCTTCCTCTGAACTTACTTCCTATTGTCAATAAACTTATGATTAATTTACAGCAATAATAGAAAGTTAATTCATAAAACTGAGGAGCAAACAATATAGAATCAAACATGCTCTTTCTATTGATGACTGTTTTCTAGTCCATTTGTGAAACTTTGAATAACAGGACTTAAATAACAGAATAACAGGCCAAAAACTGGAGCACACTATGATAGAAATCATGTATCAGGACAATTTCAGCTGTTAACCCTCTGGGGTCTGAGCTGTTTTGGGGCTCTTGAGATGTTTTGACATGCCCTGACATTTGTGCTTATTTCAGGTACTTAAAACATACCATTTGCCAACATATACATTTACTGAATTCAGCACAAACTCTGCTACAATAATATGTGAGCATAATGGATGTACATGTTTGCATTTTATAGAAAAAAAAATATTATGCGTGGTTAGTACGTTTTGATAAAAGACATGTCACCGCAATAAGGCCATTTAACACATAATGAATAGTTGTCCACAATACTTTTGAGTTACTATTCTTGTAGGCTAGAATTTTTACTTCAAAATGAAGTGAAAATCATTCTGACCACTC
The DNA here is from genome assembly GCA_036326025.1 of Chrosomus eos. NCBI lineage: Eukaryota > Metazoa > Chordata > Actinopteri > Cypriniformes > Leuciscidae > Chrosomus > Chrosomus eos. The sequence goes on from CM070838.1 coordinate 36,679,637, forward strand.
TTTCACAAACATCAATATAACGATTTGAATTTCTTACATCAGTTTTTGGGTCAGCAGTGCTGTATGCGGGGTATGTGTGAATGGCCATGATATTAATGTGATTTACACCTGGGAAGACTAAAGACACTCCCCCAATGGCTAATGGCCCATCAAGGTGCTGTGAGGCAGCCTGAACTAAGAATGATTCACTGATGGGCTTCCAGTAATGGCGGAGAGACGAGTGGTCGCATAATTATAGAGCTCCCGGCAGGTTTGAATCCCCCTCAAGGTTTAACGCTATTTTAATGATATAAAAGTTACTGAAGACAATGCCAGGGGGACGGAAGTCAAGAAACAAAGGAAAGACTCCTGTTAATTCAGAAGATGACGTTTTAATACCGAGCGACAGCGAAGACAGCACCTCGTGCGCTGACAAGTTAACAGACGCTGATAACATGGAGGCTATGAAGGTTAGCATCATTGACGAAATAAAACAAATGCGCACGGACATCTCTAAAGAGCTCAGCGAGGCAACGTAGCAGCTCAAAAGGGAGCTTGGTGATTTTAGAGGAGAAATGAATGTCAAACTGAGCGCTATTGAGACCGATATAAAAGATGTAACGACTAGAGTGGAGGCGACTGAAGAAAGAATCACTGAAGTGGAGGCCTTTAACACGGATGCAAGAGATATGCTATCCCACTCACTTGAACTACAGGAACAACTCCAAACACGGCTGGAAGACTTAGAGGCGCGCTCCCGTAGAAACAATTTAAAGGGGGGGTGAAATGCTGTTTCATGCATAGTGAGTTTTTTACACTGTTAAAGAGTTGGATTACCACGCTAAACATGGACAAAGTTTCAAAAATGAAGTTGTAAATTTGATGGAGTATTTCTGTTCTAAAAATACTCCTTCCGGTTTGTCACAAGTTTCGGAAAGTTTTTTTCGAATATGTAACTACGTGACGTCAGAGTGGGCGGAATTTCCTTATACGGGTCTTAAGGCACTTCTCCCGGAAGTGCGCGCGCGCATCTGTAGCCTAGAGCGTACGAGAGCGTTCATCAGAGCGCTGTGCTCTGGTGCGTTGCAATCAAAACAATGGCACCAAAAAGTGTGTTTTTGGTTGCCAGGGCAAGACAACACTGCACAAATGTCCAAAGAACCCAGAGTTAAGGGACCTGTGGATGGATTTTGTTTTTCCAGAGCAGCAACGGAGTTGCGCAATTGTGTTCTTGTTTGTTCCCTTCATTTCGGCGGTAGCTGCTAATAGTTTTATAAACAAGGCACAGTTCGACGATTTGCAGATCGCCTAATACTTAAAGATGGAGCAGTCCCAACGATAAAGGTTCACGGAACCGCAGGCGGTGAGTAAAACTGCTTCAAATGTCTGTGTGTTGTTAACTATCGGCGTGTAAGCTAAGCACAGCAAGTAAACAACATGATCACGTACAGTTAATGTATCGATGGAGCATGCGATGTATGGTGTGTGTTTGTGTGTTTAAATACAGTTGTTTAGCTGGCCACTGTAGGTGTCAGTTTGTTTATTGTAAAACTAAATCATGTCCTCATAAACCACAAGTTTGTCTGTTTACAACTCACGCAAAAGCTTAGCGCGGGTTTTTCCGGAAAGACTCGGTACAGCCTATTTTTCTTTTATAAATATAATAAAACTAAAGACTTTTTGGAGATATGAAGGATGCAATACTACTCTATAGGTACTCAAGATTAACATGAGATTGAGTGAAACTGAGTATTTCACCCCCCCTTTAAGGATCCACGGCATAGAAGAGAACGCCGAAGGAGACGATATAACGGGTTTTGTGGAGAGATTTATCAAAGCAGAGCTAGCCCTTCCCGACACCCCCCTCGGAATACAAAGGTGCAATCGCTCAATGGCTGCTAAACCTCCTCAGGGAGCTAACCCGAGATCAATCGTCCTATGCTTTCTAGAGTTTCAAATCAAAAGAGCGGTGCTTCAATCTGCTTGAAAGAAGAACAACATTCAGTACAAAGGGAAACGCATTTTCTTTAAACAAGACTACACCAATGACATCTTGGCAAAAAGGAAGGCCTATGCCCCCGTTAGAAGAGCTCTTAAGGAAAAAAACCTTCGCTGCCAGACGCTACACCCAGCGCGACTCCGTGTCCATTTCCAAACCGGTCCAGTGATTTACAGAGATCTTCAAGAAGCCGCGAACGCCCTGAAGGGAAGAGGAGTGATTAATGCCGAAACTTTCAAACAAGTGACTAAATACAAGGATCCTCCTGGACCAAGGATGATAAAATCTACGTGGCAAAACGCAGGTACCTCGCGACGTCAACGGGAGAGGATCAAAGACATCCAAGAAAAATTAAAAGAATTTCGCCGCAGCGTGGACGCCACTAGCTAAGCTCAATACCAAACTGTTCACCGGTGAGTTTTTTCTTAACAGCTTTCCTTAGCTCTAACTGTAATCTGGAACTTGCCGCGGGAAATGCATGCTTGCTTTTCTCCACCACGCGAGCTGTTCTGATTTAACCCTTATGCTGCATTAGGGACATTTTTGGTCTTTTGCAGTTTAATTTCTTTGACCATGTTGGCTGTTTTAATGCAAATGATATGTAATTTGGCAAAATTGTGACTTTTGGGATAAATGTAAAAAAAATGATCCCATTTTGCAAAATATGTATAACACACTTTGTGTAGAACAAATAGTCACACTCAGCACCATAATGGACAAAAATGTCCCATTGAAACCCATTAAAACCTTGTTTAAAGCCGGGGCCGTCATTAATACACAAATCATGATTTATGTTGAAACATCCTTTCATTTTGAAGCAAAAGCATTATATTTGCATTATATAGTGTATTCCACCAGATGACGTCACTACATATGTATTCCCTATGGGTGGAAATGCACGTTATTTTCCTGGTTTCCACTAGGGGCACTATGGAGTGTTTTATGAAGTATTTTAATGGCTCAATGATCTAAAATGATGTTTCTGAGTATGTGTGGATGTCTGAGAGCAATGTGTGTCTGTGTTGACAAAAGTGTGTGTGTGTTGACAAAAGTGTGTGTTTGTAGGGCCTAAATATAATACATGGTGTTTAGGCGAGTGACAAATCACAATATCCTAAAGGTCATATTTTACCCTTTCTGTCTACTCTCTCACTCTTTGTGTGTGTGTGTGTGTGTGTGTGTGTGTGTGTGTGTGTGTGTGTGTGTGTGTGTGTGTGTGTGTGTGTGCATTTAGCAAGAGAACGCGCTTCTCACTGCATTGTTTTCTTTCGGTATTTTACGCACAAACATGAATCTTTTGAATTTTATGCATCTTTGACACAGCTTCGTTTTTTTTTTTTTAGCAGTCTATGTTTCAAAGTTAATTGATAATTGTAGAGGCACAAACACAGCCATGCAGTCATTCCTTAGACAATAATAACACCTTTCATCTTGCGGCAACACAAAGATGTAGCTGCGAGGGATCTAAAACAAAGTCTGCCTTTCATACAAGTGTGGTTGATGCAGAAGTTATAAAGCTGTGCACATCTTGGGTGCGGCAATTTTAAACTGGACAAGATGAAGAAAAGCTAGTGGGTCTGCAGACACCATGACAAGAAGAGGGGGTGCAGTTCATGCCTAACAAAAAAGAAAAATCTCTACCACCTGCTCAAAATGTGGCATTTACATCAGTAAGGAGCATGCATTGCAATTCTGCAGCTCCTCCAAATGAGCTGAAGAATGACCCATTTTGTTTTGAAGTTTGATATGTTTTATATGTTTATACATTTAAATTGTTTATAGAAAAATTAAAATTCATGTTCATGGTGATCTTGATAGTTTTGCTTTAGCAAATTATATGTGTAGTGAGACAGACACAGGTTATAATCACCTAGTAGAAATCAGAAAATGTATGCAGTACTACAGATGTTTGCAGTATGTCAATTATATAAAAAATGGTACAACTGGTGGAAACAGTAAAAGAACATATTTTACCCCAAGGCTGGTAATGACAGGGTATTTGAATAGAAATTATGATTTTATGATATATGACAGTGGGTTCAAAAATGGGTATTTTAATGGGTTCAAATAGGACCAAATTTGTCCTTGCGCCATGTGCGATTTTTAAAAAAAATCTGCCATAGCAAAAAAAAAAAAATGGCACAAAAATAATGTTGCTGCAATCTTGGCATTTCAAGACTGGGGATACTCCAAAGCCAAGGGTTTCACTTTGCGTTTATTATATGGAAAATAATAAAATTTTGTGGTTTTTTCCTCTTATACAAATTGATGGTATCGCCACCAAAACTGGTATTTAAAGGGTTAAAATCCTGAAATAAAAAAAATATTTGGTAGTTATGATGTGGACTGTGCTGGTTAAAAGATTTAACTTGGTAAAAGTGGAAAATATATAAAATATATAATAATTTAGGCATGTGTTTAATAATGTGGCCATTTTTGTCCCTTAATGCGCTAAGAGGGATTTTTAAAAAAAAATCTGACATAACACAAAATCTTTAATGCACCAGAATAATGTTGCCGCTAATACTTGACATATTCAAGACTGTGATAATCCAAAGCTAAAGTTTTCTCTTTGCATTTAGTGTATGGAAAATAATTACATTTTGTGGTTTTTTCCTCTTATACAAATTGATGTATCTGCCACCAAACTGGTATTTAAAGGTTAAAATCCTGAATTAATTAATTATTTGGTAGTTATGATGAGGACTGATGCTGGTTAAAAGATTTAACTTGGAAAATGTGGAAAAGAATAATAATATATAATTATTTAGGCATGTGTTTAATATGTGGCCATTTTTGTCCCTTAACGCGCTAAGAGGGATTTTTTTTTTAAATCTGACATAACACAAAATCTTTAAATGCACCGAAATAATGTTGCCGCTAATCTTTGACATATTCAAGACTGTGATAATCCAAAGCTAAAGTTTTCTCTTTGCATTTAGTGCATGGAAATAATTACATTTTTGTGTTTTTTCCTCTTATACAAATTGATGGTATGTCCCCAAAACTGGTATTTAAAGGGTTAAAATCTGAAATTAAATAATTATTTGGTAATTATGATGAGGATGATGCTGGTTAAAAGATTTAACTTGGAAAAGTGGAAAATAATAATAATATATAATATTTTAGGCATGTGTTTAATATGTGGCCAATTTTGTCCCTTAACGCGCTAAGAGGGATTTTTTTTAAAAATCTGACATAACACAAAATCTTTAAATGCACCAGAGTAAAATGTTGCCGCTAATCTTTGACACTATCAAGACTGTGATAATCCAAAGCTCAAGTTTTCTCTTTGCATTTAGTGAATGGATAAATAAAATACTTTTTTGTGTTATTTCCTCCTATACAATTGATGGTATCGCCACCAAAACTGGTATTTAAAGGGTTAAAATCCTGAAATTAAAATAATTATTTGGTAGTTATGATGAGGGACTGATGCTGTAAAAGATTTAACTTGGAAAAAGTGAAAATAATAATATATATAATATTTTAGGCAATGTTTAATAGTGGCCATTTTTGTCCATAATGCACTCACGGTGTCAAATCTAATGCAGCACAAGGGTTTAAGTTCAGAGGAAACGACTCGCATTGAGAGGGACTCCTTTGGCTTCAGAGGATTCCGCTTTCAGCTCAGAAGTGATCATGGCACTTCAACTTTGGAAGTCGATTTTGTTATTGTTCAATTGTTCTTTATGTTTTGTTTTAGATAGACCGACATTTCATAATTTTTCTCTTAACCATTTAAGCTGTTCAGTAATAATAACGTTTCCTAAAAAACAAAATGATTAGACAGAAATATAATTGTATTACTCTTAATGTAAATGGCTTACACAATGCTGTAAAAAGGGGTAAAGTCATAGCCAAAATGAAGAGAGAAAAGCAGGATGTAATATTTTGGCAAGAAACACACCTTTCAGATACCGAGCATGAAAAACTTAAAAAATGGTTTAAAAATACGTACTATTCTTCGTTTAAACATGGAAAGGCAAGGGGGGTTTCAATACTCATTTCAAATCATGTAAATTTTCAGTTTACCTCACAGGTTGCAGATGTAGATGGACGATACATTTTAGTAAAAGGTTTCATTGATCATAAGTTCATAATTAGTGAACATCTATAGACCTCCTGGACATAATTAGCAATTTATTAAGAAAGTTTTTGACTTAGTATGTATGGAAATGTCTGGGGTGGTGATATGCGGGGGGGACTGGAATATTCACTTGCACCCTTCACTGGACTCCTCATCCAATACGAAAAAGATACAATCAGAGGCTCTATTCAATTCAATTCAATTCAATTCAAGTTTATTTGTATAGCGCTTTTCACAATACATCATTGTCCTCAAAGCAGCTTTACAGAAAGTGCATTTCAGAAATTGTCACAAGAAAAATCAGTTAGTTAATCATGTATAATATTTAGGCATAACATATCGCCGGGTTTAGTCGTCTCTTCACAGGCGTCGAGTCGTCTCTCACAGGCGTTTAGTCGTCTCTCCACCGGCGTTTAGTCGTCTCTCCACACGCGTTTAGTCGTCTCATCACAGGTGTTGGGGCATCTGAAGTCTCCGTGAGAGGCTGGATACAAACTGGAGCTGACGAACGCTATTTACCTCGGGACTAGCGTCCCGAGATAACAGCAGAAAGACAGATGGGAAATAATTAGCATAGCTGATGTTCATAATATTAATGCATTCGAACTGATTCAGAAGTAGTATAAAAGGTAAGCATTAAGTGAATGCTTGGTTAAAGAGATGCGTCTTTAATCTAGTTTTAAACTGGGACAGCGAGTCTGAGTCTCGAACAATATCAGGAAGGCTATTCCAGAGTTTAGGAGATAAATGTGAGAACGCCCTCCCTCCTTTAGTAGACTTAGATATCCTAGGAACGACCAGAAGCCTCGAATTTTGTGATCTTAAAGAGCGCGATGGATTGTAGGGCGATAGAAGGTCAGTTAAATACACAGGAGCTAAACCATTTAGAGCTTTATAAGTCAATAGTAATACTTTGTAATTGATACGGAACTTAATAGGTAACCAGTGTAGAGATGATAAAATTGGTGTTATATGATCATATTTTCTTGATCTAGTAAGAACTCTAGCGGCTGCATTTTGCACTAACTGTAGCTTGTTTATTGAGGATGCAGGACAACCAGCTAATAAAGCATTACAGTAATCTAGTCTCGAGGTCATGAATGCATGAACTAACTTTTCTGCATCTGAAACAGATAGCATGTTACGTAGCTTAGCAATGTTTCTAAGGTGGAAAAAGGCTGTTCTTGTAACATATGAGATATGATTTTCGAAAGTCAAGTTGCGGTCTAGTATAACACCCAGGTCTTTTACTGTAGTGGATAAAGTAACAGGACATCCTTCTAAATTAAAGTTGTATTGTAAGGGATTTTGTGGGTAGTTTTTTGGACCAATAAGTAATACCTCCGTTTTATCTGAATTTAATAGCAGGAAATTACACGTCATCCAGCATTTTATATCTTTTAGACACTCTGTCAAGTTAGATAAGTTAGTGTTTTCATCTGGTCGTGATGAGATATATAATTGAGTGTCATCAGCATAACAGTGAAAACTAATTCCATGTTTTCTTATAATATTACCAAGTGGCATCATATATATTGAGAATAGCAGAGGGCCTAGGACAGATCCTTGCGGCACTCCATAGTCTACTGATGTTATCTTTGATTTTTCCCCATTTAAACAGACGAAATGGTAACGGTCTGATAAGTACGATCTAAACCAGCTTAATGCCTGTCCCTGAACACCAGTGTAGTTTTGTAGTCGATGTAAGAGTATTTTATGATCTATAGTGTCAAACGCAGCACTAAGATCAAGTAGAACTAGTATTGAGATACAGCCTTGGTCAGAGGCTAAGAGTAAATCATTTGTAATTTTAACTAGCGCAGTTTCTGTGCTATGATGCGGTCTGAATCCCGACTGAAATTTTTCGTAGATATCATTTTTTTGCAAGAAAGAGTACAATTGAGCGGACACAATTTTTTCTAGTATTTTAGACATAAATGGAAGATTTGAGATGGGTCTGTAATTTGCTAGGTTATTTGGATCTAATTGCGGTTTCTTAATGAGAGGTTTTATTACTGCCAGCTTGAATATTTTTGGAACGTGACCTAAAAATAAAGACGAGTTAATAATATTGAGAAGAGGCTCTTCCACTACAGGTAACACTTCTTTAAGTAGTTTAGTGGGTATTGGATCTAATAAACATGTTGTTGGCAATGATTAGTTTATTTAGTTCTTCCTGTCCTATAGTTGTAAAGCGGTTTAGTTGTTCTAGAGGGGCCATAATTGAGGCCGAGTCATAAGACACCATAGAGGATTGTACATTTACAATTGTGTTTCGGATGCTTTCTATTTTCTCATTGAAGTAATTCATAAAATCATTACTACTATATTGTAACGGAATATTTTGCTCTGGAGATGTCTGATTATTTGTTAGTCTAGCCACGGTGTTAAATAAAAACCTTGGATTATTTTGGTTATTTTCAATTAATTTGCGGATATGCTCAGCCCTGGCTGATTTTAGAGCCCTTTTATAACGTGACATACTGTCTTTCCACGCGATTCTGAAGACCTCTAAATTAGTTTGTTTCCATTTACGCTCTAAGTTACGAGTTTCTCTCTTGATAGCATGCGTAGCACTGTTGTACCATGGTGTTTTAGTTTTCTCTCTAACCTTTTTTAATCTAATTGGTGCAACAATATCTAGTGTACTAGAGAAAATGTTGCTCATACTGCTAGTCATTTCCTCTAGTTCATCTGTTTGTTTGGGTTTACTGAGCAGCTGAGATAGATCAGGTAAGCTATTTGAGAATCTATCTATAGTGGTTGGAAGGATTGTTCTGCCTGGTCGATAACGTGGTGCAACATGACAAATTTCAGCAGTGCGTATTATGCAAGTTACCATGTAATGATCAGTGAGATCGTCACTTTGCGGTATAATATCTATATCGGTTGGATCGGTTCCATATGAAATAATTAAATCTAGTGTATGATTTAGCCGATGAGTGGGACCACTGACGTTTTGCTTCACCCCAAAAGAGTTTAATAGATCTCTAAACGCAGCCCCTAACGCATCATTTGTATTATCTACGTGTATGTTAAAGTCGCCAATAATTATTGCTTTAATCGACATTGACCAATAGGTCTGAGAGAAAGTCTGCAAAATCTTTTAGGAAATCAGTATATGGACCTGGAGGTCTATATACGGTAGCCAATGCTAGAGATAATAAGGATTTCTTTCTTACATCTAAGAGCGTAACATTTAGCACAAGTACTTCAAACGAATTAAACCTATGACAAGTTTTCTGAGTAACATTAAGAATATCTCTATAGATTGTTGCAACACCACCGCCACGACCGATCAGACGAGGCTCATGCTTATAACAGTATCCTGGTGGAGTAGACTCATTTAGACCGAAATAATCATTTGGTTTAAGCCAGGTTTCAGTAAGGCACAGAACATCGAAATTATTATCTGTGACCATTTCATTTACAATAACCGCCTTAGGTGTGAGCGATCTAATGTTTAGAAGACCTAGCTTTAGAAACTGTTTTTGTTCACTGATATTTAGATTTTCTGGTTTAATTACAATAATATTCTTGCTAGATCTTACAGTAGATTTGTTGTTTGGCTTCACTAAGCGAGGAATAGACACAGTTTCTATATAATGTTCTACATTGGTACTTATATCAATTAAGTTGGGACAGCAAAGACTATGATTTGGACTTTGACTTACTAGTCAGATGGTGTGTAGCGTCTTGGAGATGTTGTCCGACAGAACAGCCGCTCCGACTCTGCTGGGGTGCAGACCATCAGGACGGAAGAGCCTAGGTCGCTCCCAAAACAGATTCCAATTATTTACAAAGAGCAGTTTCTGTTCATTACACCATGACATTAACCATTCATTTAAAGCAAATAATCTACTAAACCTTTCTTGTCCAAGTCGGTACGTGGGAAGCGGTCCAGACACGACGATCGTTGCTCTAGGCGATGTGCTGCGTACCGTCTCGATCAGGCTCCTGTAGTCCTTCTTCAGAACCTCCGTCTGCCGCAGCCTGATGTCATTCGTCCCCGCGTGCAGCACGACAGCTCCGACGCGCTCGTCACCGTTCAGGATCTCGGGAACCTGCGCAGCGACATCAAGAACACGAGCACCAGGAAAGCAGTGAGTGCGCACCTTACCTTTACCCGAGGTAGCACGGACATGGCGGACCATGGAAGTGCCGATGATCACGGCGTCGTCGCGTTCCGACTCGCGAAGAGGGGAGAAGCGGTTCCGGGTGGAGATCTCGAAGACCGGGAGGGGCGGAGAGGTTCTTGCTCTGGTCCTGGCTCGTGTCGTGACCCAGGGTGCAGGAGTGATTGAAGGCAGAGATGATCGCGTCCTCCTGGGCAGAGAAACGCACGGAGTAGACGAAGTCGGAGTCAAAGTCACAAAGTTACTAACCACTGACTTGTGAGCATCGGCGCGTGATGTTTCAAGCGCTGATTGCCGATCTCGCAGCTCGGCTTGCTTCTCCAGCAGAACACGAATCTGCTTCTCCACCGACTCCAGCTCCAGTCGTACCGAAATCAGCTCGAATGTGTCCTCACCTGCACTCAGAGGTAACGTTTAGACACACATCCGATATGTTCGCCATTATAACAGATGAACAGTAAATTAGTAGTAATAGTAATCAGTAAAGCAATCCGATTGTTTTTTCTGTTTTTTTTTTTTTTTTCTTTATAAGGAATAGTATCGAGGATAAGTTCACATGATATAAAAATAGAAAGTGCCTGTTTACAATTGAGTGGTAAAGAAGAAAATCAAGGATTAATGAATCAATTCGAGGGAGCTCCAAACACAAACACAGACCGCACGCAGATGTGCTTATGCCCCGTTGATGCAGGCTCTAAGCACAATCAACGTGTGTCTGTACTTTCAGAGAAGCTTTCAGAGAAACGGGTGTAAAAGATGAGACGACGCTCGGATAGGCGCGAGGCCACGCGTGAAATGCTAGCGGGCTAAAGGCTAGTAGCCGAGATTCGGAAAGTTGGATCTAAGTAGTGATATCAAAGCAATCCGATTGTTTTTTACAAGGAATATTATCGAGGATAAGTTCACACGATATAAAAATAGAAAGTGCCTGTTTATAATTGAGTGGTAAAGAAGAAAATCAAGGATTAATGAATCAATTCGACGGGAGCTCGAAACATAAACACAGACTGCACGCGCATGCGTATGTAAATAAGATTATATATTCAGATATACTCTTTAGTATATTTAGTATACTCTATATACTAAAAAAATAATGAAAGAGCTAGGCATGATAGACGTGTGGAGAGACCTACACCCACATGAAAAAACTTTTACATTTTTTTCTCACTCTCACTCAGTTTTTTCTAGATTAGATTATTTTTTCATGATAAATTCTGACAGACATAGGATTATTGACTGTAAAATAGGAGTTAGAGACATCTCGGATCACGCAGGGGTATACTTAATAATACATTTAGATATTAAACGAAAAGAAAGGCTCTGGAGGTTAAAACTCTAGTTTTCTTAATGAGACAGCATTTCAGCAATACGATCAGAAGGAATTTGACAATTACATGTACCACAATAATAAGGAAAATATCTCACAGAGTGTAATATGGGATGCCGCTAAAGCAGTTCTCAGAGGTAAATTGATAATGTGGTCATCAAATAGGAAAAAAGAAAAAGAGAAAAAAAAATTGCTGATAAGGACAGGGAACTTAAGCTTTTGGAAGAGGAACATCAAAGAAATAACAATGCAGAAAGTTTAGAACAACTAAATCTGGCTCGGAAGACCTTAAATGAACTTTATGAAAACCAATTGACCAAAAAAGCTAAATTTATCAAACAAACCTATTATGAGAATGGACATAAAGCCAAGAGATTACTTGCGTGGAGAACACGCAAAACAAGAAGCTAATCGTTACATACATAAGATAAAAAACCCACAGACTAATGAGGTAAGGTGTAATCTAGAAGATATACAAGAGTCTTTTGTATCTTACTATTCAAATTTATACTCCCAGCCTCCAGCGGCTGACATAGATATAGTGAAGAGTTTTTTGGACTCACTTGATCTACCGTCTATAGGCACAGAACAGAATAAAAAACTTACACAGCAAATAACAGAAGAAGAAATAGGAAAAGCAATATCAAATTTAAAGGGGAATAAGGTGCCAGGTCCTGATGGGTTCCCATCGGAATGGTACAAGTGTTTCAAGCAAATGATAATACCGATTTTGAAAAGGTGTTTTAATCAGGTTTTGGAGGGCGGAGAAATACCGATAACTTGGAATCAAGCCCTTATATCTGTAATACTTAAACCAGGGAAGGATGCAACTGAATGTAGCTCTTATAGACCTGTGTCAGTATTGAACATAGATTATAGAATATTTACCACAATACTGGCTAGACGATTTGAAAACATATTGCCAGATTTGATAGATACAGATCAGACAGGATTTATTAAAAATAGAACAACGCATGACAACATACGAAGAACGTTTAAAATCATAAATGATATTAAGCCCACAGTATCTGTTGTCCTCAGCCTTGATGCAGAAAAGCAATAGCAACTTTATTTATATAGCACAGTTAAAAACAACACAAGTTGACCAAAGTGCTTTACATTGTAACACATAACACAGAAGGTGAAAAGTCTAATCTTAAAGATAAGCATCACATAGGCAGCAACACGTTTAGTAAAAATTATCACTGATTAAAAGCTATTGAAAACAGATGTGTTTTAAGTTGTCTTTTAAAATCCTGCACAGTAGCGGCGTCTCTAATATGTTTAGGCAAACTATTCCAAAGTTTAGGCGCTGCTACAGCAAAGGCCCGATCACCTTTTTGATTTCGATGTGTCCTGGGTATTTTGAGTAGCTTCTGGGTCGCTGATCTCAAACTTCGTCCAGTCTGATATTCAGTTAAAAGATCTGACAGATAGGGTGGTGCGAGTCCATGCAGAGATTTGTACACCAGTAACAAAAGTTTAAAATCAATCCTATAGTAGACCGGGAGCCAGTGCAAGGAGATCAGGGTAGGAGTAATGTGTTCACGTTTTTTAATTCCCATTAAAAGTCTAGCTGCTGAATTTTGAACTTTTTGTAAACGAGAAATAGATGACTGACTAATTCCCGTATATAATGCATTACAATAGTCAAGTCTGGATGTTATCAAAGCGTGGATCGCGGTTTCAAGGCCTTTAAACGTCAAGCATGGTTTCATCTTTGCTAGATTGCGTAAGTGAAAGAAACTTGACTTTACAAGAGAATTTATCTGTTTGTCTAGTTTTAAAGAGCTGTCAATATTTACTCCTAGATTTCGAATACATGTTTTAACATGAGGTGACAAAAGGCCAAAGTCTATTTGTGCTGTACTCCTGGCTCCACTAGAACTGCAAACAATAATCTCAGTCTTGGTTTCATTTAGATGTAAAAAATTCTAAGTCAACCATGTTTTAAGATCTAAAAGACATGCCATAAGAGGTTCTAAACCATTTTCATGTGACAGTGGCAGATACACTTGTACATCATCAGCGTGAGCACTGAAAGTTAATGTTATATTTCCTGAAAATATTTCCCAAAGGAATCATATAGAGAGAAAATAAAATAGGAGCAAGAATGGAGCCTTGCGGCACACCGCACGTGATCGGTGCTGATCTAGAGGAACATGTCCCAATCTTCACTACCATGCTTCTACCAGTCAGATAGGATTTAAACCACTCAAGGACCTTCCCGTGAACCCCCACATACTCCTCCAAACGTGAGATCATCACTGAGTGATCAATTGTGTCAAAAGCTGCAGTTAAATCTAATAAAACTAACACAGCAGATTTCCCAGCATCAACAGTCATCAATAAATCATTAAAAACTTTTACAAGGGTTGTCTCAGTTGAATGATGTTTCTTGAAACCAGACCGGTAGACTTCACCGATCTTGTGTTCTTCTAGAAAGTTATTTAATTGATAAAAAACAATTTTTTCTAAAATTTTGGATAAAAATGAGAGATGAGATACCAGTCTGAAGTTAGCCAGGACAGTCGGGTCTAAATTTGGTTTCTTTAGTAAAGGCTGCACACATGCCTGTTTCAACATGTTTGGAAATATCCCAGTATCTAAACTTTTATTTATGATTTGCAAGGTACCAGGCCCAATCACCTCAATAGTTTCTTTAAAAAACCAAGGAGGGACCATATCTCCATCGGAGCCTGTGGGTTTTAATTTACTTACCACCTTTTGTAACCACTTCAAATTGATTAAAAACTGCAATATGCCGAACAGGACTTGGTGGTTTGTAAGTCATCGGTGAGAAATCCAGTCTAATTGCATCAATCTTAGAAATAAAATAATCAAGAAAGTTCTCACATACAGACGGGGACGGAATTAATTTTACCTTAGCAGAAGGATTTACTACAGTATTAATAATATTAAAAAGTGTTTTCGGATTATTCGAGTTTTTCTCTATAAGTTCTGTGAAGTATCTAGATTTAGCTGATTTTACAGCTCTCTGAAATTTTATTAAAGTTTCCTTAAAAATGTTATAAAAGATTTGGAGTTTATCCTTTTTCCATTTTCTTTCCGCCTGCCTGCAAGCTTGTCTGCAGCGCCGTATCTCATCATCATTCAACCAGGGATCAGACCTAATTTTATGATATTTACTTTTTAATGGAGCCACTGCATCCAACACTTCTTGACATGTTAAGTGTAGCAGTTGAAGGTGTTCATCCACTCCCTTGTCCTGAAGACCACTGTCAGACACATTGTACACCTCCCTGAACCTTGTAGTAAAATCTGCACAGGTTGTAGATGAAAACTTACGAAAATACTGAATCGATTTTACAGGGTTTTTGAAGTGGCAGACAACAGGAATAGTAAACAAAACAGGTTTATGATCAGAGATACTGTAGTCACTTAATTCTAGGTCCTAAACAAGAAAACCAAGTGTTAAGTACCAGGTCTAATATATGGCCATGCATGTGGGTTGGACCTTTAACTGCCTGAGTTAGGCCAAAGGAATCAATCAAACCTAAAAAATCCTTTGCCAGGGAATTTTCAGAACAACACAGATGAATATTAAAATCACCCACAATAAGCAGTCTATCAAACTTTGATATCAAACCTCCAAGAAAATCTCCAAAATCATTGGTAAAGTCTTATGTAAAGTCTTAAGTGTCTTATGTTGTTTAGGTGGCCTATATATGACTGCTATTACCACTGGGTTTTCAATATCTAATATCATTAGCTGCAGTTCAAACGACTGATATTCCTCAGTCACTATTTGTCTACAGTTAAACTTCTCTTTAAAAATAGAGGCCAGCCCTCCTCCTCGACCAGCTGAACGAGGAGTATTATAAAACTTACATTTCTGTGGTAGAAGTTCAGAAAAAGGGCTTATTTCTCCACGCGTAATCCACGTTTCAGTAATAAACATAAAATCCAAACCGCTCGCGGTAAAGAATTCATTCAATAAAAAGGTCTTATTTACCACTGATCTTGCGTTGATTAAGGCAATCCTCAGTTTTACCGGGTCATTGTTTACTTGAGATATCCGGCGCAAAGGTCTAATATTGCACAATCTCACACCACCACGATGAAGTCGAGGCGGGCGATACAAATGCTCCAGTCCAGACGAGGTCGGGGAAATCAGAATGTTCCAAGCATATGATGGTTCCAATGAACGGCGTCTTATGAGATGACAGCAGTCCATTTCCTTGATAGAGAAACTCCGAAGGGCATACCTCTCCCGGTTCTTCGCAAGGGTAAGCTTGATCTGAACAGCAAAACCACCTCTTTTCCCTCTTCGCCTTCGGCGTTTCCTTCCCGTCGGCAAACACGGCACGCGCCACAGAAAGGGAGGTACACACGCCAGCAGCGGTGGTGGAGTGCCATAAGCACCCAGCGACACCCAGTGAGATTGCTCATCGACCAGAAATTTAAAGTTCAATAGAGTTTGCCGATCATACGATATTAATGGCAGCGCGTTTTGGCTTAAAACAACACTTGAGTTTAAAATCATTTGGCTTAAAAGACTCATAAAACACCATAAAATAAACAAACTTGGAAAAAGTCTCAGGAACTGAAGGCATTTGGTTCTGTAAGATGGGAGTTTCTATTTATGTCTCTAAAACGATTCGGTTTTAATTGCCAGGTTATTAATTGTCTAAAATCACTATATAATTCACCTACAGCAAGAATTAAAATTAATGGACATTTATCAGATGATGTTTCCCTAAAACGAGGATGCAGACAAGGCTGTGCGATGAGTGCAACGCTATTTGTAATGTTTATTGAACCATTGGCACAAGCCATCAGAGAATCAAAGAATATTATAGGAGTCACTGTATACAATACAGAATACAAAATCTGTTTGTATGCAGACGACATCTTGATGACTCTCATCAAACCTGATATTAGTTTGACAACATTAATATCTCTACTTAAAAAATATGGCTCTTATTCAGGATACAAATTAAACCTCCATAAAACTCAAATTTTGACATTTAACTATACACCAAGCAAACAGATACAAAAACATTTAAAATGTAATTGGAATAATAACATAATTAAATATTTGGGGGTTAATATTCCTAGAGAAATGACAGAAATATATAAACACAATTATGTCCCCTTAACAAGCAATATAAGACAAGATATGGATCGTTGGTTAATATTCCCAATGGACATGTACAACAGAATAGAACTGATCAAAATGATTATACTACCAAGATTACTTTATCTTTTCTTAGCATTACCAAATGAGGTGACCTCTAAGCAATTTAATGAATGGAACAAACTAATTTCGAACTTTATTTGGTGTAAACATAGACCTAGAATAAAATTTGAGACATTGCAGCTAACCAAAAAAGAAGGTGGTAGAGCTCTCCCATGTCTGCAGAGTTATTACAAAGCAGCACAACTTAGGATTTTGATAGCATGGTGTGACCCGTCAAGTGATGCCAAATGGAAAGATATTGATCAGGCTGAGATCTGCACTCCTCTCCCCTCTATCTTAGGAGACAAACAACTATTACAATCACTTTTACCCAAAGTATCTCTTGGAATAAAAACACCATTAAGCATTTGGCTTAAGGAATTAAGAGATAAGAGAATTGAAAGAGGTGCAAAGATCTTACGCTGGCCAGCATATGACAGGGATTTCACACCTACAAAAAATGATACAATATTTAAAAACTGGTGCAATAAAGGTATTACGGCATATTGGAAAATAAGTACAGATAATGGCCTAGAAACGTTTCAACAATTAACCGAAAAATATGACTTGAGGAAAGATGATTTCTTCAGGTATCTTCAGTTAAGACATCATTTTAATGCAGATATCAGGTCCAAAAACATGGAGACCAGCCCCTTAATTACGCTTTTTATAAATGTATGTAGGGGGAAACTTACTAAAAAACATGTCTCCGCAGTATATTCTCTTATTCAATCGGGGGAAAAGCTCTCCACTATTTATATTAAAAAAAGATGGGAAAATGAGACTGGAATGAATATAACTGAGGAAGATTGGATAAATATATGTGAAACCATTGCTACTACTTCCAGCTCTGACATATGGAGAGAATTTACTTGGAAAAACACATTAAGGTACTTCATTACTCCAAGGATCAAAGAACAACAGACTAAAAATTCTGAACACGGTAATTGCTGGAGGAAATGTGGACAGAAATCAGCAGGACATTTTCACATCTTTTGGGGATGCTCTAAGATCGCCCCCTACTGTACAGAAATTACGAGACACATAAAAATGATAATGGGATTACAATTGGATGAGACCTTTTCTGTGTTTTACCTTGGAAATATACCAAATGGGACAAGAAAGGAAGACAGATATCTGCTACAAATCTTACAAGCATCAAGCAAGAAGGCCATTACACGAAAATGGCTGAGCACAGACCCTCCTACTTCATCGGAATGGGTAGAAATTACAAATGAAATATACAGCATGGAGAAACTGACCTTTTTCTTAAGGCATGCTTCGGAAAAAGGGGAAAGTTACTGGAAGAAATGGAAAGCTTTCTTTGATAAATAGATGCCATTTATGTTATAAAATATATATAATAATTCCACCTATTATGTAACTAAGGAGCAAAAGTCACTGTATTATGGCTTCACATTACAAAGAGTAATTTTTTTCTTTGCTCGGTCTATCTGTTTGTTTGTTATTTTAAGATCATTTTGGATGTTTTTTTTTTATGTTCAAATGTTAAAATGTAAAATCTTTAAAAAATAAAGTGAAAAAAAAGAAAGAATGATTCACTGATGAATAAAAAGTTAAAAAGAATAGCATTTATTCAAAATAGAAATCTTTCCTAAGAACATAAAGACTTAAAGTCATTCATATCACTTAACACATCCTTTAAAAAAAAACATAAGACCAAACTTGTTTTTTTATATAAAAAAAAGTGCATTCAAAGAATCCTAAAAAACTGTCACAGGTTAAAAAAAACTAAGCAGCACAACTGTTTCCAACATTGATTTAAAAAAAAATTATATCAGAATGATTTCTGAAGGCTGATGGTGACGATGTAAACAACAAAACAAAAGCAAAAAACTGTTAGCACATTATCCAAAGTAAACTGATGGACAATTATGATTATAGATGCACAATGTATCTGTTGATGGACGGAGAAACATCTATTGATGGGTAGACCGCGTCACCGCGAGTATCTGTTTATGGCCGTTTTGTTTTTGAACTCAAGCTGAGTGCTCGTGTCCGCTGCTATCAGTGTCATGGATACAGTCTCTTGTGGCGGCGCGCGCGCTGTCTTCACTCGCTCTCTGGACGCGCTCTTCAATCTATCGCCATTTTAGACACTATTCATTCCGCATTCAAATCACAAAATAAAATGCACACAAATGTGTGTCCTATATACGAGTGTGTTTGATATAGACTGTAACAACTGATGAACATATTCGGTTTTGATAAAAGAGAAAAAATACTATACCGAGGGCGGATTCAAACCCTTAAAGGGGTCATATAATGCTACATGCACTTTTACAAGTTGATTGTACTGAAATGTGTGTTGGCAGTGCCTGTACACAGCCATCATATAATGATAAAAATCCATCCAGTGGTTTTGTTTTAATCTCCTTATATGTTTTCCCCTGCCTCAAATCGAGCCGTTCGAGCCTGTGACGTCACAAGCTCGCACGCCCCTCCCACGACTGTTGATTGACAGCAGCGTTTCAACACAGACCCGCCCTCGCTCGTGAGTGAGATGTCAATCATAGTTCGTCATTGCTTACACTGACTGGAGCAGAATGGCGCCTAAGCGATTGTGGTGTTCTGTTCTTGGGTGTAATAAGGAACACAGCAGTCATTTTAATGTTCCTAAATCCGAACCGCTGAAGACGCAGTGGCTGAGTTTTGTTTATGAAGGGAATATTCTCGACGAGCAACGTCAATGCGCTCATGTTTGCGCAAATCATTTTTCACCAGACTGCTTTTTAAATGAGGCGAGGGTCAATCAGGTTTTGCTAAGAAGCTGCTACTGAAAAAGGAATCAGTACCAACTATTCGTGTTCCTGCTGGACCTCCAAAAGAAGTGAGTGTAACGTTTTATTTATTAACCTTTATATGTATCTTTGCAAATCACTTGCACGCTTCACGATGATTGTGGCTAATGTTTACACTCAGGGTGCATTACGGCATGTGTTCTATGTAACGTTACGACGTTCTCAATATAATTCATAATCCCACGTTTATAATGAAAAACGCGTTATAGTTATTGTGTTATTAAAAACTGTGTACGCAGGTGTTACAGTTAACGTAACAGGAATATTAACAGGAATATCAATGCAGTTACAATACTAGATGTACTTAAAAGTTTTCTTAAAACATAAAACTTTTTCCTACTGCACTAAACATAAACATACAACACATTCTTAGGTATCCTTCAACTACTGCTAGAATCATTACTGACATGACCTCATGTCAGTTTCAGTAACGATAGTTGTACCTAACACTGAGATAACGTCACGCATCACTGACAAGCCTACATTTACACAACAACAAAAAAAGTTTTTCAACATAAATCTGTCAACGAACTAACCTATAACTTACATTAGTAACGTTAAACACATAGCGTTTGTATCTCACAACTCTAACCTTACCCTGCCAGTACAAAAATAGATCAAAGTGACATTGTTAACCAACCATTCAGAAACGTCCTGTTCGAGCCTTAATTGTCGAACTTCTTCGGGGCCGTCATCTTGTTTCGGGTCCGACTCCGGTTCAAACTGATACGGTTGCACAGAAGTGTCCTCAGAGAGAATCCCGCTGCCATAATAAACCCTCAACTGTTGTCAAGTCAACACTCCATGTGCGTTGTGTCAAGGCGCCCACAGAACAGAGGGGCGGAGTCAGCGAAGCTCATTATCATTTAAAGGCATATGCACTGAAACGTACTCGGTTACTAACGTAACCTCGGTTCTCTCTAGAGAGGGAACGAGTACTGCGTAATATCTTACGCTATGGGGAAAACTCTTTTCCTCGAGATATTGAAGCCAAAAATTATCCTTAATTTTAAACATGCAAAACGCTTTGCAGCAGCAAGCAGACAAGGGTGAGACGGCTCGCGCGCCCATTGGCTGCCTTGCTGGAAAAGCTGCAGCCTATCGAGGTGAGGCACTGCGTGACGTAATGACGAATGGGGACGCTTCGCGCCCATTTCGTCATGTCCCGCCAGTAGAGGCGTGGTCTCGCCCTATAAATACCCCCTCGATAGCTGAATTTCCTCTGATTTTTCAACGCCGAAGCGAACCAGAGCGTATTCCAAGCACGGCAAGATACGCAGTACTCGTTCCCTCTCTAGAGAGAACCGAGGTTACGTTAGTAACCGAGTACGTTCTCTTACGAGAGTATCTCTCGTACTGCGTAATATCTTACGCTATGGGGAACACCATGCAACACGCCGTGCGGACAGGGATCCAACACCAGAGTCCCAGGGCCAAGGCCGGGGCGCATCTAGTGCACAATCACCACAACTCACACAGAGTAGAGGAGGAGAGGCTAGAAGCATCACTCCCTCATAAAGGTCCCGTAGGGGTACAGACCCGTAGGGGTACACATAAGCCGCATGGCGGCCGATAAGCCCGAAAATCAGACCGCCAGAAGCTTAGCTTGTAAGGCGGGCACCTCCAGGTTATAGTACTTGATAAATGTAGACGGCGAGGCCCAGCCCGCAGCCGTACAGATATCTTGCAGGGAGACCCCGCTATACCATGCCCACGACGAGACCACGCCTCTCGTGGAGTGTGCCTTGACACCCAATGGGCACTGCAGGCCCTTGGAAGTGTAAGCCAGCGCTATGGCATCCACTATCCATCTGGATAGGCTCTGTTTTGAAGCGGCAAGTCCCTTAGAACGGCCGCCAAACAACACGAAAAGCTGCTCGGTCTGTCTGAAACCAGCCGAGCGGGACACATAAGCCCTTAACGCCCTGACAGGGCAAAGGAGACTCGCGTCCCTCTCCTCATCGAGAACCGGAAGGGCAGACAGGGAAATTACCTGGGCCCTAAACGGTGTATTGAGGGATTTCGGCACGTAGCCGTGCCTCGGTTTGAGTACGACCTTTGAGTCGTTAGGCCCAAACTCCAGACATGACGCGCTTACAGAAAGCGCCTGCAAGTCCCCTACACGCTTCACTGAAGCGAGAGCCAATAGAAACACCGTCTTAAGGGACAGGTGCTTCATGTCTGACAGCTGGATCGGCTCAAACGGGGCGCCTTTCATGGCCTCCAAGACCGTGGAAAGGTCCCAAGCCGGGACTGAAGGGGGCCTGGGAGGGTTTAACCTCCGGGCTCCTCGTAGGAAACGCACGACTAAGTCGTTTTTTTCCCAGTGACTGGCCAGACACCGGTTTAGCAAATGTTGCTATGGCCGCCACATAAACTTTGAGCGTGGATGGGGTCCTACCCTTATCCATCAGCTCCTGAAGGAAGGCAAGCACTTCCTTAACCCCGCAGTCCACAGGTGCAAGGCCACGGGCTCGACACCAAGTAGAGAACACCGACCATTTCGAGGCATAGAGCCGTCTTGTAGACGGAGCTCTAGCCTGCGCGATCGTGTTTAGCACTCCTTCCGGGAGGCTAGCGGGTACCCGTTGATGGCCCATGCGTGCAGGGACCACAGATCCGGGCGAGGATGCCAAATCGAGCCCTCTGCCTGAGAGAGGAGATCTCTCCTCAATGGTATAGGCCACGGGGCAGTGCTGGCCAGCCGCATCAGGACCGGAAAACAAACCTGGTTCGTCCAGAGCGGAGCTACAAGCAGCACTGGGCATCCATTTTCCCTGATCCGCTCCAGCACCTGAGGCAGGAGCGAGACGGGGGGAAAAGCATACAGGGGACCGCTGGGCCAAGTATGGGACAGCGCGTCCCTGCTTTTCGAGAAGAATACTGGGCAGTGAGCGTTCTCGCGGGACGCGAACAGGTCCGCCTGCGCTCTGCCAAACGTCTCCCACAGCAGCTGGACCGTCTGCGGATGCAGCGACCATTCTCCTGTCGGGACGTTGTCTCTGGACAGCCTGTCTGGACCCGTATTCAGGTGCCCAGGCACATGCGCCGCTTTCAGAGAAAGGAGGTTGCGCTGGGCCCAGACCAAGAGGGGTTCCGCCAGCCTGCAAAGGCGTGTGGACCCGACGCCGCCCTGGCGATTTATGTACGCCACCACTGACGTGTTGTCCGACCGGACCAAGACGTGGTGGCCCTTTATCAGGGGACGGAAACGCCGTAGCGCTTTGTCGACTGCTATCATTTCCAAGCAGTTTATGTGAAGGAGCTTCTCCCGCTCTGACCATAGGCCAGCCAGCGGTCTGCCCTCGAGCAGCGCTCCCCACCCCGTGGTGGAGGCGTCCGTAGACACCACTTTCACCCTTGAGGCGGTCCCCAGACTCACACCAGTCTGATACCAGCTGGTTACTTTCCAGGGTTCCAGGGCCGAAACGCACCATCGGTCGACCCTGAGGCAACACCGGCCCGTGGTCCAAGCCCGGGCGGGACCCGTGGTTTCAGCCACCTCTGCAGTGGGCGCATGCGAAGCAGGCCCAGCTGGAGTACAGAGGATTATTCTGAAACTGTCTGAGCGGGGCTATACGCGGCATGTAGCGTGAGCGGGCATTGTATGGGCGCATTCACTACATTGTGTGCACAATCGACCTGAGTCAGATTTATGTGTGCTAGCCTCGCACCGTGGCGGGCTGTGTCTGGGTGTGGGAATGGGCACTGGGGCGTGGGCATTCTTACAACACTCATAACACCATCGGCCGTGGCCGGTATACCAGAAAATACACTCTTTATTGGATTTATCGGGGTAGCCATGAAAACGGCTTTTGTGTGCAGGCAAGCGGGCTGAGACACCGGCTGCTTCACTGCTAAATACACTGGCACAGTCACATCGCAAGGAACTGAACGAGCGAATCGTTTCGGTGGGGAACCGGCCGCAGCGGGATCCGAACACCGTCGCTTCCCTAGAGTGGCTAGGAAAGCTTCGAGGCCTCGGGCTTGAGCTCAATCTTAGGCCGGGGCCCGCGCTGAGCGGGGCGGCGTCCAGCAGAGCGAGAGCGCGGTCTCTGATCCCGGGACTGGCGGCGCTGTGAAGCGGCGGCTGTGGGCGATGCAGGCCGAGGCTGCGAGCTGCGAGCAGACGGCTGCTTAGAGCGACCTGCAGCGGAGCTCGAGCGCTTCGGAAGGAAGTGCTTCATGGCCTGCGAAGTCTTCTGCACCTCAGAGTATCTGTCCGCGAAATCTTTGACGGCAGATCCGAAGAGGCCCGCAGGGAAATGGGCGCGTCGAGGAATACAGAGCCCTCAGCTTCCGTCATCTCAGACAGCGTCAACCACAGATGTCTCTCAGCAACGGCGAGAGAGGCCATATTCCGCCCCATGGCCTGAGCAGCGGCTTTAGCGGCGCGTAGAGCCAGGTCCGTAGCGCCTCGTAAATCCGCCACACTGACAGCGCCCGGCCCTTCCTCGTCCAATTTAAGGAGAAGGTCGGCCTGGTAGATCTGCAAGATCGCCATAGTATGCAGCGCTGAGACCGCCTGTCCAGCGGCTGTGTAAGCACGCCCGTGCAGCGATGACGTCACCCGGCAGGCTTTAGAGGGAAGCGTCGTCTGCGCGCGCCGTCCCGCAGAGGGCGGGCAGAGATGCGACGCGACCGCCGCCTCCACAGGAGGAATGGAGAGATATCCCTTATCTCCCGCGCCGACGACAGAGGAAAAAGCCGCAGAGGTGGAAGTGCGCATCCTGGCGGAGAAAGGGGCAGTCCATGACTTAGCGACTTCGTCGTGGAGCTCAGGAAGGAAGGGGGCGGCCCTAGACCTAGACGGGGCTTCGTCCTTCTTGAGAAAGCGCCCGTCGAGTCTGTTGCGCGGCGGCAAAGCAGGCGCCTCCCACTCGAGGCCGATGCACTCCACGGCCTGGGTGAGCAGACGCATCAGCTCAGCCTCAATGCCAGGTCTCTTCCCAGAGGGTTGGCTAGATATGTCAGCGGGGGGGAGGTCCACAGAGCTCGCCCAATCCTCGCTATCAGAAGCCACAAGAGAGCATACCTCAGCGGGTTCGTCCAACTCGGGAGCGGAAGCGGCGGCAGACGGCGGGCGCTGTCCGTCCGGGAGCGACTCAAGTGAAGCCGGCGAAGCAGGCGGGCGAACCGGCGAGCTTTGGCGGGCTGGAGAAGGCTCGGGAGCGCGCTGGGCGCGACGCTTCTTGCGGCGCGGCAGAGAAGGCTGGGACGCGGGCTCAGAGAACGACGCCAGGCGAGTCCTCAGAGTCACCATGGGCAGAAGTTCGCAGTGCGGGCATCCACCATCCGCGAGCGCGATAGCCGCGTGCTCATGACCCAGGCAGGACACACAGATGACGTGACGGTCCTCATCACTGAGTTGGGAGCGGCACGAGCCACAGAAAGGCATCTTTAAAAAGACGCAGCTCTTTTAGAACAGAGAATAGGTGTTGCGTCACGTAAGCAAACACACACACACACACTTAGCAGAGTAAAAGGATATAGTACGCCGGAAAGCGCAGCAGGTATGGCGGTTGAAGGCGGCTGGGCCAGCGACTTCAGAATGGCACGTCCCGCTGATAAGGCTACAAGTCAACGGCGCGGCTTCTCACTCTGGATCCAGCGATGCGTGAGCTTCGCGTGAAGAGTAGAAAAATCAGAGGAAATTCAGCTATAGAGGGGGTATTTATAGGGCGAGACCACGCCTCTACTGGCGGGACATGACGAAATGGGCGCGAAGCGTCCCCATTCGTCATTACGTCACGCAGTGCCTCACCTCGATAGGCTGCAGCTTTTCCAGCAAGGCAGCCAATGGGCGCGCGAGCCGTCTCGCCCTTGTCTGCTTGCTGCTGCAAAGCGTTTTGCATGTTTAAAATTAAGGATAATTTTTGGCTTCAATATCTCGAGGAAAAGAGTTTTCCCCATAGCGTAAGATATTACGCAGTACGAGAGATACTCTCGTAAGAGAACGGCGTGCTGAAAACAGAGCCGTTTTTGAGCAGGTAAAATGAGTGTTTTCTTAAAATACTAATGAGAATTTTTAATAAAGGTATATTACAAAGTTTTTATTTAGACCCTAAAGATTCATATTAACTTGTACAAAAATGGCATTATATGACCCCTTTAACCTCTGACACGCTAGGCGAAAGATCTGACCATGGCCTACTTAAAAAAAAAAAAAAAAAAACTTTTTCAATAAATGTCTTATAAAGACAATTTTCTTTTCTAGATGTTTCCAACTCTAACTCTGAACCAATTCTGTAGAATGGCCCATATAACCTATTTGAACAGGACTAAAAATGACTAAAAATGTGCTTTTGACTTCATATATATATTATAGTGTCCTTGCATTCTTTCTTGTGTGACACACCTGAATGAAAGGCTCGTTATTATGCAGGTCATTGTCTTCTCAGGTGTGAACCAACTAATTATTCACAAGGGGGTTTGGCCGTTCACGCCCATCCGCATATTGCCTTTCCAAACAAAAAAATGTTTTTCACAATTTAAAAGAATCTATTGTTTCATGTCAATGATTAGGCAGGATGATTTTCAGATCATTTTGAAGCAAAAACTCTAGGTGACAACTTCCATTAGTCAAAAGTCTTGTGGACACATATTTACGTGTTTTGTGGCCTTATTTCAGAAACTTTAATTTAAAATTTTTAGTTTTTTCAATAACCATGCATAAACAATATTCTCTAAAATACAAACATGTACATACATCTTGCTCACATATTATGGTAGCCCTGTTTGTGCTAAATAGAGTGTAATTACACCTTTTGCCATTAACATGTTTCTAAGCAACTGAAAAAAGCACAAATGTCAGTGGATGTCAAATCATCTCAAGGACCCCAAATAGAGCTTAGATCGGGCTCAAGCCAGACCCGACCCGACCCGACCCATTAACTGTAATTATGAGCCCGAGCCCGATTTAAGCTAGACCATTGACAGAGGGAGCTGCGCAATTTTATATATATATATATATATGTGCAAAAATTGTCCACTTAATATTTAATATTACAATTATTTTAATTATCACAATGAAAGTTAAAATTTTATTCAATTGAACAAGCACAACATTGAGCATTCAATCAAATATTCTTAAATATTCATTATTATTAATAATGTTATTTCGACTTATGTGTGCGTGCAACAAGCAAGATGTGCATTTGTAAATTCGGTGACAAGCGTGCCGAGAATTGATTTAATTTATGATGAGATGCTACAGTTCATGTGCTATGGTGAACGTGGCTTGCCGGCGCCTCCATGTCATGATCATATTGTCTGCTATATTTGCTTCTTATTTATTAAATCCAGGCAATTGGTTAATGAAAAAGTTATTAAAATTAAGATACAATTTATACAAAATGAAATTCACTTTAAATAAAGGCTTTCTACAAAACAAAACATAATGAAGTTGTAAAAATCATACCTGAATGGATGGATCGCAAATGGATCCGAATGAAGGACATTGAAGGCTGACTATCATCCTTTCTGTCATAGCAAGCCTGCATGTGTCTGTTCATCGTCGAAGTCCCCGTTTTTTTGCTGTCATAAGCCCTATTCGCACGGGATAAGTATTACCTGGTGACCTCTAGTAATTTGTAATAATTGCAGAGTTTGTCTGAGATCTTAATCCCTGTGCGAATCGACCATGTCTGTAATTTGTAAAGTAAAAATTCCCCCGCAAATGACCTACTATATTTCGCCGAACACCGAGGTCCTGTGATAATATTAGTCCCGTGCGAATCGGCATCTCTGTGATTTGGCCGGATCGTATATCATTTTTTCAAGGTTTTTGTTTCATGTGCGCCTTTTTATCCATCTTTCGCGAATAATGGAGGCTGGTTTGGAGTGTTTTGATAGTATTTTGGGTGCTGAGTCATATCGCTTTACACAACTACACAATTTGCAGAAAGTGAAAGCTGAAGAGCAAAACAAAAAGAATGATTAGATGGAGATGAATTGGCATGTATAGCAGCGTGCGGTAAGGAACTTTACTCTGTTTAGACCAGGGGTCTCAAACTCAACTTAACTTGGGGCCGCTGGAGGTAGAGTCTGGGTCAGGCTGGGCCGCATCAAGTATTCCACAAAAAATAGTATATTATATATAATTTATAATATAATTATAAATAATTATTAATGTTTCTTCTGAACTGTTCCTCTGAATTTGAACATTCCTTCTGTACATGATTGGTTCTTCATGAGCTGTCCATCTGACAGTTGAAGTTCATTTTACAAACTTTCTTTGTCTTTTCCCTATAACACATATCTGTGATATTTATATTTGCTTATGTCCTTTTTATTTTCTTTATACAACACATTAATTATATTGAATGTTTTTTTTTGGAAGGCACATTTCCTTTTATTATACTTAGAAAAACAATTATTGCTTTTGAAATACAAATATTTGCAGTCATGTCTGCCCGTCTTATTGAATTCTTTCTACACATGTATAGTGTCTCAAATTACTGACTTTGCACAAATCAAGGCAAACCTTCTTATCAACCTGTTGGACAAATATTACAAGCTCAAAATGATTATTCTCACATTGTTTTAGAGCAGGGTCTCTCTCCAACACGTCGCTCACGAGCTACCAGTAGCTCGTGGCCTGATTGGTGGTAGCTCGCCAAGGGGTCTGTTCACATATCGCGCTCACATATTTTGCGCGCTCAAGTTCGTTATTTCAAATGTAGGCGCGCGGCAAGCGCACTCATAAATTGAAGCGACGCGCTCATTTTTTTCCAGGGCAGTATGTTTGTACTTCGCGGTTGTCTATGACAACTATTGACAACAAACCATAGACTGTAAAAAACCCACTGTAAGATAGTCACGAGACTATCTATGGTAACCCATAATAAGGGATTAAAAAAAATTAAACGCGGCACACGCAACGACGGGCCGCACTAACATTAAACTTTAATGTCAAGTAGGGGGCCACAAAATATCACCCCGCGGGCCAGCCGCGAGTTTGAGACCACTGGTTTAGGCTATGTCATAATATATCATACAGCTAGACCTAACGAAAATAAATTTCCAAGCAATAGCCTGACGCCATATCCGGGAGATAAGTCAGTAAATTTGAGTAAAATCACAGGCTTCGGTTATCCCGTGCGAATGCGCCACACGAAATTCAGATGTGGCGGGGTAATTTCTAAATCACACGAGGTCCCCAGATAATACTAATCCAGTGCGAATAGGGCTATAGGCGCCGCACTTGCACTCAACAAACCCAACACATATGTTGTCACTGCCCACGACTAGTTTAAAACATTTCCATACCTTTCCTTCATACTTGCTGAAAGTTAATCCTCCTATTTAAATTTTTTTCTTTACTTCAAGTTGCATGTTGCACTTGGGCTACACAATACAGCACAGTGTGGGAGTGGAGGAGATGCTGCGTGTGACGTGTTTGATCAAGGGCCCGACCCGACCCGAGCATAGTGGCGGGAAATTGGGTCGGGCTCGGGCAGAGAATGTAAACTCTAACCGAAAAACACCTTAGACCCCAGAGGGTTAAACATTGGCTTGTTCATTTTTGTAGCTTAATTTTAATCAGAAACTTGATGCATATACCTAAAGATGTTTGTAACTATGACACCTTAGAAAAGTTATCAAATATGTAAATAAATTGTAAATCATTTCACACATTTTTATTTGATTTTTTTGTTATAAATATATCTTAAAAAAAATATTTTTTTTTTTATTTACACTATCACTCTTCTAAACAGGTTCTTATGAAGAAGGCAGCATATAATAACATATACTTTATATTTGTAATACAAACATTTTATTCTGCAGAGTAGCAAACCAAATTTTTACCAAACACATAAGAAAACATACAAGTATAAATTACAATGTAACATTGAATAAATATTTATAATTAACAACTAAAAAGAATAAACAAGTCCTTTAAACAAAAATTCAATTCAATTCAATTCAATTCAAGTTTATTTGTATAGCGCTTTTCACAATACACATTGTCTCAAAGCAGCTTTACAGAAAGTGCAATTCAGAAATGTACAAAGAAAAATACAGTTAGTTAATCATGTATAAATTTAGGCATAACATATCGCCGGTGTTTAGTCGTCTCTTCACAGGCGTCGAGTCGTCTCTCCACAGGCGTTTAGTCGTCTCTCCACCGGCGTTTAGTCGTCTCTCCACAGGTGTTGGGGCATCTGAAGTCTTCGTGAGAGGCTGGATACAAACTGGAGCTGACGAACGCTATTTACCTCGGGAGTAGCGTCCCGAGATAACAGCAGAAAGACAGATGGGAAATAATTAGCATAGCTGATGTTCATAATATTAATGCATTCGAACTGATTCAGAAGTAGTATAAAAGGTAAGCATTAAGTGAATGCTTGGTTAAAGAGATGCGTCTTTAATCTAGTTTTAACTGGGACAGCGAGTCTGAGTCTCGAACAATATCAGGAAGGCTATTCCAGAGTTTAGGAGATAAATGTGAGAACGCCCTCCCTCCTTTAGTAGACTTAGATATCCTAGGAACGACCAGAAGCCTCGAATTTTGTGATCTTAAAGAGCGCGATGGATTGTAGGGCGATAGAAGGTCTGTTAAATACACAGGAGCTAAACCATTTAGAGCTTTATAAGTCAATAGTAATACTTTGTAATTGATACGGAACTTAATAGGTAACCAGTGTAGAGATGATAAAATTGGTGTTATATGATCATATTTTCTTGATCTAGTAAGAACTCTAGCAGCTGCATTTTGCACTAACTGTAGTTTGTTTATTGACGATGCAGGACAACCAGCTAATAAAGCATTACAGTAATCTAGTCTCGAGGTCATGAATGCATGAACTAACTTTTCTGCATCTGAAACAGATAGCATGTTACGTAGCTTAGCAATGTTTCTAAGGTGGAAAAAGGCTGTTCTTGTAACATATGAGATATGATTTTCGAGAGTCAAGTTGCGGTCTAGTATAACACCCAGGTCTTTTACTGTAGTGGATAAAGTAACAGGACATCCTTCTAAATTAAAGTTGTATTGTAAGGGATTTTGTGGGTAGTTTTTTGGACCAATAAGTAATACCTCCGTTTTATCTGAATTTAATAGCAGGAAATTACACGTCATCCAGCATTTTATATCTTTTAGACACTCTGTCAAGTTAGATAAGTTAGTGTTTTCATCTGGTCGTGATGAGATATATAATTGAGTGTCATCAGCATAACAGTGAAAACTAATTCCATGTTTTCTTATAATATTACCAAGTGGCATCATATATATTGAGAATAGCAGAGGGCCTAGGACAGATCCTTGCGGCACTCCATAGTCTACTGATGTTATCTTTGATTTTTCCCCATTTAAACAGACGAAATGGTAACGGTCTGATAAGTACGATCTAAACCAGCTTAATGCCTGTCCCTGAACACCAGTGTAGTTTTGTAGTCGATCTAAGAGTATTTTATGATCTATAGTGTCGAACGCGGCGCTAAGATCAAGTAGAACTAGTATTGAGATACAGCCTTGGTCAGAGGCTAAGAGTAAATCATTTGTAATTTTAACTAGCGCAGTTTCTGTGCTATGATGCGGTCTGAATCCCGACTGAAATTTTTCGTAGATATCATTTTTTTGCAAGAAAGAGTACAATTGAGCGGACACAATTTTTTCTAGTATTTTAGACATAAATGGAAGATTTGAGATGGGTCTGTAATTTGCTAGGTTATTTGGATCTAATTGCGGTTTCTTAATGAGAGGTTTTATTACTGCCAGCTTGAATATTTTTGGAACGTGACCTAAAAATAAAGACGAGTTAATAATATTGAGAAGAGGCTCTTCCACTACAGGTAACACTTCTTTAAGTAGTTTAGTGGGTATTGGATCTAATAAACATGTTGTTACCTGTTTACCTGTTTATAGGAGAACATGACTAACCAGCATGCTTCTACAACACAGCAGCGCGCACAGCAGCTAGGGATAGCAACGCGGTTTCCCACCCCAAGTGAACCACACTGCCACAAGACAAAATTTCTGGAAGCGGTATTCCCAGTTGTCATCCCCAGGTTCCTGTGTGTCATGAATGGCATAAATGTTGTTTCTTAAACGGCGTGACAAGCGCAATACCTGCTCATCCAATATGTATAATGACATGCATACACATGTGCCCTCTGTCATGCCACAACATTTTATTTTCAATATCAGACGGCATTTCAATGCATCTTGTACAAGAACACCATCGAGGTACATCCTGTAATTGTTGTTCCTCTTGATGAGCAGGTGGTTGGAGGACATCAAAGATGAGGCCTGGTTCTCTATTCATGACTCTAAGCAAGAGTCCTTGCGCTTCAGCCACGTTCATATTTCCTATAATATTCTGAAATTGCACATTACAAAATGTAATGACAAACGCTAAAACTATTTTGGATACTTAAAGTATGTCCATACTCACTTGTGTCATCAACATCCTGTCCTCTTGCAGCCTGCACAACCTCAATCTGTCCTCTTCACACAGTCCAGATGATGCAGTGTTTCCTCTCCCTCTTGCTGCCTGTCTTCCCCTGTAGACCTTCTACGTCTACTTGCTGCTCTTCCTCTTGTTACACTGCTGAGTTCAACAGCTCCAGTTTTTTTTCTTCCACTCTGTAAGCTCTTCCCATCCCTTTTGCTCTTCATATCCCTTTTCTTTTTCCTCTGTCCACTCCTTTTGTTCTTCCATGTGATGCTTCATGGCAGCTGCTCTGGGGAGGACTCCAGGTCTCATCAGTATTTGACATGGATACTTCCAATGAGGATCTATCTGTGTCTCCCTGCAATATGACAACAAATAAGCAATTATAAATAATTGTACAAACAGATATGACATGACAGCTGACAATACATATACATAAAAAAGAAACTTGAAAATGTATAATGTTTTTACTTTTAGATAGTTATGTGGAGTGCATAATCCTAAATCACATAGAAATTGCAATTCAGCATGCTTAATTTTATATATTCCAAATGTAGCATTTGATAATAGTTATGTTTATGAAAGGAAAGTATTATTGCTTTAGGTTTGTGTTTACTTTATTAACGATGTTTATCATGTCTGGTGTTTATGGCCATGTAAATAAATATAGCATGTGTTATACATAAAGATTAATCAGTCCTTTGGCAAATGATGTCGGTATATTCGAATGTACTTTCACAACAATTGTTTAGAACACTTAAAATGTGCAGCGTATATTGATTTATGCTACTGTCTGATTTAGTATAAAACCTTACTTTTCTTGCAGTTATTTCAGTTTTATGAAATAAAAGCATGTCATTAAACGCAACATTTATAGAAATTGAACTTTACCTCATCCATGAACATTAATTTTCGATTCCCGTCTGACTGTTTTACATCCACGGTGGTCGGTGGAGTTAAAAACGACAGTTCCCATCATTCCGCGCTCCTTCACATCGTCATCGAGCTACGCCATTGTTGTTTTTAATGTAGCGCAAAGTGGCAAAACATCTTGCATATTGTACCTTTAATAGACTCTAAAGTAACTTTTAAATCTCAGATAATAAAGGTCTGCAATCGAGTCAAATTTAATATTGCAAATTTCCGGTTCATAAGATCACACTTGTCACTTCAGGGAGCTAAAATGTTCATGTACAGTATGGTTCTTTCTCAGTATTACTTACTATCAGTATTACTTACTGTCTTACAACCTGGTCACAGGCAAATATAACAACACTAATTATGGATAAAAAAACCATCAAGATATCACCATTGTGCCATTTTACAGAAGCATAAGCCTTTAGGTCCCTCTGGGAGTGTAACGTTGCCCGAGCCAGATCCAGAGATGTCAGCTATGCTGAAATGGGTCGCCATCATCTCCAGAGGTCAGCTCACCCTCCGATGCTACAATCGGCATCCTGTGCTCTGAAGGGGTTTAGAATGAAACGGTTGGTTGGACCATTACAGAGGGGCCAGCGCGCTCAACAGGAGCCGGCTGCGTGTGATAGAGGAGTGAGGGGCCCACAGGGATTGGTTACCGGGCGGGGAAGCCATCACTATAATCCTCCGATCACCCATCCCACACGGCACCATATATTTATTTTAAGGAGCCTGAAACTGCTCTCCCACTACTTATGAACCTACTGGAAGATTATGGGAAACTATCTGGATATAAATTAAATGTCTTAAAAACTCAGGTACTGTCATTTAATTATTTCCCATCACAACTAATTAGACAAAAATATGACCTAAAATGGGATGCAAAGCATATCAAGTACCTGGGGGTAATTCTAACAAAAGAATATTCAGAACTCTATTGCAATAATGATAATATTATTAATAAGGACATCCACAGAGACATCGAGAGATGGTCGACTCTACCTATGGAATTCAGCTCGTGAATATAGGTTGTGAAAATGAATGTTATCCCGAGATTATTGTATCTTTTCCAAGCTTTACCAGTAACAATTCCTAAGATTCAGTTCAGGGCTTGGGACTGGATGATTTCCAGATTTATCTGGGAGGGGAAAAAAACCTTGAATGAGATATACAACATTACAGCTAGCAAAAGACAAATTTGGACTAGCCCTGTCAAATTTACTTGAATATTTTTACATATGTGTATGTTTTTTTGGATGTTATTTGTAAAGGAATAGCCCACCTAAAAATGAAAAATTGCTGATAAATGATTCACCCCAGGCCATCCAAGGTGTCAGTGACTTGCTTTCTTCAGCAGAACACAATTATAGAAATTTAGTTTTCGTTGAAAAGTCAAGCGGTGGAAGTCAAGGAAAGAAGGTTCAAAATGTAGATAACATGCAAAACCAAAATAATCCTTGCAACTTTAGCTGATACACTGATGTCTTATTAAGTGGAAGGATCTTTCTGTTTAATAAATAAAATTTGATTTAAAACTTAATTATTGACAACATTGCTAGGCTCTGAGCAAGGGACATTCTTGGGATGGGAAAATATATGTACAAAAAAATATATATATTTAAAAAATGTGCAGTGTCACCAACAGGAGTTGGAGTTGGCCAAACTAAAAGAACAGACCAAGATGGATCAACAGAAGATTGAACACCTTGAGGAATGCATTAAATACCTGGAAGAGGCCAACAGTGAGCTAAAAAAATGATAAGGAATTCCTGCTTTCACAAATGAAGGGAGTCCCAAGGGCTCTTGCATCTACTGGAAAGTCAGGTACATTGGCAACACAAGTACCATTATTCATGCAGTTTTAAATGTTTGTGGAAGTCAAGGAGGACAGAGAAACTCTGATAGAGCCTCTATCTACTTTTCCTTCCTAGCTGGTACATCCCTCACAGCACACAGAGCAAAAGTGTAGCACCTATTTTTAATTTAAGTGCAAACTCACTGAAGGGCGTGCAGAAAAGAGCTGCCATTTTGGAGCCATTGAAAATTACCGATTTAATGGTGCAGAGACGGAGTTAAGACCACTTTGTCTTTAAAAATTTAAGTTGTCAATCGCTGTAGGGCATAGCTGTCAACATTTGGTTTTCAAAATCCGGGAGATTTTTTTTTGGGGGGGGGGATGCCAGAGAAATTTCCTATTTATTAAAAATATATTAAATATTATTAAATAATTGTTATATTAAAAAATATTTTTAAATAAGTTTCAGTTTTCCTACATCTTGAAACGTTCAGGTTTATAAATGGGGGTAATCTTTGAAGGATGAACAAATAATGTTATAATGTAGGTCATCACATTAAAAATAACATTTAAATATAGGCATATATTTATATATAATATTTAGATAATAGTTTAGTTTTGAAGTGCTGGAAAAAGATGTGTGAAGTACTTGAAAGCATTTCACTATTCCAGCCAAACTTTCGTGGCTACAGTTAGTGTTACTATATTAAATCCATGGTGAATGTTGCTGATCTGTGGACTTAAAGCCTTTAACTAGATCATTCACGGCACAATGTTTCTTCTGGTTTCCACGTCAGTGCTGTTTGATCTGATAGAGAGATGCACAATATAATGAGTAGCGCAGTTTCGTTCTGCTTTCATTACGTTTGCCATTTGATGTTGCACAACGTTGTGGTGGTCGCGCCAGCGCGGATTTTGTCGGCAGGGGAAAAGGCCAAAGGAATCGTTCGGTTTCCGTACTGAAGCGGAAGCCTCGTACCGAAACATTTGACATTCAACATTAGACAAACATATTGGTGCGATTATTCATAAAGGAGTTTGGGCCATGCAAATTACGGGAGTTTCCCGGGAGAAATAACAAACCGGGAGGGGTCCGGGAGACAGGGCTAAAAAACGGGAGAAACCCGGGAAAAACGGGAGTGTTGACAGGTATGCTGAGAAGGGCAATATATCTATGGTTTTAATTTTGAATCACAGTAATAATACACATGCCGCAACGGTAATTCTATGTGAGATAATATTTGTCTCTCGAACTAGAAGAACCAAATGTATATTGCTTAAAGGTGCCCTATGTCAAAAAATCAATTCATACTCCAGATATTCCATACCAGATGGGGGCAGTATACCTCCAGAAAGTTGGCTTACTCTAGTCTGTTTTTTAGTTTCAGGTTGTTAATCTTCTAAAACCGTCAAATAGTCCGCTTTGTCCTGCCAAAGCCTATTTTGATCGGTGAGGGATGTAGAATAGAATGACTGCTGCCGCTGCGCTTGACAGGGCGCGTTACGAGCAGAGAGAGAGACAGAGAGAGCGAGCCCGGCCGCGCGCGCACTCTCACGTCTTCAAACAACACGAGAGCGGTCCTGCTCTCTCTTCCTCGCGCATATTAATCAAATCAATTGACACGATTGTAAAGACTCTTGGGCGGGTCTAATCCTAGGGGAATTTGCATATCATAATTAATAATTGGTAATTAATAATTATTCATACATGTTTGGATTAGATCAGTCTTACATGTTAATAAATCTCCCTCTAAGGGAGAATGTCATTTTACCTGAATGTATACATGTGAATCTTTTCATTTTAATGACAAGTTGATTGCAGTTAATTACACAGATCACGTCTTACAAAGCAGGCAAAATTAATTAGCTCAATTGTCAGAATAATATTGTGGGGGTTCCCCAATATTGTCTTACTTTATAGGATTTCAGGAAACGCAATTCTCTGGCCAGAAGAATTGGGCTTCCTGCCCTATAAACACATACTAATTAAAGTATGTTTAATTTATAAAGCGTGTAGCATAAGTTTAGATCTTTGGCACTTAAGAAACTTGAGAATGAGCAAAGAGAATGAATCCATCAGTCAATATAGTGTATTTAATAAATGTCTACTTATATATTTACTACGTTTACACGGGAGATATATGTATTTACAAACACATAGAAGTACACAAAACAATAAGACATCAATGAACGAGTGAGTGTGTGAGATATAGAGATAGGGATAAATTACACGCGTGAGAGCGAGTAAGAGAGAGAGAAAGGGAGTTACATTCACCTAGACAGACAACCTCTCTGAAACAACACAAAACACATTCTTAATGCTCTGAAAACAGGGTAACCTAATTTTACTTGCATGTGGAATGATTCTCTCATGCGTTGCTGTGTTCCTTGAGCGGCCTGCATGATCTAGCCGCGTTTTGGACGGCAGATCTTTTGTTCTCCGTGCGCGTGCGTGAGCTGAATCCTTGGTTCCTTGGATAGTCACGTGATGCGGCGCGAGTCTTTGAACAGCGGTTGGAAGTCTTTGAGTTAACATTACCAACGGAAAATAGTTCGACTGAGTCCGTTTCACTTTGTGGAAG
Organism: Chrosomus eos; assembly: GCA_036326025.1. Lineage (NCBI taxonomy): Eukaryota > Metazoa > Chordata > Actinopteri > Cypriniformes > Leuciscidae > Chrosomus > Chrosomus eos. Next base: position 36,716,886 of record CM070838.1, read on the forward strand.
TGAACAGAGTCGACTACGAAAACAAAACTTTGACTAACAGGAACGAAAAATGTTAGTTCGAAGGGAGATCCCAGAGAAGCGCGTGGGCATCTTTCAGTACGACGCGTCACGTGGTTACGTGCGCGTGCTTCTTCTTCAGAGAGAGCGCGCGTTTGTTGGAGTGTCCCTTGTAGTTGGATTTGCTGAAGAGATATGTCACGCGGGGTTCTTTTCACTCGTCGATCGGAATTAAACCCGGGGACTTATCTTAAGACTGAAAAGCACAAACTAAACTAGAACACATAAAAGAAAGGCGAAAAAAGCTCGCCAGGAGGCGAGACGTTACATCATGACACGCGGACATGGACGAAGGGAGGATTTAAACTGGTGTTCAGTCCTTTTGAAGCCCTGACTTTTCCGCCTTCTTTTGGAAGAGGGTCCAATCAGGAGCTTTCTCTTTGGAGGGAGGTTTTATGGCCCATTGTGTTCTAACCAGGCATTTGACTCCCTAATTTCATTGGGTGTTTAAAAGCAGAATCTTCATAATTATTATAGTCATATGTGTAACAAAGTTTTAGCAAGATGTGATTTCAATGGCTAACTGGGGAGCGAAGATCGGAGCTCAGAGACTCCAAACTTGCCACAAATGGATTTGGTTAAACATTAGTTGGCAAGGTTTGAAACATTATCCCAGTTTTCGAGAAACAGACCAAACACATAAAAGACAAATCATAACATGAGATTAGATACATTGTTCGTACACTTCTCAAGGAGAAATAGAATATATATATACATAAATGTAGAATTCATTCCTCCTTCTTTAGGACTCAGAGAGAGAGAGAGCGAGGAGAGAGGAGAGAGAGAGAGAGAGAGAGAGAGAGAGAGAGAGAGAGAGAGAGAGAGAGAGAGAGAGAGAGAGAGAGAGAGAGAGAGAGAGAGAGAGACCCCCACCTTCTCTTACATTCCTCTGGGAGGTGTAAACGCTGTTATCTAAGAATGCCAGGCTCTGACAGTAAGTTTTGGTTCTTACTGTCCCAAAAAGCTGGTGGACATAGAATCATACATTTTACTGTAATTTCTTGTCTCTGATTAATTCAGCTGGACCCTGAGGATTAGAACAAGACCAAGAACGATGTATAACGCTTCTGGAAATAGCCAGTTATGTGTAAAGTGCCCAATGATAAAAATCATAGTTATTCCAATGTAACAATGACAACAAACAAACAGACACACATAAAACACATTGAATATATTTGTTTAAATGTCTTTAAACAAAGAGAAGGTTCATTTCTCTTTAGAATCCCCTTTCCGTTGGCATTCCGATCAGCCACCAAATTGTCTTGTAAGTTAACACCACGCTATGTCCGTAGTGGATCTTACTTGTGGGGGATGTGTGTGTGTCTGTGGGTGTGGAATGTACATTCCAGGCCTCCAGTCTCTCTGAAGCCTTTTTGGGATTTTAGTTATTCAGGATATATTTAATTATTCAGATTCACCCTAAATACGCTACACGATAGTAAGACCACAGTTTCGCGTGGAGCATTTGGAGATTTTTAGAGATTAAAGAGATACAAGCAGTGCGAGTTATTCGTGTGTTGCAGTTTGGCTGGTGGTTATGTATGTTGCCCGCATACCGCCTCCCATGGCCGAAACTGGTATTACAACACCTGTCGGGCCGGGGCTAGTAATGCTAATGCTAATTTAGGTTGATATCTCTGCAACACTATAACTTTTCATTTTTTCAATGACATCATCGCCCTTATTTCTTCTCATTCTTTTGATGCGTGTAGCTAATTTTTTGGATATTTTTACCTCAATTATTACACATGGCACCTTTAACATTGACACATAATAACTGCTTATTAAATATAACTGTTAAACTCACACCAAATGGCAAGACACTATCGAACGGCTTTAAGATCAGTTTAGACTCGTCTTCATCAAAATAGACCTTAGAATATTACAACGTTTAAATTTCTTAGTTAAATTTAACCGCAACACTGCTTGTATTCGCCATATAGCACACACTGGCAGAGGTCTCCAATGGGACAACACACATGACCATTTCTCTGTCTCGCTTACTGTATTAATAGCTCTCTCAACATCGACCACTTCCTGTTCAGTGTTTCAATACACATCCAAGTTCTCGCCGTCGCTACTCAATGTCAGTAACTTCATGTAGTCATGTTTATTAAATGCAGTAATTAAATTATTAATCACATTATTACAGACGGATCAAGACTGTCCGTGACATTAATGTATATTGTAATGTAAATGTAAAACATTAATAATACATTAAAAGACATTTTTATAGACACTTTGTGACTTGTGTAAAGCTGCTTTGAAACGATTTGTATTTCGAAAAGTGCTATACAAATAAATGTGATTTGATTTGATTATATCCAATGACAAGCGCTTCCAATAGGTCTCTACTCTTTACAGACTTTACAGAAAGTTTCTTTAATCATCAACTTCAATTGAAGCATTGTAACTGTAATAAAAGTTATCTGTAATAAAACAAAGCCTGTTATCCGTGTTCTTCTATGATACGGTTTTCTGCTTTCAGATAGTACCCAAAATTGGGCCTACATTGTTAAAGGTAGCTTTTTTTTTATGGGGCTTTTTTTATTTATACATCTTTCTGCTTGTCCACCTGCCCCATTCCCCTTTTCTCACAAGCTTCAGAAAGACTGCTCACATTCCTCCATCTTCACCTTATTTATTTTAGTTTATTTTTTTATTTTTTTAAACAGGAAAAGATTAAGAGCAATCGGGCCTGACTCAGTATAAAACTGATTTTCAGCAGGTTCCTGTTCTGCAGAACATGAATACCTCAAACACAACAGAACTCCAAGACCATACAATAACAAACACACATCAAGCACCCTCAAAGTCTCAATCCCCCTCCTCTTCATACTCAGACTCCAGCTCCTCTTCCTCTAAAGAGGAGAAGAAAAAGTCAAAAAAATATACTGACTCACACAGCCGTTCAAGAAGTAAGCACATACAATGATTTTCTAAATAATTCGATGTTTTCTTATATTAAAGTTGCCCATTACTTAACTGTCTTTCATTTTTCATATTTGCGTGAAAAGCAGCTTAGTTAAAGGGATAGTTTTCCCCAAAATGTATATTCTGTCATACTTTCCTCTCATTCATGTTGTTCTAAACCTGTGTGAATTTTTTCTTGATATAAGATATTTTGAGAAATGTTGGTAACCAAAGAGTTTTGGTTGCCATTAACTTCCATATGGAATAACAGCAACTAGGGCTGAGCGATATGGGCAAAAAAAATGTACACGATCATTTTTTTATATGAGTCGATATCGATAATTATCACGATAAATATCAAATCTTTATTTTGAAGGGGTGGATTGGAATCCACTGCTGCTTCAATGTATATGTAATGATGAGTAATTATAATCAAGGTATTAATCGATATTTTTCTTTCTAAAGATTAAATGAGTTGAATGATTTCTTTAGGCTTGTGATATTTTACTTTGTTATAGAATTTACCATTGTGATTACTGAAATATTCTTTTCATGTATTCTTTAATGTGTGTATTTGATATCTGAATGCAGTAACAGTGCTTGCTTATTTATCACGGCTTCCAGAAATGAAATAGGGACTTGTTTTGTGTTTGAGAAAGATCTTCAACCTGTTAAAACATACAGGGGTCATTGAAGCCAATAGTTTAACGGACCATTTCTTTATTAAAGCCTTACTTTCCAGTTAGACTAAAGTTGAGAGAAAGAACGCATTATCTTGATGTTTTGAGATGACTCTCGTGTTTATAGTTAGAGCCTGGCCAAATCCAACCTTAGAAAAGCTGTGTGTCGGTGTGTGTGTTAGTCTTCTTACAGAACCACTGGCATTATTGGAGATTGAGTGAATTGTTGTTCGAGACATGCTGGCGCTAATCAAACCCAAATCTGCGACCTGGAAGGTCATGACGTGGGTCCGAATGTGTCAGCTGCATAATCGATAGAGATATGCTTCCGTCTATCTGTATGTGTGGAAAATTACTGTGTTTATCTATTTCTTAGCCAATGAGAACCATTCAACCTGTAAGCAATGACGTAGCTTAGACCTTGAAAATGGTATAACTGCTGTGATCTTTGTAACTGTAAGCGGGGCGGCCTACGAACTCCTGTGTGAGTATTGAAGCTGACTTCTGCTGATGAAACTGCAAACTATCTTCAGTAAAATTGTTCTTTAATTTTTTATATTTCTGACTCCGGGTCTTCATTCTTCATATCTGGTTCTGGGTCTTTAACTGTACACCCCTTACAATTTCTTTCAAGTTTAAAGGGGTCATATAATGCCATTTTTGTACAAGTTCATATGAATCTTTAGTCTGGGTTTCCCCATGCTGCCTTCCTGCAGCGCGATTTTATTCACGCTGAAAGGCAGTATGGATACCATGGTCCAGATTTTCGCCTCATTTAGGGAACCAATCACAGAACGGGGAGGGGAGCAGCAAGACGATGACGACATATGTTGGCTATGAGCGCATTTGATTTTTTGGCGCATTTGATAGACATTCTTAGCACCCAATAAAAGGGCGCCGGGCATTCGTAAACCACACCTCAAATACGAGAAAATGTACATGTGGTTCCCAGACCCAAGTCTCAACGAGAATTTTGAGCTTTGCTCACTCCGCCCCTCTGTTCTGTGCTTACAGTTTTTAATAACACAATAACCATAACGCGTTGTTCATTATAAACGTGGGATTATTAATTATATTGAGAACTTAACGTTACATAGAATACATGCCGTAATGTACCCTGAGTGTAAACATTAGCCACAATCATCGTGAAGTGTGCAAGCGATTTGCAAAGATTAATATTTAAAGGTTAACAAAACGTTAAACTCACTTCTTCAGCTTCTTAGCAAAACCAGCTTTATACTGACCTCGTTTATAAAGCAGTCTGGTGTGAAATGATTAGCGCAAACATGAAAGCATTGATGTTGATCGTGGGGAATATTCCCATCGTAAACAAAACTCAGCCACTGCGTCTTCAGCGGTTCAGATTTAGGAACATCAAAATGACCGCATTACACCCAAGAACAGAACACCACAATCGCGGGGTGTAACTGGTTGATTGAAAATCATAGTTGAAGTGCAACTATGATTTTTATTTGGACCAGTTAGATTCGACTTTAGAGCCTGTGATTAATGCAATTAAAGAATTCTGCAGATAAAATGATTAGAGCTTTTTTCCACCAGCTGGATATTTACTATTTGAATTGTTAAGTAAAGGAAAATCTGTAAACATCCCAATAGGAACAATCAGATAAAGATAACAACAGGATACACAATATACCGGTATGACAGAGTACAAACGTAGATTATGCAACAAAAAAACCTATAGTCAAGTCAAGTCAAGTCAAATATATTTATATAGCGCTTTTCACAATACAGATTGTATCAAAGCTGCTTTACAGTATCAATCAAAACAACTCAACAATGTTTGTTTATTACTGGACATCCAAAAAGGACATCCAAGTTTGGTAGAGCTGATCAATGGTATGATTGTTTAATTAATTTGAATATCCCTTGTAAATAGGTGCCTATAGGTGCACCTTGTAAATAAAAAAACACTTATATGTATATATAAGTCAAATCACATTGGGTTCAAATCACAAATTCACAATGTGAATCAGTTAGGACTCTTAAAATCAATAAAGATTCAGTTCAACAATTTTCAGTGGTTTACAAGTCAATTCTTTTCAAATCAAATGTTTTTTCTCTTGTCTCTTTAGTCCCAAAAATCAGTTTGTTTGTTTTTTTCTCAAGGGAAAAAAAATAGAAACCAACAGTTCAAGAAAGTTGAATCCTATCACGTGAAGGCGCAGTAGGGAGAAAAGGAAAAAGAAATCCTTTAAACGATCCAGGAAACAAATTGCTCTTTTTCAGTCAATAAAAAGGGGAAAAAATATGTGAGCTTAGATCCCACCTCAAGTAGAAGAAAACAGTAGAGATCACGGTATGACGTTTAGGCCTACTCAGTCAATCTAGTGTCCAAATCCGTGGGGCTCGCCATCGATTGAATTTCCAGAACTCGTTTCCACAGGAACAAAAAAACCTGACCTGTAGTTTAGGCCAAAACGATAACAGATATTTCCATGTTCAAACTGCATATTTCAAAGAGAAATAACAGTTAAGACAGTGACATGCTAGATTACTATCTCATTACAGCAATAAACTAAATAAATCACACGCATAACACTCTCACAAACAATTATCAACATGACTCGTATAAAACCCAAATATAACATTCTCGCAGAATATAGATTAGGACAAAACCCATATTAAAACCATAAGTACAAACTCAAAATTCTACTTTAAGAGATTATCACACAATTGCGTTTAATTGAATTTAAGAGATTATCACAAAATTGCGTAGACACTTGTTTACTGATCGTTAACAGATTAACCTTGACAAAAACATACAAAAAATGTTGAACACTCACCAACTCCATGTTAAATGATGATTTTATAAATATTTAGTCTCAAAGTATATAAAAATATACTGCAATTAAATGGAAAACTCAAATAGATTTAAGAACTCATACAAAAACATTTTCCCACTCAGAGCTAAAGGCATAAGAAGAAAAAAATAAATGATTTATAAAATTAAATCAAATCAATATAAAATGAATTAAAACACTTCTGTATTGAATTAACCACCTGTGCTACACAGAGCTACACAATAGAGTGTTCCTAGGCTGCCGCAACATATCCTGCGCCGTTTGCAGATCTGTTTCGCACTCCACCACAGCTTGTCCTTTGATTAACCCTGAAAATCCTCCCCACCCAGATTCATCAGCCAAAAAATCAACCAGTTACGCCCCGCGAACAGCAAACATAAATTTCAACGACTCAGCCATAGATTCCCAAAGGAAAATCTCCTTCCCATCCAACAACCAAGCATGCAATAACTTTGATTCAGGACATTGCTTACGGCAATGCTGCCGTTTTTTACACATTTGCAGCTACTGTGGCGGTGTGCACGTTCGCACTATATGCCCTGTAAAAAGGTCTGTAAATAAAGATTCCAAAACCTACTTGTCGACTATCTCGATTATCGAATATCTCACAACCCTAACACCGACTGCACAGACTATTTACTGTCTGGTCTCGAGCACGGCGTCGAAAGCCTTCCCACTCAAAGTATCATATGCGACAATCTCCAGTCTGCTTTCGCTGAACCTGACACAGTTGACATCCTGATTAAAAAAGAAATCGAATCGGGCTTTATGATTGGTCCTTTCAATATTCCTCCTTTCGAATGTTTCCGTATCAGCCCAAGTGGAGTGGCCACTAGAAAATTTTCAGGGAAAAAACACCTAATAATCGATCTTTCAGCCCCGCATAATTCTCCGTTTCCAAGCATAAACAGCCTCATCTCGTTCAAACAATTTTCTCTTCATTACCACACCATTGATCAAGCCATAACCTCGATTAAAGATGCAGGTTACGACGCTTGGCTCGCTAAAGTTGATATCACCTCTGCTTTTAAAGTGATGCCCATTCACCCAGATTTATGGCATTTGTTCGGTGAACGATGGCAAGAAATTTTTTATTTTGCCGTCCGTTCAACCTTTGGCTGCAAAAGAAACCCCAAGATTTTCGATTTGCTATCAGAAGCTATTTGTTGGATTCTTTCCAATAACTACTCAATACCCTCCCTAATCCACTTGCTAGATGATTTCCTAATCATCTCACCGCCCGACACCATCACAGCCGCACATCTTCTCACAGTCCAAAAAGTCTTCAATGAGCTTGGGATTCCAATCGCCCAAGAAAAAACCATGGGTCCAGCCACATCCATCGAATTCCTGGGCATTAAATTGGACACAGTCGACTTCCAGGCCTCGCTGCCCAAGGACAAAATCGACAGGATTATTCTGGTCGCATCCACCCTCCTACAAAATCCAAACTGCTCTAAACGAGAGCTACTATCTCTGCTCAGCCATTTAAACTTTGCGATGCGCATCATCCCACAAGGTCGCCCTTTCATCTCACATCTCCTCTTCCTCGCATCATCAGTCCACGCGCTAGAGGACCAAATCTCCCTAACTACTTCATGTTGCAACGAGCTCAGTTTATGGATAACATTCCTTAAACAATGGAACGGCCTGTCCTTTTTCTATTTTAATCTGATTTCTCTCCCCATGGATATCCAACTGTTCACCGATGCAGCTTCCTCCGTCGGTTTCGGAGGACTCTACCGAGGCCTTTGGTTTGCGTCTACATGGCCCGCCCAGTTGCTAGATTGACTGCAATCACTAACATCCTCAGCGTTGTTTGAGTTGTATCCTTTAGTGGTAGCAGCTTTCCTGTGGGGCAAAGAATGGTCGACTAACAGCATTATGGTACACTGCGATAACGAAGCAACCATGCATTGCATCAACAAAGGCTGCTCAAATTCCCCCGCTCTAATGCCTCTCCTAAGACGCCTCATTTGGATCGCAGCTTGCGACCAGTTCATCTTAACTGCAAAACATGTCCCTGGGTCAAAAAATCAAATAGCTGACTCTCTCTCTCGTTTTGCTTTCCAGAAATTCAGGCTGATGGCACCAGAGGCGGACACATGCCCAACCCCAGTACCTCACTATTCAGAACTGATATTCCCATAAACCACCCATTGAAACAACTTCTCGATGCCTCTCTTAACTCCATTCTTCAAGCCGTTTCACCCAGCACCCTCCAATCCTACTTAACCGCATGGAAGTGTTTTAAGTCTTTCCACTTCACATACAATCTGCCTTTTCCCAATTTTTCTCTGCTCACCGTCACTTCATTTATATCCTATCTCGACAGCATCAAGAATCTCAAAGCCCGCTCCATCAAGGGCTATCTAAGCGGAATACAATTCTTCCACAAACTCCTTTTTGGTTCACCCTCCGCAGACATAGCAAATTCCCAGACATCAATGCTCATCAAAGGCACCCAAAAAACCCAAACCCACCCGCCCAGATGCCAGACAACCAATAACCTTGGATATACTCACCAAATGCATCTCCACCCTCCGCCGAGGCTACCACTCCCCCAACACTGCCCGCACTCTGGACGTTATGTTTATATTGGCTTTCTTCGGTTTCCTCAGATGCTCAGAACTCACCATCAATTCCAGTTTCAACGCAAAAGTCCACCCCACAATCTCAGATCTTTCAGTACTAGACAACGAAACAATCTCTTACTTCATCAAACAAAGCAAGACAGATCAAATGAAAAAAGGCTATTTTATTTACATCTTCAATCTCCAATTATCAATCCAAACATACCAACCTCTCTTAGCGTACTCACAATCCAGAAACTCACAGACCAAGTCCCCTTCCGACCCATTCTTCAGCGACGACTTCAATTCAATTCAATTCAAAAAAACGTTATTATCTATCAACCAGTGATAGAAATTTGTCTTTGGTTAAATAGGCTCACATATACACAATACAATCACACCCACATCACAATTTAAAATTGTTACAAGGAAAAAAAGTAGCCCTGCCTTACACTATATAAAGCAATAAAGGCTCAAGCCCTATATACTAATGACGCTTTTTGGTCTTATTTAAAATAGAAATAGCAGTAGGAATAAAAGAGTTCCTGTACGCTGTACAGAGGGTGAGAGGGGTCAGTAACGATGGTGTCTGCTTTCCTTTTTACCGCACAATTATAGAGGTCTACTAGTTGAATCTGCGGGACCCCAATAATTTTAGATGCCTGTTTGATTACCCAGGATAATTTTTTCTTATTTTTAGCAGAAACAAAATTAAACCAGGATACAATATTGAAGGTCAATACTGATTCAACAAGAGCGTGATACACTGTTATCATGATATTTTGTCTTACATTAAAACTCTTCAACCTTCTCAAGAGAAATAAGCGCTGTTAAGATTTCTTGTATACGATATTCACATGTTGAGAAAAGGAAAGGTGCCTATCAATCTCGGTGCCCAAATATGTGAAGGTCTCAACTTGTTCCACTACCTGCCCCCCAGCTTAAGTGGTTCAGATAGTGATGAACTAAACCTCCCACAACAAAACTCTTTCGTCTTACTTATATTTAACTCAAGATAACTTTCGGTAACGCTTTATATTACGACCCGCAAACAACTGCGTAAGTACACCGAAATTACGGTGTAGGTTTCTGTAATTATAGTGCACCTCCGTGTAGGTATAAGGGAACAATATGTTGAGTTTTGGGTAATAAAGGGGTAACAAGCAGATATACAACCTGCAAAGAACTGCGCAAGTACACCGAAATTACGGTGTAGGTTTCTGTAATTATAGTGTACCTCCGTGTAGGTATAAGGGAACAATATGTTAAGTTCTGGGTTATAAAGGGGTAACAAGCAGATATACAACCTGCAAAGAACTGCGCAAGTACACCGAAATTACGGTGTACGTTTCTGTAATTATAGTGTACCTCCGTGCAGGTATAAGGGAACAATATGTTAAGTTTTGGGTAATAAAGGGGTAACAAGCAGATATACAAGCAAATTATTTATAATGTAATTATTTAAAAACTAACAGGTACCTATTATGTTAATATATTCCAGACAAAAATTGTACGTCTGTTATATATAAAAGTTTATATCACATTTCTGGCAAAATATGTTCTTAACGTGTTTTATATAAATAGTTTTATGCACAGTATCATAATTAATTTATTAGCTTTTCTTACTAAATTACTTAATAAGTTAAAAAAATTGTTTCTGCTATGATTTTAATTTAGACTTTACCATGTAGTACTTAGTACTTACCTAATCACATTGTATTGCAATGACACTTAAATGTCAGGGCAAATATACTGTGTAATTAAGCGCTTTTTTGTTTTGTTTTCTGCGCTTGTTACCCCCTTGTTCTGTGTAGTTACAGGGTAAGTGTAACTCCTGCGGGCTGTAAATTAAAGTGGCTCTTGTTACCCCCTTGTTCTGTGTAGTTACAGGGTAAGTGTAACTCCTGCGGGCTGTAAATTAAAGTGGCTCTTGTTACCCCTTGTTCTGTGTAATTACAGGGTAAGTGTAACTCCTGCGGGCTGTAAATTAAAGTGGCTCTTGTTACCCCCTTGTTCTGTGTAGTTACAGGGTAAGTGTAACTCCTGCGGGCTGTAAATTAAAGTGGCTCTTGTTACCCCCTTGTTCTGTGTAGTTACAGGGTAAGTGTAACTCCTGCGGGCTGTAAATTAAAGTGGCTCTTGTTACCCCCTTGTTCTGTGTAGTTACAGGGTAAGTGTAACTCCTGCGGGCTGTAAATTAAAGTGGCTCTTGTTACCCCCTTGTTCTGTGTAGTTACAGGGTAAGTGTAACTCCTGCGGGCTGTAAATTAAAGTGGCTCTTGTTACCCCCTTGTTCTGTGTAATTACAGGGTAAGTGTAACTCCTGCGGGCTGTAAATTAAAGTGGCTCTTGTTACCCCCTTGTTCTGTGTAGTTACAGGGTAAGTGTAACTCCTGCGGGCTGTAAATTAAAGTGGCTCTTGTTACCCCCTTGTTCTGTGTAGTTACAGGGTAAGTGTAACTCCTGCGGGCTGTAAATTAAAGTGGCTCTTGTTACCCCTTGTTCTGTGTAGTTACAGGGTAAGTGTAACTCCTGCGGGCTGTAAATTAAAGTGGCTCTTGTTACCCCTTGTTCTGTGTAGTTACAGGGTAAGTGTAACTCCTGCGGGCTGTAAATTAAAGTGGCTCTTGTTACCCCCTTGTTCTGTGTAGTTACAGGGTAAGTGTAACTCCTGCGGGCTGTAAAGTAAAGTGGCTCTTGTTACCCCCTTGTTCTGTGTAATTACAGGGTAAGTACAACATTAAACCAGTATGCTGAAACAGACAAACCTAGCTTCATCATTAGTATTATCAACAAATTTCTAAATAGTACTTGTAAAAGAACAGTAGCACAATTAAACCAAAAACATTTATTAAAACAAGTTTAAAAATAAACACTGACATCAACACTGTACAAACTGTAAACAGAACCAAAATAATATTGAAATCACACTGTACAAAGTGTATAATTAACAAAAATAACCAACGGTTGAACAGAGAAAACAAATAATTGGTTTAAACAAACTGTACAACAACAAAAAAAACAACAACAAAAATCAATGGCGAAACTTATTTTTTATTGGTAGCAGCTTTTTGTTTTTTTTCATGTCCTCAATTTTCATTTTAAGTTGGGGACAGGAGGCCACAAATTGCTGCAAGTCCTTGGCATAGGACTGCAAAGTTGTCCCTGGGGAATACGTGGGGACAGAAAACTGTTCCCCATCTGATGCTATTGCCACCTGTAATCACAAGTACAGAAATGTAGTTAGTAAAATATTAAAAAAGGTTGCACTAGTACACCAATAACTTTTTGGGTATCATATAAACAGTGATGGCCCTATCATACACCCAGACACAAGTGTCTTTTGCTAATTTCAACCCGGCACAATGATCATTTTCACGTTTAGCGCCATGTTGTTTAAACAGAAAATGCATTTGTGCCCAATTTTGCGCCCATGGGCATTCTGGTCTGAAAATGAGGTGTGTTCAGGCACATTGTTAACGCGTTGCTATTTTGAGGCAACTAAAATAGACTACGCCATTGACCAACTAAAACCTGCTCAAAAGTCAATTGCGCAAAATTGTTTTTGTTGTTTAGTGAAGCGCATTAGTAATACGGGACGACAATGCGTGTTTGCTTATCACACATGGATGCGCAGCAGAACACAACCCTTTTTATAATATGAAAAATTAAAGGATTACAATGTAAAAGATAATTATTGAGTCTCTTGGACATAAATGAGGACCGATTACGAGACGTTAGAATGCGTAAACAGCTTCTTCACCTGTAGCCTGGTAAGAAATTAAATGTTTTACCTTAAACAAATGTAAATATTGCATTATTTTAAATGTTTTTTTTAAATGCTACCCCACGGACTTATTGTATATGATGACTTTGTACCTCTGGATATGATGAAATGAGAAACATTTATAAGTACCGGTTATGCATTTAAAACACTCACGGCACTGTCCGAGTGCTTAAATGTTTCGGCTCTCCACACGTTTGTAAATTTTTTATCTCCTGTTGTTAAAAATAAAGTATGTTTAGAGTACAAACCTTTTTTTGCATATTTGCAAATTATTTTATGAGGGATTATGTAGGCCATCCATACATTTACAGAAATTAAAAGCCTGCTATTTTTACTTCCATGACTGAAAGAAAACAGCTTTTAATAAATAAATAAAAAATGTAAATACAAATGAAAACAACACAATTTTTTAACATCAATCTTTTACTGGTGGTCTTGTTCCTCCATTTAGTTTTTCAGTTTACAAATTCCGCCATTTAAAAAGGGATTAGGCATGGCGCCAGCGCAACTGACTTTTAAAGGGGATGACAGATGAGACTCTCATTGGTTTATTGCACGTTATGCCCAAAACACAGCCATTACTCATAAGGATAATAGGAACAACACTTTTAGACCGTGCGCTTGGCGCATAAACAAATTTCCCGTCGTTAAATTTGCAAAAGTGGAATCGGACACGCCCGTTTAGAACGTGCGCTTTAGACAATGCGCTTAGATCATTAAAATAGGGCCCTGAGTCTCATTCACTAATAATAGCATGTGCTTTTTGTATTTATGACTTTTTGAGTAAATCTACTTGATTTAGCTAGTTGTATGTACAGATTGACCACCCAAATTAAGACTATACATATATCTGCGGGTATATACATGTTATAACAGTACAGATCAGATCATATATTAAGGTGCATGAAAACATGCAGTTTAGAAAGCTAAGGTCTAAATAGAGTAGCTTCAGATGAATATAATAAAAGGTGTTGCATCAAGGGTCTATAAGACTACTTGAAATATAAACACAAAACCCTAGAAAAAAACTCCAAATTTATTAACAAAAGCAGTAAACACTGCTCAGTCAAGACATGCACCTGAATTTGACTATCAACTTGTTTTATAAGGTACATCATGTTTTCTGTTAAAAGTGATTTATTTAAAAATTACGGAAAGAGGAGGTGTGAGTTTGGCCTAGAAATACTCTAACTTCTTTTTAACCTTTGCCAATGTTTAGCATGAGTAATCCAACTCTTCAACTGCGCTAGTACATCAAAATGCATCAAATACCGTTAAACCTGCACTTTAATAGGTATTAATTTACTAGAGGCTATATTTTATACTGCTGTTGGACTGTACAGCAATAAAGAAGTATGTTTCTGTTATTTAGCCTAGGTTCAGTGATATAGAGGATGAATAAAAATAATAGAAAAGCCTCTTAGTATAACAGCACCATTAACTTTGTCCACATTGCAAAAATGATTATAGTTTTAAATCACTAAATATTCTTATAATTATCACCTTCATGAAGAATGACTTATTGAAGGACTTTTAGATTTGAATTTAGAATTAGAATTTAGAATTTGTATTAAGAAAATTAACATTAATATTGTAGTTTAGTAGTAGGGAGTGGTGAATAATTAATACTTACTGCAAGCTATTTAACAACATCACTGAAATTATAAATAAGTCTGTACTAATACCTACCTCTGCGATGATACTAGACAATGCCAAGGTGGCTTTGTCTATGTTGTGCCTTTTTAAGCACTCAGGAACACTCCGAATAGAGTTCTCAACGGGCCGGGTCGGCCCGACAACCCCGACGGGACCCGCGGGTTCGGGCCGGGTTCGGGTCGAAAATATAAGCAAATGACTCGGGTCGGGTCGGACTTCGGGCTTAATCTTTTCCGCTCAGTAAAAAAAAACAATGTTCACCGTAAAGAAAGTCTGGCTGCTGCGTGCAAAGTGCATCGCGGGTGGCTGGCTGTAAGAGAAGAGAACACACTGTGGACGCACTGTTCCTCCACGATGCCTTAAAGCATACGATTATGTTTGTAGGCTATACCTATTTTGTTTCAAAACTCGTAGCCTGCACGCTGGCTGGCTGTTTGAGTTCTTTTTATTTATTATTGTGTTAAGATTTTTATTAAAACAGGCATGGCATTAGCTACTTTCCTTTGAAAATAGTTGGCAGCTGCACTTGCGCGCATTTCAGACGTGATATTAGACGATGGAAAAAGCAAAGAAAACGCGGTCGGAAGACTAGTAAAAGGAAAAGAGAATCTGACCGCGTGAGGAACCGGACAAGTGTCTCACTCGTTCGGGCTTTCACTCGTCGGCGCGAGCTAAAAAGCAGCACTGGATGCAACAGTGATGCTGACCTGGCGATCTTGTTGATGGACTAGTAAGTAAATCTTTCTAAGTTTGTGTGCATTTTATTATGTGATTTCACCGGAATGAATAGAGTCACCGCGACGGTGATAGATTGAAGTGAGTCGGGCCGCGGGCCGGGTTCGGGCAGATAATTCATGTTGATGTGTCGGGTTACATCGGGTCCGGGCTTTAAAAGCCACGGGCCGGGTCGGGTCGGGTTGTAATTTTCAGGCCCGTTGAGAACTCTACTCCGAATTTTTTGGAATGTTTTCAGAAGAAGCTTGTATCTATGGGTAACTTGATCTGGGGTACACACTAGAAAAAATTGAAAATAAAATTTGGGTTAGTGTTACAATAGAGGGGTATACCAGAAAGCAAGATTAACTTAACAGCATATGAAGAGTTTGGTTTCGTAACAAGATACATTTTTCAAAAATCTTGTATTTTGATTGTGCATTTCAATTAATATCAATCAAACTGCATTTGGTATGGTTTGCCTTCATAAATAAAACAATACAGCTAAGTAGCACAATTAAAACACAAAAACATCATAAGAAACATTTTTGGAACCAAATTCTTCATATATACCCTGAACTCAAGGTTGATGGTCCCAAACCTTGCTTATTCAAGGAATGTCAGTTGCAAAACTGACTGTGACTCAGTTGCTAAGCTAGTACATATGTGCCAGGGTGGCATTGGCCCATTCAGATTGACAACTGGCTGACACAGTCAGAAGAGACACAAAATAAATCAAAAGAAGTCACACATAAATTATAATAATCTCTTTCATAATAATTGCTTAAACATGCATCATTTATAAAGTGTTACTAAACCTGGCAAATGTTAACATTCAAGCAATTGTAATCAATTTAAGGCAAGATGATGTTAAAGTCAGCTGTTTTCTGTGCGCAGATAATGGCACAGACGCACACACATACTCAAATGGACACTCACTCTTAAGCATGGAGACAAGCATTTCAAAAAGCATGCAAACAGAATCTTTATCCACTTTACAGGAAACATGCGCAAAATTTGAATCGCGCAAATCTCGAAATAAAGTCTGGGCAATTATTCTCATAAAATCAATCAGTTATGTATTTAAGTTAACGCAAACAGCTCAGAAAGAAAACAGATGTGTGTGTGTGAGTGTGTCAGTATATGTGTGTCAGTGTTTATTCTATCGTAAATTGGCAGTACGTTTAAGAAATCTGCTTATGTGTGTGTCGTTATGTTAATCAAACAACAGAAGACAAAAGGAAAGTCACTTCTGCAGTTTTAAAATGATTAATTCCATTTAATTTATAGAATGAAGACAACAGTGTTATTATTTATTTGATTGTATTTCTGTATCTAATTACTACTGTTATACTTTACTTTATTTGTAACTTTGTTTTTTTCTATTTCCATATGCTTATAATGTCTAGATTTGTTCTTATTTTATTTTCCTTATTTACATTTTTTGCTTTTATGTAGTAATTCGTTTAACCACTATATTGTAAAATTATGTAATTTAAAGGCCTGTTCACACAACGTTTACCACCTCGTGACTAAACAAAGGGCACCAATGTTCGTTATTTTTTAAAAAACGCCTTGCGTTCGGCTTTTTTAGTTTGACGCGCTGAGTCAAAAACTTTCCGACCAATGAGATTGGCGCTTTTACTCACGTGTCTGGAGCTTCTGAAGTTACAGTAAAAGACAACTTGGGGGCACTCAAACACAAAACGGTCTTGCCGAACACACATACGTAACGGTGAAGAAGATATACGCCAAGCAGCATCTACACTGCCGGGAAGAAATAAGACGACGAAGATGCAAGGCAAGATGAATGTACAACACTACTGACTCGGTGATTGAGATAGGTGGAGGGTGGCACATCAGACCAAAACACAACATGACAACATCAACATCAGTTGAGGGCTGCAACTTCACTTTTTAAATGACAATATCCTGGCCGGATTACTGTTGTCAGTGATATAAGTATTTGAAATGAACATGATGTCTTAATGTCTAATGACATATCAGGGCCATTTTATGATTAATTGAAATAAATGTCTTACATAAGGCTCCTTTAAGTCGATGCAGAGTACAAACGCAAGGTCATTTCTTATTTTGTTCACTAGTGATTTAAATGTATGGTATATTTGCTCCTTTCTAATAGTACAGTGTAAAGGAGGGTCTAATGGTATTTCATGCATTCTAACTTATCAACACAGTTAAAGAATTGTATTCCTCATGCTAAACATGTGCAAAGATTCAATAAACCATTTGGACGTACGACATAGTATCTCTGTTTCAAATGCACTTTTTCAGGGTTGGTACAAGTTTCAGGGGAGGGAAATTTAATCTTGTTCAGCTTCCCAAAGAACCCAGCATTATGGAAAAAATGGATGTAGTTTGTTTATTCGGGGTAGAAGTGGAGTTGTGCAAGTGTGTTTGTTTAATGCTGGATTTTGTTAAAATGGAGTGGTCACAGAAAATAATGTTATGAGTTGCAAGTAAAACAAAAATCCATTTAAGGAAGTAATGTCACTGCACCACCATATTTGCAATGCTTCCAGGTCATGTTAGAACCTGGTTAGAACAAGACTTGTCTATAAGACTTGTCAAAGTCGGCAATTGGTTCTTTTTACTAGAAGACGGGACTAGAGGGGCCATTCTGACCGTTACAATATCCCTCATTCAGATCTATTGATATTTGTCATGTGTCATCAGGCACTTAGGGGAACACCCCCCTTTAGTTTAACATAAATACTTAATAGTTGTTGTTTAATAAAATGCACTAACTAATGAAGAGACAATCCTGGGCTTTGCTTCTACAGAATGCAGTCATAGACGAAAACCAAGAAAAGAGGTATTTGTAAATTTTGTGTCATAAACGTATGTGCCCCTGTCCCCGGTGAGGGGGAGCAATTGGAGCCATCAACATACACTCGTATTTACAGTGACTTCATCAAAGGTAACCTCAAGTAAACACTTGATATATTAATCTTGGGATTTTTAGGCATAAAACATATCCATATATATATGGATATATAAGTTTTCTGTATTCTTACACACTTCCAAAAAAAAAAAAATCTAAGACCACAGGCAGATTTGTTTGCTTGTTTAAGCACAAATTCATTTACATTTGATATTTTTAGTCAACATCCTAGACTTTTCTTGGGTCATTTTGCTCATTAAGAAAATTCATCTTGATTTAATAATTTTTTGATATTTATACTAAAAACAAGACAAAAATACTAAGAAAGTCATTTTGCAGTGCACTATTATCAAAATTGTTAGTGTTTTGTTAGTTTACTATGGCAGAGAGGTCATAATAAAATAAATATAAAATATTAGCTGAAGCCGTACATAGGCATAGGTCACAAACCAATTTTTGTCTTGTTTTCTAGTATAAACATCTGAAAATTCTTAAATTGAGATACATTTACTTGGTAAATTCTGAAATGTAATAGGTCAAGGTTAAAAACAAATATTTACTCATCTTTATTTTAATTTTTATACTTTGTCAAAATGTATGTTTTGACAAATTGGTCTATATGTTTTCTTTGATTTATGTTAATCAGTGTTTGCTTTTTTCCATTTGCTTTCTGCTTGTTTGTCTGTTATAATAAGTAGTTGGCCTGTATATCTGTCTGTTTACTATTTGTATTAGGCCTACATTGTGAAGCGCCCTTGGATTCTTGAAAGGTGCTATAAAAAATAAACTTATTATTATTAAGTCAAAAATATCTGTCAGTGGGGTAAGAAAAATGGAACTTGATTCCAGTTTAAACTTAATTCAATAAACTCAATTTAACTTTTATTTTTTTTACCCCACAGACAGATATTTTTACTTGTTTTAAATTGTTTTACTTGTATCTCTTAAATTTCAGAATTTTTTTCAGTAAACAACACTGACCATATTGTTGAAATATGTTATAAGAGTGCTGATGCTTTATAGCCACAACATTTTTTTCTTTATTTCTAGAACTATGAACATATAGTAGTATAAATTTGAAATGCCAATTATGACATTCATTTTCCAAATGGCTTGTCCTCTTTAGGGTCAAGGGAAAATATACAGTGAGAAAGTATTATTACATGGCAGTTGTTCAAAGTTACAAATAAAACTTGCAGAAAGTGTAATGTTTACATATTTTATATTTACAACTTACTTCTTCTCCCAAATGATCTAAGATTTGTTTTTTTCTTTTTCTTCTTCTTCTTCCTTTCTTCTCAGTGGAAGATGAGGAAGATGAGGAGGAGGATGAAGATGAAGTGGAGGTTGAAGATGAGGAGGATGTCATTCTTCTCCTCTTCTTTTGAGGTTTCTCTAAAAAACATAAACCGGTAACATTTATAATAACTGCACACTATAAATGATCAGTTAAGCATTTGGAAATAATTAAATATTTATAAAGCATGTTTTTACATTGATAGATATTAGTAAGCAGTTTATAAATACAGCTAGAAATGCTTTACTCTTGATTCATAAGCATGTCTATAATGTGTTTAATAACTGTATACTTTTAAATGATAATTTGTCATGTTATACTATCATATTCATAACATTTTTATTAATAAATTGTTTATAAATAATCTCTATTAAAGGGATACTCCACTTTTTTTGGAAATAGGCTCATTTTACAACTCCCCCAGAGTTAAACAGTTGAGTTTTACCGTTTTCGAATCCTTTCAGCCGATTTTCTGATATTTAGAAGAATATCAGTAACCAGACAGTTTCAGGTCTCATTGACTTCCATAGTACTATGGAAGTCAATGAGACCAGAAACTGTCTGCTTACTGATATTCTTCTAAATATCAGAAAATCGGCTGAATGGATTAGAAAACGGTAAAACCCAAGTGTTTAACTCTGGTCTGGTGGAGTTGTAAAATTAGCCTATTTCGAAAAAAAGTGGAGTATCACTTTAATGTAGAAACAATGCTTTATAAATGATGAATAAATTATTTACTAATTCTTAAAAAAGACGTATAGTGTGCTTTTATTATTAAGCGTTCACCTTTAAAACTAGTTTAACCCATTTAATCCCACCAATCACAATTGTGACCATAAAAATATTCATAAAAATATTTTTAAAGCTTTAAAATGTCACTGAATGTTGTTTTAGTCCATTTCCTGCAAATATGGAACTAATAAAGGGTATGAATTTAATACGTGCATTTGCTCATGTATAGCACAATTGGTCACAATGACCAGAGCAATTTACATCCTTTTTAGTACCATGAGAAGATTATAACTGCATCAAAGCCCCAAAACAAAAGGTAATACAATTATGTTAACAAAGATATGACAAAGATTTTTTTGTCTTGACTTCAAAGTGTCTATCAATATATAAGTTCACATTTATTCCGTTTTGTCGAGTGTGGTCACGTATAGCCTACCATATTAATTCAGTATCACATTATTCCACCGCTCACAATTGTGAGCAACCATAAAAATAAACTTTTCACATACATGTCCATTTTTTTATTATTATATTGATTATTTCAGAGGGTTACTAATGACACATCATTTGGCTATTTTAATGTCTGGTAAAATTTGGATCAAATTGGTTTAGTCTCTCTGCATTAAAAAGGACCATTTAAAAACACTGCAATGTAACTTACTGTAGCTATGAGGAGTGACAGGCAAAGTCGATGGAGCAGGTGCAGGGGCAGCAATTGAGTCTAACAGCCGAACCAATTCTGTTCTAAGCTGATCCCTCTGCTCCACCAAGGCACTCTTCTCTTCACAAAGTTTTTTGATGGTAATGGAGGCAGTAGGAGCTAGGTTTCCTCCATTATCAGATGCAAGATCTGGTTGGGGTAGGGGTGGTACGGAGATGTCTTCCGAACCACTGTCTTCCATGGCGTTATCTCTAAAGAAATTAGTGAAAGTCAATTTAATCACTAATCACGTAGCCTTATGTAATGACGGTAACTATATAATGTTAACTATATGAAGTATGTTAAAATTTGCTAGTAGGCCTGCATTAGCTTACACATTAACATGATGTCCAACAACAAATATCATATGAACACAATAGTATTTCATTATATATACATTTACATACACGCACACAAAACACGCGTTTTACTTGCCGATCGTCGTCCTCAAGCAGTGGGTCACGTGATTCTGCTGCAAGGACATTGCACATTAACGTTATTAACAAACTTTTATAATTTACTTCTTACGACTAGGTTTACATATTTTAGTGCTCCAACTAGGAGTTACAAGCAATACACATTTTAGAAAACGTCTTACCTGTTTTTAAATCTTCGATGTCTTTCTGACTGAGAACGGGGATCACGGCCTTGCCACCGCCTCCCTGAATACTCACTATTAAGTTCAAACTTACGTCTTTTCCTTCTTCGTTGTTTTCCCACACACGCTCACCCACAACTTGTAAACCTACCCCAAGGATCTGTGACTCTCTCAGCAATGAAATTATGTTTCTTTGCATTTCCAAGGTAGAAATGCTATGTCAACAGGGGGCACAGAGTTTCACTTCTGTCGAGTGAAAACGATTTGATTCAAGTGTCAAACGACTCTCGATGCACTTTTCTCCAGTTCTTTTATTCAATGTTACTATAATTAATTAGTTATTTTAGAAACACTTTACAATGGGGTTGTATTAGTAAACATTAGCAAATGCATTGAATAACATGAACAAACAATATAATTTTTCAACATTTATTAATCTTTGTTATTGCAAGTTACCGTTTATGTTAGTTCATGGTGCATACATTAATGTTATCAAAAATTAATACTTCCACAGCATGTATTATTCTTAGTTCATGTTAAATTCTGCATTCACTAATTCATTAATAAAATCAAGCGGTATATAAGTTATACCGCTTATGTACCGCTTGATTTTATTAATTTATTAGTAAATGCAGAATTTAACATGAACTAAGAATAATAAATGCTGTGGAAGTATTAATTATTGATACATCATGTAATCCAATCAATTAACTAATTGTTAACAAATATGAGAAAATGTTACCTTACCTTTATCTGTTATTGAAATTAAGAACTATAATAAAAAAAAAACTATATATTATATATATATATATATATATATATATAAATAAATAATAAAAAGCACAACCACAACGATAACAATTGAACAGTGTGTTTAATAATAGTTAATTACAACCAAAAAATCAGTATTGATTTCAAGGACAAAATTACTTCAAAAATTACATTTTAAAACTTGTTCACACTTGTAACAGAATCAAAAATTTTAATTATATAAATGTGTAATAACATCCAACATAAAAAAAAACAGTTATGACCGCTCTCTCTTATTTAATTTTGTTTAAAATCGATATACTTTTTTAATATCATGAATTAAGCGACCAATGGGTCCATGTCTGTGGTTCTTACCAAGCCAGTAGTTCCACTCAACTAAACAAAGATTTGTTTTCAGTGACTGTTTGGTGAGGTTTCCCCTGCATCTATATATGTTCTCTTTATATGAGCGCCATGCACGTTCCATGTGCTGGGTGTGGGCTCCTGATTGTGGATGGATGAAGTATCGTCGGTGGTTAACCTGATAGTGGATGTATCCATGCTGTGGCAAGGTGTTGTATGCCCTCCAGCAATCACTTAGAATTTCACTCCCAGGTACTACATACTTTCGTATGATGGGTAGCAGATTATTTCGTCTGCGATGTTTGACCAACTTCAATATCGGTTTTCTAGATGTTGCTTGCACCTCCAGCATTCCAAAGACCCATGAATATTTCCTTCGCCATGTTCTTCCGAAGCGTCCACGGTTGTACTAGTAAAATCAAAATGATACAGCCATGATATTATGTTTACTTGAATATCTTAAATATGTTTAATCTTGATAGTAATCTCAACAGCATCTGCCATTTAATGTTGTACCTTTCTTTTGTGGCGGAATTTACTTTCGTCAATGACAACAAAAGCATGTCTTCCACCAATCCTCATCTTCTTTCTTCTCTGAAGTCTTTTAATTGCAGTGACACAGCATTGACGAAGAGTATTATACACTCTTGTGATTGATCTACTACTTCTAGCAGCCCCTTCCTCAATCAAGTCGATATGTCTTTTCCTGAGACCTTGAGCAAAACTGACAATTCAAAATAGTGTTAAACCATATACGAGATATATTAGCAGCACCCTGAAGATGTTCTAAACCTATCTTGAGTTTCTTAATTCTGTTGAATACAAAGGAAGATATTTGGAAGAAGGTCAGTAACAAAACAGATCTCATTTCGTGTTGATTCCCATAGTATTTAATTTTCCCTACTATTTCTGTAAATGTGGGATTGGATCTGTTTGGTTACTGAAATTACTCCAAATATCTTCTTAGTGTTCAGCAGAATAAAGAAATTTATAGAGGTTTGAAACAAGGTGAGTAAATAATGACAGAATTTTATTTCTTGGGTGTAATTTACCTTTGACTTCATAAAAAATAATGAAACACACATGATGCTACATTACACAATATATCCAGTGATTATAGCTGCGTTTTTGTTTATTTTTAACGTTATTCCAGCATCTATGGCTTATGTGCATGGCGAGAACCGGTTAATCCATACACAAGTAATCCACACAAGTTGATTGATACAAACGTTGCGGGAGGGGCAATTTGGTATCTCTAATTTACCTAACCTGCATGTTTTTTTCCCTGTGTAAGAAAACCGGAGTACCCGGAGTAAACCCTGACACAGGGAGAACATGCAAACTTCACACAGAAAGGCAACCTGACCTATAGGCCTATGTCACACTTCCTGCTTCTGGAACGCGAAGTAGGGATTCAGAACTTCCAGTCAACAGTATTTCTCGATAAAGATTTAGAATATCAGCCATAATGTCTAAACCAGCCAAGGTAGACTGACCACGAGCTATGAGGTTGTGAAACGAAGGTTTTTGCTCCTGTAGAAGCTACAAGTTCGTATGAAATCAACCTTGCTTTAAGAAAAAAATGATTTATCCGCGATCTTATGAAAAAAAACTACACTACCCACAAAGTTTTCATTTACCATCCAAACCACATCGTCATATGTGACTTCAGGCAGGCAGGCAGCGGAAAGATTTGGTCCAGCGGTATCTATTGTACTCCGCCATTGTAAAAAGCTAACCGGAAGAGCCGTATCCCTACTGATGGACTTCCGGTCTTCAATTTTTTCGTGACATAGGCCTATATGGATCTTCTTGCTGTGAGGCAACAGTGCTGCCCACTGTGCCACCCTAGTTGTGTGTCTTATGTGTCTGAGATACAATAACTGAAATGAACTTAAATTAAAATATGAAACAAATGATAAATAATACACTCAATATATTCACTGTTGCACACAATGTAAAATTTTTCATTCAAACAAACAAACTTACTTGTGCATTATCTTGAGCCATTCTGAAATTCCCATGTGTGAACCCTCGAAGATGGAACCTGTCCTAATAGATTTGGAAATTTCCTTATGGCATCTTCTTCTACATCTCCTGTGGAAAGATTAAACAAATTGTCAACTAAAACAAAACATTTCTAAATGATTTAAAGGAACAACAATAGAAATGACACACTAATTGCATTAAAGTATGTTTATTTGAAATATCATGTGCAAATAATCCTTGTTTGAAATTATGTGCACGTCATCCAGTAAATTATCGAGTATGTAACCAAAATCTACATCTTCTCTGTGAAGTCTGCTAAAAATATTTAAACTGGAAATGCATCTTTTTCCCTTATATAAAAATAACTGCACAGCACATTCCTGTATGAGTGTCACAAAGAAATTTCCCCAAGTTTGTGTGTTTGTAGCTAATGAAGTATTAAAGATATCTCGATGTGTTTTTAAATTCATATTCTTGGCAAACTTAGCTATCATAGTTGATGGTTTACCCTGGTTAATTCTTAAGTCAGGGGTCCTGGGTTATCTCTTATTTTATGCTTCACACTGTTTGTACTTTACCCAGTGTAACCAATTCATCATTGTTATGTCTGATCTGTATACTTTTCAAAAACACTGGGTTTCTATTATGATTTGCTTATTTTGGCTTTCATCTTAATTTAGACTTGCCACAGAATTAACCATTCAAAAACAAACACGAAAAGGACTAACAATAATTAACAACTAAGCAAAATATTTACACAGATACATTTACACTTACCACCTATAACCAATTTTGGTAGAGCCTGTTTTTGACATTTTCATATGGGTCCTACAAACAGGGCACTTCATCTTTGGTGCAATCAGCCTATGTTTCTGCAACCACTTAATCAACTTTCTTCCCCCTTTCCATGTCATGTATTGTAGTTCTGTCATGAACTTGCCCATGACTGTGGAAGATAAAGACAAACAAAGGCAAATAATGGTTAACTTCATTTTTATAATTAAACACCACAACACATTCAGACCAGATATGCGGTCAAGTTATTTCGAATTCACATGACATCTTCCTCCTTGTAAATTCAATATACCTTTACATTAATGTCTGTGAAGCATTACCCTGCTAAAAAAAAAAAAAAAAAAAAATAGACTAGCATAATTCCCATGCTGGTTTGGTGCTGGTTTTTCCAGCAGGGAAGTACAGCACACAAGTAAAAGCGTTACCAAAAAACGATTGATTTCTTACTCAAATGTATTTTTTTAGGATTAATTATAAATACATAAAAACTAATTTAGTGATGAAACCTGAATCGAAAGGCAAACAATCAAAAGGCGAAGGAAACCTACCTGATAATGTGTCCACGAGTGTAAAGACAAGTAGCAAGTACAGTAACGTTAATTTACGAAGATTCCGTAAGTTACATGCTGCAACGTTAACGTTTCATGGCCTAAAATCAGAAGATGAAAGATACGTTAGTTAATACAATTAAAAGATGTAATAGAATTAGACAGGACGTTTGCTGTAGATTCAGACATGGAAAAAAAAATCACAACATGTTAGCGAATAAATAAACAAATATTTTCACCTGCCGGTGAAAGGCGTCATTTTAGCCCACAAAGCTTGCACACTCGTGCTTATGTATAACTCATCACATCATTCACACAAACTTCATACATGTTTGAACAAGATTAAAGTGCATTTTAAAACAAAATTACATGTTGTATTACAATAAACAAAACTCATTTCAAACTTTTTAAACGGAGCATTAACACAACTCACCTCTCTTCAGTCGCATTTACCGCGAAGGAGAGCAACCGGAACATGAGTCTTAAAGGAACCACACACCACATTTAACAATACTGCAAAATGACCAGGAAACATTAATCTCAATTAATAGAAATTAGAAGACTAAATTAAATGAAATATTAAATCAGGCCAATAATAACCAGCTGCAGAACCGCAGAACCATACGTCATAACAGTGTGAGGACGACAGCGCCAGCCCAACAGTCTGATGCCGGAAGTGGGCGTGGCAAGGCATTTCGCTACTTTTGTGTTTTAGAACGTTTCAAAGTTTAAAAGAATGCTATTATATATATATGTCACCGGGTGATTATGAAGAGGAGCAGCAGGTGTTGGGTGGGAGGAGTTTGCCTGGTGATTGGGGCACATGCTCCCAGGTGGAGTATAAAAAAAGCCATTTTGAAGAGGGAGAGACACAGGAACGGAGACGGAGCGTGCACGCAGCAGGGGAGAGGCCGAGGGGCCGAGGCTGAGGCCGAAGCAGCAGAGGGAGGCTGGGAGAGAGAACGAGATTTCGGCTGGATTGCGGGTGTAAGCCTTGATTGCACAGTGAGTCGTTTGAATTGCAGTTCTATTGTGAGCACGAGTGTGGAAATGGTGTTGTTGCTGTTCACTCGCAGTCCCAGCATGTTTGCAGCTCTCTCTCTGCCCGAGCCTTGAAGAGGAGAAGCTGGAGAAGAGAACGCGGAAGCGGTTTTTAACTCTCCTCTGCTCGAGCCTTGAGAAAGAGACCCTGTGAATCATTCTACTGAAATGTTCCACGGCACGCTCCTCGGGTGGTGTTTCGGTTCGGTTCGAGGGGGTGGGCGGCCCGCTGGCGCCCCTCACCTGTGACAAATGGCGTAGTCGGCAGGGTCCGCCCCGAGTTGAGCGACCGTGGAACATGGGGCGACCAGTTTTTTTCCCCCGTTCCAGGGACTGGAACGGACTGGTGGGGGAGGATGTCACCGGGTGATTATGAAGAGGAGCAGCAGGTGTTGGGTGGGAGGAGTTTGCCTGGTGATTGGGGCACATGCTCCCAGGTGGAGTATAAAAAAAAGCCATTTTGAAGAGGGAGAGACACAGGAACGGAGACGGAGCGTGCACGCAGCAGGGGAGAGGCCGAGGGGCCGAGGCTGAGGCCGAAGCAGCGGAGGGAGGCTGGGAGAGAGAACGAGATTTCGGCTGGATTGCGGGTGTAAGCCTTGATTGCACAGTGAGTCGTTTGAATTGCAGTTCTATTGTGAGCACGAGTGTGGAAATGGTGTTGTTGCTGTTCACTCGCAGTCCCAGCATGTTTGCAGCTCTCTCTCTGCCCGAGCCTTGAAGAGGAGAAGCTGGAGAAGAGAACGCGGAAGCGGTTTTTAACTCTCCCTCTGCTCGAGCCTTGAGAAAGAGACCCTGTGAATCATTCTACTGAAATGTTCCACGGCACGCTCCTCGGGTGGTGTTTCGGTTCGGTTCGAGGGGGTGGGCGGCCCGCTGGCGCCCCTCACCTGTGACAAATGGCGTAGTCGGCAGGGTCCGCCCCGAGTTGAGCGACCGTGGAACATGGGGCGACCAGTTTTTTTCCCCCGTTCCAGGGACTGGAACGGACTGGTGGGGGAGGATGTCACCGGGTGATTATGAAGAGGAGCAGCAGGTGTTGGGTGGGAGGAGTTTGCCTGGTGATTGGGGCACATGCTCCCAGGTGGAGTATAAAAAAAAGCCATTTTGAAGAGGGAGAGACACAGGAACGGAGACGGAGCGTGCACGCAGCAGGGGAGAGGCCGAGGGGCCGAGGCTGAGGCCGAAGCAGCGGAGGGAGGCTGGGAGAGAGAACGAGATTTCGGCTGGATTGCGGGTGTAAGCCTTGATTGCACAGTGAGTCGTTTGAATTGCAGTTCTATTGTGAGCACGAGTGTGGAAATGGTGTTGTTGCTGTTCACTCGCAGTCCCAGCATGTTTGCAGCTCTCTCTCTGCCCGAGCCTTGAAGAGGAGAAGCTGGAGAAGAGAACGCGGAAGCGGTTTTTAACTCTCCCTCTGCTCGAACCTTGAGAAAGAGACCCTGTGAATCATTCTCCTGAAGTGAGTCTACTGACTGCTGTGCCGTTCTACGGACGAAAGAGCATCTCTGAATCATTCTCCTGAAGTGAGTCTGCTGACTGCTGTGCCGTTCTACGAACAAGAGACCCTGTGAATCATTCTCCTGAATTGAGTCTGCTGACTGCTGTGCTGTTCTATGAACGAAAGAGACCCTGTGAATCATTCTCCTGAAGTGAGTCTGCTGACTGCTGTGCTGTTTTATGAACGAAAGAGACCCTGTGAATCATTCTCCTGAAGTGAGTCTGCTGACTGCTGTGCCGTTCTAGGAACGAAAGAGACTTTTAATGTTGTTTTTATTATATTAATAAAGAACTTATATTTATTTTAAACGCTGTGTCTGCCTCATATGTTCCACGGCACGCTCCTCGGGTGGTTTCGGTTCGGTTCGAGGGGGTGGGCAGCCCGCTGGCGCCCGCCCCTCACCTGTGACATATATATATTATATATATATCAAATATTATATATATATCAAATATTATAAAATATAATAACTATGTTTTGCCCTACAAACAAAAGACAGGCAATGTACTATTAACAAACGTTAATAGTTTTTTAAAAGTTAAAATTATATTTTATCCATTTGTTGTGTCAAATGATTAACAATATAAATTAAACAAAGCTTTAAAAAAAAAAAAAAATGAAAAAAAGCTTGAACATTTGATTGAATTGAAAAGCATTTAATAGTATATTGTATTTTGTTAATAGGAAAATTAATTATTATCTTTTATAATATTTGATATATATATATTTACATTTTTCGCGTTTCACCTATATATAGGAATATTGAATATCGTGCAAAAGTTATAATTTTGATGATTATGCCTTACAGATTATGAAAACCCCAAATTTAAAATCTCAGAAATTTTTAATATAACCTCAAATCAATACAAAAAAAGGATTTTAAATACAGAAATCTCGGCCCTCTGAAAAGTATAATCATGAATATATAGTTATACTAAATATATTAGTTTCACCTTTTAATTTGAATTACTGAAATACATGAACTTTTGCACAATATTCTAATTTTCCGAGTTTCACTTGTTATACACACATCTTAAATGTATCTTTAATTAAATCGTTTAAAAATATATATTTATAATAATGTTCTTTTAAACTTTGAAACGTTCTAAAACACAAAAGTAGCGCAATGCCTTGCCACGCCCACTTCCGGCATCACACTGTTAGGCTGGCGCTGTCGTCCTCACACTGTTATGACGTATGGTTCTGCGGTTCTGCAGCTGGACCTATCTCGATTCAGGAGAAATCTCTGACATGGTTGTAAAGTGCGCTGGGTGTTCAGCAGTTCATAGTAAATGTACTTTACATCATTCAATCATAACACATACCTTTTTGGAATAATATGTATTATATTTATAGACCTGGGTATTTTTTTAACCATGGGACACATATTTTATCATCATACATGATGGAGATTAGCTACTGAACTACAAAACTTGAAATTCAGGGGAATGAGTTATTGAGTTGTTGTAATATGGTTTTATTTAGAATTTTCAACATGGCTACTTACCTTAAAGGGATACTCCACTTTTTTTGAAAATAGCCTAATTTTACAACTCCCCCAGAGTTAAACAGTTGGGTTTTACCGTTTTCGAATCCATTCAGCCGATTTTCTGATATTTAGAAGAATATCAGTAACCAGAAACTGTCTGCTTACTGATATTCTTTTAAATATCAGAAAATCGGCTGAATGGATTCGAAAACGGTAAAGCCCAACTGTTTAACTCTGGGGGAGTTGTAAAATTAGGCTATTTTCAAAAAAATTGGAGTATCCCTTTAAGAAAGAAAAAGAGTAGGCTACAGGATTTTGTTGGGTCATCAAGCAAAATTAAAAATAGGCAATGCATCTATAATACTGAAAACAAGGCAAGCAAAATTAGAATTTTCTGTAGTTAGTTACTGTTTAAATATACTATTGTTTAGTGTTGTTACTGTGAAAGTCAAACTTGTTACCTACCCCCTTGTTTCACGTACCTATAAATTAAAGTGGCACATGTTACCCCCATGTTTCAAGTGGTTGTAGGGTTCAGTAGGTGCAATAAATATATATACAAAATATATAATATCCTTTATGTCATAAACTTTATTTTACAAACAACTTACTTCAAAACAGATTGTGAACTTTTCATTTTAAATGATATAGAAATGATAAATTATAACATTATTTTTTCCCTTTTTTTTTGTAGCTCTTCCTTGGCTTCTTCATTTTGTTCCTCTTCTTTTTCTTCCCTTTCACCGAGGAATCTGACGCTGAGGAGCTGGTGGAATCCCACGGGTCTTGTTGTTCTGCATTATATATATATATATAAAAAAACACACTCTTTAGCAAACTATTACTTTAAGTGGCATTAGTAGAAAATACGTTTCTTTAGCATTATTTTACAGAACTGTTCAGTGTACAAACAGAACCAGAGTTTGTCCTGTTGACCCTGATGAAGCTGACTCTCAGTCCATATTAAAGCGCATATGCAATCACATTGTGACGTTATCAAGCAGTCCATCTGCACTGAAATGTTAAGGTCATTGTAATCACTGTAAATTGCTTTATTAGTGTGAAACTTGAGACACTGATCTATAAATACTTCCTCATGTTGTTATAAGTAATTATGATGGAACAATCCTATCACTGTATTCATATCATATTGGAGATTGTCATATAGTAAAAATATTTGTAGTGCCGCTGAAATATTTTAAATCGCCCATATTCTGCTATATTAAAAGTGCCTAATTTTGTTTTAGAGGTCTAAAATATTAGGTTTATATGCATCTAAGGTTTAAAAACAACAACTTTATTTTCTAATAATACACAGTATGCACCACCTCTGTTCTCACATTGTCACAAAATTTTGGTTCAAGGATCTGTTCACTGTAAGCCCTTCCCTTTCCAAAACCCTAGTCCATCTGATTGGTCAGATGTCCCCATCTGTTGTGATAGGTCTACTGCTTACAGAAACGTCAACCATATCTGAATTTCAGCTCAGTAATGACGCCGTTGGTTTTACCATTGTTTGAGGGCCGGTCAAAATACATAACATTACATTTACATTTACAAACAGCTATATAACACACTACATCAAAGGTTATAAATGAAAAAGCTGAGTTTAAATTGTGATTGTTTGAATTGTTGAATTGTGATTGTTTGAATTGTGATTGAGTTTGAATTGTGATGTTTAACAGCATTTCATTAAATATGCTTAAATTCAGTGGACATCGAAATACAGGTATAGTCATTAAAAAACTGTTGAGAAAGAATTAACACTATACTTTACTTTTTTTTTGTTTCAACTACAAATCACCTACATCAGTATTAGTGGGGCTAATACTTTATTTGAAAGTATACTACGAGGCTAATACTTTATTTGATTTTTGGCATGTTTTAATTTATAGTTATATATAGTTAGTCAAATTAAGAAACTTTTGTTAGTTTAATAAAAAATATCTTAGTCTGTTTTCATACTTTTTTCAACCTGCATTTTTAATATTTTTATATGCCAAAAATTTTGATGAACAACTTTCAACATCTTTGTTAAGTGCAGTACCATGTTTACCAATTTATTTATCTCTTTCAATGTTTCTAAAAAAGAGGATTGATTCATCCCTAAATCCTGTTCACTGGTTCAGCTTGAGTGTAGAGGCTAAATCGTCATAACATGTCTATTTCTCAAGGAAGATGTAGATAACAGCTTTTCAACTGCAGTCCTGGTGTAAAATTATGATAATTACCTACTCCTCATTAATTTGTTTACTCCAAAGCAAACATAGTTATTCTGACAGAAACAATAACAATGAAGCATGAAACACACACCTGAAGAACCTGGCACTGTCGGGTCAGTATGGACTTGAGACACTGCAGTTGGGACAACAGACTTGGAACAACAAAAAATGCACTCATCTTTAAGCAAGGAGATCTCTGCTTTTAGAGTAGAAATCTTAGCTTTAAAAAAAAAAAGAAAAGAAAGAAGAGGTTTTAGTCTCTTTCAATGTGTCTTCTCAAATACCCATTATTTGACTTCTTTCTCATTCTTCATAACATAAAATAATCATCTCTGGTAAATAATATAAACTTTCATTAACACACTTAATTGTTAATATGTCCAAACCATTCGCAAAGACCCGCCCTCCATAGTTACTGTCGCTATGTCCGACAAGCTACGCTGCTCTCACGCTCTCACCATGTTCTCACGCAGTGAAAAATACATCGCGGAGCAGAGAGGAGACTGACAACACGCGGACAGACAGGACAGACCAGGTTACTTTTGATATTAAACATATTAAACAAAGTCTCACCTTTCAAATTTGGTCACTTTTTTTAAAGAAATTAAAATAACAAATACCGTTTCGTGGCTCTTTAATGAAAAGAGCCACGTGAACCTCGTGAACCGATCATCTCTTCCTTCTAGTTAATTTATAGCATCAAATAAACATGAATTAACATAAGAAGGAATGTTGTTTTAACCGCGGCAAGGCATCAGTATATTCAGTTTTTCAAGTTCAAATCCTCCCATGTTAATCTCACAGACGTTAATCTCTTGACTGCTTTGTTGGACAAAATGGCGGATGGCGAAGTATGATTGGTCAGATCACCTGTCAATCAAGCTCCATGCGGAGGGTCAATTGTGCCACTTACATTTGAGCAATTTTATTGTACTTAAAGGATAATTCCGTTATTTAACACTTTGAGTCTATTTTCTAGTTTGTTTTGGATGAACTAGAGTGGAGGACTTAGGAATTTTCCTGTCTCGAGTTTACTATTTTAGGATCGCCTCTGAGCGCTTCTGAGTGGCTGTCTACGAGCATACTGAAACATGTCCTTAAAGGGACACAAGGCAGGATTCACGTTTCTGTCAAACTGCGACCCCTAGACTTGCTGTGGAGTACTTGTATTTAACGTTACTGTCGTAAATACCACTCACGCAGAGCGTGACATGGCGTGTTACATAGTATACAATAGTCACACACCCACAGTCAGCCATGACGACAGTGTGACAAACTCCATCCCTCTCTACCTTGTTCCTGGATGGGGGCGTGTATGTGTGCAGTGCCGTAAAGGAATACGTTACATCGCGAGAGCTGATATCACGCGATACTTCCTGACACTGAAGCCGGCGGCCCGCCGCACCAAAGTTGCAAGTGAGATTTTTCCGCTCACAGGCACCAGGGGGGGCGAGACGACCACCATTCAACCCGAAAGAAGACATATAACCATTTCAATAACTCTGAAGCTGTTCAGTTAAGCTAAAAAAACTACATAGAATCCCTTTAAAACAACCCTTAACGTTAGTTTTCAAAACTGTGCAACTCACCGAGTGGTTAGTGGTGTTCGTTGATGTTCCAAAACAAGTAGCGTAGCGAAATACAGTTTCTGTCGTGTTTTATTTGCCATTTTTTAAAATCCCATTGATATCTGTTGAAGGACTCAGTGCTCGTTGATATTACTGCGCTACCGGATACCGAAAGGGGTCTGTTTACATTTGGTTTTAGTCTTTTCGCTCGGTTCTCCGTCTCTCAGAAGGCTAGCGTGAGCAGAGCAACTGCGGCAAAATGTGCTAACGCTTCAGACTCAAATATCCAGTGGAAGTTTATACGCGGTTGTGAGGTATCTGAAAATATAGTTCCACTATAGTAAAATAACACGTATTTAAAGCATACATTGCACCGATATATTTGTTTTTAATCATCAACGAACACAACTAACCACTTGGTGAGTTGCACAGTTTTAAAAAATAACGTTAAAGGGTACCTATTATGGAATTTTGAAAATTACCTTTCATGTAGTGTGTAACATAGATCTAAGTGAACGAAAACATCCTGCAAAGTTTTAAATATGAAAGTTCAACGTATACAAAGTTATTGTCTCTCAAAAGTAAGAGTCGACTCTGAGTCGCTGATATGAATCGATAGACAAACGATGCTTTTTCTCTAGCTTTATGACGTCACTTAGACAAGTTATTTGAATAAGACACGCCCACTCATTGCGCGCGCCAGAAAACAGTGAAAATAACATGTTGACGAGCTGTTCTTTTTTTTTTTTTTTTTTTTTTTTTTTTTTTTTTTTTTTTTTTTTTTTTTGCTGCTCAGGAAACATTTATTATTATCAGTGATGGAAACAGTGTAAATTTTTTTTTCAGCATTATTTATTTTTTTTTTATTTTATTTTTTTTTTTATTTTATTTAACAGTCAGACATACAAACAAAACCAATATAGTGCATTAGTGAGCAATCTTGTAAATCCATAATTCCAGAAGTGACATAAAAGTGATTTAAGTGTTTGATCAAAGTGTGCATGTGAGCGGGTGTGAGTGTGGGTATGTGTATGTGTGTGTGTGTGCGTAAACAAAGTAACCATTTATTATTTATTACCATTGTCATTACCATCACCACCCCACTCCCCACTACCACCATATTGCCAATATTGTGTTGGTCGATTTTTATTTCCCTCCTTCCTCCTATGTAACAATTGCCATTGTCAATGCTGTATAAAATAAAAGATGCTATAATAAGATAAGATAATATAAGATAACCTTCCCCCACATCTCATCGGTCCCTATCTTTTCCTAATTTTTTTTTTTTTTTTTTGTGTATGTGCAATGTCTAAGGTGCATTAAAAGAGGGAGTACAGTGCGAGAGTGTCTCAAATTGGGACAGAGATGCTGTCCCGATGAAACCACTTCTCGCCTGTCTTGCCTGCCCTGGTGTTTGTGAGGTTTTCCATATACATACTTTTTTTCTTTTTTTTTTTTTTTCTATTCTATGTTGTGGTGCATTAAAAACCCATGAAGAGATAAGGGGGGGATTATTGCAGTAGTGATGAAAATGACACTTAATTCAAATACAGCATTGACAATGGCAATATTGATGATTATAATAATAATGATAATAATAATATTAATAATAAATGATAATGATGATGGCAGTGGTGACCGCAATGGTGAAAGCAAAAGACAGCAACAACAGCAATTACAACAATGAAAAAATAAAAGTGAAAATAGTAATCTTAACAATAACATTAAAGATAGTAACAACAATGATGACATAAACAAGTTCAAACAGCTAAAATGCATTAATATTCGTGGGTTGGTTAAGAAGGTGGGAGGAGTCGGAGTTGAAAACAGAGAAAGGATTCATAGCTGTAAGAGGTCAGAAAGTGTTGGACGGCAGAGGTCAGTTTCAGATGCGTAATTATGAAGGGGAGATGCGTATTCCATTGCAATGAAGTCTGTAATAAGATTTTTCCAAATGTTAATGTGTAATTTATTTCTAGTTTTCCAGTTCATGAGGATAGTTTTCTTGGCGATGGTTAGAGCTATGAGGAGCATTTTAGAGTTTATAGTTTTATCAGTGATTATTGTCAGGTCCCCCAGCAAGCAAAGAGAAGGCGACAGTGGGATGTGGCAGCCGACTATAGTGGATAGTGACTGTGTGACCTCTTCCCAAAAGTGTTTGATTGGAGTGCAGTGCCAGGTTGCATGGATGTATGTATCTGTAGAATTGTGAGTACAATGTGTGCAAACTTCTGATGTGAAACCCATTTTAGCTAATCTATTGCCCGTGTAATGTGTTCTGTGAAGTATTTTGTATTGTATTAACTGAAGATTCGCATTTTTGGACATGAGATAGATGTTTTTACAGATTTGGGTCCAGAAGTTGGCATCAGGAGCTATTGAAAGATCGTTTTCCCATTTTATTGTTGGTAAGTGTATGGTCTGAAGTTGGTTTGAAATGATTTTGTATATTTTAGAGAGAAGTTTCTTTGGGGAGGAAATGTTGACCAAGTCTGATATTGCCGGTGGAAGTTCTAAATTTGTGTCTCTGATGTTGATTTTTGTCAGAACAGAAGATTTGAGTTGTAGGTATTTTAAAAATTCGTTGCTCCCGATGCCATACTCCTGGGCCAGTTGCGGAAATGGTGTAAATGTGTTAGATTTGAAAATGTGCTTAATGTGGGTGATACCCTTTTCCGCCCATGTGTGTAAATTCAATGTTTTTTTATTGCTCATAAAGTCACGGTTGTTCCACAGTGGGGTGAGGTTAGATGGAGCTAATGTAGAATTTGTGATTTGGTGAAATTTCCACCAGGCTGTCAGAGTGGCAGATATAGTTACTGCATTAAAACATGTGTGTTGTTTAATTGATTTGGTGAGGAACGGTATGTCAGCTATATTTAATTCTTTGCATAGTGATTGTTCTATATCTAGCCATATAATATCAGATTGGGTGGGGTGAATCCATTTGTATATGTATTGCAGTTGGTTAGCCATTGAGTAATATTGGAAATTTGGTGCTTCTAGTCCTCCTTGAACCTTACTTTTTTGTAGTGTAGTGAGTTTAATCCTTGGTGTTTTATTTTTCCAGTAGAAGCGAGTTATAATGGAGTCTAGTGATTTAAACCAGGTGAGTGTGGGGTGGGTTGGAATCATTGAAAATAGGTAATTAATTTTCGGTAAAATCGTCATTTTTATTGCTGCTATCCTGCCGATTATGGAGATTGGAAGGTTGAGCCACCTGAGCAAATCGTCTTCTATTTTTTTTAGCAGTGGTGTGAAGTTAAGTGTTACCAACTCTGACAGTCTGGAGGAAATCTTAATGCCTAAGTAAGTGATGTGATCATGACATATAGGTATCGGTGATTGATGGTGTGCCACATCCCATTTGGTTTTATGTAAAGGGAGGATGAAAGATTTATTCCAGTTTATTGCATAATCTGATATTTTTGAGAAGGACTGGATTGTTTTAATTATTTCTTGAGTAGATGCTAGGGGTTCTTGTATATATAGTAGGATATCATCTGCATAAAGTGAGATTTTATGTGTTTGTTGTGGTGTTTCAATACCTTTGATTGCTGGGTTTTGACGGATAGCTGCTGCTAAAGGTTCAATAAAAATCGTGAATAGGGATGGAGAGAGTGGACATCCCTGCCTCGTCCCCCTGTGCAGTGTGAAGCTTTGTGATGTTAGTCCATTGGTTGTGACCGTGGCCGATGGTGATGTGTATAAAATCTTGATCCAGTTAATAAATGACTCTCCAAAGCCGAATTTTTGTAACGTGGTGAATAAAAATTTCCAGTTGACCCTATCAAAAGCTTTTTCGGCATCTAATGTGGCAATGAGAGTATCTTTCTGTTGTACTGATGAGTAGTGCATTAAATTGTATAATCTGCGGGTATTATTGGATGCGTGTCTACCTTTTATAAAGCCGGTCTGATCAGGGTGGATTATATATGGTATAATTTGTTCAATTCTATGGGCTAGTGCTTTGCTAATAATTTTTATGTCGACATTTATAAGTGAGATAGGACGATAGTTAGATGTGAAGGTGTGGTCTTTGTTAGGTTTAGGAATGAGTGATATAAGTGCTGTATTCATATGGGAAGGGAACTTCGCGTTATGTTTTATTTCTGTTATTGTTCTGCTAAATAGTGGGTATAAGGTTGACCAAAAATGTTCGTAAAACTCAGCAGGGAAGCCATCTGGACCTGGTGCTTTATTATTTTGCATGCTTTTCAATGCGGAGTGAAGTTCTTTTTCTGTGATTGGTAATTCTAATGTGTTTACTTGTTCCATGTTGAGTTTTGGTAGAATGGTGTTATCGAGGAATTGGGTTATGTCTTCTTGGTTTGGGTCCAGATCAGATGAGTATAATTTTGCATAATATTCTTGAAATATCTTGTTTATCTCAACTGGTGAATTGGTTAGCTTCCCTGACGAGTTTCTGATGGAGGTTATTGCTGTTTTTTCTTTATTTCTTTTAATTTGACTGGCTAAATATTTCCGGATTTATTGCTATGGTGAAAAGTTTCTTGACGGAGCCTGTGAATCAGAAACTGGTTTCTTTTGTTTATTATTTCATTAAGCAAAAATGTTTTTTCTCTAATTTCTTTATAGGTGCTTTCTGATTGATTATTTGCGTGTAAAATCTCTAATTCTTTTATTCTTTCTTCCAGTTGGACTTCTTTTTCTCTGTCCTTTTTTTTTTATGTACTGAATATGATATAATTTTTCCCCGTAAAACTACTTTCCATGTTTCCCAGAGCAGTGATGCTGACGACTTTGGAGAGTCATTTATTTCAAGGAAGGATGTCCACTCTCTCTTGAAGTAGCTGTCAAATTCTGGATCTTTCAAGAGTGATGTATTAAAACGCCATCTGGTGCGGTGCTTTGGTACTGCCGATAGATTCCATGTAATAGTTACTGGAGAATGGTCACTAATAATGATCGGATGTATTTTGGTTTCTAAGATATTTGGTATGATTGAATTACTGGTTAGAAAGAAATCAATGCGAGAGTAGGTTTGGTGGACATTAGAATAAAAGGTGTATTCTCTAGCGAGTGGGTGTTGTAGCCTCCAACCATCACCAAGACCAAAATCACTCATGAACTGTTTTATAGTTTTAGAGGACTGCCAAGATTTTCCTGTATGTTTTGACCTGTCAAATGATGGATTGATTACAGTGTTATAGTCTCCCCCTATAATTATTGGACCGTTGGAAATGTTTGAAAGAGAGGAAAAAAAATTTACAAAGAAGGATGAATCATCAGAGTTTGGTCCATAAATGTTGCCAATTGTAATTGGATTATTGTTGATTGAAATGTTAATAATGATAAAACGGCCTTCAGGGTCTGAAATGGTTGTATGGTGGTTAAACTGTATTTTTTTGTTTATTAAGATGCATACTCCTCTTTGTTTTGAATTATAGTAGGAGGAAAAACAGTGGTTAAAATGTGTAGTTTTTAAACTGTTTTGTGTATATTGTGAGAGGTGTGTTTCCTGTATTAGACATATATCTGCTTGTGTATTTTTCAGGTAATTTAAAACTTTATGCTTTTTTGTTTGTGAACCAACTCCACGAATATTCCAAGTTAAGAATTTCAATTGCATGAACCTATAATGTACATTTCATAGTTACCTTGTGTGAGTATAAGTCTGTGTGTATGTGATGTGATGTGTGTGTGTGTGTGTGTGTGTGTGTGTGTGTGTGTGTGTGTGTGTGTGTGTGTGTGTGTGTGTGTGTGTGTGTGTGTGTGTGTGTGTGTGTAATCTATAACACCAAATGACAAATAAAACAGGGAAAACATAGATACAACCAACAACAGAACATATAAACAGTGAGCTAGGCTATTTAGGTGCATTTAGAATACAATGTGTGTGCGTGGTGCGAGTGGTTTAATTAAAGAATATGAAGATTATGAATTGAATATAAATTGAGCATAAACGGATTGGAAATGTTACATTGCTAGTTTCAATAATCAGTAAAGCCAGGGAGTAGTGTCTTTGTCTCTAAACAATTGTCCATCAATATATAATTTGTCCACTGTGATGATTGCTTTTTTACCTTGATTGATCATTGTCTTACGGATGGGGAAAAGTAGCTTACGTCTGCGGATGATCTCTTGTGGATATTGGTCGTTGAGTCCGTAATGAGTCCCTTTGAGCTGCCGTCCTTGTCGCTGAACCAGTACTTTTTGCTTGAAATGTTCAAATTTGGCGATGATGGGCCGGGAACGGGTGGAGTTGATGGGTTTCTGTCCTAAACGGTGAACGCGATGGAAAGTGATGTGCTCTACAGTCTCTGGTGTAAGTTTGAGCTGGTTAACCATGAAGTCCTTAACAGATTTTTCGGGATCTTCGGTGGATGATTCGGGAATGCCGGAGAAGATTAGATTGTCTCTCATACTTCGTGACTGTATATCCAGGATGGTTTCTTGCATGGATTTGTTCTCAGCGATGACGGAGGTAAGTTGAGTGTTTACAGTGGAAAGTGTTGCAGTGAGTGTGTCCACGGAGCTTTTCAGTGATTTGTTTTCTTCTGTGAGCGAATCGACTTGTTGTTGACTGTATTCCAGGCTATGGCGGAGGTTTTGAAATTCTTTGTGCAGTACTTCGATTAGTGAGAGTCTAGAGTCCAAGTGAGATAAGCGTTCGTTGATTGATAAAAAGGGCTTCCCTTTCCCCCTAATCAAAGTATCTTTTAAATAATTTTGTTTTAGGGGTTTTGTGATGCCAATAATTTGGGTTGGGGGGTTGGGGGTGGGGTTTTTTTGGGTGTGTTTTGTGTGTGTGTGGGGTTTTTTTTTTTTTAAAGTTCGTAACGCTTAGGTCTCCAAGCTGTGTGTTGTTTTTTTTTAAAATATGAAAAATGTTTGTGTTTTTTATTGGAGTTGTCAAAGAATAGGCGTTTTGGGAGTACTGCGTGCTTTATCAATATGTTTAAGCTTTGGGTTAACCCCAAAAATAACTGACTGGGTCGTCTGACCAATCACCCCAGATTAAGCGTCCCCGCAAAGGCGGGGTTTGAAAAATGAGTCGTCAAACGAATCTTTTGGGGAATCGGTGAGCAAATCGGGTTTAAAAATAAATGCATATTAAAAGAAAAACAAAAGTGTTTTTTTGTCTTTGGGATGCATGAAAAACTGTTGTTGGGGTCTCCCAGAAACATTAGAAACATTTTAAATGGAAATAAAAAGGTACCCTTTAAGGGTTTTTTTAAAGGGACATGTTTCAGTATGCTCGTAGACAGCCACTCTGAAGCGGTCAGAGGTATTCTAAAATGGTAAACTCGAGACAGGACCCATTATCAAAATTTTCTAAGTCCAACACTAGTTCATCCAAAACAAACTAGAAAATAGACTCAAAGTGCTAAATACCAGAATTATTATTTAACGTTAGTTTGTCAGAAATAAATTTGCCTTACAAATGAATGGCAAAATTAATATAAATAAGTAAGCTTGCATTGTTCAGAAGGGCATAATTTTATTTCCACTTGTAAAATAAAACAGCCCACTGTAGGGTCACTAAAGAAAAAAAGGGGGAGCTATCTAGCCATATAATATCAGATTGGGTGGGGTGAATCCATTTGTATATGTATTGCAGTTGGTTAGCCATTGAGTAATATTGGAAATTTGGTGCTTCTAGTCCTCCTTGAACCTTACTTTTTTGTAGTGTAGTGAGTTTAATCCTTGGTGTTTTATTTTTCCAGTAGAAGCGAGTTATAATGGAGTCTAGTGATTTAAACCAGGTGAGTGTGGGGTGGGTTGGAATCATTGAAAATAGGTAATTAATTTTCGGTAAAATCGTCATTTTTATTGCTGCTATCCTGCCGATTATGGAGATTGGAAGGTTGAGCCACCTGAGCAAATCGTCTTCTATTTTTTTTAGCAGTGGTGTGAAGTTAAGTGTTACCAACTCTGACAGTCTGGAGGAAATCTTAATGCCTAAGTAAGTGATGTGATCATGACATATAGGTATCGGTGATTGATGGTGTGCCACATCCCATTTGGTTTTATGTAAAGGGAGGATGAAAGATTTATTCCAGTTTATTGCATAATCTGATATTTTTGAGAAGGACTGGATTGTTTTAATTATTTCTTGAGTAGATGCTAGGGGTTCTTGTATATATAGTAGGATATCATCTGCATAAAGTGAGATTTTATGTGTTTGTTGTGGTGTTTCAATACCTTTGATTGCTGGGTTTTGACGGATAGCTGCTGCTAAAGGTTCAATAAAAATCGTGAATAGGGATGGAGAGAGTGGACATCCCTGCCTCGTCCCCCTGTGCAGTGTGAAGCTTTGTGATGTTAGTCCATTGGTTGTGACCGTGGCCGATGGTGATGTGTATAAAATCTTGATCCAGTTAATAAATGACTCTCCAAAGCCGAATTTTTGTAACGTGGTGAATAAAAATTTCCAGTTGACCCTATCAAAAGCTTTTTCGGCATCTAATGTGGCAATGAGAGTATCTTTCTGTTGTACTGATGAGTAGTGCATTAAATTGTATAATCTGCGGGTATTATTGGATGCGTGTCTACCTTTTATAAAGCCGGTCTGATCAGGGTGGATTATATATGGTATAATTTGTTCAATTCTATGGGCTAGTGCTTTGCTAATAATTTTTATGTCGACATTTATAAGTGAGATAGGACGATAGTTAGATGTGAAGGTGTGGTCTTTGTTAGGTTTAGGAATGAGTGATATAAGTGCTGTATTCATATGGGAAGGGAACTTCGCGTTATGTTTTATTTCTGTTATTGTTCTGCTAAATAGTGGGTATAAGGTTGACCAAAAATGTTCGTAAAACTCAGCAGGGAAGCCATCTGGACCTGGTGCTTTATTATTTTGCATGCTTTTCAATGCGGAGTGAAGTTCTTTTTCTGTGATTGGTAATTCTAATGTGTTTACTTGTTCCATGTTGAGTTTTGGTAGAATGGTGTTATCGAGGAATTGGGTTATGTCTTCTTGGTTTGGGTCCAGATCAGATGAGTATAATTTTGCATAATATTCTTGAAATATCTTGTTTATCTCAACTGGTGAATTGGTTAGCTTCCCTGACGAGTTTCTGATGGAGGTTATTGCTGTTTTTTCTTTATTTCTTTTAATTTGACTGGCTAAATATTTTCCGGATTTATTGCTATGGTGAAAAGTTTCTTGACGGAGCCTGTGAATCAGAAACTGGTTTCTTTTGTTTATTATTTCATTAAGCAAAAATGTTTTTTCTCTAATTTCTTTATAGGTGCTTTCTGATTGATTATTTGCGTGTAAAATCTCTAATTCTTTTATTCTTTCTTCCAGTTGGACTTCTTTTTCTCTGTCCTTTTTTTTTTATGTACTGAATATGATATAATTTTTCCCCGTAAAACTACTTTCCATGTTTCCCAGAGCAGTGATGCTGACGACTTTGGAGAGTCATTTATTTCAAGGAAGGATGTCCACTCTCTCTTGAAGTAGCTGTCAAATTCTGGATCTTTCAAGAGTGATGTATTAAAACGCCATCTGGTGCGGTGCTTTGGTACTGCCGATAGATTCCATGTAATAGTTACTGGAGAATGGTCACTAATAATGATCGGATGTATTTTGGTTTCTAAGATATTTGGTATGATTGAATTACTGGTTAGAAAGAAATCAATGCGAGAGTAGGTTTGGTGGACATTAGAATAAAAGGTGTATTCTCTAGCGAGTGGGTGTTGTAGCCTCCAACCATCACCAAGACCAAAATCACTCATGAACTGTTTTATAGTTTTAGAGGACTGCCAAGATTTTCCTGTATGTTTTGACCTGTCAAATGATG
This sequence comes from Chrosomus eos, assembly GCA_036326025.1. Taxonomy (NCBI): domain Eukaryota; kingdom Metazoa; phylum Chordata; class Actinopteri; order Cypriniformes; family Leuciscidae; genus Chrosomus; species Chrosomus eos. The sequence goes on from CM070838.1 coordinate 36,760,365, forward strand.
GATTGATTACAGTGTTATAGTCTCCCCCTATAATTATTGGACCGTTGGAAATGTTTGAAAGAGAGGAAAAAAAATTTACAAAGAAGGATGAATCATCAGAGTTTGGTCCATAAATGTTGCCAATTGTAATTGGATTATTGTTGATTGAAATGTTAATAATGATAAAACGGCCTTCAGGGTCTGAAATGGTTGTATGGTGGTTAAACTGTATTTTTTTGTTTATTAAGATGCATACTCCTCTTTGTTTTGAATTATAGTAGGAGGAAAAACAGTGGTTAAAATGTGTAGTTTTTAAACTGTTTTGTGTATATTGTGAGAGGTGTGTTTCCTGTATTAGACATATATCTGCTTGTGTATTTTTCAGGTAATTTAAAACTTTATGCTTTTTTGTTTGTGAACCAACTCCACGAATATTCCAAGTTAAGAATTTCAATTGCATGAACCTATAATGTACATTTCATAGTTACCTTGTGTGAGTATAAGTCTGTGTGTATGGATGTGAATGTGTGTGTGTGTGTGTGTGTGTGTGTGTGTGTGTGTGTGTGTGTGTGTGTGTGTGTGTGTGTGTGTGTGTGTGTGTGTGTGTGTGTGTGTGTGAATCTATAACACCAAATGACAAATAAAACAGGGAAAACATAGATACAACCAACAACAGAACATATAAACAGTGAGCTAGGCTATTTAGGTGCATTTAGAATACAATGTGTGTGCGTGGTGCGAGTGGTTTAATTAAAGAATATGAAGATTATGAATTGAATATAAATTGAGCATAAACGGATTGGAAATGTTACATTGCTAGTTTCAATAATCAGTAAAGCCAGGGAGTAGTGTCTTTGTCTCTAAACAATTGTCCATCAATATATAATTTGTCCACTGTGATGATTGCTTTTTTACCTTGATTGATCATTGTCTTACGGATGGGGAAAAGTAGCTTACGTCTGCGGATGATCTCTTGTGGATATTGGTCGTTGAGTCCGTAATGAGTCCCTTTGAGCTGCCGTCCTTGTCGCTGAACCAGTACTTTTTGCTTGAAATGTTCAAATTTGGCGATGATGGGCCGGGAACGGGTGGAGTTGATGGGTTTCTGTCCTAAACGGTGAACGCGATGGAAAGTGATGTGCTCTACAGTCTCTGGTGTAAGTTTGAGCTGGTTAACCATGAAGTCCTTAACAGATTTTTCGGGATCTTCGGTGGATGATTCGGGAATGCCGGAGAAGATTAGATTGTCTCTCATACTTCGTGACTGTATATCCAGGATGGTTTCTTGCATGGATTTGTTCTCAGCGATGACGGAGGTAAGTTGAGTGTTTACAGTGGAAAGTGTTGCAGTGAGTGTGTCCACGGAGCTTTTCAGTGATTTGTTTTCTTCTGTGAGCGAATCGACTTGTTGTTGACTGTATTCCAGGCTATGGCGGAGGTTTTGAAATTCTTTGTGCAGTACTTCGATTAGTGAGAGTCTAGAGTCCAAGTGAGATAAGCGTTCGTTGATTGATAAAAGTATGTCGGAACAGCAGTTTGTTTTGGTAGGAGTGGATGCTGGTGATGTTGGTGATGACGGCGGAGAATCGGTTGATAAGGGAGAATCCGAAGTGCGTGGTTTTTTGGCTTTGCGTGATCGGCCCATTGTACAAAGTTTGTTGAAGTGATGGTCTATGTAATCCTCCAGTTGGTCCAGGTCCGAGTTGAAATCCAGGTTTTGAGTTAGGTTTAAAGCGGGTGATGTTGTTACGGAAAAAAAGCGAGAGAGAGAGAAGAAAAAATAAAAAAAGTATATCTTTTTCTAGCAGCGGCGCGCTGCCATGTTGAATTTCGCACCCAACGCACACACACACACACACTACGTCAATACGTCATCACGCGCCCTTGACGAGCTGTTCTGAAGTGCGAATCAAAAGCGAACTTTTTTTTCACTGCCCAGGGACGAGCATGTGAAGAATCAGTGGCTAGAGTTTCTATTTACAACTATACCACACAAGTATAGCCACCTTGAGCTGTGTTGGCGTTATTTTAATGACGATTCCTTTACTAACATAAATGCTTTCAAGTGTGGATTCGCGAGTCGCCTGATACTGAAGGAACGTTCAATACCAAGTTTATTTGGATCAGCTTCCTCCTCCTAATCACAACCTGTAAGTACTGTTAATAATTGTTGCTTTTATGGGTTTTGTAGCATGCTCAATAAGTGTGTGTGTGTGTGTGTGTGTGTGTGTGTGTGTGTGTGTGTGTGTGTGTGTGTGTGTGTGTGTGTGTGTGTGTGTGTGTGTGTGTCAGTTACGCTCAGCGCTTAGGTCTCCAAGCTGTGTGTGTGTGTTTTTTTGAAATATGTAAAATGTTTGTCGTTGTTATTGGAGTTGTCAAAGAATAGAGCGTATTGTAGTACTGCAGTGCTTTATCAATATGTTTAAGCTTTGGGTTAACACCAAAAATAACTGACTGGGTCGTCTGACCAATCACCCCAGATTAGCGTCACGCAAAGGCGGGGTTTGAAAAATGAGTCGTCAAACGAATCATTTGGGAATCGGTGAGCAAATCAGGTAAAAATAAATGCATATTATAAGACAACAAAAGTGTTTTTTGTCATTGGATGCATGTAAAACTGTTGTTGGGGTCTCCCAGACCAACATTAGGAACATTTTAAATGCCATAATAGGTACCCTTTAAGGGTTGTTTTAAGGACATGTTTCAGTATGCTCGTAGACAGCCACTCTGAAGCGGTCAGAGGTGATTCTAAAATGGTAAACTCGAGACAGGACCCATTATCAAAATTTCTAAGTCCAACACTCTAGTTCATCCAAAACAAACTAGAAAATAGACTCAAAGTGCTAAATACCAGAATTATTATTTAACGTTAGTTTGTCAGAAATAAATTTGCCTTACAAATGAATGGCACAATAATATATAAAGTAAGCTTGCATTGTATCATGAATGCATAATTTTATTTCCACTTGTAAAAATAAAAACAGCCCACGTGTAGGTGTCACTAAAGAGCAAAAAGGAGTCGAAATTGTGCAATAACTAAGCTTATGTGTTAGCCATAGGCGTGTTAGCTGTTCACAAAGCTCGGGTGTTAATGCACTTTAATGGTGGCGGTGCTACCATCCATAAAATCGAATAAGAAGAAAGCTCGGGTGTTAACTTAGAGTTACAGTTAGTAGCTAATTAATTACTATCAAAACAGCAATAAAGGGAAAGATAAGTTCTCATCTTACACTGAAGCCCAGTCGAATCTTTTTTCGAAAAGGTGGCGGTGCTTGTCTCGCTGCTCCCACACGCGACATCGGCGTTTTCCTCCACCGTCCTGTATTTGGCTGGTTTTAAAATCGTTCTTTTGGTGCGTTTCATCTTTGACAAAAAATAAATCAAAAATTGATAGAAGCCACAAACAAACCTAATCATGTAATCAAAATACTACCTACTGTCTTAACCACTGCTATCCTGTCCTGCTCCGCGCACGTGTGTGAAGAAGTTGCTGTGAAACGATTCAAAAATAAAAGATTCACCGATTCAGAATCGCTAAGAATCGCGAAGCCTCACTAAAGCTGGGGATCGAGCAACCATTCACTACACTACCATAAAGTATCTACAATTTGGTATGGATTTGTTGCTTCTTATCCACATAAATGTGTGCGGGTAAACCGCCTAAGTTTTAATTTTAACCCTTGTGCATCAATTAAAAAAAGTTACACATAGCTACATAGAGGACAAAAATGTCCACGTCAAAAAACTGTCATAAAAATTTGAATCTTTGGAGCACAGACTCAAATTTGGTATCATTTTAAAGAAGACCCTTTGCAGATTATTGCTGAAGTAAAATAAAATGTATATGTCAATCCAAAAAAATGTTATATAGGTTTAAGTTTATGAAAATTATTTATGATTATTATTTTATATAAAATATATATTTTATTAAACATGTTGAACTCCAAAACTGATATGAATTCAAAGCCATAAATCTAAACAAGTTGTGTTCCAAATTTGAGGATGATATCTCAAAAAATGAGCTTTCGCTAAGATTTTGTTTGGGCGCAGTAACAGATTTTCCCCATTGGGTGCCAGCAAAACTCCACTGGTGCTCACAGTGATTGGATTTTAGATTTGCAGTTGAGTTTTTCTCTCTCAAATATTACAAGCGCACAAACACACACACACACACACATTTTTTTTTTATTACACACATACAAACCACACCCAGACATCCATACCAACATACCCACACAATTATCGTTGTACAATTTATCCAATTGGCTCTATAATATGCCGAAGCAGAAAATAGGAATAAAGCGAGTATTTGCTTTATAGGCCAAACCTGAAAAAATGGCACCATCTGATAAAAAATAGTAAAAATTTAAATTTTGAAGCCTTGCCAACATAATGAAAGCCTCTTAACAAAGTTTGCATCATTTTATATTTAAATGGCACTGGGATTAAAAATGGCAGTTTTAATGGGTTTCAATGGGGCCATTTTTGGCAAAACGATGCTAAGAGGGAGTATTTTGTGTACTTAGTGCAAAATTGATTTTTTTTATGAAAATGGCGTGAAATATTAAAATTCCAATAAAAATACACACCTGTGGCAAATTGTATGCAGTTAGCATTAACACAGACAAAGTTATCAAAAAAACAAAACTGAAAAAGCCAAAAATGTCCACAAGGATGCACAAGGGTTAATGTTTTAATTTTTAATAAAAGTCAGGCGAGACCTCATCGCATCCAGCTGCGGCTCTATAGTATGGACAGGAGGGGCAGAGCCCAAACAAAAAAGTCATCCAAATATAGACATCTATGCACTGAATTAATAATAAATTAAAAATGTGTTCAGCATTCTGAAACAAATATTTTTCGAATTTTCTAAACTATTTTAAGTCGTAAAGTGAGCAGGATATATTAAAATGAAGCGCATGAATTCGGCAGGCATGTATTGTATTGATACTAATCGGGGCAGCCGGTCTCAGGGCCCTCCCATAATTTATTTATTTTGTTGTTGTTGCAGAAAACCGATTAGATCCACTGTCGTGTTTTCCGTCTATGGTGTTTTACTGTTTGCCTCAGTTTAAATGTTTTATATTAGTTTTATAATTGTGTAACTTATACTGTCGATTTCTATTACAGGCTTCTTTTCCGTTTTCGGATTTTAGTCCCAGGACTGCACTTCATTTTCTGTTACGTTAGTCATTCTCCCGTTGTTTGTGTTATTGACACATTTTCAGGTAAGCGAGTTTGCTTAAAGTTTATTTGAATTTAACGTTAGCTGATAGGCCTATTGTTTGATTATAATATTATAGCCTACATGTACTATTATCACCTAAACTAAACTGATTGTTTGATCAAGCAAAGTTTATAATTATCAATTTAAGTAAACATGCACAATTTTGTTTTGTTTGTCACACTCCCCATTCTAAAATGGTTAAGTGTGATTCATAATGAGATAGCCTAGTGTACTTTTGAAACCGGCAAATTTGAAAGTTATGCAATGATCTACATGATATTTGATGATTATAAAAATGAATAGGCATTATTTTTCTTTGTCTTCTATAGCCATGGGCATGTTGATGGCAGAATTTGTCCACAAAATGGAGAAAGGGGGAAGAAAGCTGATTAAGTGGTTGCAGAAAAAAAGTCTACTTGCCCCAAAGATGAAGTGCCCTGCTTGTAAACATCACATAAGAATGGCAAAATCAGGCTCTACAAGACTTGGTTATATGTGGTATGTACATATTTTGGTTACTTGTGTAATATGATTTAAACATAAAACAATACAAACTCTTTGTATCATTGGTAATGTTTATCTAAATGTTGTGCAATATCAAATGTTTTTTTTATTGTTGTATTATTTTTAATGTTTAATCTTTTCCACAGGAGATGTCGAAGAAGCTGCCACAGGGACATTTCAAGATCCATAAAGGAGGGTTCAGTCTTTCAATGGTTCACACATGGATCTTTCAACCTGGCTCAAGATAATGCACAAGTCAGTTTTTTTGTTGTTTTTGAATAAATTAGCTTAAATGCATTATTTTAGCATTTTTATGTGAAACAATAGGTATATTTTTACCTTTAGATAATTTTATATTTTCAGCTCAGTTTTTCTCACAACCTTCTGACATATAACACATTAATTAAATATTATTTTTAATTCAAAAAATCACTGGATACATTATATAATGTTTCATTGTTTTATTTTTTGAGTGAAGTTGTGGTTATCTCGCGTGTGGATTAACACTATTTTGAATTGTCAGTTTTGCTCAAGGTCTCCGGAAAAGACATCTGGACATGATTGAGGAAGGGTTTTGTGGAAGTAGTGCATCAATCACTAAAGTGTATGATACCCTTCGCCAATGCTGCGTCAACGACTTAAGAAGAGAAAAAAGATGAGAATTGGTGGTAGACAATCTTTTGTTGTCATTGATGAAAGCAAATTCTGCCACAAAAGAAAGGTACAACACTGAATGCCTAAAGATGTTGACAAGCAAGATAAAAATATTTTAAATTAATTTTCTTCCAGTAATTTAATAATAACATGTCTGTTTCATTTTGAATTGTAAATTTGTAGTACAACCGTGGACGATTTGGGAGAGCCTGGAGACGAAAACGTTCATGGGGCTTTGGATTGCTGGAGGTGAGGGCCACACGTCGAACACCAGTTTTGAAGTTGGTCAAAAGCCGTTCCAGAAGGCATCTGCTACCCATCATACAAAAGTATGTAAGAACTGGGAGTCAAATTCTCAGTGATAGCTGGAGAGCATATAATACCTTGCAGCAGCAGGGTTACATTCACTATCAGGTGAACCACAGACGCTTCTTCGTCCATCCACAATCGGCCCCCACACCCAGAACATGGAACGTGCATGGCGCTCATATAAAGAAAAATATATATCGCTACAGGGGAAACCTCACTGAACATTCACTACAACGAAATCTTTGTCGCATTGAGTGGAACTAATGGCTTGGGAAGGATCACAGACATGGACCCATTGGCCGCTTACTTCATGACATTAAAAAGGTATATAGATTTAAATGAGACGAAACATGACTTTGGTCATAACCAGAAGGAAGTTCCCGTCCTTGTGTTTCTCGGTTGTAAAATCATGGTTTTGAAAACTCTACTAACCCGAGTTAAAATGTTATGTATATAATGTTTTTATTACTATAACAGTAACGTAATGCCACTAATACAATTTATTGTTATTATTATTGTTATTGTTGTTCAGGTGTGTGTGTGGTGTGTGTGTGTGTGTACTATGCAAGTCAGCTTTGGTAAATTTTGTAGCCAACATCCAATTGTGGTCAAAAGTTTTATAAAGACAATGAGTTTCCAAGTGGAAAATAACAGATTAAGATGGAGACTAGTCAAAGCTGGTCAATAACAGGACTCAGGAGCTGTTTTAACCAGCTGATACTCTCCCCCCAACCAGCTGTTGTATCTGATGAGGGGAGTAATATTGCTCCTACTGCCTCTGTTCTCTTAAAAAATGATGGAAGAGAAGAGTGCCTTGATGGACCAGAGGGATCAGCTAAGAACAGAGCTGGATCATATGATGGACTGCTGCACCTGCCACTGCTCCACCAACTGCACCTGCCCCTCCTCACAGCTACAGTAAGTTGTTTTTAAACAGGACGTGCTTTCAAATAATTATATTTCGAGTTTCCTCTGACATGCTTTTGTATTTTTATATTTATGATATATATATATAAGTCGTTGTATGATTTTTTTTAAATATATGTAAAGAATTTGTTTAAAAGAAGTTAAAGCAGAGACACTTAAAGTACATTTATTTTATTTTAGAGAAACCAACAAAGAGGAGGAGGATTACCACCTCTTCCTCCTCCTCAACATCCTCTACATTGTCCTCCTCCTCATCTTCCACATGATCTTCTGAGGCAGAAAAGAAGAAGAAAAAGAAGAAGAAGACGACGACGTAGAAGACAAATAAACCCAATGAATTTGGGAGGAGGAGTAAGTTGAAATTATAAAATGCTACTTCGCTAACACACTGGCAACTTGTTCACCTACATTAGGCAAAGTTTGGACATTTAAATCTTGATGTTTTTTGTCACTGAAAAATTGTCAAACAATAATAATTTCTCACTGTATATATTTTTTCAGCAACCCTAAAGAGGATAAGTGGTTTGGAAAATAGATGTATTGTGTTAGGCTTTACACATTTATGCTATACTCTGGGTACCAGACTGTTTTAAAGCATCACAGTGAAGCTCATCACAGTAATAACTAGGGCTGCTCAATATATCGAAATATAGCAAATGTATAAATCGCAATATGCATATCGGAACGGCTTGCAATAATGGGTCATGAACAAAAGACAAAGAGAAAATAACTCACTGCTCTTGGCTGAATAACTTTTGTAGCTTTAATAATAATCAATATATATATTTAAGTAATATGGTGAAAACTATGCAGTGTTTTATTTTTACATTTGATTATTCAGTTTATGTTGTTAAAGAAAACCTAATGTAGGCCTTCCTGAAACCCTGAACCTGGTTTACACTGATGTTAAAATAACACTTCTTATGCTACAGTAAAACACTGCTGGTCACTTTCAGAAGTTGTAGGGATGTTTTCTTGTCACAAAAAGAAAGTGAGAAACGTAGGTTATATAATTTCATAAATATTTTAAAGATAATTAAGTTTATTTCACACACTTACTGTTCAACATACTGTTTACATTAACGCTACATAAAGTAATCAGATCGATGTGCGTGTTTTTTTGCAAGCATCAAATATATATTTGCACTTGCGTACACCGCACAAACATCCTCTTATATTCAAAAAAAATATGCACCTTATAGCTACCTCTTACCTTTACTACTGAAATATCAACTTCAAATTAATATAACTTCAGGCTCTAAATAGGTGAAAGTGATAACATATGCTTTATGCCATACTTCTTACATTTATCCAGCAGTAGGTCTCTGAATAAGAGTGTGAAGCTCGCTTTGATTGTACAAAGTAGTCTTTAAAACTATTTTATTATCTTTAAACATGTTTAGCAACACCGTGACATCTCCGACAGACCATTTCTGCTTCCCGCTTGTCATGACTATGACTGCGTCATTAATGAACATGCACAGAACATCCCGGTTTTATGAAGCAATCTGATCATGTCTATACATGGCAAATATTTTCTTAATGATCAGATAACAAATACCACCACTTACAATCCGAATAAAATTTCGTTCAGATCGAGGTCATTAGGATCATTAGAGGTATTTACATGGTTTTCAATCCAATTGAGGTCATTCACATAGAACATTCACGAAGGAAGTTATTTATAACAGGACTGTTGTATAAAGCTGCTTTCCCCCTTCACAGTACTGCAAAAACTCGCCTCAACCAAAGTCCCTTTCAAGGAAAGTCTGTTCACTCAGCGACCATGTTTGCAATGCCTACGGGCAGCAATTTCGGCATCTAAGACCAAGTCCCATCGACTTGAATTGGGGAATCCAGAATCATTAAAATGCTGGCGAACTCAAAATTAAATAACATTTCAAATCAGCACAAAATCTGACATGAACTGTCGTATAAAATATCATTAACCCTTAAACAGGCAACGTGCACACATACTCTTTAGTCTCTTGTAGGAGGCATGATAAATCATTATTATAGTTGAGTCTGTTTGGAATATGTGGGTAGGAATGAACGATACATCTAATTTTCATCGTCATCAAAAGACTGCCTGACACAATGAATAAGGGAAAAAAGTTTATTAAATTCGCCAAGCATTCACACGTTTGACCAATCAACCCTGATCAAACACAACTGAAAAATCTTACCAAAGTCTTCAGGATTACTTAGAAAATTATTTGTTGTATCATAAATCAGATTAAATAATTGCTTAGGGATGGAGCTAAAACCTGCAGGACAGTAGATCTCAAGGGCTAGAGTTGCCCACCCCTGAGGTTAAAGATAACACTTTTCAGCAGTGATAAAATATAAGAAATATATAATTTTAGGACACTTAAACCTGTCATACATGCAGTTTATTTTACACATTTGATATATATATATATATATATATATATATATATATATATATATATATATATATATATATATATAATATATATATATATATATCCTTTTTTATACCATAATAGGGCAATGTATCCTAGGAGATACAACTCATAAAATCCATGAAATATTTTAAATATTCCTTTGGATAGGTTTTACTTAACTCCAGATGATATAAAAGTACCAATGTAGAACATTATATAGAAACTGTGTCTATTCCTCGCTTAGTGAAGCCAAACAACAAATCTACTGTAAGATCTAGCAAGAATATTATTGTAATTAAACCAGAAAATCTAAATATCAGTGAACAAAAACAATTTCTAAAGCTAGGTCTTCTAAACATTAGATCGCTCACACCTAAGGCGGTTATTGTAAATGAAATGGTCACAGATAATAATTTCGATGTTCTGTGCCTTACTGAAACCTGGCTTAAACCAAATGATTATTTCGGTCTAAATGAGTCTACTCCACCAGGATACTGTTATAAGCATGAGCCTCGTCTGATCGGTCGTGGCGGCGGTGTTGCAACAATCTATAGAGATATTCTTAATGTTACTCAGAAAACTTGTCATAGGTTTAATTCGTTTGAAGTACTTGTGCTAAATGTTACGCTCTTAGATGTAAGAAAGAAATCCTTATTATCTCTAGCATTGGCTACCGTATATAAACCTCCAGGGCCATATACTGATTTCCTAAAAGATTTTGCAGACTTTCTCTCAGACCTATTGGTCAATGTAGATAAAGCAATAATTATTGGCGACTTTAACATACACGTAGATAATACAAATGATGCGTTAGGGGCTGCGTTTAGAGATCTATTAAACTCTTTTGGGGTGAAGCAAAACGTCAGTGGTCCCACTCATCGGCTAAATCATACACTAGATTTAATTATTTCATATGGAACCGATCCAACCGATATAGATATTATACCGCAAAGTGACGATCTCACTGATCATTACATGGTAACTTGCATAATACGCACTGCTGAAATTTGTCATGTTGCACCACGTTATAGACCAGGCAGAACAATCCTTCCAACCACTATAGATAGATTCTCAAATAGCTTACCTGATCTATCTCAGCTGCTCAGTAAACCCAAACAAACAGATGAACTAGAGGAAATGACTAGCAGTATGAGCAACATTTTCTCTAGTACACTAGATATTGTTGCACCAATTAGATTAAAAAAGGTTAGAGAGAAAACTAAAACACCATGGTACAACAGTGCTACGCATGCTATCAAGAGAGAAACTCGTAACTTAGAGCGTAAATGGAAACGAACTAATTTAGAGGTCTTCAGAATCGCGTGGAAAGACAGTATGTCACGTTATAAAAGGGCTCTAAAATCAGCCAGGGCTGAGCATATCCGCAAATTAATTGAAAATAACCAAAATAATCCAAGGTTTTTATTTAACACCGTGGCTAGACTAACAAATAATCAGACATCTCCAGAGCAAAATATTCCGTTACAATATAGTAGTAATGATTTTATGAATTACTTCAATGAGAAAATAGAAAGCATCCGAAACACAATTGTAAATGTACAATCCTCTATGGTGTCTTATGACTCGGCCTCAATTATGGCCCCTTTAGAACAACTACACCGCTTTACAACTATAGGACAGGAAGAACTAAATAAACTAATCATTGCATCTAAACCAACAACATGTTTATTAGATCCAATACCCACTAAACTACTGAAAGAAGTGTTACCTGTAGTGGAAGAGCCTCTTCTCAATATTATTAACTCGTCTTTATTTTTAGGTCACGTTCCAAAAATATTCAAACTGGCAGTAATAAAACCTCTCATTAAGAAACCGCAATTAGATCCAAATAACCTAGCAAATTACAGACCCATCTCAAATCTTCCATTTATGTCTAAAATACTAGAAAAAATTGTGTCCGCTCAATTGTACTCTTTCTTGCAAAAAAATGATATCTACGAAAAATTTCAGTCGGGATTCAGACCGCATCATAGCACAGAAACTGCGCTAGTTAAAATTACAAATGATTTACTCTTAGCCTCTGACCAAGGCTGTATCTCAATACTAGTTCTACTTGATCTTAGCGCCGCGTTCGACACTATAGATCATAAAATACTCTTAGATCGACTACAAAACTACACTGGTGTTCAGGGACAGGCATTAAGCTGGTTTAGATCGTACTTATCAGACCGTTACCATTTCGTCTGTTTAAATGGGGAAAAATCAAAGATAACATCAGTAGACTATGGAGTGCCGCAAGGATCTGTCCTAGGCCCTCTGCTATTCTCAATATATATGATGCCACTTGGTAATATTATAAGAAAACATGGAATTAGTTTTCACTGTTATGCTGATGACACTCAATTATATATCTCATCACGACCAGATGAAAACACTAACTTATCTAACTTGACAGAGTGTCTAAAAGATATAAAATGCTGGATGACGTGTAATTTCCTGCTATTAAATTCAGATAAAACGGAGGTATTACTTATTGGTCCAAAAAACTACCCACAAAATCCCTTACAATACAACTTTAATTTAGAAGGATGTCCTGTTACTTTATCCACTACAGTAAAAGACCTGGGTGTTATACTAGACCGCAACTTGACTTTCGAAAATCATATTTCATATGTTACAAGAACAGCCTTTTTCCACCTTAGAAACATTGCTAAGCTACGTAACATGCTATCTGTTTCAGATGCAGAAAAGTTAGTTCATGCATTCATGACCTCGAGACTAGATTACTGTAATGCTTTATTAGCTGGTTGTCCTGCATCCTCAATAAACAAACTACAGTTAGTGCAAAATGCAGCCGCTAGAGTTCTTACTAGATCAAGAAAATATGATCATATAACACCAATTTTATCATCTCTACACTGGTTACCTATTAAGTTCCGTATCAATTACAAAGTATTACTATTGACTTATAAAGCTCTAAATGGTTTAGCTCCTGTGTATTTAACAGACCTTCTATCGCCCTACAATCCATCGCGCTCTTTAAGATCACAAAATTCGAGGCTTCTGGTCGTTCCTAGGATATCTAAGTCTACTAAAGGAGGGAGGGCGTTCTCACATTTATCTCCTAAACTCTGGAATAGCCTTCCTGATATTGTTCGAGACTCAGACTCGCTGTCCCAGTTTAAAACTAGATTAAAGACGCATCTCTTTAACCAAGCATTCACTTAATGCTTACCTTTTATACTACTTCTGAATCAGTTCGAATGCATTAATATTATGAACATCAGCTATGCTAATTATTTCCCATCTGTCTTTCTGCTGTTATCTCGGGACGCTAGTCCCGAGGTAAATAGCGTTCGTCAGCTCCAGTTTGTATCCAGCCTCTCACGGAGACTTCAGATGCCCCAACACCTGTGATGAGACGACTAAACGCCTGTGGAGAGATGACTCGACGCCTGTGAAGAGACGACTAAACACCGGCGATATGTTATGCCTAAATTTATACATGATTAACTAACTGTATTTTTCTTTGTACATTTCTGAAATGCACTTTCTGTAAAGCTGCTTTGAGACAATGTGTATTGTGAAAAGCGCTATACAAATAAACTTGAATTGAATTGAATTGAATAAAAATTGACATGAAATAATTATTTGCTGATCATTTTCCACTCTTGCCTGTTCCTCATTTGGGAGTCACACTTGTGTTCTTTGAGGTAAAAGTGACCGGAAACCTGAAAATTAAACTTAAATTATAAATAAAAATTAATATATTTTTCAATTAATGCAGTATTTCAAATTAATATAGAGACTAGACTTAGATTAGTAGCTTTGTTGACAAAATCACCTGCTTTTAAGATGTGGATTTGAATGTATTTTTTAGAAATTCTCAAATACAATTTTTTGGTCAAGGTTTATAAAAAAAAAATGGATTTGAAGTGTACACGTCAAACCTGAATGCAGAGAAAGCATTTTGTTACACATAAAATATTCTGTTTCCATATTTTTGGCCCATTTCCCATTCATTTGCTATTATAGTTTAGTTTAGCTTTATTAATCCCCGTGGGGCAATTAGTTTGAGTTTTATGGTGCCTCACATAAAACACTTACATACATTCAAAAGCACATACATTCAAATAAATAAATAATAATAATAAATAAAGTTTTAAAAATTACCTACATTTATTACATTGAGTCATAGACGTATTGCTTCAGGCACAAAGTTAAATTTATAGCGATTTGTAGAACATTATTGTACTAGTGAAACACTTTTTTTTTACATTCTGCTAAATATATATTGTTCTCTACTTGTGATTACAGGTGGCAATTGCATACGAGGGGGAAGCCTTTACAGTGCCTCCCTATACTGCAGGGACAACCTTGCAGTCATATGCAAAGGATTTGCTTCAATTTCTTTCCTCCTGCCCCCAGCTGAAATTGAAAGTTGAACAAATGAAGGCAGCAAACAAGCTGTTGCCAATAAAGAACAAATTTAGGCATTATTATTTTTAAATGGTTAAATTGATGTTCTTTTGTTGATTTGTTCATTCATCATTTGTTGTTTTTACAGTTTCTTTGTGTATTATTATCTATATCATTTCAGAGTCCCCAGTGGAAGTTAAGAAAAAGAAGAGCAAGAAAAGAGAGAAGAATACAATGCGTTACTTTGTGGTTTGAGTATACTGTAGAAAAGACAATGTTTGATTAAGATTAAAAAGTGTAAAATAAAAGTCAGAAATTGAATGGGATCCTTGTATTGTATATTTACTGCACTTACCCTGTAACTACACAGAACAAGGGGGTAACAAGAGCCACTTTAATTTACAGCCCGCAGGAGTTACACTTACCCTGTAACTACACAGAACAAGGGGGTAACAAGAGCCACTTTAATTTACAGCCCGCAGGAGTTACACTTACCCTGTAACTACACAGAACAAGGGGGTAACAAGAGCCACTTTAATTTACAGCCCGCAGGAGTTACACTTACCCTGTAACTACACAGAACAAGGGGGTAACAAGAGCCACTTTAATTTACAGCCCACAGGAGTTACACTTACCCTGTAACTACACAGAACAAGGGGGTAAGAAGAGCCACTTTAATTTACAGCCCGCAGGAGTTACACTTACCCTGTAACTACACAGAACAAGGGGGTAACAAGAGCCACTTTAATTTACAGCCCGCAGGAGTTACACTTACCCTGTAACTACACAGAACAAGGGGGTAACAAGAGCCACTTTAATTTACAGCCCGCAGGAGTTACACTTACCCTGTAACTACACAGAACAAGGGGGTAACAAGAGCCACTTTAATTTACAGCCCGCAGGAGTTACACTTACCCTGTAACTACACAGAACAAGGGGGTAACAAGAGCCACTTTAATTTACAGCCCGCAGGAGTTACACTTACCCTGTAACTACACAGAACAAGGGGGTAACAAGCGCAGAAAACAAAACAAAAAAGCGCTTAATTACACAGTATATTTGCCCTGACATTTAAGTGTCATTGCAATACAATGTGATTAGGTAAGTACTAAGTACTACATGGTAAAGTCTAAATTAAAATCATAGCAGAAACAATTTTTTTTAACTTATTAAGTAATTTAGTAAGAAAAGCTAATAAATTAATTATGATACTGTGCATAAAACTATTTATAAAACACGTTAAGAACACGTACAATTTTTGTCTGGAATATATTAACATAATAGGTACCTGTTAGTTTTAAAATAATTACATTATAAATAATTTGCTTGTATATCTGCTTGTTACCCCTTTATTACCCAAAACTTAACATATTGTTCCCTTATACCTACACGGAGTTACACTATAATTACAGAAACGTACACTGTAATTTCGGTGTACTTGCGCAGTTCTTTGCAGGTTGTATATCTGCTTGTTACCCCTTTATTACCCAAAACTCAACATATTGTTCCCTTATACCTACACGGAGGTACACTATAATTACAGAAACCTACACCGTAATTTCGGTGTACTTACGCAGTTGTTTGCGGGTCGTAATATAAAGCGTTACCTAACTTTCTTTAAACCTTTGGATCATGGAGTCAACATATTGTCTATATGTGACCAGGGATTGCTCATTTCTTATGCAGGCCACCAAAACCATGTCATCAGCGTATTTCAAAAGTGACATACCCTCAATATCACACCTGATTTCATTAGTATATACAGAAAATAAAATGGGCGATAACACACAGCCCTGAGGAACGCCCGTATTTACAATAATACTATTTGAATTAAAACCACACATTCTGACATGTTGGGGTCTATCTTTTAAAAAGTCCCTAATCCATAGGACAATAGTTGAATTAACTTGTAGTCTCTGCAGGCAATTCAGTAATAGACAAATGTTCACTGTGTTGAAGGCAGATGTGAAATCCATAAATAAAATCCTAACAAATGATTTCGGAAGGTCCAAGTGTCCAGTCACTGTATCCAAGAGAGTTAAGCTGGCATCCTCAACTCCCCGTTTTGGCTTATAGGCAAACTGGAACGGGTCCATACACTCAGCTATCTTGGTGGTAAGTTCCCCCGCCACCACCTTCTCCATACACTTACAAAGAATCGAAGTGAGTGCCACAGGTCTAAAATTTGTCATCTCCTTGACATGGTTTTAGGCACAGAAATGATGGTTGTCTCCTTCCATGCTCTAGGTACATACCCGGTGTTCAGTGACAGCTGGAAGAGCTGAGTCACCATCCCACCTAGTTGGGCTGAGCACTCTTTCAACATACGGCCCTCAAGTCCGTCCGGACCAGGAGCTTTCCTTGGCTGTAATTTAGAAAGGATGGATACAACTCTTTGCTCATCCACACTGATAGGTGTAGAGGCACTACTGATATCAAACTGTTCCCAGTTTTTCCCGGGATTAGCCAAATTAAACCTGGCATAAAAAGTATTCAGCTGCTCTACAAAGGAAGCAGGATCTGGACAATGAACTTGAGTTGAAGCTTTAGTTTTTCCCATCATCATATTAAGATTCTGCCATGCTACTTTTGTATTTCCTCCAGTAAACCTCTCCTCCATCTTGTCTTTAAAGCGACGCTTGGCCAGCCTAGTTTTGTCTCTTAGTTCCCTTTTCAGTTCATTAAAACGGCTTTTATCACCCTCCATAAAGGCCAATTTTTTCAGGTTAATAGAATGTTTCATTTCCTTAGAAACCCAGGGTTTGTTATTTGGGTAAACTTGAATGACTTTAGTTGGAATCACATTGCCAGCACAGAAGGACATATATGAGCAAATGGAGTCATTAATCACGTCCAAGTCTCTCTCGCTGCTCTGAAAAAACATCTCCCAATCAGTGAGTTCAAAACATCCCCTCAGGGTTTCCACGGAGTCATTGTTCCAGACCTGAATATTTTTTGTTAGGATCTTATGTGTTTTCAACCTTTGTCTGTATTTTGGCAACAACAGTACTACATTATGGTCTGAGAAACCAAGAGGAGGGAGGGATTTAGAGACATAAGCACCAGGTATATTACCAAAACATAAGTCTAACATACTTTCCAGACGAGTTGGAGAGGTGACATATTGTTCTAAGTGTGGAAGCAATGATCCAACATCACAACTGTTAAAATCTCCCAGTAAAAAGATAGGTTGATCAGCTGCTCTGGATACAGCATTATTATAACTATCAGCAATACGCTCAGCTGCAAGAGCATTATCAGGGCCAGGACATAGGCAAGTATTACTGTCACTTGAGTGAACTCACGAGGAAGATAAAAGGGTCGAAACGACACAGTCAGGCATGTTGAGTTAGTGTTCGACAAATGCGGCGGCTCGTTCATTTGATTTATTTTTCTCATAACAGCTAAAATAACTAAAAAAGATACTCAGTGATTTTTTGGTCATACAGATAAGAGTAGAGTAGCCTACATCGTTCAAAACTGTAAACTTTTTTTAGGCTAACGACAAAAGTTTATCTGTCGTCTCTGTCTCCGGTAACTGCGCGTCACAAAAATGAACCAAAAGCCACTTGCCTCAGCTCAGTCACGATAAGAAATCGGCTATGTCTAAAGCCTTTAAATGTCTAAATATTTAGGCTAATAAATGTTATCTGTTTATGTAATCCATATGAAAACGAGAGGTACAGAGGATCTGGGGTGTATTCCAGAAAGCAGGTTATGTGACATACCCGGGTATGTTTAAGAGTAAGTAAGCGGATAACCTCAACTTTCGGTTCCAAAAACGGAGGTAACTTTCAGGGTATGTTAGTAGTCATAGCAACTCACTCTCTGAACATAACCTGCTCCGGAGCAGGTTATGTTGCAGAGTTAGTTTGTTTCAGAGAGGTGACAGAGCATGGCATGCCCTGACCATTTTAGTTACATAGCACTACTTAATCTATCCCTACTTTATACAGTCACAATAATTTCAATTATTAAATAATTTTTAAATAATTATGTGCACATTAGACTACTGACTGCCTGAGAATTGTTGCTTGCTAGCAGATTGTCTTGTATCAAACTTGGTTATCTCTGATTATTAGCCTATGTTGTGTGCTGATGTTGCTCGTTACTTATTGTTGTTTGTTGTATCTGTCTTATCATTACTTTTTATGCTTTTATTATTTGTGGACTGTAAAAAGTCATTTTTTGTTTTTATATCTTGATTTTAGGTTGCCCTCATAATAACTGGCCAGGGACCACAGATGAAAATTAGCCTGTTGAGCTAACTCTGGCTCATTTAAAGTTATTTTACTGTTAATTAATGAGCACTGTCCCTGTAAAATAAACAAATAAATGAAAATGGAAAAAAATTAAATGTTTCTAATGATATAACTCCTCATATAACCTCATTACTGGCCCCCACTAACTAGGTAATATGTGGCCAAGAAGAACCCCCAGTGAACCCAGTAGACCAAAGAGATGGCAGGGTGGTACGAGACATGATTTGCCAAAATCACTTTAATTAAAACCAGTTAACAGTCAAGTGTTGTTCTTTATTTCCTGTAACAAAAGACATTTGTATTTATTGTTTTAGATTTCATTCAACAACAAATGACAGATTAATGTTCACATACTGTTTCCCACCTTAAGCTGGTGCTCCAGCAATTCAATTTCAAGTCTGGCCTTTTTAGGTTAAGCCTTTTATCCTCCATTTGAAGCTGTATAAGGTCCATCTCCATGTCACTTTCAGGCATGTGATTGGCTAAGGACAAAAAAGCAGGAAAATATACTGATACTGATACCGACCCATAATTTTAAAGCTAGATGTGCAACATTCACCTTTTTTGTACAGTAGGACAAATGACAACTTATTTGGTGGATGTGTCGCAGTGGAAATCAAAGCCGAGTGTCTAATCCACTGCGCCATCAACACCAATCTATAATAATAATAATAATTATAACAACAACAATGACAATAACTTATTTGAATTTAAAAAATAATATCTTTTTTACCAAACCTATACTGCTAAATGTGCAACAGCCAAATTTTATGACACATGACAACAACTTATTTGAATTTAAAAAATAAAATATATATTTTTACTCTTCCCCCACCACTCTGCCACCCACCTTGACCGCTGCTATACGTTTAAAACATAGACAGACTTGGCAGCAATGTTGCTGGGCTAGAAGCTGGCCAAAAGTTGCCCTGGTGTATTATCAGCTTTAAAGAGGCATGAAAACGGGTCAGGGGTGAAAAAGGTGAGAAGGATATTACCCTGCAGGGGGGTCCCGGGGCATGCTCCCCCGGAAGAAAATTTTAAATATTAAATATTTTGAAGCATCAATCTGATGCATTTTTTGCCAACCTGGGGAGAGAAACATCTACTTAATACAGACAACTTCATTATAAAGAAAAACAACAAATAAAAAAAAATATGATCATAACCTATGACAAAAATTATATTATACACTAAATTAGTGGGTAACTCAGCAGTAAAATTTAGTCCAGATAAATCACAAGTGCAAAATAATTGTATTAAATCTGAACATTTAGTGAAAAAAACATTATAGTTATAGTGTAGCACTAAATCTGGTAAAACGTTACACATTGCTCTTTGTATTGTTCTAAAATACATTCTTGAAAAACAAGATAAAAATCAGAAAGATCAATTATTTTATATAATATATATATATATATATATATATATATATATATATATACTATAAAATTAAGACATTATTTAAATGTATTATCACAGCTGTTTAATGAGACAGCAACGTATGATAGATAGGACAGAACAAAAAAAGGCTATTAACAATCTTTCATTGATTGCGCAAAAGTATTATGATATGATTATGAAAGGCTCCGATACAGAGCGGCACAAAGCGCTTATGCGCATCCCGAGCGCAGAATGATGAGCTTATGCGCATCCCGAGCGCAGAATGATGAGCTTATGCGCATCCCGAGCGCAGAATGATGAGCTTATGCGCATCCCGAGCGCAGAATGATGAGCTTATGCGCATCCCGAGCGCAGAATGATGAGCTTATGCGCATCCCGAGCGCAGAATGATGAGCTTATGCGCATCCCGAGCGCAGAATGATGAGCTTATGCGCATCCCGAGCGCAGAATGATGAGCTTATGCATAGAAATCATATAGAGACTAGAAGCCCTATTGGCCGCTGGAAACCGAGAAATCCGGCCGCCATCTTGAACCGGTCGTATTCCTAGTTTCATTGCGTGGCAGCAGATAAGATGCCAGAGCTTTGTGGAGCATTTTCCTGTTCTAATCGCCGGACCATCGAGAATAGGGCTTTTCACAAGTAAGTCTTAATATTACCGTACCATTGGTTGTATTTTGTGAATAGAATATTACCAGATAATTGAGAAGGAGCAAGGATATTTGCTATTACTGTACTGAAATCGTTGTGAAATGCTGTTTACTGCATCAGCCGGTGTTCACCCGGCATAGGAGAGGTGAAGATAATTACAAGAGCTTCTAGGTTATCAGATAAGCATTCAACTGCCCTGTTGTGTAGGTTATTTGTGTTTGCGCACGTGATATCAGGAAGCAATGTAACGTTAATACACGCATGACAGCGATGCACAAATTGAGTTACCCCTCCAACTTCTAGTTTTATTGATAACCTATATCTTATCACATGCAATTTGGCTATTGATATTACAGAAGTCCTGTGGTAAAATTGCATCATTAACTTACTCCATCTACCCTTGTAAAGTTAATCCGAATAGGGCTTTGGTCTCGACATTTTCCCCTCCCACATCCACATACAATAAAAAAGTATAGGCTTAATGTTGTCCAAACTTAATAGAAATTACTGATGCAAACACGTTGAAAAGCGATCTTCTCAATTTTTATTACAGGTGGCTGCATTCGGTGGATTCGCGGCTGCTGTGTGTGTGTGTGTGTGTGTGTGTGTGTGTGTGTGTGTGTGTGTGTGTGAGAGAGAGAGAGAGAGAGAGAGAGAGAGAGAGAGAGAGAGAGAGAGAGCGAGAGAGAGAGAGAGAGAGAGAGAGAGAGACTGTCTGTTCGTGTTTGTTTGTGTGTCTGTTCGTGTGTATGTGCGTGTCACATACCATACATTGTTTCTTCAACTTATTAAAATATCTTACTTTACTGCAACTATTTGTTTCTGCTTCTTTATTATATTTATAGTGTGTGATTTATCAAATACATTATATCCTTCATCACACATATTGTGTCTGGTCACTTTATAAATTATATCAGAATATTATATTACTGTTAAGCCTAATATGGATATTAAAATACGCCGAAACATGTGTCCTGTGTTATAGCTACATGAATTACCTTTGCAGGAAAAAAAAACGCGTGAAAATCAGTTCAGTATTCAGTGAGATATGATTAATTTAATGCGCTGACAGCTCATTTCACCTGCCATTCAGATTACACTGAGCGGAGCGGATGACCGGTTTAAGATGGCGGCTCCAATTCTCGTCCGTGCCAATAGGCAGTAGCACTCAATAGGGCGTCTACCTATATGATGTCTATGAGCTTATGCGCATCCCGAGCGCCGAATGATGAGCTTATGCGCATCCCGAGCGCAGAATGATGCGCTTGAAGCAACGGAGTCACAGCGCGCAGCTCTTCGAGTCCGCATTGAAAAGTTAAAAGCACAAAGGAAATACATATCGACGCGTAGTGTATTATACAGTATCTATCTATGCAATCGTTTATTGAGCCTTTTCTTTTAACAGTTTTAAATTTTACTGTGCGCGCGTGAAGAACAAGTGGAGGCTATAGTGCGCTCCAGTGCTGTGATCCAAGTTAACAGTCAATACAGAAGGTAGAAAGGAAGATGATTAAGGTACAGCAATACAGTCCAGCAAGATAGTCATTTTATCCGAAAACATAGAGCTTTATCTACAGATCAAGTATAATAATATTAACATTGAATCATCTTGGAGAGAGAGAGAGTTTCATTGTTGTTGACTGTTAACCGAACGCGACGCGCTGTTTGATGCTGAATGGAGAATGACTGACAGCCGCAGCGGAGGGAAAAGTTTACGTGAACTTGAATTTAACGACTTAAATATAAATTTCTATCTCACATTATACTATAGCTTCATATAGTATTACTACTACATCAGCCTGTAGATTTCCTCATGCTCTCCTTTTCGCTTGACACCCCCCACCCCCCTTCTATTTTTTTTTTTTTACAGATCTGCATGATTCACGTAGGTCACATTTTCAGGTTGGAAAATCCGGAATTCCGGATTAATCCGGAAAAATCACATCCCTGCACTTTTTCTGATTTGCTTTTGAAGGTGGACTTTATACAGCTCTTTGGCAGGCAACTAGAAAGACAAAATAATTAAACATGACTGAAAAAGTCTGTAATACAAACACAGACCAAATATTTAAATGAGGAAGGAGAACTGCAGAACATTTCTTACACTGCTAAGGTTCTGTGTAGATGGACCCTCATTTGTATTAAAATCTCCTGCCATATTCTGTAAAATGACAATGGCAATTTATTTATTCTCTTATGTAAAAAAGGGGGAATGCATTGTATTCATCATACTTCTATGGGCCTCCCCACATTTTCTGTTTTTGTCACAGCAGAAGTGGTCTCTTCATCGTCATCCTACAGTGAAAATAAGGAAGGGTGCTTCGTCTAGCAAACAGAAACCTAAAGACAATAATCACTTACAACTGTGACAGAGTGTGGTGTTGCAGGAGGATCCAATAATACAATGTGGCCATCAGCAACTGCAAGATAATTAAACCAAGATAATCATGCATATTCAATACTCAATGCATATTCTTAAACAAATACAACTAATAAAGAAGGACATTAGGAACATCTAAGAGTACTAGTAATACGATTACATTATACAGCATATGCAGTCAAAGCAGCATGAATACTGCACAAGTGAATCAATGACTGTAAAATGCATTCAAAATGCCTTTTTAAAATGGTGACAGTGTTGATGATTTTCTTTATTAAAACACTGACAAAAACAGTGAAAACATCAATAAATCAATAAGTATTAATATTGCTCAACTACATTTTAGTAAGCCACATGTCTTGGTAGCTGAGTCTGACGAACTGCCCCCTGGAACCCCATCGACCACAGGTCGCCCTTTATTCAGGGACAGTGCCAGCTCCTCAGCTGGGGTGAGGGGAGGCGGAAGTGGACCCCCACCTGTTTTACGGGCCTCAGTCTTCTTTCTATTGGCTACATAGAACACTAAATTACATTAGATACTAAATTACATGGCGTCACTAACAAGTTTAGTAAGTTTAGAAAATATTACCTTACTGGAAAATGTTTTTGTGTTTCATTTTGACTTGGCTCACACTTCTTCTGGCTCCAGAAGGATTACACTTTATAAGAACCTAACAGATATAACTAGCCAATTATGTGCATTACTACTGTAATATTAAGAAATGTATGGAGGCCAACAAGTAAATAGGCTACTTGTCTATTTTTACATGCCCCAAATACTTTTTGGCTAATGACAGGGAAAAAAGCTCATTTTTTTTAAGTTTAAACTCACGCATTTACTCTGTCCGATTTTTTTTTTTTTTTTTTTCGTATTTGTATCCGTTTTTCAGTATTGCTTTTCTTAGTTTTAACGGGCTTGTAGTCTTCATAAGCAAGCATTAACACCTCCAACTCAGTTTCACGGAAGTATGTAGCTCGAGCTTTTTTTATCCCTTGGTTTCCATGGTGACTCCTGAAATCTGCGATCCATTGAAAATGTCTTTATGTACTCGCCGTGCGCGCGCATTAACTCTGGTTACCAATAGGAGGTTGATTAAACTAACTCCTCACAGGTGTTTTGGAACCGACATACCCAGAGTAAGCAAGTTTGGGGTTAATCAACCAAGAGTTCAAGGTTTATCTGACGGTAAGTTAACCCAGCTTTCTGGAATACACCCCTGATGTATTTGCTTTAGGGCATAAGATTACTTGTTTACATTGTGGAATTGTAAAGCTGTTTGTGCCAAAGTCGTTCAAAAAAACATGCATCAATTAACTGGTTTACTGTCAGTGGATGATTTAATGTGGGGGGGTAATTTAAACTCAAAATAGTAAGTTATTACAGTGGATGGTAATCTGAACTCAAAATAGTAAGTTATTACAGACTTGAAAGTTCCAGTAACTTGAATTAAAAAAACTTAGTTGTCAGAACTTGAAAAACGTAGCTGACGCAACTTAATAATTGTAGTTCTTCAAAACTTAAAAAATTAAGTTGATATCTTCAGCGCAAAAATTCTGTGCAGTCGGTTGCCTTGAAAATTTGAGTTGAATTAACTTTTTCGTTTTTACAGTGCAGCTTCATAGTCCCCAGATGGTTTTCGAAAGGGAAACATGACACGTTGTCTAGGGCACCAAAGTTTCTGGCATCATCAGAGAGATGGATGAGTGAGTGAGTGAGTGTTATAGACTAGCTGCTCTGATCCATATATCTGTCCAAAATTTGTCACATAGTATTTCAGTAGCTTGCCTGCATATTCACAGTGCTCAGAGCACAAGGCTGGACTGAGAAGTATCCTCATTGCAACTGAGAGTATCATAACGTTTTTGTACAGCCTTGTTGGTAGGCGTCCTTTCAGTTCCACAGGACCTGTGTACAACAGAAACTGACGATATTCAGTGGCCTTCCAATTTCTGTATTCTCTAAGTGACCTTGGCTTACGTGAAAAATTATGTGGGAGATTTGCTCTGATTGATTCCAAGTGATCAGAAATCATGTTGATTGTGGAAGCAGAAAGACGACTACTTAAAGGTCCCTTGGTCCATAGCAAATGCATAGTCAATGACAAAGCTTGACACCATTCTAATGCCAAGCTCTTGTAGCGGTGAGACTATATCATTATAGTAATGTTCACTATTGAGCTGCTGATCAAAGGTCAAGTCCGTTCGAAGTGGTGCAGTCAATTCTGGAAGCACAACTGTTCCTAAATTAACCCCATGCTCAGTACATCGCTTGCAGGAGCTGTAGCCAGTGTGACCTTTGATGCATTTCAAGTAGGCACAAGCAGGTGCATCACAGATAAATGCATCTGGAAGAGCAACACTGTAATGTCTTTCATTGTATTCTAGACCATCATGCATTAATAGCTTCAACTCCTCAATGAAATCCCTCAGGTATTCATGAACCAATTGAGGCTTTGTTGGGCCTGCAAACAGACCAATGAAACGAACATTAGCTCTAGCAAGTTCCTTAAAAGAGAACTCTGGCAATTTTTAAGTTAATTTTGATCGTTACACCTTTGTGAGTACTGTCTATAGAAAAAAAAAAACCAACCGGATCGGTGCTTGCAACACGGAGCTGTTACAGCAAATACCCAGAGCTCCACAAAAGAGTGACTTTGTGCCTCTTAACAGTCACAAAATGCAATTAAAATGTCTGTCCAACATGAACAGGGCCCTGTTGTGGAAAAATTAATATTTTAGTTTTCATTTTGACATTGTGTGGGTTTTCCTTTAATTCAATCATGTATTTTCTCTCCTGGAATATTTGCATATACCTGGCAGGAACAAACACACACACACACACACACACACACACACACACACACACACACACACACACACACACACACACACACACACACACACACACAACACACACACATAGCAAATGGTCAGGAAGAGCCTCTGAATTTGTTAGCATGGGTAATCAGGTGAGACAAAGGGGTTATTCAGCCTTTTGACCTCACAGGTGTAAGGATAGCAAGGCCCAGAGAGAAGGGGGGCTCAAAGGAATCAACATACCATTGTATTTCTAATCCACCAATCTGATTTTATTGGGGTAAGACAAAGGGGTTATTCAGCCTTTTGACCTCACAGGTGTGAGCTAAATCTGGTTTTTATTGAGGTAAGCGGAAATTTACAGGAGAAGGGATTCTGAAGAAGGGGGTATAAAGGCTGTATGCTTGCTGTGTGATTCGGGGTTTTTTTTGTTCCTGCCATGAGGTAGCTGTCGTGGTATCTTTTGTGAACAACCTCCTTTAAAGTGTACCTGTAAGGTTACGAATAAAATGGTCCCGAAACAGAAGTGCCCAAAAGTATGGTCTTTATTATGTAGATGATGAATAAACAAGTCACAACTCCAGCGCTAGAGGGAGATAGGATTCTCATTCTCCTTTGTCTAGTCCATACATTATATACTGAAAGTCTTAAGGGGAGTAATACAAGTTTGACCAATAGAACCAAACATTACCTCATGGATATAATATGGACTTTATATAACATCGTCCTTATATGGTAAAAACATCCTGCTAGGACCAGCTTTGCCTTGTGGTCCAGACAACTTTTCTAATACACATTCTATAGATGACAGACGAACAGAAAATATAGAGAGGAGGGGGCGAGCTGCTCTCTCCTCTACTGATGGATCCCAGATATTTAACTTACATCTATACCAAAGAATGTGCATACGTGGCTATTATGTTGGCCCATCCAGTCTATTGTATGCAGACTTTAATATTGTATGCTGAAGGAGAATTAATAATTCTAACAATGGCCACTTTGATAAGATAATTATTATAAAAGAGAATTATCATATCACATAATTTTCAGCATACTCCTTCTAATACAAGAATACATGAGATATACTTCAAATCAAACATTTCCTTCAAAATCATTAATACTTGACAGTTCTGTTCATCAAAGCATATTGAGAAGATACAAAAGTATTCATTGCACGATGAATCAACATTCGGATAAATGGAATAATACAACAAACAATAAATGCAAGGATTAACAGTATAACTCCTATTGGGATTAAAGCAGATATAAGCATTTGTCTCCAGCTTGCAAACCAGTCTCCAAAACCACTTCTATCACTCACTTCTCTTCTCTGTAATTCATCAGCAATTCTTGTCATATTGTTTATTCCTTCAGCTATGATATGACCATCTTCATCATTTTCTGGTATGTACGTACAACAAGAAATTCCAACAATCACGCACACGCCCCCCTTGGATGCTGTAATCTGATCCAGGACCAATCGGTGTTGTAACGCCATTAAACGGAGTGCGCGAAGTTCTTCTTTAACACCAGCTAAGGTATCTCTTGTAGTCTTAATAAAGGAAATTAATTCGTATCTTGTAACTTCTACTTCAATTTGCAGACTGGCAATTCCTATGGTTGGAAATATTCCTTCAAAGAATTTTTCCGTACCAGTCCATAATCGATGTTCTTTCGGTACTGGATTATCTCTACCTAAACTACTAACAGAACTGCGATCGGAGAGAGAGCGTGTGCTTCGTTGGTTATTCGTCACATCATTTCTTTGTGGTCTAACAATCATAGAATATTCTTCTAAAGTTACTAAGGCACATCGTCCACTCCAATTAAAAGGTAGTGAGGTATATACCATGTGCCCACATAACCAGAGCCAGTCTTTCAAAGCTCTTGTTCCTCTAACGGATGGAACATACCTGTGACAATTTTTTCCGGAGTAAAGTCCACAATACTCGTCACATAACTCTTGAACCTCTGGAGTTGCTCCTGCATAACCATTCATAGTAGATAAAGGGGTTGCAGGTCTCTTTAAACAATAATCTAGGTCAAATTTTCCTTTTCCTGTCACACAACTAAAACAACAGGCTGAGTGTCGTACTTCGCAATGACGATATATTTGCTTACATTTACTCTCAGGAATTGAACCCAATTGTTTGATTCCTACTTTTCTTTCCATACAGAACAATGAATCTGGAATGTGACCTATAGTGGCCACTTTAGCATGTACTTGTACTGCAATTTTCAAAAAACTATCGCCACAAGCCCAAACTCCCGTTGAATTTTGAGGTGCAATTGCTCCAATATTACTAATGTATAAGGGACAGAATAGTTCTTCGTCCGTCGTTGGTGATTGAACACTTACATGAGGTCCGGAAGCACTTTGTGGCATTTTTGTACAAACATAACAGTCACTCGTTTTTCCTGTAGACTTAGCAGTGAAGTTGGCTAACCTCCACCACATATTGGAGGCAAACGCATGTGGTTCGTCTTCGTGGGTCAGCCAAGTCTCATTACCACTACTAACAAGTGCTTGTGTAGATGTGAGCATGCTTATCAGCACGATCAGACGTATTAGCCACGTTGCAGACATGGCTTAATGGATTTACTGATACTTATTGCTAATTTCAATCAGCAATCTCGTTCTTCGTCTACTTCTCTTCCTCGTTCTCCTTTCGATCACTGTTGGATGTCCACCTCCGCATAGGCTTATGCGTTCCCCGGGGTTGGTGCTGCTTTCACTCGGCTCGCATGGATCCACTGAGGCTGGAGATCCGTCAGAATACCGGTCCTCGTCACAGCGATGACAGTGGATGGTCCTTGATAGTTCGGCTCACCGAGCTTTGTGGGCTTCAAACACCTGATCAGCACCTGTTGTCCTGGAACGAAAGGATGAGTCGGCTTTTCTGAGGGAAGAGGGAGAGAGAGAGAGACATCACCATTTATGCCATTCAACGTTCTAACTAGGGAATCCACGTAATCCGCGATGATCACCTCCGTGTCACCTGTGGAAAGATTACCAGTGCGGCCTCGAACCCAAGGGGTTGGAAACGGCCTACCCATCAGAACTTCAAATGGAGACATTTTTGTGGTTGCTGATGGGGACATTCTCATTTCCGTCAATACGGCGGGCAGCAAATCAACCCAATTTCTGCCCGTATCTAGACACGCCTTGTTCAGACGTTCCTTAATCGTCTTATTCAAGCGTTCTACGTTGCCACTCGATTGCGGTGCGTAGGGAATGTGGAAGTGCCAATTAATACTAAGCTCTTTGGCTAATAGTTGTGTCACTTTTGAAGCAAACGGAGTTCCATTATCGCTTGCTATAACGGTTGGAATACCGAAGCGCGGTATAATTTCTTTGGCAAGAACCTTTACTACCGTCTTTGCATTTTCTTTGGCACACGGAAAAGCTTCTGGCCACTTTGAAAATCGATCAACAATCACGAGCAAATATTTGTGATTTCCACATGGAGGCATGTGCGTAAAATCGATCTGTAAATATTGAAAAGGAAGCTCAGGATGCGGCAAAGCGTCATGGCGGATTGCCTTGTGTCTGTTTGTTTGTGCACACACCAGGCAAGCATCCAATATCAACAAAGTATTCTTTCGAACATTTGCTATGCAGTATGATTGATTCAAATTTTGTATCACTTTCTCTTTTGATACGTGTGATACACCATGATAATGCCTACACAGCATTACAACGGTGGATGCTGGTAGCGCGATTCTACCTTGTTTATCTCTTAAGATACCAGCTTGATCTGGTTTTACTTCATTGGCTGCCCAGTGATTCAAATCGTTTTGAGTGGGATTAGCCTGCAGTACTTTAATATCCAAATCATTAATCAGCGACGAATTCATCATATGCACTTCGGTGCTCTTTTCGTTCACGTGTGGACTAAGTATTACTTCTTTAGCGGCCCATTTTGCAACTTCGTCTGCAAATCTGTTTCCCCTAGCATCATCTGATTCACCTGTTTTATGACCAGCTACTTTAATCACAGCAAGTTTCGACGGTTGCTGCGCTGCACTGATGAGCTCGGCCACAATGTTGTGATGGGAAATTGGTTTTCCTTCGGAGGTTTTGAAATTTCTTTCCTCCCACAATTTAGCAAAATCATGGACAACGCCGTATGCGTATTTTGAGTCAGTGTATATATTGATGCACTGACCTTTCGCCAATTGACAAGCTCTCGTTAGAGCAATTAATTCTGCAACTTGTGCTGATTTATATGGCAACGAATATGCCTCAATTACACGATCAGGTAATTCGACGATAGCATAACCACACAAGTATAAATTGTCGTTTGGCTTGAAACAGGATCCGTCTATGTACCACTTCGTCGTCCCCTCCTCCTGCAGGGGAGATATCGAAATATCTGGCCTGCAGGCAGTCGAAGTTTGGATTCTGGTCAGGCAGTCGTGGTCGTCACTCTCAAATTCACCCTCCGTCAACAACCTGTGCAAATGTACAGTAGGCCCATGAATAACAGAAGTTACTTTCAACGTTAAATTAGCAGTTGCTAATAATATAGCCTCATAGCCTGAACGGCGTTGAGCAGTCATATGTTGCGTAGAAATGTTATGCATAATTGCGCCAACTTGGTGACTAGTGTGAACTATAAGTGGATGTGATAAAACAACCTTTTCAGCATCCTGTACCATGATTGCTGTAGCAGCCACCGCACGTAAACAGGCCGGGAGTCCCCAAGCCACTGAATCAAGTGTCTTAGACAAATAGGCTATTGGACGAAAAGTACCCCGTGCTCTTGGGCTAGGATCCCCGCGGCTGTCCCTCCGCGCTCATGTACGTACAAATGAAAATCTCGGATGTACGAAGGGAGGCCAAGGGCGGGAGGCCTTAAAAGAGAGGATTTCAAATGTCTGAACGCTTGGTCCATTTCACTTGTCCATGTAATGTCCTCTGTATCACCCAGCGTAGCTTCACGCAGGATTTTGTCATACATTGAACAGTTCGGCACCCACAGTCGACAGTAATTGACCAGTCCCAAAAAGCTTTGCATTTGCTTCCGTGTTGAAGGATGTTTGACCGAAGCGATGGCTTTGACTCTGTCCGCAGACAGGCGAACTTGGCCTTGTGACAGTTCATGGCCGAGGTAATTGACTTTTCTCTGCACCCACTGAAGTTTCTCTTTAGATGCTTTGAAACCAGCCTCTGCTAAAACGTTGCAGACAATGATAGTGGCAGCAGCACACAGGTCTTCAGAGGCACCAGTGATGAGTATATCATCAGCGTACTGAAGGAGGCAGGTGTCAGGAGGGAGACTGACATCCTTCAGAGTTTCATGTACGACAGCAGAGAAGACAGCCGGCGAATCACTAAACCCCTGAGGGAGCCTAGTCCATGTAAACTGGCAATTCTGAAAACAGAAAGCAAAAAGTGGCTGCGTCAGTTCATGAACAGGCACACTAAAGAAGGCGGAGCATAAATCAATAACAGAATAAAATGCATGCTCTAAAGGGATAGAATTAAGAATAGTTTGTACATCTGGCACAATAGGAGCAAGTGGCTTTATCAAAGCATTAATTTTCCTCAGGTCTTGCGTTAACCGCCAAGACCCGTTCGCTTTCTTAATTGGATTGATTGGTGTGTTGTAAGGTGAATGAGTTCGGACCAGAATGCCTTGAGCCAGAAACTGAGAAATAAGAGGCTTAATTCCCTCCTCTTTTTCCTTTGAGAGCGGATACTGTTTCTGAAACACAGGCCTATTCGTTGTCAAATTGGCTACATAGGGTTGGATATGTTCCGCCCACAATTTGGGGTTTACTTCAGCTACTTCCTGTCCGAGCTCAGTTGCAGACACAGCCTCGACGAATGCACTTCCTGTGTCGGTTGTAAGGGAGAAAGCTGCAGGAAACAGAAGTTGCAAAGAGTCAGAGTCAAATTCAAGCTTTACGCCGAGCTTATGCATCAAATCTCTGCCCAACAAGCAGAATGGAGAATCAGGTATTATTGCAAAATCATGCATTTTGAACAATGATGGTACATCATTAGAAGTGACCGGTAAAGTCAGTGTCAAATTACAAACCACTGGAACATTGTCTATGCCTACCGAGTTAAGTTTCTTACCAGTGACAGGACCATCATACACATTAGAGGACAACGATGACCTTGTAGCTCCACTGTCAACGAGAAACGCATATGGTTTGTGGTCAACATTCAATTCAATAAAAGGCAAGACATTTGATTTGTTCGGGTAACTCAATGAAATTAGTGTATAATTATCAGAAAGCTCAGCATCGCTCTGACACCGTCATTGTTTCCTCCACTCCGTTGGATAAGCAGGCCTCTGCTTCTCCGAGGGAGAGAGAAAAGGAGGGGGCTTTGGTCTGAAGCCATCAGAGCGCCTGAACATCTGTTTCTCATTAGGTTGCTGAAATCTCTCAGACCGTTTTTTCTTGCAACAGCGCTGAGTATGACCTCGACCTCCACAGAAAAAACATTTTATGTCCCGTCTGTCATTGTTTGCTGGACGATTTTGGACATTCGAATTAACTTGAAACATTGCGGGAATTCTGCCTTTAGAGGTGTCAAAAGCTCCAGCAGACGAGAGTTCACGCAAGCGTCTGCCCAGGTCATCCACAGAAATGTTGCTAATATTGCTAGTGGTGATTCGAATCATTTGTGCAGTCTCACTGTGCATGTTATTCAAAAACGTGTTCACAAACAGCAAACAATTATCCTCATCAACAGGAATCGCGGATTCATTAATCCAAGCATGTCGAAATCGATTAAAAAATGCAACCGGACTTTCACCAACCTTTTGTTTTGTGTTTGCTGCATGGGAAATATCTTGTCTAGCAGAAGACAGTTTCACTAAAAAGGCCGTCAATTGTTTAAAAAAATGTTTGAGTCTATGTGCACTGCCCCAAATCCAGTCAGACTTAATGTTAGAGTCCCCATAATCAGAAACGCGCTCTTCACTAGTGGGGTCTGACAAATCGATCGGTTCTGAATCTTTCAACACAATAATGCGAGCGGGTGGAGCGTCATTTGAAGGGTGTAACAGATCAACCTCCTCAATTAATTCTTCCTCTGTAATTTCAGCAGGCAATGTTTTAGTCAGAATAAAGCGATAATCACAACCAGTAAGTTGGCTGTATGCCGTTAACCGTTTCAGTACCGACACATACTGATGTGGTGACCGAGCGGGGTCTGGCAATTCTTTGCAAATTGCCATTACCTCAGAAATTTGTAACGGATGAACTTTAAATCCATCTGTCGTTTCAACAAATGGACATAAAGTAGTGAGATCAGGGTACAGCCTATTTTTCTTTCTAGTTTCGGTGGGAATGCACTCATATTTTGGAGGGGAGGGGGGATTCCCTGTCACAGTCTGTGAAGCAGCCGTTTGATTCACAGAGTGTGTGTGCTCATTTTCCTGCTCCAGCAGAGCCTTTTTTTCTGTCTGAGCTGCAGAGGAAAAGGCAGGAAAG
The DNA here is from genome assembly GCA_036326025.1 of Chrosomus eos. NCBI lineage: Eukaryota > Metazoa > Chordata > Actinopteri > Cypriniformes > Leuciscidae > Chrosomus > Chrosomus eos. The sequence goes on from CM070838.1 coordinate 36,793,721, forward strand.
ACTGCTCGCTCACCTACAGCCAATTCAGCTTTTGGGACAATCTTCTTGTCCAAATTCTCAATTTTTTCTGGGCCTTTATTCCAATAGCTCTGCATGTCTTTCCAGACTTTATAAGATTGTTTCATATACGAATAATCCCAATCGGGATCACCCCAATTTCCAAAAATCATGTCTTTTGCCTCACGCATATCTTTATCTTTAAATGAGCCGTCACGAGGAAACGGATCTAATTGCGTTTTGCCAGTCGACCAGCCAGCTAAATTTGACAAATATGGCTCAGCAAAAAATGCTTGATTATTTCTAATCATAAAATCTTTCGGCGATTCATTCACAAACGGCGGACTAATTTTATTACCCATTGTAAACACACAAATATGTCTCCTCAATGTAAATTAAACAAAATTCAGTATGGCCAAACAGAAGACAAAGAAAAGTATACAAGGTCAAATTAATTGTGTTAGTACATTGGCCAAAAAGAGCAAAGAGAAAGGGAAAGAAAGGGGGAAAGAAAAAAAAAAAGAAAAAATTGTGACTTATTCATCCACAATCTAAGACCAAATTAAATCGAAATAGACTTTGCAAGAGAAAAGACCAATTGTCTCAGGAAATCTATTTCCAAACGAAGAAAAGTGATCAATTTTTCTTTCGTTCTTCCCGTATTTTATAAACACGAGGAAACCTCCCGCATCCTTCGACACGACGGACAACGTCCCGCATCCTTCGACACGACGGACAGACAACGTCCCGTGTTGTTTTAACACGACGGACGACTTCCACAACGTCCCGTATAATTTAATACGACGGACGACACAACAAATAACAGTAACACGGCACTTATAAATCTGTTTTCTCAGCAGACAGGAAGAATCAACCTTTCTCTTTTATAATAAAAAAAGCAATTCTTACCTGTCTGGAGAAATCCAGGACGAGCCACCAAACTGTAAGGTTACGAATAAAATGGTCCCGAAACAGAAGTGCCCAAAAGTATGGTCTTTATTATGTAGATGATGAATAAACAAGTCACAACTCCAGCGCTAGAGGGAGATAGGATTCTCATTCTCCTTTGTCTAGTCCATACATTATATACTGAAAATCTTAAGGGGAGTAATACAAGTTTGACCAATAGAACCAAACATTACCTCATGGATATCATATGGACTTTATATAACATCGTCCTTATATGGTAAAAACATCCTGCTAGGACCAGCTTTGCCTTGTGGTCCAGACAACTTTTCTAATACACATTCTATAGATGACAGACGAACAGAAAATATAGAGAGGAGGGGGCGAGCTGCTCTCTCCTCTACTGATGGATCCCAGATGTTTAACTTACATCTATACCAAAGAATGTGCATACGTGGCTATTATGTTGGCCCATCCAGTCTATTGTATGCAGACTTTAATATTGTATGCTGAAGGAGAATTAATAATTCTAACAGTACCTATTATGGAATTTTGAAAATAACATTTCATGTAGTGTGTAACATAGATAACGAAAGTGAACGAAAACATCCTGCAAAGTTTTAAATATGAAAGTTCACCGTATACAAAGTTATTGTCTCTCAAAAGTAGAGTCGACTCTGAGTCGCTGATATGAATCGATAGACGAACGATGCTTTTTCTCTAGCTTTATGACGTCACTTAGACAAGTTATTTGAATAAGACACGCCCACTCATTGCGCACGCCAGAAAACAGTGAAAACAACATGTCGACGAGCTGTTCTGAAGTGCGAATCAAAAGCGTGAAATCAAAACCTACCTAATCAATAGGCCTACCTTCAACTATAATAACGTTTCCATCAGCGTTTATCGCATAAGTCGATCAAGATAAAATCCCATGAGACCGATCGTATTTCATTTGAGTCGATATTCATGAAATTCAATCGAATTTTACTGTTTCCATAAGGCATTTTTCATTCGATATCACTTAATGTGGACAAAAACGTGTGGATGGAAACACATAGCGTTTTTCATGAGTATCACGTCAATTAAGATATATATACACACACAAGAGAAATATAAAAAATATTTGTCAAAATGTCAAAAATAAAATATAGATAGGTTTACAATGGGAAAAACTTGGAAGACCATTACACATCATTTTTATACTTTTTAAGAAATTAATGACAGTAACAGGATTGACACGAGTAACATGGATGACATGACATATTCTTCAGTATACACTGGAGATATTTGTTTAGACAAAACTATGACACTGACAAATTTTAAGATCTGTCAATGCAAGCTGCTTTCAGTTAAACCGGCTCAGACATGCATGTTAGTCTAGGACTAGCTTAAGCATCGTCTATGAAACTGGGGGCTAGTGTTAGGGCATTGAAATTAGACCCTTTTGTCCATCTGTTTATCGGTGTATGTCTCCTCACAGAACTTAAAAGATATTGATACTGACAACAGGGAAATTTTATGTGAATGATATGAAAGCATAGAACTCAATTGAAACTTTAAATATCCATGGTATTAGTGAGATGAAATGTAGTGTTGAGATGTGAGAGTATGTGTTGGTGTTTACATTTTTGTTCTTAATTTCCTAAGCAAGTTCAATCATGCCACGGAGAACTACTCCCCTTCAGGATGCCACTAATCACATCCTTGCAGGAAGAGACAAGAGTTCAATGTTAGAAATCAAATATATTAATCCAGTTAAAGGTAAGTGACTTTGACACACTGTAGGCTAGACTGAGGGAATACACGTCACTGGTTCTTGAATTGATATTATGACTATTGTTTTCAGTTTATGACTATTCATTTTACAAACATTAATATAAATTTAAGTTGTTAAATTGTATTTTAATAAAATTTTAGTTAATAGTTGGTCTGTTGCTGTATTCTACACTTGGACATGTATTCATTATTCTACATGTAGAATTGGAAATTGAGTTGTATCCAATGTATAGTCTGCAAGCCCTGTGTCTAATAAGGTTGTGTCTGCAGGTCGTGGTATCTTCACTTTAGCTGTTTTCAATCAAGGAGACTTTGTGGTGGAGTATAGAGGGGAGCTCATTGATGAAGCTGAACATAGACGTAAACTGTACCACAATGCATGTTCGGTCTTCATGTTTGACTTCATATGGAAGCGGAAGACATGGTGGTAGGTTCAGAATGACTAATATGTTTAGATTTCTATAGTGAGAACGTCTCAGGTTACTATTGTAACCATAGTTCCCTGAGAAACAGGGAACGAGACGATGCGTCGAACGACACGGTGGGAACGCCTCTTGCGTGATTGCGTCTGAAGCATCTATGCCAACTAGTCCAATGGAATGAGAGAATGAGCGTCACGGGCGGGTGACGTCATGAACCAGGAAAGGATAAGAGCACTTCCGCTGCTCGCCGGCATTTAGCTTCGACAGTTGCCGAAGCAAGCCGATCGCAGGGACGCAGGAAGTATGGCAGGGGGACGCATCGTCTCGTTCCCTGTTTCTCAGGGAACTATGGTTACAATAGTAACCTGAGACGTTCCCTTTATCGAAAAAGGGAACTTCGAGATGCGTCGAACGACACGGTGGGAACGAGAATACCCAACCCGCCATAATTACAAGTAACTGAGTGTCAGTCTTTCTTTCTTGTTGATCTAAGCACTCAGCACCTGAGAACCTGGGGCAGCATCCAGGTCCAGACTGTAAAATCTCACGAATGTGAGCGGAGAGGACCAGCCCGCCGCATCACAAACATCTTGAAGAGATACCCCCTGCAATATGGCTTTAGAAGCCGCCATACTCCTGGTCGAGTGGGCTCGGACCACCAAAGGACAAGGCTGGCCCGAGTACTCGTATGCCAGTGAAATAGCCTCGACTATCCACTTACTGACTGTCTGTTTTGAAGCAGGAAGACCTTTCTTAGGTGATCCAAAGCAAATCAGTAATTGGTCGGACTTTCTGATTGAGGATGTCCGATGTACATATGTGTCCAATGCTCGCACTGGACACAACAGGTGCAGTCTTTCCTGGTCCGCAGTTGCAAATGGAGGAGGACAGAAAGCCTGCAGCACAATAGGCCTCGGAGTCAAGGTTGGAACCTTAGGGACGTATCCCTGTTTTGGGTATAGGAACGCCTTGACCATCCCCGGTGCAAATTCAAGGCAGGTGGGGGAGACCGAAAGAGCCTGAAGGTCGCCAACTCTCTTTAGGGACGAAATAGCTAGCAGAAAGATAGTCTTGAAAGTCAGGAACTTTTCTGAGACCGAATCTAAGGGCTCGAATGGGGCCCTAGACAGGCCTTCTAGAACTATAGTCAAATCCCAAGCTGGCACCTTAGTGCGGATTGCAGGCCTCAGCCTCAAAGTGCCACGAAGGAAACGTGTAATCAGGGGGTCTCGACCCAAAGATATACCTCCCACCATAGTATGGTAAGCCGCAATGGCTGCCACGTAAACTTTTAGTGTGGAAGGACAAAGACCTGACACAAAGCGCTCCTGCTCAGAAGGTCCCTCCTCAAAGGGATCTCCAATGGAGGCCCGTCTAGAAGAAGGATCAGGTCCGCAAACCAGATCCGACTTGGCCAGCGTGGTGCTACTAGCAGTAGGCTTATTCCATACCGACGGACCCTCTCCAGAACTCCTGGGAGCAGAGCAACAGGGGGAAAGGCGTACAGACGTAGCCTCGGCCACGTCTGCACCATGGCGTCCAGCCCCAGGGGGGCTGGGTGCGTCAGAGAATACCAGAGAGGACAGTGCGTCGTGTTCTGAGACGCGAACAGATCCACCTCTGCCTGACCATATGCCTCCCAGATTTTCTCCACCGCCTCGGGGTGGAGTCTCCAATCCCCTGGCCTCAGCTCCTGCCTCGACAGGATGTCTGCTCCTATATTCTGGTCCCCAGGAATATACACTGCCCTCAGGGAGAGTACCTTCCCCAGAGACCACAGGAGGATCTGGTGCGCCAGTTTGCAAAGCGGACGCGAGCGCAGACCCCCCTGGCGGTTCAGATAAGAGACCACTGATGTGTTGTCTGTTCGAACGAGCACATGATGGCCTCTTAGGTCCGGAAGGAAATGTCTCAACGCATTGAAGACGGCCATCATCTCCAGGCAATTTATGTGCCAAGAAAGATGATGGCTTTTCCACAGACCCTGAACCGAGCGGCCTTCCATTACCGCTCCCCAGCCGGTGAGAGAAGCATCTGTCGAGATCACTACTCGATGGCAAAGAGCTCCCAACACCGGAACCTGGGTTAAGAACCAGTGTTTTTTCCATATCTCTAAGGCACGAAGGCATCGCCGCGTAACCTTGATCATACGAAACGGGTTTCCCCTCGGGGAGAACCCTCTGGTTCTGAGCCACCACTGTAAAGGCCTCATGTACAGCAGGCCAAAAGGTATCACGTTGGACGCTGCTGCCAGTAGACCCAACAGTCTCTCGAACTGTTTTACAGTGCGTGACTGACCTAGCTTTAGCTCTTTGATGGCTGACAGGATAGCAGCTACACGTACGGGCGACAGGCTGGCCCTCATCGTCACTGAATCCCATACCACACCAAGGAAAGTGGTTCTCTGTACTGGAGAAAGTACACTCTTCTTGGCATTGAGCCTCAACCCCAACATTCGTATATGAGCGAGAACGACACCACGGTGTCGAACCGCCAACTGTTCTGATTCCGCTAGAATCAGCCAGTCGTCGATATAATTCAAAATGCGTATGCCCTGAAGCCTGAGAGGGGCTAAAGCTGCATCCATGCATTTCGTGAATGTGCGGGGTGACAGAGCTAGGCCGAAAGGAAGAACCCGATACTGGTATTCTTTGCCCCTGAAAGAAAACCTTAGGAACTTCCTGTGCTGAGGGAGGATGGAGATATGGAAGTATGCATCCTTTAGATCTATCGTGACGAACCAGTCCTCGGATCTGATTTGGGTCACGATCTGTTTGATGGTCAACATCTTGAACTTGAGTTTCTGAACTGACCGATTCAACAGGCGCAGATCTAAAATGGGACGCAACCCCCCATCCTTCTTTGGAACAATGAAATAACGGCTGTAAAAACCCGATTCTCTGTCGGGAGAGTACACCTGTTCTATAGCTTCTTTTGCTAACAGGGCCTTTACTTCCTGTTCCATTACCAGAGCCTGCTCGGGACGCACCACTGTGGGCAGCACCCCGCTGTAACGAGGAGGACGAGAACCGAACTGGATTCTGTATCCTATCTCTACAATCTGCAGGACCCAAGGAGAAATATTCGGCAGAAGTTTCCACGCTGCCAGAAAATTTACTAAGGGAACCAGCCTCTCGAGGCTGGTCTCTGGTGTTACTGAGAGAGCCAAATCTGGAGCCTGAAACATAATGGCAGGAACTACCTGACCTGACTGCTCTAAAGCCCCCCTCAGAGGGCGCGAACCCGATGCTGTGCCGCAACACAGCATCATCGACTCGCTGGAGACCACTGCGCCCTGAAGCACCGGAGGTGGCAGGGTTGGCAGGAGGGCCTCGTGAGGACCCCGAAGTGGAACGGGCACCGTGTGATGAGGTGAACACCACTCCACTTCGGTCGGGGCTGTCCCCACAGGCCTGGTGCCTAAGCATCAGGACCTTTTTTTTTTTTTTGAGCCGAAGCCTTCTTCGCCTGAAGAATGGTCCTCAGATCCGGCTTAGGCTTAGTCGACTTCGGTTGAGAGGGTTGCGTCTGTCTCCAATATCTACGTGGAGGTGCACGAGACGCAACACTCTCTTTTTGTTGCACACGATATGATGAGCTATGCGGCTGGGGCTGCTCACGCCCAGCATCCCCAGGGGGCTGGACACGGCGAGGGATAAACTTTTTAAATGCATCAGACTGTTTTTTAGTCTCCTGGAACCTTTCCACTGCAGCGTGGACTGCGTCACCGAAGAGACCAGAGGGTTCAAGAGGAGCGTCTAATAAAAAAGTTCGATCTTTATCTTTAATCTCAGAAAGATTCAACCATAAGTGCCTCTCAGTGGCTACCAAAGCTGCCATAGACCGCCCAATAGCTCTAGCGGTCTCTTTAGTAGCCCTGAGAGAAAGATCGGTAGCCCTACGAAGTTCTCGAACATCGTCATGACTAACACCCTCACTGTTATCCAAATCCCCCAGCAGGTCAGCCTGATAAGCCTGGAGCAGCGCCATGGTGTGTAAACACGCTCCAGCTTGACCTGCCGCCGCATAAGCTTTGCCCACTAAAGTGGATGTAGTTTTGAGCGGTCTAGTGGGCAAAACTGGGGCTCTCATAGTCGATGCTGGACCAGGCGCGAGATAACTCGCTAAATTTTGCTCAGCCTGGGGCATCGATTCATAACCATATTCTTTTAGCCCTCTAATTCTTGAATAAGTGGTGGTTTGAGGGCTAAAAACTCGAGATGAATATGGTTTATTCCAAGATCTAGATATTTCGCTATGTAAATCAGGGAAAAATGGGAGCCCTCGTGGTGGACATAATGTGGCTGAAGAGAGAAATCGCTCATCTAACTTGCTTTTAGGGCGAGTGTTTTTATTCTCAGATGGCCATTCAATATTTAACTTCTCTACAGCTCGTGACATGACATCCACCAGCTCATCATACGCCGGGGAAATAAATTGTGTATCCCTTTCCCCCGTGTGTGCATTCTCACTTTCAACACTCATAACATCAACTTCCTCAGAAGAAGAACAATGCAGAAAGGGAGAGCTCTCTTCCCGAGCGGGAGAAACCGCAGAGCGTGCTTCCGACACCGGGAGAGGAGAGCTAGATCTCCCAGGTAGGGAAGGAGAAAGGTCCGCGGACCCGTCTCCAACCCCTCCGAGAGATCTAACTGCGATCCCCAAGAATGCATTCTCCGCGTTGCCTCGGCAGACGCGGGTCCTGATCCTTGTGGATCGCGAGCCTGCCCACTCTGTTTATCAAAGAGTGATAGGCGGGATCTGAGCATGCGAAGCGGTAGCTTCTCACAATGCTGGCACTCAGCCCCCTCGAAGGCTGAGGCTGCATGCTCAAATCCCAAACAAATCACACAAAGCTCGTGTGTGTCCCCACCCGTTAAATAACGCGGGCAGGGAGGAACACACTGCTTGTAAACTTGTTTCGCCATAACGTTTCCAACAATATTGTAACAGACAACAATAAATAGACAGAGACAGTTTGACACAGATCGCTTGCTGAGGCAACAGAAGCTAAATGCCGGCGAGCAGCGGAAGTGCTCTTATCCTTTCCTGGTTCATGACGTCACCCGCCCGTGACGCTCATTCTCTCATTCCATTGGACTAGTTGGCATAGATGCTTCAGACGCAATCACGCAAGAGGCGTTCCCACCGTGTCGTTCGACGCATCTCGAAGTTCCCTTTTTCGATAAAGGGAACTCTCAGATTTCTTCAGACTCTTCAGATTTCTGAAGTAGGGCTGGGCGATATGGCCAAAAAAAATTATCACAATAAAAATTTTATATCAGTCGATATCGATAATTATCACGATAAATGTCAAATCTTTATTTCTTTCATGTTTAAAGGCTGAAACCAGAGCGTTAATTGTGGTTCCCTTATCGAAAAGGGAACGAGACGATGCGTCGAAACGCTGCGGGAACGCCTTCTGCGTGATTGCGTCTGAAGCATCTATGCCAACTAGTCCAATGGAAAAAGGGAATGAGCGTCACGGGCGGGTGACGTCATGACCAGGAAAGGATAAGAGCACTTCCGCTGCTCGCCGGCATTCATGCTTCTGTGCCTCAGCAAGCGATCTGTGTCTAAACTGTCCTTGTCTATTTATTGTTGTCTGTCAATATTGTTGGTATCGATGGCGAAACAAATGTACAAACAGTGTGTTCCTCCCTGCCCGCGTTTATTTAAACGGGTGGGGACACACACAGCTTTGTGCAATTTGTTTGAGAGTAAGAGCATGCTGAGTGCTAACATTGTGAAAGTGAAACTACCAGATTAGCATGCTCTGCTCTCGCCTGTCACTCTGTATGATAGTGGCAGGCTCGCGATTCTCACGGGATACAGGACCCGCGTTTGCCGAGGCGGCGCGGAGAATGCATTCCTGGGGATCGCAAGAGGATCTTTTGGAGGGGTGGGAGAACGGTCCGAGGGCCTTTTCTTCTTCCTTGCCCGGAAGATCCAGCTCTATCTCCCCGGTGTTGGAAGCACGCTCTGCGGTTTCTTCCGCTCGGGGAGAGAGAGCCCTTTTTCCGTCATATTCTTCCTCCGAGGAGGTTTGTGTTGAGAATATTGAAAGTGAAAGCAAGCACACACACTGTTGAATTAGATTCGCCATCTATTTTTCCAGTATATGATGAACTGGTGGAGGTTTTGTCCCGTGCTGTTAGTAAATTAAATATTTAATGGCCAGCTGAGAAAAAGGAACGCTCGTCCTAAGAAACTTGACGAGCGTTTTCTTATTTCTATCACATTATCTCCACCACGAGGCTTCCATTTTTTCCCTGATTTACACACTGAATATTTAAATTATGGAATAAACCGTATTTATCACTACTTTCAGCCCTCGTGTTAAATGTTTATTCAAGATTAGAGGGTTGAAAGATTACGGTTATGATATGATGCCCCAGGCTGAACAGAAATAAAAATAGGAAAATGCTATTTTTTCACCTGGTCCAGTATCATCATTTAAGTCTCTGCTTTGCTCATAAGTCTATACTAAAGAATCTCGCGTTTGCCGAGGCAGCGTGTAGGTTTAATGTTGTAATCAGAATCTAGCTCGGATCTCGCGTTTGCCGAGGCACCGCTTAGATTTCGAGTGTATTTTGCAAAAATAAGATTCTGTGGCTGGGATCTCGCGTTTGCCGAGGCAGCGCGTAGGTTTAAGCAGTACTACTTTGGTTTTATGGGTAAAGCTTATACGGCAGCAGGTCAGCTGGAGAATGTTTATAGAAATCTATATTATAATGCTCCAGGCTTATCAGGCCGATCTGCTGGGGTTCTGGATATAGCGAAATTTGAGCCTTCGGGTCTCTTCGGCGACGCATTCCATGCGGTCGTTGTTAGGTGATAAAAGATATATATATATAAAAAATATATATATAATAAGGTTTCTCCCTCGCTGTGTCCAGCCCCCCTGGGGCTGCTGGGCGTGAGCAGCCCCAGCCGTCGAGTTCATCATATTATGTGCACAGTAAGAGAGTGCTGCGTCTCGTGTTCCTCCATGTAGATACTGGAGACAGACGCAACCCTCTCAACCGAAGTCGCCTAAGCCTAAGCCGGATCTGAGGACCGTTCTTCAGGCGAAGAAAGCTTCGGTTCAAAAAAAAAAAAAAAAAAAAGGGTCCTGATGCTTAGGCATCAGGCCTGTGAGGACAGCCCCGACCGGAGTGGAGCGGTGTTCACCTCATTATACGGTGCCCGTTCCACTTCGGGGTCCTCACGAGACCCTCCTGCCAACCCTGCCACCTCTGGTGCTTCAGGGCGCAGTGGTCTCCAGCGAGTCGCTGGTGCTATGCTGCGGCACAGCATCGGTTTCGCGCCCTCTGAGGGGGGTTTTAGAGCAGTCAGGTCAGGTAGTTCCTGCCGGTATGTTTCAGGCTCCAGATTTGGCTCTCTCAGTAACACCAGAGACCAGCCTTGAGAGGCTGGTTCCCTTAGTAAATTTTCTGGCAGCGTGGAAGCTTCTGCCGAATATTTCTCATTGGGTCCTGCAGATTGTAGAGAAAGGATACAGAATCCAGTTTGGCTCTCGTCCTCCTCGTTACAGCGGGGTGCTACCCTCAGTGGTGCATCCCGAGCAGGCTCTGGTAATGGAGCAAGAAGTAAGGGCCCTGTTAGCAAAGAGGCTATAGAACAGGTGTACTCACCCGACCGAGAGTCGGGTTTTTACAGCCGTTATTTCATTGTTCCAAAAAAGGATGGAGGGTTGCATCCCATTTTAGATCTTCGCCTGTTGAATCGGTCAGTTCAGAAACTCAAGTTCAAGATGCTGACCCTCAAGCAGATCGTGACCCAAATCAGATCCGAGGACTGGTTTGTCACGATAGATCTAAAGGATGCATACTTCCATATCTCCATCCTCCCTCAGCACAGGAAGTTCCTAGGGTTTTCTTTCAGGGGCAAAGAATACCAATATCGGGTTCTTCCTTTCGGTCTAGCTTTATCACCCCGCACGTTCACGAAATGCGTGGATACAGCTCTAGCCCCCTTGGGCTTCAGGGCGTACGTATTCTGAACTACATCGGTGACTGGCTGATTCTGCGGAATCGGAGCAGTTGGCGGTTCGGCACCGAGGTGTCGTTCTCGCTCTTATGCAGATGTTGGGGTTGATGCTCAATACCAAGAAGAGTGTGCTTTCTCCAGTATTGAGAACCACTTTCCTTGGTGTGGTACGGGATTCAGTGACGATGAGGGCCAGCCTATCGCCCGTTCGTGTAGCTGTTATCCTGGCAGCCACCAAAGAGCTAAAGCTAGGTCAGTCACGCACTGTAAAACAGTTCGAGAAACTGTTGGGTCTACTGGCAGCAGCGTCCAACGTATACCTTTTGGCCTGCTGTACATGAGGCCTTTACAGTGGTGGCTCAGGACCAGAGGGTTCTCCCCGAGGGGAAACCCTTTCCGTATGATCAAGGTTACGCGGCGATGCCTTCGTGCCTTAGAGATATGGAGGAAACTCTGGTTCTTAACCCAGGGCCCGGTGTTGGGAGCTCTTTGCCATCGAGCTACTATCTCGACAGATGCTTCCCTCACCGGCTGGGGAGCGGTAATGGAAGGCCGCTCGGTTCAGGGTCTGTGGAAAAGCCATCATCTTTCGTGGCACATCAATTGCCTGGAGATGATGGCTGTCTTCAATGCGTTGAGACATTTCCTTCCGGACCTAAGAGGCCATCATGTGCTCGTTCGAACAGACAACACATCTGTGGTCTCTTATCTGAACCGCCAGGGGGTCTAGGTCGCGTCCGCTTTGCAAACTGGCGCACCGGATCCTCCTGTGGTCCCTGGGGAAGGTACTCTCCCTGAGGGCAGTGTATATTCCTGGGGACCAGAATATAGGAGCAGACATCCTGTCGAGGCAGGAGCTGAGGCCAGGGGATTGGAGACTCCACCCCGAGGCGGTGGAGAAAATCTGGGAGGCATATGGCAGAGCAGAGGTGGACCTGTTCGCGTCTCACAACACGACGCACTGTCCCCTCTGGTATTCACTTACTCACCCGGCCCCCCTGGGGCTGGATGCCATGGTGCAGACGTGGCCGAGGCTACGTCTGTACGCCTTTCCCCCTGTTGCTCTGCTCCCAGGAGTTCTGGAGCGGGTCCGTCAGTGTGGGATAAGCCTACTGCTAGTAGCACCACGCTGGCCAAGTCGGATCTGGTTTGCGGACCTGATCCTTCTGTTAGACGGGCCTCCATTGGAGATCCCTTTGAGGAGGGACCTTCTGTCTCAGGCCGGGGGCACAATATTTCACCCTCGGCCAGAGATATGGAATCTTTGGGTTTGGCCTCTGAGGGGGCCCAACTTGTAGATAGTGGTCTTTCAGCTGAGGCTGTTGAGACCATCCTAAGCTCCAGAGCTCCAGCTACGAGGAAACTCTATGCGCTTAAATGGAGAGTTTTCTCCTTATGGTGTCACCGACATCAGTGGGATCCGGTTAATTGTTCTGTCAACACAGTAATCGAGTTCCTGCAGGAGCGCTTTGTGTCAGGTCTATGTCCTTCCACACTAAAAGTTTACGTGGCAGCCATTGCGGCTTATCATACCATGGTGGGAGGTTTATCTTTGGGTCGAGACCCCCTGATTACACGTTTCCTTCGTGGCACTTTGAGGCTGAGGCCTGCAACTCGCACTAAGGTGCCAGCTTGGGATTTGACTGTAGTTCTAGAGGGCCTGTCTAGGGCTCCATTCGAGCCCTTAGATTCGGTCTCAGAGAAGTTCCTTACTCTTAAGACCATCTTTCTCCTAGCTATTTCGTCCCTCAAGAGAGTTGGTGACCTTCAGGCTCTTTCGGTCTCCCCCACCTGCCTTGAATTTGCACCGGGGATGGTCAAGGCGTTCCTTTATCCAAAACAGGGATACGTCCCTAAGGTGCCGACCTTGACTCCGAGGCCTATTGTGCTGCAGGCTTTCTGTCCTCCTCCGTTTGCAACTGCGGACCAGGAAAGACTGCACTTGTTGTGTCCAGTGCGAGCATTGGACACATATGTACATCGGACATCCTCAATCAGGAAGTCCGATCAACTATTTATTTGCTTTGGATCACCTAAAAAAGGTCTTCCTGCTTCAAAACAGACAGTCAGTAAGTGGATAGTCGAGGCTATTTCACTTGCTTATGAGTACTCGGGCCAGCCTTGTCCTTTGGCGGTCCGAGCTCATTCACCAGGAGTATGGCGGCTTCTAAAGCCTTGTTGCATGGGGTTTCTCTCCAAGATGTTTGTGATGCGGCGGGCTGGTCCTCTCCGCTCACATTCGTGAGATTTTACAGTTTGGACCTGGATGCTGCCCCAGGTTCTCAGGTGCTTAGTGCTTAGCTGAACAGTCTGACACTCAGGTACTTGAATTATGGCGCATTGGGTATTCTCGTTCCCGCAGCGTTTCGACGCATCTCGAAGTTCCCTTTTCGATAAGGGAACGTCTCAGGTTACTATTGTAACCATAGTTCCCTGAGAACAGGGAACGAGACGATGCGTCCCCCTGCCATACTTCTGGCGTCCCTGCGATCGGCTTGCTTCGGCACTGTCGAAGCATGAATGCCGGCGAGCAGCGGAAGTGCTCTTATCCTTTCCTGGTCATGACGTCACCCGCCCGTGACGCTCATTCCCTTTTTCCATTGGACTAGTTGGCATAGATGCTTCAGACGCAATCACGCAGAAGGCGTTCCCGCAGCGTTTCGACGCATCGTCTCGTTCCCTGTTCTCAGGGAACTATGGTTACAATAGTAACCTGAGACGTTTTAAACTAGTCTCAGGGATTAAAGTTCTCCGTCGCTACCATGGATTTCCGTTAATTGCAGCGAGTCTATGACGGATTTCCGTCAATTGCAGGGTTCCCGTCTGTCCTTATGTCTTAAATTAACTTTTCATAATTTTAAGGCCGTAAATAGGCTTTCCTTTCTCAAATAGTGTGATAAATGTCTTAATTTTAGTTTGAATAAGTCTTAAATTAAGGAAAGACAAGGTGTACTACTCACTCTCCTGAGGGGGATGTAATAAAGCCTGGAGTGGAGCGAAAGCACGTTCCTCTCTCCACTCTAAGCATTCTGTAATCACTTCGCTTATGACCCACTCCGGGTTTCCAATTCCCGCTTACGGAAAAACTGCTCCGTGTTGCTACAGCTCGTTTGCTGCGGTCCGAGCCCGAGCGCGCAAACGTGCACGGCGCATAATAGAAAACAGAACGCGGGTCAATATTGGCCGTTTCTCAATAGCCTAGCAAGTACGCAAACTTCGGACTTGCATCCTGGTAGTTCGGACTTGCCAAGTTTGACTCAGGAGAACGAACTCCCGAGGACGAGAGGATGCGAGTCCGGTTATTCTGCAAATGGAACAGCGCGTTCTTCTTCTACTTTAAAAGTTCATTCACTTTAATCCCTGTAGTCTTTATTGTCAGAACATCATGACAAACACTTGCCAAACAGGTGAACATTTCACAAATCTGAGGTAGAACTAGGGTTATGCCGGTTTCAGAATTGGTGATGACGTGAGTCAAATGTAACAGTTCGTAACATAAACGCCGTCGTCGCTGGTGGTGGGGGTGGGGTTATGCGTTGCGACGTTCGTCTGTGATAGGACAACTTAGTTTGAATAATCGAGCATACACTGTTTAGCTACTTGCTCTACGTTTATTTAAAATGAACAGCAAGACAACTAGAATGTGCATTAAATAAATCACACACAGTAAACAAATTCTAAAGACCAAAAAAAAAATAATTGCAATAAATGTGCTTTGTTTTAAATAAATCGCACACAGTAAACAAAACCTTAAAAAAAAAACGTTGCAATGAACTTTGCAATTAAGACGCACAAACTGGGTGTCGGTGCGGTGAGACGTACATCCTCGGACAGATTCGGCTCGAAGTCGTTCATCCTCGGATGCGGCGCTGCTGTTACAAAAAAAGCCGTGCACACAGCCAAGCGAAATGGGGTCTTGCCGGTCTTGCGGACCCAACGCGTAATTTTTGCCGTGTGCACCTTTGCGCTCGTGCGGACGCGTCGAGTATAAACAAGGCTTTACACTGTGTCAGCGTGCTCTGATCGGTAAAGGGGCAGAGATTTCAGACCTCCGTTTATTAACTTATCAACTGTGCATCAAACAACTATACTTGTATTGGATGTTGGCATTAGTGTAGTTGCTTACAAATTGAAGTACAATTCAAAAGTGTTTCTCTATAAACGTCTGTTTAGTACATGATGTTTGTAAATTTACAGTATTGATGGAGCACTTGAAGATGGGTCTTTTGGACGAATTGCAAACGATGAACACAAGGCACCAAATTGCAGAATGAAGTTGATAGAAGTAGACGGGATGCCACATCTCTGCCTTTTTGCACTGAAGGAAATTACGGCAGGAACTGAAATCACTTATGACTATGGTGGGAAAGATTGGCCCTGGCGTAAAGAGGTGGGTCATTTTGATATTTTTCCCTATGAATTGGTGTCAAGGTTTAAAGCCTATATTTTTACATCTTGATAACAATGAAATCATCTGTCTTAAAAGCTACTGTGTGTTATGCTGTGTCAGTTTCATGGTGCCACAGAGATTAAACAATACCTACCGCTTGTTTGTGACAACAATTAGAACCAAAAAAACAGAAATCACTGCTTTGTGGTATTCAATCTGGTTTTCAGTCAATCTTGTCAGGTTAATCTAGACTTTGCATGACTCTCCCAGCTGATGCCAGCAAGCTTATCTGTATGTTTTGTCCTGTATGTTTTTAGATTCCCCTACTGTTCCAAGCACTGCTGCCCAAGAGTCTATTAAAGACCGTTTCCAAGACCAAACCATGTCATCCACAGTCTTTGTTGAAGGTCAGTGACTTTTTGACTTAATGTTTTATCTAGTTGTCAATGGTGTGCTCTGTAGATGAGTAAGAAACATTTATGCCACATATTGCCATGTTTACTGAGATGGTTTTACATTAGTTATGGTGGGCATATAAACGTATTGTGTCTATAAAGGATGTAAACCAGTGATGGTATTGGTGATCCACAACCCCACCCTCCCTGGCCTTCCTCATATTCTTTCCTGTATTCTACAGAGACCAGAAATCCAGTCCTCCAATACGACATTAGGCAGTTCTACTTGTGAGGTTAGGTTGAATACGGTGTCTGTTAAAGCAACACATCCCATTGTTTTACAATGGCTAAGGAAAGAAGGTCACAAAGCATCACCACGTACACCTGGCATAGTTTTATTGAATGAGGGCACAATAAAATGTAATGAATTATTCGTAAATAACAGTTCTTCTGCAAAATATATTTTCTGTAGCTGAATTGTTGGCAAGTAATTCACAAATGCAGACAGCATAACTTTTCTAAGGTGTACTAACATAGGAAAAAATGCAATCAGAGATGTGATGTTATGGGAATTTTCAACAGGGTCAAATGTGATCCAGACAATCATATTCAAGGGTCAGAACATTTTAAATTGTTACTCTGTCTTAGTCAGGTCAAATATACAATAACACAGTTGTGTAGGTGATGTCCAAGTTCACATGTGCATTTTCTGTTTAACTTGTTTAGACACAGCTCAGTGGTGCAAGCTTCCCTTCTGGCCAACACTCCGTTGCAGTGCTTGGTGAGCACTCCCCTGTCTTGGAACCCAATGTTTTCTCTACAGATTTATTCAGAAGTGAGTCCCTGCTTGATTAAGCAATGCCTGGTATATACTGGGGTCCTGTAAAGCACTGTGCCTTCATTTCCTGTGTTCTCTACAACAGACACCGAATTGAGAGCAGAGTGTCAGTCATCCAGTCCCACACCAGACAGCCCTGAGCATGAGGTTAGTTTGAAATCAGCTGTTTATTGCGGGATGTATGAATTATTATTAATTAGAATCATACTGCAGATAGAGTCTGAAAATAATTTATGATCTTTCATCATTTAACATTTTTCTTTTGTGTCATAAACTTAAAGGTTTGATTGAGGGTGTCCCTCTTAGATGAAATGGACAATCTCCCAGTTGATGCCTGTTCATCTTTGCATATTGCTGTTCTTTTTTTTAGGTGCACTGTGGCAGAGGTCAATGTGGCACTTCTTCTGCGAAAGAGGGGATTGGTGAAGCTGGTGTCCAGCCCCCTGAGTCCTCAACAGACCTCGCCACTGGTCAGTTATAGTTTTGTTAACTTCTGGCAATGCATGTCATGCCTATGAAAAACAGCTGGCATTATCAGGCCATTTTAGATGATTATTTTATGGCTTGATAGATACTTTGAGTAGAACTTTGTCTATCAGGGATGTGAGTTGACTATGTTATGCCTATATGTGGTTTTATGACGTGAGGAAAGCCAAGCACTGAATCTCCCTGTGTTCCCTTGTACAGAGACCGAATCGAGATCTGAGTGTCACTCATCCAGAGCCGCGCCGAATGACTCAGCTTGTGCGGTGAGTTTGAAATCACCTGTGTTTTGAAATTGACCAGTGGTTAGAAGTACTGGGATGTTCCAGTGAACAGTTTTCAGTGTTTTAGTAAACCTCTTTCAGCTACGGTGGTAACGTCCTCTATTGAGTATGGATGGTCTTTTCTAATCACGCTGTCCCCCCAACACTGGTGTTTTTCTGAGTGTGCCACACACTGGGAGTTCAATAGTGGAAGTCTTAGAGTTTGAGCATGGATGTCAATAAAAGTCCAAAGGAAAGTGTCCTTGCATACCTTGAGTTTGTCTGTGTTAAAACTGTCCTCACATAACATGAATATTTGTCTGTCACACACAGATGTAGAAACTACGGCACGTGCTTGTAAAGTGGCTAGTTAAGGAATAGCGTTTTCTCTCTTTAATACACATTCTTAGTTGTGGCATGGCAACTTCTGTCCTGAAGGGCCACTGTCCTGCATAGTTTAGCTCCAATCCTGACAAAAACTCTTTTCTAGTAATCCTGAAAACATTGATTAGCTTTTTCAGGTGTGTTTAATTAGGGTTGGAGCTAAACTCTGCAGGACAGTGGCCCTCCAGGACAGAAGTTGCCCATCCATAACGTCCTCTATTGAGTATGGATGGTCTTTTCTAATCACGCTGTCCCCCTAACACTGGTGTTTTTCTGAGTGTGCCACACACTGGGAGTTCAATAGTGGAAGTCTTAGAGTTTGAGCATGGATGTCATTAATAGTCCAAACGAAAGTGTCCTTGCATACCTTGAGTTTGTCTGTTATACACATGTACAAAGAGTTTTACCTTTTTTCACAACTTAAGTTTCTTAGAATTGTTTTTACTTTTCTTGCTTTGCCTAATTAGATAGTGCAGGTTTAATCAACCTATTTTCTTGCGGTTTGAGGTTATGTAGTGCTGTGGCTAGAAAGAAGAGAATAATCAGTTTCCATGTCCTATCAGGAATTGAATAGATATGCTTCGCTATTATATATCAAAAGTAACTTATTTCCCCCTTTTTTTATCTCTCCTGATTGATTTGTAGAAAAGGTTGTGAAAGTACAAAAGCCAAAAAAAAAAAAATAATAATAATTCATGATATAATTTGTGTGTAAAGGTTTTATAAAAAATTTAAAAATGTTTTCACAGTGTACAATCCATAAGCTGGTTTTTGAATCGGTGAGAATTGACAAATGCTGGATATGCCATTCACCTTTGACATCTGTCAGATGGCACGGTGTAAGATGCAAACGTAAGTGTTATTCATCTTCTCCTAATGAATGCATTTCTCAGTACACCATAAGTAGTTTAATTTCATGCCATCAGTCAGTTCCAGCTGATTGAATGTTTTATCAGTTCAAACCATTGCGGTGGAAAACACCGGACTGGCAGATACTATGACATACCAGGCAAGTGAGTTTGCAAGCTGAGGCACATAGCAAAGAACCGAGAGCATACCTGCAAAATAGTTGCCTTTTGGCTAAATTTACCGGTTTAAAATTAAAATAGGCTATTTACGTGAAGCAAAGAGTTTTTTTATTGGGGGGTGGGGAGGGGGTTGCGGCGAGTCGAAGAAGCCGCATTTCAAATCTATCACGCAGGGTTTCCCCAAAGGCCTCATTATGCTTCTGCGTCAACTCCACGGCGTAGCTACGTCGTCACTCCTACGGCGTCGTTGCTGTTTTATGGTTCTGCGTCAGGTTGCGTTGCATCGCGGTGCATCTGACCAATCACAGCCCTTACGGTCTGCGTCGCCTCGACGCGTAGTTAAAATTTTTTGGAGGTGCACGTCGAGCTACGGCGTAGGGGTTGGAGAGGGGTTTGCGGGGGTACGCCGTCGATTCGATGCAGAAGCATAAATCAGGCTTAACCCTGAAGACATTTGTCTTTGGATGTTGAACAAGTTCTTAATTCCTTTGCTATGATCATTTATATTATTAGGCTATCTATACTGTCCTATTGCTCTTTGTTGATTAGACTTAGGCCTAAGTTAGGCTACAACCTTAAATTCTCGCAAATGTTTTGCTCTTTCATCCGGTTCGCTGCAGCTCAGCTAAATGTGTCTTTAATGGACTTTATCCATTGGCATGACTGAAATAAAATTACAACTTATAGATGAGTTGTTTGCAATGTTAACCCAATCGCACAATAAGCAAAACACAGCTGTTTGAATTGTTGCATAGACAAATTTCAACAATCCCATATTTGGGACGATACCAATACAAAAAACGCAGTTCTTGGTTTTATGCACTACGTTTGAGTGGGCTTTTTGAGTGGACTTTGAATTTAGTTTGGCTAATTGAGATGATAAATATACTGTATATAAAAAATCATAATGAACAAAAACTTTAGGGCTAATAAATCCAGACCAAATTCAAAATATTCACCAAGCAATTGGCAATCCAAATGCTTGTAGGTGTCTCCACACCTTTCCAATTACTTTCCTTTTATTTTCACAAGCCTTATTAATTAATATAGTATAAACATTTCAGCATTTCTGTTGCCCATTCGACCATTCTGCCAGCACTCTTTGGGCCAAGGATGCATTCTGAATCATAGCTTATATGGCCTCACACCTTCCACGTTGCACATTAAAAAAAGAATCAGTGTTTGATCAGGTCAGGCTATTAATGTGTCTGTTTTTACAATAACAATGTTTTAAAATCATAATCTCAAATCTCTTGATTGTTCGGACGATGCCATGTATCACATTTGTACGTTTGATTCGGTTTATCATTCTGAACTCACTTTATGCTTCCGTTTTCAGTTCACTTTATGCTTATGTTTAGTGGCGTTGGTGAATATGTGTGGGATCACTACATACATTTTTAACTTTGACTTTGAATGGGTAATGTAAATGCTCTGCCACTCCATTGAATTCTACCTTAATGGTCGAAACCTGTGTACTTTTTGTCTAAATGGAAAATTTTAGCCATCACTCAAACTGTGCATTTGTACTGAACAGTTCATTTTGTTAGCATTTCTTGATTTTGTATGTTTTATTAGTGTGAAGCTGTTTGCATTTAATAAGAAAATTAGTATGTAATTGGTCAGCATGGGAAATTGATCAATTGTTGTCTAACGCTGTGGTTTGCCTAATTTTGTTTGTGGAGAATGCTGTGGTGTGTGGCATAAAATCTGCCTCCAGAAATCCTCAGAAGACTGGGATATATTAGATGTAAGTGTGCATTGAAGTGTAATATGCTTAATATCAATATGATGGCTCTTAGCAGTTTGTTTTTGACATCCATCCTTCCCATGGATATTTCTGTTATTTAAAGTATGCTGTATTTAATTAAATTTAATTAATTTAATGTACTTTACAGGACGATGTCTCATCTGGTGACGAGTACATCCCAGCGTCTGTATCCGATTCAGAAAGCTCAGGGACAGAGTTGAGTGTTGAGTTGCCTGGACCATCCAAAAAGTCCCATACCACTAATATGCCTGATTTAGGTATTACTTTTGCTGAGCAAGGACAGACCATAGATATAGAGGACAACTCAAAGGATATCTGTAAGAATATCCTGATGGATCTAGATACTACTGGTGATCTCCAAAGTGACTCCGAATCAGAACCTGAAAGCTCAGAGTCATACCTGCAGAAAAAAAAAGATGCGAGTAACGAAAATGTTACTGTGGATATTCTTGGCCAAAATAAATCCCCAACCAAATCAGCGAAATTCATTAAAAGCCAAGTAAATTATTGTTTTGTATGCGAAAAACCTCAAACAAAATTTGCACGTCATCTCAAGAAGCATGTAAATGAAAATGCTGAAATCGCGCAGGCACTCCAGTTCCCAAAATCATCAAAGGACAGAAAGGTTCTTCTAGAGAAATTCCGAAACCTTGGCAACTTCAAGCATAACTCTATTGTTAAAACCACAGGGTCAGGCTGTCTTAAAGTGAAAAGGAGTTCCAAAAAGAGCAGCAGCTCTGAGACTTACGATTACTGCTTGTACTGTAAAGGTATGTTATCCAGAGCCGAACTTTCTCGACATATGAAAAGATGTGCTCTAAGACCCGAGAATAATGTTGAAGAGGGACCTGAGTTGAGAGAGAGAGTCATTGGTATAGCATCTGCTCAGTCTACAATGTCCCAGCCAATTTCAAGTGAACTTTGGTCACTGCTGGGCAAAATGCACAAGGATGACGTGTCCACTGCAATAAGGAATGATCATTATCTCATGCAGTTTGCCCAGTCCCTCTTTAATAAGCATGGGAATGACAGATCAAAGCATGAGTATATAAGACAGAAAGTAAGGGAACTTGGGAGACTACTTGTGACTTTGCGCCACACAACTAGAATCCATAACATGGAAGAGGCAATCAAACCAGGCAACTTCTTTATTCTTACTAGTGCTGTCAAGAGAGTTTCAGGTTTTGATCATGAAAACAACACATTCAAAGCCCCAAGTTTGGCCCTGAAAATTGGGCATTCTCTCAGAAAGATAAGTGACCTCATCATGTGTCGTGTCCTCATGGAAGAGGACCAAGAGGGGATCGATTCCATCAGGAGGTTTCATGCACTTCATGAAACAAAGTGGTCTGAATTAGTTTCCCATTCTGCCTTATCAAACCTGAGTGAGGCAAAATACAACAAGAACAGCAGGCTTCCACTGGCCAAAGACGTTCAGAAGCTACAGTTATATCTTGGTCAGCAAGTGGAATTGGCTAAGGAGAAACTAGCCGATAATCCAACAGCAGGCACTTATGCAGCATTAGCAAAGGTGACCCTCTGTCAAGTCATTTTGTTTAATAGGAGGAGGGAAGGTGAAGTGGCACGGATGACTGTAAAAAATTTTGAAGATCGTGACATGTCACAACTAAACGATGACATAAGCACTGGGCTTACAGAAGTCGAGAAGAGACTTTGCAAACAATTCGCCAGAGAAGAATTGAGGGGGAAAAAAGGACGAAAGGTTGCTGTGATCCTGACTCCTGATATGACTACTAACCTATCACTCCTCATTAGTAAGCGGAAAGAGTGTGGAGTTACTGAACATAACAATTACCTCTTCGCTACTCCTTGTAGTGATGGTCACTACAGAGGGCAGTTTGGTCCATTTGCAGATGCTTGTGGAGCTGAAGATCCTCAAAACCTCAGATCAACTAACCTTCGCAAACAGATCGCCACAATAAGCCAAGTCATGAACTTGAAAGATAATGAACTGGACCAGCTGGCTGATTTTCTCGGCCATGACATCAGGGTGCATAGGGAGTACTATCGACTGCCCCAATCAACAATTCAGCTGGCTAAGATCTCAAAGTTGCTTATGGCTATGGAGAAGGGAAGTGTGAAGGATATTCAAGGAAAATCTCTGGACGAAATTGGTGGTATGCATCATTTACATGTTGTTAAATCTACTTGGTGTACGTGTATGGTTTGTGTAATAACATTTGATACAAAATTTTCAATGTCATTTAATAGATGACATGGACGATATGGATACAGGATCACAGCAACTCCCTAATGTTTCCACATTGCAAGGTACTGTTAAAATTGGGTCCCAAGGCTACTGAAATTGACCCTTCGCGTGGAGCTTGATTGACAGGTGTTCTAACCAATCATACTTCGCCATCCGCCATTTTGTCCGACAAAGCAGTCAGGAGAGTTAGTAGATTAACATGGGAGGATTTGAACTTGGTAAAATGAATATACG
Source organism: Chrosomus eos (assembly GCA_036326025.1). Taxonomy (NCBI): domain Eukaryota; kingdom Metazoa; phylum Chordata; class Actinopteri; order Cypriniformes; family Leuciscidae; genus Chrosomus; species Chrosomus eos. The sequence continues at coordinate 36,816,833 of CM070838.1, forward strand.
GACGCCTTTCCGCGGTTAAAACAACATTACTTCTTATGTTCGTTCATGTTTATTTGATGCTATAAATGAACTAGAAGGAAGAGATGATCGGATCACGAGCAGCTTTAACTGATGCTCTACAGCGATCTGTCACAACACATTAAAGAGCCACAAAACGGTATTTATTGTTTAAATTTCTTTCAAAAACTGACCACATTTGAAAGGTGAGACTTTGTTTAATATGTTTAATATCAAAAGTAACCGAAAAGTATCCTGGTCTGTCCACGTGTTGTCAGTCTCCTCTCTGCTCCGCGATGTATTTTTCACTGTGTGAGAGCATGAGAGCGGCGTAGCTTGTCGGGCATAGCGACAGTAACTAAGGAGGGCGGGTCTTTGCGAAGGGTCAATTGTTGTATTCCGTGTTGCGGATTTTGTAATCGTATTGGTGAAATATTTAAAATAGGCTTTTTATACATTTAGATGTATTTCAAACATGTATGAACTTTTTATTGCCTACCCTCCTTGCTGTGTCGTTGATATCAACGTGTTTTTGTGGTCATCTTGTTTTGTTTTTAGACAATGAAGAAATGTTGGCTTCGGGCACTTTAGAATCGCCTCACCTCTCCGAGACTGCAGCTCAAGGTATAATCTGAATGATGGACCCAAAGTTTGCCCAACATATCTCAAGTAATGAGCTGGATCGATGGGTTCATTAGAGTATATTAAACATGTTTTAGTCAGGAATTTTCCAGTAGTACGATGGTTAGAAACTTTGTTAGAAGCTTAACTTTTTGTCATCTCTCTTCATTGTGACACATGCTTTGTGGCCTGTATTTTGATGTGTTCAGTAGTTTGCATGATCATTGTAAAACAACAGGGAAGACTTGGCCTGTGTAAAATCCACATCATTTCCTAGTAAAATTATCACTCAATGTATTGTTGCACAGTTACGCTCTCCTGACTTAATCCGGTTCAACAACTTTACCATGCCCTTCCATGCCCATGGTGTTTGATTGGTAGGCAGACAGGCTCTTTAAGCCCATATGTTTTTTTCTGTGCAATTATTTTTTAGATGACCAGAGGAACACTGCCTGTGTAACTTCTGGTTCACCTCATCTCCCTGACTCAGTTACTCAAGGTATTATTTAAATGCGGTGCCATGTCCATCACTAGGCACACTTGCTAATGTGCAGTCAACACTTACAGTATGTTTGGTTAGACATACAAAGCATAAAAAGAAGCTGGATGTATTTGGATGTACCATGGTGTTTGATTGGTAGGCAGACAGGCTCTTCAAGCCCATATGTTTATTCTGTGCAATTATTTTTTAGATGACCAGGGGAACGCTGCCTGTGTATCTTCTGGTTCGCCTCATCTCCCTGACTCAGTTACTCAAGATATTATTTAAATGCGGTGCCATGTCCATCACTAGGGATGGGCATGATTAATCAACGATCGATTATTGATCATTAAGAATTTCGTCGATCACGTTAATTTGTTATCGATTAAACTAATGCTGGTTGCGTTGTGTAGTGTGAGTGGAATAAGGTTCCCCGGGCTGGCCATGTTTGCGCGGATTTACCTGTGCATCCCGGCAACGTCAGTCCCCTCAGAGCGGGTGTTTTCGGCGGATGGACTGAAGCCTTGTTTACACTCGACGCGTCCGCACGAGCGCGAAGGTGCGCGCGACAAAAATTATGTCATTCCGGTATTTGGTGTTTCACAGGCGAGCGCGTCGAGTATAAACGCCTCGTCCGTTTGGGGAGGTGCGCACGCAGTCTGTGGAGACTCGCACTTCAGAACCAGGCGAAAGTATAACAAGGCTTGACGGTCACCAGGTCTGACCCCAGATCATGTCATCAATATGCTTATCTTTCTCAACAAAAATCAGTAGACTGGTGCAGAAGTTATATGCGAGTTGCCAATTATTTTTTGTGAGGTGTTGTTAAGTAGCCTAATTGATTGTTAGGTAGGCTAATCTCTCTCACCCTCTTTCTCGACTCCGCATTGGATAGTTTTGAGGTACATTTTGACAACCTGTCAGATCTAAGTATTATTATGTTTTTGGTTAAGTTATTGTTTAACATGATTTTTTAAAATTATTTATTATTTTGGAACAAACGAGGGTCTCTGTTTAAGACGCCAACTCGCAGCTGCAGGTTCCGTTGCTATAGTTTAGAGCAGTGTGGCTCCTCCGGGTGGTGGTCGTTTTCCCCCGGCCCGTGACACACACAAGGTTTACATCCACAAAGTTGGTTATGTCTAAAGTGAAAGCAAACAGAGAAAATCTGCTGCTGAGTCTCTATTTACCACAGGACAGCAATGGCAGCATGCAGCGGCGAACGACAGGCTTCCTCTGTTCATAGAACAACATTGGTGAGTACAGAATCCAGCAGTTAATAACTGAGTCTCTATTTACCACAGGACAGCAATGGCAGCATGCAGCGGCGAACGACAGGCTTCCTCTGTTCATAGAACAACATTGGTGAGTACATAATCCAGCAGTTAATAACTGAGTCTCTATTTACCACAGGACAGCAATGGCAGAATGCAGCGACGAACGACGGGCTTCCTCTGTTCATAGAACAACATTGGTGAGTACAGAATCCAGCAGTTAATAACTGGGTCTCTATTTACCACAGTACAGCAATGGCAGCATGCAGCGGCGGACGACGGGCTTCCTCTGTTCATAGAACAACATTGGTGAGTTCAGAATCCAGCAGTTCATATTATTTCCTGACGCATCACCAGGCTAGACGATCCCCGACAAAGGTTTCAGAGTGCTAGTAGCATTTAATCTTCCCATACTCGTGCATGAATCAAAACCACTGTAAATCTTCACACGTGCTCAGTTCAATCTTCAGACACTGCAATGACACACCACTTCACAGTGAAAAGTGTACCTTCACTCCACCTCGTCGGGGCCGACCAATCCACCATCGTGATCTTCAGAAATGGGACATCAACCTGCATATCCAACACTGCTTCCACTCGTTCCCTTCTCAATCTCACTCATGCCCGCATTTTCTCCTTCCCATCTCGGCCGCCGCCGCTGCCCAACGCCTGGATCGCGTCCGCTCTCCCGTCTCCTCCTCTCTCTTCAAGCCGCCGCTTTTAAATCCCCCGTTGGAGACACGCGCTCCAATGGCTGCTTGATTAACCGCTGCAGCTGCCGCTTGTAAACACGGTCGGCCATGACGGGCCGCCGGAACCGGCCTGGTGTCGCACCGGAAGTCTCCCCAAGGGAAACCTGCGCCGAATTTCTAGTTCCGCCTTCGTCACCCGGTGACATGTGTATTTGACAGTATCAGCGCAATAAGACTCGAAAGATTAGTCAGGTATGCAGGCGCTGTGACAGGCTTTTAGTTCCTGTGAGCGTCGGGTGTAACGCGCTCAGAAAAGCGGATGTTAGAACAGCGCATCAGCACGTGAATGACATGTTTAACAAGCAAGACTTTGACGCACATGTAAATAATGAACTTTTGTGAATTGCAGTGTCATTGCATTTTTTTATTTATAAAAAGTTAAATAATGAATTTGAATATAAAAATAGTAATGATTAATCGATAGTCGATCGTTAATTCTCCCGACGATCGACTAAGAAAATTTTAGCGAATGCCCATCCCTACTAGGCACACTTGCTAATGTGCAGTCAACTTTTACATTATGTTTGGTTAGACATACAAAGCATAAAAAATGTCATGTTAATGAAAACAATCTAACTTGATTTTTAGAAGATCTAAAGTCAATTTATTATCACACACATTTTGTCTGCACAAGTTCCAGCTTGTTTGTCAATTTTGAACAATTTTGAACTCTTTTTTTATCTTCTAATCTTTTTTTTTAATTGTTCAGGTTTCCGTGTTTCATCAAGGCGGTGTGTGAAGAGACCGTGGTCTGAGGAGGAGATACAAGCTGTGATGAAACACATGAGGCCTTTTATTGAAAACGGTGTCACTGCCACCAGTGAGCAGTGCCTGAAGTGCAAGGAGAAGGAACAACCTATCTTGGAGAAAAGATCCATTCAAAACATTCGAGATTTTGTACGCAACAGGGGCTTGGCCTTTAAAAGACATTCAAATGCTAAACGCTAAATTGCACTTTTGGATGGCCTTTTGCCTGAGCATTTTACCTTTCTAGGGCATGTTTTACAAGTTGGTGTCTTTTGTTCAGAAATGGTTTAGGTCACTTCATTTATTTTGCTCACAGGCAGTTTTTTGTTTGTTTATTTTGCTATGTGGTTAGCCTGGGCCTTTTAATGTCAGGATTCACTTTTATTTTCATTTATTAATTTTTACAATGATGTCCTTTAAAGGAACACTCCACCGTTTTTTCATATTAAACTGTTATTTCCTTAACTAAGATAAGTTGATGCATACCTCTCTCGTCTCAGTGCATGCGCTCAATCGCTCTGGCGCGCGGCAACACTTTGATAGCCCAGTTCATTCATTAGGATCCAAACAGAGATGAAGTTAGAAGCGACCAAACACCTCAACGTTTTCCCTATTTAAATACAGTTACACGACCAAGTATGGTGACACAAAATAAAACGTGTGGCTTTTCTAAGCGGGTAAAGTGGATAACTATAATGTATGGCGGAATAGCACTGAGAGCACTTCGACTCGGCGCAGTAATATCATCACTCCAGGATCATTCAGCATCATTCAGCATCATTCAGGGATCATTCGGGATCCTGGACTGATGATATTACTGCGCCGAGTCGAAGTGCTCTCAGTGCTATTCCGCCATACATTATAGTTATCCACTTTACCCGTTAAGGGAATAACAGTTTAATATGAAAAAAACGGTAGAGTGTTCCTTTAAGGAATGGATTCTTGAGTTGACCAAATCAAATATAATTCAGTGATTCAACAAATGTTGTGTTGTGTGTTAATAATGACATACCTATATTTATATATATATGTTTCCCTAAGCCTAACTACGTACCTATAATATTTATACTCTATGTTACGTTTCTGTATTGCGTGTGTGTTCTCTTGTGTTTCTCTTCCCGCTCTCTCTCGGTTACTTTCACTTTTGCAGGTACCCGTGATTGGCCAAGTGACCTGTCAATCATTGTTAGCGCTGACGTCACCACTTCTCGCCATTGCCAATGGGAACAGGCCACCTAGGAAATAAGAGTGCACGCCCGACGTCTCCACAGCAGCTCTCGGCTCGCTGAGACTCAAACCACGCTGCTCTCTGTCACGCTGCTCATTTGTCTACTCTGTTGAGGTGTGGTATCTCGTTGAACTGTGTGTAACTGCTAAAGCTATGTATTAGTGAACTCTCCCTGTGTTCGATTGTCTCATTTTTATGTAACCTGCTCTGCGGAGCGCTGGAGGTTACTAGTATGGAGAGGAGATAGACAGGTAGCATGTCACGTGACATACACTGCCACACCCAGGGTTTTTGCTGCTGTCTAGTACACTAGGTTAGGGGCGAGCGCCACACCTTGTATTTCTGTTTCTGTTAGTTAGTGGAGACTAGATAGGGCGTCTTGGACGCTGAAGATGATTATTTTCTTCTTTATTTCTTAGTTAGGGTTAGAGGTTATTTAACAGCTAGACTTCATTTGGTTTTGTTATTTTCTTTTCTTTGGCGCCGTCCACGTCTATCTTTTCTCTGTTCCATTAACTTTATCCACCTTACAGAAATTCTGTATACATGTCCATTTTTATATTTATGTTAATCTATATTCGTATAGATTAATTCTTTTCACTTTTTGCCACTGACCTTACTTATTGAATAAAGGTTTTGGCTTTTGCACAGTAACTTTGACTGTTGAGTTTTCTTGTACAACCTATGGATCATATCTGTCCCTCTACAATGTCACATTTAAAATGTTGCACTCCCGAACCCCTAGCCTGACTCGGGGGTCGTAACACTCTAGCACGTCTAAAGTGGACGTCGGCCGAGTCTAAAGGTGATGATACACAGGGCAACTTTTTGAGCAATGTTGCTGGGCAATCTTGCCGATCGATCGTTGCTTGGGAACTTTCTCATTAAAAATGGGCAATACATTTCTATCTGGATAATTTAGATCGGTCGTGGGCCCTGTGTCTCATCTGGATGCCCGTTGACACCAACATTGCCCAGCAACATTGCTCAAAAAGTTGCCCTGTGTATCATCACCTTAACCCTATACCCTAGCTTGCTCCCTTAACTAACTTACCTAACTTACTTGCTTCCCCCCATTTTCTTTTAAAACTTTGACAATGTCAATCAAGACATTAAAGCATGGAGGCCTTCAAGTTACGTATTAGGCTATTTAGGCTTCGTTCTCCTTTATATGTTGCCGCTCTTTATGCTTTTGTTGCATTCTATAAACCCTTAATACTAAAATTGCTAGTAAAGCAGATGAACTCTAATAGAGGTAATTTTTAAATAGGTTTTAACAGATTAACAACACCTTTGTGGAATTTGTGACAATATCCCAAAGTAGATAAACCTGTTTTTGAAGAGTGCGTTGGTAATGAGGAAGTGTAGTTAGTTATATTTGGAGAAATGAGATTCCTTCATGCATGTTGTTAATGTTAAAAGTTTAGATTACTTCTAAAGGTATATGCTATGGGTCAGTAAAGTGTATCGTGTTTTATCATAAAGTGAGAGAAGTGATTACACTTCTTTCTTTGTAATGCTTTTATTGGTAAACATTTTGATCAGTGATAATGTTCAAACACTTGAAACAGTAGTTAATCTTAAAAGGCTTTTTTCTCAAGTCATGTATGATCCAGTACAGTGGCCAATGGCAGACACTGGACTTTGCCTCAGTCACTTTGGTCTTATAATCCATGAGTCAACGCAGGTTATACTTGGTGTATGTGTATGGCGGCCTGGCCTTGCAGACCGTGTGTCCTTTTCCTCTTAACCTTCGCCAGACCGAGGGCGCTCTGAGCGTTTTTTTTTTTTTTAAATCGTTCAAAGTTACTATCAGATTCAATGTTAATACCTTGACAAACTATACATCATTAAAAAGATATAAGACTGAAGGTTTAGTATTTGACCACTATTGTATTCTGAGAATCTTATAGTGACAGTTATGTCTTAATTTGTGTCTGGAGTTATGTAATCAAAAAATGAGTCGATACCTTTGATATGAATTATGAGCGTCAGCCGCTTCCATTCAGAAAAAAATTCCAGTGAGATCGTCATGACAGAGCTTGACAAAACAACGTCCATCAGGGCTTTTAGCTCCAAAGTGTACAGATTTGGAGAAATATTGATAGATTCTCATAGGTTTACATCAGATTTATATAGACAGGAATCATATTTATTGAATATCTACCCAAATGCGTCGATTTAATCATTATGAGCGCTGGAGACTCTGATGTACTGTGTTTTCAATACATACTGGCAGCCTGAGGGCGCCCTGTGCACATATGCAGTCCAAATTTGGAACACGAAGAAGAATTATATCATGTGACATTTCAGGAAGTCCATCACGACGTAAACACTAACAGAGATCGCTGTAACATGCAGATAAAGATGTTTTGAAGACAATAAACATGATTGCAATGATATTTGGTTTACCTGTGTTCTTCGAGCCATGTCAGGTATTTTCATAATAATAGATTATATTTATAATGTAATGCTAATCGATATAGACTTTATCATGGTGAAGAATACTATAAAATACTATATTTTCTGTCCTATTTTTTTTTATCTGAAGCCAAATCAGAGCACAGAAGGTTATTTAAAACACTCGACTTGTGCTATAAAGTAAGTTTTAGAGCACAAACATGGTTTTAATCTCATAAATTGTCGTGTATTGATGATGTGCTAAGCTAACATGCTAGCTAGCCCTTGGTGCACCTGCTACCTAGCTGTTATATTTATGAATATTTCTAAATAGGACTGCTTGCTGAAATGTTTCTTTTTTCAAGAAGGTCATTTTATATAGTTTCAAATGTAAGGTGAGAACTTTGAGAACTTTCCCTACAAGAGATTAGGGGTTGAAACAGTGTGAATAGCCAGTCGTTAGTAATTATAATGCAGACAAAAGAAAGCATATTTAGAGCAATAACCAGAGGCTGGAGAGGTGTGAATGTGTGCAGGGGAGACTGACACTGAATGGAGATCGTTTAGACCACAACACAATAGAGAAAATAGACTGAATAGATGCTTAGAAAATGACAATAAACATCAGTTTGCATTTTAGAGTCTAATCAAAATAAAATCGTTTGACATGATCTTGAAAATCATTTAACTAAATAAAGAGTTTTAGACATATCATCTTCAGATTTTAAATATAACATGGTCAGACATGTGGCTTTAGCTGCAGTGCATTTCTAGATTGCTACAGGGCCAACTTCAATTTTATTTTCATGAAAATATTTCATAAAAATAAATTTCTAATAACTTGACAAAACTTTGAAGCTATTTATAACATTTATTTTTCATTATGACAATAATTAATTCTACATTTGCAATAAACTGCCAGGTGTCCGCTTTCAAATGAGATCATACTTGTGCTTTTAGAACAAATGGTTCATGAACTGTATCTGTTTCAGTTTGGGTATGCCATTTCTGGGGATTTTTCAAAATTGGGGGTGAAGCTTAACAGGTTAAAGCAGGTTATACTTGGTGTATGTGTATGGCGGCCTGGCCTTGCAGACCATGTGTCCTTTTAAAGCAGGTTATACTTGGTGTATGTGTATGGTGACATCACTGACCTTGTACACCACACTGTTCTTATAGACCGTGTTACAGAAAAGTCTTTACAAACCACCAGAAAGTCTGAAAAATAGCCATTTTTAATATCTCAGTTGTGCAAAGAAAATCTTTTAATTTTAAGTCGTGTATAGGTTCGCTGATTTTTTTCATGATTTTTGATTTTTGACATGGTTTTTTGTAGCTCTAGCACCACTGGAACCCGGTGTCCCCACAACCCTATACCCAGTCTGATATGTGCAAAATTTCAAAAATTGTCCCTCTAGCCTGACAAACTGGGTGTGTGTGTGTGTGTGTGTGTGTGTGTGTGTGTGTGTGTGTGTGGTGTGTGTGTGTGTGTGTGTGTGTGTGTGTGTGTGTGTGTGTCAGTTACACTTAACGCAGCAGTAACGCAGTATTTTTTGTCATTGCATGCATGTAAAACTGTTGTTGGGGACTCCCAGAACAATAACATTTTAAATGCCATAATAGGTGCCCTTTAAAAAAGTACAATTGGAATCTTGATGTCTCTTGAGCTGCGATTGCTTTTTGTTTGATTAATGATTTTGCCACATCAGCCCTTACATGACAACAAGATGCGTTTAGCAATTTGGCCATAGTTTAAATTCACCTAAATAGTGTTTTAGACGGCTAGCTGAAGTCTCGCGCTGAAGTCCCGTGGGAACTCAGTTGTAAACAGCAGCGTGCAGGAGGAGCGTAGTGTGTGAAGAGTGAAGATCGCAGTTGCTCACAAGTAAAGAAGAAATGGTTCGCGTTTGTGCTGTTCCGAATTGTGGCAACAGAATGCGAAAATACAAGAACTTACATTTTCATCGTCTTCCTTTCCATGACCTCGATATTCTGCAGTTGTGGCTAGTTGTACTTCCACTTGATGTGCAAACTCCCATACAAGTAGCCTACTACGCGCTAAAGATTACTGCATTTGCAGCGAACACTTTGACAAGGAATTAGGGTTGCCAACTTTTCAAAATTTTGAAAAAAAACCCCCCTGAAATTCATACATTATAGCATATTATAATAAGTGTTGGGAGTAACGCGTTACAAAAGTAATGCATTACAGTAACATATTACTTTTGGCTGTAACACAGTAGTGTAAGGCATTACTAATCAATTTTCAGTAATATTTTACTCGGTACATATTCAGTAAGGCTTGCGTTACAACAGACTTTTAGTTTTAATTGTAAAAAAAAAACAGCAAGACCGCGAGACATTAACAAATGAAAAATGCAAGTAGGCTAAATTACCTGTTTGTGGTCAGTCAATAGCCGCGTGTGGTGTCCAAGTCTGTTAATAAAAACTATATGGCAGCGTCTGATATATTTGTATAGCGATTTATTTTTTACTGGAGTGCCAGTGCCGTGAGGTATGATTTCGGCCTCTGTGGTCGCCAGGGCCGGACTGGGACACAATTTAAGGCCGGGAAATCCTACACCCATCCAGGCCATCCTACAAAAACAATTGAAACACGGACAACCCTTTTTTTCATTTGATGAAAAAAAGAGGAAATTTGTATTACCTTATTAAATGTATGCATCATATTTCATGTCAAATTCTTACATTTGATCAAAAAATTCAGTTATAATAATAAGACACTAGGGCTGTTTCCCATCAAATTAAATAATGTGCACTGCAATTACAACTGCAATAAATAATGTTTTGAGATTGATGTTTTAAATAAATGTTTGAATATACAAATTTAAAAAATGCGATACTTAAACATTAAACTAAACCGAGTCATTCATACAAAAGATACGTTCAAAACTCTGAATCATTCAGTAACAGAACACCGCATTGTAGCTTTCCTTTGGAATTATTTTAGTCAGTGAAATAGAATATGGTTTGTGTCTAAAATGTAAGTAACTTAATAATAAATATTAATTACGCTACTTGTTTATAGAACAATAAATTCTATGTAACATTTTCAATTGTGATAATATTCAGCCCCCCTTAGTTGGTTTATGTTAAACTAAATCATATGTTATAATAAAACATAAAAATAAAAAATAGAATTTTTACCTCAGTACATTTCTTTTTTGAGTTTTCTGTGTGCTGTTTCACTCATTTGTTTTGATTTCTCCACGAATGTAACGTTAGACGGGCGCTTACATTTGCTACCAGTTCAATACTAAGTTAACGAAGAAAAAAGTACAGTAGGCCTATTTACAGATGAAACTGACCTGCACTTGAAGCCCTGAACAGGCCAGTAATTTTGCAACATTTTGCTGCTTCTTCTTGGAGTGCTTTATTTCTCTTTGTCCTTTCCCTCTCTGCTCCACCTGGCCGTTTTCTCTCCATCATCGGGTGCTGCTCGCATTTTCTGTTTAACCGTTTGGCTGAGGCGTAAATTCGAATCGTAGCCTTGCCAGTCAAGACTTAACAGATTCATGATTTTATTTTTTATTATTATTAATATTAATAATCATTTTATTGAATGACAAATTCGAAAATGATCACTGGTAAAGGTAGTAATATAAAATAATAATAAAAAAAATAAAATAAAAAAACGCTGGCTGGCAGCAGGCCAAAATAGCCGCCAGGCCACCGGGAATTGTCCCGGTGCTCCCGATGGCCAGTCCGGGCCTGGTGCTCGCGCTGGCCAGTGGAGAAGCGACTAATGGTGAAGATGGCATGAAGAAGACTGTACATTCGCGAGATGGACGTATGCACATTAGGCTATTCGATTCATGTTTTCATCACGCAATCATGTTTTTGATGCGGTGGTGACGCGTTCATGTAAGGGCGGCGGCGCTGCCGATAAAGCACCTAAAAGCTGTCACAAAGAACCGGCAAAAGCAATGATTATGAATATGTCAAATATAGCAAGGAGACATTTTAATTGTTTATTAATAAAGTCAAGATGAAGTTGACGATGCTGACTCGCGATCTTCGCGGTAGGATGAAACATTGATTAAAATTAAGATACAATTAATACAAAACGAAATTCACTTTTAGGAAAGGCTTTGTGTCTTCTGTGTAAGGTCACTGTGAAAGTTTTAAAGCATCTTTTAGTGCCGCTTCAGAGCGGTCGCGTCCGTAACGGAGAACTGTCACGTCTGTAACATTGTTTTTTCCTCATAAATGCGAACACGAAAAATAAAATAAAATGAATATTTTTTGTTCTGTGGAGAGCCAACCCTTCTTCATCCGATTTGCGCAGTGTAATTCACAAAATTACAACAACAAAAATCGTTGCCTCCTAAAAGTTAAAGATTTTTTTTGTCACGCATGACTGTCTATTTCCCTAATATTAAATATAAAACGCATGTGTAGTTAGGGTTGTGCCGATGGATCGTGATGGCTGACCAACATCACGATGTAGAGCCACCATCGTGATGCCTCGCCCCCTTTTGCGAGTCTTGCGTGTGTGGCTTACTAATCCTAGTCTCTTCAATAGTTAAACTAAAAACTTTGCAGGGATTGCTCTGTAAATTAAATTGAGAATATAACTAATGCATATATATGCTATTTTAAATACTGTAGTATATGCCAGAGACGTGACGTGTTAGTCTGTGAAAATACAGTGTCAGGCAGGCTACACAAATATTGATCTTGACATTGTTAGCTTCTTGTCTTTTTTTACATGTCTTACACTGTATTTAGATAAAAATATTTTATGTTGTAGGCTACAAGAAAATAGCCCTTATTAATGAATTATTAGTAGTTGTAGTGTCTCAGAAAATCTTGCTCATTGTCGCATTAGCTCTTGTATACACTGAATCGGCAGTTTAAAATAAACCCAGACTTCAGCGAACATCAAATAACTTTTGTCTGGTTAATACTTTTATAGAAAAATTTCCTTGACCATAATGTCAAATCAAAGGAAAGAAACAAGGTGAATATGAATAACACACATTTATTAAAGCATAGAAGAAGAACAAATAAAGAACAATAAAACGGGAACAACACTCAGACCGAAACTCGGCATTAAATATTGTAAAGTGGTCATATGAACTACACAAATGAACGTTTAAAAAATAATATGCAAAATCGAATAGCTCGGCAATGGATTGCGAAAAATGCGTAAAGTCTGTCTAATATCTTTCACCATAGACCATGTTTAAATTTCTCTGTTTCTGGCCAGAAATACCAACATATTCACTTTATCTGGTTTTAATAAGCTGCGGATTGGAGTGACTACACTACCCGCTGTGCTGAAGACCCGCTCTGATGGAATACTGGTAGCACATATGCACAGATATTTCCGTGCTAATCTTGCCATGAACGGAAACCTTTTGTCGTTCGTTTTTCACCAAGTCAGCGGGTCCTCTTCCCCATTAATGGCCATTTACTGCAGGTACATGGACATTTCTGCCTCGACCTTTTGCTCATCCGTGAGCGTGGCTGTGGCTGCTCTCTTCGCAAGAAGGCTGCCCAAAGACGACTTTTTTTTTCTTAGGCGCGGTCGCGGCGCCGGCATCTCCCTGTTCTCCAGCATCATGTGAGGGACCTGGTGTTGGACTTGGAAGCGACAGAGCAATCTCTCTCACAATCTCTTCCATCATTTGCGATTTTGTGGAATGAAGTTCGGGAGGTTTCATATGTTCCCCTCGGTACCTGGGGTCAAGCAGTGTTGCTTTACGCATCATCCTCTGGATGGTGTCATCACCATATCTGCCTTTCATCTGCTCCAGGATGACACGCTTCAGGTCGGCTGTCAGTTTGGAATCATTATCTGACTCCTCCAGCACACCTTCTAAATGGGCCAACATCGGCAGCAGTGAGGACACCGTTACGTAATTTTCTCCAGAGAGAATGTCTGTGAAGTCCGCTACTGGCTTCAGCGCGTTGTTGACCGATTCCAGAACACTTATGTCTTGCCATGTCAGCTGGGGGAGTGGGCGGCGGCTTTTGTCTAGAGCAAACACACGTTTGATGGCTTGCTCCTGCTCCAGCATTCTCTCCACCATTTGCTGTTTTTTAGCCCCATCGTGTTGCACAGTCCTGTCAGTAAAGACACAGTAAACAATAAAATACATATTAAATAATTAAAATAATAATTTGTTCGTTGTTAGATAAGGGTTCTAAAATTACCGTGATAAATGAGTGCTCAGGGAGTTTCATTTCCACTTGTGCTTTCTGCAGCTCACGGCGCCTTAGCCAGCTGTGTGAAAACGCAGTGTTGACTGCCCGGCAAACCCCGAAAGCTCGGTCTGTGCTGGCCCTCTGTTGCGCAAGCGAGTTGTTTATGGCCAGGTTCAAGTTGTGCCCAAAACAACTTAACCATGGCCATTTCAACTGCCGGATGGCTGCAACAATATTCGCCCCATTGTCGGTAGTTATACAGGCAATTTGTTTCTCCTGTAGTTTCCAGTCATTAATTGCCTCGCTCAGTGCTTCTTCTAAATTATCCGCAGTATGGCTTTCGGGCATGAAGCTAGTTTGTAAGCATTTGGACTGCAGTGTCCACTCTTTATTCACATAATGCACTGTCACTGACATGTAGGGCATCATATAGACCCCTTATCAGCCGACGTCACAGTTACGTCACGGCGCTAGCTGGAGGCAAAACAAACGGAAAACTGCAGGCGGCTAATACAAACCAGCACAGATTCAACTACATAATAAGGAGCTTAAATTATTATTATTATTATTAAATGTCATCTTGATGTGTTGTTGGGTGCAAGAATCAATGAAAAATGAGTATGCTGTACCTGGAATTTTTATTTCTAGAAAATATTCACATCATTAACATTGCACGTAATGTCACTCTTTACATTGTCGTCTTTTCGGCGCTGGCTCGGCAGAACTGCTGATCGTACCACACAAGTCTTGTACATGACCATTCAGCACATAGTTATAGGCATCTAAAGATTTATATGCCCTCAGTTTCTCTTTACGCTCGGTTTCTCTATCAGGTAGGTGTAGAAGTCAGGCCACTCAACCGAGGTAGCGTTAATCCTGTCAGATCGTCCATTGAGTGAGCGTGTACGGGTCAGCCGTAAAACGTTTTTTATGTCTGGTTCCGTCCGTTAAAATTAACTTTTGCAAATAAAAATCGCGGCCCTGGACACTGAGTGACCTTGCACATTAAGATAAAATCGGATTTTCTCCAGTCATTGTTAAAAAACAAGCTAACAAAACTTGCAAAATAACGTTAGGGAAGCGGCCAGAGGGATCGTTCTGCAACCACCTAAGCTCCGCCCACAGAAAAACGTCACCATGTTTACCAACTGATAAGGGGTCTATTGCAGCTGGACCACATGTCCGTTGTCAGAGCCAAATATTCTACATCAGCTAGCTCTTTCATGATGTTACTTCTGACCTCGTTGAAAAGGTTTGGAATAGCCGTCTTGGAGAAATATTTCCGACCTGGCAGCTCGTATTGTTTATCAAAGGTATGCAGCATGCCCTTGAACGATGACTTCTCCACTGTATTGAATGACACCATTTCTTTGGCCAGGAAGCGAGCTACCCCATCTGTCAACTGCCTCCACCTGTCACTGTCGGTTTTATATTTAGTGCTTTTTGCAAAAGCCCCAGTTATCGTCTGCTGACCCTGGCTAGCTATTTTGCTAGGCCCAGCACGTGCAGGCAAGGTGGCATATTCTGCTGGATGGCGCACACGCAAGTGTTCATGCAGATTGGTCGTCTGCCCGTCTTTTGCGTGGATCACACATGAGCAGATCTTGCACAAAACTTCGGACGGGTCCCTTGGCTGTCCACTCTCATCAGGTCTAAATCCAAAAAATTCCCATATAGGCAAAGTAGTACCCTTTTTAGCAAGTCACCAACGCCATTGTATCAACTCTTCTTACGTGGAAGGAAGCTACTTTTTTTTTCCTTGCGTGCAATATATTAAAAACCCCGGATGAGTACTAATTAGTTGGGGTAGTAAAATAACGAAATTGTAGATTTCAGTAGAAAAAAAATATTTATGTAAAGAGATATATTAAAATTAAAAGTGCTTAAAAGTGCACAACTCTTCTTAAGTGGAAGAAATATTTTTTTTCCCTTACGTGCAACCTATTGGAAAGCGCGGATGAGTCATTAGTTGGGATAGTAAAATAACGAAATTATAGTTATAGTATGTAAAGAGATATATTAAAATAAAAAGTACACAACTCTTCTTAAGTGAAAGCTAAAAAAAATATTAAATGTGTCGTGCAACCTACTGATAAAGCGCCGACGAGTAATTCGTTGGGTTAGTGAAATAACGAAATTATATTTTTTCAGTAAAAAATAGTATTTAAAGAAAGTAAAGAGATATAGTTAAATATTCGCGAGATAAATATCGACACCTGCTGTTTCTAAATTCCTGTTCTGAGTTCCTGTTCTTGTTTTCCCTGGATTACCTGTTTGTTTTTTTATTATTAAAAGTGCTTGCATTTGGATTCACTCTCCGCTTCATTCCTGCCTGCAGCGTAACATGTAGACTGATATTTTTCTAATGTCTGGACTCCTTTCAGGGAGGAGCCTATGGATAAACAGACGTTTCAATATTTTGGTATTAATGCATTTTCTGAGAATTTATTTTTCCAAGTTTTGACTGCAAATGTCATGTCCATAACTCTAGAATTCCCAAATTTTAAATAATTTATCCTCAACTAGTTTTGTGGTGTAGGTCTACGTATTTTATAATGTTAAGTTAACTTCAAACAATACTAATAGTAATTTAAAGATGTGGTAGCATTGGATCTGGACGGTATGGATAACGCTTGGAGTTGGAAGGGTGTGTCGCGATTCTGCAGGTTCGTGGATCTGAGTGTCGCGATTTCGATTTCATATCGCATATCGTTAAAGCCCTAGTCATTTTAGAATGTTAAGTTCTACTTCTGTTACTCAAGTAACTCAAAAGTAATACAGGAGTAATGTAACACTACAATTCTGAGACAATAATATTGTAAGGAATTACTTTTAAATAACAGTAACAACTAATATATAATGTATTACAGTTTGGAAGTAACTTGCACAACACTGATTATAATGCAACTTATTAGGCCTATATATTTATAGAATAGAAAAGTATGCCTAATCAACAAGACTGAACCACATATATATTAAGGCTGACAATGAACCATGGATTTGTTTAGTTTATAATATGTTTTATTTTTAACTTAAACAAATACAACATATAACATTCAAAACTCATCGGCTTCACTGCATTTGAAGAAAAATAAACACAGCAGTTTTCTGTAACCTTGTGTGAACTTATTCAATAGAATTAGACTTCTAGAATCTTCTTTCCAGTGCAAAAAATAATATTTTTAATTTAGTAGTTTTTCTTATCATAGCCTTCAAATGTCTTCGGAAACTCCTTTTCCTCAATTTACTGAAGCCTATATGTAAAACGCATTTGTAGCTGCACAGCCGTGTATATCTTTGCTGCACATTGAGCGTCTGGCTCGCTCATAGGCTGCGCTATGGCAACTGCACATCCAATGATGCGGGCGCCTCTGACGTGCGACCAATGAGCCAACTCCACGTCATTACACGTCAGAGCCCGCCAAGGGGGCGCCAAGTCCCCGAATTTGCCATTATAGCAGGTCTTTGTTCATTCATAGTCTGTCTGACATATATATATTAGAAGCGATGTGTGTCATGGATTTGCACTGAATTGATTCTCAAAAATATGGAACAAAGTGCGTTCCGTATCAGTTCAATATGGAACAAGACTTTTATGTGTCAAATATGGGACGATCCGTATTATACGGAACGGTTGGCAACTCTACAAGGAATACTGTACTACACAGACACAACACAGCGGGCCGGTTGAAAAAAAAGCCATTACGTGGACGAAGACGGGTGCAACCACTGTGGAGGCAATGGAAACTTTATTTATCCTTCCATTTGGGCACACACAGCTTGAGGAGAGATGCCGATCCACTACGCTCCTCCTACCTGCACACTGCTGTTTACCTTTTTCCGGCTATAACTGAGTTCCCACAGACTTCAGCGCGAGACTTCAGCTAGCCGTCTAAAACAATATTTAGGTGAATTTAAACAATGGCTAAGTTGCTAAACGCATCTTGTTGTCATGTAAGGGCCCTGTTCATGTTGGACAGACATTTTACTTGGATTTTGTGACTGTTAAGAGACACAAAGACACTCTTTTTGTAAATGCCCCCATAACTGCTGTTTCAGCTGAGTGGGAGCTCTGGGCATTTGCTGTAACAGCTCCGTGTTGCAAGCACCGATCAGGTTCTGTTTTTTGTCTATAGACAGTACTCACAAAGCTGTAACGATCAATTATTAACTTAAAAATTGCCCAGAGTTCTCCTTTAATCTTAACCAGAATAGGCCATAACTCCTGTTTAGAGCTGCCTGAGAGGGGTATACCATCAATGTTGATGCGCAGTGTTATAGTGTCTACTGAGGAATGTGCTTCCTGTGACAGCGCTGAAATTATTACGTTAGACACTCCAATATGGCAGTAGCATCCAGTTCCAATGTCTTTGATTTCGTAGGTTGTTGAGGTTGACAAAAGAGTTCTTGGATCTTTTGGTAACTCCAAGCCACACTGCACTAATAAGTGCAACAACTCTGACAGGGCACTATGTGAAATATTGTGATTTACTGACCAGTCTCTCAATTTCCTTCTAATGTCACTAAAGCTACAAGGGTCTGATTTGTCAACTGTCCTTTCCGAATCAGTCTGATCATTTGTGGCTTCAAAACTGTGTTTGGAAACAACTTCAGAATGTGATTCTTCATCACTTTGAGACCACAACTCTTCACTATGATGTCCACAGATCTGCTTGTCATTTGAATTGTTACTTCCATGAGACTCCAACTCTTCCTCTGATGCAATGAAATCCATATTTGTTGGCACAATGTCCTCGTCATTATGGCAGCCTTCCAAAAAATCCAAGTGCTCCTGTACTTTCATTTTTGGGGGGTGCTAGCGTAACCGTAAGATCCAGAAATAGCATGGGTCGCGCAGAATAATATAAATTAATAAATATAACAAAGAATAAACCAGCACACCCAACAGACAGCGCTTGAAGTATTTATTTTTGGATTTCCTCATCGTGAGGCGGTGGCGGCAAAAAATAACGCAGTGGCGGCCACCACCGAAATCTCTATGGAGGTAAAACCCTGCATATGTAAGAAATTGACAAAAATGGCCAAAATGGGTTCAATAAAATATCCACCCAAATTCTGAATACTTTAGAGCCCTCCTCTCCCTGATTGGGAACTTTTATCAAATATCAAATGTAAACAATTTCAGTTGTGGGCTGCACCTCTGCTTTTGAAATGAGAATATCCTGAATAAACTACTGTGATATAGGTCAGTGATATAAGCATTTGAAATTAACATCATTTGTCAATGTCTTGTAACATTTTAGGAGCATTTAAAGGAAACGTTGAGGTCAATGTATGGAAACTTACGCCATATTTATGAACAACAGGGTACACCTCCTCCTGTCGCTCTCCTGGCTGGCAAGACCTTGATGAAATTAGAAGAAAATTAAGCAAATCAGTGTTCAAAAAGGAGCTTTCAATCAATAAAAGTAACAAATGAACATAAAATAACCAGCTTACATGACACTAAGTGTGTGTGCGCGTGTGTCTGTGTGCGTGTATGCGCGCAGAGCACACCGGGGCATTAGTGTGTGTAAGCGTCCACGATAAGCAAGGCTCACGTGTCACTCAGCAATATGCGTAGTTGTTCCAAGGTCATTGCCAGAGCACGGATGACGATGTGTGAGGAGGGAGAGAAAATGAGTTGGGCAGCCCAAAGAACTGTCTGTCAAAGTTTGCTAACAATTTCGTAGTTGCAAAACCACTGGTGAAAGTCTGATGTGGCAGGCTAAAGAATATCCCGACCCGTGCACATGAAGGGGGATGTAGACCGTTCGTGTATGCGCACTTGCCCACATAGCAAAAATTTTCTGGCCCAGCTCCAGCCCACACAATCACTTTTCTCTCGGCCCAAGTACCGCAAAGAATGACGGCACTGAAGTGGCCCAGAACTGGATTAAAGACTAGGGCCACACATGGGCCATAACTGGCCCGAATCTCAGCCAGTTAATCACCCTTAACTGGCCCTGAACTGGGCCGAAACAGGTTTTATATTGGTACTAATTCTCAGCCATAAGTCAACCATATCGACACCACCCTTTAACCAGAAACCCCAAAACTGAGCCATAACCCAGCCTAATCTTACCCAAACCATGTGAACCCAATCCTCGGCCCAAGTACCGCAAAGAATGACGGCACTGAAGTGGCCCAGAACTGGATTAAAGACAAGGGCCACACATGTGCCATAACTGGCCCGAATCTCAGCCAGTTAATCACCCTTAACTGGCCCTGAACTGGGCCGAAACAGGTTTTATTATTAGTACCAATTCTCAGCCATAAGTTAACCATATCGACACCACCCTTTAGCCAGAAACCCCCAAACTGAGCCATAACCCAGCCTAATCTTACCCAAACCATGTGAACAAATAAGTCACAGAAATATTATATATTTTATTCAATTTAGATGTTGTTTAACAATAATACCAAAAAATAAATATTACACCTAGAACTGTGTAAACGTGTGAAGGCTATTTTTATTTTGAACATTTAAACAAGTGTAACGTCTTATTACAACCTGTAAAAGTGCATATTTCTAAATGTTCAAGCTTGCATACTTTAGTAATGCACAAGCCAAAAAAGAAATGAAAGGAAAGCTAGAGTTGTGCAACTATGTGAACGTTATCTGCGCTAACTAAATGAATCTTAAGGAATCTAGTACAGAAATTTGAACATTATAAACTAATTTACTCTAAACACAGAGCAAATTAAAACAATTAGCACTTTAGACTACACATCAGAATGTGTGTGTGTGGGAGAAAGTGAAGTGGCCTCTTTTCTCCTTAAGCGCTCTCTCCTTCCTCCATCTCGATCATGAGCAAGCTGAAGCCATCTTTGAACTGTTGATTCTACTTCCTGCTCAGTGGCATGCTGTGTGAGGCGATTTTTTCTCAAAGCAGCTAAAAAACAAAATACTAAATTAATAATACAAAATTAACATACATATAGAAACATTCATCCACCTACTGTACATAAATGTAGGTAACAAATAAAAAAAGGTTGCTTTGGTTACATTTTATACAGAAGATGATTGCTTATGTGGGACTTTTGATTGACTGGCTTGTCAGACTTTGACAACAGTATTTTGACAAACAAGACCATTTTAGCAAACAAAAACCTTAAAAAATATTTATATATGGAAACTGTGGTGTAAAAAGTAACCAATGAACGGTTGAAGTACTGATAATGTAACTCATTCAAAGCATAACATCTTATTTTTACCTAAAAAAAAACCAAACATTTAACCTGTTAAGCTTCACCCCCAATTTTGAAAAATCCCCAGAAATGGCATACCCAAACTGAAACAGATACAGTTCATGAACCATTTGTTCTAAAAGCACAAGTATGATCTCATTTGAAAGCTGACACCTGGCAGTTTATTGCAAATGTAGAATTAATTATTGTCATAATGAAAAATAAATGTTATAAATAGCTTCAAAGTTTTGTCAAGTTATTAGAAATTTATTTTTATGAAATATTTTCATGAAAATAAAATTCAAGTTGGCCCTGTAGCAATCTAGAAATGCACTGCAGCTAAAGCCACATGTCTGACCATGTTATATTTCAAATCTGAAGATGATATGTCTAAAACTCTTTATTTAGTTAAATGTTTTTCAAGATCATGTCAAACGACTTTATTTTGATTAGACTCTTAAAAGCAAACTGATGTTTATTGTCATTTTCTAAGCATCTATTCAGTCTATTTTCTCTATTGTGTTGTGGTCTAAACGATCTCCATTCAGTGTCAGTCTCCCCTGCACACATTCACACCTCTCCAGCCTCTGGTTATTGCTCTAAATATGCTTTCTTTTGTCTGCATTATAATTACTAACGACTGGCTATTCACACTGTTTCAACCCCTAATCTCTTTAAGGGAAAGTTCTCAAAGTTCTCACCTTACATTTGAAACTATATAAAATGACCTTCTTGAAAAAAGAAACATTTCAGCAAGCAGTCCTATTTAGAAATATTCATAAATATAACAGCTAGGTAGCAGGTGCACCAAGGGCTAGCTAGCATGTTAGCTTAGCACACCATCAATACACGACAATTTATGAGATTAAAACCATGTTTGTGCTCTAAAACTTACTTTATAGCACAAGTCGAGTGTTTTAAATAACCTTCTGTGCTCTGATTTGGCTTCAGATAAAAAAAATCGGACAGAAAATATAGTATTTTATAGTATTCTTCACGATGATAAAGTCTATATCGATTAGCATTACATTATAAATATAATCTATTATTATGAAAATACCTGACATGGCTCGAAGAACACAGGTAAACCAAATATCATTGCAATCATGTTTATTGTCTTCAAAACATCTTTATCTGCGTGTTACAGCGATCTCTGTTAGTGTTTACGTCGTGATGGACTTCCTGAAATGTCACATGATATGATTCTTCTTCGTGTTCCAAATTTGGACTGCATATGTGCACAGGGCGCCCTCAGGCTGCCTGTATGTATTGAAAACACAGTACATCAGAGTCTCCAGCGCTAATAATGATTAAATCGACGCATTTGGGTAGATATTCAATAAATATGATTCCTGTCTATATAAATCTGATGTAAACCTATGAGAATCTATCAATATTTCTCCAAATCTGTACACTTTTGAGCTAAAAGCCCTGATGGACGTTGTTTTGTCAAGCTCTGTCGTGACGATCTCACAGGAGTTTTTTTCTGAATGGAAGCGGCTGACGCTCATAATTCATATCAAAGGTATCGACTCATTTTTTGATTACATAACTCCAGACACAAATTAAGACATAACTGTCACTATAAGATTCTCAGACTGGGTTAGGGTTAATTAACAAATCTTTTTTCGAGTCATGACTCGAAGGGTCCTAGATAAGACCCTTATTCATCGTCTGGTGTCGTTTAAAGCCCTTTGAAGCTGCACTGAAACTGTCATTTGGACCTTGAACCGTTTGGTTCCCAATGAAGTCCATTATATGGAGAAAATCCTGGAATGTTTTCATCAAAAACCTTCATTTCTTTTCGACTGAAGAAAGAAAGACGTGGACATCTTGGATGACATGGGGGTGAGTAAATTATCAGCAAAAGTTTTTTTAAAAGTGAACTAATCCTTTAATACTCTTAAACAGTTGTTTACTTATTGCATTGGTCAATTTAAACTAACATGACCTCCTACAAATATCAAATTCATGTATTAGTAGCATTATTTATTTGCAATTGTATGCACAAATAAACATGTAAAAAGTATATTATGATAGAGTTATGATAACAGTTGTAAAAAAATGAAGTACTAGGCATACAAAAAAAATGTTTTAGACTGTACAATTTGAAAAAATGAATTAGACAACAGACTTACCAAGAACAATGTTTCATAACTGCAAGCTTTTAAAGCTGATCTTCCCATTAACACCACGCATATTTATATTCTTGGCCAGGGAGTTTGTGATTGTTGCAGTCATAATTCTCCAAACTCCATCTCTGGTATCTGTCCCACCTTTCATTGCCAACAGGCTAATCTGTGAATTAACATTTTATTTGATTAATTATTCAAATAAAATGGCAATTATCAACTAAAGGGATAGTTCAACCAAAAATGTAAATTCTGCCATCATTTCCTCACCTCCACTTGTTCCATGCCTGTATGAGTTTCTTTCTTCTTGATGTTAGTTCACCTCATCAAAATGAAAATTTCCTCTCACCCCAATGCCATCCAAGATATCCATGACTTTCTTTCCTCAGTGAAAGAGAAAGTACGTTTTTGTAGGAAAACATTTTGGGATTTTTTCCCCCAGACTGGACTTCAATGGTTACCATAATTTTGCGGTAAGAAAGAATCAATGCAGTTTCAAAGGTCTTTGAAGAGCTTCAACGGGCTGGTGAACGATCCCATCTGAGGGTTAGGGGCTTATCTTCTGAAACGATCGGCCATTAAAAAAAAAAAAAAAATTATACACTTTATAAGCACAATTATTCATCTTGAGTTGGCATACCAAGCACCAGGAACTACATCATCACTGAAAGGTCACGCTCGAAGTCCCAGCGGAAGTGCCCAGATGGAAGTACCGTTTGTAAACAGTGGGGCGTCGAGCGTGACCTTTAAGTGATGAGGTCGTTCCTGGTGCTTGGTAAAATGGCTATAGACGAATAATTGCGCTTATAAAGTATATATATATATATATATATATATATATATATATATATATATTGTTTCAAATGACCGATGGTTTCGGTAGATAAGCCCCTAATCCTCAGATGGGATTGTTCACTAGCCCATTGAAACTAGTCAAAGACCTTTGAAACTGCATTGATTCTGACGCAAAATGATGGTAACTATTGAGGTCCAGTATGTGGAGAAAAATCTAGAAAAGTTTTCCAACAAAAAACCTAATTTCTCTTCCACTGAGGAAAGAAATACATGGATATCTTGGATGGCATTGGGGTTACTAAATTATTAGGAAATTTTCAATTTGAGGTGAACTAATCCTTTAACCAGACAGTAGATGGTAACCACTGGCTTTTTTTAAGTTGTAAATTTTCACTTTTGTTTGAACTTCCTTTAAAAAACAACAACAGAAAACAAATAAAATATATATATATATATATATATATATATATATATATATATATATATATATATATATATATATATATATATATATTAGTAAGCAAAACATATATATCTTGAATATAACTGGCTTACCAATTGCTTTGGAAAGTCAGGAGATTTTCTCAATCTCTCCTCCAAGTTTTGCAGAGACTGAAGATCAGCTACTGGCAGTAGGTTTGACCCCCTAAGTCCATATACACAATATGTAAAAGTGGTACATGATAGTACACATTTCAAAATAAACAAATACTTACAAGTATCAAGAACAGCTTGATGTCTTAATAGTCCTTGTGGCTGGTGGTAAACATTCTCTCTCTGACGCCGATCAGGGGAAGTGCAGCTTCTTTGCAGTGGGTCAGGGGGAAAGATACTTCTCTGAAAATGGTCAGGGAGAGTAAAATCTCTCTCAAACAAGTCAGGAGAAATACAGCTTCTCTGAAGCAGGTCAGGGGAAGTGTTGCTTTGAAACGGGTCAGCATTTGCATGGTTTCTTTGAAGTGGGTCAGGGGAAGTGTGGACTTTCTGAAACGGCTCAGCAGTTGAGTGGCTTCTCAGAAGCGGATCAGGGGAAACGCGGCCTCTTTGAAATGAGTCTGAAGTTTTGTGGCCTCTTCGAAGTGGATCAGAGGAAGTCTGGACCTTCTGAAACGGCTCAGCAGTTGCACTATTTCTCTGTCGTGAATCAGGGGAAGCGTGGCATCTCTGAAGCAGGTCAGGTGGAGTGCAATCAGTGCAATCACAGACAAGTTGGGAGAAGTACAGCTTGTGTGGAATCTCTGAAGCTGGTTAGGAGCAGTGCGGCTCCTCTCAAGTGGATCAGCAGTTGCGTGGTTTCTTCGAGACTGGTCAGAATGTGCGTGGGTCCTCTTAGGTACATTAGAAGTATGATGACTTTGGGAATTAGGAGGGATATTTGGTAAACTATGTAGGGGTTTGAAGAAAGTTAGAACAGAGCATTTTAGGCATTTTCACAAGTTAAATTAATCTATTACCTTACTCAAAATAACAACTTATACTGCTTACAATTTTGTTGGCTTAGATTTGGCCAACACAGACTTCTTGGTAGAACCAGTCTTCTGCATCCTTTGGGAGTCAGAAAAAACTGAGTGAAAGATCTTCGGAGCTCTAGGCAGTTCTTCTTTTCTGTTCAGAGAAAGAGAAATAAGCTATATGTTCTGTAAGAAATAAGTAAACCAAAAGAATAAAATTTATGGAAACTTACCTTTTCTTTGGATTATCTTTTGACTGATCAACACTGATTTCTTCATCCTCATCTTCTCCAGGAAAAAGTAGGTTCTTTGGCCTAAAGAATCACTTTGTTACTTAAATATCTGACACATTTTACAAAACACTGACTAAATATAATCATAAATTACAAATAAAGACAACTTACATTCTTCTTCGTTTGGGTTTAATTGGGGAATCCTCCCCATCTGTTGCAAGGTCTGTGTGTTCGACAGCTTCAGGTAGTTTTAATCTTGCCTCACTGTAACTGGCTACAAAAGATTACAATAATTATATATATATATATATGTGGCCAACGTATCCGAAACATCTCAACACACAATCTATAAAGTAATACTTACTCGATGTAAATATAATTCTGACCCTGTGTGGAGTCCATCCTTCCCCAGGTTGCTCCTTATTTTTTGTGGCTTTTACAACATCCACTTTATTTGGTGGCCACATACATTCATTTTCTTTGACCCAATTGGAAGGCACCACTTCTACTTCATTCGTTTTTTCAAAAATCACAATGTAATACATTATCTAAACAAAATAAAATTGAAATTTAGTCATTTGTATGCCTTTTCCAAATAATCTGTAGGAACACTTTTGAGTGGATAATGTGAGAAGAGAGACTATATTTTTGCGAACTGTAATTGCACACAACATTTACTGCAGATACAAAGAAAGCAACAAAATATAAACTGCAGATTTACTGGACCCTTACATTTTTTTTTTTAGTATAATGTAAATCAATAGCTGCCGTGTGGTTTGTTTAAATGCAGCAAAGGTATAAAACAAACTTGTCATGAAATGGCAGTCTGACATATTTTTGCACACGCTCCACTCTCTGAAAATGTTTCACTGTCAAAGACAAATTAGAAACCATGAAGATGTCCAACTCCGTAGAGTCAAAAGGTTATTCAAAGAATGATTCCTAGAATCTATAGTCCCTACCGACAAAATATTCCACTCCCCTATCAACAATAATATTTTCAACCAACACAAACTTGTTCTTTATTTTGATGCAGGAATCTCTATTTGTAGTTTTGATAACTGCAACATCCATGGACAACACTTTAAACTGTTTTGCTTCTCCCGTGAAAAATTGTGGTACTGGCCCTTCAGTATGTTCCGATTTATAATCGTTGGATGTCTGTGCATTAAGATTACAGTTGGATCTGGCTTCATCAATTTCAGACAACCTGCGGATCACTTGTGTCAAAGGATTTCGTGGGCCTCTAACCATTTTTTTAAGATGACCCAAGTTGTTCTCATATGGAAAAGATGAAAATAAATCCAAATTACCATGGATTTTTACATCTTCACAAAGATGGACCAAACCATGAACATTGTAAACTAAAAATTCTTGTCCATAAAGCTTACCAAAATGTTCAACAAAAGATACCAAAAGAGAATTGGCCAGATTGTTCATCTTCAAGCAATATTCTGAACTCAGTAATATGTGTACGCCAATTGACAAAAGCATGAAATTGTCATATATTTGAGACTTTAACACATCCTTCAGTACAACAGGTCCAGTGTACACAGCAGGAACTGACGAAATTCTGAGGCCTTCCACATTGGTGTCTATACGGACACCAATTTGGTGACTGTAAGAAATGTAATTTCTGTATCTCAGTTATGTCCATAAAAGGTCAGAGCTGTGTCCAGAAGTGAAACTGCTTTGCCTGCACATTCCTATGTATGTATGTGAGTTAAACATCTGTTTTACATTAGGACCCTTAGACTCAGAGAGAAGGGGGAGCGTTGGTGTGAGTTCTATATAAGGTGTATGGCTGAAGCCTCTCTGGATCCCCAGGATTCAGAGGAGTTCTGATCGGATAATTACCAAATATGGACTTATTTTTCAATGTCTTATATAACGTATATATGATACCTGGTGAAGTAATGTATAGTTCTATTGGTCAGAATTGTTATACTCCCCTCAAACTTTCACTATATATTCTTATGCCACTTTGGAGGAGGCGGAACATTTCTGATGTTTCCCCAGCGCTGGTTTCTTTTGCACTTTGTATTCTGATGTTCACAAAGCCAATAAAAGGACGGAGAGAAAAGGGCACTGCGTGTTGGACAACTTTATTTCTAGCAATTGGGGGCCGCGTCCGGGATATCTCCAAACGGTAAGATTAAATCTTTTCTTTAAAAAAAAAAAAAAAAAAGGAGAGAATTGATTCTTACTGTTTTGTTGAGAGAACAAATTTAAATATAGCTGCGAGCAGCGATTACGGGCCCAAGCCGGTGGCACCGCAACCCTGGTGCACCAGGGTGGCGGTACCGCCGGCTTTGGCCCTTCATCGCTGCTCGCAGCTATATTTATATATATATATATATATAAAGCCGGTGGCCACCCTGGTGCCTTAGGGTTATTGTGCACGACGTGACACAAAATATCTGCTCGCTATCTGCCGAACGGCTCTGGTAGTCCCGCTTCAGCACTGATGTTGTAGAAATAGTGTGCTCTGGTTGGTCTGGATTATTCAGGATTTATTATTTTATACAGAAATAAGTTATTTATAATTCAGATGAGAATAAAGTTAGTGTTGATTAAAATGAAGGAAAACAAATATATTGATCTGAAATATAGCACATTCATTTTACAATTATTTAGGTTCAATTACCAAACATACAATCTTAATTTAATTTAAAGCAAACAATACATTTAAAATACATGGGTTGTATGCACATTAAAAAAAAAAATATATATATATATATATATATATATATATATATATATATATATATATATATATATATATACAAAAAGACAAGGCTTAAAAACTCTTGTCACTGTAACAGACACAATCTCTCTCTCTCTCTCACACACACACACGTCAAGTCACTTACATTTTAGATGCAATATTTAATAAGCAGAAAAATCGAATTTTCTGCTCTGAAAATATAAATAAGCATACAAATTGAATAAGCACTTTGAATATTCTAAACAGAATAAGCACTAGTCGTTAATGAATAAGTACTAGTACTTAATGGAATAGATACTAATATCTAAAAAATAAGTACTAGTAGCATGAAAATAGAGACTTCGTATTTCCAGAGCCCGTCTAACTTGTCCGCTTGTCCGGGACAAATGGATTTTTGAAGGACAAATAAAAGAGAATTTTACTTGCCCGAACGGACAAGTCAAGTAGCCTGATTAGAACATCAATAACAAACAAAATACATAACTAGGGAATCACTAAACCGAGAGAATGATTCTGATTTTGTTACATTTATTGTATGTTGTTGCGATCGATTGTGGATAATAAATAGGTTGCGCTGTTGACGCTCACGCAGCCTCTCGAGGAGAAATCTATATGAGCGCAGCACACACACACACACACTCAGTTAACAACATACTGTAACTGCCTCTAAAAATCTAAATGTGGAGTTTCTATATTTTAACATATGTGTTAAGCAGCCTCAATTGTTTTTCCTGAATACCATATCAAAATGTGACATTGATTTCCTACAACAGTTCAATAAACAGTTAAAATGTAGTCACTTACATTTTAGATGTAATATTGGCTGTTTTTCTTCTGTTCCAGCAGCGAAAATAGTTCCAAACAAAAATCACAGCAGAACCACGGCGCATCTCACAGGAACACTCATTGTTTTCATTACTGAATGATTCAGCATTTTGACCCGAATCGGTTCGGTTGAGTCAAAGATTCAATGAGCCATTCCTAAACATCTGTCTCATTCTTGAATGAATCAACCGTTTAAACGAATCGTTTGAATGAATGAATTAATGACTCACTCATTAATACGGCCGCCTGCCGCCACCTATTGGCAATTTAGTGTTATGTTTATAAGTAGCCTAGTATACTTCTTTCCACTGTTTCTTATTTGTACATTTAAATCAATTTCATAACATTATTTATGCAATTGTAATTTTTCAGTGTAAATGATTTAATTTGATCAGCCCTACCTAGGGTAACAGTAGCCTATGCTTCATCTTTCATTTTAAATTCCTAAATTTGATCAATAAATTAAATTATTTAGAATAATAAGACACTAATAGGACATTTAATAATATTGGGGGAGGGGATGCCCTTCATGGGACACTATTATGCGACAGTATCGCACTTTAAGATATATAACTAACACCGTATTGCATTTAGGGTGATTGATAACATACATAATATTCAATATTCTTAGTCAATATCCACAACATTCAATGCAGATATTACAATATGCCGATTTAAATATCAAAGCTGATTGAACACTGATGAGAATATTGCTTCAGAATAAATAAATAAATAAATAAATAAATCCGGACAAGCAACTTTTTTCTCAGACAAGTGAATGACAGAAGGACAAGCACATGAAAAAAAAAAAAAAAAAAATTATGCTCTCTCTCTCTCTCTCTCTCTCTCTCTCTCTCACTCTCACTCTCACACTCACACTCACACTCACACTCACACTCACACTCACACACACACACACACACACACACACACACACACACACACACACACACACACACACACACACACCAAGTCTTTTAAATATACTATTGCCACCCACCGTCAATTTGATGTGTGTGTGGGTTGGTTTATGTGATTTATAGAGGACACAAATTTGTATAATGGCATGCGTATTACACTGGTATTACAACTTATGGGTGGTTTATGAGGACATTTCAAAAGTCCTCATAAATCAAATGGCTTGAAAAACATAAAAAACAATGTTTTATTAAAAAAATTTAAATGCAGCATGTCTGTTATATGCCTTTATTAAAAAAACATATTTAAAAAATACAAGGCTTAAGACATTTATTTTCTTTTTAATGAAGGCCAAACCACACAGCAGTGAAATGGTTAATATAGCCCCACTCCCCTCCCCCTTCCCACACTCACAGACACACACACAGAGAGCAGGCACATAGCCCCACTCCCCCTCCCCCTTCCCACACTCACAGACACACACACACAGAGAGCAGTCACAGAGACGTAGGCTCAGAGAGAAATGACCATATTCAAACCAAAATATCTGACTTCCTCTTGGTTATTGCTAATGACTGTAAATTAGAAAGTTGTCTGGCTGGAGGAGAACTATATAAATACAGATTTTTGTAACTCTAGATGAAACTAACCCCCCCACTTTTGTCAAAAGGTGGCGCTACTGAGTCCCTGCACCACGCCCGTTTCTGAAACTATGCAAATGTCACCTGGCTAATAAATGTGATCTGTCTGTCGAGTTTCATGCAATTTTAAGCAATTTCAGGCATGCTAAGAGTCTCAAAAGCATCCAAAAAGAATATTAAAGTTTGATGGATTGCCACAGCAACAGTTTCAAAGATATCAAGAATCCATTCACAGGTCTTCATCTGCTGTGTATTTACATTATACAGATGAAGTTTGAAGCAAATCGGGTAAAAATAAGAGGGTGATTTCAAAGCATTTTGAAAGTGACACACTTCCTGCTGCCAGTTGGTGGCGCTATAACTTTGACTCACAATAGTCACATCCATGTGATCGGGCTCTTACAACGAACACACTGCTGAAGTTTCATCAAGATCAGTTAATGTATGCAGTAGTTATGACACACTTCCCGTTTCACGTTTCTTGCCATAATTTCGTTTCCTCGCCACGGCCAAACCGTTCGAGATATCAAAAATCCCCTCGCAAACTTTCATCCTCAATGTCTTGACTTCACGCTGACCGAGTTTCGTGCCGTGTGTTTGAATTCTCTAGGAGGAGTACTTCACATTCCATTGCATGCGTTTTCCAAACAACCCTTAATAGCTGACTTCCTGTTGGGCTGGGGTAAAAAGTTAGAGTGCGAAGTATATATGAAACGATGAGATCTACATGTGTACCGAGTTTCATATTATTTCATGCAAGCGTTTTTTATTTATGGACCATGTTTACGGACCCCGTTCCAGGGGGCGCTGTCGAGCCCCCCTGCCACGCCCGGGTACCATCTTCAGCCCGGCCCTGATGGCCGCGGGTTCTGACATGTGTGCAAAGTTTCAGGAGTTTTTGAGCATGTTAAGGCCTCCAAAAGTGTCCAAAAGGTAGTAAAAAAATAATAATAATAATAATAATAAATAATCCTTAGGAAAACAATAGGGCCTTCGCCCTTTGGGCTTGGGCCCTAATAAGTGCCGTTAGGCCACCAATTTTGGGTGGATACGCCTCGCATGATTGCGGGAAGGACGATAAGAAGATCTGATCAATCATTTTATCGTCAGGTTTACCTCATGTTTAATTATGACATGTTTTTGATTAAGGCGTGTTTATAGTTAAGACGGGAAGAACGACAAAAGAAAGTGATCTTTTATCGTTAGTTTACCTTGTATTTTAATACAGGAAGAGCGTGGAAAAACTTGATCACTTTTCTTCGTTTTATGGTGATATCCTTTTTGTAAGAAGGAAATATTGTCGCGAGATATTTCATAGAGCTCCGTTTTTTCCTTTTTTTGGGCTTGTGAATAAAATACAGAGTTTTTCTTGATTTCTTTCTTTTTTCCTGTTCCTTTTTTTACTGACTTTCTTCTTTGTTCTCTATTTGACTATTTTAAATCTGTTTATTCTGCATTAGAGGAGAAATTTTTGTGTGGCTTTAAGAAAATGCACTGTTAACAATTTTCTTGTATTTTTACAGTACAGTACTGGCAGCAAGGTTGCCAGCAAGGTACTGTAATTCGATTTACAGTAACTGTACTGTAATTCAATTTACAGTACACACAAACAGTACTGTAAACTACAAAACAGTATTGTACTGTATTTTTACTGTATTTTGTCTGCTTCTGTTGTAATTATACGGTATTGTACTGTAATATCTATATTGATACATTATTGCAAAACATCGTAATTTTCAAATTACTAATATTACAGTATATAAATCTATAGGTAATAATATTATAATGCAACTTCAGAATAACTGCAAATCAAAAGACAATCCAAACAATGTTCTTGTCAAAAAAAAATATTTATTGATCAATTACACTATTAAAACCATTTAAGAACATTGCATGTCCAGTGCAACAGCAGTTTACAGGTATAAAAAGATTTTAAATGGATAGTTAAAGGAGATATTTTGAAGAATGTTGGTAATCAAAAAGTTGAAAGTAGCCATTGACTTCCACAGTAGGAAAAAAATACTATGGAAGTCAACGACTACCATCAACTGTTTGATTACCAACATTCTTCAAAATATCTTCTTTTGTGTTCAGAAGAAAGAAACTCATACAGGTTTGAACAACATGAGGGTGAGTAAGTAACTTCAGGATTGGTGTAGACAAATCATTTACAAGTAAATAACTAGAACAAGTGTCCCCCTAACACGTGTTTCTCAATCCTGCGGCTGAAGGACCCCCAACACTGCACTCCACCTGGATGCTGTCATGATTGAATGTCCTAAAAATGAAAGAACACAATGTTAATTACCTACAATGTTTTATTCTGAAAACAAAACCTTATGTCAATAAACTCCATGGATGACTTCACTCCATTCTTAATGGTACAATTTACATATTATTGTTTGTACATATTAATCGAGTATGCATGTGCAGTGAATAAAAATACTTACAGTATGTTGATACAGCTGTGTGTGTGTGTGTGTGTGTGTGTGTGTGTGTGTGTGTGTGTGTGTGTGTGTGTGTGTGTGTGTGTGTAGCCGTACAAACATCTGTTTATGTACGTGTATGTTTGAGAGTGTATGATTATGTTTGTGTGTCTGTGAATGTGTGATTGAGTGGGTGTATGATTGAGAATATCAGTGTGTAGCTGTACAAACATCTGTGAGTATGATACTGTATATATGTATGTGTGTGAGTGCCTGTGAAAGTGTGAATGAGTATGTATAAGTGTGAGTGTGTTTGTACAGTATGTATGTGTGTTTGTGTGAGTATGTGTCTGTGAGAGTGTCTGAGTTTGTGTAAGTGAGTGTAGAAAGTGTGTGAGTATGTATGTGAGTGTGTGCCTGTGTGTATGAGTGTGAATATTAATATGTATGGGTATGTGTGAGAGAATGTGTGTGTGTCTACGTAAATAATAAATTGAAGGGAAAAACCACATACTTACCAAGCATAATGAGTCCGGGTGTGTTAGGTATCACCTGCTGTGCCTCAATGTCTGCCTGGGTTGCAGTGACCTAAACATATTAAAACAACATGAAGCAATGTACAGAATATGAAGCAACTAAATAAAACATGAGTATAACGAGTATAACTTGTCAAATATTGTCAGTGTAATTTTTCTCTCTAAAAATACTTTTCCAGTGCATATTTTTTAATTATTTGAATTTTCCATCTTAATAAAAATGGCTAGAATATTGTCATTGCACAAAAGTACAAACTTTTTCATGGAACTATAGGAAAAATAAACAATAGATGTGTTTTAGATAGAGCAATACTTACATACTTAAGAGAGAGTTTGAGAAACTGCATGACTTGCAACTGTAGCTGGACATGGACTTGGCTGGGATTTTGAGGTGGTACTGGAACCTTGGACTGATGACCAAAACTGAAAAAGACATGACACAAAAACACATATGACAAAATCTGTTAGCCACAGCACCAAAGATGAGCAGGCAGACAGGGGAAGAGAGAAAATTCTGTAGAAATAACAAAAACAGCCACAAAAAAAGTTATCTTTAGATTTTTTTTAAGTTTAAAACATTGTATTTACATGGCTAATACTTACATAAAACTCCTTCCCATGCTGCAAATTGTCCCACACTGTAGAGCTGTAAGAAATCAAAATAAATATTATTTAGTAAACGGTTATGTGTTTCTTGTTGTGGAAATATCTCATAAATCTGCTTACAATACATCTAAGTTAGGTTAATAAAACATAAGCTTCACTTGACCTCTCTAAATATTCTAACTTGAATTTTTGTCATGCATTTTACTTGTCTTTGTTGCCTAATATATCATTAACTCCGATAGTCTGAAGTTTTTCAACAATTTACACCTTTATTTATATTTTTAATTATTATAATTATTATAATAGTCATTATAACTGGGTCTCCCGCCTAAATAGAAATGAAGTAAAAGGCTAAACTGGTACCAATAGCCAATCTCTCTAAGCTCAAATAAATCACCCATTTTGCGTTGCAAAGGAAAGTGCAGTATTTTTAAGCCTTATTTTCACGGACTGCAAATATAGCAGTTTGAGCTAAATGTATACGTTAGCTATGCCTCTTATAAGTGCTTGTTTTTACCACTGACAGGCTCGGGTGTTGAAAGAGCAGATAACGTTAATGCAACCGTCGCTGGCTAAACTTCCACTGTCATTTCACATTAAAAGCTATGTAGGCTACACACTATAGCGTAATCCTAAAACCTTATTATAAAATTCAAAATTAACTTACCAAATTTGCAGATATCCGCAGAGTGTGATATCCGCGCAGAGTGAGTGAACTGCCAG
This sequence comes from Chrosomus eos, assembly GCA_036326025.1. Lineage (NCBI taxonomy): Eukaryota > Metazoa > Chordata > Actinopteri > Cypriniformes > Leuciscidae > Chrosomus > Chrosomus eos. Next base: position 36,851,712 of record CM070838.1, read on the forward strand.
TTGTGCTCTGACGTCAGTCAAGCGCGCTCGCTCTCTGTTTACAGCAACCCTGTATTTTTGCCTGGCATATTACAGCCAGGTTACAGCTAGGTTACAGCAACACTAAAATGTACTGTAAAATGTTCCCGCTCAAACAAAATTACCCAGAGTGCAATGCAAATTACAGTATTTTACTGTAATATAGAAACGCAGTATTGTACTGTAGGTTTTTACAGTACTGTGCTGCTAAATCTACAGCGAAAGTTAACAGTGTGGGAAATAAGATAAGTCCGCCGTTAATTGGTGAAACTCCTCGAGATTTTATGATTCGTAATGATCAAGCATTTTTTACTGAACCGTATCTATCAAATCTAGCTGGCTGGTCAGCTGATAAAACACAATTGGATCCGTTCCCGCGGGATGGATCATTTAAACAATCCGATATGCAAAGTGCTAAAGACATGATATTTGGTGGATGGGGTGATTTAAATTGGGACAAATCTTACATGGAAAAGTCCTATAAAACCTGGGACACAATGAAAAAGTACTGGATTCGAGGTCCAGAAAAAGTTAAACAGACAAAAGAAAATATTTTTTCGAATGTTGATTTCGCTGCAGTTTCTGCTGTTCTTTTTCAGTCAGAGATGGAGAAAGAGAAAAATATTTCTCCCTCTCTGGCTGCAGAGACACACATTCCTGCACTCAGAGCGCAGTCAGGGCGGGGGGAGCGCACTCCCCCTCATGCACTCGCAGAGGAGGAAAAAAGTCCCTCAAAGACAGCCGAAATAATATCACAACCTCCAAAATACGAGTGTATTGAGACTCCTGTAGCGTCGGAGCGCGTAAAAAACAGATTGTACCCTGATTTAAAAACCGCGACCGCATTTCCTTTTGTGGAAACGTCAGATGGTTTTAAAGTGCATCCGTTGCCTCTTGCTGACGTTATCGCTATCTGTAAAGAATTGCCCGATCCAGCTAAAACCCCCCATCAGTTTGTTTCGGTTTTGAAGCGTGCGACGGCGTATAGCCAGTTTACGGGACGGGATTATAGGTTTATATTAACTAAAACTCTCCCCGCCGAGATTACCGAAGACGAATTAATTGATGAGGTTGATCTTTTGCACCCAGCCAACAATGCGCTTTCAGCTCGTAGCTTGGTGATAAAAGATTCAGAACCTGTTGATCTATCTAAACCTTTTCGCGGACTTAGGGTGAAGGATGATGATGATGATGATTATGATGTTGATTGGGTTTGGGCCAGTTCAAGAAGACTCAATGATTTTTTCAAACAATTGACTGCATTTTTATTGAAGCTGTCTTCAGCTAAACAGGATATTTCGCATGCAGCCAACACTAAGCAAAGAACAGGAGAAAGTCCTGTAGCGTTCTTTCATAGATTCAAAAATGTTTGGATAAACGAATCTGCCATTCCTGTTGATGATGAGAATTGTTTGCTGTTTGTGAACACGTTTCTAAATAACATGCTGCATGAGACTGCACAATTGATTCGAATCACTACAACCAACATTAGTAATATCACTATTAATGAATTGGGTAAACGATTACGGGAGCTTTCTTCCGCTGGGGCTTTTGAATCTCCCAGGGGAAAGGCTCCCATAATGCTGCAGTTGAATGCCGCGCCGGCTCAGAACCGTTCGTTTCCTAAAACAAATAAACCACTGATTTGCTTCTTTTGCGGCCGATCAGGTCACACTGCCAAGTTTTGCAGGCAGAGAGCAGAGCTGCATAGGAATAATGGAAACCAGATATGTCGGCGCTCGGATGGCTACGTGCCAAAGCCCCCTCCTTCGTTTTCTCCCAACTCTCAGTCTCAGAAGCAATATCAGACTGCTTGGAAGACACAATGACGCTGCCCGCAGAATACTGAGCCCTGTTGTGAAAATTTCTCAATGATTTCAATGTCTTACCCAAACAAATCAAATGTTTTGCCATTCATTGAATTAAATGTTGATTATAAACCATATGTTTTTTTAATTGACAGTGGAGCTAGTCTATCATCATTGACGTCAGCTGTTTACACAGGCTCAATCACAGGACGAACAATTAATTCTGTTGGGATAGGTAATGTTCCTGTGCGTTGTCAGCTGACGCCACCGTTACCGGTTACTTCTAATGATGTACCAGAAGTGTTTAAAATGCATGACTTTGCAATCATACCAAATTCACCATTCTGCCTTTTAGGAAGAGATTTAATGCATAAACTTGGTATGAAGTTGAATTTTGATAATAATTCTATGACATTGATGTTTCCTGCAGCTTTTTCTATCACAACCGACACAGGAAGTGCTCTCGTTGAAGATTCGTCTGCGACTGTGCTGACACAGGAAGTTCCAGGCGTTAACCCTCAATTGTGGGCGGAACACAAGGATGATGTAGGGTTGATAGATGTCCGGCCCTACAGGGCTAATCTAATAACCAATAGGCCTGTGTTTCAAAAACAATATCCGCTTTCAAAGGAAAAAGAGGAGGGAATTGGACCCCTCATTGAAAACCTCCTGGTTCAAGGCATTCTGGTCCACACTCATTCACCTTATAACACACCAATCAATCCAATTAAGAAAGCAAATGGTTCTTGGCGTTTAACGCAAGACCTCAGAAAAATTAATGATTTGATAAAACCACTTGCACCCATTGTACCAGATGTACAAACTACAATTAATTCTATCCCTTCAGAACATGCATTTTTTTCTGTTATTGATTTAAGCTCCGCCTTTTTCAGTGTGCCTGTTGATCATGATACTCAGCCACTGTTTGCGTTTTGTTTCCAGAACTGTCAGTATCAATGGACTAGACTCCCGCAAGGATTCCGCGATTCCCCGGCTGTCTTTTCTGCTATCGTGCATGATACTTTGAAGGATGTCAAACTTCCTCCAGACACCTGCCTTCTCCAGTATGCAGACGATATCCTGGTCACTGGTGCCTCTGCTGAGATGTGTGCTGCTGCCTCTACAATTGTCTGCAACATTCTAGCTGCAGCTGGTTTCAAGGCATCTAAGGAGAAACTTCAGTGGGTGCAGAGAAAAGTCACCTACTTAGGCCATGAACTGTCACAAGGCCAAGTTCGTCTGTCTGTGGACAGGGTCAAAGCCATTGCTACATTCAAGCATCCATCCACAAGGAAGCAAATGCAAAGCTTTCTGGGACTGGTCAATTACTGTCGACTGTGGGTGCCGAACTGTTCAATGTATGACAAAATCCTGCGAGAAGCTACGCTGGGTGATACAGAGGACATTGTATGGACAAATGAGATGAATCAAGCATTCAGATATTTGAAATCCTCCCTTTTAAGGCCACCTGGCCTCGGCCTGCCATCCTACACACGAGATTTTCATTTGTACGTACATGAGGGTGGTGGGACAGCCGCGGGGATCCTGGCTCAAGAGCATGGGGGCACATTTCGTCCAGTAGCTTATTTATCTAAAACCCTTGATTCAGTGGCTAGGGGACTCCCTGCCTGTTTGCGCGCAGTGGCTGCGACAGCTATCATGGTACAGGATGCTGAAAAGGTTGTTTTATCACATCCACTTGTAGTACACACTTGTCATCAGGTCGGAGCTATAATGCATAATATTTCTACTCAACATATGACTGCTCAGCGCCGTTCAGGCTATGAGGCTATATTGTTAGCTACTGCTAATTTAACGTTGAAAGTAACTTCTGTAATTCATGGCCCTACTGTACATCTACACAGGTTGCTGACACAAGGTGAATTTGAGAGTGACGACCATGACTGCCTGACCAGGATCCAAACTTCGACTGCCTGCAGACCAGATGTTTTTTCATCTGTTCTGGAGGAGGGGAGTGCATGGTACATCGATGGATCCTGCTTTAAACCAAATGATAGTACATATTTTTGTGGTTATGCTATTGTTGAGTTGCCTGATAAAGTAATTGAAGCGTATTCGCTGCCATATAAATCAGCACAAGTTGCAGAACTGATTGCTTTAACGAGAGCTTGTCAATTGGCAAAAGGTCAGTGCATCAATATATACACTGACTCCAAGTACGCGTATGGCGTGGTACATGATTTTGCTAAATTGTGGGAGGAAAGAAATTTTAAAACCTCCGACGGAAAGCCAATTTCGCATCATAGCATTGTGGCTGAGCTGATTAATGCAGCACAGCAACCATTGAAGCTTGCTGTTATTAAGGTAGCTGGTCATAAAACAGGTGAATCTGATGAAGCCAAAGGAAACAGATTTGCAGATGAAGTAGCGAAATGGGCAGCAAAAGAAGCAATACGTAGTCCACATGTAAATGAAAAGAGCACCGAAGTGCCAATGATGAGTTCGTCGCTGATTAATGATTTGGACATTAAAATACTGCAAGCTAATCCTACTCAAAACGATTTGAATCACTGGGCAGCCAATGAAGTAAAACCAGATCAAGCTGGTATCTTAAGAGACAAACAAGGTAGAATCGCGCTACCAGCATCCACCGTTGTAATGCTGTGTAGGCATTATCATGGTGTATCGCATGTATCAAAAGAGAAAGTGATACAAAATTTGAATCAATCATACTGCATAGCAAATGTTCGAAGGAATACTTTGTTGATATTGGATGCTTGCTTGATATGTGCACAAACAAACAGGCACAAGGCAATCGCCCATGATGCTTTACCGCATCCTGAACTCCCTTTCCAATATTTACAGATTGATTTTACACACATGCCACCATGTGGAAATAACAAATACCTGCTCGTGATTATCGATCGATTTTCAAAGTGGCCAGAAGCTTTTCCGTGTGCCAAAGAAAATGCAAAGACGGTAGTAAAGGTTCTTGCCAAAGAAATTATACCGCGCTTCGGTATTCCAACCGTTATAGCTAGTGACAATGGAACTCCGTTTGCTTCAAAAGTGACACAACTATTAGCCAAAGAGCTTAGTATTAATTGGCACTTCCACATCCCCTATTCGCCGCAATCAAGTGGCAACGTGGAACGGACGAATAAGACGATAAAAGAACGTCTCAATAAAGCATGTCTAGATACGGGCAGAAATTGGGTTGATTTGTTGCCTGCCGTACTGACCGAGATGAGAATGTCTCCATCGGCCACTACAAAAATGTCTCCCTTTGAAATTCTCTTGGGCCGTCCGTTTCCGACCCCTTGGGTCAGAGGTCGTGCTGGCAATCTTTCCACAGGTGACACGGAGGTGATCATCGCGGATTACGTGGATTCCCTAGTTAGAACGTTGAATGGCATAAATGGTGATGTCTCTCTCTCTCTCCCTCTTCCCTCAGAAAAGCCAACTCACCCTTTTGTTCCAGGAGTAAAGGTGTTGATAAGGTGTCTGAAGCCCACGAGGCTTGGGGAGCCAAACTATCTGGGGCCTGCCACGGTGATCGCTGTGACGAGGACCGGTGTTCTGACTGACCTCCAGCCGCAGTGGATCCATGCTAGCAGGGTGAAGTTAGCTCCAACCCCGGGGAACGCATAAGCCTATGCGGAGGTGGACATCCAACATTGATCGAAAGGAGAACGAGGACGAGAAGTAGACGAAGAACAAGATTGCTGATTGAGATTAGCAATAATTATCATTGAATCCATTAAAGCCATGTCTGTAAAGTTGCTATTGCACCTGATCGTGCTGACAAGCATGCTCACCTATACACAAGCGCTTATTAGCAGTGGTAATGAAACTTGGCTGAGCCATGAAGACGAACCACATGCGTTTGCTTCCAATATGTGGTGGAGGTTAGCCAATTACACTGCTAAGTCTACAGGAAAAACGAGTGACTGTTATGTTTGTACAAAAATGCCACAAAGTGCTTCCGGACCTCATGTAAGTGTTCAATCACCAACGACGGACGAAGAACTATTCTGTCCCTTATACATTAGTAACATTGGAGCAATTGCACCGCAAAATTCAACGGGAATTTGGGCTTGTGGTGATAGTTTTTTGAAAATTGCAGTACAAGTACATGCTAAAGTGGCAACTGTAGGTCACATTCCAGATTCATTGTTCTGTATGGAAAGAAAAGTAGGAATCAAACAATTGGGTTCAATTCCTGAGAGTAAATGTAAGCAAATATATCGTCATTGCGAAGTACGACACTCAGCCTGTTGTTTTAGTTGTGTGATGGGAAAAGGAAAATTTGACCTAGACTATTGTTTAAAGAGACCTGCAACCCCTTTATCTACTATGAATGGTTATGCAGGAGCAACTCCAGAGGTTCAAGAGTTATGTGACGAGTATTGTGGACTTTACTCCGGAAAAAATTGTCACAGGTATGTTCCATCTGTAAGAGGAACAAGAGCTTTGAAAGACTGGCTCTGGTTATGTGGGCACATGGTATATACCTCACTACCTTTTAATTGGAGTGGACGATGTGCCTTAGTAACTTTAGAAGAATATTCTATGATTGTTAGACCACAAAGACATGATAATGTGACGAACCAAAGAAGTACACGTTCTCTCTCTGATCGAAGTTCAGTTAGCAGTTTAGGTAGAGATAATCCAGTACCGAAAGAACACCGATTATGGACTGGTACGGAAAAATTCTTTGAAGGAATATTTCCAACCATCGGAATTGCCAGTCTTCAAATTGAAGTAGAAGTTACAAGATATGAATTAATTTCCTTTATTAAGACTACAAGAGATACCTTAGCTGGTGTTAAAGAAGAACTTCGCGCACTCCGCTTAACGGCGTTACAGAATCGTTTGGTCCTAGATCAACTTACCGCAGCTCGCGGGGGTGTGTGCGTGATCGTTGGAATTTCTTGTTGTACGTATATACCAGAAAATGATGAAGATGGTCATATCATAGCTGAAGGAATAAACAATATGACAAGAATTGCTGATGAATTACAGAGAAGAGAAGTGAGTGATAGAAGTGGTTTTGGAGACTGGTTTGCAAGCTGGAGACAAATGCTTGTATCTGCGTTAATTCCAATAGGAGTTATACTGTTAATCCTTGCATTTATTGTTTGCTGTATTATTCCATGTATCAGGATTTTGATTTATCGTGCTATGAATACTTTTGTATCCTCTCAATATGCTATGATGAGCAGATATGTAAAGAAATAATGATTTTGAAGGAAGTGTTTGGTTTAACAATGTTTTCAGGTATATCCTATTATAATGGACATATCTAGAAAAATGTAATGTGATAATTATGTTATGTGATAACAGTCATTATCAAAGTGGCCATTGTAAGAAATGTAATTTCTGTATCTCAGTTATGTCCATAAAAGGTCAGAGCTGTGTCCAGAAGTGAAACTGCTTTGCCTGCACATTCCTATGTATGTATGTGAGTTAAACATCTGTTTTACATTAGGACCCTTAGACTCAGAGAGAAGGGGGAGCGTTGGTGTGAGTTCTATATAAGGTGTATGGCTGAAGCCTCTCTGGATCCCCAGGATTCAGAGGAGTTCTGATCGGATAATTACCAAATATGGACTTATTTTTCAATGTCTTATATAACGTATATATGATACCTGGTGAAGTAATGTATAGTTCTATTGGTCAGAATTGTTATACTCCCCTCAAACTTTCACTATATATTCTTATGCCACTTTGGAGGAGGCGGAACATTTCTGATGTTTCCCCAGCGCTGGTTTCTTTTGCACTTTGTATTCTGATGTTCACAAAGCCAATAAAAGGACGGAGAGAAAAGGGCACTGCGTGTTGGACAACTTTATTTCTAGCAGTGACACTTGTCACATCCATGGTATGCACAGTGTGATTTCACTCCTTTGACAAAGGCTCGGCCTGGGGTGTCACAAACAACAGAGCAGATGTTCAAAAAGAACCTCTTTCCCTGAAAAACAAACCCACTGCTTAGTGACTTTAATTCACTCACCAGATGTTGCAAATACTCTGACAAAGACTTTGGTTTAGTGTTGCCACAAAAAATACCAATCAACACTGGTTTCTCGCTGTACCCCTGCAACATACCAAGAATGGGCCAAAACTGAGTACTACTGCTTTTGAACAGGTGTAGGCTGTCAAAATTCAGCTGTAATTTAAATAAGTGTCTGTCTGGGACAACAGACCACATCTTATTCAACAGTGCCTGAAATGAGCTTAGTATTCCAAAGTAGTGAAACATTCCACCTGATAGAGTTTCTATTTTGTATGCTGTTTTTGTTTTAAGTGATGTTCGCCCATCTTTTGGCAGAGAGGGATGGTGAACTTGTAAAATGCACAGCAGGGCTGATAACGCAATCAGGGGAATGCTAAACTCAATGGCCCAGTCAGCAAGAGAATCCTTCAAGTCATCAATAGTGTCACTGCATGCATCACTATGATCCATCTCCTCCTCATCAGACAGAAACCTATCCTTTGGAATCTGTTCATTCCCACTATCTCTGCTGCCCTGAAACTCCTCCTCGAACCATACAGAAGTTTCATCATTGAAGCACTCTCCATCATTTCTTTCAAACTCTTGCCTGCTACACTCACTATCTATTGTCTGTATTAGTTCATCAACTTTTTTTAATGCTCTTCTTCTCACATTGCTCCTCTTATTATAGCTCCAATTAGCAGCCATACCAACAATTTGTCAGGTTTCCTTGCCCAAGCACAGTCCTGTACAAAAAAAAAGAAAAGAAAAAGATTAACATAGAATGCCTCAACTATTCCAGATTTACCCGTATAGGATAGTAATGTAGCTCTAAAACTCATTTGTATTAATAATATTGTTCGATCATGGAAAGTGAGTGCTTTTAGGACAGAGTTTCCCATCTTTTAAAGTAACTTTAATTTCATTGTTTTTATCAATCAATTTATATCCGCATCTAAATATTTTATATGTCATTATTTTAACCATAATTATTAAATCCCCTTTAAGTTCATAGGATAATACTAGCCACTTGTTCTCCTGGATCATTTATTTATTTTTTTGTGATGTGATCAACTCTTTATTGTCTTTAGAAATAAAATAGCATCCACTCAAACAAACAGACAGGGGGGAGCAACAGACATATCAATAATTAAACAATATGAAAGGAGGCCAATTGTTTATTGCATTTAGATGTGACCTCTAAACAGTACCCAGCTTGAGACCTATTGTTTTAGACAACAACAACAAAAAATAAAAATATGTGATCAATTTCATTCTTTCAATGTAGATATTTTAATAGAACAGTATAATTATTTTTCTCTTTATTGCCTACAAATAGGGCACACATGGAAATGAGATGACTAGCATGACTAGCAAAAAGAAATAGCAGGCCTCGAGATCACACAGAATATGGAGCATGTGCTTTTCATGTGTGAAGATTCAAATTTCATCTTTTAATATTATTTCATTATTAAATATTATGTATCTGTATTATTATTCTTTATTAATATTCATAATCAGTTGTAGTATCTTATGAAGTTTCAAAAGCATGAGTTTGAATGCATGAGGGAACTATAGATAGCATGGATCCATGAGTTGGATCATATGTCAGACAGAGGGAAGCTATATTTTGCTATGGGGTATGTACAATGTAGCATGTTCCACTGATGCAAGTGTATCACAGATGTAAACAACAAGGATAGTTCTTAATATGGAGAGTGAATGTACCACGTGTATGTATGACATATAAGTTCCATTTTTAACATACAGTAAGCAACATGTTTTGTTACCTTACAAGGAAGCTGTAAGACTATCTTTGGTGTATAAAAGCTCAATCTTACTGTACTACCTCAGAGAAACACGGAAACGCATAGACCTGGCATGAATACAACATCTTGAAGTTTCTCTCCTGACATATATGAATAAAAATCTTTCTTGGCAAGATAACTGGTGTCCGGTCCCGTAAATCAAATAATAACGGGGAAACAAAAGAGGCTTTAATTTCAAGTCTACAATGTGAAACAATGATTAATCCAGATTTGATTCAACATGACTGATGCAAAATGCTAAGAAAAAAAAAAACTTTCTTGTTTTAAGAATGTTTGGCTAAAACAAAAGTAATTTTTAAGTCAAAGATTAGATTTAGATAGCATACAATCTGATTATACAACCATGGAATCACTTTCAGCTTTATAAGTCAATTGCGGTTGCTGAACTTGCTGTGATCTTCCTATCATTTTAACAGCATTAACGTTACATTGTTACGCACACATGAACCGCGCCTCGGACGTTCCGCAGGCCGGTCTATCGCACCCCTTTTACAGTCTATGATCGCACCTCGTTCGCGTCTGTATTGGCATTCTCATGTTCAGGGGCAGCTGAATCAGATATATAGGCAAAAGTTCACTTCAATAAAGAAAAAAGTGGCATCCGAGTTTGAAATAAGGTATTAAAAAAAGCGCCAAAAAAGAGAGTGAACTTCAATTACCTGTACAGCGGTTGTCTGACAAGTCTTCTTCAACCTTCAGTTCGGCGGGAGAAATTCAACCGACGCATCACGTGAACCCCATTCAACCTACCAGAAAAGCTGGTGTTACCGTGGAGATCGCGCCAATTTGTTGACTGTAGTTGTTTTAAATAAACTGTCATTTAGAAAAAAAAACTTAGATACTAAGTTTTTAAAACGAATTTGTCGTGCTTAAAATAAAAAAGTATGGAAAACGTATAGTTGTACGTAGATTAGTTTTTTTTTTCTTATTACTGCATTTTGTGAACATTGCTGAAAACGAAATACTATATTTTTATTACACGCAGCATCGATGATCTTATGCATCAAGTCAACCATCTGGCCTCTAAAATAATCTTCAAACATAGAGTCTATGGTATCTCTGACACTCTGGCACCCTAACCCTAACGGAGAGAATTTAGAGATCCGCAAAGTGCTGAAGGAAAATAAAATTCCGTTCCAGACTCTCTACCCAGACAGGCTGCACGTGAGGCTCGATGACGAAACCAAAACCTACAATACTATAGAGGAGGCATCAGAGGACCTACAGAGAAGAGGCTACACTGTGATAATCATTAGACCCCCGGAGACGCTCATGGAGCAGATGCAGCGGCTATCCTGGAAAAGAGTGGACAGAAGACCACAAAGGACACACTCAAAGTTGGGCGAGAGAACTACAGGGAGAAGCTCCGAGCTGTTAGGAGATCATCGCCGGCACCCTCCGGTAGAGGCCTGCATTTTCAGCCCGAGCCCGACGGGCCCCGACTTATTTATGCTCCTAGGGCCGGGCTTCGGGCCAATTTTCACGTCATAGTTCACACGCGGGCCGGGCCTCGGGCCTGTTTTAGGCTTATCTTTTTTTATAGCCTATTTTAGACATTAATTAAAATTAAATATGAGAAGATGACGATTGAAAACAAACAGAATAAAGTTTTATAACCTATCATCACACTGACATATGACTGACACATGACAGTCTGCTCATGCACACACGCACACTCACACACACACACACACACACACACACACACACATACAGGTTTCCCGGGGGCGCGACCTGAGATTCGCACGACCGGCTCGTTCTGTGTTTAGTGTCCCGGTAGTGAGCGTGACTTCAGCGCAGCTGGAACAAGTATGACTGGATTAAAACCTTCCACTGTGGATGCTTTTCTTCGCGATGCTCTGAGACTGTTCTTAGCCATGTTAGGAGGTTGTTTTTTGTTTGATTGGACTTTATTTTCATGAGTCTGTTGGAAACTATTGGAAATAAGAATGACCATGTTCTGTAGTGAAGACTTGATTTTTGAGGTAAGATAACCTGCATGTTTGTTTTTAATGTAATTTATTTGATTTGTTTAGATTGCATTCTCTGTATTGTACCCTATTGTATAAACTCTAGTTTTTGCGAGCGCTGTTGCGACAGAGCAGCAGAGCAGTTTGCCTCAGCTTTTCAAAAATGACAATAAACGTTTAAGCTAACATTAACTGTCTGTGTGATATGCTTAAGTTGTTTTATATCTATGGATTTTATTGTAGCCACGTAAAGTGTTGATTTGAGAGGCTATAAATCAGTGGATCAAACATGTTTAACTCGCTGTCGGCTGCTTGGTCGTCATAAAAAAAAAAATCTTAACTAACTTTATAAAGAAATGAAAATAAACTTACCGGTAAATACTTTGCCATTGAAAACGAAACATATCTGGTTTACTGACTGCAACATAGGGCAGGCTATGTATCTTTTTTTTTTTTTTTTTAAACAGGCTCGGGTGGGACTCGGGCTGGTCATTCTGATGAGCTGTTGGATACGGGACGGGCTCGGGCCAGGGCCGGGCTAGGGCCTAGATTTGAGGCCCGTGCAGGGCTCTACCCTCCGGGACCTAAAGGATTTAACCGCAAGCTCGAGGATGACAACGCTCAACTCAGAGCGTTGAGTTGGTCTGAAAAAATATTTACAAGTCTCCCTTCATACATACAGAAGTTGGTATCTCGTATATGCCCCTTTACACATCTATACTAACACCTACAATTCGTCTTTCTTGCACACTGACCATATTGGCGTACCCCATGGCAATTTAGCCCTCTTTTGTATTTGTATGCATCTCTCTGGATATTATTTTGGTCCATTCTGGTGTTCGTGTTCAGGGAGCGGCTAGTTGAAGCGAGGGCCAGTGCACAGCCTGAATTTGTCTTCGGACAGTTTATGGATTTTCTTCACCTAATCAAACTGGACAGCCCTAGTGGCGGTCTGGGGGGGAAGGCGTTGTCTTTTTCACAATTATAACCTACTCTAACCGCAAAAAGACCGTTAAAATATGAATTGCGTGTCTGTGTGTATGAATAAATGGCACAGACACGCGTGCGCTTGTTTACTAAAGCTGTACAGCGCACATCTCACACTCGCACCTACATAAAAATATGTTTAATTTAGTTTTACAAAGAAAGATTACACTTGAAATATTCATAATTTTTAATGTTGTAATTTTAACCCTTTTTTATTGTGTTTTATTAGTGACAAATTTGCGGAGAGGATACATATTCCAAAACTTTCTGAAAATACAGTAGGAAAATGAACTGCACAATTACTAGAAATGTTTACTTTGGATATTATACAATTTGCATGCATACAAAATTTGTGGAAAAAGAAAAAAAAATTCAAGATGTTTCCAAATTCTGTAGAATATATATATATATATATATATATATATATATATATATATATATATATATATATATATATATATATATATATATGACGCATTATTTGGTACCCAGTGACACACCTGTGTGAAAGTCTCATTATGCAGCTCATTATGCAGGTCATTATGCAGCTCATTGTCTTCTCAGGTGTGAATCACGCCCCCACGCATATTGCCTTTCCAAACAAAAAGTGTCTTACAAAATTTAAATCAATGTATTGCTTTATGTAAATGATTAGGCAAAAACTCTAGGCGACAACATCCATTCGTCAAAAGTCTTGTGGACACATATTTAGTATGTGTTTTGTGGCCTTATTTCAGAAACTTTGTTTTATTTTTTTCAATAACCATGCATAAACAATAATCTCTCAAAAATACAAACATGTACATATATGTTGCTCACATATTATGATAGCCCTGTTTGGGCTAAATATAGTGTCATTTCACCTGTGCCATTAATATGTTTATAAGCAACTGAAAAAAGCACAAATGTCAGGGCATGTCAAAACATCTCAAGGACCCCAAAAACAACTTAGACCCTAGAGGGTTAATGTCACTAGATGGCACCACAGCTGTAAAAACACAAGAGAAACCCTTAGAACCCACAAATTTAAAACAAAACAAAAAAGCACCACACATTAAGCTGTGCCTTTCACATTATTTCTTATTTTCCCCAACATCCATGACTCACATTGATTTTTTTTTTGCTTTGGTCTGTATTTTTATTGAGAAAGCTATGAATAGAAAGAACATTTATTAAGAAGGACTACTGTATCCTTTCAAATGGCTACACTGTTGTCCACATTTTTGGGGTTCAGATAGGTGTAGGGAAGCTCCAACTTCTTGTTCCGCTCCTCGATGAGATCAGACAACTCCCCCAGATCCTTTTGGAAATCTTCAATGAGCTTGCAGGGGATCTCTTCATCATAATGATTTTCTGGGAAATGTCCCAGAGGGTACTACGGACAGGGTATCAAGATTGTAATCGTAAATAACATGTTGATAAGAAACATGTTTATGACAATGTTTAACACTCTTCGTATAACAGCACACTAATATTCTGCAAGAGCCCACTGCAACACTATGCTTACAGTTTGCTAAATCTCCTTTGTAATGTAACAGTCAGGTAGGGATGCACCGATACCAGTATCGGTATCGGGCCCGATACTGAGCTCATGTACTTGTACTTGTACTCGTACTCGTAAAAATGCCCCGATACCAACAACCGATACCAGGCAGCATGTGTACAGTGTCAGAAATTATAATGGGGATAAAAAAGTAGGCTGTATATGAAATAAATGTATCTTATCAGTGGGATATTAAACAGAATATATTAACGCGTCACCTATATATATATAGGTGATATATAAGATCACCTATCACCGCAAGCTGATAAGAGAAAAACGTGCAGTGGATTGAGCGCGCTACGACACAGACATGCGAGCTGGTCGAGCGCATCCCTTTTTCACAGACGTCAGTGGAAAGTTTGTAGTTCAGTCGGATGTCAATGGCAAATCAAGTAAAACGAGGCATGTAGCTTATTAATAACGTTAACTGACGAGAGAAAGAGAGAGAGAGGAGAGAGAGCGCAGTTCTGTTGAATGCTGTTGATTGCGGAACGTTCACTCAGCACATGTTATTTGGATTAAAACTAAATCGTATATGTAAGTAAAACATGAACTGTTACCTTATTTATGTTTAACGAGTGGTTGCCTACATCATTACAGGACATTTGCAGGTCAAGAATTCCCATGAACTTCAAACATCCACAGCGCGCGCCCTGAAAACCACCAGACAGCGCGCAAATACTGAATGGAAGTCTTTCACGTATTGCGCTTGTACGGACGAATTCACACAAAACTATGTAAAAACACCTGTCTTGGCGAGTATCCTAGTAAAAGTCTGTTAAATATCTCAAGTGAACGTAGACAGTATAATTCAAATGGCGTCAGTGCGTTTGTGCGTTCGGCCTTAAAGGGGCGGCACTTTAATAAATCTGCTGCTGTGTTTTAATGTTAATCAAACGAAGGACAAATAAATGACTGTCTGCTCTTGTCTAAATAGGTTACCTCTTTCAACTTTACAAAAATATCCATATTTAATTTATACAGTAATGCATATGCAGTGCATGAAATATATATTTGTTGAACTAATTAAGTTTAAATGTAATAAACAACTGATTGATATTATTTTGGTTTCTCTACCAATACATTTAAAAATTACAAATGCATGAATTGAAAATTAATTGAAAATTTAAAATACAGGTATCGGTTACGGTATGAGCGAGTACCAAAAATGAAAGTATCGGTATCGGACTCGGTCTGGAAAAAGTGGTATCGGTGCATCCCTACAGTATGCAAACTAGAGGAATGAAAGCATTGTTATCCAGAGTAATATGATGGCATATGCAAGAACACCATGAATGGGAGTCTTTTAACATGTTCCCTGATGGTGTGAGAACTCACATGGTCTTCAGTGTCCTTGCTCAGCAGTTTCAGGACTGCCATCCCATTCACTGTCGTGCCCACATCAGGTAGGGTCTCCAGGATCGTGTTCTCAGTGGTTTTACCTTTCTCCTTGGGAGGGGGCTTTCTGAGGGCAGTGGGGTAGTTAGGCATCCAGCCGCCAAAGTCAAACTGGGGGGAAAGAATTGGTGAAAAATGTGATTTTGTGATGTCTTTATTTAAAATGGAAAATGCACAGTAATCAACATGAGTACAAAGTCCAACATGTAAATATGCCAGATTTAGCCATACAGGCTAATTTTCATCTGCAGTCCCTATAGCAGGTTGATGATTAAAACAATAAATACACTACAACAATACAATAAATACATATCAAAAATAAAAATAAAACAGTAGACACAAGTAAAAGTGTATAGACACATTAGAATGCATCAACAACACATAAGCACACACACAGAAACACCACTATTAGCGATGAATACAAACACATTATTTTGTATTATGGCAGCATATTTGATTAGTCAATAACCAATGTTTTATGGATTTGGAGAATGATTTGATAGATGTGATGTTCCTTAGTTCTGTGGGTATCGTATTCCATGTACGAGCTTGCTTGAAAAGAGAAAGCTGACAGTCCAAAAGTACTTTTTCTACATGGTATTTTACAACCCCCTCTTTTAGATGCTCTGGTGGATGAGTTTAGATTTTGTCGGATGAATTTATTGAGCTGAGGGGGAGCCATACCATGAAAAATTGTATATACAAGTAAGATATCTGCAAACTTAATCATGTTTTCCCAATTTAACAGATCATCTTTAATTGATGTGATATATAAGCCAAAGAATAACAAGAGCACATAATTAACATTACTTACGCTATGGAAAGTGTATATGGACAGGTTTTTCTTGTCGTCATGGGCTACTTACTCTAGGGCAGTGGTTCTCAAACTTATTTTAGTCATGCCCCCCTTCCCTTAAACACTTGACAAGTCTTAAGTCTTAAGAAGAATGATTCAGTGGAATAGGCGATCTGTGCTGTTTTTTGAGCTTGAACACTGAATGTCACTGTAGGTTGCAGTAGAGATTAAATAACATATAAGTGCACCAGTCTTTAACTTTAATTTCAAGAACAAACTCAAATCTTCACAAAACAGAATGTCATGAACGGTCACAAGCTCAGGAACAGAACAACCAACTAAACAAGACATTAGAACTGACAACTGGATAGGACTAAACAGGGCTTAAGTACACCACAAACAGAGGAACTAATGAGACTAATTAACAAGACACACCTGAACTGAGGACTCTAATAAAATCTGTAACCAAGGAGACAAACAGGTAGGGGAAGACTGAACTATTTAAAGCCAGGTGCTCACTGTGCGATTGTTGCTTTTCAGGTGTTGTGAATGTCAATCATCAGGGTAATTCTAGTGTCTGGCCGTATGTGCGCTTGTTCATGCCTGGAGTTCATCCTTGTAACCAGTCATCACTAGACGGGACGTTTCCTTTGACGAACGACGCTCATGCGAGGTGGAAACTCGGACAAAGGCAGAAGGGCATGAGCTGGTTAGTGACTGGGACAGGATGGCCGGCTCGTGGTGTGAGGATGAGGAAATGGATAGGGAGGAATGGATGGCGGTAGGAGGGGAAAGAGAGCGGGGGAGAGGAAGAAGGCACAATGAAGGGTATAGACACAAAACTAACATGACTCAGAAAAGGGGTCTGGAAGAAAAGAGTTCCTTGGAAGATAAACAAATGGTTAGAATAAAGGTGGAAAGGAAGAATGGTAAACTTGTTCTTATGCTTAGAAAAGAGGATGAGCATTTAGGATTGAGCCCAATTGCACTCACCAAGGAACTAAGAAAGAAGAGATAGAAATGCCAAACATTCTTTGTGATGGAAACATAATTGTTAAGTGTCAAACTGAGGAACAGAGTAATACATGCTAAAAATGCTGTGTGTAAAGGGAAACAAAGATGTGCAAGATGTGGGGGAGAGCAGGGGAGGAATGTGGATCACATGAGGAATGTGGAGAAAATTAAATGGTAAAATGCTGCAATTGTGGTGGGGATCACAGGGTAACATATGGAGGAAAAGAGCAGTGGAAATCCGACAAGTCAGAAAAGAGAACAACATAAGCTATGCAGGGGCAGTGAAAAGTGTTCAAGGGGAAAAACAATGGAGGAGACAAATACATGTGAAAGAAACTGGAGAGGACAAAGAAACCCAGGAGATATATCAGTGAACATTCTGTTCATAGCATATGTCATTAATTGTACTGATCAAGTGAGACATATTGGAGATCATTTTGTGATACAGTGGGAAGAGAAGCCGAAATTGATAAGATGTGGGGGTATGGTTAGGAAAATGAATGGGGGGTATGGTTAGGAAAATGAATGGGGTTAGCAGAGAGAGTACAGATATCCAACAATAAAAAAAAAAACAATGAGAGTACAGCAATTACAGAGGAAGAGACAGCTAAAAAATGTTATGAAAACATTTGTTAAAATTCATAGCTCAGAAAATATTAGTGAAGAAGGTAACTAAATAACTAGAGCTGTCATAAATAGGGTTGCCACCTTCAGTGAGGCAAAATAAGGGACACCCATACACGAGATAAATAAATAATTAAATGAAATAAAAAAAAATGTGTCAAGGGCATGGAACTGATTATTTCAACATTACAACTTGACAGCTCAACAATAAACCACGAGAAAACATGAGATCAAGTATGTAAACTTGCAACAGAAAACATTTTATATTATTATTTTACATTTTATAAATAAAAAAAAACTCTTCTGTATATGTTAGGGATTACTGAACCAGTAATAATGTTTTTGACAATTCTGCATGGATGGGATATTTTTATTGTTTAAAATTTACTACTTAAATTGATTTTGATTTTGAATTTGATTTTGAAATTGTTTTTGAAATTGTTATGTAATTGTTTGTCTAATTTTTATTTAAATAATGTAGCACTTTTAAAACTTTTTTTTTATTGCCATAAATTGTGTATTACAGATAGGATCATAATTTAGTATGCATATGATTAATATTTAATAAAACAAATTATAATGTATTTATTAATCTGTTTAATAACATTAACAAATATAATAGTTACCTGTCTACCAAGCTCTGACAATGTATGGAATATTATGTTACTATTATATATTTATTTTCCAAAGAAAAGAAAAACAACAACAACAAAAAAAAAAACAATAGGCCTAACCCTTTAAAAGCACGGGTTTGTCTGTCACAGCTGCTTTGAGTCGCATGTTCTCTAGACTCATCACTATGGAAATAAAGACACTAAAATGCAATCATGCGCAAATTAACTACTCCTTCTTGTGAAATTGATTTCATTATAATTACTATTAGTATTATCCATACTGTAAAATCCTTATTTGTTTATTCAACTATGTGTGGGTCTATGTAAAATCATGTCTGTTGATATGACTATTTGTCATTGGTAAGAAAATCTATGTATGTATTTATTTGTGTATTCAGACCTATTGTTAATACTATAGTACCCTATTAAAGGATGAAATTCTCTAGGTTTGTTAAGCATAAGTTATTTTCTCCACACATGCACATTTTTATTATTAAATATGTATTAAGTATACCTCTCTCTTATTTCTTATTAGAACTTATTTAGGCTACTCATTGCCACTGACACTTTCCAGCCAAGTATTTTGTTTCGTCGGTACTTTTACATACGCTTTCGTTTCAGAGGTGGACGCAACTCTCTGCCAAAAGACCCGCCCTCTTCTGACTCTGATTGGCCTTGAACCTGATGGTATTAAACAAACCAATCAAACCAACAATGGCTGCGAGTATTACCCAATCAAGGGTAGAATAGGACGAGTCTTCACAGAATGCGGGTGGCATGATTTGCATAGGATGATGCGTTCGGAAATACGGGACAAACCGCGTCCCGTATTGATTCAAAACGGAACGCGCTGTTTATTTCACAAAAACGGGACGGGTGGCAACCCTAGTCATAAAGCCAAAACAATCTCTGTTACTTTGATTTCCTATCATCACTGTAAAGCAGCTTTGGAACAATCTACATTGTTAAAAGCGCTATATAAATGAAGATGACTTGACATGACTCAAAATACAAAATACATGAACATGTGACACTGAACATACAGCTATATGAATGTGTGGAACAATTTGCTGGATTTGAGGAAAAGTGTATGAGATTAGGACCATGGACTGCAGCTTTAATGGCTCTGTGTGATTGGAATTTAATTGACTTGTACTAACTGACCTGTCCATTGTTTACAGCGGCATGTTGGGCTGATACAGTGAAGATCACCATGGTAATGAACTTGATGAGCTCTTTCAATGTCTGAAAAGATGATGGTATTCCTGGGAAGAAGAATGAAAGGCTGTTTCTGTGAGGAACTCAGTTCAGGATGTTTACACACACACACACACACACACACACACACACACACACACACACACACACACACACACACACACACACACACACACACACACACACACACACACACACACACACACACACACACACACACACACACACACACACACACACACACACACACACACACACATAGAAAGTGGAACCATAAACCAAATTAATTTTGACTATTGACCTGGTTCAATTATTTTCCATAAAACAGTGATTTACAGTGGGGTTTACAGGTTGTGCCTCAAAGCAAATATGTCTGTCTTATGCTGTGCAAATACTGATCTGAACACATAATCCAACAAAGTTTCTTTTCTTTTTTGTGTGTATGTCCTAATATGGCAACAATTACGTTGGAAATGCATACTGATTGGTCTAGACACATTTTTATTCCACCAGAAATCACACTTGCTTTATCTTCAACTGCAACAGCCCTAAAAACGGACTAATAACTGACCTGAGGAAACTCTTCCCAGGAAGCCATTGGTGAATATCTCACTGATCCAGCGCCGCAGCTCTGTGTCCTTCTGCACATGTGCATCATGTTGATAGTAGTGTGACAAGAAAGCTGTAACAAACCTGTAAGCAACCACAGTCAGATGATTTCCAGGTTTATATATTTACAGCTTAACTTGTAGATTTGCTTTGCATTTATTTCTTAAGCAGGAATTTATTCAAAGCGACTTACAACACAATGTACAGCATGTGCTTACTGACTAAACCCATGAACCTGTATAATTTACACTGTATTTGTTGAAATATGAATCAGAAATTTCACCAGGATGTATTAGTTCAGCCCTAAAAACTTGATGTATTATGTGAGAGAGAGAGAGAGAGAGAGAGAGAGAGAGAGAGAGAGAGAGAGAGAGAGAGAGAGAGAGAGAGAGAGAGAGAGAGAGAGAGAGAGAGAGAGAGAGAGAGAGAGAGAGAGAGAGTTGAAAGCATAATGCCTATCAATAAAACACTAGACTAAACTCCACTGGTAGTCATACTTGTTGATGATATTCCACAGTTTGATCCCGTCATCTCTGTAGTAGTAGTGTGGCACAGTCTCCAGGCCTCTCTCAGAGATGTTATCGGGGAGACAGAGGGTTCTGTAGGTCAGGGAGGCCATCGCATGCTTCAGCAACTTCTCCAATGACTCTCCACCTACTCCTGCATTCTAAGAGTGGGATCGTTAACGGAGAGAAGACATGACATAAAGTTAGGTTAAAGGCTACTCTATAAGCAAAGTTCTGTCACCACAAATCGCATACTAATTTCCCCAACATTTAAATAAAAAAATAATAAATTTAGTAAAAGCAATGTAGCAATCTTTAGCAATTTACTGTTCAAGAAGTCAGTCATCACAGAAAACATTAAAGAGCCATTAATGTATTTTTTTTGACCAATCTTACAAGATGTGTTTGCAGGTACACAGGACAGTGAACTGAATTCAACAAAAAGTGTATTGGATTATAATTAAATACTGAACTTTTAGTGCCTCTTTTACCAGTAAATATGCATACCGTGGAAATGGCCCCATCCTTGGATATCAGCCGATTCCGGGCCATGATGTTGATCTGGAGCGTGTATCTGATATGGGGAAAGAGGAGCTGCAGAAGGACAAGTAAGTAAGTAAAAGATTTGCATTCACTGCCTTCACATTCTTTGAAGATAAAAATATTAGCCTAGAAATCTTGACGCACCCTAGCGGCAGCGAAAATTATTTCGCAGCCAGTGTGGTCTAGCAACTCTCCATAGGCTTTTGAGCTGGAAAAAAAAAACTGGTCAGGCCAATCACATAGTGTCGGCGGGCGGGCTTAACACAATGACGGCACAGTTCATGACGTTCCGCGTGATTTCCATATGTGATTTCCCTGCTACTTGAAAACAATGAAGATGCAGCGGTCTTTCGAATCGGCTTTGGCCGCGACTCTGGAGGACTTGGAGTTAAGAGAACGTCACTTAAGTCATTCTTAAAAAAGGAAGATGTGTTCGGAGTTTTGCCGACCTGATACAGCAAAAGTTTAATATATCATTTAGCTCCGCTGGTGGAAAAACGCATGGGACTCACTCATCCACAACCGTTCGTTGCTCTGGTTGGTTAGCGCTGTCCTATTGCGTGCAGAGGGATTTTGAAAGGTAACCGTTTGTCCCGCCCCTCGCATTGAGGCATGTCAATGGAGAGTTCCCAGACCTAACATCTTGATGTACGTCTGGCATGCCAGGCTATAAAAATATATGAATAAAGAATGAATTTTAATTTCTTATCAGTGAGTGTGTGCGTTATTGCAACTGCCTGTGTGACTCAGACTCGCTGTCCCAGTTTAAAACTAGATTAAAGACGCATCTTTTTAACCAAGCATTCACTTAATGCTTACCTTTTATACTACTGCTGAATCAGTTCGAATGCATTAAAATTATGAACATCGGCTATGCTAATTATTTCCCATCTGCTTTTCTGCTGTTATCTCGGGACGCTAGTCCCGGGGTAAATAGCGTTCGTCAGCTCCAGTTTGTATCCAGCCTCTCACGAAGACTTCAGATGCCCCAACACCTGTGATGAGACGACTAAACGCCTGTGAAGAGACGACTCAACGCCGGCGATATGTTATGCCCTAAATTAATACATGATTAACTAACTGTATTTTTCTATGTACATTTCTGAAATGCACTTTCTGTAAAGCTGCTTTGAGACAATGTGTATTGTGAAAAGCGCTATACAAATAAATTTGAATTGAATTGAATTGTATCTGGCCCCATTTACACTGCATTGTTCAAGTGACCCAAATCCGATTTTTTTTCCTCTTTTTCCAGATCGGATTCAGGCCTCACTCATATGTGGTAATAAATCGGATATGAATCAGATACATGCATTTGCGTGTGTCATGTAAGCAGACAAATCGGATATTCCCCAGTAAATGCGAGTCGTACGTAATTAAAAAAGTGACGCCAACTTACTCAGGTGGACACCACCAACTGCGCGATCACATTCTTATTATAGGCGCGATGGAGAACGAAGGATACACACAGTGGAGCAATGCGGAGGTTTCATGTCTTTTGAGTATTTGGGGCGAAGAGACAGTGCAGGCAAAAATGCAGGGTTGTTACAGAAATAAATCCGTGTTTGAAGACATTTCACGAGATATGGGGAGGCACGGTTTTAGGCGCTCGTGGCTACAGAGCCAACGTAAGATAAAAAGCTTAAAAAACAAATACAAAGCGAAAGCAAATCACTGGATAATTTTATTCGCATCTGCATCCATTGCATTTCGTGCTGTTTTACTTCCTTTTCTGGGGCAGAACGTCTACATTTGGTAGTTTCAGCAGTGTATAGTGTAAATGCAAAAATCGGATACGGGTCACTTTTAAAAGATGATGTAAGCGGGTCGTCAAAAAAATCGGATATAGTCAGAAAATCGGATTTGGGCATCAAGACCTGCAGTGTAAATGCAGCCTCTGTACCTTCAAGCCTTCTTTTGTAGTTCACTCCCTGAATTCCATTCCAGTTAATGTTACATAAATTACAGAATGATTCCATTTTGTGAGAGAATTGTTAGAGGGAGGAGAATGGGTTTGATTAAGACAATACTTGTGTACCTAATGTTCTGTGTAGTCAGTGACCACAGGCTATAGATATCTTAGTTCCACTCTCCAAAAGGCAAATAATGAAGGGCGGGCTTTTTCACTAAGTAACACCTCTGAGGTAAAATAGCCAGCTGTGACCACAGACTACAGCTGAAAAACTCCCTTGCCATCAAATAGTATAGAAGTAACATACATTATTTAACGGTGAGCCCTCACCGTTCACACATGTCAAACCACCTCATGCGCGACAGATTCAATACCTTGTAGAGAGGGTGTGGAGTGGGAAGATTACGCAGCGTGGCCACGGTAAACACC
Source organism: Chrosomus eos (assembly GCA_036326025.1). NCBI lineage: Eukaryota > Metazoa > Chordata > Actinopteri > Cypriniformes > Leuciscidae > Chrosomus > Chrosomus eos. The sequence continues at coordinate 36,875,489 of CM070838.1, forward strand.
TCTGGCAGCAGGTGAGTCCTCAGCAGGTGAAAGTCCACCTCGTGAACACCAAACTCTGCGTTTCGGACGAAGATCTTGGCCAGTTTCCAGTCGGCCTTTGAATCCGTCGGGAGGAAGATGGGATTGTCTTTGCCGTGCTTTTGGCTCAACTGTGCAGATTAAATTTGAACATCCGTGAAAATGGTACAAACAGTTTATGAGGGAATCTGGGTTATTATTTTTCTCTCTTTTAAGAAAATTTACATTTATTCATTTAGCTGACGCTTTTATACAAAGTGACTTACAATTGCTATATTTCAGAGGTCGCACGCCTCTGGAGCAACTAGGGGTTAGGTGTCTTGCTCAGGGACACATTGGTGTCTCACAGTGGATTCGAACCCCGGTCTCTCACACCAAAGGCATGTGTCTTATCCACTGCGCCTGCGCCATCACCAGTGAGATGTTACCCCACTCTTCCACCAAGGCACTTGCAAGTTCCTGGACATTTCTGGGGGGAATGGCCCTAGCCCTCACCCTGCGATCCAACAGGTCCCAGACGTGCTCAATGGGATTGAGATCCGGGCTCTTCGCTGGCCATGGCAGAACACTGACATTGCTGTCATGCAGAAACTCACGCACAGAACGTGCAGTATGGCTGGTGGCATTGTCCTGCTGGAGGATCATGTCCGGATGAGCATGCATAATGGGTACCACATGAGGGAGGGGGATGTCTTCCCTATACCGCAAGGCATTGAGATTGCCTGCAATGATGACAAGCTCTTCCAAGATCTTTCTTTGGGTGTTTTTCACAGTCGGTAGACAGGTCTCTTTAGGGGGCTTTCACACTGGCAGTTTAGTTCGGAACGGGGCACGTTTCGCATGAAAAATCGCTAATGTGAACGCTGTCATGGGACCCGGGTGCGCACTGGGGTACCGAACCCGAGACTACCTGGAAGAGGTGGTCCGAGTTCGGTTGCTCCCGAACCGTGCCGCGTGAATGTGAAAGCAACACGGACTCGGGTGCGCACTTGTTCAGGAAGTGGAGTAATCTGCGCATGCGTTTTAGCTTATTGTGATGTATTCAGTTAAACAAAACACTTGTAAGGGATGATTGTGTTGATGATTTACCTCGGATACGAGCGAGAGTGAGGCTGAAGTGTATTCCTGCATTGCGTGTGGAATCAGAGCAACAAAGCTGGAAATCCACTGTCTCCTCAAAAGAGTCAGTTTGCAAGCAGTAGAAGTCCACCTTATGTGACACACGCACATTAAACCTGTATTGTTCACTCAACTGCGCATAATAGCAGCGAATTAATAAAAAAACCACAATATTGACCCGCGTTCTGTTTTCTATCATGCGCCGTGCACGTTTGCGATGACGTCATATGCACGCAAACGCACCAGGGTTCGATAGAATCAAGTTGTGTGTGAAACCAGACCAACGCTGTGGGGGCGCCGGGAACAAACGCGCTCGGGCTCCAACCGCAGAAAATGAGCCCAGTGTAAAAGCCCCCTCAGTGTCCTGCATTTTTAGAACGGTGACCTTAAATGCCTACTCTCTGTAAGCTGTTAAGGCAGAGGTCTTCACTCCTGCTCCTGGAGAGCCACTGTCCTGCAAAGTTTAGTTCCAACCCTAATCAAACACACCTGAATCAGCTCATCAAGCACTTCAGAATCGCTTGAGTATTCAAAGGCAGGTGTGGTGAAGCAGGTTGGAACTAAACTCTGCAGGACAGTGGCTCTCCAGGAGCAGGAGTGAAGACCTCTGTGTTAAGGTCTTAACGACCATTCCACAGGTGCATGTTAATTAATTGATTATGGTTAATTGAACATGCATGGAAAACATTGTTTAAACCCTTTACAATGAAGATCTGTAAAGTTATTTGGATTTTTACAACATTATTGTTGAAATACACAGTCCTGAAAAAGGGATGTTTCTTTTTTTGCTGAGTTTATATCATTTATTCTTTGTTTCTTTGTAATAATTTGATTATTTACATCATCTTTCAAGTTTATTTATCTGTATTTAATTTAATTTAAATTACACACACACACACACACACACACACACACACACACACACACACACACACACACACACACACACACACACACACACTCACACACTTCGAGCCTAGGTCCCCAGGTACTTCTCTTTAGGTCACTTCAGCGTCACCCTGGGATATCGCTTCTTGAGAATTTCCCAGCTGAAGCCAAATTCTGAAGTGCTGTGATGTCTTGTGTTCTCCCTCAAAGAGCCGAGGTTATATTCATAACCTGTGGATTTCTGCACTTCGGATGCAAGATACACACCTGAATGGCGATGGGCAGCATCAAGCCATGAGGGTTGCAGTACAGCAGGACCAGCGGAGCCGTGAGATACTGCTTCTTGCCGCTGACAACATTTCCCACCAGCTCATCCAGTATCTTATAGTCAGACAGGAAGATGTTCCCTTTCTGGATATGGGTGCAGATCACACCAAATATTGAAGAAACACAGGAAATAAGACAAAACCAAAGCAAACCAGACCCAGTCATTCCAAATCATTGCCAGTAGCAAGTAGTGTACCTTCATCTCCTGCTCCAAGCTGCCGCCGCTCAGGGAGTGTTTGACCATGTCATTTGTGACGGGGAAATTCTCGGGCAGAGTTGAGCACCGCTGGATCATCATGGGATTGAGGCCATTCAGAAACTGGTAGCCAAAGAACTCGTCCTCATCCCAGTGCTCCTTAATGTATTCTGCAAAGCATGCTGTGTCAGAACATATCCCTTACGGAACGATAATATATTTCCCATATATGAATGATCAATATATTTAATGGTTTAACAGTATATTTGAAAATATACAGAATAATATATTGTGTTATTATATTACAATGTATTGAATAATAAATAAGGAATTGCCGCTTTTCATATATTGATTAATATGTGACAATATATTCGTGATCAGATATGGTTCTGCATGTGTAATACTTTGTGTACATACAACACACAATTATTAATTACTCATACAACATAAACACACACACACACACACACACACACACACACACACACACACACACACACACACACACACACACATAAAGAGAGAGAAATATAGAATGTAATATATTTCTTATATTTTCTTAATTATTTACATTATAAGTGTTTTATAGTTTCAAGCTAGGTAACTAAAGCACAGGAACACCTGCATGTACTACAGTATTTAGCCAACTGTACTGAGAAGTGCACAGCCTTTACTTTATTAAATATAATAATCATGGTTTTAACAATCTATGGCCAATCGTCAACCGAACCACAGGCTCTACTCTTCAGCACAATGGTAACTCCAAAAACTCAGATATACCAGAAAAACATAATAGAACATTAAACAATAACAGATCTCTCCCTTATATTAATGTTGAGCAAAACCGATTAAATAACACTTAATTTTAACATCTGCTGGGAACTAGAAATCTGTTGTGACTTATTCCGTGAATGTGTGTGTATATGTGTGCTAACATACATTCACATTTATATATGAACACGTATGTGCAATATATGTACACATAAAGGATAAAAGTTTGTGAATATTTCATGTAATGCTATTTTTGTCTTCATTTATAAATCTTTTATATTCATTAATATATAGCCATACATGGTCAATACATATATCGCAGTATATTGAAAAAGATGAGCACTAGTTTTATGGAAATTTATTATGTAATATATCGCATTATATTTTGCAGTATATTCCCATATGTTTTTGTTCCGTAAGGGATGCTACAGTACAGACAGTACTTTATTTGCAATACAGTAATTTTGAACATTTTATTAATTTAAGATGAGTACCAATGGTTTTCGATCCGTTTTCACAAATGATTGGTTCCAGTTGGCTGATGCTTTCCCATGAGTTTCTGCAGTCAGCTAATCCAGTTAGCTTCAGAAAACCTAACCTGCACACACAAAATACACAGGTACACAGTACAAACATTAATAGTGTAACTAGTCTTGATATACTACTTATGGTCCATTCTAGTCGTGAGCATCTTTGTACTTACTATTAGATAGTATACATTACTGCCATCCACTTCTGTGCAAAATACACTAAATATACCTGGATCAAGTTTTTAAATCACCACAGTTAATTTTTAACTAAAGCATACTTAAAATTAAATCTAGCTATAAATATTCAGCATTTCCACCAGTGCAATCTATAACTAAATAACACACCATATTTAGGCTAACCTACAAACAGAAAACATTGATACAGTCCATAGTCCTAACAATAATGGTGAAATGGTTGAGCTTGCTGTTGTGGGCTCACTACTTATGAACTCTCTAAATGCATCTCTGGAGTTACCATTACATTGGGTAGCCTACTTTTAGCTGAGTATACATGGTTTTTGAATAAAGCATACTACAAAGTAATCGGACATTGCCACTACGTCACCAATATAAATTTTCTCTCCTGTGGTGCTTCAGTCCCTGGAACCCGGATGCAACAGAAATGTGTAAATCGTAGGTGAGAAAAAGCAAACATAGTAAAAAAACAACAACCTGTTAATCTGATGAAAAACAGATGCCATGCAGCATGCGAAACTACACCAACACTCAGACACAGTTGCAACAGTGATATATTTAAAGCATGATAATCTGTCTTCTCCCTCAGTTTCACGCTGAGTGAAACTACACTGATGGGAACCTGCTGCTGCTACTGATAACTGCAATCTGGAAGAGGAAGCCAATATGGCAAAGATTAACCAAGGAAAGGCCTACTGTCCATATTGCTTGTAATTAAAATAAAAAATAGAGTTGACTCCTGTTCAGGTGTTTCCCTCAATTCTTATGGTTGTGTTATTCTAAAAACCCAATATTGGGTCCAGCAGACCCGTGAACACTGAACAGTAGAGGGCTGGGTAAAAATATCGATTCATCAATGCATTGCAATTATTTGTTTCTCAATTCAATATCAATTCATCAAATCCTATGAATCGATTCAGCCAACCGGCCAGTGGTGGCGCTGTGGGTAACACTCTAGTGAGAGCGTTCAGACGCTGTTTTTATCATAGAGAATGTTTAAATACCATATCATGATGCCGGTCAGAGCGCGCGCTGACACGGAGATAAGCCTTGTTTATACGCGACGCGTCCGTTTCTTTTACTGTCTATAATTCGCACAAGCGCGAAGGTACGCGCGGCAAAAATGACACGTTTGGTGCGCAAGACCTCATTTCGCTTGGCTATGTGCAAGGCTTTTTTTGTAACAGCGCGTGCGGCACCGCATCCGAGGATGATCGACTTCAAGCTGAATCTGCCCGAGCATGTACGTCACCGCACCGGCACGCAGCATTGCGAGTCTAAATTGCAGTTCATTGCAAAGTTTTTTTTGTTAATGTTTTGTTTACTGTGTGTGATTTATTTAATGGAAAGCACATTCACTTCTAGTCGTCTTGCTGTTAATTTTAAATAAACGTAGAGCAAGTAGCTAATCAAGTGTCTGCTCGTTTATTCAAACCAAGTTGTCCTATATAACAGACGAACGTCGCAACGTTCCCAAAACCTGCATGTGCACTAGTTTGATAACAAATGCTTCAGAGTTAACATGTTATATATTGTACTAAAATGTTATGAGTTATATGATGGAAATGTCTGTAATGTATCCTACATATAGGCACAGTAACTAAGCCAAAGGTTCTCTGATCAGCTGTTCAGTGTTATTTATTGTGTTGACAAAGAAGCACTTTGTAATGTTATAATATCTATGGTTGCACTTTGTTTTATGAGTATGCACATTTTGTGCTTCTATTAACATTTCTTTTATAACTTGAATGTATAGGAAGAAAAAAATATACGTTCTACTACTTGCAAGCACTTTAGAGGTGTTAATAAAGCACCTGTTTGTTACAGTTGTGGTTTGTATTCAACACATGTACAATATTGTACAGTTTGTTCTGCTAAATAAACCATGACAGGACACATGCTGGGGTCAATTTGTTCTTAAACATTGGTAATACTGCACACATTATTTAAAAATATACTCAGGTACTTAATTACTTGTGTATTTACTTATTATTGAATCGATATCAGAGCTAATAAATCAATATCGAATCGAAGTCGAATCGAATCGAAGCCTCAAGAATCGAAATCGAATCGAATTGTGAAATTCCTAACAATACAGTGTGTAACAAAGAGATGAACACTACAGGAGGGTTTAAAAATTACTTGGTCACTTACTCCTTTGATGCATTGGAGTAAAACTCGTTTTCCTTTGTGTAAGAGAATTGGACTTCAGGTGGCAGAGAGATGGGATTGTCGCAATCGATGACTTGAGGCATGCCCTCAGCATACACACGCCACCTAGGAGGAGTAGAATATTCAGCTGTATTTTAACGCAAGGAATTTAATTTCACTGAATTTATTTTAATATATAACGCAGACACTTCACTGCCACACCCGGCTTGTATTGCTGTGCAGCCCACAAACCTAAATAACTTCTGTTGCTCCTCTAGCTGCCTCATCCTTTGTCTTTGGGCTATTGGGTTGGTGTCCTGGAACACAAATGAAGCTGAAATGCAAAAGCCAACATTAAAATTCATAATCTAAATATTTTTATGTTTGCAACTAAAAACATTTTTGAAAAAAAAAAAAAAAATGGACGATGCCTTGTCATCCATGTCATTTTTACATAAACACTTTGATTACAAATGTGCTTTATTTGCTAATATAGCACAGTCTTCTGAGATACATAAAAAAAATGTCTTTATAAAAAAACAACAACGTATGAATGACAACTACATACGCAATACATCTGCAAGCCATCACCCAATAAACATCATAAGAATGACAGCCATGTACAGTAGGTTACCAACCAGAATAATACTTTCAACGCCGCCGCTTTGCCGCGGCGGTGAAATTCGGGTGTATTTGCTGCCTTAAACCGCTAAGAGGCGCTACAATCACAGACTTTGAAAAGTGTCCGTTTATTCTCTCTATTGCGTAATCTGCCGCTGCGTCGCGGCTCATTCAGAGCGATTGAAAGCTGGTAGCAGATGAATTTAAGTGAAATGTAGTTAAAATAATTCATCACAATACTTAAATTAAATTGAATAAATAATGAAAACATTTCCATATAAAACATTGCAATAGAAACATATTAGGCTACATCAAGGCTTTGGAAGAGTATAAGACGTTGACGTAACAGCGTTCAGGCGGTGGCTCTGTGGTTAACGCAACGACACGGAGATCCAAGAGACCCGAGATCGAATCTCAATATAACACCATGTTGGCCGACAGCATTAATCTTTAACCGTTCTTGATGCTTAAATAGGTGACTGTTTATTTGCGAGTTTATTAACTGTTTATTTATTTAAAGTCAAGCGTTTTGTTTAATAATCAATGGCATATTACAACATTGCTACAGTAGAGCTGGGGGGTTGTTAGGGGGGGCTTCTTACATTCGCTTCATAAACACACGCACACTAGCACACACATGCAATCTTTTTTCTGCACCCGATGGATAGACTCATAATTTTCAAGCCCCACTGCCCCCATCGCCCCAACACAATGCTAATGAAATACGCAACAAGCTTAAAATGTTCCAATTTATTGAAGTAACAAGTAGGCTAGTATCTAAATACAAACTAAACAAACAAAAACAAAAATAGAGAAAATTAAAGTGCTGCTGTGTCAAAATGTTAAAAAAAGAAAAGAAGAGAAATCCATTTGGCAAGACAAAAAAATGAAAAAATTAAAATAGACATAACATAGGCTAATGTGTTTGATATGGGATTAAAATTATGGGCAGTGCATGAGATATAAACTAATGATTAATTATGTCAAAATTCCTTTGTTCCGATCAGAGCATGTGAGCATTTCTGGATATTCCTTGGCTCGCTCATTCCGCTCAGGGTCGCGCGCTCATGCTGTCTCCGACTAGTTTTTTTCTAGTCAACTAGTAGACTAGTTGTTTATTTAAGCCATCAGTGGACAAATCACCCCTTTATATTGATTTAATAACTTAAATAGGCTATACAGGGTAATGAGTGAGTGTTATAAAGCTGCACTCAAGCGCACGAGCCGGCAAAGGTGAATGTGTAAAAAAAATAGCAAGGAGACATTTCATTGTTTATTAATAAACTGGTGTTTTCTGCGTCGCTGCAAAGATGAAGATGCGATGTAGACTCGCCATGAACGAATAAAGATATAAAGGCATAAAAAGGAAAAGTTCCTCCCGTTGGCGCGCCCAACCTGTCACTTCTCTAGGCTATTTCCCACCCATAGAGGGGCGCGCCCCACACTTTGAGCGGCGACTACCATCTGTAGTTAGGGGGGATCTAGCCGGTGTTCTGTCTCTCCCTCTCTCTGCTGTGCAAGCGGCCGCGCGCTACACAGTTTGAACCTGTCTATGGTTTGAACTTGCATAATCACGTAGCCTTTCGAAAACCGGGACATTCATTGTCCCGGGAGAGTGCTTCAATTTCCCGGGACAGGTTATTAAAAAGAAGGACAATCCCAGTAAAACCGGGACCGGTGGCAACCTAACTTGCATTTAGACTTTATTTCCATGCAAAAAAGAAACACACAATCTTATTCTTGCTACATTTTAAATTTGTTTTGCCAAAGAAATTGCAGCTAAATTAAACGAAACGGTACAAATCGAAAATAGTCCACAGCAACATAAATTAAAAACATGAGTTTTGCCTCTCTCGCGCTGGATCTCAGCAAGTTTATTTAGTCTCCCTTGCTCAAACAATCTTAAACTCTACAGAACCAGTTGAAACAACTGGATTGAACACTCCAATTTAAATTTGTGTGTGAAAACACTTTAAATAGGCTACAACATATGAATGAGGAACATTAACACCTATTGTCTGTCCCTCCAAACCCCCCACAGGCTTTCTGAGTCTGAGTCTGACTTAAAATAAAGAGAAGTCGCAATTCACACTTAAATCGCTCTTCTAGCATTAGGCTATTAAAGTGTTGATAATGAAAGAATTAAATGATTTAAGCTACATGTAGTGATATTTCTGTCATAAAAGTTTACTACTAAATATTTCATTATTTAAATAATTTAAGAAATAAAACTGGTTTGGGCCAGCTTTTTCCAAGCAAAACTAAATATAATCTTCAAACGCATGTTCATTTTGTTGTCATGAACAAAATGCTCAACTCAATATTAAATTCTACAGGGATCTTTGGGTCCAGGCATGCAAAATGTGAATTAGTTATTTTTTAAATTATTATTATTCAAATAAATATCGGTGCTTCGTGGTAGCCTACTGCTGATAAACTAAATAACATTTAGATAATAATTATGAACTTTAAATGAAACAATATAGCAACACTTCGACGAATAAATGATTTGATCTGTTTTTACATTTTAATTCAGGGCGATTTTAATCAAACGAGATTTTCACCATGTCATTTTCTCATTGCGAGGCGCTCACAATCACATAAACATATTTGAGCAGATTCTCTGTAGCTCTCGTTTTCATATGGATTACATAATCAGATAACATTTATTAACCTAAATATTTAGACATTTAAAGGCTTTAGACATATCCGATTTCCTATCGTGTCTGAGCTGAGGGCGGCAAGTGGCTTTCGGTTTATTTTTGTGACGCGCAGTTCCCGGAGACCCGAGAGAGACGACAGATAAACTTTTGTCATTAGCCTAAAAAAAAGTTTACAGTTTTGAATGATGTAGGCTTCTCTACTCTTATCTGTATGACCAAAAAAAAATCACGTATAGCCTATTAAGTTATTTTAGCTGTTATGAGAAAAATAAATCAAATGAACGCGCTGCCTCGTTTGTCGAAAACTTTACTTAAAACCATGTTTTTAAAAACTCTATGTAGGCTATAGGGAATAAAACAAATATACCCAGATAGCAAAAAATATCGGCACGGCTTCTTTTTGCCGCCGGCCCTAAGCTGTCGGCTATAGGTGCGTCTCGCTGGCGGGGATCTTACGTTTGCCGCCGAATTCGTCACGCCCATTTTTTGCGAGATGCCGCCGGCGAATAGCTGGCGGACCGCCGGCTTCATTTTCTCTGGCGGTTGCCTCCGTCGAATGGACCGCGGCCGGCAGGCGGCAAGCCGCTTTGAAATACAAGGATTTCTACTCTCAAAATCGACTATATGGCTATTATAATTTCTTTTGCTCCAAAGCCATTGGGGTTTTTAGGCTATAACAGATTTGACTTTTGATTCCATTATAAGGTTTAGGAAATGACATTTAAATTACTTTGAAACTCTAAAGATTATACAGTAATAGGCTATGTAAAATATATTTAATTATTTTATGCAGGTAAAAATTGTTTACATTTCTTTGATTGATGCACATTTGAGACATGCAGCAATAAACCAAAAATTATTTTGCAATAACACTTACTTGGCAATAAATATCTTTCTGATTAGATTTTAAAATAGATATTTAATTCATGGTATGAACAATTTAGCAGATTATTTTTAAAGGCAATTAAAAAAAATCTAAACACATTATAAATGTTAAAAATGTATTGCTAAAACTCATTACAAAGACTGTAAACTGTGAAGCCTACTGAACTGTGGAGTTAGACCGTTAAACAGTTTTGCACCATTGCTTGGTGTGTTCAGGATTTTTTGGACGGGGCTAAAACAGGGCTCGATGACGCACTGGAGACCCTGGAGGCTGGCTCGTGGCTCGCACATTGTGCATCAGTTGACGGGCTTTGGTTATAGATTTGCCGCAGTTAGATTAAAACACTTAAATAGCATGGTGTTACACACTCCTGTACAGTAGCCGGCGGTATGCACCTACAAGTTGGTTATATCTTACAATCTGCCATTAATCAAGAGAAGAAGAAGATTGCCGAAGTTACTACAGGCTACAGTTTGCTAGCTAGCAAAGTCACCGACTACCGTCGTTTAAGTAAGTATATGTTTCCCTTTTTTGTAACGCAATATTATGTTTACATTGTTTTAGTTTATATTTTATATTAAAATAGTCAAGTTAGTAATCTTTGTTCTTGCAGTATGCTGCTAGGTTAGTCCAGTAGCTAGAGTGGCTAACGTTAGCAAGTGTTAGCTAACACATGCTGTTTTGCGTTTGTTACAGGACACAATGAGGTTAACGTTACATGTAGAAATGTAATTAGCTACTTACAGTAGTTAGCCAAAGCTTCACATCTAGAAAGACTAAGTATAACTTTTTTTTTTTCTAACAAAACATAACATAATAATGTATATAGGTTGTGTAATAAATTATTTTGTTTGTGTCCGAACAAGTATGCTGCTAGTTCATTTCACAATGTAGCTACAGTGGTTAATATTGGTTCTCTTTAATCACTGCAGCAAGCTTTATGGAAAAGAACATGTGACATACAACATGCATGGATTGGTTTGGTGCACCTCATACAAGATGCCAAAAAGCATGGTGTCCTTGATAACATCTCATGCTTCCCATATGAAAACTTCCTTGTGTGCCTGAATAAACAATGGGAGAAAGTCATCGCTCAGTTATTGGCCCTTGGACTCCCCTGGCACCTCGTGTACTGTACAGCATGAAGTTTTCTGCTATGAAGGTATATTCTAGGCCTATGTTAGTGTCCAGTGTTTTAATAGTATTGAAAATAGTGCCTTTAGTTGTGTGTATATATATATAAAATAAATATATATAATTTTTTTTTTTTTTTTTTAGGTAGATTTCCAGAGACTCCAGAATGAAAAACAAGCCCTGAGGGAAAGCAATGCACCAGCAGGTGAGAACATGCACTCTTTCTTAAATTTAACTTTTGTGTGTGTGTCCAAAATTACCATATGCCTTTTATTTTGTAGCTTCAGATGACAGCGGCTCACTTCGAGAGCAGGTGAAGCAAGTTGGGACAATGTTGAAGATGTTTTCTCGCAATGGGCAATCAGGTACAACTTGCAAACAACGCAGGCGTTGGTTTAATTCCCAATGGGGCCACCTGTTCATGTAGTAGACCTAGCTATAACTGTCATAGTTTAGTTGTTGAGGGGCCAGGACTGACTACTTTATTCTTTTATTCTGGGAACCCCTGTAGGTGCAGATCAGACCCCAATGCTGACCCCGTAGCATGGACAACAAAATGGACACTATGCTGCAACATTTTCAGTGCCAATGTGTCTGTTGGAGAGTTATCCCTGCCAGGAGATCCGTTACTCCCCCTAGACACCCAGGAAGATTTGGCGTTACTTGACAACAGTATGAGGCAGGATAAAGAGCTCCAGGAACGATTTGTAAGTGTTCTGATTTCATTTATAACGCCATAGGGTAATCTAAAAAGTAAAATTAAGATTATACACTGCATATTCTACAGTCTGAATCCACAGCCTGTTACATTTTAAATTTATGAGAAGCTTCAGAGAAATGTAATTTGTTACACTTTTTTGTATTTTCAGCTTCGGTTTTTGGCAATCAAATGCGGGAGGGACCTAAAGACAACCATGTGGCGAATACTTCAGAGTATCTTCTCTAATCACCTTTCCATCAATACAATCTGGACTGGTGTAGGGGATAAAGCATGTTTTAGAGACATGTTCCTGAAGACCATTGTTCAAAGTAAGTTGGATATATTTTTTTAATATTTAAGTAGATGTGTATGACCTTATGCTATTCAAATAGAATGACAGATTCGTATTTTCTACAGGAGCCATCCGGAAGAACCCGGCGACCCAGGATGCCACTGATGAGGAGATCCAGGTTAACGTTATGCGTTACCTGAAAGGAGCATCTGACCGTGAAGGCGGAAAAAGGCGCAGCACCGCTGAGAGGGACCCACAGCCGACCCCTTAAACCTTGTTACAGTGTTTAACTATTCTATTTTTAAATATAGCTTGTAAATCCTAGATTATACATCTAATACTTGATATCTGCACATTATCTGGTATCAAATATTCTACTTACCGTGACTTCAGTATTGGCTTATTTAATTCTGTCAGTGCTTAACGATTCTATTATAGTTTGTAAATCCTATTTTATGCCTGATATTTGATATTGCACATTAACTAGTACCAAAAATTCTACTTTCATTCCATCAGTGTGCTTAAAGGGATACTGCACTTTTTTTTTGGAAATAGGCTCATTTTACAACTCCCTCAGAGTTAAACGGTTGAGTTTTACCATTTTCAAATACATTCAGCTGATTTTCTGACATTTAGAAGAATATCAGTAACCAGACAGTTTCTAGTCCCATTGACTTCCATAGTAGGAAAAAATATATACTATGGAAGTCAATGGGACCAGAAACTGTCTGGTTACTGATATTCTTCTAAATGTCAGAAAATCAGCTGAATGTATTTGAAAATGGTAAAACTCAACTCTTTAACTCTGAGGGAGTTGTAAAATGAGCCTATTTCCAAAAAAAGTGGAGTATCCCTTTAACCGTTAATCTATTAGCTATATCTCTGATAATTGATATTGCACATTACCTGGTACTAAATATTCTACTTCATTCCGTCACAGTGCTTAACTGTTATTCTATTGTTAAAAATAGCTTGTAAATCCTTGTGCCACAGGTCAGCATTGCAGTTATAATGGTATATTGTACTCTAGAGGTTTTACTCTGTTATTACCACTTCAACTATAGTTAGAAATGACTTGTAAATATGATGTTATACCTCAAATTATTTGGTATCCTTCACTTTCTTTTGTACCAAATATCCTTATTACTTGAGTTTACTGGTAATTCTTTTAATCCCAGAGCTGACCTCTTTATATTATTACCAAGTTTTGTAAGTGTTACAATAGTGTTTTTTACAAGTGTTATTTTTAACCAAAATGTAATTGGAAACCTGCATGTTAGTGTGCGTGTATTTGTATTTTTCTGTTATATTTCAGTGATCTGACATCTTGTTTTAATGACAGTTACTGTACTTTGAAATGTGGAATTAAAATGTCAAATGGAAATGTGTCTGGTTTGATCAATCATTATTCTTGATAAACTGCATGCTATAAATATTAAATATATATATATATATATATATGCAATAAGCGACGGGGCAGCTCGCTCGAAAATAGCGTTTGCCTCCAACGGGCCGCGGAAGGTCCGCCTTCGGTAGAACGGCGGCTGGCCTGCGGGCCGGCCGCGGAACGAAGGCTGTAGGACGGCGGCTGCCGCTTTTAAAAAGCGGCTGCCGCCGGCGGTGCGCCGTCAAACGTGTTTGCGATTTCGCCATTCTGACGCTTCTACAGCCTCCGGCGGTCTGCCGGCGGTCCGCCGACTCATTGCTATCTGGGTAGATATATATAGGCCTATATATCTTTTTTTTTTATACAAAACTGCTTTTGAACAATTGGTATTATTAGCTACAGATCTAAAGTCGTTCTGTTGGATAGCCTATTTGTTCCTTAGTGTAAAATGGAAATGCATGGTAATATTATTTTATAAATATAAGCAAAAAAATATATGGTGTAACAGAGTTTTAGAACTAAACAAATCTGCATTAATAGCCTAAAAATATATATATATTTTACAGAAGTCCATGTTTTTTCGGGATTTGAACGCAGGTCTTCGATTGATGAACCGTCAGCTCTACCACTCGGCCATGTCGAAGCTCACTGAGAAAAGCCCAAACGTTTATGCAGTGTGTGTTCGCTCAAATGAGTGAGAATGTTGTGTTGTTAGCCTATTGTGAGTGTAGCCTACTTTACATGAATAAAATAAACCTTTTACAGTTTTAAAATATGATATCCTATCTGTATGACAAAAAAATAACGAAGTAGGCTATAGCCTGTTAAGTTATTTTAGCAGAAAAAGAAATTCAAGTGAACGCGGCGTTAGTCGAACTCTAATTCAATGGCAGAAGAAAACCCCATTTTAGAATACGCACTAGGCGTGGTGTGTCAAAATACTTAATTATAAACTTCAATATTTCGTTCAAAACCACATCAAAACGCTTTGTGACATTTTAAAAAGCCGTGAATGTATTAATAGGCTACCATTGGAACCAGGATCGTAACTGAAATGCGCTACATGTTATCTCTCAATACAGGAGCAAAAGCGCTGGTTCAGATTTTATTGTTTGTTGTTTAAACGTGCGTGTTTTAGGCTATATTTAAAAAATATATATACTATATTTGATAAGGTCTATTTAGGGTAGGCCTATTCGCTATAGCCTACTGTGGAGGGGGGAAATCACCCACCGGCAAATCGCACCTTGCTTAACCATGTTTTTTAAAATTATTTCTGCATATGGAAAGAATTCCAGTCCTGCTGTCTGCTGTCCTGTCCGTGAAGTTTTTTTTTTTTGTTTGTTTGTTTATTTTTTAACAGAACTGTTTTTGAAGACGTAAATTCAGTCAATCTGTTGGATGAGATTTGTTCCTTAGTGTAAAATAGAAATGCATGGTAATTATATAAAAAGCATATTTATTCGGGTTTCGAACCGGTGTCTTTGTACTGCTTAAACCTTCAGCTCTACCACTTGACCACAAGTTCGGCTGTTTAAGCGTCAGTGTGCCCACAAACGACTGATGCACTCTTCAATCTTCTCATTCCTCAATAGTTTAGCATCATTGATTGCACCTAATTTTTTTTCACTGACTGCGAGATAGGCCTCTTTTAAATTTTGATTCATAAAATGTTCTGCTCTAAAAGTTTGCTATATTCTATTTAAAATGTAGGCTACTTTTACATACGTTTTGCTTTCGCTAAATGTCCCTTTGCGCCACCTGGCGGTCATTTCGCGAATGACTTAGAAATGCGACTGTTTTTTTTTTTGCCGCGGTGAATTCACCGCGGTAGACGCCGCGGCGGCAATAGGCATTCTGGTTGGCTACCTACTGTAACACATGGCTGCAAAAAACCTGCAATATAAAAGGAGTGAACTTCATTGATAACTTCAATCTTTTCTGGAGTCAGAGGCAACTGTTTCAACAGGATGGGCTCCACCCAAACAAACTTGGTTCAAGAGTGCTAAAGGACAATATCTCCTTCTCCCTCCATCATCCTTCTACAGTGTGTGCCAATCCACTCAACCTGAATGGCACACACACACCTGGACACAGTATTAATGACCACAGGACTTCACTTCAGCACCTGAATGGACATGCGGCTGACACATCACACAAGGACAATGATAACACCACTCAGCCACAACCACCTCTGCTGACGGACACAATCTCAGCTGAGTCCTCCCCACAGAGCTCACCACAGACAGACTGTGACATACTAGAACTGCTAGAAGATTCAGCACCCAAGGACGACTTTCTGGAAAACAGCCAGGAAATCCAGGACAGCATATTACAGCCTCCGATAACACCAGACACGCTATCTCTCTCTCCAGCAACTCCACTTCTGTGCTTCTCAGAGAAAATGGAACAACTGGTGTATGTTGGAACCAGATTATCCCACTCTTTTGCTGCAAGCCCCCAGATGTCAACCAAAAAACGGCAGGCCCCACAACCACCAAAGCCTGCGGGCCCAGCTCGCCCTCCCCCTCCCCCTCCTCCTGTGAGAGCTCTTCGGCCTCTGCCACAGCGCCAGGGCTCCCACCCTCCTCCAGCGGCTCGCGGTGAACCAAAAACAGCTGATACCAGCTCTCAGTGATATGTGTCGGGTCCCCGCTATGATAACAGTAACTTTCTTAAATGTTTACAAAACAAGCGGGAACCCATAGTGCCTGAATCTTTCTCTATTGCTGTTCAATTACATGATAGAAAGTCTAAGGCCTTCAAAAGCCGTACAGCAAACCCATCTAATCTGGTGCCTATTACATGCCAAACTAAGATCGCTGTGGGGACAAAAAGTAAGACTGTTAAGTTAGCACTTTTAAACATCCGCTCACTTAAAAATAAATAACTTCTAATCAACGACTTAATAACCACATACAACCTGGACTTTATGCTTCTAAATGAAACTTGGCTAGAAGACAGCTGCAGTGCAACAGTCCTCAATGAAACATCCCCTCCTAACTTTACTTTTATGAGTGTTTGCAGAGCGGGTAAGAGAGGCGGGGCTTAGCTGCTCTTTTTAAAGATGTCTATCAATGTAAGCAAATATTATTTGGGAATTACCCGTCTTTCGAATATCTGGGTATTGTGTTAAAAGGTGCTCCACGTATTTTACTTATCATTGTTTACAGGCCTCCAAAATACTCTCCAGCCTTTGCTGAGGACTTTACAGAACTGTTATCAACAATTTCCTCTGAGTTTGACTGTTTTGCCATTGCTGGAGATTTTAACATTCACATAGATAATGCAGAAACCAATATGGCAAAAGAAATCAAAACTGTTTTAAAAACTTTTGATCTGACTCAGCATGTACATGGACCCACACAGAATCGTGGACACACTCTAGATTTACTTATCAGTAAGGGTCTAAACATCTCATCGATTGTTATTAAGGATGTAGCACTGTCTGATCATTTCTGTATTTTCTTTGATATTTTGATCTCTCCTGCCATTGAAGCTAGATCTGTGTCTGTCAAGAAGAGATGCTTAAATGAGAACACTAGTGTGCTATTTATGAAGGCTATATCTTTAAAACCAAGCATATCTGCTGACTCTGTTGATTTTCTCCTTGAATCTTTTAACTCAAAAATTAAAAGTGTAATTGATGATATTGCTCCTGTGAAAGTCAGGAAGAATAGTGGTAGACAAAAAGCACCTTGGAGAAACTCAACAGCAGTGCAAAACATGAAAAGACAATGCAGAAGAGCAGAGCGCATGTGGCGGAAGACAAAACTTGTAGTCCATTATAACATCTACAAAGACAGCATCCATGCTTTTAATATGGAACTAGGCAAAGCTAGACAGACTTTCTTCTCAAATATTATAAACAGCAACTTAACCTGTTAAGCTTCAACCCCAATTTTGAAAAATCCCCAGAAATGGCATACCCAAACTGAAACAGATACAGTTCATGAACCATTTGTTCTAAAAGCACAAGTATGATCTCATGACACCTGGCAGTTTATTGCAAATGTAGAATTAATTATTGTCATAATGAAAAATAAATGTTATAAATAGCTTCAAAGTTTTGTCAAGTTATTAGAAATTTATTTTTATGAAATATTTTCATGAAAATAAAATTCAAGTTGGCCCTGTAGCAATCTAGAAATGCACTGCAGCTAAAGCCACATGTCTGACCATGTTATATTAAAAATCTGAAGATGATATGTCTAAAACTCTTTATTTAGTTAAATGTTTTTCAAGATCATGTCAAACGACTTTATTTTGATTAGACTCTAAAAAGCAAACTGATGTTTATTGTCATTTTCTAAGCATCTATTCAGTCTATTTTCTCTATTGTGTTGTGGTCTAAACGATCTCCATTCAGTGTCAGTCTCCCCTGCACACATTCACACCTCTCCAGCCTCTGGTTATTGCTCTAAATATGCTTTCTTTTGTCTGCATTATAATTACTAACGACTGGCTATTCACACTGTTTCAACCCCTAATCTCTTTAAGGGAAAGTTCTCAAAGTTCTCACCTTACATTTGAAACTATATAAAATGACCTTCTTGAAAAAAGAAACATTTCAGCAAGCAGTCCTATTTAGAAATATTCATAAATATAACAGCTAGATAGCAGGTGCACCAAGGGCTAGCTAGCATGTTAGCTTAGCACACCATCAATACACGACAATTTATGAGATTAAAACCATGTTTGTGCTCTAAAACTTACTTTATAGCACAAGTCGAGTGTTTTAAATAACCTTCTGTGCTCTGATTTGGCTTCAGATAAAAAAAATCGGACAGAAAAAATAGTATTTCATAGTATTCTTCACGATGATAAAGTCTATATCGATTAGCATTACATTATAAATATAATCTATTATTATGAAAATACCTGACATGGCTCGAAGAACACAGGTAAACCAAATATCATTGCAATCATGTTTATTGTCTTCAAAACATCTTTATCTGCATGTTACAGCGATCTCTGTTAGTGTTTACGTCGTGATGGACTTCCTGAAATGTCACATGATATGATTCTTCTTCGTGTTCCAAATTTGGAGTCCATATGTGCACAGGGCGCCCTCAGGCTGCCAGTATGTATTGAAAACACAGTACATCAGAGTCTCCAGCGCTCATAATGATTAAATCGACGCATTTGGGTAGATATTCAATAAATATGATTCCTGTCTATATAAATCTGATGTAAACCTATGAGAATCTATCAATATTTCTCCAAATCTGTACACTTTTGAGCTAAAAGCCCTGATGGACGTTGTTTTGTCAAGCTCTGTCGTGACGATCTCACTGGAGTTTTTTTCTGAATGGAAGCGGCTGACGCTCATAATTCATATCAAAGGTATCGACTCATTTTTTGATTACATAACTCCAGACACAAATTAAGACATAACTGTCACTATAAGATTCTCAGAATACAATAGTGGTCAAATACTAAACCTTCAGTCTTATATCTTTTTAATGATGTATAGTTTGTCAAGGTATTAACATTGAATCTGATAGTAACTTTGAACGATTTAAAAAAAAAAAAACGCTCAAAGCGCCCTCGCTCTGGCGAAGGTTAAGAGGTTAAACAACACACGCACTCTTTTTGCTACTGTAGAGAGACTGACAAACCCCCCAAGCCAGATTCCCAGTGAAATGCTCTCAGACAGCAAGTGCAGTGAGTTTGCTTCTTTCTTCTCTGAGAAAATCAATAATATTAGAAAGGTGATCAGCTCATCCTTGAGTTGCGCTGGGGTCAAACAGATCAGACCACTACCTGAGAAAGTAGTTACTATGTCTGTTTTCGAAGAAATTGATGGCAAAATTTTGGAAGAAACCGTACAGCACCTTAAAACATCAACCTGCGCCCTTGACGCACTTCCCACATCTTTTTTTCAAAAGTGTGTTAAACAGCTTAGAAGCAGATCCTAGAAGTGGTAAATGCCTCACTTTTCTCTGGGAGTTTTCCAAACTCCCTGAAAACTGCAGTTGTCAAGCCCCTCCTGAAAAAGAGCAATCTTGATAAGACCATATTAAGCAATTATAGACCGATCTCAAATCTTCCTTTTATAGGCAAGATCATTGAAAAAGTTGTCTTCAATCAGCTGAACAAATTCTTAAGCCTGAATGGTTACTTTGACAATTTTCAATCTGGTTTCCGATCGCATCACAGCACAGAGACAGCGCTCATAAAGATAATAAATGATATTCGCTTAAATACTGATACAGGCAAATTATCAGTGCTGGTACTACTCGACCTCAGTGCTGCATTTGGCACTGTCGATCACGACATACTTATTGACAGGCTGGAAAACTGGTTGGGGCTTTCTGGGATAGTCCTAAAATGGTTCAGGTCTTACTTAGAAGGGAGAGGTTATTATGTGAGTATAGGAGACCATAAGTCTGAGTGGACATCCATGACATGCGGAGTCCCCCAAGGCTCAATTCTTGCACCACTCCTATTCAACCTGCATATGCTCCCAATGAGCCAAATAATGAGAAAGAACCGAATCTCTTACCACAGCTATGCAGACGACACACAGCTCTACTTAGCCCTATCGCCTAACGATTACAGCCCCATTGACTCCCTGTGCCAATGCATTGATGAAGTAAACGGTTGGATGTGCCAAAACTTTCTTCAGTTAAACAAAGACAAAACTGAAGTCATTGCGTTTGGAAACAAAGATGAAGTTCTCAAGGTGAATGCATACCTTCACTCTAGAGGTCTAACAACTAAAAATCAAGTCAGGAATCTTGGTGTGTCTCTAGAGTCAGACCTTAGTTTCAGTAGTCATGTCAAAGCAATTACTAAATCAGCATACTATCATCTGAAAAATTTTGCAAGAATTAGATGCTTTGTTTCCAGTCAAGACTTAGAGAAACTTGTGCATGCTTTCATCACCAGCAGGGTGGATTATTGTAATGGACTCCTCACTGGCCTTCCTAAAAAGACCATAAGACAGTTGCAGCTCATACAGAACGCTGCTGCCAGGATCCTGAGCAGAACCAGAAAATATGAACATATCACACCAGTCCTCAGGTCTTTACACTGGCTCCCAGTTACATTTAGGATTGATTTTAAAGTATTATTATTGGTATATAAATCATTCAATGGGCTAGGACCTCAATACATTGCAGATATGCTCACTGAATATAAACCCAACAGATCACTCAGATCATTAGGATCACATCAGCTAGAAATACCAAGGGTTCACTCTAAGCAAGGAGAGTCTGCTTTTAGCTACTATGCCAGCCGCAGCTGGAACCAGCTTCCAGAAGAGATCAGATGTGCCCCTACAGTAGTCACATTCAAATCCAGACTCAAAACACTTCTGTTTAGCTGTGCATTTACTGAATGAGCACTGTGCCACTGTTCGTCCGACTGTTTTTACTGTACTTTATTTTATTTTTTATTCTAAACTGTTTTAATTATTTTGATTATTTTATTTTCTCCTATGTAAAGCACTTTGAATTGCCATTGTGTATGAAATGTGCAATATAAATAAACTTGCCTTGCCTTGCCTTGTAAACACCTGTCCTGACCCTGTGCAGGAGTTATACTGTATTTGAGCATCTGACACTTTACACATTATCTCTCCATCATATGAGGACACAAAGGTTTGCTTAAAGGAATTATTCTGCAATATACAAAAGTGTGTGTGTGTGTGTGTGTGTGTGTGTGTGTGTGTGTGTGTGTGTGTGTGTGTGTGTGTGTGTGTGTGTGGTGTGTGTGTGTGTGTGTGTGTGTGTGTGTGTGTGTGTGTGTGTGTGTGTGTGTGTGTGTGTGTGTGTGTGTGTGTGTGTGTGTGTGTGTGTGTGTGTGTGCAGTATATTAACAAGACATCACCACTGAACTTTCAAATACACCGGTAAATGTGAATTTTGGCCATGACTTGTAATGGGAGTGCGTACCTTTAGCAGATCTTAGATAGAGCTTCTCGTTCCAGTCAAGCCAGCTGTAGCACGGAAACAACATCTCGTCTCCTTCTGGCGTGTTGATAGTGATCTTATCGCAGAACCACTGGTCATAAAGAAGACCCATGAACGGCTTGGAGTAGAGCTTGACAGCAATGAGCTCTCCCAGGGACGCTTTACAGTCTATCTTAAATTCTCTTACCTAAACAGACATATGTACAATGGCGTATTAGGGCCATATGCAGATTAGGGCCATATGCAAAATAATATGCAGTTGGGGGAGGGGGTTTAAAATTCAGAGAAGAAACTCCAGAATTTCCATGAAAAAAAAACTTTTTTTATGTTTAAATAAAAAATGAATTGTTTTTATCATTACTTCATACAACTTTTATACTCTTTCAATTATCGGTAACACTTTCAAATAATGTTTCTTACTTACTGCATAACTAATAAGGAATAACTGAAGAACTAATAATTAATTCTTCATTAAGTCACTACTGTCAACTAGTAAGGAATATGTGTTAACTAATAATAGAATTGTATGATTGTGTTAAGTAACAGTTAGTTAATCAATAACTAATTAATTCTTTTCCGGTTATCTCTGTAAAGCTGTGTTGAAACGATCTGTATCGCAAAAAGCGCTATATAAATAAAGGTGACTTCAGTGGGGTTCCTTTCTGAAGTTGATTTATTGCAGAACACACTCACAAAACCACACAGGCAAAAACCTCTTTAAAATGTATATGTATTTGTTAATTTAATTTTCATTAAATACTACTTCTATTAATAACATTAGTAAATAAGAAAGGGCCACAACTCAGTGTAGTTTTTTATGACTGTTCAGTGGTTACTTCTTAGTTGTTGTTTTTTACCATAATTAGTAGATAATTATGGGTAGTTCTTCAGGAGGTGTGACAGAATTTATTAGCTATTGAATAACTAACTCTTACTTAACAGTCACAAAATTATATTACATACTGATTAGTTAACACATCTCCCTTAGTAGTTAAGAGTAGTGCAGAATTAGTTAATGAAGAATTACCTAATAGTTCTTCAATAATTCCTTATTAGTTATGCAGTAAGTAAGAAGCAGTATTCTAAAGTGTTACCCAATTATCTTCCATTAAATGTAGCATTGACTGATATTAGTCCAAAACTCTATACCGTTGGTTTAATTGGGTGCACTTACCGATCCTTGCCAAAACCCCTGAATGCAACTTAGATTTTGTTCCTCACTCTCATCCTCAGTACCACGCAGCTGCATGTAGATATAGTTAGAGGTTCCCGCCAAATACCTATTTCCTGTGTACACCATTACTGTGTAGATCACCATGGCTGTTCTGAAAAGGAATGGACAATGATGTTTAAGAGAAAATACAAACATGATGAGACCACCAAAGAATATCACAACATCCAGAGAGGGAGAGAGTGAAAGAGAGATTCTCACCTCTTACTGTAAGATAAGTCACAATGTTACTGCTGTAAGAACTGCAACAACTGTTGTAACTAGATTGATTGTAAAGAGAGCAGTTTATGTCATGGAAATTACAACAAATGAATGAAACCCATTTTAAATGAACACTCCATTGCAAAGATCTTCAAAGTTTTATTACCAGGTTTTTGCCAAAACAAGGACCTTGTTCCTCTCAAAATGACCTGATCAAGAAGAGGCCAAGCATTTTATAACTTGCTTGTAATGTATTCATTTTCGTCAGTGTCATGACACCCAATCTAAAGAATAATACCTTCTTTTGTACAAATAAGGACACTTCCTCAAACTTAAGCTTATAATTGGTTGCAATGATTTGTGACACTGACATTTAACCCTCTGGGGTTTGAGTTGTTTTCTGTGGGGGTTTGAGTTGTTTTCTGTGGTCTGGAGGTGTTCTGACATGCTCTGTCATTTGTGCTTATCTCTGTTACTTGGAATATTTTCAGGGCTGAAGTCTGATTACACTGCACTGCATGAAAAGGGTAGAATCTGGAAATATCTGGCCATGGTAAACTGCAGTGTAATTTCAGGTTTGCCGAATGTATGTGGAAAAATCCTGAGCCAAATTACACTGAACAGTCAATTTCCAGAAACACCCAGATACTTGGTGTACACGGACATATGCAGGAATCCGTTACATTTTATGAACATACACAGCTGAAACACTGATGGCTGTCAGATGTGAATACCCTTCATATGTTAATGACTGGCAGTTAAGGTGCTTTCTGTGTTTTCAGATGGAAGAAGGGGGGTGAGCCAGGATGGTTTCACAAAACAGCTGCAAAATAGTCTTAATTTTATTGAACTCAAATATAGCTAGCTTGATCAATTTTGACAGAGCCATTATAGAGCATATCTATGTATGGGTTAGTTCACAATTCAATTCAATTCAAATTTATTTGTATAGCGCTTTTCACAATACACATTGTCTCAAAGCAGCTTTACAGAAAGTGCATTTCAGAAATGTACATAGAAAAATACAGTTAGTTTTATCATGTATTAATTTAGGCATAACATATCGCCGGCGTTGAGTCGTCTCTTCACAGGAAAAGACACTTCTCGAGGAGTTGTTCAAACACACCAACAGCTACAGACTGAAACCCTGTAATGCTGCACAGTTTTGAGCAGAATCCACTTCAACATCATGCACAACACAGGCAAGACTGATTATCTATTCTATATTGTGTAAAACTAATATATATGAGACTAACTAAATATAGGCTATTATATGTATTTATTTTGTATTTTTTCTGAGGTAAACTTTCCTCTTTTCCACAGTATCACACAAGAGTGGGTCAACTAATCTTCAAAGATTATAAATCTTTGATTATAAAAAAAAAAGTTTTACCTATCCAATTAAATATTTTCTGTTAATTTTATGTCTTTTACGTATCCTGCCAGATTTACAATGAGGGCATGAAGAAATATTCGTAGATTCCTCCCAAGAAGGCCCAGCTGAAACACTCAATCAAAGTTGTGGCAGAAAAGCCAAAGTGTGATATAACAAACAGTACGTTTCGAAAATGGAACCTTTAGTATCGTGTTCTAATACACATGGTATAAAAGATCGGTACTTACATATGTCTGAGTTTGCAGATGCTGACGCTTCCATTTATGCTCTTGTAAGACTGGAAAAACTGTAAGAACTGTAAGAGAGGGCTACTCTCTGAGAAAACAAAGGAAATTACCATTTGAACTCACTCTCGTGCACCATTCGAGACACAAGTCTCATAGATCTAAGTAAGATCTAACGAAAAGCCCCTATCACTCATGGATTTTATAATCATGTAAGTGTGTACTTTTAAAAGATCTAATTCAAAACTAAAATAAATATTCTCTGTTTATATAATCTATATAAAAAGAGAGAGATGACAGTCGTTCTCATTATCGTTCTCGCAGCTCATTATTCTGCTATTCATTCCGCTATTCAAACGCAAATGATCTGAAGCAACAGATGGAGACGTGTAAACGCCCACATAAACTCGGTAAAACACATCAAGTATAATCAGATTAATGTACTATGTCGTCTTGCGAGGCTGTGAGGAATAACCCTGGAACATTTATCTCAGAACAAGTACTGGTTTATTTTAATTTAGAGGATCAACGGATCCATCTGAGAATTGTGAATAGTACTTTTTTTATTCTTGTGCTTTGTTCTAATCACGATATAGTGTCTGTAAACGCAAAATACTGTTTAAATTTGAATCACGTTTCTGTGTGTAAATGAATTAAGGGCACTGAATTAAGGGCACAGATGGGCGCTGTTGTTTACTATGTTACAGATGAAATATGAAAGACAACATTTCGTAGTTTTGGATAGATTATAAATTATTTATTTGCACTTGTATTATTTTCTCCAGGACTTTTGATACAACTTCCAAAATCGAAACTGGTCTATAATTGCCCTCTTCGGTGTGACTGAGAAGGTGTGACTTCCACAGAACAAGACACTTCTGAGGCTGAGAACATACCGCAGGAAGATTCCCAGTGAGTGAGTGAGTGTGTGAGTGTGTGTGTGTTTGAGAAGGTGTGACTTCCACAGAACAAGACACTTCTGAGGCACTTCACTACTTCATCAAAGCGCTGCCCAGGGGAAGGTTGTCTATAACTAAGAAAGTGCCTAATGAAACTTCTTTGGAAAATGCTTGTGTGTTCCGCGGCAAAATTACCAGTCAGATTCATCTCTTATCAAAAGAAACCTTCATGTAGAAAGGAGGTGAGGAGAGGAGTAGAGAAAGAAGAGAGGAAAGGAGGAGTGGAAGAAAGGTGTTATTCGTGATTGAATAATGTAAATGTAAATTCAAACGCAAATGATCTAAACGCCCACATAAACTCGGTAAAACACATCAAGTATAATCAGATTAATGTACTATGTCGTCTTGCGAGGCTGTGAGGAATAACCCTGGAACATTTATCTCAGAACAAGTACTGGTTTATTTTAATTTAGAGGATCAACGGATCCATCTGAGAATTGTGAATAGTACTTTTTTTATTCTTGTGCTTTGTTCTAATCACGATATAGTGTCTGTAAACGCAAAATACTGTTTAAATTTGAATCACGTTTGTGTGTGTGAATGAATTAAGGGCACAGATGGGCGCTGTTGTTTACTATGTTACAGATGAAATATGAAAGACAACATTTCGTAGTTTTGGATAGATTATAAATTATTTATTTGCACTTGTATTATTTTCTCCAGGACTTTTGATACAACTTCCAAAATCGAAACTGGTCTATAATTGCCCTCTTCGGTGTGACTAAGAAGGTGTGACTTCCACAGAACAAGACACTTCTGAGGCTGAGAACATACCGCAGGAAGATTCCCAGTGAGTGAGTGAGTGTGTGAGTGTGTGTGTGTTTGATAAGGTGTGACTTCCACAGAACAAGACACTTCTGAGGCACTTCACTACTTCATCAAAGCGCTGCCCAGGGGAAGGTTGTCTATTAACTAAGAAAGTGCCTAATGAAACTTCTTTGGAAAATGCTTGTGTGTTCCGCGGCAAAATTACCAGTCAGATTCATCTCTTATCAAAAGAAACCTTCATGTAGAAAGGAGGTGAGGAGAGGAGTAGAGAAAGAAGAGAGGAAAGGAGGAGAGGAAGAAAGGTGTTATTCGTGATTGAATAATGTATCGTAAATAAATGTATTCCTTAAAATACAGGGGGCATGAGCAAGTACACCCCTATGTTAAATTCCTATAGAGGGAGTCATATTTTTATAAAAATGTGTTGTAAATGTAAACTTAACAATAAAGAATTAATAGATGTTGTTTGTTCCGTGTGGTTATTGTCCCATTATACTAAAATAAATGTGAATGACAAAATAAGGAAAGAAACTTAATGATTCTTAAATGAATGAATGAATGTCGGTGTAAATGAATGTGTGTGTATGTGTTTGTGAGCGATGACACAACATTACCGCTCTTGTGCGGACTCCACTTGGGCCGTCACATCCCCCCCCCCCCTTCAGAAATCTCGCCAGTAGAGTGGGAGAGATAGTCAGCAGTACAGTTGACTTTACCAGACACATGTTGTATCCTGAATCTGAAGGGCTGCATGGCGAGATACCATCTTGTAATCCTTCCATTAGAATCCTTCATTTTCTCCAACCATTGCAAGGCTTTGTGATCAGTCTCCAGGGTAAACTCACGGCCTAGTAGATAGTATCGTAGGGAATCCAACGCCCATTTTATGGTTAAACATTCCTTTTCCACCGTTGAATAACGTACTTCTCTTGGAAACAATTTGCGACTAATATAAGCCACTGGCTGTCGGTTCTCTGGTGGCCCTTGCAATAGGACGGCTCCTACTCCTCTCTCAGAGGCATCGGTCTGTACAACGAAAGGTTGACCAAAGTCAGGATTGTGTAGCACAGCGCTAGTTGTCAAAGCTCCCTGGATGTCTCGGAAGGCTTTCAATCTCCCCTCAGTCCACTGTAGTTGGTTCGGACAACGTGCTCCCACCATGTCCGTTAGTGGAGCAGCCCTGCTGGAGAAGTTAGGGACAAAGCGATGGTAAAATCCAGCCATACGCAAGAAAGAGCGCAGATCCTTACGTGTCTGGGGCACCACACACTTCTCCAAGGCTTGAACTTTCTTCACCTGCGGTCGCACAACACCCTGGCCAATGACATAGCCCAGGTATTCAGAAAATACCTTCGAAGTGAAGAGAACTTGTACCTGCGACCACTGGGAATCTGTTAGATGATGTAACCCGATGTCCCCAGGAATGGGCTGTGGCAGATACTGCTCATCGGATTCTTCCTCTTCAATACTACGAATCATCAGTGACTGTGACTTTTCAGGACGGGGAACCCACTCCTTCAACAGGTTAACGTGCAAAACCCGACTAGATCGATCTTGACCCGGCATACTGATTTCATAAGTCGTAGGACCCAGGCGTTTCTTGATGTCATAAGGACCCTGCCATTTTGCTAGCAGTTTACTCTCTCGGCTGGGCAACATGACAAGTACCTTTTTACCGATCTCCAGATCTCTTTCTCGAGCCATAGGGTCATACCAGGTCTTCTGCTTTTTCCAGGCCTCCACCAAATGATTCTGAGCCAAAACAGTCATCTTCTGCAAACGTTCCCTCATTTGTAGAACATAGGAGACAACACTAGTGGGCTCTTTCTTATCAGGACTCCCTTCCCACATCTCCTGGAGCAGAGCCAATGGGCCCCTGACATCACGGCCATACAACAGCTCGAAAGGAGAAAAGCCTGTGGAAGCCTGAGGGACTTCCCGATAAGCGAATAGAAGATAGGGCAACCATTGATCCCAGTCTTGACCAGTCTCACTGACAAACTTCCTTAACATCTGTTTCAAAGTCTGGTTAAATCGCAAAGTCAATCCATCTGTTTGGGGATGATAGGTAGTAGTACGCAGACTCTTAATTCCTAAGAGCTGGTAGACCTGTTTCAACAAGGTAGACGTGAAATTAGTGCCCTGGTCTGTTAGAATTTCTGCTGGAAATCCGACCCTGGAAAATAACTGGACCAAGGAAGTAGCTACAGGTTTCGCCTTCACGGATCTCAACGGAAATACCTCTGGGTATCTGGTGGAATAGTCCGTTATTACCAGCATGAAACGGTTCCCTGAGCAACTCCTCTCATGACCGTTCAAAGACTGTGTGAAGTCCAACTTGAATCTAGCTGGAATTGCCCCAAAAGATCTAGAGCTTCGCGCACAAGACAGGTCTGGCTGGTGTACTCTCTTAAGGCAGGCACAAGGGGCATTCGAGGTGAGACGCCGCGTGCACATCACTGAGGCCCGTGATAGGAGGAAGTTGGTTAAATCTGCAAGTACTGAACTAGGACAGTTCCCATGTCCCTACTGCGAACGGCTCTGCCGTTCAAGGATTGGACTCTATAGCCACATACGAGCCCACAAATAGATGAGTTGTGCAAAGGATCGTCATCATCGATATCGATGGACTACCAAGACCAGCATGAAACGGTTCCCTGAGCAACTCCTCTCCACTGGACCAACGACATCCATTCCAAGCCTCTCAAACGGAGTACCAATGATAGGAAGTGGTTGAAGTGGTGCTTTTGACGGACGTCTGAGGGAAACCTTCTGACAAACAGGACAGCTTTTACAAAATTGGGCCACATCTACTTTCAAACCAGGCCAGAAAAACCACTTTTTGATTCTTGCAGTGGTCTTGTTCTTCCCCAGGTGGCCAGCCCAAGGAATCGAGTGACTCAGATGTAACACCATCTCTCGAACACACTGTGGAACCACAAGTTGTTTCTGGACCCCAATTTCTCGATAGAGTATTCCCTTTGTGATCACATATCTGGCTGTACTGTCATCTAGAGGTTTCTCTCTCACCTCTGCAGCTCTTGAGAAGCACTCTGTGAGACTAGCATCTTCCTGCTGCATCTGAATGATGTTGGTAGGCATCTGGAAGTTCACAGGTAAGTCACAGGCCATATTTTCAGACACTGTATGAGGAGCATATTTTACCTTCTCTTGTCTTTTTTCTCTTTTAGTCTTTCTCCTCTTCGACTCCACGGTCTCAATCTCTGCATTGGAGAAAGGTAAGGTACTTAGTGTGTGTTGTTCAAACTCCTCTGACTGGTTCGCCTTTGCTCTGGTCACCACCACGTTACACTGTCGAGTCGGGTGCAACAGCTCCAGCAGCACTGGTATATCTCGACCCAGAATCACAGGGAAAGACAAGTTATCAGCCACCCCCATCTTCACCAGGTACGTCTGCTCTCCTATTTTGACATAGACATTGGCGGTAGGTAACAGTCTCTCATCTCCATGTACACAGCAGATAGGTAATTTGTTGACTGTGCTGATCAAAGAGGGTGATATAAACGTCTTACCAGCGTTTGATCACTGCCGGTGTCAATCAAAGCAGTCAATTTCTCACCATTTATCTCCACATTTGTAGTTCTCAAA
Source organism: Chrosomus eos (assembly GCA_036326025.1). Taxonomy (NCBI): domain Eukaryota; kingdom Metazoa; phylum Chordata; class Actinopteri; order Cypriniformes; family Leuciscidae; genus Chrosomus; species Chrosomus eos. The sequence continues at coordinate 36,905,674 of CM070838.1, forward strand.
GAGCTTCGGGATTTGGTTACATTCCTACTTGGTACAAAACATAGCTGTGTAAGCTGAGCTGAGATCTTTGGACAATTTGGTTTAGTGTGCCCTTCTTGACCACACAGGTAACATATGGGAGGTCGTTTAGGAGCAAAATTTTATTTGGCTGAAGTAGGTTTCCCCATGTAGGGCTTACCAGACCCCTCCATCTTCCTTTGCTGAAAGTGAGGCATGTCGAGAGAATGGCGGTCATTAACAGGTTTCCAAGCCCACGGCTTACTCTATCCTCTAGCTGCAACAAACACATCCGCCAAAGACGCTGCTTCCGCTGCGGTGCTGGGATCTCTCTCTCGAATCCACACCTGGAGTTCAGGGGATAGCATTCTAAGATATTGCTCCATGATGATGATGATTTCACTCACCTCCTCCACTCGTTTCCTCTTAGGCTGGATCCACTTTCCAAAGAGTTCTTTGAGTCGGTTATACAGCTCTATTGGACTCTCTGATGGATCTACTGATAAGGAACGGAACTTTTGTCGGTAAGTTTCAACATTGACATAATATTTCTTTAAAATAGCACACTTCACTTTGTCATAGTCAATAGACTCGTTCACGTCCATAAGGACATAGGCTGCTCTTGCTTTACCAATCAGTTTTAGTCCACTTACAAGCAACAGCAATCCTTTCAAAGGTAACAAGGAAGTGTTCTACGTCATCAGTGTCACTCCAATCGAGGCATCTGAGATAATGGTGGGCCTACATTGTTCCCAACTTGAGCAAAACTCTGCTGATGTACTAAAGCCACAGAGTTTCCATTTTGATCTAAATGATCCACATCGGGCCTTCCCCGGGACTCCCGGTCAACATCAGGTAGGTGAAGATTAGGAGAGATGCGTGCTTGGACCTCCATTTGCAAAAGACCGAACTGGTGCTGAAGAGCCTTAAACCGTCGCTCCTGATCCGCCTGCTCCTGCTGTCTTGCAGTCTCCCGGCCTTCCGCCCTGGCCATGTGGACTCGAAGCAGAATGGAGAGATATCCTTTATCTCCCGCGCCGACGACAGAGGAAAAAGCCGCAGAGGTGGAAGTGCGCAGCCTGGCGGAGAAAGGGGCGGTCCATGACTTGGCGACTTCGTCGTGGAGCTCAGGGAGGAAGGGGGCGGCCCTAGACCTAGACGGGGCTTCGTCCTTCTTGAGAAAGCGCCCGTCGAGTCTGTTGCGCGGCGGCAAAGTAGGCGCCTCCCACTCGAGGCCGATGCACTCCACGGCCTGGGTGAGCAGACGCATCAGCTCAGCCTCAATGCCGGGTCTCTTTCCAGAGGGTTGGCTAGATACGTCAGCGGGGGGGAGGTCCACAGAGCTCGCCCAATCCTCGCTATCAGAAGCCACAAGAGAGCATACCTCAGCAGGTTCGTCCAACTCGGGAGCGGAAGCGGCGGCAGACGGCGGGCGCTGTCCGTCCGGGAGCGACTCAAGTGAAGCCGGTGAAACCGGCGAAGCAGGCGGGCGAACCGGCGAGCTTTGGCGGGCTGGAGAAGGCTCGGGAGCGCGCTGGGCGCGACGCTTCTTGCGGCGCGGCACAGAAGGCTGGGACGCGGGCTCAGAGAACGACGCCAGGCGAGTCCTCAGAGTCACCATGGGCAGAAGTTCGCAGTGCGGGCATCCACCATCCTCGAGCGCGATAGCCGCGTGCTCATGACCCAGGCAGGACACACAGATGACGTGACGGTCCTCATCACTGAGTTGGGCGCGGCACGAGCCACAGAAAGGCATCTTTAAAAAGACGCAGCTCTTTTAGAACAGAGAAATGGGTGTTGCGTCACGTAAGCAAACACACACACACTTAGCAGAGTAAAAGGATATAGTACGCCGGAAAGCGCAGCAGGTACGGCGGTTGAAGGCGGCTGGGCCAGCGACTTCAGAAGATGGCACGTCCCGCTGATAAGGCTACAAGTCAACGGCGCGGCTTCTCACTCTGGATCCAGCGATGCGTGAGCTTCGCGTGAAGAGTAGAATAATCAGAGGAAATACAGCTATCGAGGGGGTATTTATAGGGCGAGACCACGCCTCTACTGGCGGGACATGACGAAATGGGCGCTTCGCGCCCCCATTCGTCATTACGTCACGCAGTGCCTCACTCGATAGGCTGCAGCTTTTCCAGCAAGGCAGCCAATGGGCGCGCGAGCTGTCTCGCCCTTGTCTGCTTGCTGCTGCAAAGCGTTTTGCATTTTTAAAATTAAGGATAATTTTTGGCTTCAATATCTCGAGGAAAAGAGTTTTCCCCATAGCGTAAGATATTATGCAGTACGAGAGATACTCTCGTAAGAGAACTACTTTTGCGAACTAGTCCCTGGTTTTTTGCCCGATCGGAACCAAACCAGTGCAGAAATGTTCTCTGGAGACTGAATATCAATAATTATCAAAAAAAGTTGAAATTTAGATTTACGGTCGCTAGGGGGCGCAAAATTATCGTTGTAGGAGGAGCCTATTTTACTAAAATGGCTATAACTCCAGAAGTAAATGAGGTAGGTTCACCAAACTTGGTATATATGTGGATGAGTTCAATCTGAGGTTACAGTAAAAAAATGGGGACGATTTAACACTAGGTGGCGCTATAATGTGAAAAAAACATTTAAAGGGCTGACCGTTAGTCCGATTGACTTGAAAATTGGTATGCAGTGTCTTGGTCCAAGGTGCCATGTATGTGTAAAAGGATATTGGCGTATCTCAAAAAACATGGCCGCCATTAGCCAATGAAGTTCAAGCACCTATTAAACAAGGTTAACGGAGTCTGATCGGAACGTAACTCGATGGGCATGTTCAACTCATGGCCCAAGAGGTCTGTAAGAGTTTTGAAAGAAATCAGCCACTAGTTGGCGCTAACGAGTTTTACGGCTCTGTAATCACGTGGTGTTGCACAAATCCCCATAAAATTCATATCAGTTGATAGGTCTCCTCATGTTGAACAACTTTGCCTCTAGAACCATTGCTGTCAATCAAATCGTTCATTAAATATTCACAAATATGTTAAAAACCTACTTTTGCGAACTAGTCCCTGGTTTTTCGCCCGATCAGAACCAGACCAGTCTAGGACAATTCTCTGGACTCTCTAGATCAATAATTATCGAAAAAAAGTTGAAAATTGCCCTTTGGTTTACTATAACAGGGTCGTTTAGAAAATGGGCCTGTCAAAATACACTCAAAAGCCTATAAATCATAAATAAAAACTCAGAACTTAACAAAAATTGATGAGCATATGTGTCATAACATTGTGAAGAAGCATGCAAAGTTTCATGCAGATTGGGCGATATGTGGCGCTATAACTGTCAAAAAGCTTTAAAACCATAGATTTCCTATGGTAAATTGCCTGTATTGGCTCTAAATGGTCTTTTCCATCTATTATCATATAATGTTTAAATCATAATGTTCAAAACCAGTGCAGTACAATTCTCTGAACTCTCTAGATCAATAATTATCAAAACAAAAGTTGAAAATTTGCCTCTATAACTGTTAAAAAGATGAAAATGATAAGAGCATAATGGCTTATTAAGCCAATAAGTGGTATTATACTGCCCCCTGCTGTTTAAAATAGTCATTTGTCATGTTACTGACTAATATTATACTATAATTCTTATTTAGACTTGATAAAATCACTCTTTTAACATTTATACTCACATTTAGTCAAAATTAGTCTATTGAAGTATTACTACTGACTATTTAGCACATAGAGAAATGTGAATCCTGAAGGAGACTTGCAGTAAACATTTTGTTTTTCCATCACATAGTTCAAATGTCTGTATCTACAACAGAATGTGTGTGTGTAGTCCTAGGTGTCTGAATAAATGCTGAATAATCTGATTAATAGTTTACAAAGACATTATGTGAAATGCTTATGACCATTAAAGTATATTTTCATAATGACACATCCCAATAGCATTGAAAACAACAACAACATTTGTGTGTGTGTGTGTGTGTGTGTGTGTGTGTGTGTGTGTGTGTGTGTGTGTGTGTGTGTGTGTGTGTGTGTGTGTGTGTGTGTGTGTGTGTGTGTGTGTGTGTGTGTGTGTGTGTGTGTAAGCATGCATTATGGAGTTAACATGAGAAAACTGGTTTGCTTTAGTGAAGAATACTGGGGAAACCAAGTAGATCAAAATGAAAGTGAGCCAATAAGTAATCTTCTGCTGCCCTCTGCTGGCCATTATATTTATTAACAGTCTTTTCACATGTGATTTTGCATTCATATATTTAAAATCCCTTATATAACAATTAATATTATAACACAATCATATTTGGTCAGTGTTTATCACTTCATTTGTTCTGATGCTTCATATAATTGGTACAACGTGGTAAATCATGGTGAATAACACTAGAAACATGGTTAATCATGGTAAATAAGGTAAATCATGCTACAATCCTGGTAAATCGTTCTAGAATGTGCTATATCATGGTAAATCACCTTATAACCTGGTAAATCAAGGTCAACTAAGATAAATCTAGCTAAAATCATATTAAATCATACTAGAATGTATTCAATCATGGTAAAACATGCTAGAACAGGGTCAATCATGGTGAATCATACTAGAATTTGTTATATTCCATCTATGATGTCAGTAGTGAAATGCGAGATATAAGTGAAAAACCAAATTTCCATTAATTTATTCATTTCAACTGTTCATTAGCTGTAATACCCACTGTTGTCCACTAGATGGAGCAACAGCATTAGAGATTTTTTTAATCTTTTTAACCAGTTTTCAGCATTTGCTAACATACAAATGCTTAAAACAATATTTTTATTATTATTATGAGGGACTGTTAAATATAGTGTGTGTGTGTGTGTGTGTGTGTGGTGTGTGTGTGTGTGTGTGTGTGTGTGTGTGTGTGTGTGTGTGTGTGTGTGTGTGTGTGTGTGGGGTGTGTGTGTGTGTGTGTGTGTGTGTGTGTGTGTGTGTGTGTGTGTGTAAAACTGTGTTTATCAAATATTATTGTTTAAGCTTCTGTTTTCTCTGTGTTTTAACGTATGCTTTTTCATGCACATTTAATTGTCAGCCATACATATCAGTACATTACAAGAATGATAAATGGCAAATGTTTACAACTCCTCAAGGTATTGCCATATTTCCTTAAAATAAGTAAGTACAATAGACATGACTCTAAACAAGCATGCACAATTTTATGGACATTGGGCAATAGGTGCCTCTATAAAAGTTAAAGTCAAGAATGAAAATGTTCCTATTCTATTGTGTGGACAATTCTCTGAAATTCCCAGTAGATGGCAGTACAGGATCACTTATTTTTTAATTGCGTTCACTAATATTGTAACTTTTTTTTTTCATTTCAAATAAAATTATCATTTTATAAAATCACTAAATAACATTACAAATTTTTTTTTCAAGGTTTACCACTTTATTGTTCATTTGAGACATGTTTTTTCAATAATATTACATGATTACAATGAAAACTGAATATTATGTTTTAAACAGGAAGCATGTATTATGCATTATTTTTACCTATCATTTATTTCAAATATATATATATATATATTTAACTAAATGTTTGCAAGCACGTTTATTAGTATTAAAATATTGAAATGATAAAATCTAGAAATACATTATACAATTTTGTCAAATGTCAAATACTAACATAAAAGCAAAAATGAAAGAATAATATATTTTTAAACAAATGTAAGAAAATATTTGACAAATATTCAATAGTTGTAAGTAAATATTCATTTATTCATTCAATTTCAATTGTCTGCACATATGAAAGTGGCAAAGTATTTGTGTTACTATATTTTAAAAACTAAATTGCATATTGAATAAGTATAATTTTTAAGTATTAATTATTACTAATTATTACTTCTTATTTAAAGTATTACATTAAATTAAATAAGATTTTTGAAAATTCAAAAATAAATAATTTATGAATTTTTATTTTCATTCATAAAAATTAATAAAAATACTCAAAATATCAACAATAACAAATAAATCATTATTTAATTCATTCAATTTAAATGAATTGAAGAAAAAATACATTTTAAAAGCAAAATAACATATTCAATTAAAAAGCATATTTGTTATTTTTTATTTATTTATTTATTTCAGACACGTAGTGGTCCATATTACAGAAATAAAAGAGAGACACATAGAAACAATACATTATCTCCTGTATAGGCTCATAAGCCAGTGAGACCAAATCCTAGAGGAGTATCGCACCGAGCTTAGTCTGGGGTTGGTCAATGCAGTGATGATACTGTTCGCCGAGCTCGAAAGCCTGCACATACACCTGTACATAAGATTTCGCAGTACAGCAGGGCAGTTTGGCAAACCCACATTTACAAATATTTGGCTTGCACTACTCCATCGTGGTACCCTCAGTAACATCCGCAATGCATCATTATACGCTACAATTAGCTTTCGCATACTACTCTTTTTGTAGCGCCTCCACAGGTGTGCAGTATACATGGTAGTGCAGTATGCCTTAAAGAGTCTGATTTTTACAGGTGTTGAGCACATTCCAAACCTGCGAATCAGCATGTTAGCCTGTCCATAGAGCATGCCACACTGTCTATAGATGTCTCTATCATCGGACAAGTCTGCAGTCACATAGTGCCCCAAATATTTACATTCATCAGTGACCTTAAGTCTATTGCCCGACAAAAAAAAATCAGGAAATGTCAGTGTGGAGTCCTCTCTGCTCCGGGCTATCATAATAGTGCTTTTCTTTGAGTTGTATGTTATATCAAAGTCTGTTCCATATTGAGAGCACACATGTAACAGCTCTTGTAACCCAGCGCTATATGGACAAAAAATAACAAGGTCATCAGCATACATTAGGTGGTTAATGGTACTGTTGCCAACCCTACAGCCCGTTCCACAGTCATTTAAAAAACTTGACAAGTCGTCCATATAAACATTAAATAAAAATGGAGACAAAATGCTGCCCTGTCTTACTCCATTTGACACACAAAAAGATGCAGATAAACAATTTCCCCATTTTACAGACATTAACTGATGGCCATACCAAAAAACCAGAATTCTCACAAGACATTTTGGAGCACCTTTCTTGTACAACTTAGAGAATAATTTTTCATGGTTTACATAGTCAAAGGCCTTTGAGGCATCAATAAAACACATAAAAATAGTTGTATCATGTCTATTGTACAGATCCAAGATTTCTTTCAAATTAAAAATGCACATATCTGTTCCATGTTTGGGTTTAAAGCCAAACTGGTTATCAAAGGTCACCAAAAAACTCTTCCAACTTATTCAGAATGGACCTTTCCAGTACCTTAGACAAAGTGCTGGCCAGAGCTATAGGTCTGTAATTGTCTTTACTGTTAATTTTGCCAGTTTTATCTTTTACAATTGGAACCAAAATGACAGACAATAATCGGTCAGGTAAGACTCCGTGTATTAGAAAGCCTGTAAAACAAATAGCGAGCAAGGGATAAAGTTTACTGCTAGCATATTTTAAATGCTCAGCAGAAACCCCGTCTGCACCACATGCTTTGTTGTAATCCAGCTTCCTAACTATCTCAAAGACTTCTTGTGGAGTGACAGTCACATCTTCAATCTTGTCAATTTCGCCAACAGTAAAGGAATCACTCTTAACAGCATTGAAAATGTCAAAATAATGATTCTGCCACATCTGCGCAATCTGTTCTGCTCCATTTACACCATCAATATGTGTTGGTAGGAGCAGTTTATTGCTGTTCATTCTTTTTATTTCTTTCCAGAAGTCTGTGGGACTATTGCTTTGTAGCTTCCTTGCCAGTAAGTCAGCCTTGAGAGTATTCTCATTACTTTTAATAAACCGAATGGCATATTTAAAGTTCGCCTTTGCTTTCTTCATATACTCAAACACATGACCACACTTGGTCTGCCTGATGCAGCCCAAGCTTTAAAGGCCCTTCTAGCCTCAGCATGGGACTGCTCCACATATTCATTCCAGCCTGGTTTAGCTTTATATGACTTCATTTTATACAGCGGTTGACTTGAGACAAGAAGAGAATCTACAATCTTATCATACAATGAACACAGTTCAACTCTGTGCTGCATATTCTGACAGTTAATATCATTACAGGTTACAGCGCTTTTAGGCAGCTCAATATTACTCAGCTTAATTTCAGACTGGGTCATATATGTACAAATGTCCTCTTGCGTTAAGGTGGACCACTTAATTTTTCCAACTTGCATCTCATTCCTCACACATTTAAGAGATGGCACTTTGCCCACATTCACCAACAAAGAGAAGGGCACATGATCCGAAATAGCAAATTCATAGTTGATCCAAATGGATACAATAGAATCAAAAGCATCACTGGTACATATGCAATGGTCTAACCAGGACGTGGTGTGCCACGCCTCACTAATGTAAGTGTAGCTGTCGTTAGGTAAAAGTGCTTCACTGGCAAGAGAAAGGCAATTTTCTGAACAGAAATGCTTTAAATGAGTAGCAAACAAGGACCTGTTATCTGAGAGATCCGCATTAAAATCCCCCACAATGAAGATGCTGCTAGAAGCATTGTCTTGTATATAGGCCATAATATAGGCCAGCCTATTGAGGTACTCAGATTCATTATCAGAGCATTCATATGGTGAGTATATGTTCAATAATGTTAGCTTTTTATCCTCACAACAGAGTTCAAGCCCTATAGCCCAGTCAACGTTCAGCCTGACCACGTTTATCAGGTGGTCATACTTTTTTCGCCACAACACCGCAACACCTCCAGGAATTCTGCCACGGATTATCCTGGTACTACAGTCTGTGGTAGATTCCCCTGCCCCATAGAAATCTTCATGTATGGAGTTCAACTTTTCTAAATCCTGTTTTGATAAGAAAGTCTCCTGCACACACAATATATCGTAAGTTTCTAAAAGCTTGTTTACAACCAGGCGGCGAGCTTTATCGGCTTCGTCGTGCCCAACACGTAATCCTCGAACATTATATGATCCAATTGTAAGATTCATTGTCTATGGAGTAAAAACACGAGCACTTTCCTCGCGGATCGCTTCGATAGCCGTAGGCCTAGGAGTAACACCGGGTGCAGAGCTGTGCTCGGCCTCACCGGCCATTTGGACTGAGCTACCATGCTCTCTCGATTTGCGAGGCTCGAAATACCGGCGCACATAGATCCCCGCAGGCCAGAGTTGCGTATCATACAGTTCGGCTACTTCTTTACACTCCACTACCACTTGAAACGAGCCAAATCGATTACTAATGGACGCTATTTTCTTACAAGTCACCGGCTTGCCCAGTTTCCCAGACAAATAAGCGCACAAAGTATCAGCATCTAGCTCAGGGGAAAACCTAGTGGCAAAGACGCTTACCAGTTTGGTTTTGACCACTGGGATATTGCTCTCGGTTCCAGTGCCGATTATTCCCATTTTCTTCCGCTGCTCCCTTCTTGGACGGTGTTGCACAGCTGCATTGTTAAATGGTACATTAGAGAGGCAATAAAGAGTAAAAAAGATTTCCACATAAAATGTGCAATTACAAAATATACAAATTAATTTAAAAAAAACTCAAAATAACATAAAAAAATTAACCATTCATTCATTAATTCCTTTTAAATGCATTGAAGAAAAAAATAAATATTGTAAAAGCACAGAAGTACATGAAACAAGCGATAAAGAGTAAAAGAGAAGTCTACATTCCTCAAGAGAGTGTTGAACACTCATGTCTGAACAGTTAATCAAAGTTTTTAGGCAAATAGGCATCATACAGCAGAATTGGAAGGTAGTGTGGTATAGGGTAGCCAAAGTGTAGGCCTACATTAAAACAAAAACAAAACAAAAATAAATAAAGTAACAATAAATAAATAAAAACATAGCAACAAAGAAGAACTTGGGCAAGTGCTGACAGGGAAAGTGAAACTGAGTGTGATAATTAAAGTAAACAGAATGCTATTGTGACATAACCTCAAATTACACACAACCAAAAATGTTGTGCTCGTGCTGCAAAATTGGCAATGAGGAGACAAAGACGAATGAGACCCAGGATCTGGCTAAATTAAACAACACAGTGGAGATGACAGAGGTAGAAGCCAGGCAGGATGCGATGGAGGGAGGAGGCAAAGGATGACTTAGAGGAGATGATGGAGCATGATAGAACTGGTGTAGTTGTGAACAGAGTAGATCCAGGCTGAGATGATGATGAAGAAGATGATCAGCTACAGCAAAACACATTTGGAGCTGGGCAGGACCAGCGGCAATGAAGATGACTTGGGACTGGACTGAAGAAGTGGCAACGAAGATATCTAATGACTGGGCTGAACCAGCAGAGATGAAGATATGCTGTAACTTGGTGATTGGAAGTTGGAATCAGTGGAAACTGAAGATCTTTTAACGTGGCATAATCCAGCTCATCCCATGACAATAATTCAGTGGGCCCTCAGCTCATAGGACAATCCTCAGTGATGACAGTGTGGTAAGGGCTTCAGTCCATGCAGGACAACACCACTAAAATACCATCAATGACAGACAACACTGGCCTCTGTCAAACACAAAAACTTTGTCAGATACAACTGAGATAAGCATTTCAGAATAGTCAGCATTTCAGAATGTTCAATACATGTGAATGTAAATTGACTAGATTATGTTGATTTCTTGTTGAGAGACAAAATCAGAAAGCTAAAGCTGCCATGAGCTCAAAGTCACTAAAATGAACAGTGAACAATTTACCTTGTACTGTGATGAATCAGAATTGCTGATCTGAGCCACATACATGAAGTCCAAAATGGTGATGGTGGTGTGATGATCTGAATGCTGAACTGAGTCACACAGATGTTGATGTAGGGTCCACATTTGATACAGAGAGCAGGAATCCATGATTTGCCTTGAGTCAACAGTCCACAATGATAATGATGGTGTGATGATCTGGACATTGTTGTCTCCTGTCAAACTGTTACCTTGATTTGCATAAAATACAATGTTCAGCTGGTTCTAGTTGAATATTGTCCTAATAATAAAAATGGGTTAATCAAAGTACAACTTACAACTTATACAAGTGAACTGTGTACTTATAAAAATGTTGTGGTTAAAGCAACCATTTATCTAATAAAATATCCTTATAACATAAACATATGTCAATGTAATGAAAGTTATAACCAATTTAAAAGGTAAAAATAGTCTTACCTGTTTATCAATTTTTGAAGTGCTGCAATATGATGAGAATGAAGCAGCAAAGATAGTGTAATATTTCTTAAAGTTCCTCTTTGTCTTTCCTTTCTTTTTTATTTATCTTCCCATTTTGTTTTGCTGCAAGGAAGCATTTCTTGCACTGTATTTTTTAAAATTTGATCAGTGCCAACTGTATGATCCAAGTCTCCATACAAATTCATTATAAAAGAACATTATACAGACATTTTGAACAATATAACACATCAAAGAAATAAATAAAAAGAATGAATGAATGAATGAATGAATGAATGACAATTAATAGAATGTTTGTGTGGGTGTTAAGGCCATTGAATTAATGTTTTTTTAAAAAATATATTTATTGGCATATGTTTAAATATAAAATATTACTAATTCATTGTGATAATTCAACAGGAATATGGTAATATGGCTTTAACACCCACTAACAATCCCAATGACTAATGCTGCCTTCATGTGCTATCGGAAATGTCCTATTTTGGATTCCAGTCATGATTATGGTTATTTTGTTGGATAGGAAAAAAAATAGGATTTTTGATAGTAGATAGGGTGATTGATTGATTTAATCTTTTGTAAATATTTTCGATGAATATTTTTTTTATATATATTATGTTCATGTCAAATTTGCAAGTAAGAAAAAAATATTTAAACTAATTCCGATAGCACGTGAAGGCAGCATGAATTCCCACAGAGGCCGTCCAGTCTTAAGCATCACCCCTGTGTCCCCCTCCCCCCCTCTAGATGGACGTTTCATTATATCAGCCACTTCAGCACAACGCAGTCATGATAGCTGAAGTACGTGGGCATTATGTCAATCTTTATTTTATCCAAGTCAATATCTTTAATATATACATGGTCAATTAATGTGCCATTTTCAGTTGTTGCATTTTCAACTATCTGTGTGAAGCCAAAATGCTGCATGAGATCATAAATAGTTGATTTATTGAAAATGTTTTCATTGAAATCTCCTAGAATTATTTTGCCACCTGATAAGGAATTTATTTGATTAATTAAGGTAATCAAGTTCTCTCTAAATAACGGAATGCTATATGATGATGGTCTGTACATGACTGCCACAGTTGTGTTTAACTCTTGTATATTGCACATTACACATTCAATGTTAATACATGGTAAATCAACTAAAGCAGCTTTTACATTCTCTCTGTGATATATTCCAACACCACCATGATTCTCCTCTTTTAGTTGAGCAAAAACATCTTCACTTGTGTCATATGCAACACTTCGTGGTTTGTTATGGAAATGATATCCAGAAAGACTGATATCGTTCTCTAAATAGTTTGGCTTTAGCCACGTTTCTGTTACACAAATCATATCTGCCTGACAATATCTATTATCTTGCCGAATATCTGAAATGTGTGGAATGAGCCCTTGGACATTGTGTAGAATAATTTGAAATTTTACATTTTCTGTAGTTTCACATGGATCAATGAACAGAGGCATTCTCTGTAGAGCTTCTTCAATGTTGTCTTTTGCATAAATAGCTTTTTCTTTGAAATCTTCTATTATGAGTCCATCAAGAGAGGTCACTCGACTTAATGCTACATACGCTTGTCCTGGAGCAAATATCTTTTTCAATGAAACAACTGCTTTGTTCACTGTCAGACCTTGTACTTTGTGAACTGTGGAAGCCCATGCTAGCTTCAGAGGAAACTGTCTTCTCACACCTCCACTACTTGTTACTTTTTCCTCTTCAGGCTCAATTGGTGTGCTTTTCTCCAGGCCAGGTTTTAAACATGGATTTTTACCTCTAGCTTCTTTACCAGCTCGTTCATCATCAAATTCAATGTATATTTTTGATGGAAATATTTCATCATTTTCATAAGAGAAATATTTAAGTGTTCCAAAAATGCCATTCACAAGACCATCTGATACATTTATATTTTTCAGTAGCATTACTCGAGCATCAATTGCTAATTCAAGAGATTTTTCCAAAGAACTGTTGTGAACTCTGAGATGAAACCCATCCTTTTTTTCCATTCGGCCAGTTTTAGCATTTCTCTCAAAATCTTGGGCGTTCACAGTAACCGTGTCAGAGCATATTTTGTGCACCATTTTTAGGTTATGTTGATCAACCTCACTATTAGTTGCATAAATATGGGTATCTGTACTCTCATCACCATCTCCTGTTTCACATGTTTTAAGCATAGCAACATCTTCTTCAAGCATTACTTCATCTTTTTTACGTTGCCTTAAACGATTTAATAACTCTGCAAACTTTTTGTCCTTCTGGCGCATAATCTCTGTAAGTTCAACAAAACTGAAGTTAGTTTCCCAAAGATTCACACTGTTTACTGGTTCAGTGTAAAGTGGTTTTCCTTTCACAGGAGGCAGCTGATAAAAATCTCCAACTGCTATGACAGAGACTTTTCCAAATGTAATCCCCTGTTTGTTTGATTTGTCTCAATCTTCCATGAATAGAAGTTTAGATTAGCTAGAAGTTTATGATCAACCATTGAAATTTCATCAATTATTAATATTTGGAGTTTTCCAAATTTAGCTCTCAAGGAATTAATTTTTTCATCTCCAAGTGGCTGATATGGCAGTGAAGCATTTATTCCAATGCAGAGACTTGAATGTACAGTAGACCCCGTGAATCTGGAAGGCGGAGACTCCTGTGGAAGCAGTTAATAGCACATGTGTCTCATCTGGGTTGTCTGTTAACTTTGAAAGTATGCGAGAGGCTTCATAATAGATGGCTTTAATCAGTACTGACTTTCCAACACCTCCTGGACCAGATATGAACACATGTAATGGATCTGGGTTTTCACCTTGCACTTTTGCTAAACACCATTGCCGCACTTTGTAAAAGATTTGTGACTGCTTTTCATTCAAAGAACGCAGTAAATCCATGGCATCTTGCTTTGTCATAGCAGATGGATTGTTTTCTATCTTGGAAGTACCCACATTTGGTAATAGATCAGGAATGATATCATCACCTTCTTCTGTATCTATTTGGTCTTTCCTAATCTCCAGACATTCAAGACGTTCGAGTTCTGCTTCTGGACAGATTTGAGCCCAAGCATCTTCCATTGGTCCATGTTGTTCTAAATCATCTTGAGCTCTTTGTATTGTGTCTGCTTCTTTCTCAAACTTTCCCATGTTAGTGTCTACTATCATTTTCACTGACTCAAGTTCATCATTTAAAATTGTTACAAATCCAGTCTCATAAAAATCCTGATGTGTAGTGAAATTTGTTGGTTTCAATAGATCTCGCACAAAATGAGGCAAAAATAATTCTAAAATACTTTGATGATAATTTTCTGAATTTTTAGTGGGTGAAAAACGAGCATATCGCACAATGGCAGAGTCTGTACGAGTTCTTTTTCTCACAAATCCCATGTCATTTTCCAGTCTTACTCTGTCTGAACATTTTTCAGAAGCAGCCAAAACTCTGTAGTCTGATGCAAAAGTTGCTAAACACATTCCAGTGAATTCATTTGTATGTGGACGGGCTCTGTATCTGTCTGAGATGCTTTTCATCCATATGCCATCACCGTCATCTTCTCCGCATTCAGCTTTTTTATGTATGGTGTTTAGGGTAAACTCATTCTTATTTGATTAGTACCAGTTGGAATAAACACCACTTTCCTTGATCCTTCTTTTAGTTTCATGTTAGTCAGTCGATACACACTCTCTTGAGCTGAGACCTCTCGGTTATGTAAAAACACACTTCCTAGTTTTCTCAAAGCCTGTTTAGCATCCATATTACCTTGATTGTGTGCTTCTTTTTGAGCGTTAGCAAGCAGCAATCCCATTTCTCTCTCAGCTTTGGAAATGTATGAAATGATATATACTATACATGAGTAAGCGTCAACAACAAACTGTATGTCCATGTTTGCATTCCAGCATCGTAAAAGATCTGGGTTATATTGATTCACCCAGACATCATTTGGCTTTCTTTTCAACACAACACTGGTTTTCTTTGTCATTTTATTGTAAGCCATTTCAAATATCTCTTGATTTATACCAATAGATTCAAACATAGAGTCAACTGAGTCAAAGACAGCATCACTATTCAACAAACATTCTCTCACTTTTTTCATTATGGTTTCAGCTAACTCTTTTGATATTTTTTCACAGTTGTTTGCCTTTTTGCATTTACCTTCATTTTTTTCATCATCAGTTTCTTTTTCATCACTCTTGCTGCTTCTTGTAATGAAAGTATTTTTGCTTGGTGGACGTGGAAAGTTAAATCTACACACAGTTCCTTTCTTTTTACATGTTTTTGAATGTCTTTTGCTGTGTTGTTGGACAGTGCTCACCATTTCATGCATTTCTTCCTGGTGTTCAGGTGGCATTTCACAGGTGACATATTGATCAACAAATGCTACAACTTCATCATCGTCATCTCTGTCCACTTGAGGTGCATTTTCAACCCAAAAGAGACAATGTGTGTGAGGGGATCCACGCTGTTGAAATTCTATTCGATAGAAATAATCAATTATTTTTCCGATTGGTTGGGCTGGTGACATGATCACATCTTTAAGAAAGCAATGAAATCGGTGATCAAACATTCTGGCAGCAGTAACAGGATTGCGTTTGAGCATCCCACATCTATCAGACCAGTCCAGTTCATCAATAGGAGTTTCACAGCCCTCTTGTTTCACAATAGATTGCATTAGCTCTGGCCATCGCAAGTCTGCTGATGAAAATGAGCAAAACCATGTTGGGATACCTAACTGTCTCACCATTGCAAATAAATCTTTTTGAACACTTTGCCAAAAAACAGGACTCCCCTCACTGGCTTCAAAAATTTATAACCCTGATCAAAATTTAAAATCTTTTGCAGTGACTCTTTATTCGTCAGCATTTCTGCAGTAATTTTTGTTTTGTTGCTTGTGTCATGGCCTTTCCTCAAAGCTATAGATACATTCGAGATAACTTGATTAAGCTCAGACAAATATTGTCCATAAAAGATGTAGTCTAGGTTTTGAGCAAAACGTCCATCTGCATTTAGGATTCTATTATTTAAGTATCTAGACAGCGTTAATTTTTCAGGTCGTTGATCATGAAATGTACCTGTACCTTTTGGAAAGAGAACTGAAAACATTTGGCTTCATTAGTTTCATCCATTAACATTCTTACTGGATTATTGCCCTCTGCTGGTGCAAGTGACATAATTCCATCAAAATGTTGATCTAAAACCTCTTGTGCAATATCCACTGGCTGTAAACATGAATCCATAAATAAACCGTGTTGCTGTCGATCATGAAGTGTTTCATCACTGATTTCTTCATCTTCATTCTCAATATTGTGCTCTTTATCAACACACATGTCCTGACATCCATCCAAATCTTGACCATTGTTATCACTTGTATCATTGACTTGTTCTTCTGTTTTACTCAGAGGATTAATCCAAGTTTCATTATACTCTACATCTGTATACCATTTATTATTTTCTTTTAAGTATGCCAAAGCAGTTTTGACATGATCAGTGTGCACAAATTTGTATTCATAATGTCCTTTGTACGTTAATTTCCTCTTAAGTTTTACTCGTATCATTAAATCATCATTTTCTGATCTTGGTAAAACATTCACCACATCTGTAACATTAGATGGAACACAAGTCACTGGTCCATGAACACCATTCTGTCCTCCTCGTGGTAATGCCAGCATCTTCATGAATGGAATATGCTTTGCTATTAGATGTTCTTCAAGAGAGTTTAAACAGCTCAATTCAACAGGAATTGGATCCAGAGCTAGATTGTTTGCTACACTTTCAGCAGGCATTTTACCTTCACTTATTTTTCTATCACATGTGTGACAAATCCACAGAGATTCAGCTGGAGTATTTTTATAAACACAATCTTTACTGCAATTTTCATTACACTCATGCAGATAATCTAGTGTTATACATTTGTCTGCAACACAGCCAGCATGTTGTGATTTTTGTAAATATTTACTTATTTTGCAATGTTTGACCTGCATTTTAAAGCAACAACGATGACAAACTGAACAGACATATTCAGGACCTGTAGATATTTTTTCTTTAAATTGTTCAATTACACAGTCAATCTCTTTCTTTTTGATTTGAGCGTCTTGTCGAGTTTTAGTATTTCTAAGCTTAATACTACTGGCAAAACTATTATCATTTTTATATTTTTCTGTATTGTAATCAATCACTTTAGACTTGTGCATTTTATTTTCATTATATTTTTGAATGCTGTACTTTTTGACACATTCTCTGTGGGATATGTCATCTTTATATTTGTCTACACTTGACTTTTAACTGATTCTCTGTGGGATATGTCATCTTATATTTGTCTACACTTGACTTTTTAACTGATTCTCTGTGGGATATGTCATCTTTATATTTGTCTACACTTGACTTTTTAAGTGATTCTCTGTGGGATATGTCATCTTTATATTTTTGAACACTGGACATTTTAACTGATTCTCTGTGGGATTCAATTTGCTTGTATTTATGAATACTATAGTTTTTTACAGACGTTTTGTGTGTTCATCTGTACTATACTTACATATGCTATATTTTTTCACAGCATTACAATGTAAATCATTTGAATTGTATTTATCTGTGCTAAATTTTTTTACTTTTTCTTGAAATTGTTTGTTTTCCTTGTATTTTTCAATGCTAGATTTAATTTTTTTTCTTTTTGTACATTTCATCTTCATGATATCTCTTCTTTGTCTCCATTTTTTTCCCCTGTCTTAGATTCTCATTACTGCTGTATTGAACTTTCTGTCTATAAAGCTTACATGGGTCTGAGTTAGGATTTAACGATTCATGAAACATTGAATCATTAAATGGTGATTTACAAATGGAAACACAGCTACCATCTGTTCTTTTTACACATACAACAATTTCATAGTGACAGCTATTAACATGTTTCAAGTAAATCCCCTTGTATTGACAGCTATGTCTATTAGATGACACAGTTAAGGGTGAATATTTAAGCCATTTGTCTTGACTGAATGTAAATATGTCCGCACCAATTAAATCACTGGCTGCTTGTATTTCCAGCTCTGTTGCCCAAGTCCCAACATATTTCATTCTTGAACTGTCAATGTAGTTTGCAACAGAAGAGTGTCCTTGTCTGAGATACTGACTGTACCTTCCTTCATTCTGGAGGATGTGTGTTACAACAGCACGTCTCAGTTTTCTGTGTTCTCGTTCACTTCCACTAACAGCATAAGCTACCGATCTAAAAAGCAGTTACCATCACCGACAATAGCTTTGGTTTCACAAGGTTCAGCCATTTCCACAATCTCATTCGGATAATTTTGTTGTTTTACAACGTGTACAATGTTCAGTTTCAAGCAAATACTTTTTTGTTGTTGTTCTGTTAATGGACTAAACTGAAAAGATACGCTGTCAGTTTGAGAAATAAATTCAACCTCATCTTCATTACTTGAGCAGACAGAAATGATTCCTGTTTTCTTTATTTGATCTGTGCTTATGGAAATAATCAAAAACACTGTCATTTTGAAAATAAATTCAACATCACTTGCATTTTCATTGCTTGGACAGATAAACGACGTTCCTTTGTTCGTTTGTGTACACGTTTCATTTACAAGCACTTGATCAGTACTGATGAAATCAGTCAAAGGGTGACTACAACTTGCCATTTCTGAGTTTACACCTTTACTCACTCTTTCTGCATCAGTATTTTTCAGCCTCACTGCATGGCACACCAATCGATCATGCTGACTGCGTTTGTCAATCATATTTGCCTGGACTCCAGTTACCTCAAAAGGATGATTATTTGCATTTAAGGATGCACCAAGTCTCCTGAAATGAATGACCAAAGCGTCTATGCTGGGATGAAAAACAACTACACTCTTACCACGACCAGAAACTGTCCCATCACAGTGTCTTGAATGTGGATCAATCACTGCATACCACGAACCTTGTCTGACAGCTGCACACATGTAATTCTTAATGTTTACCAAACACGCATCATACCTCTGAAATGTTTGCCTTACTGCTTCATCAAGGGACATGGCAAAGCCTTGCAGACATTCATCATATTCATTGAGACCAAACAACCCTGAAAATGATTGTCCATACTTTATTGAAAAACAACAATTATTCAGTGTGTGTGTGTCAGGCAGCTCAGCAACTTGTATGAAGCCGTACTTAGTATCGTGGATTTTCCCAGCATCTCTCATGGCACTGTACAGCTTATCTCCAAGCATCAGAACATCATTCAGGTGACTCGGGGTCCATCGCAACACACTTTTAACCTTACACATCAAAATTGCAGTTAAACTGTTTGCTGCACATTGCCTGCCGCTATTGACGCCAAAACACATATGTGCCTGATGGAAAGAGCCTCTGATGAAAGATTTCTGTGGACACAAATCAGAAACAGCTTTCATGGTCATATTAGTATCTTGCTTAAGAAATCAGAGGTTTGTTCAGAGGTTTGTTCAGAGGTTTGTTCAGAGGTTTGTTCAGAGGTTTGTTCAGAGTTTGGATCAGAGTTTGGATCAGAGTTTGGATCAGAGTTTGGATCAGAGTTTGGATCAGAGTTTGGATCAGAGTTTGGATCAGAGTTAGGCCCGTTGTGATGTACATAACGTTCAGTTACTTCTGCCAATTTTTTAAGAGGTGGCAGAGCCTCTTCAGGATCACCAGGTATCCGTTCTGCCATTCTCTTCTTCGCTGCCTGGGAGCGTCGAAACTGCTTTGTACGAGGCATCTGTACACACAAAAGCAGAAAGACAAATTAAATGACATTCCTATATCACAATTCACAAACTGTACAAATGTATTTTATAAAAAAAAAAAATATATATATATATATATATTATATATATATATATATATATATATATATCAGTTAGTCTTCAAATAAATATAAATAAAAGATGAAAATTATACAAGCATAGAGTTTATTTGATTGTAAAATGTTTTGAGTTTAAAACTCCATAACTAAAAAAACTGACAACTATTTAGATATGATAAACTGATGTGTCCTATTTAAACAAAACTAAATTAATTTTCCACAAATCTAACAAAGACAATATCATTACTCTACATAGTAATTATAGTTTTAAATAAACTATTTATAAAAACAAAGGGAGTACAGTAAAATACTAATCATCAATGCATTATACTCTCAATCCCCAGAAATAACTATATATCTGAAACACTTCTAAAAGCAACTACAGATTGCACAACCCTATTTTACTTAGTTATACTGACATCTAGTGGTAAAACTATGGTGTTTTATTTTATATTTATAACAATGAAGACTTAAAGGAATAATTCACTTTTTAAAAAACTTTGCTGATAATTGACTCACCCCCATGTCAATGTATGTTCAATGCATGCAATATTGTTTAAATAACATGCACAAGTCACTTTAAGACATTTTAAGCTATTTTTTATTGTTTTAAATTATTGTTTTTATGTATGTGGGTAATATGGATGAATAGTTGTTTTCTAGGAAAGATGTCATATTTCGTTGTATACCCTGCAATGACAATAAATGTATAATAATAATAATAATAATACGAGATGTCCATGTCTTTCTTTCTTCAGTCGAAAAGAAATTAAGGTTTTTGATGAAAACATTCCATGATTTTTTTCCATATAATGGACTTTTTTCAATGTAATTACGTATTACATGACGTCACAAATGTGCATCACAGAACAGAGCAAGGCGAGCATTTGTGCTTATAAAACTTAATTTTTTTTTTTTTTTTTAATGACTGATCATTTCACTAGATAAGACCCTTACTCATTGTCTGGTATCATTTGAAGCTGCACTGAAACTGTCATTTGGACCTTGAACCATTTCGGTTCCATTGAAGTCCATTATATGGAGAAAAATCCTGGAATTTTTTCATCAAAAAACAAAAAAATTTTTTGACTGAAGAAAGAAAGACATGGACATCTTGGATGACATGGGGGTGAGTAAACTATCAACAAAAGTTTTTTTTAAAGTGAACTAATCCATTAATTTAGATACATTTTCAGCATGCCAATCAAATACAGCCATGATAAGTCACATGTTTGACAAAAAATATTATTGACTTTAATGCATTTAATCCCTTAAACCCAAAGTGTCCGTCCAGTGAAAAAAAAAATCATAATCAAATTACTAAGCAACCACTGAATGAAACAACACTCATTAGGACTTGATGAAAGTGATTAGATGCATTAGCACAATCTGAGATTGTAAGCTTTAAAATGATATTTTGTGTTGAGTAATCTTTCTAAAACAGAGTGTACCGGCCACAAGCACCACCTACCTGCAAAAATATACATTATCATATTTTTAAAAAATAATGCCTTGATTAACACAAAATTGGTGTCATTTAAAAATTAGAGTCTAAACTTTACAGTAAATGTAGCCAAGTTCAAAAACTCCTAAATATTGCTGAGTTATTTGCTGAAAAACAATGTTTTTTTTCATAATCTATAAAATACTTTTTTGTACTATTACTGCAATGAGTCAAAAACATCATACAGCTCATGAAATACTCAAATATCGTTGAAATGGCAATTAATTTTTTACAACATATTTTTTCAAATAAAATGAGCCCAACATGAATATAATTATTGCTTTTATGATAAAAAATTCTTCACAGAGAATCTATTTTAAAAATGCCCATCAGGGGGCGTCAAGGCCTGAACAAAAAGGCTATCTTGGTTCCAAATGCTGTAACTTTTGATTCCTTAGTCCAATCACCACACAATTTTATCAAGATGTAGCTCACATGTAGACAGTTTTCACCAAAAAAATAATTTTCCTCCTACTTTTTTTCCTTCCTGAATTATTCCATGACAAATAAGAAAGATATGCAAAATCATAAAAAATATATATATTTTCTGTCTTTTCTCAGCAGGAACATGTCCAAATGTAATGTAATTTATATATTTTTAAATAATTTGAAAAGTGTTTTTTCAAACAATACCTACCTTTTCTGTCTCCTTCCTATAGTTTTGAAGTTATGAATCTTTAGTTTTGTGTGTCACTCAGACAAAACAACTCTAAAAATGCCTTCAGGGCTTAATTGATATTTAAAATATCACAAAATTGGCATCCAAGATGTAGGTGTCTTTGTTTCCACAGTATCTTCAATTTTGATAATTTTAGGTAAAACAGTTGTTGTCTGTCAGTCATACAATGGAGGTGAAGGGGGTCCACCTCAAAGAGCAGTCAAAATTAAACATTATTTAATGACTTGTAAATGTAAGTACACATTGATGCCCTAAGACACGCAACGAGTGGTTTTTGTCAGAAAACAAACAGTATTTATATCTTTTTTACCTCGTGTAAGCATATCCACGTCCAACTGATCTGAGAGCAGGGCGCTTTGGTCTGCGCATGCGTACAGCGTTCGCCACAATGCCCCGGAAAGGACTCCCTCGCGCGTGTTTTACCTTAGTCCCTCACGGAAGTTTTACCTTACACTGTGAAGATCTAAACATATTTAGATATACAGGATCGCAATGGAAGCCGCTTTCTATATACCAACAGACAACATTGAATTTTTTTCACAACCTTATTTATTTGGCCATTCCGGCGAACGTCGTACGCACGCGCAGACTGAAGCGCCCTGCTCTCAGATCAGTTGGACGTGGATATGCTTACACGAGGTAAAAAATATATAAATACTGTTCGTTTTCTCACAAAAAGCACTCGTTTCGTGTCTTAGGGCATCAATGTGTACTTACATTTACAAGTCATTAAATAATGTTTAATTTTGAGTGCTCTTTGAGGTGGACCCCCTTCACCTCCATTGTATGACTGACAGACAACAACTGTTTTACCTAAAATTATCAAAATTGAAGATACTGTGGAAACAAAGACACCTACATCTTGGATGCACTGGAGGTAAGCTAAAACATATAAAAAATTAATTTCAAAGTGAACTATCCCTTTAAGATTTTTTTCCCAATAATTATGTCAGTATATAGCTGTTCAATTCATCTGTCAATCACTACTGGAGGTGTTACAACATACAGTGACATGTTTCGCGATAATGTCAGTGACACCAATGAAGACTGGATGTGCCAATAAGCATGACATGCCATTATCTTCTGTGCATCTGATGCCATGTCACTTAATATTAATACCGCCTCTCACATTTACAACTTTCCTAAATGGTTTCTTTTCTTATACTGTACACTATTGCCTATATCATCACTACATACTATTAAAAAAGTAACATCTTACCTCAAATCAGGTTACACCGTCCTCTGCAACATAAGAGTTAAAAAAAAAAAAAAAAAAAAATTACATTTAAGAACAATATCATATATAGACTTCACACTCATGCGATTTTAAACAATAATGTATGCATCTTTAGTCAGTACGTGCTCAAACAAAACAAACACACAGTGTATTACAAATTTTTTTGTTGTTGAAATATATATTATATTAAGTGATATATCTTCATTTGTGTCCTGAATAACACTGGTCAACATGACCAAAATAAATCTCACAATACAAGGGATTTTATTTTACACTAATAATATATATCTATTTGTTTGAGTGTGTGTGTGTGTGTGTGTGTGTGTGT
This sequence comes from Chrosomus eos, assembly GCA_036326025.1. Lineage (NCBI taxonomy): Eukaryota > Metazoa > Chordata > Actinopteri > Cypriniformes > Leuciscidae > Chrosomus > Chrosomus eos. The sequence continues at coordinate 36,929,329 of CM070838.1, forward strand.
GTGTGTGTGTGTGTGTGTGTGTGTGTGTGTGTGTATACACACACAAATACAATAAAGTCAATTGTATAAAATACAACAAAAAATACCCTACGTTAATTTTAGCTTCATTTAACAATACAGTTAAAGTAATAACAATAATAATAAAAAAATCGGAATATAATAATTAAATGTAGATTTCTTTTTATTTAAACTTTTTTCATGACACTTTTACTTTAAAACCTCACGAGCGAATTTAATATTGATGCACTTGTTAATATAAAATATGAGCGACATTCACAAAAACACTAGCTACCCAAGACCTTTATTTACAAACTTTATTTGTTTCGGCATTTAACCACTCAACTTCGATAGGTTGCAAATGCAACTTAATTCAGAATCAACACTAAGCACACCCTGCTTCAGTTATGCATTTTTCATTACTCGTATTAAAAACTTTAACAGCCATGCGCTGTACAGACACGTTAAAGGGTTAGTTCACCCAAAAATGAAAATTCTATCATGGTTTACTTACCCTCAAGTTGTTCCAAACCTCTATGTGTTTATTTGTTCTGCTGAACACAAAGGAAGATATTTAGAAGAAAACAGATCTCATTCCCCATTGACTACCATAGTAGGAAAAAATACATACTATGGTAGTCAATGGGGAATGAGATCTGTTTTCTTCTAAATATCTTCCTTTGTGTTCAGCAGAACAAATAAACACATAGAGGTTTGGAACAACTTGAGGGTAAGTAAACTATGATAGAATTTTCATTTTTGGGTGAACTAACCCTTTAACCTCTAAATCTATAGAATTTCCATTATCATCATAATATAAGAAAGCAAATAAATGGCAAAAATGTTATTCAGCATAGTTTTGTGAACTATACTTTAAAAATGTAAAGGTTATGATATTTACAAGCTAAGGAAAAATACGTGTATTAAACAATTCAATACTATTGTACGCATTTACTATTAAACTAATAAAAACAATCATAACAACAGAAATGTTTCAAGTAACAACTTATTCTTCTAATCAAAACGCTGGTCAAATAAATTACATGAATTTAATACTGGAACAAAACAGTATCTTTATACAATTCATCAGAAAATACAACCACAAAACATTCAAACAGACAAAAAACCACTTAAACGGCTAAAAATAGTAAAGATGATTAAGATTCACAGGATGATTAAAATTCACAAGATAGCCTACACAGAGAATCATTCCCGCATGTCTTACCTTTGCAGAAAGTAGGCCTACACAAAATGGTTTCCCTTCCGGTCCAACCGAAAAGACGATACAGCACGCAGTCATTTGATTCCAAACCCCCTGTTCCAAACGGTTCCGAACAAGAACATTTGAGTCTTTTTGTTGCAAGTGAATCAGTTTAAAATGACTCCGTTTAAGAATCATTTTGTTTCGAACAAGTCAATTCGTATGCGGTCTATGGTCAATTTAAGAGAATTTGATTCCATACAAGGACATTTGAGTCTTTTGGATACAACCGAGTCATTTTCAAGTCATTATAACAGTTATTTCGAACGAGTCAATTTAATAGCCATTTCATTACATACAAGGACATTTCAGTCTTTTGGTTACAAGCGAGTCTTTGTATAAATTATTTTGTTTTAAATGAGTCAGTTTAAGTGTTATTTTGTTTCGAACAAGTGAAATTCAGAGTCATCTGATTGCAACTGAATCAATTTAAAAGTAATTTACATTTAGTCATTTAGCAGACACTTTTATCCAAAGTGACTTACAAACCAAAAGACCAATACAAAAAGTTAAACTAACAATAAGACAGAGTATTTTTTATAAATAGATACCAAATAAAAGAGAAGAGAAAAGAAAGCATTAGAATTAATGAATCAAGCCGAGAACGATGCAATATTTGATTACATACAAGAAAAGAGTTATTCTGTTTCAAACAAGTCAATTTTAAGAGTCATATATGTTCAAAAAAGTCTATTGATTTTAATGACTAATTCACTTGCAATTGAAGTAACTGATATTCTCTTTTGGGTCTGATTATTTTTAGTAACTATTTTTGACATTTTTGGATAACTTAAAAGTGTTGCACTATTCAAATGTGGACACAGTGTATTGTTTTGTGAGTTGTGGTGATTATTTAATAAACCTCAGGGTATATTACAACCTCTTTTCGTCAACTTGATTTTTTTTTTAGTATTCTAAAACATGTGAAAATATATGCTTATGAATTGGAGGCACCTCGCTATATAACAAATTATTCTTCTTACTACTCAAGGGAAGGACCAGACATTACCCTTTACTACTGCTGGGATATCACGTCTCCTTTTTACGAGCATTATACAAGTGTACCCGGCTGGAGGTGGTTACATCTCTATCACTTATTTCAATTAATATATTTATATCTACAAAAAAAGTGTCTACAGGTATGTCTACTGGTTTGACCTATATAAAGAAAACTTTGCTACGTTTATGACCCTTAAATGTCATAAATAAAAAAAGTGTCTTTGTAAACCAGAACGCTAGTACATTGCACACTAAGATCATACATCTAATATTGATTTAAATAAAATATTCTATTTTTTCTCTGCATAATCTAACAATTTTGTTCAAGTTAACAACACAGTTTCTATTTCCACTACATGTAAGTAACCTGCCTGATTTGCAAACCTCCACCCACCAATGTCTGATTGTGCCACACAAGATTAAAAAAATACTCTCATTAATCAATCACCCTTTTGACAAACTTACACTTCTCTCTTGCCACACAAGTGTTTAATAATGAAATAGGCCTATTTATTAAGTAGGGTTAGGGATTACATATTGTCCAATTAAGCGTCGTCCATAACATAATTTTAATAAATATAACTATTGCATCCTGTTCATAAATAATACTGAGGTGCAAATAGTTTCTGCTACAATTTAGAAGGATAAAAATAAGTTTAACAACTATTGGCACTAATTGCAAAGAACTGCTATTTTTAATGCAAATAGAATATATCACTAAGAAAATATGCTTAGTGCAAACAGCCACTGCCAGTTAAAATAATATTATTATATTATAAATATATACACACAAATATCAAGAAAAACATGTTGAAAGACTGTTGATTTCTAAAGTTACACATGTTTAATGTTAACTACTGCAGCACTGGATAACCTATAAATGTAACAGCTGAAAAACAAACCGAAACAGCCAACTCTAATGTTGATCATCACTGATACTCCCTTCATAACACATGTAAAACACAAATTCAATACGTTTAAATAATTCTTTAATTAAAACACTTAAAACATGGCAAAGCCAACAATAAAAACAAAATTTCCAATTAAAAAAATATTACACTACAACTTAAATTTTCAATGATGTCTATTTAAAACTACATAAGTTACCTTGCATAAACAAAATTAACATCTTTGAAGACATTTTGGAAAAAATTTAAACAAAAAAAGTGCAGTTAAAAAAAAAATACCACTACAAATAAAATAAAATTATAAACCACAACATAATTTCAACTGTTACACAAAATATTTTAAGAAAACTATATATATATATATATATATATATATATATATATATATATATATATATATATATATATATATATATATACATATATATATAATATATATATATATATATATACATATATATATACTATATATATATATATATATATATATATATATATATATATATATATATATATATATATATATATAAACGCATATATATAGAGAACAATATTTTTGACCTACTCAGTATCAAACGGCTCACTGAGTTTTACTTATCGCTTGTAGTTGGCACAGGCTCATCAAACAAGTCACCACCTTCAGGAAACCAGCTGTCCATTTCACTGGCTTCACCTTCAACCACATTTTCCTCTTCAGCCACAGCCTTGAGAGCATTCTCCACCTTCTCCACCTTCTCCACTGCAACCACAGTGTTGTCAAGCATTTTAAAAGCTCACAATCCCACTTCGAACAAATGCTCCTCAACGTCCTGTCTATCTGACAGTAGGTCAAGGAGCCCCTCTTTCTCCAAATACTTTCGCAATACGGAATTGGACACTTTCACCTCTTCTTCTCCAAAGTCACCAGACAAGGAAACTTTGGCATTCGCATTGGCCTGAAAGCTTTCCAACCTCTGCAGCATCCCACACTTCTCACAGCGGTGAAATTTTGGTTTCCCTTCCAACTCTGCCTGCCAGGCTGAGCACTTCGTACAGCTCCGCCGTACACTGACCTGTGCACAGGTAACATGGCCAGTCAATGTTCTGGTTTCACCTTCATCAATTGCAAATGAAGCGTCCACACTCACACCAGACAAAGCTGCCACCTCATTCATCTCAGTACCTCGGGTTGCAGTTAGGAACAGATCACCACCAAACTCCCTGCTAGACAAATTCCTGACGTCATACGACCGACCACAGATCAATGCTCCCAGCTGCCTCTCCCACAACTGAATCTTTATGTGATCCGTGTCATCGGCTATATAACATGTTTGCATGTCAACAAACACACCATTCAGATCCACCATTTTAGGCGCAGAAGCGACATGAATCACCTTCACTTTGACAGCAGGAACCTGAAACAAACAGAAAATATTTTTATCAACCTAATAAAATAAAACAAACAAACACAGAAAAACAACTTCTATTACATAGTCATACGTTTTATATTCAGAACAAAATATTTAAAACTTAAAAATCCTATTTTTTCCCCAAACAAGAAACTTTCTTGTTCAAACACTTGAATGACTAATTTACTTGACTTAAATGACTTAATATCTAACCATTATTTATATGGATAAATGCATACATGTATCTGTGTGTGTGTATATATATATATATATATATATATATATATACACACACACACACACACACACACACGTACATACACACAGACACACACTGTGTTGTAACAGCAAAATTTCTGCTGATAAATTACTGCTACAAAGTAAAAAAATAAATAAAAAAATGACGCTCAAGCCCCAAAATTATTTAAGACAGCATAACAAAAGTAATTTTAGTATTACCTTTTACTCCAATGGTTAAATAAAACCCACACTATTTCCTTTCTGGGACTTTACAATTTACGGAGCCCCTAAAGGGACGTGGTGGTGAAAAAAATGTTAGGATGGGAGAATTTTTTTTTTTAATCTTTTGCGTTCCCTCGCAAAACTTTTGCGTTCCCTCGCAAAGTTATTTGCGTTCCCACGCAAAAGTTTTACGTTCCCTCACAAAGTTATTTGCGTTCGGAACGCAAAAGTTTTGCGTTCCCTCGCAAAGTTATTTGCGTTCGCACGCAAAACCTGTTGTGAGCTCAAACAGACACTTCCTGTTTAATGTCCCGCTGGCAGTGCTTCAGAACTCCGTACGTTAATGGAGCGTTTCATAGTGTTTGAACTTGGACTCGAATATAAAGAAATGCGGTCTAGTAGTTCAGTGAAGCTGGCAATATATTCAAATAGGCTATTCGAACTTCCCGGATCAATATTCTTGAGCTAAACGTTGTTAAAACACAAACGACACCTATTTACAATCACAGTAACCTTGACAACGAGCTAATTCTCCTCAAAACGAGCTTTATAATATAAATGTATCTCTAAACAGCCGATTGAGAGACAAGTCCAAATAAGGGACCGTCTGCAAAGTGCAAATCCCCTAACCCTTCTGCACATTTTATATTATTAAACATATTCTATAGCTTCACTATGACACAATGTAGCTAATGTCGCCAAATGTAGTTCACACATCACTGCTCTCCTGCTGGTTATACTACAATACTTAGTTTGATTTAAAAAATCATATAATTGTTATGATTTTTTATTATGAAATAAAATCAATAACTTCACACTGTTATACGCCATTGAAATTCAGTAAGCAAATATAATGCATAAGCTATGATTGCAACTATTATGTTAGCTGCGCACAGTAGCAATATAATTTGTGTAAATACTAGGCCTACTTATTTTTTTATGTGCAATTACTTCCCATACTAGTTTTCCTGTAGCTCAAACAGTAGAGCGCTTGCAATGCCAAGGTCACATGACCTTTGATTCCCAGGGAAAAGCAAGAACTCATAAGAATGTAAATGTGTACCTTTGGATATTAGTGTCTTCCAAATGCACAATAACTGTAAATGTAACTGTTGTATAACCAATATTAGAGCAGTGATGTGTGAACTAAATTTAGTGTGTACAGTGAGGTTTTGAATATTTTTCATAATATAAAATGTGCAAAAGCAGTGTAGTATGACCAGTGGGTCACCATTGATGTGTAAGCTGAATTGGGTGGCACTAGTTTGTAACATTAAAGTTAATGACTATTTTTGAATATGAGTTGATGCTGTAGTCGTTTTTTGGGCAATATTGCACTTTGCAGATGGACCTCTAGCACTTGACTTGTCTCTCAGCCGCATGCACATAAAGATCAATTTAGCCTATATTATAAAGCTCGTTTTGAGGAGAATTGGGTTGTAGCTCGTTGTCTAGGTTACTCAGTAACCGTTACTGTGATTGTAAATAGGTGTCATTTGTGTTTTAACAACGTTTAGCTCAAGAATATTGATCCGGGAAGTTCGAATAGCCTATTTGAATATATTGCCAGCTTCACTGAACTACTTGACCGCATTTCTTTATATTCGAGTCCAAGTTCAAACACTATGAAACGCTCCATTAACGTACGGAGTTCTGAAGCACTGCCAGCGGGACATTAAACAGGAAGTGTCTGTCCGAGCTCACAACAGGTTTTGCGTGCGAACGCAAATAACTTTGCGTGGGAACGCAAATAACTTTGCGTGGGAACGCAAATATCTTTGCGAGGGAACGCAAAAGTTTTGCGAGGGAACGCAAAAGATTAAAAAAATAATAATTCTCCCATCCTAAAAAATTTCACCACCACGTCCCTTTAGGGCATGGGTCACCAACTCCGGTCCTGGAGGGCCGGTGTCCAGCAGAGTTTAGCTCCAACCAGGTCCAACACACCTGCCTGACAGTTTCTATTATGCCTAGTGAGACCTTGATTAGCTGGTTCAGGTGTGTTTAATTGGGGTTGGAGCTAAACTCTGCAGGACACCGGCCCTCGAGGACTGGAGTTGGTGACCCATGCTTTAGGGGCTCCATAACAATTAAGTGCTGCAACTAACGATTAATTTAATAATTGAGCAATCAGTTGATTATTTTTTCCAATAATCAATGAATTGGATTAAAAAAAAACTTTAATTTCCAACACTTTATTAAAATACAGAACTGACAGTGCAAATTTAAAGTGCACAAACAGATTGCTCCTTGAACATCTCTGAGCTGTTAAAGTAATAATAAAAAATAATAAAAACATACAGATGCTTTACATCTGCCAAATATATTGACTTTTTTTATACAATGGACAAAAAGATGTATATATATGTTTAAAGGGACCTGAGCTGTCAGAACAATACATAATTTATAAAAAATAAAGAAAATTACAAATCAACAACTTAACGGAATTTGTTTGAACGTCAAAGCTTGTTTTCTACTCTACACAAACTTATTTTGTTGTTTTTTGTCAAAGATCTTATAATCTTTAATAAAATGTTTTACATTATTTGACAAGCACATCCACACAAACGACAAATTTTACGCAGTTGGATAATAATAATATAGCAATAATATTTCTTATAACAAAACATAATATCTAATCTATCCTAATATTAATTATAAATACAATGTAGTCGAACGCGCTCTCAAACACACTAAATTTATCTCTTGCACTGTCCAGTGCGTTCTCGAACACACTCAGTCTCTCTCGCAAGTTCGCTTCACTTTTGTCCAGGCAATCATAGCTCTGCCCTGCGCTCAACGAAACTTTTTTTTTAATTATACACAAAAATCTCCACAACTTATTGAGTCACGCGACAATGAATCAATAATGAAATTCATAATCAATTATTTTAATAATAAATTTGTTCTTGCAGCCCTATTTACAATAGAATATATGTAGACAGATGAAGAGCAATCATGACACTCATACAAAAATATGTTACATTTACTGCCTCAGCTTTACAATGCACTAAATAATATGCATATTATTCACACACAAAAAAAAATATATATATATATATATCTTAATTACATTTTATGCATTATACCAAGATTTAACAAACTCATAAGGGACTGTTGTTAATTCTAGCCTAGCCATTTATAAACTATCATACTACATATATATTGAATAGTCATTAATTATAAAAAATAAATAAATAAAAGTTTGTAATGTATAAAAAACAAAATGCTACAAAAGCTACTAGGCCAAGAGCAGTCCGTGATTTTTTCTTTTGTTTGATTACAATCACTGACAGCACCAAACTGTGGTATGCTGCACTCACTTTAACACCGACTGCACACATACACTAATATGACTGACGTGCATCTAACGATCTATAAAAAGTAATTTAAAATATGACAGACTTTAAACGCTCGAGCACAGACAAAAAACTTTCACTGCGCACGCTTCAACTATGTGGATCCACGCGTGCTTTAAGCAGGCGTATCGCACCATAAATAAATAAAAATCGCACATTACATTCTATATTCCTCTGATAAACCCTGACATTTAAATAAACATCTTAAACTTACTTAATAATGCTTTCAAACTACAAAATTAACTACCTAGAAGAAGCCGTTTAAATATAGCCTACTTTTACCAAAATCAATAAAATACTACCTAAACCAATCACACATACAAACGCTTTATAATAATAATAATAATAATAATAACTTATACTTATATAGCGCCTTTCACGGGACCCAAGGTCGCTTTACATATAGCTACATAAGGAATAAAGAATAAGGAATAATTAATCAGTCCTGGTTAAATGCCTTCGTAAAGAGGTGGGTTTTTAGAAGGTTTTTGAAAATGTCTAGAGAGGGAGCATTTCGGATGTCTGCAGGAATGGAATTCCAGAGGGTGGGGGCTGCGACGCTGAAGGCTCTGTCCCCAAAAGTCCGCAGTCTGGTGTGGGGGGACAGAGAGCAGGCCCTTGTCAATGGACCGCAGATTCCGTGAGGGGATATAGGGATGGAGAAGGTCCAGTAGATACCGGGGGGCAGTGGCATGAAGAGATTTATACGTGAGGAGCAGGATTTTGTAGGTGATGCGAAATTTGACCGGGAGCCAGTGTAGCTGGGTGAGGATTGGTGTAATGTGCTGCCAAGACCTATTGTGTGTTAGAACCCTGGCAGCCGAGTTCTGGACGTATTGTAGTCTTTCCAGAGTCTTACTGGGTACACCATACAGGACACCATTGCAATAGTCCAAGCGAGAGTTGATGAAGGCGTGAATGAGTGACTCAGCCACAGGGTCTGAGAGTGATGGTCGAAGTCTGGAAATGTTTTTGAGCTGGTAGAAGGCAGATTTAGTAATGAGTTTGATGTGTGACTGAAAGGAAAGGGTGGAGTCCAAAATGACACCAATGTTGCGGACTTCCTTGGAAGGAGAGATGGAGCAACCATCCACTTTGAGGAGTAGACCACCTACCCTCGAGAGTAGCGGCTTGGGAGCCACAACCAATAGCTCTGTTTTGCTGCTGTTTAGCTTGAGTAAGTTAGATGACATCCAGGTCTTTATTTCATTCAGACAGTCAATAAGCGATGGTGGAGGGAGCTGAGTGGATGGTTTGGTGCTGATATACAGCTGTGTGTCATCAGCATAACAGTGGAAACTAAGACCATGGTGATGTATTATCTGGCCAAGGGGCATCATGTAAATGGTGAAAAGGAGGGGCCCAAGCACAGATCCTTGAGGCACACCTTGTTTGACTGGGGCCGGGGGTGAACTGCAGTCTCTAAAAGTAACAAACTGTTCCCTATTTGAGAGATATGACTGGAACCAGGAGAGTGCCGAGCCGGTGAGGCCAACACATTCAGATAGACGTTTAAGAAGGATAGCATGAGAAACTGTGTCAAAGGCTGCTGAGAGATCTAGAAGGATGAGGATGCTGATATGTCCAGAATCAGCGGCGATAAGGAGGTCATTGATGATTTTAATAAGGGTAGTCTCAGTGCTGTGATGGGCTCTGAAGCCAGATTGAAATGGTTCATAGAGATCATAGTGAGACATGTGATGATGGAGTTGGGCAGCAACTGCTCTTTCAAGGATTTTACTCATAAAGGGAAGGTTGGAGATCGGACGGTAGTTATTTAGGTCAGCCGGGTCCAAACTGGGCCTTTTGAGAATAGGGGTAACTACAGCTGTTTTGAAGCCAGAGGGTACCAAACCAGATACCAGAGACTTGTTTATGATATCCACCATGATGGGACAGAGAGTAGGGAGGCATGCCTTGACCAGAATAGTTGGCATGGGGTCCAGTGAACAGGTGGAGATATTGGCTCCAGTAACCAACTTAGCGACTTGAGCCGCATCCAGAATGGAAAAGGATGAGAGGCAGTGCTGTGGCAAACATGTAGTTGGGGAGTTGGCGCCATCATGAGTGTGAGTTATGGGTAGGGGATCATGAGGAGGCAGCAGTTGTTGTTGGATAGAGTCCACTTTTGCCTGAAAGAAATCCAGAAAATTAGAGCCAATATTAGGAGTGTCCAAGGGACAGGGGGCATCGTGAGGACGGAGCAGCCGGTTTATGGTGGAGAAGAGCTTTCTGGGTTGCTTTTGCTGGTTACCAATGAGAATTGAGTAGTAGTGTTTTTTGGCCTTGGAGAGAGCTTCTTTATAAGACCTCACATGGTCTTTAAAGGCCTCGAGATGGACAGTGAGGCCCGATTTTTTATAGAGCCTTTCCAGCTGGCGACCAGTGGCCTTCATGGAGCGAAGTTGGGTAGTGAACCAGGGGGCAGGACGGGAGAAAGAGACAGTTCGAGTCTTGAGGGGAGCAAGAGAGTCCAGGCTGAGAGACAACGCTGTATTATAATGTGTGACTAAGCTATCCACCCCGGGTTCTGGGGGATCTGTGGCCAAGTGGGTCCCTACAGTTCTGGATAGTGATGATGTATTAACAGACTTGATGTTCCGAAAAGTGATGGTACGTTTGAGGTGTTGCCTGGGCAGAAGTACTGGAACATGGAAGAGGACGGCACTGTGATCAGAGATAGCTAGATTAATGCATTGCAGCTTGGAGGGAGTGACACCAATGGAGCACACCAGATCCAGTGTGTGACCTTTGGTGTGAGTGGGACCTTTAACATGCTGAGTGATGTTAAGGCAGTCCAACAGTGACAGGAATTCAGCAGCAAAAGGACAGCTGCTAGAGTCCACATGAATATTGAAGTCCCCGAGCAGAAGTGTGGAAGGAGACATGGAACAGACGGAAATGAGTAGCTCTGATAGCTCGGCCATGAAGATGGTTGTTGTTTTTGGTGGGCGATAAACAAGGACCACCTGAAGCTGAGCAGGCCCAGCCAATGTAAAACAAAGACACTCAAATGAGGTGATGTTAGGCACTGCAAGTTCTTTCACTTGGATGTCAGCTCGATGTATAACAGCCAGACCACCACCACGGCCCGTCGCACGAGGCTTCTGGATGTACACATAGCCTGCTGGGGTGGCTTGGTTGAGTGTGATGAAATCCTGCTGATTTTGCCAAGTTTCTGTTAAGCAGAGAAAATCCATTTTTCTGTCAGTAATGATGTCATGTACGAGTAGTGCTTTGTTGTTTAGGGAACGAGTGTTCAATAACATGAACATTGCAGGCCTGTCAATAAGTGCTAAGGCAGGCAGTGTAGAAGAAGCAATATCAACACAAACCAGAGACCTTAGGCTTAGATTGACAGAGCGCGCGTGAGTTTTGTTGTGATGACGTCGTTTCACTGCGACAGAGCGTCTGTCCGACAGAACAGTGGGAATAGCATGATCCATGTAAACAAACTTACATCGGGAGCTTCTATGTACATAGCGGGGGCGACGCAAGAGTTTGAGTGATTTGATGGTATCAAGGCAGTTTGGTAAGATGTTACAGAAGAGATTCAGAAGTTCCAGGGAGGAGTATTTAATTAATGACATGTTGGTGCGAGGAAGCACCAGCTAGCTTCGCCACAGCGGCCGGAGAGGATGCATCCAACACTCGACCACGTCAGCAGCAAAGACAAGACAGAACAGTCAATAATCCAGGTTTTGTAACACAGAGCTATCCAATCCGTGGAACCAGGAAATATAATCCAAAATTGTCTGTCCGTGGTGGATCACCAGCCCGAGCAAACACAACAGCCAGCCGGCATGAGTGAGTAACGTTAGACAAGCCGTAGTTGCGCCGCGCAAACAGTTGGCAGTACAGATAATTGCAGATCCAAAACACACATTATCCTAGTTGCCTGATCATCAAACACAAAGAAGCATAATAACTCAAGTTTTGTAGAAAGAAAAGAAAACTGCGATTAGTGAAGCGGCGACAAACACGCCAGCGTCCTCACGCACGCGCTGGGTTATATAACCCAAAACAAATTACTGCTAAATTAATAGCAAAACAAATCAATAACTTCTTACGTTCTGCTTCGGGGCCATTAACTTCACCTCGGCGATCGTCTTATATTTCACCGGTGGATTCTTAATAGGAAAGCCAAGGTTGGGCACCACAGAAATGTCGGTGCTACCACCGCACTGAATGTCAAACTCTCCACCATCTCTACCTAGGAAAACAACCAAATTAATACACACATTAATAACCAATAATATAAAAGCGCATATATTTACATAATAACCGAATAGATACTCACTGACGCTGCGTTTGATTGTTTTCAATTTCACTGGACTTTTGTTCTTATTAGCCTGCAAGAACGAAGTCCGTTTCTCTGCCGCAAAAACAACGACATGATGAAAGTCATCGCGGCTGGTTTGAAAAACGGCATTAAAAAAATTGTTGCCATTCTTAGCTTTTCTCACAGGACTGACATTGTGAACATATCCACAAATATCGTCTTTAAATTCATCGACCTTAACTTTTTTTTACCGGAGAAGCCATTTTTCACGTGCTACAGCTTTACCGTTGCCTCTGCTTCTTCTTCTACATTTCTTTAGCAATCGCTACTTTCACTTCCGGTCAAAACGGACATTACAGCACGCAATTTTGGTTACAAGTGAATCAATTTCACATGACTCTGTTTACGAGTCATTTTGTTTCGAACGACTGAAATTCAGAATCATCTGATTACAACTGAATGAATTTAAGAGTAATTTACATTTAGTCATTTAGCAGACACTTTTATCCAAAGCGACTTACAAATCAAAAGAGCAATACAAGCACTTAAACTAACAATAGGACAAAGTGTATTTTTTATAAATAGAAACCAAAAAATAAAAAAGAAAAGAAAGCATTAGAATTAATGAATCAAGCCAAGAACAATGCAATATTTGATTACATACAAGAAAACAGTTATTCTGTTTCAAACAAATTAATTTTAAAAGTCATATATGTTCAAAAAAGTCTTTATTGATTTTAATGACTAATTCACTTGCAATTGAAATAACTGATATTCTCTTTTGGGTCTGATTATTTTTAGTAACTATTTTTTACATTTTTGAATAACTTAAAAATGTTGCACTATTCGAATGTAGACACAGTGTATTGATTTGTAAGTTGTGGTGATTATTTAATAAACCTCAGGGTATATTACAACCTCTTTTGGTCCACCTTTTTTTTTTTTTTTTTGGTATTCTAAAACATGTGAAAATATATGCTTATGAATTGGAGGCACCTCGCTATATAACAAATTATTCTTCTTACTACCATATTCAAGGGAAGGACCAGACATTACCCTTTACTACTGCTGGGATACACGTCTCCTTTTTACGAGCATTATACAAGTGGACCCGGCTGGAGGTGGTTACATCTCTATCACTCATTTCAATTAATATATTTATATCTACAAAAAAAAGTGTCTACAGGTATGTCTACTGATTTGACCTATATAAAGAAAACTTTGCTACGTTTATGACCCTTAAATGTCATGAATAAAAAAAAGTGTCTTTGTAAACCAAAACACTAGTACATTGCACACTAAGATCATACATCTAATATTGATTTAAATAAAATATTCAATTTTTTCTCTGCATAATCTAACAATTTTGTTCAAGTTAACAACACAGTTTCTATTTCCACTACATGTAAGTAACCTGCCTGATTTGCAAACCTCCACCCACCAATGTCTGATTGTGCCACACAAGATTAAAAAAATACTCTCATTAATCAATCACCCTTTTGACAAACTTACACTTCTCTCTTGCCACACAAGTGTTTAATAATGAAATAGGCCTATTTATTAAGTAGGGTTAGGCATTACATATTGTCCAATTAAGCGTCGTCCATAAAATAATTTTAATAAATATAACTATTATTGCATCCTGTTCATAAATAATACTGAGGTGCAAATAGTTTCTGCTACAGTACAATTTAGAAGCATAAAAATAATTTAACAACTATTGGCACTTATTGCAAAGAACTGCTATTTTTAATGTAAATAGAATATATCGCTAAGAAAATATGCTTAGCGCAAACAGCCACTGCCAGTTAAAATAAATAAATATATTATATATATACACACACACAAATATCAAGAAAAACATGTTAAAAGACTGTTGATTTCTAAAGTTACACATGTTTAATGTTAACTACTGCAGCAGTGGACAACCTATAAATGTAACAGCTGAAAAACAAACCGAAACAGCCAACTCTAATGTTGATCATCACTGATACTCCCTTCATATCACATGTAAAACACAAATTCAATACATTTAAATAATTCTTTAATTGAAACATTTAAAACACTTATAACATGACAAAGCCAACAATAAAAACAACTTAAATTTTCAATGATGTCTATTTAAAACTACACAAGTTGTCTTGCATAAACAAAATGAACATCTTTCTCGTTTCCAACATATAAGTGAAAATTCCATTCTTTCATTTGAACTGTATATATAGGCTGCAATACCACATTTGTCCACTACAGCAAGCAGCAATATTAGACATTTTTAATCTTATTAATAAGTAGAATGGCCAGCAGAGGGCAGTAGAAGACCACTTATTGGCTCACTTTCATTTTGACAGACTTAATTTTCACCAGTATTCTGCACTAAACCAAACCAGTTTTTCCATGTTAACTATTATAAGACAATCATTTTTTGTCAAAGTTTATCACTTTATTGTTATTGATACTTCACATCAATGCTAGCAATGTGGTAAAGCATGGTAAATCACGATATAAATATGGAAAATCAATAAATAATACTACTGCATGGTGTATCATGGTAAAACATGCTAGCAATGTGATGAATCATGTTAAATCATGCTAAAACAGGGTAAATCACAATGAATCATACTAGACCTTGGCATATCATGGTAAACTATAATAAATCCTGCTACATTCATGGTCAATCATACTAACATAGCAAATCATGAAATATCACACTAAAATATGGTATATCATAATAAATCATGCTAAAACATGGTCTATTCCATCTATGATGTCAGTGGTTAAATGCTTGCTATATAAAGCTTAGTGTCTTTTGATGCTTTTGTGCTTAACAGCCTTAAAGGCCTTAACTGCTTGAACACCGCTAAATGCTGCTTGCAGCTTTAATTTAAAATGTCTTTGTTATGACAACTTGACATTACCCAAGACAAAAATGTCTTGATTATGACAACTTGACATTAACAAAGACAGAAATGTCTTTATGACAACTTGACATTAACCAAGAAATCATAACCTGTCAACCTGTCACAAATATGCCATAACAGGTCTAATTATCAAACTTAAAGCATTTGGCAGTGTAATAACCCTTAATGACATCTTTATAACTAGTACAATGTGTTCCACTTTACTTGAGGACAGGTAATATTCATGACACAGTTATAATGGTGTCATGACGGCCAAAGTTGTGACAGGTTGACAGGTTATGATTTCTTGGTTAATGTCAAGTTGTCATAACAAAGACATTTTAAACAATGTCAACTTTGCATTAAAAGTGTCATAATTTACCGAATGACACTTAATGACAACAGTCATAAACATTCATAAAGACTCCTTCATGTTTATGACAGTGTCATGTCAGTCTTATGCACACCCCTTCAAATAAAGTGTTACCGAATGTCGTTATTATTATTATTTAAAAGAAGAAGAATGTCATTTTTTATTATTTTGAAAGTCTGAATTATTTTTTGGTCATTGAAAGCCTTTCATTACTGAACCCAGTCCGTGCGCACGAGCCGGGCCTTGACGTCAGGTAAAGCGCACAGCTGCTCGCAACTGAAGGAATACATATGCCAACAAATCAAATGCTTTCGTAAAATCAAATTAAACATTGAAGTCCATGTTGCACAAAAATAAACACTGAAGTTTATAATTTGTTGTTTTTTACAGTGGGTCATAATATATCATATCTTTTAGTTTCTCAGTGCGTTTTGTGGTGTTAGGAATTGTTTTTCTGCGCATTTCCACACTAACTCAAACGTGCGTACACCACCTCCCGAGCTGGTGTAGGATTTGAGCGTGCTGTACGCCAACGTCCATATTGATAAATCTCAAAGTCACCGTGGTTTTGGGTGTACGCTGGAAATTTTGTGTACGCACTTTTGATAGGGGCATTGAGAGTGTAAACACCCATATAAACTCTGTAAACACACTATGGCTACGTCTACATTAATCCGGATACATTTGAAAACGGAGTTTTCGTTTAAAAACGCTCTCCGTCCACACTAGCGTTTTCAGACGTTTCAGTGTGGATGAGAAACTTATAAATTCACCTTACTGTGCATGCGTGAAACCTCACAAAAGCAGATGGAAAAATAAATAATAAAGGTATTGCGCAATTCTTCTAACATGATAATTTTATTTAGCAAAATATCTCACCATTCACTGATGTGTCCAGGTCGCACTCAGTCACCATATGTTTGGTCTAAAACACGACTGCTCTCCTGTATTGCCGCAGGACAGCAAATGTGAGTACATTTTCTGTCATCTGTGCAGTACTGTGATATGAAGAGTGTGCAAAGTAACATATTTTAGCAACAGTGTAAAAGTGAAATTAACAGGCACAATACCAGTAAACATGAATATCTATTGGTACAACATGGATCACATGACTAAACTTACGTCATCGTTTTCAAATACCTCCGGCTTCACAGTCCACACTACAACGCGAGTTTTCAAATGTATCCACTTTGGAGAGCGTTTTTCAAACGCTACGTTTTCGTTGACTTAAAACGCCGTCTCAGTGTGGACGGAAGGCCAAAACGGAGAGAAAAGTATACTTTTCAAACGAAAATGTATTAGTGTGGACATGGCCTATATTTAGTCAGATTATTGTACTGTTGCCTTGCGCGGCTGTGGAATAATCCTGGGACATTTACCTCAGAACAAGTGCTGGTTTATTTTCACTTCGAGGAGGAGCGACAGATTCAGCTGAGAAGTGTGTAAGTGTTTTATTCTTGTGCTTTGTTCTAATCGCGATATAGAATAACGTTAGTGTCTGTAAACGCAAAAATAGCATACTGTTTAAATTTGAATAATGTGAGTGTGTGTGTGTGTGTGTGTGTGAGTGTATGAATGCACAGATGCGCACTGTTACAGACAAAATAAAAGACAACATTTCGTTGATGTCACGGGTCTATGAAGGAGGACTCATGCAGAATGTGAGTTAACAGATTTATTGACAGACAGATGACATGAAGTGGTGGGAGAGGTGAATAGTCCAAACAAGGATGACACAAAGACAGAAGTTGAAGCTAGCCGAGCTGCTGTTGATAATTGCACAAGATGTCTGTAGGCTGGAGAGTAGCAATGGCAGAGCAGAGTGAGACCAGAGAATACCAGCAGTAGTTTAGACAGGAGATCCACGTACAACAGCAAGGCACACAGGGATCTCAGACTAAGCACTAGGCTTGCTCCAAAGCAAAGGGAGAAAGCAGTCAGGCACGCTCTGCTTAGCAGGACTGGTCTGGAACAAGAGACAAGACAGACAGACAGAACCGAAGCCAAAAAAAACACTAATGACTTTGGTAACAAACTATTTAGCTCAGAAGTTCACAGTGGCACAACATATAACGAACTGGCAACACATGAGGGAAAGAGCACACATATAAAGGGAGCTAAGAACAAGAGGAACAGGTGACAACACTCAGACAAACGAGGACTCAACTAGACAAGGCGTGGTGCAGGGAAACAAGGAGGCAGGAACAAAGGAGCACATGTCAAACAGAAACAAAACCACATGTTTAAGCACAACATAAACATAGAGACATGAAACAAAGACATAGACAAAGCTGCCAGGGCAGAACCCTGACAGTTGACTAGTTTTGGATAGATTATAAAGTGTTTACTCTAAAATAGACATCAAATAAGCTTTTGTTAAATATATAGTATGTTTTGTCAAAAAACTAATCAACTAAGAAGTTATAGTGTTTGTTCCAATGCAAGCTATATCAAAATAATGAATCCTTAACTTTGAAATATGTATGATCAAATGTATTGGCCTACTAAGACATTTATGGAAAAAGACAATTTTCTTTTCAAGATGTTTCCGACTAACTTTGAACCAATTCTGTAGAATGGCCCGTATAACATATTTGAACAGGATTTGTTTCCAGGTATGACTAAAAATGTGCTTTTGACTTTCATTTATATTTATATTTTATATATATATATATATATATATATATATATATATATATATATATATATATATATATATATATATAATTTATTGTTCTTGCATTCTTTGGGGTCCTTGCATTTTTTTCTCACACCTGAATGAAAGGCTCATTATTATGCAGGGTCTTTGTCTTCTCAGGTGTGAACCAACTAATTATTCACAAGGGGGTTGGGCAGTTGACGCCCATTCGCATATTGCCTTGGCAAACAAAAAAATGTTTTTCAGAATTTTAATCAATCTATTGTGTTATGTGAATGATTAGGCAGGATGATTTTCAGATCATTTAGAAGAAAAAACTCTAGGCGACAACTTCCATTAGTCAAAAGTCTTGTGGACACATATTTAGTATGTGTTTTGTGGCCTTATTTCAGAAACTTTCATTTTTAGTTTTTTCAATAACCATGCATAGACAATATTCTCTCAAAAATACAAACATGTACATACATTTTGCTCACATATTATGGTAGCCCTGTTTGTGCTATATAGAGTGAATTTACACATTTGCCATTAACATGTTTATAAATAACTGAAAAAGGCGCAAATGTCAGTGCATGTCAAAACATCCCAAGTGCCCCAAAAACACCTTAGACCCCAGAGGGTTAAACTCAAAACATGCTGTGTCTGTGCATCTTGGCCTGGATGCTCTTGTAAAAGAGATTCTTAACCTCCTAAGACCTGAGTTTTGGTTTGGTGTGCATTTTAGATTTCTTCTAGCTTTTTGGGGTTAGGAGGGACCAATACATATAATAACCAGATATTATCTTTGAACATGAAGCACTTTTTGAAAAAAATGATGTCTACATATTCAATTCAATTCAATTCAAGTTTATTTGTATAGCGCTTTTCACAATACACATTGTCTCAAAGCAGCTTTACAGAAAGTGCATTTCAGAAATGTACAAAGAAAAATACAGTTAGTTAATCATGTATAAATTTAGGCATAACATATCGCCGGTGTTTAGTCGTCTCTTCACAGGCGTCGAGTCGTCTCTCCACAGGCGTTTAGTCGTCTCATCACAGGTGTTGGGGCATCTGAAGACTCCGTGAGAGGCTGGATACAAACTGGAGCTGACGAACGCTATTTACCTCGGGACTAGCGTCCCGAGGTAACAGCAGAAAGACAGATGGGAAATAATTAGCATAGCTGATGTTCATAATATGAATGCATTCGAACTGATTCAGAAGTAGTATAAAAGGTAAGCATTAAGTGAATGCTTGGTTAAAGAGATGCGTCTTTAATCTAGTTTTAAACTGGGACAGCGAGTCTGAGTCTCGAACAATATCAGGAAGGCTATTCCAGAGTTTAGGAGATAAATGTGAGAACGCCCTCCCTCCTTTAGTAGACTTAGATATCCTAGGAACGACCAGAAGCCTCGAATTTTGTGATCTTAAAGAGCGCGATGGATTGTAGGGCGATAGAAGGTCTGTTAAATACACAGGAGCTAAACCATTTAGAGCTTTATAAGTCAATAGTAATACTTTGTAATTGATACAGAACTTAATAGGTAACCAGTGTAGAGATGATAAAATTGGTGTTATATGATCATATTTTCTTGATCTAGTAAGAACTCTAGCGGCTGCATTTTGGACTAACTGTAGCTTGTTTATTGAGGATGCAGGACAACCAGCTAATAAAGCATTACAGTAATCTAGTCTCGAGGTCATGAATGCATGAACTAACTTTTCTGCATCTGAAACAGATAGCATGTTACGTAGCTTAGCAATGTTTCTAAGGTGGAAAAAGGCTGTTCTTGTAACATATGAAATATGATTTTCGAAAGTCAAGTTGCGGTCTAGTATAACACCCAGGTCTTTTACTGTAGTGGATGAAGTAACAGGACATCCTTCTAAATTAAAGTTGTATTGTAAGGGATTTTGTGGGTAGTTTTTTAGACCAATAAGTAATACCTCCGTTTTATCTGAATTTAATAGCAGGAAATTACACGTCATCCAGCATTTTATATCTTTTAGACACTCTGTCAAGTTAGATAAGTTAGTGTTTTCATCTGGTCGTGCATCAGCATAACAGTGAAAATTAATTCCATGTTTTCTTATAATATTACCAAGTGGCAGCATATATATTGAGAATAGCAGAGGGCCTAGGACAGATCCTTGCGGCACTCCATAGTCTACTGATGTTATCTTTGATTTTTCCCCATTTAAACAGACGAAATGGTAACGGTCTGATAAGTACGATCTAAACCAGCTTAATGCCTGTCCCTGAACACCAGTGTAGTTTTGTAGTCGATCTAAGAGTATTTTATGATCTATAGTGTCGAACGCAGCACTAAGATCAAGTAGAACTAGTATTGAGATACAGCCTTGGTCAGAGGCTAGGAGTAAATCATTTGTAATTTTAACTAGCGCAGTTTCTGTGCTATGATGCGGTCTGAATCCCGACTGAAATTTTTCATAGATATCATTTTCTTGCAAGAAAGAGCACAATTGAGCGGACACAATTTTTTCTAGTATTTTAGACATAAATGGAAGATTTGAGATGGGTCTGTAATTTGATAGGTTATTTGGATCTAATTGCGGTTTCTTAATGAGAGGTTTTATTACTGCCAGCTTGAATATTTTTGGAACGTGACCTAAAAATAAAGACGAGTTAATAATATTGAGAAGAGGCTCTTCCACTACAGGTAACACTTCTTTAAGTAGTTTAGTGGGTATTGGATCTAATAAACATGTTGTTGGTTTAGATGCAATGATAAGTTTATTTAGTTCTTCCTGTCCTATAGTTGTAAAGCGGTGTAGTTGTTCTAGAGGGGCCATAATTGAGGCCGAGTCATAAGACACCATAGAGGATTGTACATTTACAATAGTGTTTCGGATGCTTTCTATTTTCTCATTGAAGTAATTCATAAAATCATTACTACTATATTGTAACGGAATATTTTGCTCTGGAGATGTCTGATTATTTGTTAGTCTAGCCACGGTGTTAAATAAAAACCTTGGATTATTTTGGTTATTTTCAATTAGTTTGCGGATATGCTCAGCCCTGGCTGATTTTAGAGCCCTTTTATAACGTGACATACTGTCTTTCCACGCGATTCTGAAGACCTCTAAATTAGTTCGTTTCCATTTACGCTCTAAGTTACGAGTTTCTCTCTTGATAGCATGCGTAGCACTGTTGTACCATGGTGTTTTAGTTTTCTCTCTAACCTTTTTTAATCTAATTGGTGCAACAATATCTAGTGTACTAGAGAAAATGTTGCTCATACTGCTAGTCATTTCCTCTAGTTCATCTGTTTGTTTGGGTTTACTGAGCAGCTGAGATAGATCAGGTAAGCTATTTGAGAATCTATCTATAGTGGTTGGAAGGATTGTTCTGCCTGGTCTATAGCGTGGTGCAACATGACAAATTTCAGCAGTGCGTATTATGCAAGTTACCATGTAATGATCAGTGAGATCGTCACTTTGCGGTATAATATCTATATCGGTTGGATCGGTTCCATAAGATATAATTAAATCTAGTGTATGATTTAGACGATGAGTGGGACCTCTGACGTTTTGCTTCACCCCAAAAGAGTTTAATAGATCTGTAAACGCAGCCCCTAACACATCATTTGTATTATCTACGTGTATGTTAAAGTCGCCAATAATTATTGCTTTATCGACATTGACCAATAGGTCTGAGAGAAAGTCTGCAAAATCTTTTAGGAAATCAGCATATGGCCCTGGAGGTCTATATACGGTAGCCAAGGCTAGAGATAATAAGGATTTCTTTCTTACATCTAAGAGTGTAACATTTAGCACAAGTACTTCAAACGAATTAAACCTATGACTAGGGGTGGGCGATATATCGTTTAGACGATAATATCCAAATTGTTGTCTGGACGATATGCAAAATTGGGATATCGAATATTTCATAATTTGTACAATCCAACCCCCCAAACATGAAAAGAGCTGAAGGAAGTTAAAGAGAAAACAAAAAACTAAGGCGGCCGCCTAAGCAACTCACGCCTGCCGCCTTAACTATACGTTGGCAAAAAAAATTATATGAGCGATAACCGCCGTGTTACTGTTTTGAGGACAACCAGCACGTCATTCGGGCATTAGCACTCCGGGTGTTAAAGGAAATCCTTAACAGGCAGCCGTTCGCAAGCGCAAGCGGCTCGTGACAGAACATAGACTGACTGAACGACACTTCAATTGAAGTTGAAAATCTCAAATGAAGATTGCTGAACTCCAGCTTACTTGTCTGGGTTTTCAGATCATCCGCGCTTCTTCAGCAGTGTAGAGAGCGCGCATGGTTGCTGATCTCCGGCAGTGTTTTTAATGTTGATGCAATGTTTACCGAATATCCACACACGATTTCAAATGTGACATTGATTTTATACAACAGTTAAAAAAACAAAACAAAAGGGTAACATTAAGTGATTTACTAAATTTAAAACAGTATACTCAGGCTTATTGCTCTATTTTGCAACGGAATCTGTGGCTTTGAACGAACCGTGAGATTCAATGAATGACTCGATAACTCACACACATAAAGACAATGAGTTACCGCCACCTACTGGCGATTTTATTATAATATTTTTATTAATATTAAACGATTTTTAACATTGCCTATTTAGTGAACATTGTTTTTATTTAAGGAATTATTTATTTTTTAAAGGTATTACAAAGGTAAAAAATGAAATGGAAAAATTTATTAAAGGGGGCAAAATATTGTCTCTTAATGGAAAAGCTGTGCCTGCAGTCTTAAGTGGAAGAGGGGTACGGCACTCTAAAACATTGGAGAACCACTGAACTAAGGAAAAGGGATATGTAGAATTGCACAAGTGCTACTGCTAAAGAGTGCAATGTCAATAATTTCTCATAATCTTAATTGAATTGGTCTAGAGCATGGGTCACCAACTCCGGTCCTCGAGGGCCGGTGTCCTGCAGAGTTTAGCTCCAACCCAATTAAACACACCTGAACCAGTAATCAAGGTCTACTAGGGATAATAAACTGTAGGCAGTGTGTTGGACTGTTGAATAAACTCTTGCTACACGCCTCCAGACGAATGTGACCATTGGTCTAGAGAGAATAATTATTATTACATTTTCTCTAGATATAAGACTCAAGTTTCAGTATTTGTCTTAATTTGTGTCAGGAGTTATGCAATACCCCCCGCCCCCGCAAAAATATCGTCTGAATATCGATAGAGATATTGAAAAAAAATATCGAGATATTCATTTTTGTCAATATCGCCCACCCCTACCTATGACAAGTTTTCTGAGTAACATTAAGAATATCTCTATAGATTGTTGCAACACCGCCGCCACGACCGATCAGACGGGGCTCATGCTTATAACAGTATCCTGGTGGAGTAGACTCATTTAGACCGAAATAATCATTTGGTTTAAGCCAGGTTTCAGTAAGGCACAGAACATCGAAATTATTATCTGTGACCATTTCATTTACAATAACCGCCTTAGGTGTGAGCGATCTAATGTTTAGAAGACCTAGCTTTAGAAATTGTTTTTGTTCACTGATATTTAGATTTTCTGGTTTAATTACAATAATATTCTTGCTAGATCTTACAGTAGTTTGTTGTTTGGCTTCACTAAGCGAGGAATAGACACAGTTTCTATATAATGTTCTACATTGGTACTTATATCAATTAAGTTGGGACAGCAAAGACTGTGATTTGGACTTTGATTTACTAGTCAGATGGTGTGTAGCGTCTTGGAGATGTTGTCCGACAGAACAGCCGCTCCGACTCTGCTGGGGTGCAGACCATCAGGACGGAAGAGCCTAGGTCGCTCCCAAAACAGATTCCAATTATTTACAAAGAGCAGTTTCTGTTCATTACACCATGACATTAACCATTCATTTAAAGCAAATAATCTACTGAACCTTTCTTGTCCAAGTCGGTACGTGGGAAGCGGTCCAGACACGACGATCGTTGCTCTAGGCGATGTGCTGCGTACCGTCTCGATCAGGCTCCTGTAGTCCTTCTTCAGAACCTCCGTCTGCCGCAGCCTGATGTCATTCGTCCCCGCGTGCAGCACGACAGCTCCGACGCGCTCGTCACCGTTCAGGATCTCGGGAACCTGCGCAGCGACATGAAGAACACGAGCACCAGGAAAGCAGTGAGTGCGCACCTTACCTTTACCCGAGGTAGCACGGACATGGCGGACCATGGAAGTGCCGATGATCACGGCGTCGTCGCGTTCCGACTCGCGAAGGGGGGAGAAGCGGTTCCGGGTGGAGATCTCGAAGACCGGGAGGGGCGGAGAGGTTCTTGCTCTGGTCCTGGCTCGTGTCGTGACCCAGGGTGCAGGAGTGATTGAAGGCAGAGATGATCGCGTCCTCCTGGGCAGAGAAACGCACGGAGTAGACGAAGTCGGAGTCAAAGTCAAAAAGTTACTAACCACTGACTTGTGAGCATCGGCGCGTGATGTTTCAAGCGCTGATCGCCGATCTCGCAGCTCGGCTTGCTTCTCCAGCAGAACACGGATCTGCTTCTCCACCGACTCCAGCTCCAATCGTACCGAAATCAGCACGAATGTGTCCTCACCTGCACTCAGAGGTAACGTTAGACACACATCCGATATGTTCGCCATTATAACAGATGAACAGTAAATTAGTAGTAACAGTAGGCTAAACAGTAAAGCAATCCGATTGTTTTTTTTTGTTTTTTAATAAGGAATAGTATCGAGGATAAGTTCACATGATATAAAAATAGAAAGTGCCTGTTTACAATTGAGTGGTAAAGAAGAAAATCAAGGATTAATGAATCAATTCGACGGAGCTCCAAACACAAACACAGACCGCACGCGCATGTGCTTATGCCCCGTTGATGCGGGCTCTAAGCACAATCAACGTGTGTCTGTACTTTCAGAGAAGCTTTCAGAGAAACGGGTGTAAGATGAGACGACGCTCGATAGGCGCGAGGCCACGCGTGAAATGCTAGCGGGCTAAAAGCTAGTAGCCGAGATTCGGAAAGTTGGATCTAAGTAGCGATATCAAAGCAATCCGATTGTTTTTTACAAGGAATATTATCGAGGATAAGTTCACACGATATAAAAATAGAAAGTGCCTGTTTATAATTGAGTGGTAAAGAAGAAAATCAAGGATTAATGAATCAATTCGACGGAGCTCCAAACACAAACACAGACCGCACGCGCATGCGCATCAGAGTCAGAGTATATATATACCTGGAGTGCATAAGTCATAAAAAAGTCACTTTTTGCAATTCAGGTACTGAAGCCAAACTTCCCCAGGTCGGCTATTCCCATATGACTCTAAACAAACCAGACAGTATTCCTCTTCATCTTCATCAGACTCAGATGATGATCTCCTTTTCAGTTTTTTTTAGGAGCAGCAGCTTTGGATCGAGCTTTCAGTTGTGACTTCTTGTTTTTTTGAAGAGTCTCTTCTTTGTTGCGGCGTTTTGTTCCTCCAGTTGTTGCTTGACTGGTGTGTCTGTCAGGATGGCGGTCTTCCTCTTCTTTCTGACGGCACCACCAACTTTCCTAGGCCCAGCCTTAGGGAATGGGCGCAGCTCTTCTGGGGTTTGGGGACGTCTCCCAGTGCCAGCAGAAAAACCACAACCGCAGCTAGCTCATCGGGGACAGCAACACGGTCGGCAGTTGGGACTAGGTTTGGCCAGACTGTAACATAACATGAGGCAAAGGCCTCTTCTGGAAAAACATCCCTGTTATAGGGGAAAATTCCAGTCACCCTGAATCCTGATTGGATGTTATTTGGGTTTGCAGCCAATGGGTATGCTGTGGCAACAATTCCAGGCACATCATATATAGACATGGTTTTGCCAGGGTTGTTCAGCATCCATGAATCACAGGTTGTGTTGACATGCCTCTTCAGAGGCCCATACACAGTGAGGTCAAGCTGTAGCTGATGGGAGCAGTGTTGTGGGAACGATAGGATGACGACACCGTTTTTGTTTGTCATAGTTCAAGCCACTGATAGAGAGATGTGACTCATAGTTGTCAAGCAAAAGGAGACATGGCTTCTCTTTTGTACATTTTGTATTCTCCACAAAATGCTTCAGGAATTCAACAAAGTGTTCTTCCTTCATCCATCCTGATGGGTTTGCACCTTCTTTCCAACCTGTAGGTCCATTTAGAATGAAGTGGTCCCTGAAATTTACCCTGGGGAAGACAAAATAAGGAGAAATGCTGTTCCTTGTGGCTGAAACTGCGCAAGCAAGGCTAATAAGCGTCCCTCGTTCTGCAAAGGTTATTGACCCAATTTGCTTAAAGGGGACATATCATGCTTTTAAATCATTCCCTTTTACATATAAATCATACATATAAAGTGGAACTGCAATGCTTGGGTCTGAATTCCTCATTATTATAGCTCCACGGGCCCCTTTTCTACCCCTTTTCTGATGTGCATCTGAGATCAACTCGTTTTGGTGCGGTCTCTTTAAATCCAGGTTGGAGAGGTGACACTCGGTTCAACTCCACCCCGTTCGCCCTTTTTTGTAGTTTGATAGCAGAGATACGATTATCTAGCGGCACAGAAACTTCTATTCACACGTTATTAACAAAATGTCAACAACGGAAGACTTATGACTTTCATATGACTGTATCGCAATGGTGTGTTACTGTATTTACACTAACTTCTCCATCCATGCCCATTACTACAAAACTGCATGTTTTACAACGACAAATGACTACGGCCTAATTTTACCAATAAAAATCTGTATTGATAATATGCTACGTTTAGAAAAGCATAAGAAAATAGCGGCTAAATGACCATTGTCATGATGAAACTAAACAACAGTAATACTGCAGACATGTACTTGAAAAATGAAAAGAAAGACAGACAAAGGTACTGTTAAACCATGACCACCGTGTGTTTTAAGAAAGTAGTACTTTATTTTTATTAACGTTATTTACAGCTTACCAAAGTGCTCTGTTTGTCATCTCCAAAGATAGAAGGAACTGACCCCTCAATCAGACGAAGTCTATCGGCAAATCCTTCTTTATACTAGCGGAGGTTGCTGAAGTAACGTTAGTTATCCTTGAAGTGCTTCGCGCGCACAAAAATGACTTTACCCACAGATGTGGGTACATTTCCGTGAACAATTCGTTGATGTGTTCAAAAAATACAGCATTTTAGCACATAATTGAAAATGACCGACAGCCAAAATGGCCGATCTGGAATATTTTATATCAGTCGACTCGGCATGTCGAACTAAATCTAACTTTGAGATTTTTGGACAAACCTTCGAAGAGGTTCTGATGCTGGGAGACGAATAAAGCGTGTGGGTTACTACATCCATTACATGCAGCGTTTCGGCAAGCTGCAGTCTCACGCTGAAGTCTCGCTCCTCCCACCTGGACACTATTTACCTTTCCCTGCTCATAGTCCCTGCTACAACTGAGTTTCCACGCGAGTCCAGGGAGGAGCGAGACTTCAGCGCGAGACTGCAGCTTGCCGTCTAAAACACTATTTAGGTGAATTTAAAACATGGCTAAGTTGCTAAACGCATCTTGTTCACAGGTAAGGCCCCTGTTCATGTAGGACAGACATTTTAATCGCATTTTGTGTCTGTTAAGAGGCACAAAAGACACTCTTTATGTTATGCCCCCAGAGATGCCGTTTTAGCTGAGTGAGAGCTCTGGGCATTCGCGGTCGCAGCTCCGCGTCGCAAGCACCAATCCGGTTCGTTTTTTTTTTCTATAGACAGTACTCACAAAGGTCTAACGATCAAGATTAACTTAAAAATTGCCCGGAGTTCTCCTTTAAGTGTTCTCTATCTGGATATGTTCATGTGTTCACGTCTTCACATAGTGGGTGAGACAGCAGATGCTTTAAAAACCATGAGCATCATGCGTACTTGAGTGTGTTTCGCCGCTCTTCGCCTTTGTCGCCATTGGCTTTTGGCTTGCTTAGTTGGGGACATTTAATTTTGAATTGAACAATACTATTACAACATTGTTTTCCTGTTATCTCTCTAAAGCTGCTTTGAAACAATTTGTATTGTAAAAAGCGCTATATAAATAAAGGTGACTTGACTTGACTAGATCTACTAGACGAAACGGCGCTGCTCATTCATACAGAGACACGCTGAATATAGAATTAAGGGGTCGCACACCAGTCTTTTTGCGCTGTATATTCACAGACACGCACATCGTGATTTGATTTACTGCACAGCTATATTTTGATTTATTCATCCATCTAGTATCTATCAAATCGCACATTTTACGTGGCATCTATATTGTAACGCAAAAAGACTGGCTTGACAGACCGGGATTCCCTCAGCATGACAGAAATAATATGGCCTTAAGTTATAAAAGTTATGAATTACCTTTATCTTCACGGAGGGATGGTGTTCCCGAATATGGGAGAACATGTTCGACGTGTTTCCACCTTTTGCAGCCACTCTTCGTCCACATATCTTGCAAACTGGATATCAATATTCAAGGACAACACCACGATCGTTTTTTCGGATTTCGGCACAAAATTTTTTTGGCGGGAGATAGAGATTCGCAGCCTCTGTCTCAGACATTTTCAGCGCTGTACAGGTATGGGTGGAGTCTAAGCAGTCAAGCTGAAAAAAGTTGCATGCGGCAGTGCGGGTGAATTCTGGTTTAAGTGTTTTTTTTTTTTTTTAAACCGCGGATAAGCAAATGTGCACGATATGATAATCGTACATGTCAATATCACAATAAACCGCCATACCGGTATACCGTTACAACCCTAGTAGTCACATTCAAATCCAGATTCAAAACACTTCTGTTTAGCTATGCATTTACTGAATGAGCACTGTGCCACTGTTCGTCAGACGACGTGTACGGTCTTGTGCGGCAGCCATGACGAGAAGGCAGCCAGGATTGTAGCATGATTCACCATGATACACCATGTAATAGTCTTATTTACTATGATTTACCATGATTTTCTTGCGATTTACCATGATTTACCACATTGCTGCATTGATGTCAAGTGTCAATAACAATGAAGTTATAAACTCTAACAAAATATGATTGTCTGATAATAGTTAACATGGAAAAACTGGTTTGATTTAGTGCAGAATACTGGTGAAAATCAAGTCTGTCAAGTGAGCCAATAAGTGGTCTTCTACTGCCCTCTGCTGGCCATTCTGCTTATTAATAAAGTGTTTTCACAGGTGCTTTTGCACTCATATTTAGACATATGCTCACACACACACAGAGGTGGAAAGTAACGAATTACATTTACTCGTGTTATTGTAATTGAGTAGTTTTTAAATCTGTAATTTTACTTTTACTTTAGTATGTTTTGTTTGAAGTATTGTAATTCGCTACATTTTAAAACATATCCGCTACTGAGTAAAAAATCAAAAAAAATGCTTTGGGTGAAAACATTGCGCTTCGGAAACTACAGCATTGATGATTGAAGGGCGGGAGAACTGGAGAACAGACGCGCTAAAATCACAAAACCATATGGAGAGAAGGTGACGGACAAGACAGACAGTGATGCAGACCCAGCTGAACGCGAAATGCTGTCGAGATCTCACTCGCAAACATACCGGTATGTGAAGCCCTGGTCAGGGAATACTTTGGATATAGAAAAAAATGGAATTTACAGTATAATGCAGATGTCACGAAAAACACGCAAACTGGTAGATGTATGGATGAATAAATCAAAAGTAAAGCTGTACAATAAATCAAATCGCGACATGATCTGTGAATATTAAATCACAAAAGACTGCTATGTAAATATATAATCTGCTTGTTCTGCGTGTCTCTGTGTGAATGTGCTGTTTCGTCTACTTACTACATACTCAAGTACGCGACGTGCTCATGCCGTTTTCAGCATCTCACAAACAATATGAGTAGGCTACATTAATACATGAACATTTCCAGAGCTGCTCTGAGAGAACGCCTAATGTGCCTTTTCATCATTTTATTTGAGAAAAACCATTGTCAAATACACTCTGAAACAGGACTTAACAACCCGTCAAAATAAAAGTTCGGTTTTACTAGAAGAAATTATGACAGATATAAATTACTATTTTACCTACAATAGAATGTACCTACTTTTCATAATAATATTAACAACAACTATAATAATAATACTACAATTTATTTAAACACTATTTAAGGAATATATATTATTTGTCCATGGTTTGAGTAAATCTGTTTTGCAGCACTTTGCCAAAAACTAAAAAGATAAAATGTTTGCTAAACTTTTATTTGATTACCACCGTTTTTGATAATATAGGCTATTTGTATTAAATCATAAAAAGAAAAAAAAATCTGAATAAGAAACATTTCATAGAACTCTATTTTTAAACATTTTAATAAGTTATTAATGCTAAAAAATAAGTTGTTAATCTAATTCATAATCAATTATTGAAATTAGTTGATTAGATATGTTTTATTGAACAAATGTTTCATTTATTTAACTGTCATTTTAACTAATGATAATAATAACCATCATTTAATAATACAGTTTATATAAACCGTGATATTTTCTGAGACGGTTAATGTGAAACTCTCATACCGTTACAGCCCTGCACAGGAGAGCCCCCCAACCGCACCCCGCTGTTAAAGTTACTCAGCAACTTTTACTCTGAATATATTTAAAGGCAGTCCCTCCAGGATTTCGCGATGTCACGATCGCAACTATTAATGCAACTTCAACAAATCCACGTGAATTCAGTGCGCCTTGCAATTTTGAAAAATAACCGCAACTTTTCTGCAACTTTGACCAATCATCGCGCAATCATCGTCTCCTGCAAAGCGTCGCCATACGTCAGCAAACTCACTTGTTTTGTTCAGAAGACGCGCAGCAGATGTGGGCTGCCAACGTCTCACATTTAGGCTTCCTACAAAAATAACAGAAAAGGCCAGTGTTGCCAAGTTAGCGTCTTTGTCGCTATTTTTAGCGACTTTGCAGACCCCTTTAGTGATATTAAAAAAAAAAAAAAAAAGCGACTAGAGACAAATCTAGCAACTTTTTGGACAAACCGGCTTTCTCCCTGCCGTCACACCTCTCTCTGCGTCCCTGTTCAGTGAACGGCTGAGAGGAGCAGCACGGCAGGCAGCTGACAGACGTGAATGAGCAGTGTTGTTTCCACGGACTTCTCACTTATCTGCTTCTCTTTTGTTTTATATTTAAATAATTGAGTTTGACCATTTTATTTTTCTTTCTTTTTTTGTGTTTATCACTTGTAACAGGCTTACTCACTATCACAGTGCATTAGTTCATCCAGTTCCCGATCTCTCAGTCTCAATAATAAAAACATATAATACAATAATACAAACAAGTCTCAATACTTGTTTCGTACAAACATAAAAAATAGCTACTCGTTCTATTGTCTGACAAAAAAAGTTAAGGAAATGAGAACAGCTTTATGATATGTGGCTATATTATATTATATTAGCTATATTAAAATACATTATCAAACTTTTGATTTTTCCACCATTTAACGTTTGTGGCTATTCCTAAGAAAACTGTATTTTGCACTTTATTAGTATTGGCATCTTTCAACATAAATGCTGCTTAATGTTTGTGAGGTTCTGCACATTTACATTTTTTGCAGGTGCAGATCTTGTTTAAAAAAAAAAAAAGCTCAGTTTGTTAGATTTTGCTGTGTCTTTAAATTGTTTGTTTTGCCTTTTTATAATGTTACTAAAGGTTAGTTAGTGGGTTTGTTCTCATTAACGTGTGTTACAAAGTGAGCACGTTTATCTCTCAAGTAAATTCTGGACTACATCAGAGCAGATGATGAACAGTGTTTTCTGTGGGACATAAGTCCCTTTGGGTGGACCTTTGACTTTTTTCACTTAGTAAACTTATAACATGCACAAAAAAGATATATAACACAATAAAGGAAAGGGAAAAAGCCAAAAAGCATAATATGAGCACTTTTTAATTAAAAATCGATCTACCTTTGCCGTTTTAACATAAAAACAAATGCAGAAGAACATCGCAACTTTCATTGCAACTTTTTAGAAAAGCGGCCGCAACATCAGGCATTTTAGGCCGCAACAATCACAAAAAAGGCCCGCGAAATCCTGGAGGGACTGTAAAGGTGCTCTAGAATGTGAAATTGAATTTATGTTGGCATAGTTAAATAACAAGAGTTCAGTACATGGACATGACATACAGTGAGTCTCAAACACCATTGTTTTCTCCTTCTTATTTAAATCTCGTTTTTGAAAAACACCCCTGAAAAACAGGCGAATCTCCACATAATACCGACTGTGACGCAACAGTCGGGGATCATTAATATGTACGCCTCCAAAGATTTGCATATCCCACCCCTCAATGCCAGGCACTGCTCAGCCGAGTCATCGGAGCAAGCGAGGATCAGATGGAAAATGGCAGATCATGGAAATAAATGCTATGTTCCAGGCTGTGCAGGGGATGTGAGGACTTTTCATACCCTTCCCACAGAAAAGAAATGTCAACAGGCGTGGATGATGTTTATATATAATCGGATACCGCAACAGTTTAATTCGAAGTTGTTAGTTTGCTCTGCCCATTTCACCATGGACTTATTTTCTAACCTGGGAGCTGGGATATCAAGCAGGCTTCTCTCAGTGAATAAATTATGCACAGAAAGCGATCAAAGAACAATCTTTCCACACAGCGCAAGTTTATCTGGACACTTGCCAAACTCGTTATGAAATCAATGATGTACATCATCGTGTTCGCATTGGTGAAAGCATTAGAGAGTGCAACTGCGTTGCTATGATAAGATCTCGCGATCAACAGACTGTCATCTGCTTGATGGAATTAGATTTAAATACTTTAAAAACATCTCACGATTCGTTAATCTCGATAGCTGTATTAGTAAAAAGGTTTAATAGCTGTAGTAAAAGTATTCGAGAGAGTTTCACATGTAATACGTAGTTATTTCATATACAAGCATGTCAGCCAATCACAGCAGTGGCCGGCTACACTGAATCCCACAGCCAATCACATCAGTTACTCTGAATCTCACAGCAGACACGCCCCTTCAAACAGAGTGTTCAAATCAGAGGCTAAGGACCAATCCCAATTCTACCCCTTACCCCTTCACTTACCCCTTCCCCTCTGTTTTGCGCGTGCACGTGAAGGGGTAGGGCAGTCTCAATTCTCTTTTGGTTGGAGGGGTAGGGGTGAGGGGAAGGGCCAGATAGATCCCTTCAAACAAAGATTTTTCGGGACCACACTTCAAACGAAGGGGTATGAGAAGTCTTACTGCAATAAGTATTTTAACGACAAATAATTATTTGCTTTGTTACATTCAATCTTGTTTTCTTACGGTCAGTTTCTTCAAAGAAACATTTGGGGAAAAAAAAAATTCGCTGAAGTTTGCTAACGACAGAAACATATTTTCATGTCTGATAACTTGTAATTGCGGAAGGGAATTGGCATATATTTTACAGTACATCTGCTATGAACGCATTGTTTTCTTGTGGTTATATGTGAACACGATATAAACGAACAGTGCTTTCAGTTTCGTGCTTTTTGCTACATGATCAGATCAACCAGTCTTTTATGGTCTTTATCAAACAGGGACACATGAGGAAACCCAGAGGATCATTCGTTTTCGCGCTGACAACATAGCAACGTTTCCTTACGTCTGACCTCTGTTAGATATTTGCACTTAATTTCGACGATAGATATGGTCGCCTCCGTTGTTTTCTGCAAACTTCACAAGACAAATGCAAAAAAATAGCTGTAACCCACGCAACTGAGATGACTGCAGATGACTGTCGACGGCATCTTGGAAGTTTGTCAAAAACATCGGCGCATCTCCTGTGACGTAGGCGCTAGCAACGACGTATAATGACGTGTAGTAGTGATGTCCCATTTCTTAGGGGAATATTTTCACCCCTACGCCTTGCCACTCTGTTTCAAGGGTCAAGGGGAAGGGGAAGGCGAAGGGTTAGGGGTAGACGAAGGGGAAAGGGGTAGAATTGGGATTGGGCCTAAAATCAGGCTAGGAAAAATGCCTTTTATTTCTAAATGATGACTATTTTTTATATTTATCTAAAAAAACATACTAACATTATAAGGGCTACCCAGACAACATTATAAAATAATAAAATAACCCCATTCTAGGGCACCTTTAATGAGCTACATTTTACTTTTACTAGAGTCATTTTTTAGACCAGTACTTTTACTTGTAATGAAGTAAAATTTTATTGAAGTAATAGTACTTTTACTTGAGTAGAAAATTTTTGTACTCTTTCACCTCTGCACACACACACCACACACACACACACACACACACACACACACACACACACACACACACACACACACACACACACACACACACACACACCACACACACACACACAAATGTTGTTGTTGTTTTCAATGCTATTGGGATGTGTCATTATGAAAATATACTTTAATGGCCTATAAGCATTTCACATAATGTCTTTGTAAACTATTATTCAGATTATTCAGCATTTATTCAGAAACCTAGGACAACATTCCACACACACATTATGTTGTAGATACAGACATTTGAACTATGTGATGGAAAAACTAAATGTTTACTGCAAGTCTCCTTCAGGATTGACATTTCTCAATGTGACACAATTGTCAGTAGTAATACTTCAATAGATGAATTTTCATTAAATGTGATTGTAAATGTTAAAAGACTGATTTTTAGACTGAAAGTCTAAATATGAATTATAGAACAATATGTCTAAATAACTATTTTAAACAGCAGGGGGGCGGTAGAATACCACTTATTGGCTTAATATGCTATCATATCATTTTCACCTTTTTTAACTCTTATAGAGGTAAATTTTGGTCTGATCTGTCTGAAAATCTTCATGCTTGTTTAGAGTCACATGTTCTGACTTGTTTTGAAGAAGATCTGAACATTTATTGAAGAGATATAGGCTTTCGGGGACACTTGGTCAAGACCACATTTTGATGTGAGCCTATTAAAACCATCCAAATGCAAAGGTTTTTTAAAAAAATCACACACACCACACACACACACACACACACACACACACACACACACACACACACACACACACACACACCACACAGAGAGAGAGAGAGAGAGATCCGTTTTTTTTTAAATATATGATGGCTAACAATATTTTCTGCAAATTCCTTCTTTAGAACATTTTGAGGTTTATATGTGGCATGTTGTCCAAAGTAATATTTGAATGGAAATGACGTGATGAATTTTGACAAAAAGTGATTGTAAATGTTAGAATAGTTATTTTATAAAGTCTAAATGTGAAAAAGACAACTATATTTTTTTAACCACCAGGTGGTAGCAGAGTACCACTCACTGGCTTCATTTGAAAAATGATTGTGTTAATATTTTTCTTGTTAACTCAATTAAATATGCTTACACATACAACAAAACTTTTTGAGAAGAACAATATTAGTGAGCAGAATTAGCCTAATAATATGGCTTAAGCCTTGTCTGTGACATTGGGGGAATGATATGACCACTGAGCACTGACTGCCAAATCATTATCTCACTTACCCCAATTATGTGTGCTGAAGTGCAACTGATGGAGTATATGAGTGCTGAAGGGAAACTGGTGGAGTTTATGTGTGCTGAAGTGCAACTGATGGAGTTTATGTGTGCTGAAGGGAAACTGGTGGAGTTTATGTGTGCTGAAGTGCAACTGATGGAGTTTATGAGTGCTGAAGTGCAACTGATGGAGTATATGAGTGCTGAAGTGCAACTGATGGAGTATATGAGTGCTGAAGTGCAACTGATGGAGTATATGAGTGCTGAAGAGCAACTGATGGAGTATATGAGTGCTGAAGAGCAACTGATGGAGTATATGAGTGCTGAAGGAGTATATAGTCTGAAGGAAGCTGGAGTATATGAGTGCTGAAGGCAACTGATGGAGTATATGATGCTGAGCACTGATGAGTATATGAGTGCTGAAGAGCAACTGAGGAGTATATGAGTGCTGAAGGCAGAGTATATGAGGCTGAAGAGCACTGATGGAGTATATGAGTGCTGAAGGCAACTGATGGAGTATATGAGTGCTGAAGAGCAACTGATGGAGTATATGAGTGCTGAAGGGGCAACTGATGAGTATATGTAGTGCTGAAGAGCAACTAATGGAGTATATGAGTGCTGAAGAGCAACAGATGGAGTATATGAGTGCTGAAGGCAACTGATGGAGTATATGAGTGCTGAAGAGCAACTGATGGAGTATATGAGTGCTGAAGGGCA
This sequence comes from Chrosomus eos, assembly GCA_036326025.1. Lineage (NCBI taxonomy): Eukaryota > Metazoa > Chordata > Actinopteri > Cypriniformes > Leuciscidae > Chrosomus > Chrosomus eos. The sequence continues at coordinate 36,966,057 of CM070838.1, forward strand.
ACTGATGGAGTATATGAGTGCTGAAGAGCAACTAATGGAGTATATGAGTGCTGAAGAGCAACAGATGGAGTATATGAGTGCTGAAGGGCAACTGATGGAGTATATGAGTGCTGAAGAGCAACTAATGGAGTATATGAGTGCTGAAGAGCAACAGATGGAGTATATGATGAAGAAAAGATGAGATATGAGTGCTGAAGAGCAACTGATGGAGTATATGAGTGCTGAAGGGAAACTGATGGAGTATATGAGTGCTGAAGAGCAACTGATTTGGTTGCTTAATGTCAGAAAACTTCTACAAATTGTATAAAATAAAAAAAGCACTATGTTTATGAAATGGTCACATATTTTAGGTCTAATAACAACATTTTTGTCTATAAAGTCTTAAAACCACATTCTGTGATACAACAATAGTATTTACAAAGAAGCTGGTGGATGGTATTGACTGGAAGCAGATCGAGTGATATAAATGGTGAAACAGATGAACAGATGTTTAAACTAGAATTTTGCACAGCTGGAAAAGGCCTTTTGCCAATCAGATTCCAGAACACTGTGTGTGTTGTGTGTGTGTGTGTGTGTGTGTGTGTGTGTGTGTGGTGTGTGTGTGTGTGTGTGTGTGTGTGTGTGTGTATGTATAGTATTACAGACTCTCTCTCTCTCTCTCTCTCTCTCCACACCACACACACACACACACACACACACACACACACACACACACACACACACACACACACACACACACACACACGTAGCCTATAGTATTTTGTAATGTTTTTTTTTTTTTTTTTAGAAATCTATCGCCAGCACAAAGCATATTTACACATTCATCTAACAAGGATACTTTTCTGATTACTAAATTCACGTCTCGCGCACACACTGTACGTTGACACTTGCGTGGGCGTATGTGACAATTCAGACTTTAGTGAGAACATTAATAGATTTCCATTTATTTTATATCAGCTAATGATATTTCTTACCCAAGATCATTTAAATAAATAATATTTTTTTCCTGATAATAAGCCTACTGATGAATGTGTTATTTAATCGGTTTTCAGTTTCTAACAATATAAGTGAGGACATTTGGTCTTGAACTATATCGTCAAAACAAGTTGAGCACACAAGCATACGAAAGCGCACACGCACACACACAGCGCTCTTCTAAACTGTAAATAAGATCACCTGTCTGTAATTATCGTTTCATTATAACCTGATCATTACCAGCATTTACCGTTTGGCCCGTGGATAGACCAGGTCTATCGTGCTGTCTACTGCATGTTGAAAGTACAAGTTTGCAGAGTTGTTGTGTACAGATCATTATTTGTTCATTATCTGTTGTGTTGTTTAGAATAATTACCCAATCTGTGTCTTGAATTTCTTGTCCTTCGCTGAGCCCTTAGGTTAATTGTTCTGTATGTGGTGGTGGTGGTGTTCTTTTGAGTTAGTAAATTGCACATCGCCACCTACTTGTCATGTGAAAGTAACCTCATGGACAGAGAATTTAACACTATATAATGAAAAATGGTAATTAAAATATTTGCCTTTAGTCAAAATTGTGAGCTGATTTTATTTACTAAATGTAGTAAACAGTTGTGCAGACATGTTTGTGAAGGAGTGATCTAAGGAACCTTGTGTGCTTCAGAAAAAGAACCTTTTTGAACCTTAGAACATGTATGATTGTAAGAAGTTTTACAGTTTCAGAAATTGGAATTAAATAGTTTTATTGCAGGGTAAAATTGGAAATGAAAACATATTTAAATAAGTTACATCAACATACTATATGTGTAACTAAGGTGTAACAATTACAGTGACTGAACAAAAGTTTGTATATGAACTTGAAATGAAAGTGTAACAATTACAGTGACTGAAAAACGTTTGTACATGAACATGTAAAACAGGATTTTTTTTACAGTAGCAATAAATGTGAAGTTTAACAATTCCAAAAAAAAGCTAATTGTACTTATTAAAGAAAAAACATGATCATGAATTGGACTTTGTTTTTGTCTGTCATGTAAAGCTTAAAGGGATAGTTAACCCAAAAATGTACATTTTCTCATGTCCTCACCTTTGTGTTCTAAACCTGCATGTGTTTGTTTCTCCAGTCGAACGCAAATAAGATAGTTTGAAGAATGCTGATAACCAAACAGATGACGGCCCCCGTTGAAAAAAAATACTTTGGAATATGACTACTGCTGATCGTTTGGTTACCAGCATTTTTCAAACTGAGTTTGCCAGTAGAAACAAACACATGCAGGTTTGGAATAACATGAGGGTGAGTAAATCATGAGAATTGCAATTGCTAGGTGAACTATCCCTTTAATACGGTATGTCATGGTTAGTCTTTAAGGGGTTGTGTTTGTTTTGGATCTATGGTTTCAGGTTTCACCTGGGTTTGTTCTCAAGGATGTTGATGGTAATGAGACCGCATCTGTTATTGAGCAAAGTTCTTGCTCAAGCGTCTCTTCTGAGGTGAGTTCAGGTTCACAAATTGCTTTCTTGATTTCCATTATATGGTTATCATTTGTGTAATTCACACTCACAGGCCCACAGGTGAGAAGATACTCCTCTATGCCCTGTGCATCAAGAAAGGTCATGTCTTTTTCTTTGTGAATAAAGTTTGTCAGGACAGAATTTGGGATGGCCAGTGACAGTTCATCCTCTCCAATTTTTTTAAATCAGCACGCCATTACATTATGTAACGTAGCTGGAATGTTTGTGGAGAATTTTGCAGGTGGTACACCTGTGGAAGTTCTTTTTAATGTTGATTGATTTGTGTTGATGTGTACTGTGACACTTGGGACACAGTTTTTGTATCGTGATTGTACTGCCTTCCACTGTTTGTGTTAGTGTGTTTGTTTGACTTTCAAAATAGTTTGTGTTTGATGTGTTGGGCAATGTGATTGTTGTGCTGCTGTGTATCATGGTGGTTGTCAATGTGGTTTTGCCATTAAACGATCTGGTTGACAAATTTGTGAACGTATACGTTTTACCCAATTGTACTCTGTCTATTTGACCATCCCACAAGGACAGTTGAATTGTCCCCGTTTGGTGTCCTATTTGGCAGGACTTGACCTCCTTTTCGCAGTCCCGAACGCTGACCATGGTGCTTGCCCCATCAATGTTGCAAACTGTTGCTAGGAGTTTCAAGATTTGTAAAGAAGATTAAATTAAATTTTACATAAAATGATTTACATAGCATGATTTGAGCAAAGCTAATGTTTTAACTTTTTATTTATTATTTACATTTTTTTTATTTAAATGTTTTAAACATATTTTGACTTGGAAAAAAAAAGTTTTAATTGTTTTAAATTTTAACATTTGGCAAAGCTAATAGCTTTGCTACTCTTACTTGTTTTGTGTTCTGTAGGTCTTTTCTTTTACTGTAATTTTGTAAAGCAGTTGTAATTTTTGTATTTTTTTTTGTAGTAGTTTTTGTTATACTTCATTTAATTGGGCCTAAACAAAAATTCATTTTTTTTTATGTGCCCAGATATTCAATATATATATAAAAAACCTTAATGGTTTTTGCAAAAGTTTTATGTTGATAAAAATATATGTGAAACAACTTTAAATTGATAGACAGGAAGGTCGGATTTGCTTAAAAATAAATGTATTTGTGATTCAAACATGCATTCTTAAAGATACTGACTTTGAGATGAAATCCTCTTTTAATAGTATTTTTTATATCTATGTTACAACCCCCGAGTTAGGCTAGGGGTTTGGGAGTCCACCATTTTAAATGTGGCATTATAGAGGAACATAAGCCATGGTTTGTACAAAAAACCCAAGAATCAAACTTACTGTGCAGAAAGCCAACACCTTTATTCAGTATTACAAGGTAAGTGTCACGATTCACACACAGAAGAGAGAGATCCATTAGCAGTTATTTATTGAAGGGTAATCCGTACTCACAACAGTCCAGGCAAATGGTCAAAATCCGATAAGTCAATCCAAGAACATAAAACATGAACAAGAACAGGCAGCAACGCGAACAGAAGTGTGCGGACATTAAACAAGGACTCCGTAACAAACACTGACACAGACAGGGATTTTATACACACAGAACTAACAAGGTGACGGGATACAGCTGAGTGTGATAATTAGATGAGTGACAGACTAGAATGCTGGGAAATGTAGTAAATGTGAATGACACCGTGAGAACGAGGACCTCTAGTGATAACCCAGGGAAACACAACCAGACACTGTGACAGAACCTCCCCTCTACGGAGCGGCTACCAGACGCTCCATGACAGTACACAAGACAACACAAGAGTCCAAGAGGAAGGTGGAATGTGGGAAATCCAAGGGAGGGATGGGAGGGCCAGGACCAGGAAGGGGAACAAGAACAAGAGGTGAGGGCTTAACCGGGGACCAGGGCAAAACACAGAGTCCATCGGGCGGCCAGGGCGGTGAAGACCCCTCGGGCGGCCAGGGCGGTGAAGACCCCTCGGGCGCCAGGGCGGTGAAGACCCCTCGGGCGGCCAGGGCGGTGAAGACCCCTCGGGCAGCCAGGGCGGTGAAGACCCCTCGGGCGGCCAGGGCGGTGAAGACCCCTCGGGCGGCCAGGGCGGTGAAGACCCTCGGGCGGCCAGGGCGGTGAAGACCCCTCGGGCGGCCAGGGCGGTGAAGACCTCTCGGGCGGCCAGGGCGGTGAGGGCCCCGGCTCAGCAACAGCAGGCACTGGCTCCAGCTCAGCAACAGCAGGCACTGGCTCCGGCTCAGCAACAGCAGGCACTGGCTCCGGCTCAGCAACAGCAGGCGCTGGCTCCGGCTCAAACACAGACACAAACACAAACACTGGGTCCGGAACCGGCATTGGCTCTGCCTCTGGAACAGGCATTGGCTCTGCCTCTGGAACAGGCATTGGCTCTGCCTCTGGAACAGGCATTGGCTCTGCCTCTGGAACAGGCACAGCAGAGACTGGCATCTTCAAGATCCGAGCCAGACGCTCCAGATAGTCCATCACAACCTTGGCGACCACGCCGAAGGTGATCTCTGGTTCTGTCCCAGACTGGACAGACGGGACGAGATCACGTCTTTCGCTTACATGGCCTTCCGATGGACGTGGTTTCTGACAGTGGTCCCCAATTTGTGTCCAAATTTTGGCAAGAATTTTGTAAGTTACTGGGGGTGACTGTCAGTCTTTCTTCGGGGTTCCATCCCCAAAGCAATGGCCAAACTGAGAGAGCCAATCAAGATTTGGAGAGAGTGTTGCGATGTTTGGTTTCTAAGAATCCTTCCTCCTGGTGTCAACAACTGTCAATGGTGGAGTACGCCCACAATTCGTTACCAGTGTCATCCACGGGCCTCACTCCGTTTGAATGTAGTTTAGGTTACCAGCCACCAGTTTTTGCCAGTACGGAATCCGAGGTCGCGGTCCCCTCCGCCCACGCCTTCGTCCAGAGGTGCCGCCACACTTGGATGAGAGCCCGTGAGACTCTTCTCCAAGTGGGGGCGCGCACTAAGGCTAAGGCCGATCGCCACCGGTCGAAGCCTCCCGTATACGTCGTGGGTCAAAAAGTGTGGCTTTCTACTAAGAACATTCCTCTCCGATCCGTATCTAATAAACTTGCTCCCAAATTTATCGTCCCGTTTCCTGTCACCAAGATCTTTAATCCGGTGGCAGTCCGACTCAAACTTCCTCCTGCGTACAGGAGAATTCATCCCGCCTTCCATGTGTCTAACCCTTCCATCGCTTAGAGCACCTTTAAATATAAATTTCTATCTCACATTATACTATAGCTTCATATAGTATTGCTACTACATCAGCCTGTAGATTTCCTCATATGCTCTCCTTTTCACTTGACACCCACCCCCCCTTTTTTTCTTTTTTTTTTTTAAGATCGCATGATTCACGAGTCACATTTCGGTCGGAAATCCGGAATTCCGGATTAATCCGGAAAAATCACATCCCTGATAAGGAAAGGGCCTATTCACAGGGAGGAAGACAGATATCCAAAAACTTTACATGGAAGCAAACTCAGATGTTTCAGCAAGTCATGGTTTGATAACTATCATTGGTTAGAACACCACAAAACAAATGATGCTGCTTTTTGTTTTCCATGTCGAGTTTTTGGACACAGTACATACCATGACAAGTTTTCTGCTGAGGGGTTGTTACGCGTGTATCGCGAACGCCTGGCCTGGAGTCCTCTAATTAAGGTTAATTATGTTTATGTTGTCTTGTTTCCGTTTTTCTTAGTTTTGATTGGTGGTGCTGGAGAAGGACCGGAGATAAAACGGAAGGAGGTGTCCTTGGAAGGAGGCTGCTCACCGCCGTTTCGCCATTGTTTACCGTTTTGAACTTGAGTTAGGAGGAGCGGGGAGTCTCAGCTGTGGGTTGTATTTCCGTTCCACTTGTTGCTGAGCTCCCCGTCTCTCATGTTATGGTTAATTTGTGAGTTGTTTGAGTTATAATAATACATATCTTTGGATCATGCATTTCGTTGTTGATCTTTTATGTTGAATCCCTGAATCCTAGACTCATATTTTGTGGGACCGTAACAGGGGTTTAGGGATGGGAAGACTGCTTTGGAGACAGGGAAAGGCTTTGACTGACCTAATGCAAGCCAACTACACAAAGACAACTTTAAAAAGTGGCAGATGTACTTGATCAATGATCCAGTAGATGCACAGCTGTCAGTACAGAGAGCAAACCAAATTGAGCTTAAAACAAAAGAAAGGCAGAACAGATTCCAGGCTGTCTTCAGGCTTGCAAACATAGCATCAACACTCGCCAGATTGAGACTGCCTTTTCGAGGCCGTGATGAATCTGAAACGTCAAAAAACAAAGGTGTTTTCTGATAAATAACAGAATTAGCGGCCAGATATGATGTACTTCATGCCCACATTGAAATGGCCAAGAAAAACCCTAAATGTGTGCCCAATTACTTTTCTGCACAGAGTCAGAATGAAATGATTGACACAACTACAAACTCAGCTTAACAGGATCAGTTGTCGGTCATTCTTCATTTTGTTGACAAAACAGCCAATATTCAGGAGTGCATAATTGATATGGTGAACGTGAAAGATACAACTGGTATTGGTCTTGCCAGGACTCTTGTGGAGACAATGGAGAAATACAACCTTGAAGTCAGCAACATCAGAGGACAGGGATATGATGGCTGTGCTGCCATGTCAGGAATATATAGGGGCGTACAAGTGATCATAAAACAGACTAATGACAAGGCATATTTCGTGCATTGCTATGCCCATCGTATGAACCTTGTTGTAGTTGATATGTGTTGTAAAATTATACCCTCCCGCAACTTCTTTGGTCTCATTGAGCAGCTCTACGTGTTCATGGAAGGTTCCACCAAAAGTCATAGCTTGTTCATTGATGTACAAAAAGAGTTGATGGGAAATGACCCCAGGAGACCCAAGACACTGAAGTCCTTGAGTACAACAAGATGGGCAGCACAAATTGACAACTGCAGAGCACTTCTCATTACCATAGATTCTGTGGTGGAGACATTGGATTGGATTCAGACAAGCGGTGCATTTGACAGGGACACATCAGGAACTGCAATGGCACTGAGAAGAGCCATTGATTTTGAATTGGTGGCCTTAAGTAGAATTCTCTCGGTGACAGGTACACTTTCAAAATACCTTCAGGTTGAAGACATGGACATCTGCACAGCTATAGATCTTGTTAATGATAGCAAAATGGAGTTGTCTGTCTTGAGGGGGGATGAAGTTTTTAATGAGATGTGGAATGAAGCAGAAATGGTGGCATCAAAGAATGATGTTGAATGGCTGGAAAGAAGGCAACGAAAGGTTTTAAGGAGACTGGATGACAACTGGCAAAGCCAGACACAGATCAATCAAAAAGAGGAGGTGAAGGTTAATTTTTACTTTGCCACTCTTAACCTCTGCATTCAGAGCATAACTGAAAGGTTTAGCATTGAGAACCAACCTCTTCTCAAACACACAGGCTGCCTCACAAGACCATCTTTAGAGAAGACCCCAAACCTGAAACAGCTGTGTGCATACTACGAAGGGGATGTAAATTCAAATCAAGCTGAAATAAATACAAACTCCTGATACACAGATTAAATAGAGAAAACACACCGCCCTGCAAGATGTTGGCTATTTATCAGTTCCTGCATCAGAATGTTGAAGCATATCCTGAAATTAGCTAAATGTACCAGCTCATTATCACTCTGCCAGTCACGTCATGCAGCAATGAAAGATGCTTCTCTGCGCTAAAATTCATAAAGAACAGATTGCGTACCACAATGTTGCAGGGAAGAATGGCTGATCTGATGGTGATTGCTGTTGAGGCAGAGAGGACCCAGGATGTGAACTTAGAGAGAGTGAGGAATTCCTTTTGGAGCCTTGCAGACAGACGAGTAATGGTCTTTTATGAAAGCAAGCTTTGCACACATACCAATTCAGCTGACTGACTACACTATGAAACAGTGTGGTTAATGCTCTCAGACTTACCATAGACCTTGGCTTGTGCCAGCGCTGCTCTGTTTCAGTGCAACTAAGGACAGGGGGTACAGCACTGATCTGAAGCTGCGAGTAGTGTGCTGTCTGATAGAGCAGTGCAACATTGTGATTGCACAGTGCCTTACCAGCCACACATGAACACGCAGCCTCACACAGTTGCACTGGGAATGAGTGCTCAAGTGTAATCTTAAAAAAGAAAAGAAAAAAAAGGACAATTTTACAAAATAAATCACATTACAGATAACCATTGCCATCTTACATATAGTACAGGCACAGGAAATGGATCAAAATCAAAAATGGTCGTTTTTAGTTCTGTTTTTATAAACAAAATATGTTAGTATTACATATGTGAGATGTTAGTAGGCTATTACAAGTCAAAAACGTTACATGAATACTGAACATACAGATAAATGAAACTCCAACAAACTTACAACAACTTAACTTACCATACAAACTTAACTTAAATAATAAACAACAGCCGTCACAAGCAGTTCCTGGAGTTTTCATGGGGGCTAGGCTAGATATCCGAGTGCTATTTTCTGCCTATGTTACTGATACAGAACCTATACTAGCGACACAAAATCCCCAGGACATGTTTGGAGCAGAACTGGCTGGAACAACTGAACTATCTTAGATCCTACTCTGAGGTCGTGAGGTTTCTCATTCTTCCTCAGTGACCTGTGGCAGGTAGCGCGGACGCTCACTCTCCCTGTCTCTGGCTCTTTGTTTGACACTGAGTTAAGAATAATATCATGTTATGATCAAAACAATTAAAACAAGATAATATTCATCAGGCTCATTCAATGTTTAACGTTACCGGTTAGCAAGATAGCTCATAGGCTAGGCTACTAGACTAAAACAAAGCATAGTAAATTAACTTACCTTCGTAATTATCAATGTAGCTGGAAATATACATTTTAAACCCCTTCTCCCGCTTGCTCTTTGGGGCTGATGTTGAGGATTGTATAATCCTATGTACATCGTTAACTGTAGTCCTTGGCAGGTCCTGCAAGCATCGTGTGTAAAATGCCATCTTCCTCGTTGACTAACTAAAGTTAACGTTAGCGTTCTCGCTCTGACAAGCAGCTGCTCGCTGTCAGACTCGCTCTGACAGGAGTAACCGGAAGTTGTGCGGCCTACCGTTACAACCTGGAAATATCGAACGTTCTGTTTATGCAGTGTCCCCTGGCAAGTATTCCAGTAGGAACATAATAGCACAAAAAAATCCTATTGGGCAGCAAACACACAGTTTCCCAAAACAGGATTTTCAAAGACAGTGGACAACAGCATGTGGCAAATCACAATGGGTATAATTCTCCTTCTGCTACTTCCCCTTTTAAGTCTAAACATGGAGTGCTACTAGTGACCCCTAGTGGCTAGGATGAACATAGCCCCCAGAAAAAAAGATAGCTTGCCTTGTACCAGGCTGTGACTGTTACAACGTTCGTTTTCAAAGATGTGCAACTCACTGATTGGTTAGTGGTGTTCGTTGACTGTTCGTCATATGCTCTATTTCATCCAAGATAACACAGAAAGGGGGCTCAAAGTGCAAATGGTGAACTTATCCTAAAAAGACAAAAAGAAACACTAACAAACTAACAGAAGATGCAATTATTTTATCTGCCTACATGCACAATTGTAGAAATGGGAATACAAATGGAACAAGTTCAAGCACAAGTGCACATGCACAAGTACATTTCACAGAGCTAAACAAAAGTATTTGTTTGTCTTTATATTCTTCCAAAGCAGACAACTGACATCACTAGTCATCGCAGACAGGCAGCTGTGGAAGGTCTTCCCATATTTCTGCGGGAGAATACTGGGACTACTTTTCTCTAGATGCCTGGCGAGTGCAGCTCGGAAGACCTTCAACTTTTAGTAGTGTTCTTTAGCAAAGAGGCCATACACAAATAGACATCACTCTTTATTGACTAGTTTTCTACAGGACATTATTTCAGTGGTGTTTTTGTTTTGTCAGGCAACTGATGCAGATGACAAACCGATGAAAGGCATCAAGATGGGGGTCCTAACAGTGCTTGATGATGATGACGATGCAGTCATTAATATTTCCCTTGTGTTGGAGGAAACCATTGTCCTGAAAGACATCCCAGACACCCTGACTGCGCTTGCGTATCTTTTTGGCTTGCTTTATGCCCTCAACATGGAGTTTCCAAAAGACATCAGGTATACCTTTGAAACTATCCAGCACATTTTCATGGAAATGTGCAATTCCACCAATTGCTCACAGCGTGTCCGGAGCTTCAAGACCAAGCTGTTAAACCACTGAATAATTTTCCTACTGGGAATATTTATTTTATCATGTCTGTTCATTTATGTTTGGATATTTTGTAAGTCTTCACATAGACCACCTTATAGTTTGTATATGTTGTTCCTTTATTTTGACTAAAAACAAATCTGTTATTTGTAGCTGTCATGTAACTGTCACGAGACTATTGATTGTTTCTCAGTAGAAGCAAGCTTTGTTTCAACATTGCTGTTATAGTCTGCATCTTGGCTGGTGTGGCAAGTGTCCATGGGGAAGATCTTTTATCATGTCTGTTCATTTATTATGTAAGGGATAATGTATAGCGAGGTGGTTGTTATAGTGAATACCACCCCGACAGGCTGACTATGAGCCCGACGCGAAGCGGAGCCTGAAGTGGTGGTATTTGCTATAACAACCGCCTCGCTATACATTATCCCGCTTATTACATGGCTACCTACCAAATAAATCAACAATTTGACTCAAAATATTGATTCAAAAAGGAGTTTATTGATTTAAAAACGATTGTACTGCTTTCGCTAAAGAAAATAGTCTGTTCCATCTCTGAACTGTGTCCATGGCAACGCACTGTTACACTAAGCAGCGTCTGTTATCAAGAAATAACAGACCGCATTCTACATTGGAATTCTACCAAGCCATGTAATAAGTTTGGATATTTTGTAAGTCTTCACATAGACCAGCTTATAGTTTTTATGTTGTTCCTTTTGATTTCCCCAACTTATTGAGATGTGCCTTATTTGCTCTGCACACAAGTGCTTTATTTGAAATAAAACCTGATGTATTTGAATTGGGTATAAGATTACTTGTTTACATTGCCCATATTATTATGGTACTGAAACCTGATGTATTTGCTTTGGGCATAAGATTACTTGTTTACATTGTGGAATTGTAAAGCTGTTTGTGCCAAAGTCGTTCAAAAAAACATGCATCAATTAACTGGTTTACTGTCAGTGGATGATTTAACGTGGGGGGGTAATTTAAACTCAAAATAGTAAGTTATTACAGTGGATGGTAATCTGAACTCAAAATAGTAAGTTTTTACAGACTTGAAAGTTCCAGTAACTTGAATTAAAAAAACTTAGTTGTCAGAACTTGAAAAACGTAGCTGACGCAACTTAATAATTGTAGTTCTTCAAAACTTAAAAATGAAGTTGATATCTTCAGCGCAAAAATTCTGTGCAGTCGGTTGCCTTGAAAATTTGAGTTGAATTAACTTTTTCGTTTTTACAGTGCAGCTTCATAGTCCCCAGATGGTTTTCGAAAGGGAAACATGACACGTTGTCTAGGGCACCAAAGTTTCTGGCATCATCAGAGAGATGGATGAGTGAGTGAGTGAGTGTTATAGACTAGCTGCTCTGATCCATATATCTGTCCAAAATTTGTCACATAGTATTTCAGTAGCTTGCCTGCATATTCACAGTGCTCAGAGCACAAGGCTGGACTGAGAAGTATCCTCATTGCAACTGAGAGTATCATAACGTTTTTGTACAGCCTTGTTGGTAGGCGTCCTTTCAGTTCCACAGGACCTGTGTACAACAGAAACTGACGATATTCAGTGGCCTTCCAATTTCTGTATTCTCTAAGTGACCTTGGCTTACGTGAAAAATTATGTGGGAGATTTGCTCTGATTGATTCCAAGTGATCAGAAATCATGTTGATTGTGGAAGCAGAAAGACGACTACTTAAAGGTCCCTTGGTCCATAGCAAATGCATATAGTCAATGACAAAGCTTGACACCATTCTAATGCCAAGCTCTTGTAGCGGTGAGACTATATCATTATAGTAATGTTCACTATTGAGCTGCTGATCAAAGGTCAAGTCCGTTCGAAGTGGTGCAGTCAATTCTGGAAGCACAACTGTTCCTAAATTAACCCCATGCTCAGTACATCGCTTGCAGGAGCTGTAGCCAGTGTGACCTTTGATGCATTTCAAGTAGGCACAAGCAGGTGCATCACAGATAAATGCATCTGGAAGAGCAACACTGTAATGTCTTTCATTGTATTCTAGACCATCATGCATTAATAGCTTCAACTCCTCAATGAAATCCCTCAGGTATTCATGAACCAATTGAGGCTTTGTTGGGCCTGCAAACAGACCAATGAAACCAACATTAGCTCTAGCAAGTTCCTTAAAAGAGAACTCTGGCAATTTTTAAGTTAATTTTGATTGTTACACCTTTGTGAGTACTGTCTATAGAAAAAAAAAAACGAACCGGATCGGTGCTTGCAACACGGAGCTGTTACAGCAAATGCCCAGAGCTCCACAAAAGAGTGACTTTGTGCCTCTTAACAGTCACAAAATGCAATTAAAATGTCTGTACAACATGAACAGGGCCCTGTTGTGGAAAAATTAATATTTTAGTTTTCATTTTGACATTGTGTGGGTTTTCCTTTAATTCAATCATGTATTTTCTCTCCTGGAATATTTGCATATACCTGGCAGGAACTAAATCTGGTTTTTATTGAGGTAAGCGGAAATTTACAGGAGAAGGGATTCTGAAGAAGGGGGTATAAAGGCTGTATGCTTGCTGTGTGATTCGGGGTTTTTTTTGTTCCTGCCATGAGGTAGCTGTCGTGGTATCTTTTGTGAACAACGTCCTTTAAAGTGTACCTATTATGGAATTTTGAAAATTACATTTCATGTAGTGTGTAACATAGATAACGAAAGTGAACGAAAACATCCTGCAAAGTTTTAAATATGAAAGTTCACCGTATACAAAGTTATTGTCTCTCAAAAGTAAGAGTCGACTCTGAGTCGCTGATATGAATCGATAGACGAACGATGCTTTTTCTCTAGCTTTATGACGTCACTTAGACAAGTTATTTGAATAAGACACGCCCACTCATTGCGCGCGCGCAGAAAACAGTGAAAACAACATGTTGACGAGCTGTTCTGAAGTGCGAATCAAAAGCGAACTTTTTTTTCACTGCCCAGGGACGAGCATGTGAAGAATCAGGCTAGAGTTTATATTTACAACTATACCACACAAGTATAGCCACCTTGAGCTGTGTTTGCGTTATTTTAATGAGGATTCCTTTACAAACACAAATGCTTTCAAGTGTGGATTCGCGAGTCGGCTGATACTGAAGGAAGGTTCAGTACCGAGTTTATTTGGATCGGCTTCCTCCTCCGAATCACAACCTGTAAGTACTGTTAATAATTGTTGCTTTTATGGGTTTTGTAGCATGCTCAATAAGTAACTGTGTGTGTGTGTGTGTGTGTGTGCGTGTGCGTGTGTGTGTGTGTGTGCTTGTTTCTTGTGATATATGAGGACACAAATGTGTATAATGACATGGGTATTACACTGGTATTACAACTTACACGTGAAATATGAGGACATTGCATGCGTCCTCATATTTCAAACAGCTTAAAAAACATAAAAAACAATGTTTTTTTTTTAAATGTTAAAATCCAGCATGTCTCCTGTAAGGGGTAGGTTTAGGGACAGGGGCAGTGTAGGGGGATAGAATATGTGACCAGACACGGAAAGTAGGGACACAAGTCGGTTCTGGGGCATTTTGAGTTATTCATAGATTCTGAAAGTGTAGTCTCCAAGCTTTCCAACGATGCGTAACACATGGAAATCTGATAATATTTGGAGAAGTTGTGGCCATTTGAAGGTAGCCACTCAAAATAACTAAAAGCGGAGAAAACAGCCTGTAAAGATCTGCAGTTCTCACCTCTCTCTGCCGCTGGGAGTGAAAATAGCGCTCATTTACATCTCATTTAGATAAGCCATACCCCTGTAAAGCTTTACAGCTTTTTTTTCTTTCCTGCTAGCTAATAACAATAGGTAGGTGTTGGGAAGGTCTAAACAGACTAAACATGAGATAACGTGTACGTGTTCTTAGAATGAGCACAAAACGACAAACTTTAATGTTTACGGAAACTCACCTCCAGGACGGTGAATGCACGTTTGCCGCTCTAGGCGAAAATAGATATAACGCAAAACCAGCAACAACACACAAATACCAATATGCCATTGTATAACGCAAAACCAGCAACAACACACAAAGGCCAATATGCCAAAGGCATACATATAACGCAAATAGTGCGCAACGCGCGTGTGCCCAAAATGTCAACAATATTAAAGTTTATGCAGGAGGCAAATGCCTGCTGGCATTTTTCTTTAAGCAGTCATGACAGGGATTTTCCAAATAATCATTTCAACTCCTCAAATTACTGCTTTACATCACTTATGTGCGTATACACACACAAATGAAATGTCCGCAAGCACATTATATCATCAGCAGGTTCATCTTAAATAACGACTAAAGAGCAAATGAAGCTTAACTTACGTTTCAGGCCTTCATCGCAGCAAAGGTCTTAACTGCATCCTCCATTTCGATTCTCGGTGCCAGTTCATGTTCTATTGAGATTGTTGCCAGTCCATTAAGTCTGTTCCCTGTTCACAAAACGTTCCCCATTCAAAGCAATCGGGATGTCACATATGAAACAGCCAGCTACCGTTGTCAGCGAGCCGAGCCGCCGTATTCAAGCACGCGCGCGCGGCTTCAGTTTCCCGAGCCCACAAAGTGCGGCGAAAACGTTTTCAGTGTACTGTAACTGCCACGGTTCAGCTCTTCTGCCACAATCTTTGCGCCGTCCATCTTCATTGAATTTTGATATCAGATAGAGCCGAGCACAGCACAGCATAATAAGTAGCCATGCGGTTCACTTGGAGGGCGGGGACAAAAGCGCTATATTCAGTATGGAATTACACACTGACAATAACACACCACGCCCCTACTGCGTGCTAGAATCTACGAAAACAAGCCGATTTCAACCTCAAAATGTACGCTTTTAAATATACCAATACTGTTATCTCAAACATGGAGAGGCTTCTTCATGATCTCAACTAACAGATTCTGCAAAAAAAACGGAAATCACAAATTTTGGAAAAAAACGCTTCTTTCTCATTTTCCACACAAGTTGTGCTGCCGACTTGTGTCCCTGGGTTCCGTGTTCGGTCACATATATAGTTTGTCCAGTATAAAAACCATTACGCCTATGGAATGTCCTCATAAGTCACAAAAACAAACGTGTGTGTGTGTGTGTGTGTGTGTGTGTGTTGTGTGTGTGTGTTGTTGGGCATAGAGGGACAGATTTCAAGACATTTCAAAGAGCAATGAGGACCCTCTGGTATATGAGGACAGTTGGCTGTCCTCATAAAAATAAACCTTATAAAACCTTTTCTCAGCATGTTTTAATACCCAAAAAGTGGTTTTCTCAAAAGTCTTTGTGTACCAAAAACCTGACATATTTTGTATATTTGTGTGTCCGCCACTGCCCCTATCGGCTGTCGTGGTCCCTGCATGTTGCGACACACAAGCGTGGGAAATTATACACAACGCGGGAAATTATACACAACTGATTAATTTTCCCGGGACTTCTGGAAATGCACGTCGTGGAGAGCAGGTAAGAAATCAATAACTAAACGTTTTAATAGTTCCAATGACAAGTATTGTTTATGGTTATGGTGTTTAGCAGACGCTGTTGTCCAAAGGGACATACAAATAAAGACAATACAAAGGTAAACTTAACAGTAAAACGGGTACTTCCGTGAAATCAATAGGCCTACCTTCAACTATAATAACGTTTCCATCAGCGTTTATCGCATAAGTCGATCAAGATAAAATCCCATGAGACCGATCGTATTTCATTTGAGTCGATATTCATGAAATTCAATCGAATTTTACTGTTTCCATAAGGCATTTTTCATTCGATATCACTTAATGTGGACAAAAACGTGTGGATGGAAACACATAGCGTTTTTCATGAGTATCACGTCAATTAAGATATATATACACACACAAGAGAAATATAAAAAATATTTGTCAAAATGTCAAAAATAAAATATAGATAGGTTTACAATGGGAAAAACTTGGAAGACCATTACACATCATTTTTATACTTTTTAAGAAATTAATGACAGTAACAGGATTGACACGAGTAACATGGATGACATGACATATTCTTCAGTATACACTGGAGATATTTGTTTAGACAAAACTATGACACTGACAAATTTTAAGATCTGTCAATGCAAGCTGCTTTCAGTTAAACCGGCTCAGACATGCATGTTAGTCTAGGACTAGCTTAAGCATCGTCTGTGAAACTGGGGGCTAATGTTAGGGCATTGAAATTAGACCCTTTTGTCCATCTGTTTATCGGTGTATGTCTCCTCACAGAACTTAAAAGATATTGATACTGACAACAGGGAATTTTTATGTGAATGATATGAAAGCATAGAACTCAATTGAAACTTTAAATATCCATGGTATTAGTGAGATGAAATGTAGTGTTGAGATGTGAGAGTATGTGTTGGTGTTTACATTTTTGTTCTTAATTTCCTAAGCAAGTTCAATCATGCCACGGAGAACTACTCCCCTTCAGGATGCCACTAATCACATCCTTGCAGGAAGAGACAAGAGTTCAATGTTAGAAATCAAATATATTAATCCAGTTAAAGGTAAGTGACTTTGACACACTGTAGGCTAGACTGAGGGAATACACGTCACTGGTTCTTGAATTGATATTATGACTATTGTTTTCAGTTTATGACTATTCATTTTACAAACATTAATATAAATTTAAGTTGTTAAATTGTATTTTAATAAAATTTTAGTTAATAGTTGGTCTGTTGCTGTATTCTACACTTGGACATGTATTCATTATTCTACATGTAGAATTGGAAATTGAGTTGTATCCAATGTATAGTCTGCAAGCCCTGTGTCTAATAAGGTTGTGTCTGCAGGTCGTGGTATCTTCACTTTAGCTGTTTTCAATCAAGGAGACTTTGTGGTGGAGTATAGAGGGGAGCTCATTGATGAAGCTGAACATAGACGTAAACTGTACCACAATGCATGTTCGGTCTTCATGTTTGACTTCATATGGAAGCGGAAGACATGGTGGTAGGTTCAGAATGACTAATATGTTTAGATTTCTATAGTGAGAACTCTCAGATTTCTTCAGACTCTTCAGATTTCTGAAGTAGGGCTGGGCGATATGGCCAAAAAAAATTATCACAATAAAAATTTTATATCAGTCGATATCGATAATTATCACGATAAATGTCAAATCTTTATTTCTTTCATGTTTAAAGGCTGAAACCAGAGTGTTAATTGTGGTTTTAAACTAGTCTCAGGGATTAAAGTTCTCCGTCGCTACCATGGATTTCCGTTAATTGCAGCGAGTCTATGACGGATTTCCGTCAATTTGCAGGGTTCCCGTCTGTCCTTATGTCTTAAAATAACTTTTCATAATTTTAAGGCCGTAAATAGGCTTTCCTTTTTCAAATAGTGTGATAAATGTCTTAATTTTAGTTTGAATAAGTCTTAAATTAAGGAAAGACGAGGTGTACTCACTCTCCTGAGGGGGATGTAATAAAGCCTGGAGTGGAGCGAAAGCACGTTCCTCTCTCCACACTAAGCATTCTGTAATCACTTCGCTTATGATCCACTCCGGGTTTTCAATTCCCGCTTACGGAAAAACTGCTCCGTGTTGCTACAGCTCGTTTGCTGCGGTCCGAGCCCGAGCGCGCAAACGTGCACGGCGCATAATAGAAAACAGAACGCGGGTCAATATTGGCCGTTTCTCAATAGCCTAGCAAGTACGCAAACTTCGGACTTGCATCCTGGTAGTTCGGACTTGCCAAGTTTGACTCAGGAGAACGAACTCCCGAGGACGAGAGGATGCGAGTCCGGTTATTCTGCAAATGGAACAGCGCGTTCTTCTTCATTCTACTTTAAAAATTCATTCACTTTAATCCCTGTAGTCTTTATTGTCAGAACATCATGACAAACACTTGCCAAACAGGTGAACATTTCACAAATCTGAGGTAGAACTAGGGTTATGCCGGTTTCAGAATTGGTGATGACGTGAGTCAAATGTAACAGTTCGTAACATAAACGCCGTCGTCGCTGGTGGTGGGGGTGGGGTTATGCGTTGCGACGTTCGTCTGTGATAGGACAACTTAGTTTGAATAATCGAGCATACACTGTTTAGCTACTTGCTCTACGTTTATTTAAAATGAACAGCAAGACAACTAGAATGTGCATTAAATAAATCACACACAGTAAACAAATTCTAAAGACCAAAAAAAAATAATTGCAATAAATGTGCTTTGTTTTAAATAAATCGCACACAGTAAACAAAACCTTAAAAAAAAACGTTGCAATGAACTTTGCAATTAAGACGCACAAACTGGGTGTCGGTGCGGTGAGACGTACATCCTCGGACAGATTCGGCTCGAAGTCGTTCATCCTCGGATGCGGCGCTGCTGTTACAAAAAAAGCCGTGCACACAGCCAAGCGAAATGGGGTCTTGCGGACCCAACGCGTAATTTTTTGCCGTGTGCACCTTTGCGCTCGTGCGGACGCGTCGAGTATAAACAAGGCTTTACACTGTGTCAGCGTGCTCTGATCGGTAAAGGGGCAGAGATTTCAGACCTCCTTTATTAACTTATCAACTGTGCATCAAACAACTATACTTGTATTGGATGTTGGCATTAGTGTAGTTGCTTACAAATTGAAGTACAATTCAAAAGTGTTTCTCTATAAACGTCTGTTTAGTACATGATGTTTGTAAATTTACAGTATTGATGGAGCACTTGAAGATGGGTCTTTTGGACGAATTGCAAACGATGAACACAAGGCACCAAATTGCAGAATGAAGCCACATCTCTGCCTTTTTGCACTGAAGGAAATTACGGCAGGAACTGAAATCACTTATGACTATGGTGGGAAAGATTGGCCCTGGCGTAAAGAGGTGGGTCATTTTGATATTTTTCCCTATGAATTGGTGTCAAGGTTTAAAGCCTATATTTTTACATCTTGATAACAATGAAATCATCTGTCTTAAAAGCTACTGTGTGTTATGCTGTGTCAGTTTCATGGTGCCACAGAGATTAAACAATACCTACCGCTTGTTTGTGACAACAATTAGAACCAAAAAAACAGAAATCACTGCTTTGTGGTATTCAATCCGGTTTTCAGTCAATCTTGTCAGGTTAATCTAGACTTTGCATGACTCTCCCAGCTGATGCCAGCAAGCTTATCTGTATGTTTTGTCCTGTATGTTTTTAGATTCCCCCTACTGTTCCAAGCACTGCTGCCCAAGAGTCTATTAAAGACCGTTTCCAAGACCAAACCATGTCATCCACAGTCTTTGTTGAAGGTCAGTGACTTTTTGACTTAATGTTTTATCTAGTTGTCAATGGTGTGCTCTGTAGATGAGTAAGAAACATTTATGCCACATATTGCCATGTTTACTGAGATGGTTTTACATTAGTTATGGTGGGCATATAAACGTATTGTGTCTATAAAGGATGTAAACCAGTGATGGTATTGGTGATCCACACCCCCCTCCCTGGCCTTCCTCATATTCTTTCCTGTATTCTACAGAGACCAGAAATCCAGTCCTCCAATACGACATTAGGCAGTTCTACTTGTGAGGTTAGGTTGAATACGGTGTCTGTTAAAGCAACACATCCCATTGTTTTACAATGGCTAAGGAAAGAAGGTCACAAAGCATCACCACGTACACCTGGCATAGTTTTATTGAATGAGGGCACAATAAAATGTAATGAATTATTCGTAAATAACAGTTCTTCTGCAAAATATATTTTCTGTAGCTGAATTGTTGGCAAGTAATTCACAAATGCAGACAGCATAACTTTTCTAAGGTGTACTAACATAGGAAAAAATGCAATCAGAGATGTGATGTTATGGGAATTTTCAACAGGGTCAAATGTGATCCAGACAATCATATTCAAGGGTCAGAACATTTTAAATTGTTACTCTGTCTTAGTCAGGTCAAATATACAATAACACAGTTGTGTAGGTGATGTCCAAGTTCACATGTGCATTTTCTGTTTAACTTGTTTAGACACAGCTCAGTGGTGCAAGCTTCCCTTCTGGCCAACACTCCGTTGCAGTGCTTGGTGAGCACTCCCCTGTCCCAATGTTTTCTCTACAGATTTATACAGAAGTGAGTCCCTGCTTGATTAAGCAATGCCTGGTATATACTGGGGTCCTGTAAAGCACTGTGCCTTCATGTCCTGTGTTCTCTACAACAGACACCGAATTGAGAGCAGAGTGTCAGTCATCCAGTCCCACACCAGACAGCCCTGAGCATGAGGTTAGTTTGAAATCAGCTGTTTATTGCGGGATGTATGAATTATTATTAATTAGAATCATACTGCAGATAGAGTCTGAAAATAATTTATGATCTTTCATCATTTAACATTTTTCTTTTGTGTCATAAACTTAAAGGTTTGATTGAGGGTGTCCCTCTTAGATGAAATGGACAATCTCCCAGTTGATGCCTGTTCATCTGTTGCATATTGCTGTTCTTTTTTTAGGTGCACTGTGGCAGAGGTCAATCGTGGCACTTCTTCTGCGAAAGAGGGGATTGGTGAAGCTGGTGTCCAGCCCCCTGAGTCCTCAACAGACCTCGCCACTGGTCAGTTATAGTTTTGTTAACTTCTGGCAATGCATGTCATGCCTATGAAAAACAGCTGGCATTATCAGGCCATTTTAGATGATTATTTTATGGTTTGATAGATACTTTGAGTAGAACTTTGTCTATCAGGGATGTGAGTTGACTATGTTATGCCTATATGTGGTTTTATGACGTGAGGAAAGCCAAGCACTGAATCTCCCTGTGTTCCCTTGTACAGAGACCGAATCGAGATCTGAGTGTCACCCAGAGCCGCGCCGAATGACTCAGCTTGTGCGGTGAGTTTGAAATCACCTGTGTTTTGAAATTGACCAGTGGTTAGAAGTACTGGGATGTTCCAGTGAACAGTTTTCAGTGTTTTAGTAAACCTCTTTCAGCTACGGTGGTAACGTCCTCTATTGAGTATGGATGGTCTTTTCTAATCACGCTGTCCCCCCAACACTGGTGTTTTTCTGAGTGTGCCACACACTGGGAGTTCAATAGTGGAAGTCTTAGAGTTTGAGCATGGATGTCAATAAAAGTCCAAAGGAAAGTGTCCTTGCATACCTTGAGTTTGTCTGTGTTAAAACTGTCCTCACATAACATGAATATTTGTCTGTCACACACAGATGTAGAAACTACGGCACGTGCTTGTAAAGTGGCTAGTTAAGGAATAGCGTTTTCTCTCTTTAATACACATTCTTAGTTGTGGCATGGCAACTTCTGTCCTGAAGGGCCACTGTCCTGCATAGTTTAGCTCCAATCCTGACAAAAACTCTTTTCTAGTAATCCTGAAAACATTGATTAGCTTTTTCAGGTGTGTTTAATTAGGGTTGGAGCTAAACTCTGCAGGACAGTGGCCCTCCAGGACAGAAGTTGCCCATCCATAACGTCCTCTATTGAGTATGGATGGTCTTTTCTAATCACGCTGTCCCCCTAACACTGGTGTTTTTCTGAGTGTGCCACACACTGGGAGTTCAATAGTGGAAGTCTTAGAGTTTGAGCATGGATGTCATTAATAGTCCAAACGAAAGTGTCCTTGCATACCTTGAGTTTGTCTGTTATACACATGTACAAAGAGTTTTACCTTTTTTCACAACTTAAGTTTCTTAGAATTGTTTTTACTTTTCTTGCTTTGCCTAATTAGATAGTGCAGGTTTAATCAACCTATTTTCTTGCGGTTTGAGGTTATGTAGTGCTGTGGCTAGAAAGAAGAGAATAATCAGTTTCCATGTCCTATCAGGAATTGAATAGATATGCTTCGCTATTATATCTCAAAAGTAACTTATTTCCCCCTTTTTTATCTCTCCTGATTGATTTGTAGAAAAGGTTGTGAAAGTACAAAAGCCAAAAAAAAAAAAATAATAATAATAATTCATGATATAATTTGTGTGTAAAGGTTTTATAAAAAATTTAAAAATGTTTTCACAGTGTACAATCCATAAGCTGGTTTTTGAATCGGTGAGAATTGACAAATGCTGGATATGCCATTCACCTTTGACATCTGTCAGATGGCACGGTGTAAGATGCAAACGTAAGTGTTATTCATCTTCTCCTAATGAATGCATTTCTCAGTACACCATAAGTAGTTTAATTTCATGCCATCAGTCAGTTCCAGCCTCACACCTATAAAGCATGTTGATTGAATGTTTTATCAGTTCAAACCATTGCGGTGGAAAACACCGGACTGGCAGATACTATGACATACCAGGCAAGTGAGTTTGCAAGCTGAGGCACATAGCAAAGAACCGAGAGCATACCTGCAAAATAGTTGCCTTTTGGCTAAATTTACCGGTTTAAAATTAAAATAGGCTATTTACGTGAAGCAAAGAGTTTTTTTATTGGGGGGTGGGGAGGGGGTTGCGGCGAGTCGAAGAAGCCGCATTTCAAATCTATCACGCAGGGTTTCCCCAAAGGCCTCATTATGCTTCTGCGTCAACTCCACGGCGTAGCTACGTCGTCACTCCTACGGCGTCGTTGCTGTTTTATGGTTCTGCGTCAGGTTGCGTTGCATCGCGGTGCATCTGACCAATCACAGCCCTTACGGTCTGCGTCGCCTCGACGCGTAGTTACAATTTTTTGGAGGTGCACGTCGAGCTACGGCGTAGGGGTTGGAGAGGGGTTTGCGGGGGTACGCCGTCGATTCGATGCAGAAGCATAAATCAGGCTTAACCCTGAAGACATTCGTCTTTGGATGTTGAACAAGTTCTTAATTCCTTTGCTATGATCATTTATATTATTAGGCTATCTATACTGTCCTATTGCTCTTTGTTGATTAGACTTAGGCCTAAGTTAGGCTACAACCTTAAATTCTCGCAAATGTTTTGCTCTTTCATCCGGTTCGCTGCAGCTCAGCTAAATGTGTCTTTAATGGACTTTATTCATTGGCATGACTGAAATAAAATTACAACTTATAGATGAGTTGTTTGCAATGTTAACCCAATCGCACAATAAGCAAAACACAGCTGTTTGAATTGTTGCATAGACAAATTTCAACAATCCCATATTTGGGACGATACCAATACAAAAAACGCAGTTCTTGGTTTTATGCACTACGTTTGAGTGGGCTTTTTGAGTGGACTTTGAATTTAGTTTGGCTAATTGAGATGATAAATATACTGTATATAAAAAATCATAGTGAACAAAAACTTTAGGGCTAATAAATCCAGACCAAATTCAAAATATTCACCAAGCAATTGGCAATCCAAATGCTTGTAGGTGTCTCCACACCTTTCCAATTACTTTCCTTTTATTTTCACAAGCCTTATTAATTAATATAGTATAAACATTTCAGCATTTCTGTTGCCCATTCGACCATTCTGCCAGCACTCTTTGGGCCAAGGATGCATTCTGAATCATAGCTTATATGGCCTCACACCTTCCACGTTGCACATTAAAAAAAGAATCAGTGTTTGATTAGGTCAGGCTATTAATGTGTCTGTTTTTACAATAACAATGTTTTAAAATCATAATCTCAAATCTCTTGATTGTTCGGACGATGCCATGTATCACATTTGTACGTTTGATTCGGTTTATCATTCTGAACTCACTTTATGCTTCCGTTTTCAGTTCACTTTATGCTTATGTTTAGTGGCGTTGGTGAATATGTGTGGGATCACTACATACATTTTTAACTTTGACTTTGAATGGGTAATGTAAATGCTCTGCCACTCCATTGAATTCTACCTTAATGGTCGAAACCTGTGTACTTTTTGTCTAAATGGAAAATTTTAGCCATCACTCAAACTGTGCATTTGTACTGAACAGTTCATTTTGTTAGCATTTCTTGATTTTGTATGTTTTATTAGTGTGAAGCTGTTTGCATTTAATAAGAAAATTAGTATGTAATTGGTCAGCATGGGAAATTGATCAATTGTTGTCTAACGCTGTGGTTTGCCTAATTTTGTTTGTGGAGAATGCTGTGGTGTGTGGCATAAAATCTGCCTCCAGAAATCCTCAGAAGACTGGGATATATTAGATGTAAGTGTGCATTGAAGTGTAATATGCTTAATATCAATATGATGGCTCTTAGCAGTTTGTTTTTGACATCCATCCTTCCCATGGATATTTCTGTTATTTAAAGTATGCTGTATTTAATTAAATTTAATTAATTTAATGTACTTTACAGGACGATGTCTCATCTGGTGACGAGTACATCCCAGCGTCTGTATCCGATTCAGAAAGCTCAGGGACAGAGTTGAGTGTTGAGTTGCCTGGACCATCCAAAAAGTCCCATACCACTAATATGCCTGATTTAGGTATTACTTTTGCTGAGCAAGGACAGACAATAGATATAGAGGACAACTCAAAGGATATCTGTAAGAATATCCTGATGGATCTAGATACTACTGGTGATCTCCAAAGTGACTCTGAATCAGAACCTGAAAGCTCAGAGTCATACCTGCAGAAAACAAAAGATGCGAGTAACGAAAATGTTACTGTGGATATTCTTGGCCAAAATAAATCCCCAACCAAATCAGCGAAATTCATTAAAAGCCAAGTAAATTATTGTTTTGTATGCGAAAAACCTCAAACAAAATTTGCACGTCATCTCAAGAAGCATGTAAATGAAAATGCTGAAATCGCGCAGGCACTCCAGTTCCCAAAATCATCAAAGGACAGAAAGGTTCTTCTAGAGAAATTCCGAAACCTTGGCAACTTCAAGCATAACTCTATTGTTAAAACCACAGGGTCAGGCTGTCTTAAAGTGAAAAGGAGTTCCAAAAAGAGCAGCAGCTCTGGGACTTACGATTACTGCTTGTACTGTAAAGGTATGTTATCCAGAGCCGAATTTTCTCGACATATGAAAAGATGTGCTCTAAGACCCGAGAATAATGTTGAAGAGGGACCTGAGTTGAGAGAGAGTGTCATTGGTATAGCATCTGCTCAGTCTACAATGTCCCAGCCAATTTCAAGTGAACTTTGGTCACTGCTGGGCAAAATGCACAAGGATGACGTGTCCACTGCAATAAGGAATGATCATTATCTCATGCAGTTTGCCCAGTCCCTCTTTAATAAGCATGGGAATGACAGATCAAAGCATGAGTATATAAGACAGAAAGTAAGGGAACTTGGGAGACTACTTGTGACTTTGCGCCACACAACTAGAATTGGCTAAGGAGAAACTAGCCGATAATCCAACAGCAGGCACTTATGCAGCATTAGCAAAGGTGACCCTCTGTCAAGTCATTTTGTTTAATAGGAGGAGGGAAGGTGAAGTGGCACGGATGACTGTAAAAAATTTTGAAGATCGTGACATGTCACAACTAAACGATGACATAAGCACGCTTACAGAAGTCGAGAAGAGACTTTGCAAACAATTCGCCAGAGAAGAATTGAGGGGGAAAAAAGGACGAAAGGTTGCTGTGATCCTGACTCCTGATATGACTACTAACCTATCACTCCTCATTAGTAAGCGGAAAGAGTGTGGAGTTACTGAACACAACAATTACCTCTTCGCTACTCCTTGTAGTGATGGTCACTACAGAGGGCAGTTTGGTCCATTTGCAGATGCTTGTGGAGCTGAAGATCCTCAAAACCTCAGATCAACTAACCTTCGCAAACAGATCGCCACAATAAGCCAAGTCATGAACTTGAAAGATAATGAACTGGACCAGCTGGCCGATTTTCTCGGCCATGACATCAGGGTGCATAGGGAGTACTATCGACTGCCCCAATCAACAATTCAGCTGGCTAAGATCTCAAAGTTGCTTATGGCTATGGAGAAGGGAAGTGTGAAGGATATTCAAGGAAAATCTCTGGACGAAATTGGTGGTATGCATCATTTACATGTTGTTAAATCTACTTGGTGTACGTGTATGGTTTGTGTAATAACATTTGATACAAATTTTTCAATGTCATTTAATAGATGACATGGACGATATGGATACAGGATCACAGCAGAGAGAATATAGGGCACTATTTGTCACTTTGAGTGATTTATTGCCCTTTGATTGACCACGCCCCTTTTTCCCACGCTTAGCCCCGCCCCTTCCCCCCCCCGCGCTTAGCTCCGCCCCTTTTCCCACGCTTAGTCCCGCCCCCCCTCCCACCCACTTCCGGAGAGGTCATGTGACCGTGGGAATTCCCACGGTACGGAACCCCTCCCATCCGAACCGGTTCCGGAACCCCTCCCATCTGACCACATTTGAAGATGTACTTTTTTTTTTTTTTTCACAATTACATAGTGCTTAAAGATGTATAAAAGATTGTATAAAGTTTAAAATACATATGTCTTTAGCGTTCATACACTTGTAAAATGTTAAAACATTAATGAAAAAGTTTAAATTGTGTTTTCTTAACGTTATCGAAATTTTCTAGCATTAAAACATCTAAAACAGTGTGTAATGCAATTTTATATCAAACAATAGATCTATTTTCTATCATACGTTTTCTAAAATTAAAACATCAAACAATATTAAAGCATATTAAAGCTTTATGTTAAAAATCACAGTATCAAAAACACATGCATATTAAAAAACTGACTTACGTTTTTTACATCCACGCTTTGTTGTTGAAAGAAGAACAAAAGTAATCCTGTTTAAAGATTTAATCCACCAGCAAAGATACATCCAGCACCAGCGGGATTGTCCAAAGGTATTAATCCATCTCCAAAGGTATATCAAACTCCAAAACTTTAGGGTTTTAATTCCAAAAGCTGTGTAAATGTAATTCCCCGGGAGCTCCGTGAAACACGTCTACACTCTTACATCCCAAAAGTTAGACTGACATCTGTGAGGTCTACAAAGCAGCCTGACATAGACTCCACCCCCTTTTCCCACGCTTAGTCCCGCCCACTCCCACCCACTTCCGGAGAGGTCATGTGACCGTGAGAATTCCCACGGTACGGAACCCCTCCCATCCGAACCGGTTCCGGTCTGGGCACGTGTTGTACACCTGTTACGGGCATCTGTCTTGATCAATGTAAAAAATGTTCAAAATAATGGAAAAACATTCAAAACAATACATTTTCAATCTTTTATGAAGGATGACAGAAAACAGAGATAGGTTTAGTGTTTTTTATTAAAGAAAAGGGTCATAACACGTAGTGATTAAAACCATTAAATCCATTTATATCATTAAAACATAGTAATGTTCCATTTTACATAAAACATCTGTTTTAAAAAAGTGTTTTCAATCACAATAATAACTAAAACAGCGTGCATTAACATTATATCAAGTAAATAGTTATGTTTTCTTAAAACATCTAACATCGCTTGTATTAAAATTACATCAAACAAATAGATCTAATATGTCTTCAGTGTTCACACACACTTGTAAGTTGTTTAAACTGCATTTCTTAAAGTTATCAAAATGTTTTAGTTCATAAAACATCTAACATCGGTTGTATTAAAACTATTTCTATCATACATTTACAACTATTTTCTATCATACATTTAAAAAAGTTGTTTTTTTCACAATAACACAGTGTTTAAAACTATTAAAACAATTTATATCATTAAGATACTATTGTCTTTAGTGTTCATACACGGTGCTAATATTAAAATTATATCAAGTAAATAGTTATGTTTTCTTAAAACATCTAACATCGCTTGTATTAAAATTACATCAAACAAATAGATCTAATATGTCTTCAGTGTTCACACACACATTTGTAAGTTGTTTAAACTGCATTTCTTAAAGTTATCAAAATGTTTTAGTTCATAAAACATCTAAAATGTTAAAACGTTAAAAGATCAACATCCAGTTATTTACAGAAAAGTAAGACGAGTTAAAAGTTTTTTTTTTTTTTTCATTACAAAAGATACATTTAACCTTCATTATTTTTGTCAAACGTGTTACATTTTACATAAAACACGTCATAATATTAAAACTACAATGTGTTAAAAATATAGTTTTTAGCGGTCACCATACATTTGTAAAATGTTAAAACGTTTAGACATAAAAAATAAATAATTAATACATTTAAAAATATAATACGATAATTAAATAAATAAAAGTTTTAAATTGTGCTTTCTTAAAATTATCAAAATGTTTTAGCATTAAAAACATCTAAAACAAGATGTATTAAAATTACATTATACAAATAGAACTAATCACTATATTTGAAGATGTACTTTTTTCACAATTACACGTTGTTTAAAAGTATTAAAACATTTTATATCATTAAAACATATATGACTTTAGTGTTCATACACTTGTAAGTTGTTAAAACATTAATGTAAAAGTTTAAATTGTTTTCTTAACGTTATCGAAATTTTCTAGCATTAAAACATCTAAAACAATGTGTAATGCAATTTTATATCAAACAATAGATCTATTTTCTATCATATGTTTTCTAAAATTAAAACATCAAACAAATAGACCTAACATGTCTTCAGTGTTAAAAATCACAATATCAAAAACACATGCATACATTTTTTAAAAAACTGACTTACGTTTTTTACATCCACGCTTTGTTGTTGAAAGAAGAACAAAAGTAATCCAGTTTAATCCAACACCATCGATATATCCAAAGGTATTAATCCATCACTATAAAGGTATATCCAAAGGTTTAGAGATTTTAACTCCAAAAGTTGTGTAAATGTAATTTCCCGGGAGCTCCACGAAACACGTCCATTCACTGGCATCCCAAAAGTTAGACTGACATCTGTGAAGTCTACAAAGTAGCCTGACTCAGACTCCACCCCTAGACCCGTCCCACATCTCGACCCTCCCACGACAGGTGATGAAGAGGTGTGGGAAAGGATGACAAAGAGTTCCCACGCGCACACACGCACACGCGCACACACACACACACACACACACACACACACACACACACACACACACACACACACACACACACACACACACACACACACACACACACACACACACACACACACACACACACACACACACACACACACACACACACATAATGAAAGAATAGACATCCGCACCCCATGCGTTGCGCATGCGCGCGCACACACATACATAATGAAAGAAGAGACGCCCCGTGCTCCGTTTGAAAAGACGCAAACTCGACGTAGGACTACATTCTCTTGGAATTTAGGCTACGCTACTGCAGAGTCAGACCCAAAGACTCCTGAGAGATGCCTTGATGAAGCTATGATGGATTTAACTTTAGCTCCGCGAAAATTACAAGGATCGTGATTAACAAAATGAACCGGCGGAACGTGTGGAATATATTTTTCACTTGTCTGGAGGATGTGCGTGTACATATGATTTTGACAAGGACTACGTGAAGGCTGATTGACCAATGTGGATATAACGATAGAAGATTTACATGGAATACAACAGAGGACCTTCGATTTGGTTTTCACAGAGCGAGATATTGGATTTTATTTTTACCACGTTATGGATCGGATTGAAAAGACTGAGGAGACGGATTAACAAATGAGGAATATACAGACTGCTCGTGGACCACGTTAATAAATACCCACGTATTAATTAGAAGGTTATAAGGTATATGTATAAATGTATTTAATGTAATAAATAATAAATATACTTCCTTTGTATATCCTTTGCATCCATCCTATATCGTTGAACATCGATAAACATGCTCTTACATGCTCCCAGAGACACAGTCGAAGTCTACACGACATGCACGACATAACATACTGTACATATAACACAGGTAGATCACGTAACGATCAACGTGCAAACATAGTTAACATTGTAAACATTTAGACTGAATGCAATGATAGCGATCCTCAATCTCACTTATGAAAGTATTATACAATAAAACATGCACATGTGTTTACAATTAGTTGGACGCACACACATATTCCTTAGTTAACAACACTTGATTTCACTATTATTTACATTGAACAAGCCCATCCACAAATTCTCTCAACATTAGATGTTTTCAAACTTCACGGTAAGTTTTAGAACAGTCCAAAACGTGAGCAGAGGTGGGGGGTGTTTGGGAGAGTCCATTTCTAAAGGGTCTTTTTTACTGTTTTAGAACAAATAACATTATGTCCAGGAGAAGTTCGCACTCACACACAAACACACTTCTACAATGTATTGTCTGTGGTAAGATCAGGGACTTGTTTTTAATTAAAGAAAGTATTGTTTTTCACATATATTTGAAAAGTTCACCAACACATTTAAAAGTTTTAAAAAAGTTGTATAAAGTTATGGTTGGTATTCGTACATTTTACTACGTTATCAGAAAATGTTAGAGAAAGTTGTTACTTCTTTTTAATTCTGTATTTTTACAGACCTAAAACCATGATGCTTCAAAGTATGGAATATAAGTTTTTGAACATTTATAAGATTTTGAACATTTATAAATTTGTGTATTGCAAAAGCAGAAGTCTATTTTTATTCTGTATTTTTACAGACCTAAAACCATGATTAGAAGTAGTCAAAGACAAACGATTTTGAACATTTATAAATTTGTGTGTTGCAAAAGCAGAAGTCTATTTTCTTTAAATAAGGATTTAACGTTTTAATTTCTTTTAAATCAGTCTGATGACACACATTATTTCTGTGATTAATTGATTAGTAATGTTGCGAGGGGTTTCCTCACACGAGTAAAGCACTTTAGACGTGTTTGTGACAAACACATTGTATTTACTTAGACTTTTTAAACGTATTTAACATTTTAAATGTTTTTCTTCTGGCCAACTTACGTTTCATACGAATTGCCTGAGACGTTTAACAACCACATATAGGGAATGCATGTTGATTAGTACGCTGTACCACTACCATCACTGTAGTATTCTGAGGAAATATCAGTTACTTACTTGGGATAATCTCATTAAATTCAAAAACATTTGTTTAATTTATAAAATCAGTCTAGCACCACATGCTTTCTGAGTGCATTTAAACATTATATATTTATTTTATATGATTTGTATTTCATGAAGACCTAAGGGGCCGAAATGATACTTTTTTAATACCATTTTGAAGCAGTACCTTTCAGTGTGCGGACTTCACACTTCTTTATTCAGTTTATTTCACTCAGTTGTCCTGGACCTAAGCCCAATTTGGATGTTAGGAATGTGAAAGCCAGCTTTATGTTTTTGACTCTTCATTGTATTTCCATAATGTGGTGTATGTAATTTTATTTTTGTGATTTTATACCAGCGTTTATCTTTAAGGTAGCCTTTTATTACACCGGCTGAGGGACTAACGGTGAAAATTACCACTCTTGAGCTAACTCGGGTACATTTACATTGTTTTAATGCTGATTAATGTAACACTGTCCCACTTTTCAAATAAAGAGAAAATGAAAAAAGTACGTTTCAGACATAGTGCAAACACGCAATGTTCGAGAAAAGCTCATATTGGTGTAATCTTTGAGAGGTCTCATCCCAAAAACGTAAAACTTTGTGTTGGGATAACCCAGACATACCTTTACTAAAATAAACTTTATGGAAGTCATTTTCAAGCTGTGAGTATGCTTCGACATGTAACTATACCATTATATATTTATATTATGTTCCCATGTTGCTTTAAAGTCTTTGTTGTTTGTTTGTTATTAACTATTACTTTTTATTTTTCAACATCCTATACAAATTAAAGAAACATATGAGCTAAGAATGTTCTCTAACCCAAAATAAACAGATAATGGAATGTTTGCAATCTACAATATATGTTAGATATTATAGTTGTATTTTACACACATCAACATATTTTGTCAGAAAGTTACACACTTGTAAAGCCTATATGGACTAACTTTAAAACATAGGCCTAATCTTTATACAGAAATCACACACGTCCAAACAAACATACAATATTCAAAAAGACCAAATCACTAAGAAAAGAGGAAATGAAAAGCATTTGTTTATAAGAAATACACAAAAGTTTGCAAATGACGGTTTATCATTAGTTTTTAGCCATCTTGCACAGTAGATGACACCGTTCACATCTTGTTTCTCGGATTGTACGTGTTTTAGACGATGACTTTTCTTTAGAATTTATGTGATAGTCTTTCTGTTTGAGAATGCTTGACTATCTATGACTGATGCTGAATCACACAAGTATTAACACATGATGTTTTACACTTAAACCATTACCACAGAATCACTTGAGTTAAATTAAAGCTTGAGTTAAGTTAAAACCAAACGTATCTTCATACCTGATGTGCCAGACACAAATTGTTCTAACAAATCTTTTTTGTTTTATAAATACTCGTTTCTTAGTTCTTTATGCAAAAAAGCAGATTAATTAAAAACAACAACAATACAAATAGTTTAAGTTGACATAAACAAACATCCCCTGATCATCCCATAAGTTATAGTAAACATTTACAATGTGTAATTCTGTCAGTTTGACATGATGTACCTGTACCACATTATTGTAATGCAAACACATTTGAAAATACAATCTCTTATACGACTTTAACCACTATAAGTGTTATGTGAAAAGTAAGACTTTTTAAAATGTAAATAGACCTATTGTTTGATGTAATTTTAATACAAACGGTTTTAGATGTTTTAAGAAAACATAACTATTGACTTGATATAATTTTAACACACGTTGTTTTAGATGTTTTTAATGCTAAACATTTTGATAACTTTTAGAAATGCAGTTTAAACTTTTTCATTAATGTTTTTACATTTTACAAGTGTAATAACACTAAATATATGTGTATTTTAAACTTTATACCGTCTTTTATACACCTTTAAACACTGTCATTGTGAAACTACTACTTTTGTTCAAATATATGTTAGAAAATAGACCTATTGCTTGATATTAAATTTTAATACAACCGGTTTTAGATGTTTTATTAAGAAAACATAACTAATCAACTGTGATATACACTTTAATATATGTAAATTTAATCTAAATTAAGCTTTGGTACCGAAATTGGTACCGAGAACCGTGAATTTTTACTGGTATTGGTACCGAATACAGAAATTATGGTACCGTGACAACACTAATGTAAATTACAGTCACAATGCATCTGAAGTAACTGCAATTCCAGCATGTCACCAGAGAGAAGTTTTTTTTTTTTTTTTTTTTAGAAAAAAGAGAAGTTACAAATTTTTTACTAAGCATCACAAGGTCAAAACATATGCATGCTGTTCGCAATAGATCCATAACACTAATTTAGCTTTGATAGTATGTTTGAAGATTATTTTAGAGGCCAGATGGCTGACTTGATGCATAAGATCATCGATGCTGCGTGTGATTCGAATAACGACTGTGCGGGAGATACTAGACGTGTAACAAAACTCAAAAATGAAATGATTGTAAGAGGCCTAACAAATTCATGGCGTGATGTTACGATCGTGTGTCTTAATGCCAACGAGCCGATCTGTGTATTCCTCAGAAAAGTTCTGGGTGTGGTGATTGATTGTAGGAACAAGTTTGGAGTTCTCTGTATGTGTACGTTTGTAACAGATCTATGTGCGTCACTGTTTTCAAAAAAAAAAATGAGAAACTCTGTGCCGTCTGCGAAATCGTTGAAACTCTACTCACTTACATCCTAGAGCGAGATAACACAGCCTGCAAAAAATTTATTTCCTGGTTAGACAAACTTTAATGTCATTACTATTGTTTTACTTTTTAACATTTCAATGTATGAATATATTGTATAACGTTTCAATGTATGAATGTACTGTTTATCTCCCAATATATTGTTTAAATAAATTGTTTTTAAAAAAAAAACAACTTTTGTGGTCATCTCTGAGATCATAAAAACAACATGCAACCTTAATCCATAAGATTAGGAGGTATTAAGCAATAATAATAATAATAATAATAACCAAATGATCTTCATTCTTTTGTTTAGCGGTATTTATAAATGGTTCGCATTATACCCATATCTCACAGCATCTTTTCAATAATAGACAAGCTGTTTAAATTGAGTTTAAGCAATGGCAAGTGTTTACATGTATTAAAAAGACCATTGTGTTACACCAAAACTATTATTTGTAGAATGATAGTTCTATTTGTATAATGTAATTTTAATACATCTTGTTTTAGATGTTTTTAATGCTAAAACATTTTGATAATTTTAAGAAAGCACAATTTAAAACTTTTATTTATTTAATTATCGTATTATATTTTTAAATGTATTAATTATTTATTTTTTATGTCTAAACGTTTTAACATTTTACAAATGTATGGTGACCGCTAAAAACTATATTTTTAACACATTGTAGTTTTAATATTATGACGTGTTTTATGTAAAATGTAACACGTTTGACAAAAATAATGAAGGTTAAATGTATCTTTTGTAATGAAAAAAAAAAAAAACTTTTAACTCGTCTTACTTTTCTGTAAATAACTGGATGTTGATCTTTTAACGTTTTAACATTTTAGATGTTTTATGAACTAAAACATTTTGATAACTTTAAGAAATGCAGTTTAAACAACTTACAAATGTGTGTGTGAACACTGAAGACATATTAGATCTATTTGTTTGATGTAATTTTAATACAAGCGATGTTAGATGTTTTAAGAAAACATAACTATTTACTTGATATAATTTTAATGCACGCTGTTTTAGTTATTATTGTGATTGAAAACACTTTTTAAAACAGATGTTTTATGTAAAATGGAACATTACTATGTTTTAATGATATAAATGGATTTAATGGTTTTAATCACTACGTGTTATGACCCTTTTCTTAGTGATTTGGTCTTTTTGAATATTGTATGTTTGTTTGGACGTGTGTGATTTCTGTATAAAGATTAGGCCTATGTTTTAAAGTTAGTCCATATAGGCTTTACAAGTGTGTAACTTTCTGACAAAATAGGATTTAATGGTTTTAATCACTACGTGTTATGACCCTTTTCTTAGTGATTTGGTCTTTTTGAATATTGTATGTTTGTTTGGACGTGTGTGATTTCTGTATAAAGATTAGGCCTATGTTTTAAAGTTAGTCCATATAGGCTTTACAAGTGTGTAACTTTCTGACAAAATATGTTGATGTGTGTAAAATACAACTATAATATCTAACATATATAGTAGATTGCAAACATTCCATTATCTGTTTATTTTGGGTTAGAGAACATTCTTAGCTCATATGTTTCTTTAATTTGTATAGGATGTTGAAAAATAAAAAGTAATAGTTAATAACAAACAAACAACAAAGACTTTAAAGCAACATGGGAACATAATATAAATATATAATGGTATAGTTACATGTCGAAGCATACTCACAGCTTGAAAATGACTTCCATAAAGTTTATTTTAGTAAAGGTATGTCTGGGTTATCCCAACACAAAGTTTTACGTTTTTGGGATGAGACCTCTCAAAGATTACACCAATATGAGCTTTTCTCGAACATTGCGTGTTTGCACTATGTCTGAAACGTACTTTTTCATTTTCTCTTTATTTGAAAAGTGGGACAGTGTTACATTAATCAGCATTAAAACAATGTAAATGTACCCGAGTTAGCTCAAGAGTGGTAATTTTCACCGTTAGTCCCTCAGCCGGTGTAATAAAAGGCTACCTTAAAGATAAACGCTGGTATAAAATCACAAAAATAAAATTACATACACCACATTATGGAAATACAATGAAGAGTCAAAAACATAAAGCTGGCTTTCACATTCCTAACATCCAAATTGGGCTTAGGTCCAGGACAACTGAGTGAAATAAACTGAATAAAGAAGTGTGAAGTCCGCACACTGAAAGGTACTGCTTCAAAATGGTATTAAAAAAGTATCATTTCGGCCCCTTAGGTCTTCATGAAATACAAATCATATAAAATAAATATATAATGTTTAAATGCACTCAGAAAGCATGTGGTGCTAGACTGATTTTATAAATTAAACAAATGTTTTTGAATTTAATGAGATTATCCCAAGTAAGTAACTGATATTTCCTCAGAATACTACAGTGATGGTAGTGGTACAGCGTACTAATCAACATGCATTCCCTATATGTGGTTGTTAAACGTCTCAGGCAATTCGTATGAAACGTAAGTTGGCCAGAAGAAAAACATTTAAAATGTTAAATACGTTTAAAAAGTCTAAGTAAATACAATGTGTTTGTCACAAACACGTCTAAAGTGCTTTACTCGTGTGAGGAAACCCCTCGCAACATTACTAATCAATTAATCACAGAAATAATGTGTGTCATCAGACTGATTTAAAGAAATTAAAACGTTAAATCCTTATTTAAAGAAAATAGACTTCTGCTTTTGCAACACACAAATTTATAAATGTTCAAAATCGTTTGTCTTTGACTACTTCTAATCATGGTTTTAGGTCTGTAAAAATACAGAATAAAAATAGACTTCTGCTTTTGCAATACACAAATTTATAAATGTTCAAAATCTTATAAATGTTCAAAAACTTATATTCCATACTTTGAAGCATCATGGTTTTAGGTCTGTAAAAATACAGAATTAAAAAGAAGTAACAACTTTCTCTAACATTTTCTGATAACGTAGTAAAATGTACGAATACCAACCATAACTTTATACAACTTTTTTAAAACTTTTAAATGTGTTGGTGAACTTTTCAAATATATGTGAAAAACAATACTTTCTTTAATTAAAAACAAGTCCCTGATCTTACCACAGACAATACATTGTAGAAGTGTGTTTGTGTGTGAGTGCGAACTTCTCCTGGACATAATGTTATTTGTTCTAAAACAGTAAAAAAGACCCTTTAGAAATGGACTCTCCCAAACACCCCCCACCTCTGCTCACGTTTTGGACTGTTCTAAAACTTACCGTGAAGTTTGAAAACATCTAATGTTGAGAGAATTTGTGGATGGGCTTGTTCAATGTAAATAATAGTGAAATCAAGTGTTGTTAACTAAGGAATATGTGTGTGCGTCCAACTAATTGTAAACACATGTGCATGTTTTATTGTATAATACTTTCATAAGTGAGATTGAGGATCGCTATCATTGCATTCAGTCTAAATGTTTACAATGTTAACTATGTTTGCACGTTGATCGTTACGTGATCTACCTGTGTTATATGTACAGTATGTTATGTCGTGCATGTCGTGTAGACTTCGACTGTGTCTCTGGGAGCATGTAAGAGCATGTTTATCGATGTTCAACGATATAGGATGGATGCAAAGGATATACAAAGGAAGTATATTTATTATTTATTACATTAAATACATTTATACATATACCTTATAACCTTCTAATTAATACGTGGGTATTTATTAACGTGGTCCACGAGCAGTCTGTATATTCCTCATTTGTTAATCCGTCTCCTCAGTCTTTTCAATCCGATCCATAACGTGGTAAAAATAAAATCCAATATCTCGCTCTGTGAAAACCAAATCGAAGGTCCTCTGTTGTATTCCATGTAAATCTTCTATCGTTATATCCACATTGGTCAATCAGCCTTCACGTAGTCCTTGTCAAAATCATATGTACACGCACATCCTCCAGACAAGTGAAAAATATATTCCACACGTTCCGCCGGTTCATTTTGTTAATCACGATCCTTGTAATTTTCGCGGAGCTAAAGTTAAATCCATCATAGCTTCATCAAGGCATCTCTCAGGAGTCTTTGGGTCTGACTCTGCAGTAGCGTAGCCTAAATTCCAAGAGAATGTAGGCCTACGTCGAGTTTGCGTCTTTTCAAACGGAGCACGGGGCGTCTCTTCTTTCATTATGTATGTGTGTGCGCGCGCATGCGCAACGCATGGGGTGCGGATGTCTATTCTTTCATTATGTGTGTGTGT
This sequence comes from Chrosomus eos, assembly GCA_036326025.1. Taxonomy (NCBI): domain Eukaryota; kingdom Metazoa; phylum Chordata; class Actinopteri; order Cypriniformes; family Leuciscidae; genus Chrosomus; species Chrosomus eos. The sequence goes on from CM070838.1 coordinate 37,004,320, forward strand.
GTGTGTGTGTGTGTGTGTGTGTGTGTGTGTGTGTGTGTGTGTGTGTGTGTGTGTGTGTGTGTGTTGTGTGTGTGTGTGTGTGTGTGTGTGTGTGTGTGTGTGTGTGTGTGTGTGTGTGTGTGTGTGCGCGTGTGCGTGTGTGCGCGTGGGAACTCTTTGTCATCCTTTCCCACACCTCTTCATCACCTGTCGTGGGAGGGTCGAGATGTGGGACGGGTCTAGGGGTGGAGTCTGAGTCAGGCTACTTTGTAGACTTCACAGATGTCAGTCTAACTTTTGGGATGCCAGTGAATGGACGTGTTTCGTGGAGCTCCCGGGAAATTACATTTACACAACTTTTGGAGTTAAAATCTCTAAACCTTTGGATATACCTTTATAGTGATGGATTAATACCTTTGGATATATCGATGGTGTTGGATTAAACTGGATTACTTTTGTTCTTCTTTCAACAACAAAGCGTGGATGTAAAAAACGTAAGTCAGTTTTTTAAAAAATGTATGCATGTGTTTTTGATATTGTGATTTTTAACACTGAAGACATGTTAGGTCTATTTGTTTGATGTTTTAATTTTAGAAAACATATGATAGAAAATAGATCTATTGTTTGATATAAAATTGCATTACACATTGTTTTAGATGTTTTAATGCTAGAAAATTTCGATAACGTTAAGAAAACAATTTAAACTTTTACATTAATGTTTTAACAACTTACAAGTGTATGAACACTAAAGTCATATATGTTTTAATGATATAAAATGTTTTAATACTTTTAAACAACGTGTAATTGTGAAAAAAGTACATCTTCAAATATAGTGATTAGTTCTATTTGTATAATGTAATTTTAATACATCTTGTTTTAGATGTTTTTAATGCTAAAACATTTTGATAATTTTAAGAAAGCACAATTTAAAACTTTTATTTATTTAATTATCGTATTATATTTTTAAATGTATTAATTATTTATTTTTTATGTCTAAACGTTTTAACATTTTACAAATGTATGGTGACCGCTAAAAACTATATTTTTAACACATTGTAGTTTTAATATTATGACGTGTTTTATGTAAAATGTAACACGTTTGACAAAAATAATGAAGGTTAAATGTATCTTTTGTAATGAAAAAAAAAAAAAACTTTTAACTCGTCTTACTTTTCTGTAAATAACTGGATGTTGATCTTTTAACGTTTTAACATTTTAGATGTTTTATGAACTAAAACATTTTGATAACTTTAAGAAATGCAGTTTAAACAACTTACAAATGTGTGTGTGAACACTGAAGACATATTAGATCTATTTGTTTGATGTAATTTTAATACAAGCGATGTTAGATGTTTTAAGAAAACATAACTATTTACTTGATATAATTTTAATATTAGCACCGTGTATGAACACTAAAGACAATAGTATCTTAATGATATAAATTGTTTTAATAGTTTTAAACACTGTGTTATTGTGAAAAAAACAACTTTTTTAAATGTATGATAGAAAATAGTTGTAAATGTATGATAGAAATAGTTTTAATACAACCGATGTTAGATGTTTTATGAACTAAAACATTTTGATAACTTTAAGAAATGCAGTTTAAACAACTTACAAGTGTGTGTGAACACTGAAGACATATTAGATCTATTTGTTTGATGTAATTTTAATACAAGCGATGTTAGATGTTTTAAGAAAACATAACTATTTACTTGATATAATTTTAATGCACGCTGTTTTAGTTATTATTGTGATTGAAAACACTTTTTTAAAACAGATGTTTTATGTAAAATGGAACATTACTATGTTTTAATGATATAAATGGATTTAATGGTTTTAATCACTACGTGTTATGACCCTTTTCTTTAATAAAAAACACTAAACCTATCTCTGTTTTCTGTCATCCTTCATAAAAGATTGAAAATGTATTGTTTTGAATGTTTTTCCATTATTTTGAACATTTTTTACATTGATCAAGACAGATGCCCGTAACAGGTGTACAACACGTGCCCAGACCGGAACCGGTTCGGATGGGAGGGGTTCCGTACCGTGGGAATTCTCACGGTCACATGACCTCTCCGGAAGTGGGTGGGAGTGGGCGGGACTAAGCGTGGGAAAAGGGGGTGGAGTCTATGTCAGGCTGCTTTGTAGACCTCACAGATGTCAGTCTAACTTTTGGGATGTAAGAGTGTAGACGTGTTTCACGGAGCTCCCGGGGAATTACATTTACACAGCTTTTGGAATTAAAACCCTAAAGTTTTGGAGTTTGATATACCTTTGGAGATGGATTAATACCTTTGGACAATCCCGCTGGTGCTGGATGTATCTTTGCTGGTGGATTAAATCTTTAAACAGGATTACTTTTGTTCTTCTTTCAACAACAAAGCGTGGATGTAAAAAACGTAAGTCAGTTTTTTAATATGCATGTGTTTTTGATACTGTGATTTTTAACATAAAGCTTTAATATGCTTTAATATTGTTTGATGTTTTAATTTTAGAAAACGTATGATAGAAAATAGATCTATTGTTTGATATAAAATTGCATTACACACTGTTTTAGATGTTTTAATGCTAGAAAATTTCGATAACGTTAAGAAAACACAATTTAAACTTTTTCATTAATGTTTTAACATTTTACAAGTGTATGAACGCTAAAGACATATGTATTTTAAACTTTATACAATCTTTTATACATCTTTAAGCACTATGTAATTGTGAAAAAAAAAAAAAAAAGTACATCTTCAAATGTGGTCAGATGGGAGGGGTTCCGGAACCGGTTCGGATGGGAGGGGTTCCGTACCGTGGGAATTCCCACGGTCACATGACCTCTCCGGAAGTGGGTGGGAGGGGGCGGGACTAAGCGTGGGAAAAGGGGCGGAGCTAAGCGTGGGGGGGGGAAGGGGCGGGGCTAAGCGTGGGAAAAAGGGGCGTGGTCAATCAAAGGGCAATAAATCACTCAAAGTGACAAATAGTGCCCTATATTCTCTCTCACAGCAACTCCCTAATGTTTCCACATTGCAAGGTACTGTTAAAATTGGGTCCCAAGGCTACTGAAATTGACCCTTCGCGTGGAGCTTGATTGACAGGTGTTCTAACCAATCATACTTCGCCATCTGCCATTTTGTCCGAAAAAGCAGCCAGTAGAGTTAGTAGATTAACATGGGAGGATTTGAACTTGGTAAAATGAATATACTGACGCCTTTCCGCGGTTAAAACAACATTACTTCTTATGTTCGTTCATGTTTATTTGATGCTATAAATGAACTAGAAGGAAGAGATGATCGGATCACGAGCAGCTTTAACTGATGCTCTACAGCGATCTGTCACGACACATTAAAGAGCCACAAAACGGTATTTATTGTTTAAATTTCTTTCAAAAACTGACCACATTTGAAAGGTGAGACTTTGTTTAATATGTTTAATATCAAAAGTAACCGAAAAGTATCCTGGTCTGTCCGCGTGTTGTCAGTCTCCTCTCTGCTCCGCGATGTATTTGTCACTGTGTGAGAGCATGAGAGCGGCGTAGCTTGTCGGGCATAGCGACAGTAACTAAGGAGGGCGGGTCTTTGCGAAGGGTCAATTGTTGTATTCCGTGTTGCGGATTTTGTAATCGTATTGGTGAAATATTTAAAATAGGCTTTTTATACATTTAGATAACTGCATACTGTTATTTCAAACATGTATGAACTTTTTATTGCCTACCCTCCTTGCTGTGTCGTTGATATCAACGTGTTTTTGTGGTCATCTTGTTTTGTTTTTAGACAATGAAGAAATGTTGGCTTCGGGCACTTTAGAATCGCCTCACCTCTCCGAGACTGCAGCTCAAGGTATAATCTGAATGATGGACCCAAAGTTTGCCCAACATATCTCAAGTAATGAGCTGGGATCGATGGGTTCATTAGAGTATATTAAACATGTTTTAGTCAGGAATTTTCCAGTAGTACGATGGTTAGAAACTTTGTTAGAAGCTTAACTTTTTGTCATCTCTCTTCATTGTGACACATGCTTTGTGGCCTGTATTTTGATGTGTTCAGTAGTTTGCATGATCATTGTAAAACAACAGGGAAGACTTGGCCTGTGTAAAATCCACATCATTTCCTAGTAAAATTATCACTCAATGTATTGTTGCACAGTTACGCTCTCCTGACTTCATCCGGTTCAACAACTTTACCATGCCCTTCCATGCCCATGGTGTTTGATTGGTAGGCAGACAGGCTCTTTAAGCCCATATGTTTTTTTCTGTGCAATTATTTTTTAGATGACCAGAGGAACACTGCCTGTGTAACTTCTGGTTCACCTCATCTCCCTGACTCAGTTACTCAAGGTATTATTTAAATGCGGTGCCATGTCCATCACTAGGCACACTTGCTAATGTGCAGTCAACACTTACAGTATGTTTGGTTAGACATACAAAGCATAAAAAGAAGCTGGATGTATTTGGATGTACCATGGTGTTTGATTGGTAGGCAGACAGGCTCTTCAAGCCCATATGTTTATTCTGTGCAATTATTTTTTAGATGACCAGGGGAACGCTGCCTGTGTATCTTCTGGTTCGCCTCATCTCCCTGACTCAGTTACTCAAGGTATTATTTAAATGCGGTGCCATGTCCATCACTAGGGATGGGCATGATTAATCGACGATCGATTATTGATCATTAAGAATTTTGTCGATCACGTTAATTTGTTATCGATTAAACTAATGCTGGTTGCGTTGTGTAGTGTGAGTGGAATAAGGTTCCCCGGGCTGGCCATGTTTGCGCGGATTTACCTGTGCATCCCGGCAACGTCAGTCCCCTCAGAGCGGGTGTTTTCGGCGGATGGACTGAAGCCTTGTTTACACTCGACGCGTCCGCACGAGCGCGAAGGTGCGCGCGACAAAAATTATGTCATTCCGGTATTTGGTGTTTCACAGGCGAGCGCGTCGAGTATAAACGCCTCGTCCGTTTGGGGAGGTGCGCACGCAGTCTGTGGAGACTCGCACTTCAGAACCAGGCGAAAGTATAACAAGGCTTGACGGTCACCAGGTCTGACCCCAGATCATGTCATCAATATGCTTATCTTTCTCAACAAAAATCAGTAGACTGGTGCAGAAGTTATATGCGAGTTGCCAATTATTTTTTGTGAGGCGTTGTTAAGTAGCCTAATTGATTGTTAGGTAGGCTAATCTCTCTCACCCTCTTTCTCGACTCCGCATTGGATAGTTTTGAGGTACATTTTGACAACCTGTCAGATCTAAGTATTATTATGTTTTTGGTTAAGTTATTGTTTAACATGATTTTTTAAAATTATTTATTATTTTGGAACAAACGAGGGTCTCTGTTTAAGACGCCAACTCGCGTCAGGTTCCGTTGCTATAGTTTAGAGCAGTGCAGCGCATACTGTATATCTTCAAGTTTAGCCTAACCGAACGTCCAGTTTAACTGGTTAATCTTGTAATAAAGATCTCATCGAGGAAAATACGCTATATTTTTGTATTTTTCATTGCATTTTTTCATCAACAGCTTAGGAGAATGACTCGGAAGAGAAGAGATGGTTGAATAAAGTCGTTATTTTAGGGGTTTTTTTGCTCACAAAAAATATTCTCGTCGCTTGATAAACTTAAGATTGATCCACTGTAGCCATTTGGACTATTTTAACGATGTCTTTAATGACTTTTCGGGGCTGTCAGGTTTCAATCCCTTAGAAGCCTATGGAGGAGTGATCCAGGTCTCAGATTTAATCACAAATATCTTAATTTGTGTTTCGAAGATGAACAAAGGTCTTACGGGGTTGGTACAGCATGAGGGTGAGTAATTAATGACTTAATTTTCATTTTTGGGTGAACTATCCCTTTAAATAATGAAATGCTATTATAGCAATGAAGCTAATGATAAGATTTTGCTATAAAGTGATAGAAAAGCTGAAGGCATCTGAATGTTGATTGTACTACATGAGGAACCATAGTATAGAGACTGCAGCAGCATGGCTAAAGGACACTGTTGGGTACATTTTAAAATGTAAATTAAGGTAGTTTTCCAAAAAAAAAAAAAAAATTGGAAAGGCATGGGTTATTTTTTATACTTTTGGTGAAAATGGAAAAATTTGTTTCTTAATATACAGCATGACCTGTTACAGTAATGTGAACCTAGCTCAAAACTTGCATCATGGAATATACATGCTGTTTTACAATATTGTGGGATACAACAGCTCTGTGTCCCAAGCATCTTTAATTTTTTAATTTCATAAAAGGCATTTAAAAGTTCTGCATGTGCAAATTCTGTTGACCTGCTTAATGGGCACTTAATGCTTTATCAGAAGAAACATCTTACCCTACAAACCTTTCAAGCATTTGTAATCTTAGCTCAATTTATATTAGTGGCCAGTACTATCAAAACCTTAACATGTTTTACATGCAATTGTCACTGATAGATATCCTTGAACGATCCAATAGTTTTTATACTAGTCTTGGTATTTTAAATAATCGGTTACACATTAGCTCTAATACACAGGCAAGCCATTGCTTACGTTATCTTTAGTAACAACTGTTTAACAGTTTTAAACTCTGAAATTAAAGTCCCTGTAAAGTCAAAATTAAGTATGTGTTCTGAGTTTGTCACACCACAGAAAAATGTGTTATTAGTCACCCAGCCAAATTTGAATGATAAAAAAAGCCAGCAAGTACTAAAATAAGCTATCAAAATCTTGAAAAAATGAGCAGTAGTCTCTGCTCTCAAACGCTGGGGGTGTGTCCGCTGGCTGCGCTGAAACCACGCCCACTCGCGGGAAAGCTGCCGTCGCCACACTCAACTCTACAGCCGGAATGAACGCTCGCACGGTGGGCACGCACTGCCGATGATGGCACCAGTTGTCGGCGCGACGGGAGAATGAATGCCGAGGCGGGAGTCAGTTCGGCCCCATTCACCAGTAACAGCGGATTATCAGTGAATCGCAGTTGTCTCCGACGAAAGTTTATACAACTATCGTGTAAAATGATCACTTACAGAGGTGGGTTTTGGCGGTGATCCTCAGCTCTCCATCAAGGTGTCTCTTCACAAAATTAATCCACTTCTTCTTGATGTAATCGTTTTTCGGAAATTTAAATAAGGACACCGATCCGTTTGTGTGATCCGGTGATCGCATCCAGGTAGTAGCCTACGCATTTCCGTGACAAAGGCATAGCTAGCTAGCTAGCAATCTGTAGGCTGTTACTAATAATAGTACTACTGACAGTAACTCGCGATTGAGTGGCCTCAGCGGCTCCAGTGCGTCATCAAGTAGGGGCGTGTCCAGGAGCTCGGGGGCTCCAGTGCGTCATCGAGTCCCCGTTTTAGCCCCGCCCAGAAAATCCGGAAAATAGCAATGGTGAAAAACTGTTTAACGGTCTAACTCCACAATTCAGTACTTCACAGTTCACAGTCTTTGTAATATGTTTTAGCAATACATCTCTAACATTTATAATGTGTTTAGAATTTTTTTTTAAATTGCCTTTACAGGGACTTTAAGCCATCACCAATATTAGTTACAATTTATTATTAGATCATAGATTGTATCCATCTACACAGACCATAGTTATAAACAGTGGCAATAAATACAGAGACAAAATGCCTTGAACAAGCAAATAATTGACAAATTCTAAAATGCAAAAAAACTTGCCCTGACAATAAATAGCATTGAAGGCAAATAACAGTTAAGTAAAGTATAGGGCTCTCTATGTCATAGATGATAATCACAGGATATTTACACCTTAGTCATCTGTTCATATGAAGAAGGCATTCTGAAGTAACATTTGAAACTTCATGAACTCAAATGGCATTTAGATCATGGTCAAATATTGGGAAATGCTTGCGGGCAAGGTACATTAAGATTTTCAAGGTAATCCAGTACAATGATAATAAAAAAACAATTCTTAGCTAGAACATTTAAAAATGGAATCAAACTGAAGAACAGACAATTATAATGACAGCTGAAATTTGAGTTCCCAGAGTCGAATGATCTCATTAGAAAGACAAGCTATATCTATATAACCTAGCATTTAAGATTCAATATCTCAAGGGATCCTTCTCTACCCCCAAAAATCAATATCAATATAAAAGCTCTAATGAAATGAAAAAAAGTTGTACCCCCTTAACAGACAATCGTGCACAGAGATACACCTTTTGGCTGATTTGTTTTTTTTGGAAGCAGTCAGATTGATAGAGTCTCTCCAAAGAACAAACGCCTCAGTGCAGAGGAGGACATCCATCTCTGAGCAATCAGACTAGGCCATCTCGCTTGTAAGTCAATCTTGAAACTGTCCTAATCTGTGAACTGTAGTAATGTGTGAAAGTTCAGAGAGAGCAGTTAGACAGACGCCAGTGGGAGCAAGGCGGCTAATGAAGGCAATGCTGTTGAGGCACATCCTCCTGAAGAAGGCAGGGCAAATGGGCTTCATCACAAAAAGCTCTAGTAAGATCCTCAGCTCGGTGAACAGAGTCCTGATAGGACACAACAAAAAATCAAACACTGATAGAGGGCTCATCTTTATATAAACATGACTCAAAATAAATTTAAACATCAATGATCTGATTAAATAGTTTAGCTTGCTCTAAATATTTAATTTTCCACGGAAATGAGAACAATATAAATGTCCCCTTATATTGGGTAAAGTTTGTGCAAGTTAAATTGTGCTTAATTTTTACACAATCTACTACATGCCTTCTGTAATCTGATTGATAGTTTATACTTCTTTTTTTTTTAGCAGGAAGTCTTTTTAGTACTAAAAATGTCAACCTTGAGATTGTGGTACACATGTACACAACTCATATATATAGGGATGGGAATTGATAAGAATTTAACGATTCCGATTCCATTATCGATATTGCTTATCGATTCGATTCCTTATAAGGGAATAAGTTTGTTTGTATTAACTTATTGAACTTATAACTTAACTTATTTGTTTGTTAACTATTATTAACTCGCTGACACAGCACAGTATTGTGGGTATTATGGGTGTGAACCTACACTCGTCTCACGGTTCGGTTCGATTACGATTATCATGTCATTGTAAGGGTGTCACGATTTCGATTTTAAATCGAAATCGATCGAAATTAAGTCACAATCTCGATCATCGAATTCAAAAATGGAATCGTCGATGCTGCCACGCCCCCATATCACGTCCATTCGGTTTGCAAAGCGGAAAAAAACACGTGTTGAAGTGCTGCGAGTCCTCTAGAGCCAGTCAAAATATAGCATGGCAACAACAGATGCAGGAGACCCATCGACAGGACTTGAACCCCCTCCTCTTTCACCGAAGTCGCCGGTGTGATACAGTCAATATTCAATATTTAAACATTTTCTTTAATGACTTTCTGGGCCGTCAAGTTTCATTCCCTTAGGCAGCCTATGTAGCAGTGATGTACCTCTCAGATTTAATCAAAAATATCTTAATTTGTGTTCTGAAGATGAACGAAGGTCTTACGGGGTTGGTACAGCATGAGGGTGAGTAATTAATGACTTAATTTTCATTTTTGGGTGAACTAACCCTTTAAGGACAAGCGGCAGCATATTATTACTGTCTCTTTAAGAACAGCATGCGACGCGTCTAATATACACGTATTTGACAAGCAGATTTTCTCTGTTTGCTTTCACTTTAGACATAACCAACTTTGTGGATGTAAACCTTGTGTGTATTTGACAGTATCAGCGCAATAAGACTCGAAAGATTAGTCAGGTATGCAGGCGCTGTGACAGGCTTTTAGTTCCTGTGAGCGTCGGGTGTAACGCGCTCAGAAAAGCGGATGTTAGAACAGCGCATCAGCACGTGAATGACATGTTTAACAAGCAAGACTTTGGGGATGTAAATAATGAACTTTTGTGAATTGCAGTGTCATTGCATTTTTTTATTTATAAAAAGTTAAATAATGAATTTGAATATAAAAATAGTAATGATTAATCGATAGTCGATCGTTAATTCTCCCGACGATCGACTAAGAAAATTTTATCGAATGCCCATCCCTACTAGGCACACTTGCTAATGTGCAGTCAACTTTTACATTATGTTTGGTTAGACATACAAAGCATAAAAAATGTCATGTTAATGAAAACAATCTAACTTGATTTTTAGAAGATCTAAAGTCAATTTATTATCACACACATTTTGTCTACACAAGTTCCAGCTTGTTTGTCAATTTTGAACAATTTTGAACTCTTTTTTTATCTTCTAATCTTTTTTTTTAATTGTTCAGGTTTCCGTGTTTCATCAAGGCGGTGTGTGAAGAGACCGTGGTCTGAGGAGGAGATACAAGCTGTGATGAAACACATGAGGCCTTTTATTGAAAACGGTGTCACTGCCACCAGTGAGCAGTGCCTGAAGTGCAAGGAGAAGGAACAACCTATCTTGGAGAAAAGATCCATTCAAAACATTCGAGATTTTGTACGCAACAGGGGCTTGGCCTTTAAAAGACATTCAAATGCTAAACGCTAAATTGCACTTTTGGATGGCCTTTTGCCTGAGCATTTTACCTTTCTAGGGCATGTTTTACAAGTTGGTGTCTTTTGTTCAGAAATGGTTTAGGTCACTTCATTTATTTTGCTCACAGGCAGTTTTTTGTTTGTTTATTTTGCTATGTGGTTAGCCTGGGCCTTTTAATGTCAGGATTCACTTTTATTTTCATTTATTAATTTTTACAATGATGTCCTTTAAAGGAACACTCCACCGTTTTTTCATATTAAACTGTTATTTCCTTAACTAAGATAAGTTGATGCATACCTCTCTCGTCTCAGTGCATGCGCTCAATCGCTCTGGCGCGCGGCGACACTTTGATAGCCCAGTTCATTCATTAGGATCCAAACAGAGATGAAGTTAGAAGCGACCAAACACCTCAACGTTTTCCCTATTTAAATACAGTTACACGACCAAGTATGGTGACACAAAATAAAACGTGTGGCTTTTCTAAGCGGGTAAAGTGGATAACTATAATGTATGGCGGAATAGCACTGAGAGCACTTCGACTCGGCGCAGTAATATCATCACTCCAGGATCATTCAGCATCATTCAGCATCATTCAGGGATCATTCGGGATCCTGGACTGATGATATTACTGCGCCGAGTCGAAGTGCTCTCAGTGCTATTCCGCCATACATTATAGTTATCCACTTTACCCGTTAAGGGAATAACAGTTTAATATGAAAAAAACGGTAGAGTGTTCCTTTAAGGAATGGATTCTTGAGTTGACCAAATCAAATATAATTCAGTGATTCAACAAATGTTGTGTTGTGTGTTAATAATGACATACCTATATTTATATATATATATGTTTCCCTAAGCCTAACTACGTACCTATAATATTTATACTCTAGCACGTCTAAAGTGGACGTCGGCCGAGTCTAAAGGTGATGATACACAGGGCAACTTTTTGAGCAATGTTGCTGGGCAATCTTGCCGAGCGATCGTTGCTTGGGAACTTTCTCATTAAAAATGGGCAATACATTTCTATCTGGATAATTTAGATCGGTCGTGGGCCCTGTGTCTCATCTGGATGCCCGTTGACACCAACATTGCCCAGCAACATTGCTCAAAAAGTTGCCCTGTGTATCATCACCTTAACCCTATACCCTAGCTTGCTCCCTTAACTAACTTACCTAACTTACTTGCTTCCCCCCATTTTCTTTTAAAACTTTGACAATGTCAATCAAGACATTAAAGCATGGAGGCCTTCAAGTTACTTATTAGGCTATTTAGGCTTTGTTCTCCTTTATATGTTGCCGCTCTTTATGCTTTTGTTGCATTCTATAAACCCTTTATACTAAAATTGCTAGTAAAGCAGATGAACTCTAATAGAGGTAATTTTTAAATAGGTTTTAACAGATTAACAACACCTTTGTGGAATTTGTGACAATATCCCAAAGTAGATAAACCTGTTTTTGAAGAGTGCGTTGGTAATGAGGAAGTGTAGTTAGTTATATTTGGAGAAATGAGATTCCTTCATGCATGTTGTTAATGTTAAAAGTTTAGATTACTTCTAAAGGTATATGCTATGGGTCAGTAAAGTGTATCGTGTTTTATCATAAAGTGAGAGAAGTGATTACACTTCTTTCTTTGTAATGCTTTTATTGGTAAACATTTAGATCAGTGATAATGTTCAAACACTTGAAACAGTAGTTAATCTTAAAAGGCTTTTTTTCTCAAGTCATGTATGATCCAGTACAGTGGCCAATGGCAGACACTGGACTTTGCCTCAGTCACTTTGGTCTTATAATCCATGAGTCAACGCAGGTTATACTTGGTGTATGTGTATGGCGGCCTGGCTTGCAGACCGTGTGCCTTAAGCAGGTTTACTGTGTATGTGTGCGCCTGGCCTTGCGACATGGTCCTTTTAAAGCAGGTTATACTTGGTGTATGTGTATGGTGACATCACTGACCTTGTACACCACACTGTTCTTATAGACCGTGTTACAGAAAAGTCTTTACAAACCACCAGAAAGTCTGAAAAATAGCCATTTTTAATATCTCAGTTGTGCAAAGAAAATCTTTTAATTTTAAGTCGTGTATAGGTTCGCTGATTTTTTTCATGATTTTTGATATGTTTTTTGTAGCTCTAGCACCACTGGAACCCGGTGTCCCCACAACCCTATACCCAGTCTGATATGTGCAAAATTTCAAAAATTGTCCCTCTAGCCTGACAAACTGGTGTGTGTGTGTGTGTGTGTGTGTGTGTGTGTGTGTGTGTGTGTGTGTGTGTGTGTGTGTGTGTGCAGTTACACTTAACGCAGCTTAGGTCTCCAAGCTGTGTGTGTGTGTTTTTTGAAATATGTAAAATGTTTGTCGTTGTTATTGAAGTTGTCATAAAGAATAGAGCATATTGTAGTACTGCAGTGCTTTATCAATATGTTTAAGCTTTGGGTTAATGCGAAAAATAACTGACTGGGTCATCTGACCAATCACCGCAGATTAGCGTCACGCAAAGGCGGGGTTTGAAAAATGAGTCGTCAAACGAATCATTTGGGAATCGCTGAGCAAATCAGGTAAAAATAAATGCATATTATAAGACAACAAAAGTATTTTTTGTCATTGCATGCATGTAAAACTGTTGTTGGGGACTCCCAGAACAATAACATTTTAAATGCCATAATAGGTGCCCTTTAAAAAAGTACAATTGGAATCTTGATGTCTCTTGAGCTGCAATTGCTTTTTGTTTGATTAATGATTTTGCCACATCAGCCCTTACATGACAACAAGATGCGTTTAGCAATTTGGCCATAGTTTAAATTCACCTAAATAGTGTTTTAGACGGCTAGCTGAAGTCTCGCGCTGAAGTCCCGTGGGAACTCAGTTGTAAACAGCAGCGTGCAGGAGGAGCGTAGTGTGTGAAGAGTGAAGATCGCAGTTGCTCACAAGTAAAGAAGAAATGGTTCGCGTTTGTGCTGTTCCGAATTGTGGCAACAGAATGCGAAAATACAAGAACTTACATTTTCATCGTCTTCCTTTCCATGACCTCGATATTCTGCAGTTGTGGCTAGTTGTACTTCCACTTGATGTGCAAACTCCCATACAAGTAGCCTACTACGCGCTAAAGATTACTGCATTTGCAGCGAACACTTTGACAAGGAATTAGGGTTGCCAACTTTTCAAAATTTTGAAAAAAAACCCCCCTGAAATTCATACATTATAGCATATTATAATAAGTGTTGGGAGTAACGTGTTACAAAAGTAATGCATTACAGTAACATATTACTTTTTGCTGTAACACAGTAGTGTAAGGCATTACTAATCAATTTTCAGTAATATTTTACTCGGTACATATTCAGTAAGGCTTGCGTTACAACAGACTTTTAGTTTTAATTGTAAAAAAAAAACAAAACAGCAAGACCGCGAGACATTAACAAATGAAAAATGCAAGTAGGCTAAATTACCTGTTTGTGGTCAGTCAATAGCCGCGTGTGGTGTCCAAGTCTGTTAATAAAAACTATATGGCAGCGTCTGATATATTTGTATAGCGATTTATTTTTTACTGGAGTGCCAGTGCCGTGAGGTATGATTTCGGCCTCTGTGGTCGCCAGGGCCGGACTGGGACACAATTTAAGGCCGGGAAATCCTACACCCATCCAGGCCATCCTACAAAAACAATTGAAACACGGACAACCCTTTTTTTCATTTGATGAAAAAAAAAGGAAATTTGTATTACCTTATTAAATGTATGCATCATATTTCATGTCAAATTCTTACATTTGATCAAAAAATTCAGTTATAATAATAAGACACTAGGGCTGTTTCCCATCAAATTAAATAATGTGCACTGCAATTACAACTGCAATAAATAATGTTTTGAGATTGATGTTTTAAATAAATGTTTGAATATACAAATTTAAAAAATGCGATACTTAAACATTAAACTAAACCGAGTCATTCATACAAAAGATACGTTCAAAACTCTGAATCATTCAGTAACAGAACACCGCATTGTAGCTTTCCTTTGGAATTATTTTAGTCAGTGAAATAGAATATGGTTTGTGTCTAAAATGTAAGTAACTTAATAATAAATATTAATTACGCTACTTGTTTATAGAACAATAAATTCTATGTAACATTTTCAATCGTGATAATATTCAGCCCCCCTTAGTTGGTTTATGTTAAACTAAATCATATGTTATAATAAAACAAAAAATAAAAAATAGAATTTTTACCTCAGTACATTTCTTTTTTGAGTTTTCTGTGTGCTGTTTCACTCATTTGTTTTGATTTCTCCACGAATGTAACGTTAGACGGGCGCTTACATTTGCTACCAGTTCAATACTAAGTTAACGAAGAAAAAAGGTACAGTAGGCCTATTTACAGATGAAACTGACCTGCACTTGAAGCCCTGAACAGGCCAGTAATTTTGCAACATTTTGCTGCTTCTTCTTGGAGTGCTTTATTTCTCTTTGTCCTTTCCCTCTCTGCTCCACCTGGCCGTTTTCTCTCCATCATCGGGTGCTGCTCGCATTTTCTGTTTAACCGTTTGGCTGAGGCGTAAATTCGAATCGTAGCCTTGCCAGTCAAGACTTAACAGATTCATGATTTTATTTTTTATTATTATTAATATTAATAATCATTTTATTGAATGACAAATTCGAAAATGATCACTGGTAAAGGTAGTAATATAAAATAATAATAAAAAAAAATAAAAAAAAAACGCTGGCTGGCAGCAGGCCAAAATAGCCGCCAGGCCACCGGGAATTGTCCCGGTGCTCCCGATGGCCAGTCCGGGCCTGGTGCTCGCGCTGGCCAGTGGAGAAGCGACTAATGGTGAAGATGGCATGAAGAAGACTGTACATTCGCGAGATGGACGTATGCACATTAGGCTATTCGATTCATGTTTTCATCACGCAATCATGTTTTTGATGCGGGACGCGTTCATGTAAGGGCGGCGGCGCTGCCGATAAAGCACCTAAAAGCTGTCACAAAGAACCGGCAAAAGCAATGATTATGAATATGTCAAATATAGCAAGGAGACATTTTAATTGTTTATTAATAAAGTCAAGATGAAGTTGACGATGCTGACTCGCGATCTTCGCGGTAGGATGAAACATTGATTAAAATTAAGATACAATTAATACAAAACGAAATTCACTTTTAGGAAAGGCTTTGTGTCTTCTGTGTAAGGTCACTGTGAAAGTTTTAAAGCATCTTTTAGTGCCGCTTCAGAGCGCTCGCGTCTGTAAAGGAGAACTGTCACGTCTGTAACATTGTTTTTTCCTCATAAATGCGAACACGAAAAATAAAATAAAATGAATATTTTTTGTTCTGTGGAGAGCCAACCCTTCTTCATCCGATTTGCGCAGTGTAATTCACAAAATTACAACAACAAAAATCGTTGCCTCCTAAAAGTTAAAGATTTTTTTTGTCACGCATGACTGTCTATTTCCCTAATATTAAATATAAAACGCATGTGTAGTTAGGGTTGTGCCGATGGATCGTGATGGCTGACCAACATCACGATGTAGAGCCACCATCGTGATGCCTCGCCCCCTTTTGCGAGTCTTGCGTGTGTGGCTTACTAATCCTAGTCTCTTCTATAGTTAAACTAAAAACTTTGCAGGGATTGCTCTGTAAATTAAATTGAGAATATAACTAATGCATATATATGCTATTTTAAATACTGTAGTATATGCCAGAGACGTGACGTGTTAGTCTGTGAAAATACAGTGTCAGGCAGGCTACACAAATATTGATCTTGACATTGTTAGCTTCTTGTCTTTTTTTACATGTCTTACACTGTATTTAGATTAAAATATTTTATGTTGTAGGCTACAAAAAAAAAGCCCTTATTAATGAATTATTAGTAGTTGTAGTGTCTCAGAAAATCTTGCTCATTGTCACATTAGCTCTTGTATACACTGAATCGGCAGTTTAAAATAAACCCAGACTTCAGCGAACATCAAATAACTTTTGTCTGGTTAATACTTTTATAGAAAAATTTCCTTGACCATAATGTCAAATCAAAGGAAAGAAACAAGGTGAATATGAATAACACACATTTATTAAAGCATAGAAGAAGAACAAATAAAGAACAATAAAACGGGAACAACACTCAGACCGAAACTCGGCATTAACATTTCACTTATAATTAGCAGCACAATTAATTTCAGCATAGGCTACAAAATAAATTGTTATTGAAATATTGTAAAGTGGTCATATGAACTACACAAATGAACGTTTAAAAAATAATATGCAAAATCGAATAGCTCGGCAATGGATTGCGAAAAATGCGTAAAGTCTGTCTAATATCTTTCACCATAGACCATGTTTAAATTTCTCTGTTTCTGGCCAGAAATACCAACATATTCACTTTATCTGGTTTTAATAAGCTGCGGATTGGAGTGACTACACTACCCGCTGTGCTGAAGACCCGCTCTGATGGAATACTGGTAGCACATATGCACAGATATTTCCGTGCTAATCTTGCCATGAACGGAAACCTTTTGTCGTTCGTTTTTCACCAAGTCAGCGGGTCCTCTTCCCCATTAATGGCCATTTACTGCAGGTACATGGACATTTCTGCCTCGACCTTTTGCTCATCCGTGAGCGTGGCTGTGGCTGCTCTCTTCGCAAGAAGGCTGCCCAAAGACGACTTTTTTTTCTTAGGCGCGGTCACGGCGCCGGCATCTCCCTGTTCTCCAGCATCATGTGAGGGACCTGGTGTTGGACTTGGAAGCGACAGAGCAATCTCTCTCACAATCTCTTCCATCATTTGCGATTTTGTGGAATGAAGTTCGGGAGGTTTCATATGTTCCCCTCGGTACCTGGGGTCAAGCAGTGAGGTTTCATATGTTCCCCTCGGTACCTGGGGTCAAGCAGTGTTGCTTTACGCATCATCCTCTGGATGGTGTCATCACCATATCTGCCTTTCATCTGCTCCAGGATGACACGCTTCAGGTCGGCTGTCAGTTTGGAATCATTATCTGACTCCTCCAGCACACCTTCTAAATGGGCCAACATCGGCAGCAGTGAGGACACCGTTACGTAATTTTCTCCAGAGAGAATGTCTGTGAAGTCCGCTACTGGCTTCAGCGCGTTGTTGACCGATTCCAGAACACTTATGTCTTGCCATGTCAGCTGGGGGAGTGGGCGGCGGCTTTTGTCTAGAGCAAACACACGTTTGATGGCTTGCTCCTGCTCCAGCATTCTCTCCACCATTTGCTGTTTTTAGCCCCATCGTGTTGCACAGTCCTGTCAGTAAAGACACAGTAAACAATAAAATACATATTAAATAATTAAAATAATAATTCGTTCGTTGTTAGATAAGGGTTCTAAAATTACCGTGATAAATGAGTGCTCAGGGAGTTTCATTTCCACTTGTGCTTTCTGCAGCTCACGGCGCCTTAGCCAGCTGTGTGAAAACGCAGTGTTGACTGCCCGGCAAACCCCGAAAGCTCGGTCTGTGCTGGCCCTCTGTTGCGCAAGCGAGTTGTTTATGGCCAGGTTCAAGTTGTGCCCAAAACAACTTAACCATGGCCATTTCAACTGCCGGATGGCTGCAACAATATTCGCCCCATTGTCGGTAGTTATACAGGCAATTTGTTTCTCCTGTAGTTTCCAGTCATTAATTGCCTCGCTCAGTGCTTCTTCTAAATTATCCGCGGTATGGCTTTCGGGCATGAAGCTAGTTTGTAAGCATTTGGACTGCAGTGTCCACTCTTTATTCACATAATGCACTGCCACTGACATGTAGGGCATCATATAGACCCCTTATCAGCCGACGTCACAGTTATGTCACGGCGCTAGCTGGGGCAAAACAAACGGAAAACTGCAGGCGGCTAATACAAACCAGCACAGATTCAACTACATAATAAGGAG
Organism: Chrosomus eos; assembly: GCA_036326025.1. NCBI lineage: Eukaryota > Metazoa > Chordata > Actinopteri > Cypriniformes > Leuciscidae > Chrosomus > Chrosomus eos. Next base: position 37,022,591 of record CM070838.1, read on the forward strand.
CTTAAATTATTATTATTATTATTAAATGTCATCTTGATGTGTTGTTGGGTGCAAGAATCAATGAAAAATGAGTATGCTGTATCTGGAATTTTTATTTCTAGAAAATATTCACATCATTAACATTGCACGTAATGTCACTGTTTACATTGTCGTCTTCTCGGCGCTGGCTCGGCAGAACTGCGGATCGTACACACAAGTCTTGTACATGACCATTCAGCACATAGTTATAGGCATCTAAAGATTTATATGCCCTCAGTTTCTCTTTACGCTCGGTTTCTCTATCAGTAGGTGTAGAAGTCAGGCCACTCAACCGAGGTAGCGTTAATCCTGTCAGATCGTTCATTGAGTGAGCGTGTACGGGTCAGCCGTAAAACGTTTTTTACGTCTGGTTCCGTCCGTTAAAATTAACTTTTGCAAATAAAAATCGCGGCCCTGGACACTGAGTGACCTTGCACATTAAGATAAAATCGGATTTTCTCCAGTCATTGTTAAAAAACAAGCTAACAAAACTTGCAAACTAACGTTAGGGAAGCGGCCAGAGGGATCGTTCTGCAACCACCTAAGCTCCGCCCACAGAAAAACGTCACCATGTTTAACAACTGATAAGGGGTCTATTGCAGCTGGACCACATGTCCGTTGTCAGAGCCAAATATTCTACATCAGCTAGCTCTTTCATGATGTTACTTCTGACCTCATTGAAAAGGTTTGGAATAGCCGTCTTGGAGAAATATTTCCGACCTGGCAGCTCGTATTGTTTATCAAAGGTATGCAGCATGCCCTTGAACGATGACTTCTCCACTGTATTGAATGACACCATTTCTTTGGCCAGGAAGCGAGCTACCCCATCTGTCAACTGCCTCCACCTGTCACTGACGGTTTTATATTTAGTGCTTTTTGCAAAAGCCCCAGTTATCGTCTGCTGACCTATTTTGCTAGGCCCAGCACGTGCAGGCAAGGTGGCATATTCTGCTGGATGGCGCACACGCAAGTGTTCATGCAGATTGGTCGTCTGCCCGTCTTTTGCGTGGATCACACATGAGCAGATCTTGCACAAAACTTCGGACGGGTCCCTTGGCTGTCCACTCTCATCAGGTCTAAATCCAAAAAATTCCCATATAGGCGAAGTAGTACCCTTTTTAGCAAGTCACCAACGCCATTGTATCAACTCTTCTTACGTGGAAGGAAGCTACTTTTTTTTCCTTACGTGCAATATATTAAAAACCCCGGATGAGTACTAATTAGTTGGGGTAGTAAAATAACGAAATTGTAGATTTCAGTAGAAAAAAAATATTTATGTAAAGAGATATATTAAAATAAAAAGTGCTTAAAAGTGCACAACTCTTCTTAAGTGGAAGAAATATTTTTTTTCCCTTACGTGCAACCTATTGGAAAGCGCGGATGAGTCATTAGTTGGGATAGTAAAATAACGAAATTATAGTTATAGTATGTAAAGAGATACACAACTCTTCTTAAGTGAAAGCTAAAAAAAATATTAAATGTGTCGTGCAACCTACTGATAAAGCGCCGACGAGTAATTCGTTGGGTTAGTGAAATAACGAAATTATATTTTTTCAGTAAAAAATAGTATTTAAAAAAAGTAAAGAGATATAGTTAAATATTCGCGAGATATATATCGACACCTGCTGTTTCTAAATTCCTGTTCTGAGTTCCTGTTCTTGTTTTCCCTGGATTACCTGTTTGTTTTTTTATTATTAAAAGTGCTTGCATTTGGATTCACTCTCCGCTTCATTCCTGCCTGCAGCGTAACATGTAGACTGATATTTTTCTAATGTCTGGACTCCTTTCAGGGAGGAGCCTATGGATAAACAGACGTTTCAATATTTTGGTATTAATGCATTTTCTGAGAATTTATTTTTCCAAGTTTTGACTGCAAATGTCATGTCCATAACTCTAGAATTCCCAAATTTTAAATAATTTATCCTCAACTAGTTTTGTGGTGTAGGTCTACGTATTTTATAATGTTAAGTTAACTTCAAACAATACTAATAGTAATTTAAAGATGTGGTAGCATTGGATCTGGACGGTATGGATAACGCTTGGAGTTGGAAGGGTGTGTCGCGATTCTGCAGGTTCGTGGATCTGAGTGTCGCGATTTCGATTTCATATCGCATATCGTTAAAGCCCTAGTCATTTTAGAATGTTAAGTTCTACTTCTGTTACTCAAGTAACTCAAAAGTAATACAGGAGTAATGTAACACTACAATTCTGAGACAATAATATTGTAAGGAATTACTTTTAAATAACAGTAACAACTAATATATAATGTATTACAGTTTGGAAGTAACTTGCACAACACTGATTATAATGCAACTTATTAGGCCTATATATTTATAGAATAGAAAAGTATGCCTAATCAACAAGACTGAACCACATATATATTAAGGCTATCAATGAACCATGGATTTGTTTAGTTTATAATATGTTTTATTTTTAACTTAAACAAATACAACATATAACATTCAAAACTCATCGGCTTCACTGCATTTGAAGAAAAATAAACACAGCAGTTTTCTGTAACCTTGTGTGAACTTATTCAATAGAATTAGACTTCTAGAATCTTCTTTCCAGTGCAAAAAATAATATTTTTAATTTAGTAGTTTTTCTTATCATAGCCTTCAAATGTCTTCGGAAACTCCTTTTCCTCAATTTACTGAAGCCTATATGTAAAACGCATTTGTAGCTGCACAGCCGTGTATATCTTTGCTGCACATTGAGCGTCTGGCTCGCTCATAGGCTGCGCTATGGCAACTGCACATCCAATGATGCGGGCGCCTCTGACGTGCGACCAATGAGCCAACTCCACGTCATTACACGTCAGAGCCCGCCAAGGGGGCGCCAAGTCCCCGAATTTGCCATTATAGCAGGTCTTTGTTCATTCATAGTCTGTCTGACATATATATATATATTAGAAGCGATGTGTGTCATGGATTTGCACTGAATTGATTCTCAAAAATATGGAACAAAGTGCGTTCCGTATCAGTTCAATATGGAACAAGACTTTTATGTGTCAAATATGGGACGATCTGTATTATACGGAACGGTTGGCAACTCTACAAGGAATACTGTACTACACAGACACAACACAGCGGGCCGGTTGAAAAAAAAGCCATTACGTGGACGAAGACGGGTGCAACCACTGTGGAGGCAATGGAAACTTTATTTATCCTTCCATTTGGGCACACACAGCTTGAGGAGAGATGCCGATCCACTACGCTCCTCCTACCTGCACACTGCTGTTTACCTTTTTCCGGCTATAACTGAGTTCCCACAGACTTCAGCGCGAGACTTCAGCTAGCCGTCTAAAACAATATTTAGGTGAATTTAAACAATGGCTAAGTTGCTAAACGCATCTTGTTGTCATGTAAGGGCCCTGTTCATGTTGGACAGACATTTTACTTGGATTTTGTGACTGTTAAGAGACACAAAGACACTCTTTTTGTAAATGCCCCCATAACTGCTGTTTCAGCTGAGTGGGAGCTCTGGGCATTTGCTGTAACAGCTCCGTGTTGCAAGCACCGATCCGGTTCTGTTTTTTTTCTATTGACAGTACTCACAAAGCTGTAACGATCAATTAATTAACTTAAAAATTGCCCAGAGTTCTCCTTTAATCTTAACCAGAATAGGCCATAACTCCTGTTTAGAGCTGCCTGAGAGGGGTATACCATCAATGTTGATGCGCAGTGTTATAGTGTCTACTGAGGAATGTGCTTCCTGTGACAGCGCTGAAATTATTACGTTAGACACTCCAATATGGCAGTAGCATCCAGTTCCGATGTCTTTGATTTCGTAGGTTGTTGAGGTTGACAAGAGTTCTTGGATCTTTTGGTAACTCCAAGCCACACTGCACTAATAAGTGCAACAACTCTGACAGGGCACTATGTGAAATATTGTGATTTACTGACCAGTCTCCCAATTTCCTTCTAATGTCACTAAAGCTACAAGGGTCTGATTTGTCAACTGTCCTTTCCGAATCAGTCTGATCATTTGTGGCTTCAAAACTGTGTTTGGAAACAACTTCAGAATGTGATTCTTCATCACTTTGAGACCACAACTCTTCACTATGATGTCCACAGATCTGCTTGTCATTTGAATTGTTACTTCCATGAGACTCCAACTCTTCCTCTGATGCAATGAAATCCATATTTGTTGGCACAATGTCCTCGTCATTATGGCAGCCTTCCAAAAAATCCAAGTGCTCCTGTACTTTCATTTTTGGGGGGTGCTAGCGTAACCGTAAGATCCAGAAATAGCATGGGCCGCGCAGAATAATATAAATTAATAAATATAACAAAGAATAAACCAGCACACCCAACAGACAGCGCTTGAAGTATTTATTTTTGGATTTCCTCATCGTGAGGCGGGTGGCGGCAAAAAATAACGCAGTGGCGGCCACCACCGAAATCTCCATGGAGGTAAAACCCTGCATATGTAAGAAATTGACAAAAATGGCCAAAATGGCAAGACCTTAATGAAATTAGACAAAAATTGAGCAAATCAGTGTTCAAAAGGAGCTTTCAATCAATAAAAGTAACAAATGAACATAAAATAACCAGCTTACATGACAGTAAGTGTGTGTGTGTGTGTGTGTGTGTGTGTGCGTGTGTGTCTGTGTGCGTGTATGCGCGCAGAGCACACAGGGGCATTAGTGTGTGTAAGCGTCCACGATAAGCAAGGCTCACGTGTCACTCAGCAATATGCGTAGTTGTTCCAAGATCATTGCCAGAGCACGGATGCTGATGTGTGAGGAGGGAGAGAAAATGAGTTGGGCAGCCCAAAGAACTGTCTGTCAAAGTTTGCTAACAATTTCATAGTTGCAAAACCACTGGTGAAAGTCTGATGTGGGAGGCTAAAGAATATCCCGACCCGTGCACGTGAAGGGGGATGTAGACCGTTCGTGTATGCGCACTTGATAACTTTGGGAGGTGCAATTGCACCATGCACGGCATGGATGCAACTACATGCAATCGTCGTAGGTAAACAGCTAGCTGCCGTACCGACAGTCCGTACAAATAGGTCGAATTCATAGGCCTACTCACTTGCATTCACCTAAATTCAATTGTAACACGCAAACAGCTCACAGCTAGGTTTGAATGTTGGAGACAACAGGCAGGGGTTGAACAGTTGAAACATTTTTTGCGTGATGCTGTCTTCCCGGCCCTGGCCACGACGGTTACAGCATGCTAGGGCAAGCCCTCCTGCAACGGATTGCGTCGGAAAGGCTCTGAAAATTACTAAATATGGCCTTACCTTCTTTCTAGATTATTACTTTCTAAATACTGCCTTGTAGTATGCTTTGTCAACGGCAGGCATGTACTTGAACATGGATAAAAGGTCTGCCTTCTTTGCCTCTGCAATTGTGCTTTTTTTGGTGAGCAACTTTGGCTAGGGCAGCAAGAGAGACGTTGGCATGTTAGCCCTAGTTTTGGCATTTGAGCCCTAATATCCACCTGTATAGGAGGCTGAGCATGGGAGGTACTGTACTTTACACTGAACAGATTTTGAGAAAATGTTATTTGGGCCACTGAAGCGAATGGTACCTGCTTGTACTGGAAAAGTTTTGAACATGACTGAAAGTCTTTGAAATCTGTATCTTTCATCTGGATGACAGTGTAAGGATTAGTTCTGTTCGCTCTCAGAAGGACACGAAAGAACGACAGTGGGCTGTAAAACTCTGAGCTTGCCATTGCCTTTTCGATGTTGCTATGCATGTTGTCTTCTTCTTGGACCGCCGAGTGGCCAGGCGTAGAATATTTTATTGTGATGTTTTGGATTTTGGTATTTCTTGACAAGAACTCAATGATTGCAAAAGACATAATGGAATTTCTATTTTGTGGCACACAGCTATCAGTCCATGTTACTATTTCAGTTACCTCAGGATGGTCTTGAACAACTCTTTCAAGGATTTTGACTATGGCACTTGCCATGTCATTCCCTCCTCTACCTGACATGGCCTCCGTCCACACAGCACAATACCCTTTTTTAGTAAGTGAGCTGTGGGCAGTCATATTATATAGATTCATCTTCCTTTTATAAAAGAATGAACTAACCTCAGCTCGTGGACATGAGATGACATTTTCTAAATCAAAACAGACCGTAAGGTGCTGTTTATCATCTCTATCTCTTTGGCGCTCTTGGCGCATGGCATTTTTTTCATATACATGTTTATTGTGTGCATGCTCTTGGTGCTGGTTTAACAACCCCTGTTTTTGTGCTGCTTCATGTGCCTCACATTCATCACACCTGTCTGATTTGGGGACATGAAAACGCTAGTTACGTATGTAACTGTGGTTCTGTGAATTCCGGATGACCGCCAGAGGCAGTGCAAAGCACTAGTGGATAATCGCTGCGCTAGCTAGATAGATCGAGAAGAATATAACAACAAAGTCACGTCATGACGCAGACCGAGACGCGAGGATAAAACCCACAGCGACTCGGTGCCCAGCCTCAGAATGCTTTCTCGCGCATTCCGAGTGACGAGGGACTCTGGCGGTCATCCGGAATTCACAGAACCACAGTTACATACGTAACTAGCGTTCTGTTTCATTCCCACTGACCGCCAGAGGCAGTGCAAAGCACTAGTGGATGACGCATATCAACAGTCATGAGGAATGCCACCCACCTGAAACATCAGGATTGCTCCAGAAGGACTGCAGAGCTCACATCATGGGAAGCAGCCACGTTGATCTTGTAGAACCGCGCAAAGGTACATGGAGAAGACCAGGTAGCAGCTTCGCAGACATCTGCCAAGGAAACTCCCCGTAAAGTGGCCCAAGACGAAGACACGGCCCTAGTGGAGTGACAAGTAATACCCGTTGGTAAGGGCTGATGAGATTTATTATACGCCAACTTTATCGTCTCGACAATCCAGCGTGATAATCTCTGTTTGGATAAAGGTGCACCCTTGCGTACCTCACCATAACAGACGAACAACTGATCCGTCTGTCTGAAAGAAGCAGTAGACTTAACATAGTGCTTTAAAGCTCGTACAGGACACAGAAGACCCCCCATCTGTATCGGAGTGATTGAAAGGCGGCTGAAATGCTGCCAGATGAATAGACTGATTCACAAATTGTGGTAACAAAACTTTAGGGAGAAAGGCTGGATTAGGCCGAAGAATGACCCCAGAATCCTCTGGTAACCAGCGTAAACACGATTCGCTCACTGACAAGGCATGAAGTTCACCAACACGTTTAGTGGAAGCAACGGCCAACAAAAAAGACACTTTTAAGGACAACCACTTAATATCTGCCACAGCTAACGGCTCAAATGGTGATGTACAAAGGGACTCTAGAACAAGCGGTAAGTCCCATACAGGAAAGGGAGTAGAACGAACGGGCTTTAAACGCCTCGCTCCCTTCAGAAAACTACAAATAAGGTTATGAGACCCAAGGGAAGCACCAGCAACCGGGTCATGATAAGCCGATATGGCAGCAACATAAACTTTTAAGGTGGAGGCCGCCCTGTTGTCATCAAATAGATGTTGCAAGAAACTCAAAACTGTCGGCACAGAACAGTTGTTGATCTTGTAGAACCGCGCAAAGGTACATGGAGAAGACCAGGTAGCAGCTTCGCAGACATCTGCCAAGGAAACTCCCGTAAAGTGGCCCAAGACGAAGACACGGCCCTAGTGGAGTGACAAGTAATACCCGTTGGTAAGGGCTGATGAGATTTATTATACGCCAACTTTATCGTCTCGACAATCCAGCGTGATAATCTCTGTTTGGATAAAGGTGCACCCTTGCGTACCTCACCATAACAGACGAACAACTGATCCGTCTGTCTGAAAGAAGCAGTAGACTTAACATAGTGCTTTAAAGCTCGTACAGGACACAGAAGACCCCCCATCTGTATCGGAGTGATTGAAAGGCGGCTGAAATGCTGCCAGATGAATAGACTGATTCACAAATTGTGGTAACAAAACTTTAGGGAGAAAGGCTGGATTAGGCCGAAGAATGACCCCAGAATCCTCTGGTAACCAGCGTAAACACGATTCGCTCACTGACAAGGCATGAAGTTCACCAACACGTTTAGTGGAAGCAACGGCCAACAAAAAAGACACTTTTAAGGACAACCACTTAATATCTGCCACAGCTAACGGCTCAAATGGTGATGTACAAAGGGACTCTAGAACAAGCGGTAAGTCCCATACAGGAAAGGGAGTAGAACGAACGGGCTTTAAACGCCTCGCTCCCTTCAGAAAACTACAAATAAGGTTATGAGACCCAAGGGAAGCACCAGCAACCGGGTCATGATAAGCCGATATGGCAGCAACATAAACTTTTAAGGTGGAGGCCGCCCTGTTGTCATCAAATAGATGTTGCAAGAAACTCAAAACTGTCGGCACAGAACAGTGAACTGGGTCAATTCCTTGATCCCCACACCAAGACGAAAATATCCTCCAACGAGCAGCATAAAGCTGTCGTGTCGAAGGAGCCCTTGCGTTGCCGATAGTGTTCACTACTGCTGGTTCACAATCCATTAACTGTGATCTGGACCCAAGGGCCAAACCCAGAGCTGAAGACGAGTTGGATCTGGGTGCCAAACACGGCCGTGCATCTGAGAGAGAAGGTCCCGTCTGGTGGGTAGCTGCCATGGTTCGCCTTGTAACAGACTCAGAAGGAGAGGAAACCATAGCCTGGATGGCCATCGAGGTGCCACTAAAAGCACCCTGTGCTTGTATAGGAATATACGATGCAACGTTTCCCACAGAAGTGGAAATGGAGGGAACGCATACAACAGGCAATTCGGCCAGTTGTGGGCTAATGCATCCTGTCCCAATGGGCTGGACGTCTCGGTTCTCGCGAACCACCAGCGGCAATGAGTGGTCATTTCCGATGCAAACAGGTCGACCTCCGCCTTGCCAAACCGTTGCCAAATCAACTGCACTACATCCGGGTGAAGTCTCCATTCCCCCGGGAGCACCAGATCCCTGGACAGAGCATCCGCCACTTGATTGTCCAATCCCGGAAGATGAACTGCCCTTAATGAGGCCAGCCGGCCCTGAGACCATGTGAGGATCTTGCGAGTTAGCAGTAAAGATGCAAGAGACCTGGTGCCGCCCTGATGATTCAAATGAAAGACCGTCGATGTGTTGTCGGACCGGACAAGCACATGACGACCCATCAGGTTTGGTAAGAAGTGTTGTAGAGCTAAGTACACTGCCTTCAACTCCAGGACGTTGATGTGTTCTAAGGCCTCCCTGGGTGACCAGTGACCACCAATACCCCTCTGGTTCCAAGTTGCCCCCCATCCTCTTAGTGAAGCATCGGTCGTGATCACTTCCCGACGGGAGGATACCACCCCTAGAGGCACACCGGCTTTCAGAAATGTTACCTTTTTCCAGGGTTTCAATGCACGGACACAGGCAGGCGAAACGACAATCATGCAATGGCGATGTCTCGCTGGATCTAGCCCTAAGCTGTTGCTCCACCTCTGAAGAGGCCTGAGGTGAAGCAAGCCCAAAGGGATCACGGATGCGGCGGCCGCTAACATCCCCATTAGTTGCAGAAGGACACCATAAGGAAGTTTTGTCCCCTGACCGAAACGAGTCAGTAACTGACAAATATTGTCTGTTCGTGCGTGAGACAATGTGGCAGACATTGTGATTGAATCGAGTGTTATTCCTATGAAGGTTATGGTCTGTACTGGGACCAGATGACTCTTTATTTCGTTCACAGTAAGGCCCAACCTCTGGATATGCTCCAGCACAATCCTGGTGTTGTGTAACGCATGTCTTCTTGTTGGGGCACAGAGCAGCCAATCGTCTAATTAGGGCAGGATCCTCATGCCCTTGGACCAAAGAGGAGACAGGGCCGCACTCATGCATCTTGTGAAAACACGAGGAGCCAGAGATAGACCGAATGGTAGAACTCTAAACTGATAGGCTTGATTCTGAAAGCTGAATCTTAGGAACTTCCTGTGGTGGGGAGCAACGGGGACATGGAAGTAAGCATCCTTCAAGTCCACACTCACGAACCAGTCTCCTTTCGTCACAGATCGAAGAACGTCGACTGTGCGTAACATTCGGAAAGGAAGAGACTTCAAGAACACGTTTAGGCGTCTCAGGTCCAGAACTGGACGAACACCTCCATCTTTCTTTGGAACAAGGAAATACGTGGAGTAAAACCCGTCCCTCTGACTGAGGGGAAGAACTTTTTCTATGGCTCCTTTCAGTAACAGTGAATGAATTTCTAAGGAAAGGGCCATTGAACTGGTTACATCTTTGACAACTGTTGGAAAGATTCCTGAAAACTTGGGAGGCCGGCGTCGGAACTGCAGAGTGTATCCCCTGCTCAAAGTCGCCAGAACCCAGGGGTCGGACACTGAATTTTCCCAGTAATGTAGATGCTGCACAGTGAAACGACCGACCGCCGGCCCCATAGCTTCAGGGTTTTTGGCCTCTACCTTTAGGACCCGTGGGGGGGCGCTGACGTGGTCTCCCCTGCTGGTGACGGTGAAACGGGCGACGACCTTGGGCCTCCTCAGCCCCTCTATGCCGCTGTGGAGCCTGCAGCTGAGAAATGTCCTGCTGTCGCACTCGATGCTCTGAGCCCGGATAGCGTGGGCGAGCAGGAGTCAGAGGCATTCTAAAAGGTGGGGCTCGTGGAACCTGAGTCAGTTGTCGTGTGGCTTCTGACAACTTCATTCTCTTCTCCAATACCTCAGAAACATTGGGGCCAAAAAGATGTCCTGGTACAATTGGCAGTTCTCTCAATGTCTTCTTACAATCTTCAGGTAACCTCGCCTGAGCAAGCCATACCTGACGCCGGGCTGTTAGAAGGGTCGCTGAAAGTGTCCCAAGTTCCCGAGTCACATGACCCATAGTCAACAGAGCCGTCTGTAAGAACTGAGATGTAGAAGCGTCAACGTTTGCTGACTCTAATGTGTTATTGCAGGCAAGAAGCAGCTGACAGATAGTATTCTCAGCTCGAGTTATATAGGCTACCGACTCGTATGCCTTCTTTAAGAAAGTATCAGTACGTCCACATTGTGCACTCGGGCAGCGTACATTGCCTCTTAGAGCCTCATCTGGTGATACCACCAAAGCTGCAACCGGCTGTTCAATTTCCGGTGCCCGTCCTACCCCAATGGAGTCAGCCTCAGCCATTGTGGCCAGAGTGCGGGCTGTCTTTGATCTCCTCCTAGGCACATTGGGACTGGTAAGTGCACTGGAGAATTCCGTCACAAAATCCTTACATGGTGGCATTGTGAACACATTATCGGCAGCTTGTCTGAAGAACACATTGGTTTGAATGGGTTGGACAGGTGATTTGTCAAGACCCAAACGAGCCACTGCCATCTGCAGAACAGATAACACATCGTCTGGAGCAGATGGGCCTGCGCCCGATGAATGTACAGACCCACCGCTCGAACCACCTGTAGCATATAGGTTTGACAAAACATCGTTTGGGAGGGTGGGTTGTATGTCAGGTTCCACCGATTCTCCATCAAGAAAATGTGAATTAGACGCGCTCATGGAGAGAGCGTCAAATTCTATAGCATGTGGGGGTTGGAAATCACTCTCATCCACTGGTGTGTTCTCAGTATGTGGGGCCGACACTGGGGGTTGTAGAGACTGAAGAAGACGTTTCATCTCCATCATTTCTGAAGAGAGAGACGCTACAGTCTTCGATAACAAGTGTTCTGAAGTGTCTTTCTGTATTACAGATCTCTTCTTGCTCGGCGGAGCGCCGGCAGCTGCTGACGCGCGACGCTTTTGAGCGCGTCGCGGCTGTTGTGCGAGGCTAACCGGCGAGTCAACGTCTAACTCAGCAAGGCGAAGCTGTCTCTCTGACATCGGTAGCATACTACATTGCAAACACGGATCAGTCAGGGCCTCCTTCAGGTGTTGAGCGCCTAAACATGATGGGCATCGATCGTGTCCGTCGTCGGGAAGAAGCGTATTCGGACACAACTTGCAACTTGAAACGGAGATGAGAGAGCTATGTTCCATGACTCCGTCAATAACACGTCCTCGGTTAGCACCGTAGGCACTTAAAACTGTAATAACACCCACTGAGCAGTTTGAAAAATCTTCGGATAGAACCGAAAATTCTATAACGAAACGCTCTCACAAGTAACGTAAGTCAAGTCTGCCTTCGGATAGAACCACGAGGCATTCAATGACTAGCACAATGGCAAATATACAATGAATCTAAGATATGATCACATAGACAGATATAATGTTATAGGTCTGCGGTGAACGCAACCTAAGCGCGGTCGAAACCAGCCACCGGATAGTACCGTGAAGCACAGAGTATCGCCGACACAACCACAAACGTATACACTCACGTAATGAAGAGAAAAAATCCAAGATATCCGTCCTGTCCTGATGATAGTGTAGAGCGCGCTGTCACAGCTTGGGAGGGCGAATCCTCGCAACTCAGGTAAGCTGCACGGGACAGCGTGAAAACAACGACCTATCAAAAGCGAGAAAGCGAAAGAGGCTGGGCACCGAGTCGCTGTGGGTTTTATCCTCGCGTCTCGGTCTGCGTCATGACGTGACTTTGTTGTTATATTCTTCTCGATCTATCTAGCTAGCGCAGCGATTATCCACTAGTGCTTTGCACTGCCTCTGGCGGTCAGTAGGAATGAAACAGAACCAAGATTAAACTCTGTGTTAAATATATATCTATAGTAAGACATTTTCACTGGTGTTTCTTGTACAGCACATTTGATTTTATAGAGATCATACATCTTGGCCATATTTAGAGTTGGCTCCAGATATTGCTTTTGGGTGCGGGCATGACAGTAGTGTGACTCGACGACAGGGAAAGACCTAATGTGCTCCAGCACCTTCTCTTTTTTGTCCTCATCTATGTGTTTTTTAGGATGCTTTCCCCGTGCATCTGACTTTGGTATGCTAGTCTGGCATTTCTTTTGGTGTACATTATACACTGTTTTCTGACTTATTAAAAGAGTACCTAGAAAAAAAGGCTTGCATACTCTGACTTTCTGTCCCTCTCCTATATCATGAAAATATTTGAATGAGTGTGTACGACGTGAGTCGCCGCCACCACCACGTTGTCTCTCTTTGACATGGCACTCAGTTGTCATCATAATGTAGTCATATTTCCTGTCCTGATTCAGCCTGTAGTACCCTTCAAAACACCTCTCCCTCTCACCATAAGTGATTTTCCTGGAACAGTTAAATTGACAGGACACGGTGCAGTCCTTAAATGTTTTTATCTGTTTGGCTGGCACGGTCTCTTTAGACGTGTTCGTGTGTTTTTACCCTCTTGATAAAGCCTCTTTCTGCATACTGACTTCCATGATGATGGAGTGCTAACCCTTTTCCGACTCTTCCCTTGCTCTGGTCTCTGCTGTAACCCTACTGCTGGTGTCTCTGCTACTGTCCCTCTCACTGTTGCTCTGGGTGTCTCTGCTACTGTCCCTCTCACTGTTGCTCTGGGTGTCTCTGCTACTGTCCCTCTCACTGTTGCTCTGGGTGTCTCTGCTACTGTCCCTCTCACTGTTGCTCTGGGTGTCTCTGCTACTGTTCCTCTCACTGTTGCTCTGGGTGTCTCTGCTACTGTCCCTCTCACTGCTGCTCTGGGTGTCTCTGCTTGTCCCTCTCACTGTTGCTCTGGGTGTCTCTGCTACTGTCCCTCTCACTGTTGCTCTGGGTGTCTCTGCTACTGTCCCTCTCACTGTTGCTCTGGGTGTCTCTGCTACTGTCCCTCTCACTGTTGCTCTGGGTGTCTCTGCTACTGTCTCTCTCACTGTTGCTCTGGGTGTCTCTGCTACTGTCCCTCTCACTGTTGCTCTGGGTGTCTCTGCTACTGTCCCTCTCACTGTTGCTCTGGGTGTCTCTGCTACTGTCCCTCTCACTGTTGCTCTGGGTGTCTCTGCTACTGTCTCTCTCACTGCTGCTCTGGGTGTCTCTGCTACTGTCCCTCTCACTGTTGCTCTGGGTGTCTCTGCTACTGTCCCTCTCACTGTTGCTCTGGGTGTCTCTGCTACTGTCCCTCTCACTGTTGCTCTGGGTGTCTATGCTACTGTCTCTCTCACTGTTGCTCTGGGTGTCTCTGCTACTGTCTCTCTCACTGTTGCTCTGGGTGTCTCTGCTACTGTCCCTCTCACTGTTGCTCTGGGTGTCTATGCTACTGTCTCTCTCACTGTTGCTCTGGGTGTCTCTGCTACTGTCTCTCTCACTGTTGCTCTGGGTGTCTCTGCTACTGTCCCTCTCACTGCTGCTCTGGGTGTCTCTGCTACTGTCTCTCTCACTGTTGCTCTGGGTGTCTCTGCTACTGTCTCTCTCACTGTTGCTCTGGGTGTCTCTGCTACTGTCCCTCTCACTGTTGCTCTGGGTGTCTCTGCTACTGTCCTCTCACTGTTGCTCTGGGTGTCTCTGCTACTGTTCCTCTCACTGTTGCTCTGGGTGTCTCTGCTACTGTCCCTCTCACTGTTGCTCTGGGTGTCTCTGCTACTGTCCCTCTCACTGTTGCTCTGGGTGTCTCTGCTACTGTCCCTCTCACTGTTGCTCTGGGGGTCTCTGCTACTGTCCCTCTCACTGTTGCTCTGGGTGTCTCTGCTACTGTCCCTCTCACTGTTGCTCTGGGTGTCTCTGCTACTGTCTCTCTCACTGTTGCTCTGGGTGTCTCTGCTACTGTCTCTCTCACTGTTGCTCTGGGTGTCTCTGCTACTGTCCCTCTCACTGTTGCTCTGGGTGTCTCTGCTACTGTCCCTCTCACTGTTGCTCTGGGTGTCTCTGCTACTGTCCCTCTCACTGTTGCTCTGGGTGTCTCTGCTACTGTCCCTCTCACTGCTGCTCTGGGTGTCTCTGCTACTGTCCCTCTCACTGTTGCTCTGGGTGTCTCTGCTACTGTCCTTCTCACTGTTGCTCTGGGTGTCTCTGCTACTGTCTCTCTCACTGCTGCTCTGGGTGTCTCTGCTACTGTCTCTCTCACTGCTGCTCTGGGTGTCTCTGCTACTGTCCCTCTCACTGTTGCTCTGGGTGTCTCTGCTACTGTCCCTCTCACTGTTGCTCTGGGTGTCTCTGCTACTGTCCCTCTCACTGTTGCTCTGGGTGTCTCTGCTACTGTCTCTCTCACTGCTGCTCTGGGTGTCTCTGCTACTGTCCCTCTCACTGTTGCTCTGGGTGTCTCTGCTACTGTCCCTCTCACTGTTGCTCTGGGTGTCTCTGCTACTGTCCCTCTCACTGCTGCTCTGGGTGTCTCTGCCTCTCCTGGCATGGCTACAAAAAGTAATACAGCTGAGCATCATAATATAATTTACAGGAAAGTAACTAATGGTGAGACATACATTTTGTAGAATAATATACCAGGACAATCTGCATGGCTTAACTGGTACTGGCTTAACATTAGGGCTGCACAATTAATCAAATTTCTAATCGCGATTACGATTATGGATTCCACGATTACGTAATCGTTCAAACCCCGCGATTAAAGCCACTTACATTATTCTGGGTGGTGTGTTTAGAGCATGTTATGTTGTGAGAGGACGAATCACGACTTCTTCAGAGAACCCAGCACAATATGAACTACCAGAGACGTAAGTGTAGGCCTACGCTAAAATAAAAAATCTCACCTCAGAAAAACTGACTTTTCCTCTTCTGTCAGCCTCTATACTGCAGTAGCACGCACATTTCAATTACACGCGCAAATGGAGCGGAGCGCGCTTTATCACAAAGCGCTTCACTATATATAAAGCGTGAAAGAAACTACATGCAATGTCGTAACATTTAAAAAAAACAACAACAAAAAAAAACGCTTTGTCCAGATTCAGTTGCGGTGATGATATGTAATAATTATATGTGTTTGATATGTGATATGTAATGATATGTGCTTCAACTTACCGATCTCTTCTAGTGCTGGCGTCTGTACATTTGCGTCTTTTGGGCGCCATCGCCGGCTTCAAATGTCCAGTCCTTAACTCGGTGTACAGGCTACAGAGCTAAGAAGTGGGTTTTGATTGGATATTGAATCTACTGGAGATAGAACCTTAGAATCCCAACTCGGTTTATGTTTTGTGAGATGGAACCTTTTTATTTTATTAATAACTACTAACAAAATATTTTTTTAGAAAAATAACACCACACAGGCATTAATAAACCCCTAATGGATCAGATTATGTCAAAAACTCAATTTCGACCAAAAGTGGAGATAGAACCTTATAATTCTAAGCTCACGATATATCTTCTAATTTCGGTCAATAAAATGTCCATAAAAAGTTTCATGGGACTAAAGCCTGTTTATGCCATAAAGAAAATGAAATTCTGTCAAATCAATTTTGTTTTAAAGAAATGTTCATTTAAAAGCAGTGCTCATTCATCAGTGTATAATGCTACCCTGGAGACGCGCGCATCAACCGTCACCGAGTCCGCTGTTGAAGACGATCATCCATTTATAATCATGCGATCATTTGACCATCGTGTGCGGAGGGGTTGCCATCTGTCCCGGTTTGTCCCGATTTATCTTTTAATTACCTGTCCCGGGAAATGTATCCACTCTCCCGAGACACTGAATGTCCCGGTTTTCGAAAGGCTACGTGAATGTTCAAACCGTGTAGCGCGCGCACAGTAGAGAGGGAGAGAGCGAGACCTTGTGTGTGTGTGCCAGTGTGCCTCAAGAAGCGCATGTAACTTGCATGTAAGAAGCGTAGGCTATGTAAGAATGTTTAATTACTCACACTCGCGTCTCGCCTCCCTCTACCAGTGTATGCTACAGCGACAAAGCACATACGCGATAAATGACGTCAGAAAAGCGTCAGTACATTAAAACCGGTAATGGTCTATTACTGAACTGATACCGAATCGTCCTCGTCTGCATCGCGGAAGACATTAACTGTAATTATGCGTATATGATGAAATTAATACAGTTTCTTGTCAACCTATGTCTATTTTAATGTGAACAATGCGCTGCCACTTAATTCAGCACCTGGAACGCATCGCCGGACCGCATCCGTGTGCAGTGTGAAAGCTCTAACCTGTTAACATGGGTGCGTAAAAAAATATGCACCGCATACGCAGCGCACACGGAGTATGTGTGAAACGGGCGTAAGAGCTTAAACTTGTTATTTATGGAAGTTTTTTTTTCTAAATAACACTTTTTAGCATAGCAAAACTATGAAAGATGTAGCTCCAATTTGGCTGAGGACAAGGACATGGACAGGATTTGTAATTTTCAAAAGTGTTTTTAATAAAGAAAAAAAATCTGAGAACCTAATGAATGACATATTCCTTTACAGAACAACTCACAGAAATCAGTTTTAGAAATTGGATGAAATACTTTTTTATTCACTGTAACGATTCAAGGACAGATAATGTACGATGCTGGTAGAATGTCCCCTATTATTAATTGCTGTATACATCACATCTATTGTTATTATATTATAAACAAAATTATATCTTATGTAGTTAGTCTGATTCACTAATGTAATGTCACATCGTTTTTTCTCTAGCACAAATCTGCAAGCTGCCCGGCTTATCCAGGAGGCTGTTTAGCCGTTACTGAATGACCAAACACCCAGACACTCAAACCCTGCTGCACCAGCTGAACATCATACAAGTGAGGGGCACACAGGCCAAACAATGTCTACTTCCTCTCCTCTGGCAATGAGAATGATTGAGTCTCATCAAATAGGAAATTCCATTAATTTCCCTCAACCATCAACCTCCAGAACAGATTTTGTGCAGGCTGATCTTTCAAGACTCTTTCAGCTTTATCGACAGCCAGCAGCAAGGCGGCCCACTCAGTCCCGCAGACCATATGAAACCCCATGGTCCCATTTTCTTTTTGTCTTGCTGACCCCAAGACTGAAATGGCACCTTTAACAGAAGAGTGCAGTGTGTTGCAACATGTTGGTCTGGGAAAACAAAAAATCACTTTCCCCAATAATAACAGCTCTTCATACACTGAATTTTGTGAACAACTGTTCAGTGCTTATCCTTTGCTGAGACAGGCAGGAGGCTTTAAAATAATGAGATGTGGAAGGAGCCGGGCATTGATACAGATACCAGTGCCAAATTCTGGCTGCAGTATGAAGTTCCTTAGAAGTGAGAGTAGTCTCAACAAGGCTTTGGCTTATTAGCGGTGGGAGATATGAACAAAAATTAATATCTCAATTTTTTTATTCAATATCGATATTCAGATGATTTTTTTGCAAGCCCTGAGATATAAACACAAAAATAAATATCTCAATATTTTTTTTTCAATATCGATATTCAGATGATATTTTTGCAAGCCCTGTTCGGAGGCTATTCAGGTGGATCTCCTTGGAAAATGTATTTCATTTTTTGGACTCATCATTATATAGCAGCTTACTCTCTTGTGCAATTGAGGAACGATCGTGATTTTGTACAAAAAAACCCCCATAAAATACAGTCAAACAAACCCCTACAGTATTGAAATCACTACATATAATTGTTTAGAAGGTTATAGTGTGCATTATTTGTTTTCTCTTTAACTTCATTCAGCTCTTTTCATGTTTGGGGAGTCGGATTGTACAAATTATGAAATATTCAATATCCCAATTTTGCATATCGTCCAGACAACAGATATTATCGTCTAAACTATATATCGACCACCTCTAGAAGGAATGTTCTTCTAGCTCTTCTCAGGTTTGGCTTCAGGACACGGAAATTATTCAAGGAAAGTGTTAAGTTTGCGGACAAATACTATTCCAAAGAATAATAGTAATAAAAAAGAAAACGGACTTGTTCATAAAGGCATTTTATTTTTTACATTTCAATAATTAGATAAATGTTTTTATTTTTATTTTGTATGTATTTTCCAAATAAGGCAATTTTGGGAAGATTGAAACTGCCAGTGCATAAGTAGCCGCTCACCTCAATCCAGCATCAGTTGTTTCAGTATCTCTCCATTGGCACTATTACACCAGCATAATTTTCTTGCCATCCATACAAAAACATTTTTTTTTTTAAATAAAAAATGACTTAAACTCCATTTTCAAATTTGCAGATAATACAGCTGTGGTGGGGCTGGTAACCAACAATGAGGAGACTGCATACAGGGAGGAGGTCCAATCACTGGTATCATGGTGTAGCAGAAACAACTTGATCATCAACACAAAGAAAACAAAAAAATCATAATCGATGTTAGGAAATGTAAAAATAACAGTCATGACAGTCTTGAGATACATGGAGAGGAGGTGGAACAGGTCCAAAGCTTCAGATATCTAGGGCTGCATCTGACGGAGGATCTGACCTGGGGAGTGAACACCAAAGAGATAGGGAAAAGAGCTCAGCAGAGACACTTTTTCCTGCGAACCCTAAGAAGTACTGGGCTCTCGC
The DNA here is from genome assembly GCA_036326025.1 of Chrosomus eos. NCBI lineage: Eukaryota > Metazoa > Chordata > Actinopteri > Cypriniformes > Leuciscidae > Chrosomus > Chrosomus eos. Next base: position 37,041,885 of record CM070838.1, read on the forward strand.
AGACACTCCTCACAAACTTCTACAGGTGCACAGCACAATGGAGAGTGTGCTGGCATACAGCTGCACAGTGTGGTTCTCCAGCTGCACTACCGAGGAGAAAAAAGACCTGCAGCTGGTAATTAAAACTGCCCAGAGAATCATCGGTGCACCTCTTCCAAGCCTTGAGGACATCTATCTCAGTAGGCTGCAGAGAAGAGCAGCAAGCAACAGGGCGGATCCTACACACCCTGGCCATACCCTGTTCGACACCCTACCCTCAGACAGGCTCAGGCTAATGAGGGCGCAGACAAACTGCATGAGAAACAGTTTTTTTCCAATGGCCATAAATGAGCTGCTGAAAGAAGTTGGAAGACTAATCAAATTTGGACATGAATCATACTGTGTTCTTAACCCTCTGGGGTCGGCTATCGCGCCGGCGCGACAAGCTCGATTTTTTTTCGCATAGCAGAAAAATAGACTTAAAATACTCCATCATTTCTGGTCATTAAGTCTTAAGAAATGTGAAAAAAAAACTGTTAAATGTCTATTTTTTATGTGTCTACTTACAATCGAAATAAAACTTTTGTAAAAAAAAGAAAATAAACAGGGAGTGCTTTCCGCCTCTCCGTTTCCGTGAACTTTTTTTCTGGAGCATGTCTCTAAACTTAAAGGTGCAAATCGCAGGTCTCTGAGTTATTGCAGAACTATGCCCCCTCTGGCGACAAGCGAAACTGCAACCAGAGGTGTGCACGCTTGCACGAGCTGTTCATAACCAAAGTAGCATCAGCCGCACAAATCTTTTGTTTACAGTCATAATATCTTCAGAGGTAATAAAGTTATAAATCTGCAAGTCATTTTAAATATATGAAAGGAAAGGCATTTGAGTAAATTACACACTTATGTGTGAGGGGAAAACAGGGCTAGAAGAAAACTTCGGTTTTTGTTTCCATCTATCTCCATGTTGAACTGTTTTATGTGTTTACTGTATCCACTTATGATTGTATTATTATGGAAACACGTTCATGAACAATATAAGTTATTACTTCGTAAAAGCTCAAAATAATAATCATACCATACACAGTTGGTCAACAAAGTACACTCAAATGTCTCAAGGTAATAAACAATCAAATGGCACTATAGCCACTTTCCGACCAAGTAGTTACAGGAAATTAGTTATAGGAACTGTCCACTTCTAAACAGTTCTAAGAACTACTCTCCCCCAAACTCGGTTTTGCTGTTTGCGGTCGCAGTGGCCAGTGGCCAGAACCGAGGGGCAAGGGCGTAGCACCAAATTTTGGGCCCTGGGTACAAACCATCTTGCTGGGCCCCCGTACCAAATACCATAGTGATACCAATGGGTGGGGTATTGCACTTTTATCATAAAAACACTTAAAATGTAAACAAAATAAGCCACACTCTGATTAATATATTTTTGTTTTATTATCAAAAGTACTACTTACTGAGATGACAAAAGGTCTAGCAGGTCTGAAACTGAAATATATGGCTTCAAATGGTTGCTAAAATATCCTTTATTGTCACAACACCTTTTTAAGGTGTAGTGTAGGCTAAGTACAAGTTACTTGACGATTATCTGTCTGTTTAAAATAAATGCAGACTATAGAATCACAGGGTACACTAACCGCCAAACTAGACATTCAGTCTTTGAATTACGTTTTAAAATAAGTCATTTTTAATCATTAAGATGTGCATTAAACTGAGAACAATCGTAGGCTACTTATAATGTAAGAGCGTGTGCGAGCTAATTTGCATAACAATGCGGTAAAATAGGCGCTAACGATCTGTGTTTTTGCGGGTGTTAGATTTTGACAATAAAGGGAAATATAGGCCTACATGTAAACTTCTGACTCTGGGGAGAACTGCAGCAGAAGAGGTGACAAGCTGGAGACAATGTCAATGCTCGATGATGCATTTGGAGCTCACCTTTCTTTTAAAAAAACTGAGTGAGCAACTGCTTGCCCTCATTTGCCTTTCTCTCTTTAATCCTCTTTTCTTTTCGTTTTTGAGCCCCTGATTTTCCTTTCTTAAGGAAAGACATGAATCTTCCCCTGTCTTCCTAGTTCCTATCACACGGCTCACTCCAGCTCCTATCTCATCAACTGATTCACCGCAGGTCAAAATGTCGCTAAAGGGGTCTGAAAAGTCGCTAAATATAGCGACAAAGTCGCTAAGTTGGCAACGCACCTAACCTGCGGGTCGTACCATTTACATTGATTCGTGAGGGATGGTGGGGCCCTGCACAGCATGAAAATAACTTTTTTTATACCAAACCAGTGCCTAACTACAAGTTTAGTTTTGCACAGGATCTTTTTTATTTGTACATTAATGCTATACAAATGTTAGTGCATGTATATGTCTGTATAGAAAACTGACTTCTAAGGGCCCCCCCCTGCCACAGGCCCTGGGTACTCGGTACCCTTTTTCCCCCAGTCCGACGCCCCTGCCGAGGGGTAAGGGAGTGACGGAAGCACGGCAGCGGCGGCGCCACATACAACAACAACAAACCAGCATGGAGGAGGCTATCGCAATGTTCCTGTTCTGCCTCGCCGGGACCTTAATAACGGAGTACGAACGGCGGCGTTTAAAGACTATGCTTGAGTTCTGTACAGAGAAACACAGAAGACGAAGGCTCCAGCGTAGTATATTCATACATAATATGATGGAAGAAGAAGAGCAGAGTGCAGGCAAAGGACATTAGCAAAGGACACAAGGCTACCGGTAGGCCATACACAAAAACATAGTTATATCTTTTATGGGACATGTTTTATGTTTCATGTTGTACTATTCTTCCGAAGACAATTCCTAGTTTATGAACCTGTTCACTGACAATGGTAGTAAAATCAATTCTGATTGTACATTTCTCTAGCTTATGCTAAAGCATTACACATTTTACGCATCGTCATTTGTTGTCATAGATTGGCCGTATCAGACATTAGAGACTGGGGTATATCTTACCGTTTTATCAAGAAAAATACCAACTGAGGGTCCAGTTTGAGTCCTAGAGCACACCGGAGATCTATTCATTTGTTGAAAGCCTTCCCGATGCTGACTCGTCTTATTCCGACGCCTGTCTGACTCCAATTTGGCCCTTTTGGTCAATAACTAGACAGTTTTCTTTTCTTTGTCTTACGATTCTCGATTCTCTGCGCATGCGCGTGCGGTCTGTGTTTGTGTTTGGAGCTCCGTCGAATTGATTCATTAATCCTTGATTTTCTTCTTTACCACTCAATTATAAACAGGCACTTTCTATTTTTATATCATGTGAACTTATCCTCGATAATATTCCTTATAAAAAACAATCGGATTGCTTTGATATCGCTACTTAGATCCAACTTTCCGAATCTCGGCTACTAGCCTTTAGCCCGCTAGCATTTCACGCGTGGTCTCGCGCCTATCGAGCGTCTCATTTTACACCCGTTTCTCTGAAAGGATACGGGTTATATCCATCATTTCATTCCTAAATTAGTAGTGATATTGGTAGTATCACTACTAATTTACTGTTCATCTGTTATAATGGCGAACATATCGGATGTGTGTCTAACGTTACCTCTGAGTGCAGGTGAGGACACATTCGAGCTGATTTCGGTACGATTGGAGCTGGAGTCGGTGGAGAAGCAGATCCGTGTTCTGCTGGAGAAGCAAGCCGAGCTGCGAGATCGGCGATCAGCGCTTGAAACATCACGCGCCGATGCTCACAAGTCAGTGGTTAGTAACTTTTTGACTTTGACTCCGACTTCGTCTACTCCGTGCGTTTCTCTGCCCAGGAGGACGCGATCATCTCTGCCTTCAATCACTTCTGCACCCTGGGTCACGACACGAGCCAGGACCAGAGCAAGAACCTCTCCGCCCCTCCCGGTCTTCGAGATCTCCACCCGGAACCGCTTCTCCCCTCTTCGCGAGTCGGAACGCGACGACGCCGTGATCATCGGCACTTCCATGGTCCGCCATGTCCGTGCTACCTCGGGTAAAGGTAAGGTGCGCACTCACTGCTTTCCTGGTGCTCGTGTTCTTGATGTCGCTGCGCAGGTTCCCGAGATCCTGAACGGTGACGAGAGCGTCGGAGCTGTCGTGCTGCACGCGGGGACGAATGACATCAGGCTGCGGCAGACGGAGGTTCTGAAGAAGGACTACAGGAGCCTGATCGAGACGGTACGCAGCACATCGCCTAGAGCATTGGTTCCCAACCTGGGGTCCGCGCCCCCCTCGGGGGGGCGCCAGAGTTCACAGGGGGGGCGCGGGAGCGGATGCTTTGAGGTGAATAAAGATGCATAAAATGTTCTACTAATAATTTATATAAAAATATTTTTTCAAAGTTTTTTAAAAATCATATGCAAACAATGCCGATTTCAATTAAAATTTCGTTATTTCAAATGTAGGCGCGGTGCGCGTGCAAGCGCGCTCATGCGCGACCACAACACGGTGTCCAACATCAAATGGCAAACATAATGCAAGCGGAACGAAACTGCTCGTTATTGTGTGGTTTATCAGTTTGGACCAGTGCAGCGCGACCCGATCGTGATCATGCGACACTGTTACTACACAGCGCTAATAAGAGATCCAGTAAAGAAAGCATTTGAATTTGCCACAGAAGTAATAACATCGCTACGAGATTTAGAGAGAATTCACATTTCTCCGTTATTAACGGATCAAACAGCTCGTGGAAACCAGGAAGAAACATTGTGCCGTGAATTAACTATCCGTGAATGAACTATCCAGTGTCCAGATCTGCAACATTCACCATGGATTTACTGTAGTAACACTAACTGTAACCATGTAAGTTTGGCAGGATTATTAGGCTATGCCTTCAAGTAACATTACGTCGGTTTTATTTTGACATTATGAATACAATTGCTGCCCTCAAATGTTAATCTGAAATAAAATAAACCTTGGTTTATAACTACTACAATATTACATTTATTTTTTTCCAAGAAGCTGTTTTGTTTTATATCCTCATAAGAAGAATCAATTATAGCTCCAGATACTCAAAGTAAAAAAAATAACACACTTTATTATGTTAGTTTTAATATAAAAAAAAGAAATCAAGGAAATTTCTCTGGCATTTCTTTCTTTTTGCTGTATCAAAAACGTACCGAACTGTACCGTGACACAATATATGTATATAATATAATATATATATATATTAGTGCTGTAAAAAAAATGAATTGCTGCCAAAATAAAACATTGTGTTTGCATAACATATGTGTGTGAACTGTGTATAATTATTTTGTATATAAATACACGCATATGAAGGTATTAATATTTTTTTTGCATGTATATACTGTATATACATTTGTACATAATTTATATTATATATAAATATAAATAATTTATATATAAATAAATAAAAATATTAAATATATGCATGCATATGTGTGTATTTATATATACAAATATATATATATATTATGCAAACATAAACTTTTATTTTGGATGCGATTAATTTTTTCCCAGCACTAAATATGTACATAGGGGGGGCCCCAAGGAAAAAGGTTGGGAACCACTGGCCTAGAGCAACGATCGTCATGTCTGGACCGCTTCCCACGTACCGACTTGGACAAGAAAGGTTCAGTAGATTATTTGCTTTAAATGAATGGTTAATGTCATGGTGTAATGAACAGAAACTGCTCTTTGTAAATAATTGGAATCTGTTTTGGGAGCGACCTAGGCTGTACCGTCCTGATGGCCTGCACCCCAGCAGAGTCGGAGCGGCTGTTCTGTCGGACAACATCTCCAAGACGCTACACACCATCTGACTAGTAAGTCAAAGTCCAAATCACAGTCTTTGCTGTCCCAACTTAATTGATATAAGTACCAATGTAGAACATTATATAGAAACTGTGTCTATTCCTCGCTTAGTGAGGCCAAACAATAAACCTACTGTAGGATCTAGCAAGAATATTATTGTAATTAAACCAGAAAATCTAAATATCAGTGAACAAAAACAATTTCTAAAGCTAGGTCTTCTAAACATTAGATCGCTCACACCTAAGGCGGTTATTGTAAATGAAATGGTCACAGATAATAATTTCGATGTTCTGTGCCTTACTGAAACCTGGCTTAAACCAAATGATTATTTCGGTCTAAATGAGTCTACTCCACCAGGATACTGTTATAAGCATGAGCCCCGTCTGATCGGTCGTGGCGGCGGTGTTGCAACAATCTATAGAGATATTCTTAATGTTACTCAGAAAACTTGTCATAGGTTTAATTCGTTTGAAGTACTTGTGCTAAATTAGGGCTGCACGATATTGGTAAAAAATCACATTGCGATATTTTATTTTTCTGCGATATATATTGCGATATAAAACAATTTCACCAGATGACTTAAATAGCTCTATTTGGAAAGAATGAATCATTCTAGAATGACTGGGGTGGTTTTGTCATTGAGTAAATCCGCATAGAAAGTAACTAAAATTAATAAAAGGTTAACTAATGTAGTTAACTAGACTTTAATAAATGGAACCTTATTGTAAAGTGTTTCTGATTTATGTCTCTTGAGTTCAGTGTTGGACAGATCAGTTGTTTTAACCATTCATTAAAGTGAATCGGTTCAAATGAGTCATTGGTTCGCGAATCGGACGTGTCATTAACGGACCACATCGCCCAAGATTTGAGATTTGTCAACACAGAAAACATTTCATCACTGGACTCAATCAACTCAATTCATTAATATGCGCGAGGGAGAGCGAGAAAGACAGTTTGAAGACGGTGAGTGCACGCGCGCGAGACCGGGGCTTTCACTCTCGCTCTCAGTTAAACGAACGCAGCTGTCAGTCATCTACATCACTCACCGGTCAAACTTTCGCGGGACAAAACTACGCTTTAGTAAGGCTGACAGAAAACAGCGCGCAATTTCCAGTCTTCTTGAGCTTTATGTTTAAACTGACAGGACTTGCAAATTGATAAACTCTCACACTATGATGGTTAACTTTGCAATGAATCCGCGAATCACACGCGTTACGGGCCGGGGAGCTGCTGGCACGTTTACTGATCATGAATCACGCAACATCGCACATATCTGCGATGTGACTATCGTGGATGCGGACATCGCGATATCGATGTTAAAATGATACATCGTGCAGCCCTATGCTAAATGTTACGCTCTTAGATGTAAGAAAGAAATCCTTATTATCTCTAGCCTTGGCTATCGTATATAGACCTCCAGGGCCATATGCTGATTTCTTAAAAGAGTTTGCAGACTTTCTCTCAGATCTATTGGTCAATGTCGATAAAGCAATAATTGTTGGCGACTTTAACATACACGTAGATAATACAAATGATGCGTTAGGGGCTGCGTTTACAGATCTATTAAACTCTTTTGGGGTGAAGCAAAACGTCAGTGGTCCCACTCATCGTCTAAATCATACACTAGATTTAATCCAACCGATATAGATATTATACCGCAAAGTGATGATCTCACTGATCATTACATGGTAACTTGCATAATACGTACTGCTGAAATTTGTCATGTTGCACCACGTTATCGACCAGGCAGAACAATCCTTCCAAACACTAAAGACAGATTCTCAAATAGCTTACCTGATCTATCTCAGCTGCTCAGTAAACCCAAACAAACAGATGAACTAGACTAGAGGAAATGACTAGCAGTATGAGCAACATTTTCTCTAGTACACTAGATATTGTTGCACCAATTAGATTAAAAAAGGTTAGAGAGAAAACTAAAACACCATGGTACAACAGTGCTACGCATGCTATCAAGAGAGAAACTCGTAACTTAGAGCGTAAATGGAAACAAACTAATTTAGAGGTCTTTAGAATCGCGTGGAAAGACAGTATGTCACGTTATAAAAGGGCTCTAAAATCAGCCAGGGCTGAGCATATCCGCAAACTAATAGAAAATTACCAAAATAATCCAAGGTTTTTATTTAACACCGTGGCTAGACTAACAAATAATCAGACATCTCCAGAGCAAAATATTCCGTTACAATATAGTAGTAATGATTTTATGAATTACTTCAATGAGAAAATAGAAAGCATCCGAAACACAATTGTAAATGTACAATCCTCTATGGTGTCTTATGACTCGGCCTCAATTATGGCCCCTCTAGAACAACTACACCGCTTTGCAACTATAGGACAGGAAGAACTAAATAAACTTACCATTGCATCTAAACCAACAACATGTTTATTAGATCCAATACCCACTAAACTACTTAAAGAAGTGTTACCTGTAGTGGAAGAGCCTCTTCTCAATATTATTAACTCGTCTTTATTTTTAGGTCATGTTCCAAAAATATTCAAGCTGGCAGTAATAAAACCTCTCATTAAGAAACCGCAATTAGATCCAAATAACCTAGCAAATTACAGACCCATCTCAAATCTTCCATTTATGTCTAAAATACTAGAAAAAATTTGTGTCCGCTCAATTGTGTTCTTTCTTGCAAGAAAATGATATCTATGAAAAATTTCAGTCGGGATTCAGACCGCATCATAGCACAGAAACTGCGCTAGTTAAAATTACAAATGATTTACTCTTAGCCTCTGACCAAGGCTGTATCTCAATACTAGTTCTACTTGATCTTAGTGCTGCGTTTGACACTATAGATCATAAAATACTCTTAGATCGACTACAAAACTACACTGGTGTTCAGGGACAGGCATTAAGCTGGTTTAGATCGTACTTATCAGACCGTTACCATTTCGTCTGTTTAAATGGGGAAAAATCAGAGATAACATCAGTAGACTATGGAGTGCCGCAAGGATCTGTCCTAGGCCCTCTGCTATTCTCAATATATATGCTGCCACTTGGTAATATTATAAGAAAACATGGAATTAATTTTCACTGTTATGCTGATGACACTCAATTATATATCTCATCACGACCAGATGAAAACACTAACTTATCTAACTTGACAGAGTGTCTAAAAGATATAAAATGCTGGATGACGTGTAATTTCCTGCTATTAAATTCAGATAAAACGGAGGTATTACTTATTGGTCCAAAAAACTACCCACAAAATCCCTTACAATACAACTTTAATTTAGAAGGATGTCCTGTTACTTTATCCACTACAGTAAAAGACCTGGGTGTTATGCTAGACCGCAACTTGACTTTCGAAAATCATATTTCATGTTACAAGAACAGCCTTTTCCACCTTCGAAACATTGCTAAGCTACGTAACATGCTATCTGTTTCTGATGCAGAAAAGTTAGTTCATGCATTCATGACCTCGAGACTAGATTACTGTAATGCTTTATTAGCTGGTTGTCCTGCATCCTCAATAAACAAGCTTCAGTTAGTGCAAAATGCAGCCGCTAGAGTTCTTACTAGATCAAGAAAATATGATCATATAACACCAATTTTATCATCTCTACACTGGTTACCTATTAAGTTCCATATCAATTACAAAGTATTACTACTGACCTATAAAGCCCTAAATGGTTTAGCTCCTGTGTATTTAACAGACCTTCTATCGCCCTACAATCCATCGCGCTCTTTAAGATCACAAAATTCGAGGCTTCTGGTCGTTCCTAGGATATCTAAGTCTACTAAAGGAGGGAGGGCGTTCTCACATTTAGCTCCTAAACTCTGGAATAGCCTTCCTGATATTGTTCGAGACTCAGACTCGCTGTCCCAGTTTAAAACTAGATTAAAGACGCATCTTTTTAACCAAGCATTCACTTAATGCTTACCTTTTATACTACTGCTGAATCAGTTCGAATGCATTAACATTATGAACATCAGCTATGCTAATTATTTCCCATCTGTCTTTCTGCTGTAAATAGCGTTCGTCAGCTCCAGTTTGTATCCAGCCTCTCACGGAGACTTCAGATGCCCCAACACCTGTGATGAGACGACTAAACGCCTGTGGAGAGACGACTCAACGGCGGCGATATGTTATGCCCTAAATTAATACATGATTAACTAACTGTATTTTTCTATGTACATTTCTGAAATGCACTTTCTGTAAAGCTGCTTTGAGACAATGTGTATTGTGAAAAGCGCTATACAAATAAATTTGAATTGAATTGAATTACGTGGAGTTTGCGTTGGGGTTTGGAATGAACTACAAGCCAGTCTCTTTGAATCCATCTTCTACTTTTGTCGAAAGTTAACTAAAGTTTGTCGCTCGAGTTGTCTTCGCTGATATGGAGAATGGCGGCGAATACACAAACCTGCCAGACATAGCCAGGTGAGCGTGAACGCGCATGACGTCACGCCCAGTCTCAAATTCCGTCCTGAATCCCTCTTATTTATTTTACTGTACAGGATTATAGAGGCAATCGCAGTGATCAGAGAAGGGCTCATTCAGCCCATCAGGCAATTGTTTAAGCATGTATGGGCTAAAAAAACGGGTATTTTTAACATGAAATGTTGCGCAATGCACCTTTAAATTGTTGGTACTGTTGTTATAATAAATTCTTGTTTCTGTGGTAATGCCACCATGATACAACATATGTAAACAATCCGTGACCAAAGTAACAATGAAGCTTAATGTATTAATCACTAAATGGGGAACTGGGGTGGGATTAAATAAGTTGTCTTCTTCCCACTCCCTTTCAGGCAGAATTCGATTGTCAGTTTTTCTTTTTTTGTTTCTTTTTTGCACTTTATGACAACAATATTTTGTCTGCCTTGTACTTTCTGTGCCATTGCCTGAAATAAATGAATAAAAAATAAAAATAAAAAATAAACCACTTGGAACAATACTGCAACTCATGCTGTCTTCACTATCATGCACCTCAGACCCAATAGCTACTGAACTACAAGATACACTATTAGCATGTACTGTGTTACGTCCCAGGACGTAATGTGTTATTTTTCTTTGTTGTTTCTTGATGTTGTGATTTGATGTTGTGTGCAATTCGTTCTCTCTCTCTCTCTCTCTCTCTCTCTCTCTCTCTCTCTCTCTCTCTCTCTCTCTCTCTCTCTCTCTCTCTCTCTCTCTGTGCAGGGCTTGATTGGGTTCAGCTGTGGCAGATTAAGTTGAGGAGCAGGAGCGGTTAAATGCTGAGGAAAACGGCAGTGCTGGAGAGCTCCTTGTGCACGCGTGTCGTAGAGCGCCTTTGTCTCCTGCCCCAGACATTTAGCCCAGATTGTTGGAACAGAAGCTGTTGATGTGCTGTTCTTTATGTGAGCCTGTGCGGGGACGTCACGGTCGAACCATGAGGATACCTTTTTCCTAATGTGTATGTTTTGTATCTTTTTGTTTTTCAATTGATATATTATTTTTTGTTTGACTTATGTCATTAGACTAAAGTTATTTAATTATTTTGGGAGGTGTAGGGAGAAGGTCGCCATTATTTTCTTTATTAACCGTTTTCTCTTGTTTACTGGTCAGTCAGGGAGTAAGGGAAGGCTGTTGTATTTTCTTTGGAATTTTTCTTTTGCTAGGTTAAGTTATATTTTTATATTCAATTCCCTTTTCGTAAGAACCACTTTTGTTTGTTATTTTGGCCAGTACCCCTCCTGAAGATTCACTCTTCCTGCTTTGCACCAATGTGCAAATAAAGAAAAGCTTATTTTTGACACCATGTTCTGTGGTACTTGTGTGTGTGAGCTGGGACAGGAGAAGGGACAAAACTATTAAATTGTTGCTGTTTTTTGTCATCGGCGTTCCTCACCCTAGACGGGGAGGTCGTGACAACTGTGCTAGGAACAAAATCAGACATTGAAGAAACAACATAAAACTACTAATAACAATAGTGTGTGTGTATATATAACCAGCAGTATATAACTAAAACATTTTTTTTTTAATTACTGCAAAATGTGAATATCTTTAATGGATCTATTTACCTATAATATTACTAGGTGCACTTTGAACTTAAGTTCAACCCATGATACACAGCCAGGAAAAAGAAAATTACATAACACATTACACGTCCTCAAAATCCAAATTGACATCATCGAAAAAATATTCTCTCTCGACAATGTTCTCATCCTGAACAGCAGATCCACTTGGAACAATACTGCAACTCGTGTGTCTTCCCTATCATGCACATTAGACCCGATAGCTACTGCACTACAAGATACACTAGTACAGTGGTTTTCAAACTTTTTCAAGAGGGACCCTTTTTTTTATTTATTTTTTGACGCGACCCATAGGCTTGTGCGCAGAAAAAAAATCATCTCAGCACTTTTTTTAACCACTTATGATGATACACATGCACTTGCTGATCCCGCGATTGCAACGCAAAGTCGATTCTGAAATAATTTGATCAAGCTATAGGCCTACATACAGGAATTTTAACCAATTAATAGCCGTTTGCTGCATGCTTAAAAAATACACAACATATTCCACAACAAACTCTTTAAATGTAATATTCATTATATACAGAACAGAACAAGAATTAAAAAATAATAACTATAAACAAGCCAAAACGAATTAATTTAAAGCGAAAGTAAAAGGGGCATATGCTCATGTAACTCTCTCATTAGAATCAAAATGTTTCAACATTCGCAATGTATTTGATAGGCTTTGTATCAACTTCACTCACGTTGCAATATCGACAGTAAAATAAAATCATCCTTTTCACACGCACAAAAATGTGCTTGGAAACATCACAGTTGAGCGGTGCTTACGCTGAATGGTACGAATTGTAGTACTAATATTCTAAATTCGAATATATATTCAAATAGTTAAAAAAAAAAAGAATTTCGAAGGTGAAAATTAATATTCGAATGTGGAAAAACCCGCTGATCAGGGACAGGTCACAGGAGTCACACTGGTGAAAACTTTCTCCACTGCTGAAAGTTTTTTTATTTCTTATTCTTATTTATTGCATGAATAAGGTAGGTAAGGTTAGATACAGCAGTTCCATGCACTGCAGGCTTCCACTGGTTTGATTTTAACCGTTTCATGTCAAGGAAAAGTTCCATGTTCACCAGCACAGCTCGCTCGGAGCGTTCAATGTCAGTTCTAGCTACTGTAAAACTTCAATTAATGTTAATATTATTTGTTTCAATCACTGAATGAAGCCTGCTATATTTGGGACAAGTGTCGCGACCTTAAATTGCTTGTGCAAAACTCTTGATCATCACTCAACATTTGTTCATTGTTATTGTTCATGTAAACCGCTATGCACAGAGAGCATGATCGTGAGGGCGAGAGAGAGAAAGAGTGCGAGTGCGAGTTGTCCTGTTATTGACGTAATGCGCGTCATTGACAAAATGCACAACCAGATGTTCGAATAGTTAGAATATGTGTGTTTTATTTAGAGGAAATATTTAAACGTCATTTTTAAGTAATTTTGACAGTCATAGGAAGGATCGACGAGTGTTTGTGTGATGCTGCCGATTGAGCGAACGTGTGTGTGTGTGTTGCGGATGGAGCGAACGAGTGCGTGCTTTGTGTATGAGAAGGGTAATGCATTCTGGTCCCAAGCTTGTTCGCAGGAAGAGAGGGCAACACGCATGTCAGGAGAAGCATTCAGTTTGTTTCATTATTATTAATATTCATTTTGTTTTAGAAAACGGAATATATATATATATATATATATATATATATATATTTTTTTTAATCACTGGCGACCCATTTTTTAATTCTCGCGACCCACCCGAGGGTCGCGACCCAGGGTTTGAAAACCACTGCACTAGTAGCATGTACTGTGTTAACAACTGTTGTGCTGGTAACCACTTTGCTAGGAACGGTCACACTAACAGCCATGGAAGAAAAAGATGCTGAGTTGCAAGTTGCTGTACTGCATTCCTCAGATGCGTCACTGCAAGTTTCTGTACTGCAATGCTTTGTTTCATAATGGTCTACAAATGGTGCACTAACAGTCAGTCCTCGACACATTTGAACTCTGATACTTTAGGCATCAAAGATTTTGAGCCATGATAGGTTAAGAGTCATATTTCACACCTCTTTGCAAATTAATAAGCTGGTAAAACATATCATCCAGAATTTATTTTTTGTTTTTTCTCACCAACATCAATTGTGATGTGTCCTCGAACTGTTAACCTAACTTTAGATGTTTTGCAGAATGCTTTACACTGCAAACATCTAGTCATCTGTGTCTCATGGTTGACAGAGGGCAAAGTGTGAAACTGTGGACAAATATATTCTACCCGAACTTCTGGATCTACTATCTCTCCCTCTATAGTTTCTCGTTGGTCTGTTGCTACTTCTGCACAAGCACCAAGATCCCCAATCACAGAAATTCGTCTCTGCACAGTTTTGCTGAGGCAAGGTCGCTCATTAAACAATCTGACGGACACATTTTCAAATTTATACCACTTCCCAATTTCAACTGCTATTTCGCAGTTGACAATGTACAGACAAATGCATGGTTGTTGTGGAATCAGAAACGGTGTATGTCATTTGTTTTAGTCTGCGTCGACTTTTGGTCACAGTCTCCTCCTGTCGAACCAGCTCCAAAATCTTGACCTTCACAGAAACCTTAAAATGAATAGACAAAACAAATCAATGAAGGTATAAGGTACAATAAAAATACAACATCTAAACATATATATTATTAAAATACATACATAACAAATTATAAACACAACCTTAATTTTTCTTTTTATGAATATGAAGTTCTCTAACAGTTTTAACATGTTTTATTTCAAACATTAACATTTACACTTTCAATATGGCACCCTATTAATACACAAAAATAATAAAATACAAAAAAGATCTGCTAATATAAATTATACATAGTTATTTTCAATAAGTAAAATCATAAGTAAATACTGTTACTTTTAAATAATATAAATATAATACATCACTATTGTCATTTAAATCAAATATATCTAACAAAAAAAGGCTAGACTTGTAACTTACTGTAAATGGAATCTACCACTAAAAAACTATATTACTATACTTACTATAATTTACTTAATATAATTACTATATTTACTATAAATAACATATTTTGCTATTTGCAGTTAATGTTAAAATCTAGCATACTACCTTTAATAAATATACTAAACAGTAACCTTAAAACAAGTAAAAAATATAGAATCACAGTAAAACCCATTCACAATTCATCCCATAAACAAATGTATTTTGCATTTGTCTTAATGTTTTTACCTTAAAGGAACACGCCAACTTTTTGGGACTTTAGCTTATTCACCGTATCCCCCAGATCTAGATAAGTCCACATATACCCTTTTTGTAATGTCTTGTATTGTAATGAGTTGATGTTACAATACCTGATGGCCACTAGAGGGCAACCCCATGCGGTGTGTACTGGCTGTTGTGGTGTGTCGAAAAATAAAGCAGTTATGTTCCCAGTTTTCCTTGTGTATGTTCTGAATCACCACAGAATAGTATATGTTATTATAGCATATTAATGCAGAACATAAATTGGCCATAAGAATAAAGTTCCCACTGCCAATATCGAGGCATCAGTCGATCGAAAAGGATGGCTACGATCATCGGACAGGTCGAGCCATTCGACGAGGCAAGTGTACAATGGCCTACGTATGTAGAACGTTGTTAACACTTTGTGGAGGCTAATGACATTAGCGAAGGAAAAGACCGTTTTTCTCAGTGTAATGCGGGCATCGACTTATGGACTTTTACGTAGTCTCATTGCACCAGTTAAGCCCGGGACTATGGAATATGATGAGATTGTGAACAATCTTCAAGCACATTTTACCCCCAGGCCCATTGTGATTGCAGAGAGGTTCAAATTTCACAGACGTAATAAAGCAGAGGTGGAAAATGTTGCACAATATGTGGCCTATCTTATGATATGACCTTATGATCTAAATGGCGCATTGCGAGACCGATTCGTGTGTGGCCTGTGTAGCAAGTCAATACAAAGGAAACTACTGACTAAATCAGAGCTCACGTATAAAAAGGCTGTGGATATAGCGATGTCAATGGAGGCTGTATCTAGAGAATCGCAGCACTCGAGCAACTCATTGAAGGTAAATGCCGTGTCTCTGTCGTCAGAATCGCCCAAGGAGAAATGTTATAGATGTGGAAGGATCAACCATGTTCAAAATGAGTGTTTTTACAAAGATCAACTGGCACAATTGTGGAAGGAAAGGCCACATTGCACGAATGTGTAAAGGTAATAAGACAGATGAGAAAACACTTAGAACTACAGTAAAAGGGAAAATTGGAAAATGGAAGGAAAAGACCAATTCACAGAGTGGATGCTAATATGGAAAAGAGTGAGGAAAAGACAAATTCAGACACTGGTACAGAACTGTCAATACACAAAGTGACAGCAACACGGCACTATCCTCCACGGGTGAACAAAATGAAAAGTGAAACTCATTTATTGTCATTGTCACAAGTAACAGAAAAAAGCACAAATGTCAGAACACCTCCAGGATCCAGAAAAAACCTCAGACCCCAGAGGGTTAACAAGGCAGTGTACTCACACATTTTAATCCAAGGCTTCCAGTTCGTTTGGCCTGTGAAGCTTCACCATACGGGGTGGGAGCTATTCTTACTATTCTAATGCTCTCTACTACTTCTATTATCAAGGTGGTATCATCAGTGTACTGAAAAATCTTTTGCCCTTCTCTTCCATTTTCAATATTTATACCTTTTATTCTTTTGTCTTTTTAAATCATCATTCCCAGAGGCTCTGCCACCAAGGAATACAACTGGGCTGACAGTGGACAGCCCTGTCTTATGGATCTAGTTATCTTAAAAGCATCCGTTAAAAAAAAACATTACATTTAATAAAACTCATTGCATCTTTATATAAAATCTTAATCCATTTTCTAAAATTCTCTCCAAAACCAAAATGTTTTAAAATCGCAAATAAAGGCCCCATTTACACTGCATGGTTCAAGTGACCCAAATCCGATTTTTTCCTCTCATGTGGCACAGATCGGATATGACCCATGAGCGTGTAAGCAGGAAAAAAACGCATGGATTCCGATTTTCTCAGATCGGATTCAGGCCTCACTCATATTGGATATGAATCGGATATGTGCATTTGCGTGTGCCATGTAAGCAGACAAATCGAATATTCCCCAGTAAATGCGAGTCAACTCAGGTGGACACCACCAACTGCGCGATCACATTCTTATTATAGGCGCGAGGGAGAAGGATACACACAGTGGAGCATTGCGGAGG
Organism: Chrosomus eos; assembly: GCA_036326025.1. Lineage (NCBI taxonomy): Eukaryota > Metazoa > Chordata > Actinopteri > Cypriniformes > Leuciscidae > Chrosomus > Chrosomus eos. The sequence goes on from CM070838.1 coordinate 37,058,891, forward strand.
TTTCATGTCTTTTGAGTGTTTGGGGCGAAGAGACAGTGCACGCAAAAATGCAGGGTTGTTACAGAAATAAATCCAGTTTGAAGACATTTAACAAGATATGGGGAGGCACGGTTTTAAGCGCTCGTGGCTACAGAGCCAACGTAAGATACAAAGCTTAAAAAACAAATATACAAAACGAAAGCAAAACACTGGATAATTTTATTCGCATCTGCATCCATTGTATTTCATGCTGTTTTACTTCCTTTTCCGGGTCAGAACGTCTACATTTGGTAGTTTCAGCAGTGTATAGTGTAAATGCAAAAATCAGATACGGGTCACTTTTAAAAGATGATGTAAGCGGTGATGTAAAAAAATTGGATATAGTCAGAAAATCAGATTTGGCCATCAAGACCAGGGGCCTGTTTCAGAAAGGAGGTTAAGTGAAAACTCTGAGTATGTTAACCCTGAAATGAGAGAAACTCTGGGTTTTCCGTTTCAGAAAGGGAGGTAAGTCAAACCCGAGAAAGCAGAGTAAGTCAAGCCCGTTTCTGAAAGAGTTAACTTATACTCAGAGTCAGTTACCATGGTAACTTACTCTGTGAACCTAACCTGGTCGGGAGCAGGTTTTCTTCAGTAAACCCAGAGTTTCTTGTGGTCTCCTCCCCTTTTTTAAAGAGGAAGTGGTGTTTAAACACCAACAAAATATTGTTTGTCCATGGTTTAATTGACTAAATCTGTTTTGAGCACTTATACTCAGAGTCAGTTACCATGGTAACTTACTCTGTGAACCTAACCTGGTCGGGAGCAGGTTTTCTTCAGTAAACCCAGAGTTTCTTGTGGTCTCCTCCCCTTTTTTAAAGAGGAAGTGGTGTTTAAACACCAACAAAATATTGTTTGTCCATGGTTTAATTGACTAAATCTGTTTTGAGCACTTTGCCAAAAAATAAAAGGATTAAAACGTTTGCTAAACTTTTATTTGATTACCACCGTTTTTGATCATATATTTGTATTAAATCATTAAAAACAAATCGGAATAAACATTTAATAGAACTCGATTATTTTTTAAACATATTAGTAAGTTATTAATGATAAAAAATAAGTTGTTAATCTAATTCATAATCAATAATTGAAATTAGTTTATTAGATATGTTTTATTGAACAAATGTTTAATTTATTTAACTGTCATTTTAACTGATGATAATAATAACCGTAATTTAGTAATGCAGTTTATATATTTAATAATTGTTTAATACCATAAACCATAATATTTTCTGATATCATACTGTGAAACTCTCATACGTAACAACCCTACATGGGAGAGTCCCAACCCACATTTTAAATTAGCTACTTTTTACTTTTACTTCAGTAGATTTTTAGACTGGTACTTGTAGACTTGAGTAAAATTTTTATCAAAGTAATAGTAGCCTACTTTAGGTTGAATAACATTCTTCCAGTTTCACCTGATATTATAACAGTTGGGTAAGTTACTCTAAAATAGTTATGAATTACTAACTACAAATGACATCTTCAACAGTGTAATTAGATTAATGTGATAATTACTATCTTTAGAAAGTATTGGTCTACATATTACTAATTACTAAATCCTATATCAACCTCAACCACTTGAACAATACAAGGAGAGACAAGAAACTGCACTTTTAATGCGTTCAAATTAACAATATACAATTGCATGAATTATTCTTGAATTTATCAAAGTGTGTAGAGAGAGAAGGTTACATAAAAAATATAACTTTTAAAAATGTTATGGTAAATCCACTATTGTTTTATACTGAATTGGTCTATAGTCTGTGCAGTAGCCTATTTTATGTAATTGCATCATATTTTATTTTAAATTACAGAAGAATTAAGAGTAATTCCTTTAATTAAATTAAAATATTTAGATTACTTGGTCATTAATTACACCCAACACCTCTTTTTGTCTGGCGCTGTTGCCATGGTGACTCATAATATCTGCGCTCCATTGATAATGGCTTTTTATAGTTGTGGTGCACGCGCTTAACTCAGAGTCAGTCAACTCAGAGTTGATTGAACCAACTCATTTCAGCTGTTCTGTAACCGAAAACTCAGAGTTTCCCATCTCAGGGTAAGTCAACTCAGAGTTCAAGTTTTAACTCAGAGTTGGTTGAACCTCCTTATTGAAACAGGCCCCAGCAGTGTAAATGCAGCCAAACACTCATGCTCCACCCTGTCAAAAGCTTTTTCAAAATCCATACTTATCACATAACGACTCATCTTTTCTTCATTCATATAACTTATCACATCCATTATATTGCTAACTGTATCCAATATATCTCTCCCCTTAACTCCATATGCTTGATTTGATAAAATTATCTTAGGTAACACACTTTTCAATCTGTTTGCTAAAATTTTAAAATCAGCATTTAGCATAGTGATTGGTCTATACTTTTTAAAATCCTCTCTATCCCCTTTTCTCTTGAATATTATTTTTACTAGACCCATTCTCATTGTTTGATTTACCTCTCTCCCTTTTTAAAAATCTCATCATACAAATCACATCATTCTTTTAGTATTTTCATTAAAAAAAAAATTAAAAGCTTTATAAAATTCATTTGATATTCCATATATGCCTAGACTTTTATTCCCCTTTAATTGATTAATGGCTTCCTCTATCTCTTCTATTTTTATCTCCTCATCACACTCTTCTTTGTCTTGTTTATTAACTGCAGCCGTCACCTTCTCCAATATAAAGTCTTGTTCCCCATCATCTATTCCTTGCATCCTAAACAGTTCTTCATAAAAATATTTTACCTCCTTTAATATTTATTTTGTTTCTTTTACTTTCCTTCCATCTTTACATTTTATTTTTTTGTTTCTGCCTTTCTTCTACTTCTTTCTAGATTGAAAAAGAACTTTGTACATTTTTCTCCCTCCACAGTATATTTTGCCTTGCTTCTTATCATTGCACCTCTATACTTTCTCTATTTTCCTTAAATCTTCTTCCAACAAAACAACCTTCTGCGCATTAACTTTCTCTTAACCTAATTCTTCATTTAATTCCTTTCTGATTTTCCTTTCTTTTTGTTTCTTAACTCGTTGCAGAAGTTTACAATATTTTATTGTAAATTTCTTAATTTCATATTTTACATTATCCCACCATATCCTTTTGTCTTCTACATACAAACGACTTTCCTTTTCTTTGTCAATAATTTTTTCTATTTCCTTCTCATAACACATTTTTTTTAAATCTCTGCATTTAAAACCCATCAACATAAAAACAAAACTGATCACTTAACGATCTTTCCTTATAATAAACCTTTTCAATATATTGCTCTAAAACTCTCGTGTTTAAAACCTAATCAATCCTTGTTTGACACAAAACATTCTCTACTATTTGTCTTCTTGAATATTCTCTTCTTTTTTCATTCATATCCCTCCAGATATCAATTAAAGGAGTAGTTCACTTTTAAAATGAAAATTCTGTCATCATATACTCACCCTGATGTTGTTTCAAACCTGTATGAATTTCTTTCTTCTGCTGAACAGAAAGGAAGATATTTAGAAGAATGTCAGTAACCAGGCAGTTTCTGGTTCCCATTGACTTGCATAGTATATTTTTTTCCTACTATGGAAGTCAATGGGACCCAGAACCTGCCTGGTTACTGACATTCTTCTAAATATCTTCCTTTCTGTTCAGCAGAAGAAAGAAATTCATACAGGTTTGAAACAACATGAGGGTGAGTATATGATGACAGAATTTTCATTTTAAAAGTGAACTACTCCTTTAAGTCGTTTTTCTTCCATTAAAACATTGAGCTCTTTTCTTGCATTATCTGTTCTATAAACCATTCCTTCTGCCATATCCATTTAGCTAAAAACTGGTTTGAAATCACCCATTGAAATAACTTTCTTATACTTTTCTGTAAAATTCCTTAAAGGGAGGGGGGGGATAAATGCTGTTTCATGCATAGTGAGTTTTTTACACTGTTAAAGAGTTGGGTTCCCATGCTAAACATGGACAAAGTTTCAAAACTGAAGTTGTAAGTTTGATGGAGTATTTCTGTTCCAAAAATACTCCTTCCGGTTTGTCACAAGTTTCGGAAAGTTTTTTCGAGTATGGTTCTGTGTGATGTCAGAGTGGGCGGAATTTCCTTATACGGGTCTTAAGAGCACTTCTCCCGGAAGTGCGCGCGCGCGCAGCTGTAGCCTAGTGCGTGAGAGGCGTGATTTTTTTCCCCAAACCACAGCCGATTTCAATGGTTTAGGTTACAGTGACGGGTAGGTTTAGGGATCAGGGTTGGGTGTAGGCAATCTGTACAGTGATTGACATGACCAATGAAAACTTTAGAATCAGCTGCAGGGCGGGATTTCCGCTGAAGTGGTTTGGGAAAAAAAATCACGCACGTGAGAGATCAGAGCGCTGTGCATCGGCTGCGCTGCAATAAAAAAAATGGCTCCAAAAAAGTGTGTTTTTGGTTGCCAGGGCAAGACAACACTGCACACATTTTCAAAGAACCCAGCGTTAAGGGACCTGTGGATGGATTTTGTTTTTCCAGAGCAGCAACGGAGTTGTGCAAACTGTGTTCTTGTTTGTTCCCTTCATTTCGACGGTAATAGTTGTATAAACAAAGCCCAGTTCGACGCCGGATTTGCATATCGCCTAATACTTAAAGATGGAGCAGTCCCAACGATAAAGGTTCACGGAACCGCGGGCGGTGAGTAAAACTGCTTCAAATGTCTGTGTGTTGTTAACTATCGGCGTGTAACGTTAAGCACAGCAAGTAAACAACATGATCACGTACAGTTAATGTATCGATGGAGCATGCGATGTATGGTGTGTGTGTGTTTTAAATACATTTGTTTAGCTGGCCACTGTAGGTGTCAGTTTGTTTATTGTAAAAATAAATCGCATGTCCTCATAAACCACAAGTCTGTCTGTTTACAACACACGCAAAAGCTTCGTGCGCTCCCGCCCACACGGCACGCCTCCACCCGCTCGGGTTTTTCCGGAAAGACTCGGTACAGCCTATATTTCTTTTATAAATATAATAAAACTAAAGACTTTTTGGAGATATGAAGGATGCAATACTACTTTATAGGTACTCAAGATTAACATGAGATTGAGTGAAACTGAGTGTTCCCCCCCCCCCCCTCTTTAAACCATTAAAGAAACCCCTCTTTTTCCGTTTCTTCATTTGGCGTACATGTACATTTCCTCCCCACTAATTTCTAATGCTAAATATTTTCCATTTCTATCATCAAATACCACATTCCATTTTTAATTCATATCATCAGCAATTAAAATTGCCACTCCCCTTGCTTTTCTTCCATCACTTCCATTATATACTATTTTAACTTACCATCTTTTTTTAAATCTTCCATTACTTCATCTTTCCTATTTGTTTCTTGTAATACAATTATATTTTCACCTTTACACATTTAATTTTTTCAAATTTCATCACATTCAACAAACCTCTTGCATTTCAAGATACAATTATTAAAACCATTAAAAGTAATAAATATTTAAAAATAATCATCATTTCATTTTCCTTCCTTTTCCTCCCCTATACTACTTAAAACATCAAATCTCTCTTTATAGGGAGCTTTTTCTTTCATTTTTTTTTCTTTTCTCTTTTTAGCACATTCAATATTTGGTTTTACCCTAAGTGGACTTCTTTGCATACGACTCATTTCTCTGTCTTTTTTTGCATCCTTCAAGTCTTTTGTTTCTCAGTCTCTTTCTCATCTTCTCCTTGTTCACACTCCCCTTGTTATTCTTCATTATTGCTCCAGTTCTCTGTCCTCTAATGAAGTGTCCTTTAGTGTGCATGTTTCTTCTACCACTTGTTCGTTTTCTGGGTCATTCTGAAATTGGGGTGGCAAATGAGAGGCAGAAATTGTAAAAATAGTAAAAAAAAAAAAAAAAAAAAAAAAAAATTGTATATACATAAAACAGGCAGGAAAAATGGTCTGTGCTACCTTTATGGTCTTTCTTCTAAAATATTAAAACCATTTTACAGTCTAAAAACATTAAATTATAAGATTAAATGGCTCTGAAGGAAAGAAATATCGGATACGTTTTGAAGTAACACCACAGACGTAATATAACACCACAGACATATTGCATAAAAGGTTTAACAATTAAAAGTTTATTGAGCAAAATTAATTAAATTAATCATGAGTAGGATTACAAGTAATTGCTCTGATAAAAGAACATTTAGAGAACATCTTCAGTGAATAAATAATATATCCACAAACTTATTTAATAAAAAATAAAAAATCAGTACATCTTCAGCGAATAAATCATGTTTCCACTGTAACACAAAACATAAAAAAAAAAAAATCTGAACATCTTTAGTGAATAAATCATGTTACCACAAACTCATTTAACACAAAACATTCAAAACAGCTCACGGACTGGCCCTATTTATTGCAGTGTGCCTATAGGTGGTTTGGTTGTTATCAGTATCACCATTTCTTTTGTTTTAGATTTCAGTGTTCTTGAAGGTATTCCCAAATGTCATAGATGATCTTTTCAGCAGCAGTTAATCTTGCCATACCTGACAAAAATAAAAATTATTGGTATATTGTCTGTGGAGTTACTATAGAGTCTGTGGTGTTACCAGGAAAGACAGTAACACCACAGATAAATTAGCCTAAATCCAGACTTTTCTAAAATGGAGGCTGCCATCATGATGATTTCAAGATCAGAGGACATTCTGGAAATATTAATAAGTATGCATTTATCAAATTTTTAATTAAAATATGTAAAATCTGCAAGTTATCAACATAACACCACAGACACTAATAATGTGCGACACATGAAATTGTCAGGAATTTAGCTAACTTTAGAAAATGAATAAGAAAGTATGTACTCACCATGCACCCCTCAGATCAACCAGCACCTGCAATGACCTTTACACACAGGAAGTAGTCCAAACAGATTTCCCCCTTTTCTTAAAGGTAACACCACAGACATGAATTTGGGGAACACAATTTTTTTCGTGAATATTACAGAATGTCTTTTTTAAAACAATTTAATAAAATTGTACATGTTAAATAAAAACTATGTTCATAATATAACCCCTTTTTGTTAAAAATGTTATATTGTTGTAATTAAATTCCATGATATCTCTCTGAGATATGGTGGGAACATGCCACCACTTGCCACCACAAATGAAGAATGACCCTTCTCCTCTTGTTCCACTTTTCTCCCGTTCCCTTTCAACCTCTGCCTGCTTATCACCAGCATTGTTCGACTCTGCTTCTTCCCCTACTTTATGCATTTGTCTGCTTTCCTCCTCGGTTCCAGCCTGTGTGTTTGGTTCCTCCTAATTTCCCATCCAACTTTGAGGCATTCTGGGCATCTCACTGCATCACAGTCCCATGCAAAGTGTCCTTGCTCGTCGCACTGGTAGCATCAAAAACAACCGACAAGTCTTCACCTGTCGGTCATGTATTATCCGGAAAAACTGTGTTCCCTCCGCTGTCTCAAACTTTGCGCTATATGGTAAAGAAACCACTTAATCTGGGAATTTGACACGGACAAATCGCGTTCCATCTTCCATTTCAGTGCCCGGATATACCCTTCTTTTAATTTGTGATGTTGGATGTACTCCCCACGCTTCCAATTTGTTAAAAATGTCTGTAGTTCCCTTTTAAGGGAACTCGCGATGCGTCGACGCTTTGGGAACGCCTTCGCGTGATTACCTCTGCAGCATGTATGTCAACTAGTCCAATGGAATGATTGAACGCCACGGGCGGGTGACGACGTCATGACCAGGAAAGGATATAAGCACATCCGGTGCATTACTCGCGTTAGCTTTTGTGCCTCAGCAAAGCGCTCTGTGTCAAAACTGTCTGTGAATATTTATTGTTGTCTGTCTATCTGTCTTTCAGGGATACTAAGGAGACCGCCTGAGCATTTGGGCGGTCTATGGCAGCCCTCGTAGTCACTGTGAGACACCTCTGGTTCAATTTGATGGAAATCATGGAGATACAAGAGATACAAGAGAATCTCTCCCTTGCTATGTCCAACCCCCTGGGGTTGCTGGGCGTGAGCAGCTCCAGCCGTCTAGTTTCTCATACGCAACACAGCAGCCAAAGCCTTCAAAGCAGGAGCCGGATCCGAGGACCGTTCTTCACGCTGAGAAGGCTTCGGCTCAAAAGAAAAGGTCTTGGTGCCATCGGCGTCAGACCGGTGAGGGGTGGAATGGTGTACACCTCATTATACGGTGCCCTTTCCATCTCGGTGCCCTCAGGGGACCGTTCTGCCAACCCCGCCACCCTGGGTGCTTCGGGGCGCAGCAGTCTCCAGCGAGCTTTTGGCGCAGCGTCAACTCGACATTGCGTCGCACTCGCACCCTCTGAGGGGGTTTCGAAAACAGTCAGTTCGGGTGGTTCCTGCCAGTATGCTTCAGGCCCCCTAAACTGGCTGTCTCAATTACACTAGAGGCCAGCCTCAAGGGGCTGGTTCCCTTGGTAGATTTTCTGGCAGCGCGGAAGCTACTGCCGAATATATCTCTATGGGTCCAGGATACTGGAGCAGACACCCTGTCGAGGCAGGGGCGGTGGAGCAAATATGGTAGTTTTACGGCCAGGCAGAAGTATGCACACATTTTGCTCTGCTCCCAGGAGTTCTGGAGTGAATCCGCCAGGATGGAATAAGCCTATTGCTAGTAGCACCACCCTGGCCAAGCCGAATTTGGTTTGCGGACCTAATTCTTCTCCTCGATGGCCCTCCCTTGGAGGTCCCGATCAGGAGAGACCTTCCATCTCAGGCAGGGGATGCAATATTGCACCCCCGGCAGGGGATTTGGAAACTGTGGGTTTGGCCTCTAAGGGGGCCCCAACTCGTAGAGAGTGGTCTCTCAACCGAGGTTGTTGAGTCAAGTCACCTTTATTTATATAGCGCTTTTTACAATACAAATTGTTTCAAAGCAGCTTCACAGAGGTAACAGGAAAATAATGTTATAACAGTATAGTTAAATTCATAATTAAATGTTAAATGTCCCCAACTGAGCAAGCCAAAAGCCAATGGCGACAAAGGCGAAGAGAGACGAAAAAGGCAACTGTGGCAAGGAACCAAAACTCCATCAGGTGACAGAATGGAGAAAAAAACCTTGGGAGAACCCAGGCTCAGTCGGGGGGCCAGTCCTCCTTTGGCCAATGAACGAACAGTGAATGATTATGATTTAGGCAGCATAATGTCAGGAGTCAGATGTGATCAGAACTTTCACGATATTTATCCAGTTCATCTGTTTGGGGTCGGAGTCATCACGCCGGTGGAGATGAGTGTGTTGAGGTGTCCATGAGGCCTTCACAGTGTATTCCACTAACATGTATTCCACCACTAAGGTATATTGAGACCATTCTAAGCTCCAGAGCTCCCGCTACGAGGAAACTATATTCACTATTTCGAGAGTTTTTTTTTTAACTTCTTGGTGTTACCAGCCAAGAAGTAACCAGGAATCCGGTTAACTGTTTAGTAAACACAGTATTTGAGTTTCTGCAAGAATGCTTTGTCTTTGTCAGGTCTATGTCCTTCCACGCTTAAGGTATACGTGGCGGCCATTGCGGCTTTCCGCGCCCTGGTGGGTGGTACATTTTTGGGTCGAGACCCCCCTGATTACTCGTTTCTTTCATGGCAGTTTGAGGCTGAGGCCTGCAACTTGCACTAGGGTGCCGGCTTGGGACCTTGCAATAGTTCTAGAAGGCCTATCTGATGCTCCCTTCGAGCCCTTAGATTTGGTCTCAGAGAAGTTCCTATCTTTTGATACTATTTTCTGCTAGCTATTTCGTCCCTCTAAGAGTCGAGACCTTCAGGTCCTTTTGGTCCCCACCTGCCTTGAGTGCACCGGGGATGGCCAAGGCAATTGTCACCGATGTTAAGGCCAAGGGTTATTTTACCACGCTCCGGAGGAGCCGACACCAAGGACACCAATCAGGCGAGACAAGAAATATAAAAACTCTTCTTTTTATTAATTAATAACACTTAAAACAACAACGGATGAACTCCGGGTTACTTCACTTCCCTCCAAGATATCCCAGCTCGTCGAAGGGCAGCAGTTCAATCGCAGCGGTCCGTAGACTCACTTCAGAAGAATGATGATGCACAGGATCTCTCAGTTCACAAAATGACAGCAGTCAGTAGACTCACTTCAGAAGGATGATGATTTACAGGATCTCTCAGTCCACGGAATGGCAGCAGTCAATAGACTCACTTCAGAAGGGTGATGATTCACAGGATCTCTCGGTTCACAGAATGACAGCAGTCGATAGACTCACTTCAGAAGGATGATGATTTACAGGATCTCTCAGTCCACGGAATGGCAGCAGTCAATAGACTCACTTCAGAAGGGTGATGATTCACAGGATCTCTCGGTTCACAAAATGACAGCAGTCAGTAGACTCACTTCAGAAGGATGATGATTTACAGGATCTCTCAGTCCACGGAATGGCAGCAGTCAATAGACTCACTTCAGAAGGATGACGATTCACAGGATCTCTCAGTTCACAGAATGACAGCAGTCAGTAGACTCACTTCAGAAGGAAGATGATTCACAGGATCTCTCAGTTCACAGAATGACAGCAGTCAGTAGACTCACTTCCGAAGGATGATGATTCACAGGATCTCTCAGTTCACAGAATGACAGCAATCAGTAGACTCACTTCAGAAGGAAGATGATTCACAGAATCTCTCAGTTCACAGAGTGACAGCAGTCAGTAGACTCACTTCAGAAGGATGACGATTCACAGGATCTCTCAGTTCACAGAATGACAGCAGTCAGTAGACTCACTTCAGAAGGATCTCTCAGTCCACGGAATGGCAGCAGTCAATAGACTCACTTCAGAAGGATCTCTCAGTTCACAGAATGACAGCAGTCAGTAGACTCACTCCAGACGGATGATGATTCACAGGACCTTCACAGTACAGAGTACCCTCTGCAGTGCAGCTGTATCACACTGGACTTCCAATGGGGAGCAGATATAGTAACTTTCCACAACGTGTGAATGGGGCTAGGGCCACCTCTCAGCAAAGGCACAGCACACTTGTGTTCACTTCAATTCCACAGCCACAGATCAATGTGTATCAATAAGGCAAAAGCACTGCAATTCACTCACACGTTAAGGCTGGTCAGAGGCCCCACTCCGTTTGTTGCGCTCGCTCCACGAGGGATTTCTCTTTCAATTCCTCCTCAACACACTCTGAAACACATAGCTCTTCCAACAATCAGATCCACATTTACTGCATCCTCTTCCCGCAATTTAAATACTCATAAGATGAAATCAGTTCACTTATCTCTTCTCTCTCCTTCCACAGCACCAATCCAGACGATAGCTCCAGCAGACTTCCCACAAACGATCACTCTGATCCAGCGAATTCAAATGGGCGATCTCCACACCCCAACGGTTTTCCTGAGGAAGCCTGTATCCAACACTGCTCCAAGTCTCTTCGAACACTTCCAACTCGCTGAGCACTTCGAACCCACTGAACACCAAGATACCACCCCTCCTATGTCTTCAAACTTCTCCTTATATCTGCCTCTTCCCGCATGTGCTCGCCAATAACGGCCTGATTAGTGTCAACAGCTGGCGCTCGTCAATGCCGCGGCCATGACAGGTCACCGGAACCGGCCCGGTGTTACACCGGAAGTCGCTCCCCCGTGCAACAAATCCCGTCCTTAAGGTTCCTATTTTCTCACCTGGTGACACAATCTTACCCCAAACATGGATATGTTCCTAAGGTGCTTACCATTATTCCGAGGCCTATTGTGCTTCAGGTTTCTATCCTCCCCCATTTTGTCGGACCAGGAAAAGCTGAACCTTTTGTGCCCAGTGCGAGCATGTTCATCTGACTTCTCTGGCGAGAAAATCCAACCTATTGAACAAATAGATAGTCGAGACTATTCTTCTTGCTTGTGAGTCCTCAGGCCAATCATTCGGTGGTCAGAGCTTATTCCACTAGGGGTATGGCATCTAAGCTTTATTATCTGGAGGTCTCTCCAAGGCGTTTGTGATCCGGCGGGCTGGTCCTCACCGCTCACATTCGTGAGGTTTTACAGCTTAGACCTGGATGCTGCTCAAGGTTCCCAGGTGCTTCTTACTTAGTTTGCCGACAGTTTTATCATCTGGCATTTTGTAAGTACGGCGGATTGGGTATTCTCGTTCCCAAAGCGTCATCGACGCATCACGAGTTCCCTTGAAAGGTAACGACTGTAACCTCTCAGGTAACGACTGTAACCCTAGTTCCCGGAGAAGGGAACGAGACGATGCGTCGCCCTGCCATACTTCCTGCATCCCTGCGATCGACTTTGCTTCGGCTCAAGAAGCTAACGCGAGTAACGCATCGGATGTGCTTATATCCTTTCCTGGGGCCTCATTTATAAAACTGTGCGTAGGATCCTTACTAAAAGTGTACGTGCACCCGAAAGCCAAAAATGGCGTACACAAAAAAATATTCAGACTTATAAAACCGTTCGTACGCCAGAACCTACGCAGAATTCACTTTATAAATCCCAGTCAGCGGAAGATTATGCGCACATGCATCTCCACCCCGAAATAACCATATATGGAGCTTACAACGCCTAGTTTTACTATGAATATCCTCATCTGCATATCATTTGCATATGATTATTCATCCACGTGATGACATGTTTAACGGTAAAAGACCGTTTTTTTTTTTAAAATAGGAAATACAGATTTGCTGTCACATTACATTAATAAAAATCATTTAGTAGCCTATCCTTGAATTGTTTTTTAATAAATAAATCAAATAGTGTAAAATACATTTCAGAGAAAGTTTCTCTCAATCTTTTCCACTGGCCAAAAAGTATTTTTATATGTTTTAATGGAAACAGATAGACCTTGTTTTGCATTATTTGCACGAAAATATTTTCTCAGACAATCTGCTATTATCATAAGCAATTATCTCTGTAGTTAAAACATTAAAACACAGTATGCCAGAGGAAACGTGTTGAAAAGCATTGCATCCACAACAAATATTTATATTTATTGAATATCATTTTTTTTCATTGTAGGCTAGTTTAAGTGTTTAACTCCAATAATGAGAATGGCGTATTTAATCTAATGTTTATATCAGAAGTAAAACATAGTTTAAAGCATTCTTTTATAATTATTTAAACTGTTATTGTGAACATGCACTGTATTTATGGTTAGGACTCATAATGAAAATTTACGGTTGTCCTTCATCATGCCGTTAGATAGGCTATACATGCGTCAGTTTCACTAACGGCCCAACGCGCTCGCTGGCACGGACATTTAAGAAGGGATGGATATTTGCTTCGAGTAAAAGTGAAATTATATTTGTATTATCTTTCTGTATATGTATAATTTTCTTTAGATGTTCTGTCTAAAAGTGACCAAAAAGACATTTAACCAGCTAACCATCGGTGTCGCCAAACTGCTCCGTCTCCAAAACGTTCGTACGCATGGGTCAGAGTTTGCGTGCAGGTGCGCACATTTTCCCGTCAAGTTTGTTTTTATAAATCACAACTTATGCGTCGGAAGTAGTGTACGCATCTTTCAGGGCCTGTTTTGTCCGTACGCAACGTTTATAAATGAGGCCCCTGGTCATGACGTCACCCGCCCGTGGCGTTCATTCATTCATTCCATTAGACTAGTTGACATACGTGCTTCAGAGGTACATCGACGCATCGTCTCGTTACCTTCTCAAGGAACTAGGGTGACACTTTATTTTAAGGTGCTTGTAATAAGCAGTAATTAACAGTTAATAAGACACTTATAAGACGCATATAAGATGCATATAAGCATCTTATATGCATCTTATAAGGAAATAAAATATTATGCTTTTGTAAAATAAAGAAAATAAACAGGGTGTGCGTTCTGCCTCTCCGTCTCCGTGAACTTTTTTTCTGGAGCACGTCTCTAAACTTAAACAAAACTCAGCTAATACTATTCACCCAGCCATAAGCAATATATCTTTTAAATCATTTGAGATTGTACTTTTAAATGATCCGATTCAAAACTAAAATAAATATTCTCCGTTTATGTCATCTATATAAAAAGAGAGACGTGTCAGCCATTCTAATTATCTTTCTCTCAGCTCATTATCTCTGGTAATGTGACACGCCCACGGAGAGCACGCGCTATTCAAACGCAAATATGTGAAGAAACACATTGAGACGTGTAAACGCCCATATAAACTCTGTAAACACACTATATTTTTTAGTCAGATTAAGATTCGTCTTGAGGAATATTCCTGGGACATTTACCACAGAACAAGTGCTGGTTTATTTTCACTTCGAGGAGGAGCAACAGATTCAGCTGAGAAGTGTGTAAGTGTTTTATTCTTGTGCTTTGTTCTAATCGCGATATAGAATAACGTTAGTGTCTGTAAACTGAAAAATAGCATACTGTTTAAATGTGAATTATGTTTCTGTGTGTGTGTGTGTGTGTGTGTGTGTGTGTGTGTGTATGAATGAATGAATGAACGCACAGATACGCATTGTTACCGACGAAATAAAAGACAACATTTTGTTGACTAGTTTTGGATAAAGTTTTTACTCTAAAATAGACATCAAATAAGCTTTTGTTAGGAGTTTCTGCTCACATGTTAAATATATAGTATGTTTTGTCAATAAACTAATCAACTAAGATGTTATAGTGTTTGTTCCAATGCAAGCTATATCAAAATAATGAATCCTTAACTTTGAAATATGTATGATCAAATGTATTGGCCTACTCAGACATTTATGGAAAAATACTATTTTCTTTTCAAGATGTTTCCATAACCTATTTGAACAGAATTTGTTTCCAGGTATGACTAAAAATGTGCTTTTGACTTTCATTTATATTTTATATATATATATTAGTGCTGGGCAACGATTAAAATGTTTAATCGCGATTAATCGCACAATTTTCTTGCGATTAATCGCGATTAATCGCATTGTTACGCGCAAAATTTAATAATGAATTCTAAAGTAGTGTATTACGCACTTTTGATTTAAATGTACTGCTATATACTACAAAAAGTGCAATAACATGTGGTTTGCAAAAACTTTAAACAAATAAGCTTTATACCAGCAGTATTCTCTTTACACAGTAGCAATAAAATATTTATTGTAAATCTCAACATTAATGTAATCAAATCAAATATTAAAACAAAGCTATTTGGCACTGGGGATTACCTTTTATCTAGTTAAAACAAGTCCAGTTTTCTTGTTTTTTTTTCTGAACAGGTATCAACAGGTGTCTTTTATCAGGGAGCAGCAGAAACAGTCTATAGTCAGAGGTCATGACCACTACTACAGATATAAGTCGACCAACGTTACTTCTCTGATAGTAGCAGGTTTGGTCATGCCATGGTTTCCCACGTACACTAAGATTACATTAAACAGAGGTAAAGCCCAATTTATACTTCTGCGTCGAACTTACGTCGTACCCTGACGTGCACCTCTCCAAAAATTTAACAACGCGTCAATTATACGCGTACCACAAGCGCTGATTGCTAGAACCGCTCCCCGGGTTTCACATGCTCCCTCTGCATGTGTAATTGTGCGTCAACGCGGACAACGACGCAGAAGTAAAACCAACACGTAGTGGATAGCGTATAGGCTTTGGCGTAAGTCCGACATAGAAGTATAAATCAGCCTTCAGTGAGTTGAAGTGGTCGACTCAGGTCGAGCACAAAGTGCAGCGACAAGCCGATGCGTTCTGTGAAACTGTTGCGGTCATGCTCGCCTCACGCACGCGCCCGCGCGTTGCCGAAGTAGAATTGTCTTGAACTTTTTATACACGACGCGCAGCACAAATCATTGGAAGAGAGACTGATCCTCGGCTCGCTGTTTGAGTTTCCAGAATCTAAATAGTTATCAGGACATCAACAGAAGGGAATTCACATGGCAGAGCATCCCCACTAATCTACACGCAGGCCTATCAGGTAAAGTTATGTAGCCTATAATTTTAATTTAAGTTAAAAAGGCTACAGCTGCGTTGCGCACAGACGCCGTTTTTGCATATGATTATACTATCCATAGAGCGCCTGTCATTCACTCACGGAGCGCCGCTGTCTCCCTTTTTGTTCACCTGAGAGAACCAAAGCCTCTCCACTGCTTGTTTGGGTGGGTTATTTGCTGGCTGACCAACATCCCACCCCTCCTGTGACCCATGGTTTGACTGTATGCCTATGCGTAGTATTCAGAGCCAGTGAGCAACGGACTTTTAAAATACAAAAAAAAAAAAAAAACTGCGTGAACGTGCGATAAAAAAATTGTCGGCATTAATTAATAAATGCGTTAACGCGATAATAACGCGTTAACTTGCCCAGCCCTAATATATTATATATATATAATATATATATATATATATATATATATATGTGTATATGTGTATATGTGTGTGTGTGTGTATGTATGTATATGTATATACATATATATATCACACCTGAATGAAAGGCTCATTATTATGCAGGGTCTTTTGTCTTCTCAGGTGTGAACCAACTGTGGCAGAATGGATTATAGATAACAGACAGTTGGTTTCACATGCTCCCTCTGCATGTGTAATTGTGCGTCAACGCGGACAACGACGCAGAAGTAAAACCAACACGTAGTGGATAGCGTATAGGCTTTGGCGTAAGTCCGACATAGAAGTATAAATCAGCCTTCAGTGAGTTGAAGTGGTCGACTCAGGTCGAGCACAAAGTGCAGCGACAAGCCGATGCGTTCTGTGAAACTGTTGCGGTCATGCTCGCCTCACGCACGCGCCCGCGCGTTGCCGAAGTAGAATTGTCTTGAACTTTTTATACACGACGCGCAGCACAAATCATTGGAAGAGAGACTGATCCTCGGCTCGCTGTTTGAGTTTCCAGAATCTAAATAGTTATCAGGACATCAACAGAAGGGAATTCACATGGCAGAGCATCCCCACTAATCTACACGCAGGCCTATCAGGTAAAGTTATGTAGCCTATAATTTTAATTTAAGTTAAAAAGGCTACAGCTGCGTTGCGCACAGACGCCGTTTTTGCATATGATTATACTATCCATAGAGCGCCTGTCATTCACTCACGGAGCGCCGCTGTCTCCCTTTTTGTTCACCTGAGAGAACCAAAGCCTCTCCACTGCTTGTTTGGGTGGGTTATTTGCTGGCTGACCAACATCCCACCCCTCCTGTGACCCATGGTTTGACTGTATGCCTATGCGTAGTATTCAGAGCCAGTGAGCAACGGACTTTTAAAATACAAAAAAAAAAAAAAACTGCGTGAACGTGCGATAAAAAAATTGTCGGCATTAATTAATAAATGCGTTAACGCGATAATAACGCGTTAACTTGCCCAGCCCTAATATATATATATATATATATATATATATATATATATATATATATATATATATATATATATATATGTGTATATGTGTGTGTGTGTGTATGTATGTATATGTATATACATATATATATCACACCTGAATGAAAGGCTCATTATTATGCAGGGTCTTTTGTCTTCTCAGGTGTGAACCAACTGTGGCAGAATGGATTATAGATAACAGACAGTTAGCAGACTACGCCAAAGAGTTAGCCATTTTGTTCTAACCAGGCACTCAAGTTTGTTGATGGATCAGCCAGAGACAGTGGTCCAGTACAAAAATAGTTTATTCTTACATCAATGCACACACAATAGTTCGCTCCACAATAAAAAAAAACATACACAAGGGAAGGTTTCACAGCAAACAAAAAGAAAAGCACTGCACACTACATCAAGCAATAAGACACACACCAACTTCACTCCTATACACACACAGACACACACACACACACACACACACACACACACACACACACAGAGACGTGCTGAAGCTCGCCAGTGGGAGACTAGTAACTCCAGCAATGAGCATCCAAGAGAAACACCTCAATCACACGTGCCGTGTTCACACCCACCTCAAAGAATTTAACCACACTGGTGAACACAACCACTGTATACATCAAGGTCCCACTGGCCGCTTTCAGCACCTAGACATAAGGAAGACACATGAGAGTTACACAGTTGGATACACACAAATCACAATGAACAGGTCCAGTAGACCACCTAGAGGGATTACACAAACCTACAATATGAATACATACAACAATAAACCATACCAACTAATAAATGAATGGAAAAATGCCACACCGAGGATCAGCAACTTCCACAGTCTCCCGTCAGTGTGGACCACTCAAGAAAACAAAAACAGAATCAAACCAAAACAATCATAACAAAATGGGCCAATCCCCTTGGACATCAGCAGAGGGGGAAAGGCCTCCAGACAACAGCGTAAATTAAACAAATAGACACACAAACAACTTTAACCTATAAAAAGAACAAAACAAACAAAAAGAAGTGATGCCAATACATCAAACACGTTCTACAACATTACTCAGATATTCACAACAAAGGGGGGGATGAGAAATCCAACTAAGTCAGGTGAGCAAAAGTGGAACAGGTCAGCCACTCGCTAACTTGGGAGTAGCCACGGGTCCCACACTCATCGATCTCGTGGGACAGAGCAGACGAAAACGACGAAGAAAGCCCGTAGGCAACACATAACAGGAAATAGGTTTTAACAAAGCAGCAGATGTTCAGACTCCTGGTTAAATAGCACTCCCTGAAATACACATGATGTCGTATACACATGATAGGTGCCGGAAAGCGCAGCAGGTACGGCGGCGAGGCCAGCGACTCCAGGCTCGAGCACGTCCCGCTGAAGGCTACAGGTCGACGGCGCGGCTTCTCACTCCGGATCCAGCGATGCGTGAGCTTCGCTGAAGAGATGAAAATCAGCTTGTATCAGCCTATCGAGCCTAGCTATAGGGCGAGCCCACGCCCTTTCTGGCGGGACGCGACGATATGGGCGCGAAGTGCCCCCATTCGTCATGACGTCACGCAGAGCCTCTCTCGATAGGCTGTTGCTTTTGCTGCAGGACAGCCAATAGGCGCTGCAAAGCGTGCTGCTGCAAAGCGTTTTACATTAATAAAAAATTAAGGATAATTTTTGGCTTCAATATCTCGTGGAAAAGAGGTTTTTCCCCATAGCGTAAGATATTACGCAGTACGAGAGATACTCTCGTAAGAGAACTAAGGTATTCAGACTATTAAAGACTTGTATATGGATGGAATACTTCTTACATTTCAAGGATTGTGTGATAAACACCAGAATCCCTCAAAACATTTTTTTTTAAATATTCACAGCTTAAAAGTTTTATGTCTTCCAGGTCTACAGATATTATGTACATTCCCAAACTGTCATTAATAGAGGAAATAATTGGAAAAAGAGGTGAAAAGGGCCAATTGTCAAAATATTATAATTTAATAATGTCTAACTCTAAAGAGTCTGCTGTAGACAAATTAAACACACGGAGGAAAGACATTCAAGAAGAAATAGAGGAATTTGAATGGACTGAAGCATGTTTAACCCTAAGAGGTCTGAGCTGTTTTGAGGCTCTTTCGGTGTTTTGATATGCCCTGACATTTGTGCTTATTTTAGCTACTTAAAACATACCATTTGCCAACATATAAATTTGCTGTATTCAGCACAAACTCTGCTACAATAATATGAGAGCAAAATGGATGTACATGTTTGCATTTTATAGAAAAAAAATATGCATGGTTAGTACGTTTTGGAAAAAAAAATGTCACCGCAATAAGGCCATTTAACACATACTGAATAGTTGTCCACAATACTTTTGAGTTACTATTCTTGTAGGCTAGAATTTTTACTTCAAAATGAAGTGACAATCATTCTGACCACACTTTCAGAAAGATCAATATAACGATTTGAATTTCTTACATCAGTTTTTGGGTCAGCAGTGCTGTATGCGTGGGAGTGTTAATGCCCATGAATATTAATGTGATTTACACCTGGGAAAACTAAAGACACTCCCCCAATGTCTAATGGCCCATCAAGGTGCTGTGTGGCAGCCTGAACTACAGTAAGAATGATTCACTGATGAATAAAAAGTTAAAAAGAACAGCATTTATTCAAAATAGAAATCTTTTCTAAGAACATAAAGACTTAAAGTCATTCATATCACTTAACATATCCTTTCAAAAAAAAAAAAAAACATAAAAAGACCAAACTTGTTTATATATATATATATATATATATATATATATATATATATATATATATATATATATATATATATATATATATATATATAAAACAAGTTTGGTCTTTTTATGTTTTTGTTTTTTTATAATATTGTTTATGTAGTGCTTATATATATATATATATAAAAAAGTGCATTCAAAGAATCCTAAAAAACTATCAAAGGTTAAAAAAAAATAAGCAGCACAACTGTTTACAACATTGATTTTAAAAAAAATTATATCAGAATGATTTCTGAAGGCTGATGGTGACGATGTAAACACAACAAAACAAAAGCAAAAAACTGTTAGCACATTATCCAAAGTAAACTGATGGACAATTATGATTATAGATGCACAATGTATTTGTTGATGGACAGAGAAACATCTATTGATGGGTAGACCGCGTAACCGCGAGTATCTGTTTATGGCCATAGACCGCACGCATTTACTGATACACTCAATGAACGGCTGTACCTAATACAAATAAAACCTCTCCAGTTAACTAGTAGAGCATTCATTTAGTCCGCTCTTAAATAAGAGATCTAGCTTTAAATGTTTTGTTTTTGAACTCAAGCTGAGCGCTCGTGTCCGCTGCTATCAGTGTCATGTATACAGAGCTCTCGTGGCGACGCGGCGCAGTCTTCACTCGCTCTAAGGACGTGCTCTTCAATCTAATGCCATTGCGGACACTATTCATTCCGGTGAAATCACAAAATAAAATGCACACAAACGTGTGTCCTATATACGTGTGTGTTTGATATAGACTGTAACCACTGATGAACATATTCGGTTTTGATGAGAGAAAAAAAAGTTGCCGAAGGCGGATTCGAACTCGTAACCTCTGACACGCTTGGCACACGATCTAACCACTAGACCACAGAAGAACTCAAACAAAACTTGCAGATCGCAGACATCCCAACCTGCAAGAAGTAATTTCAGGGAGGTATCTTGGTGACCCGATTGTTGACGGGGGGGGGGGGGGGGGGGGGGGGGGGGGGGTGTTGACTGGATTGTTGACGGGGGGGGGGGGGGGGGGGGATTGGTAGACTATACTGCGCGCATACATAGCGAGCGCACAGGAGAGCGCGAGAGACACTCGCAAGGTGTGTTGCCCTTTCTGTCGTGCGTGTGCGCGCGCGCGCTCTATGTTTGTTATGCGCGCAGTATGTTCTGTCTCGCACGCGCGTTATAGATTCCGGGAGATTTGAACTAATTTGCGGGCATCAGGGAGACGCTATCAATATGCGGGAGACTCCCGGAACTTCCGGGAGATTTGGGATGTCTGAGATCGATATACAAAACACTAAACAACTCACTCCGACCTTGTATCCTCGGGGTCAATTCGTTCTTCAAAATGCAACCGTTCGTCATCTGAGTTTCAAATTCCACTGAGGAAAAGGTTAATTATTCCCCGCTGTCCATAATCCTCTGAAGGAGTAGCGTGCTTCCATCCCTAAAACGCGATGAACTATCAGTGAATCTCTGATGAAGAATCTTCTGTTGTTATGCAGTGATCGGGGGCGTGCCGCGTCTGCGATGCATATATCGCCTATTTAACATGTGAAAAGCTCTGGGGGTGTGGCGGTCTCAGCTGATTACAGATAATGAGGGAAGAACGAAAAAACTGCACCTCTCCTTGGTTTCTAACGGATTACATAAACTGGAAATATTATTTTTTTTAGTGGCTTACTTCATTTAAAAGAAGAGAATCTCAGCTTCATAAAGAGACATCTCTCGTATCTCTGTGACAAGTATTGAGAGAGCTACAGTAACTTTTTCGGAAGTGTTTCAGAATGGACTTCACTGACGGAGAGAAGGTAAAACGCGCATCATGTTTATTTTTCTTTATTTGACGAAAAGCACAACACTTTGTTTTTATTGTGAGTACCCACAAACAAAATATAAACTAAACAGGATCTAATGATGTACAACACTTAAATGTAAGATAAAAATCAACAGATTAATTTGAGTCTCTTTTGCACTGATAAGGAAAAAAGTGAGCTCATCACGCCGCGTGACGGCCGACCTCAAAGGGTTAAAGGCACAAAAACAAATCATAAACACGCAGCTTAAATTATAACAGTAAATGGTTGACAAGGGTTTATATAACACCTGAAAAACTCCATCATATGTCTAGCAATATGAAATGTTCCTTGGTTAAGCTTTGGTTAATATCTCCATATTTCCTCTGTGATGCAGAAAAATCTCCAATATTTTGACAGGGATGGTTTAGTGCAAAGTACTCACACATCCTGTCATCAATTTGGTCCCACTTTGCAGGATCAGATGGATAGCTTGTTAATACCCTTTCTGGGTCTAGAGGCTCCTGCTGCAAAACGATATTGGGCTCACTTCTGGCTGGCTGCTGTTCTTCCATCAGTTTGTCCTTCTGTGACGGCGCTGATATTGACGGCGCCACAGCGTCTTCCGCCGCATTTCCCGCTGCATCTTCCACTGCGTCTCCGGGCCTGGCTTGGCCTCTGGCTCTGCTGACTGAGCAGGTTCACCGCTGTCGGACGGCTGTCTCTTCTTTTGTTCCTCTTCATTTTTTTTTTTTTACTTTTACGTTTTGCCGCCTCTATATATAGTCATGGGCTGGCGTTAATGTGACGTAATGTAACAGTCTATGGTTAAGATAAACATCGTCACTATTTTTAGTTAATTAATAAAATATTGAAATAAATTGTAGATAGGACATTTGTACATTTTTTTTATTTTTGTCCCTCTGTCTGGGCCCCATCCCGCCAGTCGGACCCTAGGCACGTGCATGGTTTGCCTTTGCGTTAATCCGGCTCTGCCTATATCCACTCCTCCTATACTCATTATTTCTGATATATCTGTCACAGTGTCTGGTTATGTTTCCTGGTGTCCACTAGAGGTCCTCGTTCTCACGGTGTCATTCACATTAGACTACATTTCCCAGCATTCTGTTCTGCCACTCATCTGATCATTGCACACAGCTGTTTCCCGTCACCTTGTTAGTTCTGTGTGTATATATACCCTGTCTGTTCAGTGTTTGTCACGGAGTCCTTGTTATTTGTCACACCACTTCCGAGGTCTGTGTTCTTGTCTTGTTTTTCATGTATGGATTGCTCATATGGATTTTGACCCTTGCCTGGACTGTTGTGAGTACGGATTACCCCTTAATAAATACTGCTTTTGGATCTACGTTCCCTGTTTCCTGTGTGGTATCGTGACAGAAGGACTCCGTCACAATGAATAGATCCAGCAGTTTGAGAGTTCGTAACCCTTCTCCTGTGTATGGTGAGGGAAGGGGATTACAGAGAGGTGGTTTGCAGGTCGGGGAGGAAGCACCTCGATTGAACATTTTTCAATGCTTTGCCTTATGGGCCCAACAAACGGAGGAAGCAACAGCGGCTAAGGCTTCAGCGAGATCTTCCATCGAAGATGATGAGTCGTTTCTGGGGACTCGTCTGGCGAAGTTCTCCGGAACTCGGGGAGGTTGCAGGGGAGGAGGTGGTCGACAAGTTCCACGACACCGTCCTCCGCCCTGCCATTCTTTTGATCCGGAGCCGCCGGACTGCCCCAGCACAGGATCCTCACCGCTGGTTCCACCCAGCACAAGAACCTCACCGCTAGTTCCACCCAGCACAAGATCCTCACCGCTAGTTCCGGCCAGCACAAGATCTTCGCCGCTGGTCCTGTCTAGTACTGAGGCTGCATCTCGCCATCAAGGACGGAGGAGGAGGAGAAGGGCCTTTCATCTCCCCAATGCCCCGGTGGTCGTCCCTGTGCAGCATGCGGTCATTTCGGAGACTGTTCACGTCCCGTCTGCCCAGCCAGAGACTGTTCACGTCCCGTCTGTCCAGCCAGAGACCGTCCAGCCAGAGACCGTCCAGCCAGAGACCGTCCAGCCAGAGACCGTCCAGCCAGAGACCGTCCAGCCAGAGACCGTCCAGCCAGAGCTTCACGTTAGCCACGTCCAGCCAGAGCCTGTTCAAGTCATCCACGTCCAGCCAGTGCCTGTTCCAGAGCCGGAGGCAGAGCCAGTGCCTGTTCCAGAGCCGGAGGCAGAGCGTGTGTTTGTGTCTGTGTTTGTGTCTGTTATTGTGACTTTTACAGTTCTTGTGGCTGTTCCTGAGCCAGTGTCTGCTGTTGCTAAGCCGGAGCCAGTGCCTGCCGTTGCTGAGCCGGAGCCAGTGCCGTCTGTTCCAGAGCCTCTGCTATGGCCGCCCGAGGGGTCTTCACCGCCCTGGCCGCCCGAGGGGTCTTGACCGCCCTGGCCGCCCGAGGGGTCTTCACCGCCCTGGCCGCCCGAGGGGTCTTCACCGCCCTGGCCGCCCGAGGGGTCTTCACCGCCCTGGCCGCCCGAGGGGTCTTCACCGCCCTGGCCGCCCGAGGGGTCTTCACCGCCCTGGCCGCCCGAGGGGTCGTCTCCGCCCTGGCCGCCCGAGGGGTCGTCTCCGCCCTGGCCGCCCGAGGGATCGTCTCCGCCCTGGCCGCCCGAGGGATCGTCTCCGTCCTGGCCGCCTGATAGACTGTCTGTCTCGCCTTGGCCGCCGGCTGAGCCATCACCCCCTGTTCTTGTTCCCCTTCATGGACCTGGCCCCCATCCCTCCCCTGATCCTCCACCGCTTCACATCCCGCCTGGACTCTTGTTTGTTTCTATGGTCTTGGAGCGTCTGGTAGCCGCTCCGTAGAGGGGAGGTTATGTCACAGTGTCTGGTTCCTAGGTGCCTATATCCACTCCTCCTATACTCATTATTTCTGATATATCTGTCACAGTGTCTGGTTATGTTTCCTGGTGTCCACTAGAGGTCCTCGTTCTCACGGTGTCATTCACATTAGACTACATTTCCCAGCATTCTGTTCTGCCACTCATCTGATCATTGCACACAGCTGTTTCCCGTCACCTTGTTAGTTCTGTGTGTATATATACCCTGTCTGTTCAGTGTTTGTCACGGAGTCCTTGTTATTTGTCACACCACTTCCGAGGTCTGTGTTCTTGTCTTGTTTTTCATGTATGGATTGCTCATATGGATTTTGACCCTTGCCTGGACTGTTGTGAGTACGGATTACCCCTTAATAAATACTGCTTTTGGATCTACGTTCCCTGTTTCCTGTGTGGTATCGTGACAATATCCACATTTTTTGCACCTGATGCTTTTCCATATGTTTCATTAATTAATTTATACTCTCAATATCTCTAACTGTGAATGTTGTGTCATCTGCATACTGATGAATTAAACTCAACCCTCCATATGGAATTGGAATTCCTCTTATCTCTTTATCACTTTTTATAAATGTTGCCAGAGGTTCATCTGATATTGAATACAACAAAGCAGATGAGGGACAACCTTGCCTTACTGACCTTTCTAATGGAAAGGGATCTGTTTAGACACCGTTAACTAGGGCTGGGCGATATGGCCAAAAAAGATTATCACGATAATTTTTTTTATATCAGTCGATATCGATAATTATCACAATAAATGTCAAATCTTTATTTCTTTCAAGTTTAAAGGCAGATTTTTGTTGTTTTTCCTGAGTGAAAGTTGTAGAAACCAGAGCGTTAATTGTGGTTTTAAACTACTCTTTATTGTCAGAACATATCAAGACAAACATTTGCCAAACACAAATCACAAATCTGAGGTAGAACATTGAAATATTTGTCATTTTTCCATAACAAAATAAATATCTGAATAGGAAAATATTTCTTCAGCAAGTTTGCAGTGCATGCTGCAATATTCAAATTACATGTTTTGTCTCGAAATGCATATTTGACAGTGAGTTGACAGTAAATCTGCATCCTAACTCAAGCTAATACTACTATGTTAAATTTATGTTCATTAACAAAAACAGTAACATCTGTTGTTAAATTTTTTTTTTTTTTGCGTTTTATTAAAATGAACCATTGGACCTCGGCTGCAGTTTTAGCTCAACATGGCGAACAAGACGTTGAGGACAACAGCAATCCGTCTGGGCCTGAACTGGAGCCCGGGCTCGCTAAAGCGTTTGAGGAAATGACAAAAAAGATCATGCTGCAAATCAGCGAAAAGCTGAATCCCTTGGCAAAGACAGTTGCGTCGCACACAACCGAGCTAACAAGGGCTAATGAGCGCCTGGACGAAACAGAGGCTAGAGTGCTACAGCTAGAAACGGCTACCAAGCCTCTTGCGGCTAAAACACAGGCCCTAGAGGAAAAAGTCAAGGCCCTCGCAGACCATATTGACGACCTGGAAAACAGGGGACGGCGAAAGAATGTGTGTATCTTTAATATCACTGAAAACACAGAGGGCGAAAATGCTGTAGCCTTTTTTGGACACTGGCTGCCAACTTTCCTCGGCGTGGATATGAAGGGAGGCCGTATCAAGCTTGAGCGTGCACACCGCTCCCTCGCACCCAAACCCGGGGATGGCCAGCGGCCGCGCCCGGTCATTGTCAGGTTCCACTCGTTCCCAGATAAGAGTGATGGAAGCAGCACGCCGAAAAGCGGCGGAGGGCGACATTACTATGGGCGGCAAAAGGATTTCTTTCTACAATGACCTTTCTGCTGCAGTGCTGCGGAGGCGAAAGGAGTTCGCGGAGGCTAAAAAGCGTCTCAGAGATATCGGCGCACAATACTCCATGCTCTACCCAGCGAAGCTACAGGTGTCGTTCAACGGTATAAAGAAAACGTCTCGGGTTATGACTATAACCCTTGTTCCCTGAGAAGGGAACGAGACAATGCATCGAGAATCGACACTTTGGGGACGCTCCCTTAGCGTGCGCCTCTGAAGTAAAAATGAAACTAATCCAATCCTGATTGGTGTTGCGTCGTGACGTAACATGTGACGGCATAACCGGAAGCATAAAGGTGAAGCTGACGCATAGAATGCCAGCCTCGCGATGAAGCAAGACGCTCTAAGGCCTCGAGGGGCGTGGCAGAGCGATGCATTGTCTCGTTCCCTTCTCAGGGAACAAGGGTTATAGTCATAACCCGAGACGTTCCCTATCGAGGAAACTCGACAATGCATCGAGAATCGACACTTTGGGGAACGAATGCCCACTAGGCCACGCATCGAAAACAGGCCTGCCCCGGAGTGAAACTGATTCAGGCACTCAGCTAGGACGAGAGCACATGTGCGCCAGGCGTACTAGGGAGGTGCAGAATATAGAACCTAACAAAAGTGTGTGGGGTAGCCCAACCGGCTGCCTCACAGATCTCCTGGATGGGAACTCCCGAAAGGAGGGCCCTAGAGAACGCCATGCCTCTAGTAGAAAGAGCCCTAACGGCCAAAGGTGAAGGCAAATTGCGCACCTTGTAGGCCCACTTATGGTTTGTAATAGGGGTGGGAGAAAAAATCGATCCATCGATGCATCGCGATTCTCTCTCCAACGATTCTGGATCGATTCTGAGAATTCCAGAATCGATTCAGAGCTTAGTTTTTAACCAGATGTGCGATGACGTTGAGTTTGCTTTAAAACACCCGAATTCTGCTTGCTTCCAATTCCTTACACGCATACACCACTCGAACCTTCCGAAAAATAATCTTTCATAAAGTTCGGAAAGGTTGAAGCGAATTACAAGGACATTCACAGGCTTCATTTCACAGGATACGCTGAGAGAGACGCGCGCTTTCTTTGATGTTACACTTGAAGTGTGCTGTCTCGCCCGTCGGTATTTTCCTTACAAATGCTCTACAAAGTCATCATTTATGTGGTTTGGAATGCAGTGGACTTATATATTTTAAATATGAACCTCACTAACAGAAGGCTGCTTTCAATTTCAAATGCTGACGCGCGCTTTGTTTGTGAGACTGCTCGCGCATGCGGCTATGCGACTCCGTGTAGTGGTTTAGTGTACTTGTGCAAAATTAACGTAAACACAGCCAGTTATGTCTTAAGGGATTAAACGGACAGAACACACCGCATTACTACTTTTATTTCAAAAGAGATGCGTGCGTGAATGCAGCTTAATAGATCTCCCACAGTCTATGATGTCATAGTAAAAAAACAAGTAAAGTAAAGATGAAGAAAAATCACTCACAGTTCTTGAATGGAAAACGTTCAGATAATCTATAGGCTACTGAAAGGACTTTTTGTTTGTTGTTTGTTATATTTTTCTATGCTCCTCTGTATTATTTGTTAAATTAGTTATATTAGTTTAAAATTCTTAACATACAACTGTTTTAATAAAAAAATATATATATATATATATATATATTATTTTTTAAAAAGTACTTAATTACTTATGTAAACTAATGAATTAATAAGGGGGGAAAGGTAGATAAAGAATCGTTTTGGAATCGGATCGTGACTCCCAGAATCGGAATCGGATCGGATCGTGAGGTGACCAAAGATTCCCACCCCTAGTTTGTAAAGCCGGGAGCCCCTAATAGGTGATCCAAAACACACTACAGTAGGTTCGACCTCCTCCAAGAAGAGGACCTCTCAAGGTAAATACTCGGAACTCTGACCGGCAGAGCAAGGAACCTCTCCTTTTCTGCCGACACATGAGGTGGAGGATGAAATACTTGCAGGACCATGGACCTAGCCATGATAAATTGCACTTAAGGCACATAGCTGGGTCTCGGATGCAGGATGGCCTTAACTCCGCCGGGGGCACATCCCAAGCAAGCTGGCGATAATGCCAGGGCTTGGAGATCTCCCAGTCTCTGTAAAGAAATAGCTAAGAGAAAGGCTATTTGAACGTGAGGTCCTAGGCGAAGCCGACTGGAGGTATTCGAATGGAGCCAGGAATAGCCCTTCGAGAACCACCGCCAGGTCCCAGGAAGGAACCCTGGACCTGACTGTCGGTCTCATCCTCCAATACCATGGAGAAATAGTATGACCAGTTGGTGCCTCCCCAAAGGCCCAACATTTAGTGGTGCATGGAATGCCGCAATGGCAGCCACGTACACCCTACATGTGGATGGGGAGAGATTCGCAGAGAAATGATCTTGAAGAAACTCCAGAACTGAAGCCATTGGGCAGTTAACTGGGCCTAACTCAAGTTCTCTACACCAAGTACAAAAACATTCCACTTGAGGCCATATAATCTCCTAGTAGACGGAGCCCTAGAGATAAGTATAGTTTCGACCACCCCAGATGATAGACCAGCCTCTAGGTACTGAGCCCCCTCAGAGGCTAGACCCACAATTTCCACAGCTCTGGATGAGGATGGAATATAGTGCCTTCCGCCTGAGACAACAGATCCCTCCTCAGAGGAATCTGCCATGGCGGAGCTATCAGGAGTGAAATTAAGTCTGAAAACCATACTCGGGCTTGCCAACACAGGGCTACCAGAAGAAGACTGATGCCCTCCTGACTGACCCTCTCCAGGACTCGGGAGCAGAGCGATCGGGGAAAAAGCGTACAGGCGAAGCCTCTGCCAGGCCTGTACCATGGCATCCAAGTCCCAGCGGGGCTGGATGAGTGAGGGAGAACCAAAGTGGACAGTTGGACGGACGTCCCTCGAGACGCAAACAGATCCACTTCCACTGGTCCAAACCTCTGCCATATCAACTCCACCACCTCTGGATGAAGTCTCAATTCCCGGGCCTCAGCCCCTGCCTCGACAGGATGTCTGCTCCCTAATTCAGAACCCCCGGGACATATATTGTTCTTATAGATAATATTTCCCTTGGGACCATAAAATGATCAGATGCGCCAATCTGGATAGAGGGCACAATCTGAGTGTCCTTTGTCGGTTCAGATAAGCTACCACTGAGACGTGGTAACCTTTGATGTCTGTGAGGAAGCTCCTCAGAGCCCTGAACACAGCCAACATCTCTAGGCAATTTATATGCCAAGAATGATGATGGTCCTGCCACAGACCCCTGGCAAAGCGGCCTTAGACCGCGCCCCAGCCAGCGAGGGAAGCGTCTGTCGAAACAGTTTCCCGGCGACATGACACCCCTAACACTGGACCTTGGGACAAGAACCAAGGTTTCTTCCATATTAATAGGGAACGAAGGCATCTGCGCGTAACCTTTATTGTACGGAACAGATTCCCCTTGGGGAAAAAAACCCTTGGCTTTTGAGCCATCATTGAAGGGGCCTCATGTGAAGCAGGCCTCATATGAGCCAGTCGTCAATGTAATTCAGTATACGGATGCCCTGAAGCCTCAGTGGAGCCAGAGCCGCATCCATACACTTTGTGAACGTGCGGGGAGAGAGTGCTAGGCCGAACGGAAGAACCCGATATTGGTATGCTTCGCCCCGAAAGCAACCTCAGGAACCTCCTGTGATATGGAAGGATGGAGACATGAAATAAGCGTCTTCTAGATCCATCGTGACAAACCAGTCCTCGGATCTGATTTGGTTCACGATAATGGTAACAGTAAGCATTTTGAACCTGAATCTCCTCAAAGAATGATTCAAAAAGCCCTAGATCTAAAATAGGCCTCAGTCCGCCATCCTTCTTTGGAACTATAAAGTACCGGCTGTAAAACCTTGACTCCCTGTCTGGTAGGGGAACACATTCTATGCCCCCTTAATTCCAGTAGAGTCTGTACCTCTTGTTCCATAACCCGAGCCTGTTCTGGAACCACTGCAGTCGGTACCACCCCAGCAAACTAGGGAGGTCGGTGACCGAACTGCAATCTGTACCCATATTTTATAATATTTTATAATATACAGGACCCATATAGATATATGTTCGGGAGGCATTGCCATTCTTCTACAAAATCTACTAAGGGAACCAGCCCCTCGAGGCTGGCCTCGGGTGTTTTTCGAGCACTATTCTCGACTTCCTGAAGCGGTGGACCGGCAGGAAAAAAGTCGATACAGATTTTGTGACCATAGTCGGTGCCCTGTTGCAAGCTTTTGGGGCGAACGCCATGGTGTGCGTTCGGTGGAAATCGATGTGGCCCGAAGAGTCAAAGACGGCGGGACAACAACATCTTCCCTGAGGGCACCTGCTGCTAGAACAACCTCGATTGTTCCACAGCGGGGGGGCAGCCCTCTTTTTTTTTTTTTTTTTTTTTTTTCGCTTCCTGAAACCTGTCAACAACTGTAGTGACAGCGTTGGAAAACAGGCCAGAAGGAGATAGCGGAGCGGCCAACAGGAAATATTCCCTTATTTAGATCTTTAAGAAGATCGGCCTGGTACGCGTGCAAAATCGTCATAGAGTGCAGGCACGCACCAGCCTGACCCCTTTTTTTTTTTTTTTAATTATTTTTTGAAATATTTTACCAAAGGAACCAGGCTCTCAAGCCTGGCTTCGGGTATTAATCGGGATTCGTTCCTGACCCCCTGAAGCGGGTTTCCGGCAGGGCTGGACCGAAAAACGATTCTCGATGGGCGAACGTGAAAGCTGCCTGGCCGCAAGCCTGTGGGGCGGACAGTGCAGCCTGCGTTCGCTGGAAACCGATGTGTCCCGAAACGTTTTTAACGGGGGAAGAGCAACTTCGATTTCCTGCACCATATAAGCCAGGTGTGCCCAACCCTGCTCCTGGCGATCGACTGTCCTGCACAGTTCATCTCCAACCCTAATCAAACACACCTGAAGGTCTTCAATTAAGGTCTTAACAACCAATTAAGGTCTTCAGGATTACTTGAAAATTAAAGACAGGTGTGTTTGATCAGGGTTAGAGATAAACTGTGCAGGACAGTCGATCGCCAGGAGCAGGGTTGGGCACACCTGATATAAGCCCAGCCAACCAGTGCAGAGGTGTCCCTGCACGGTTTGTTGGGCAGCACCGGGGCTTAAAGCAAAGATGCCAGATCAGGAGAAAGATAACTCACTAAAGCTTCCTCCATCTGTGGCATCTTGCCATAACCCGACTCTCTCGCACCCACCACATTCGAATAAACATATAATGAATGTGGTGAGATACGTAAAGTGTGGGGTTTCTCCCAGGATCTACACATATATATATATTTTTATAAAGATCTGGGAAAAACAGTAAGCCCCGGCTCTGAGTTTGTGAACGGTGCTGCAGGAATCTCTCATCTAGTTCATTTTGACGGGGATCATCCTGCTTATTTTTTGGCCAGCTTATATATTTAAATATATTTATTTATTTATTTAATACTGGCCACAGCACTCATCACAACAATACAAGCTCTACATAAGCAGAAACATAAGCCGGCGAGTGTGACTCATGTTGCTCGTTCCCGATGCTGAGCACATCTACTTCCTTATAAACAGATATCTCGAGCACTGGGCACTCGTCACGGGCAGAAGAAGCCGCATCGCGGGCGTCTGCGTCGTGAACTAGTGTCATAGAATCTGCGGATGATGAGAGAAAAGGTGCCTCAGCAGTCTCGTTCTCATCCGCGAGATCCTTCTGCGATCTCCGCGATCTAAGCCGTCGCGCCGCCTCAACGGACGCGGGACCCGAATCGCGGGGATCGCGAGCCTGGCCATCATCAGTGAAATAATATAGCCAAGCGAGAACGCAGCACTCTAATAGGAAGTGCTTCACAGTATCACAGGCAGCCCTCTCGAGGCGCTGACTGTGCGTGCTGCCCCCTAAACAATACACACACACACACACAGCAGATGCGTGTCCCAACCCGTGGCATATAATCTTGGGCAGGGGTGCACACACTTAGTGTATTGTTCACTCGCCATGATATAGAGCTTAGCACAGACAAACAACATCAAATAAGACAGACAGTTTCACAGAGAGCGCTTGCTGAAGAGCGATAGCTGGCATTCTATGCGTCAGCGTCACCTTTATGCTTCCGGTTATGCCGTCACATGTTACGTCACGACGCAACACCAATCAGGATTGAATTAGTTTCATTTTTACTTCAGAGGCGCACGCTAAGGGAGCGTCCCCAAAGTGTCGATTCTCGATGCATTGTCGAGTTTCCTCGATAGGGAACTTTCCTCTCACCGGCCGATGTTGTCTCATTTGTGTCCAGTGTTGCAAAGCAGGATTGAGAAGCATTTATCTGATATGACGCGGTGAGCTTAACAATGTGTGCTTTCACATAACTAACTTATGAAGACTGGAAGTCAGTCCCTGTTGTGTTTAAGACTTCACTTACGCTTGTAACCCGCTTGCATGTGTTGTTTATATTATTAATATTGGTTGAGAAAGGGATCTGCATTAAGATTTTACCACATATTTACTCGGGGTGGCTTGCTTTGGTCCCTACCATGTTTTGTATCAGTTCTGGTAAGTGTTTAAATGCACCTTTTTCGGGTGCGTTTTAAGAAGATGGCCCCTATAAAACCTGGGGGAGGTCTCCTCTCAAAAGAGCTTTTATGTTATAGTTTTCTACTGTACTTTACAATTCTACATTTTTCTTTTCTTTTTTTTTCTTTTACTATTGTCCTTTACTATTTTTTTTGTTCATGTTTAGTGAGGTTTGGTTGGTTGTTATGCTCAGCACTGATCTGGTTGTGTTTTCTATTTTTATGACATATCCACAGGTTGTCAAAATTGCATTATTGTTTAAGGTTTAATTGTATGTTATATCAATAATCTTGATTATGTCAAATAACAACGTCAAATTTTGTTCATGGAACGTGAGGGGTTTGCGAGGCAAGGTTAAACGGAGAAAAGTATTTGCTCTATTAAAAAAGGAGAAAGTTGATGTGGCGCTGCTTCAGGAATCACATTTTAATGATAGTGAGCATCTTGGATTGAAATATGGTTGGGTTAGCCAGGTTCACTTTTCCTCTTTTACCACCAGCAGTAGTGGTGTTGTAATACTTATAAGTAAGAGAACACCATTTCATTTAAAGACGTCTATCAAGGACACATATGGAAGATATGTCATTATTAAGGGTATATTACAGGGAGAAGAAATTACTGTGATGAATCTCTACTGCCCACCTAATTATTCTCCTGACTTCTTAGCAAAAGCATTTTTAGAATTCACAGAAATATCGTCATCTATAGCTTTAGTGGGGGGTGATTTTAACTGCCTGCTCAACCCCCTAATCGATAGGCATCCCGCGCGTAGCTCTGCTTTAACAAGCCAGGCCAGTGCCCTATCCGCGATATGTGATGAGATGAGCTTTCCCGATGTGTGGCGAACTTTACACCCAACCGATAAACAATTTACATTTTATTCCCCCCTCATAAATGCCACACTCATATAGATTATTTCTTTATCCCCAAGTCCCTCATACAATATGTCTCATCTTGTGAAATAGGGAACATTGTTGTTAGTGACCATGCTATGGTATGTCTGAAATTGACTGCTGTTGGACATTTTGCAGGAAGTAGGCGATGGAGATTTGATTCACGCCTTCTAAGAGATGAGAAATTTGTATCTTACATGACCAGTGAATTTAAAATCTTTATGGATATAAATTTGCAGTCCACTGAAGACCCCTCTCTACTTTGGGAGACTTCTAAAACATTTATCAGAGGTTTAGTAATTGGCTATTCTGCCTCTAAGAAACGAAGGCAATTGGAGCACCAGTCAAAGCTTGAGAAAGATTTTTTTTTTTTTTTTTTTTTTTTTTTTTAAATTTAACAGTCAGACATACATACAAACCAACATAGTGCATTAGTGAGCAATCTTGTAAATCCATAATTCCAGAAGTGACATAAAAGTGATTTAAGTGTTTGATCAAAGTGTGCATGTGAGCGGGTGTGAGTGTGGGTATGTGTATGTGTGTGTGTGCGTAAACAAAGTAACCATTTATTATTTATCACCATTGTCATTACCATCACCACCCCACTCCCCACTACCACCATATTGCCAATATTGTGTTGGTCGATTTTTATTTCCATCCTTCCTCCTATGTAACAATTGCCATTGTCAATGCTGTATAAAATAAAAGATGATATAATAAGATGATAAGATAATATAAGATAACCTTCCCCCACATCTCATCGGTCCCTATCTTTTCCAAATTTTTTTTTTTTTTGTTTGTTTTTTTTTTTTGTGTATGTGCAATGTTTAAGGTGCATTAAAAGAGGGAGTACAGTGCGTCTCAAATTGGGACAGTGATGCTGTCCCGTTGAAACCACTTCTCGCCTGTCTTGCCTGCCCTGGTGTTTGTGAGGTTTTCCATATACATACTTTTTTTTTTTTTTTTTTTTTTTTTTTTTTTCTATTCTATGTTGTGGTGCATTAAAAACCCATGAAGAGATAAGGGGGGGATTATTGCAGTAGTGATGAAAATGACACTTAATTCAAACACAGCATTGACAATGGCAATATTGATGATTATAATAATAATGATAATAATAATATTAATAATAAATGATAATGATGATGGCAGTGGTGACCGCAATGGTGAAAGCAAAAGACAGCAACAACAGCAATTACAACAATGAAAAAATAAAAGTGAAAATAGTAATCTTAACAATAACATTAAAGATAGTAACAACAATGATGACATAAACAAGTTCAAACAGCTAAAATGTATTAATATTCGTGGGTTGGTTAAGAAGGTGGGAGGAGTCGGAGTTGAAAACAGAGAAAGGATTCATAGCTGTAAGAGGTCAGAAAGTGTTGGACGGCAGAGGTCAGTTTCAGATGCGTAATCATGAAGGGGAGATGCGTATTCCATTGCAATGAAGTCTGTAATAAGATTTTTCCAAATGTTAATGTGTAATTTATTTCAAGTTTTCCAGTTCATGAGGATAGTTTTCTTGGCGATGGTTAGAGCTATGAGGAGTATTTTAGAGTTTATAGTTTTATCAGTGATTATTGTCAGGTCCCCAGCAAGCAAAGAGAAGGCGACAGTGGGATGTGGCAGCCGACTATAGTGGATAGTGACTGTGTGACCTCTTCCCAAAAGTGTTTGATTGGAGTGCAGTGCCAGGTTGCATGGATGTATGTATCTGTAGAATTTTGATTGCAGTGTGTGCAAACTTCTGATGTGAAACCCATTTTAGCTAATCTGCTGCCCGTGTAATGTGTTCTGTGAAGTATTTTGTATTGTATTAACTGAAGATTCGCATTTTTGGACATGAGATAGATGTTTTTACAGATTTGGGTCCAGAAGTTGGCATCAGGAGCTATTGAAAGATCGTTTTCCCATTTTATTGTTGGTAAGTGTATGGTCTGAAGTTGGTTTGAAATGATTTTGTATATTTTAGAGAGAAGTTTCTTTGGGGAGGAAATGTTGACCAAGTCTGATATTGCCGGTGAAAGTTCTAAATTTGTGTCTCTGATGTTTATTTTTGTCAGAACAGAAGATTTGAGTTGTAGGTATTTTAAAAATTCGTTGCTCCCGATGCCATACTCCTGGGCCAGTTGCGGAAATGGTGTAAATGTGTTAGATTTGAGAATATGCTTAATGTGGGTGATACCCTTTTCCGCCCATGTGTGAAAATTCAATGTTTTTTTATTGCTTATAAAGTCACGGTTGTTCCACAGTGGGGTGAGGTTAGATGGAGCTAATGTAGAATTTGTGATTTGGTGAAATTTCCACCAGGCTGTCAGAGTGGCAGATATAGTTACTGCATTAAAACATGTGTGTTGTTTAATTGATTTGGTGAGGAACGGTATGTCAGCTATATTTAATTCTTTGCATAGTGATTGTTCTATATCTAGCCATATAATATCAGATTGGGTGGGGTGAATCCATTTGTATATGTATTGCAGTTGGTTAGCCATTGAATAATATTGGAAATTTGGTGCTTCTAGTCCTCCTTGAACCTTACTTTTTTGTAGTGTAGTGAGTTTAATCCTTGGTGTTTTATTTTTCCAGTAGAAGCGAGTTATAATGGAGTCTAGTGATTTAAACCAGGTGAGTGTGGGGTGGGTTGGAATCATTGAAAATAGGTAATTAATTTTCGGTAAAATTGTCATTTTTATTGCTGCTATCCTGCCGATTATGGAGATTGGAAGGTTGAGCCACCTGAGCAAATCTTCTTCTATTTTTTTTAGCAGTGGTGTGAAGTTAAGTGTTACCAACTCTGACAGTCTGGAGGAAATCTTAATGCCTAAGTAAGTGATGTGATCATGACATATAGGTATCGGTGATTGATTGGGTGCCACATCCCATTTGGTTTTATGTAAAGGGAGGATGAAAGATTTATTCCAGTTTATTGCATAATCTGATATTTTTGAGAAGGACTGGATTGTTTTAATTATTTCTTGAGTAGATGCTAGGGGTTCTTGTATATATAGTAGGATATCATCTGCATAAAGTGAGATTTTATGTGTTTGTTGTGGTGTTTCAATACCTTTGATTGCTGGGTTTTGACGGATAGCTGCTGCTAAAGGTTCAATAAAAATCGTGAATAGGGATGGAGAGAGTGGACATCCCTGCCTCGTCCCCCTGTGCAGTGTGAAGCTTTGTGATGTTAGTCCATTGGTTGTGACTGTGGCCGATGGTGATGTGTATAAAATCTTGATCCAGTTAATAAATGACTCTCCAAAGCCGAATTTTTGTAACGTGGTGAATAAAAATTTCCAGTTGACCCTATCAAAAGCTTTTTCGGCATCTAATGTGGCAATGAGAGTATCTTTCTGTTGTACTGATGAGTAGTGCATTAAATTGTATAATCTGCGGGTATTATTGGATGCGTGTCTACCCTTTATAAAGCCGGTCTGATCAGGGTGGATTATATATGGTATAATTTGTTCAATTCTATGGGCTAGTGCTTTGCTAATAATTTTTATGTCGACATTTATAAGTGAGATAGGACGATAGTTAGATGTGAAGGTGTGGTCTTTGTTAGGTTTAGGAATGAGTGATATAAGTGCTGTATTCATATGGGAAGGGAACTTCGCGTTATGTTTTATTTCTGTTATTGTTCTGCTAAATAATGGGTATAAGGTTGACCAAAAATGTTCGTAGAACTCAGCAGGGAAGTGAAAGATTTGAGAAAGATTTAAAGGATATTGAGAGAACGTTAACTTCATCATCTGACCCATTATTACTACAAAATAAATGCGCTTTACAAGCCACGTTAGACGCTTTAACCTGTTAACCTTCGCCAGAGCGAGGGCGCTCTGAGCGTTTTTTTTTTTTTAAATCGTTCAAAGTTACTATCAGATTCAATGTTAATACCTTGACAAACTATACATCATTAAAAAGATATAAGACTGAAGGTTTAGTATTTGACCACTATTGTATTCTGAGAATCTAATAGTGACAGTTATGTCTTAATTTGTGTCTGGAGTTATGTAATCAAAAAATGAGTCGATATCTTTGATATGAATTATGAGCGTCAGCCGCTTCCATTCAGAAAAAAACTCCAGTGAGATCGTCACGACAGAGCTTGACAAAACAACGTCCATCAGGGCTTTTAGCTCAAAAGTGTACAGATTTGGAGAAATATTGATAGATTCTCATAGGATTACATCAGATTTATATAGACAGGAATCATATTTATTGAATATCTACCCAAATGCGTCGATTTAATCATTATGAGCGCTGGAGACTCTGATGTACTGTGTTTTCAATACATACTGGCAGCCTGAGGGCGCCCTGTGCACATATGCAGTTCAAATTTGGAACACGAAGAAGAATCATATCATGTGACATTTCAGGAAGTCCATCACGACGTAAACACTAACAGAGATCGCTGTAACATGCAGATAAAGATGTTTTGAAGACAATAAACATGATTGCAATGATATTTGGTTTACCTGTGTTCTTCGAGCCATGTCAGGTATTTTCATAATAATAGATTATATTTATAATGTAATGCTAATCGATATAGACTTTATCATCGTGAAGAATACTATAAAATACTATATTTTCTGTCTGATTTTTTTTATCTGAAGCCAAATCAGAGCACAGAAGGTTATTTTAAACACTCGACTTGTGCTATAAAGTAAGTTTTAGAGCACAAACATGGTTTTAATCTCATAAATTGTCGTGTATTGATGGTGTGCTAAGCTAACATGCTAGCTAGCCCTTGGTGCACCTGCTACCTAGCTGTTATATTTATGAATATTTCTAAATAGGACTGCTTGCTGAAATGTTTCTTTTTTCAAGAAGGTCATTTTATATAGTTTCAAATGTAAGGTGAGAACTTTGAGAACTTTCCCTACAAGAGATTAGGGGTTGAAACAGTGTGAATAGCCAGTCGTTAGTAATTATAATGCAGACAAAAGAAAGCATATTTAGAGCAATAACCAGAGGCTGGAGAGGTGTGAATGTGTGCAGGGGAGACTGACACTGAATGGAGATCGTTTAGACCACAACACAATAGAGAAAATAGACTGAATAGATGCTTAGAAAATGACAATAAACATCAGTTTGCATTTTAGAGTCTAATCAAAATAAAGTCGTTTGACATGATCTTGAAAAACATTTAACTAAATAAAGAGTTTTAGACATATCATCTTCAGATTTTAAATATAACATGGTCAGACATTTGGCTTTAGCTGCAGTGCATTTCTAGATTGCTACAGAGCCAACTTCAATTTTATTTTCATGAAAATATTTCATAAAAATAAATTTCTAATAACTTGACAAAACTTTGAAGCTTAATTCTACATTTGCAATAAACTGCCAGGTGTCAGCTTTCAAATGAGATCATACTTGTGCTTTTAGAACAAATGGTTCATGAACTGTATCTGTTTCAGTTTGGGTATGCCATTTCTGGGGATTTTTCAAAATTGGGGGTGAAGCTTAACAGGTTAACTCAACAGGCCAAGAGTGCTATTCTCTTTTCTAGACAGCGACTATATGAATTTGGTGATAAGCCCAGCAAATACCTATCTTACTTGACAAAAGTCAAGTCAGATCCTCAAATAATCACCTCAATAGTTGACACTGCCGGTACTCTTTATTTTGATAATAAAAACATAAATAATATCTTCAGAGAGTTTTACTCGCAACTTTATAAATCAGATCATCTTCCAGGGGCCTCGGTGGAAATGGAAACTTTTCTGTCTCAAATAATCCTCCCTACTATTTCCGAAGCTCAGAAGGCTGAATTAAATGCACCTATTACTAAAGAGGAGGCCCTGTTAGCTCAATCTTTGAGAGAGGCAGACATCACAGTCATCCTTAAAAAGGGCAAGAACGCAGATCACTGTTCTAATTACAGGCCTATCGCTTTGTTAAACCAGGATCTTAAGTTACTTTCTAAGATATTAGCGCTCCGACTGGAAAAAGTTTTGCCTGCTATAATCAAGGAAGACCAGACAGGGTTTATCAAGGGGAGAAGCTCTAGCCACAATATAAGAAGGCTCTTAAATATTATCAATATATGTCAAACTCAGAATATCGAAAGTTTAATCATCTCACTGGATGCGGAGAAGGCCTTCGACCGTGTCGAGTGGCCTTATCTGTGTCATATTTTACATAAATTTAATCTGGGAGAAACATTTATAAGGTGGATTAAATTGCTGTATAATAACCCCCTAGCTTCAGTTATCACTAATGGTTGTAGGTCTAACAGTTTCTCACTTTACCGCTCGACGCGTCAAGGCTGTCCTCTCAGCGCCTCCCTGTTCGCCCTGGCGATTGAGCCTCTGGCTGCGGCCGTCAGGCAAGATTTATTAATAAGAGGAATTGGCACTGGTACCACTCAACATAAAATTTCACTATACGCGGATGATATTTTATTATACATATCAGAACCAACTTCAACTATTCCTCGTCTCATCAAACTAATTCACCAATTTGGAACATTTTCGGGTTACAAAATAAACTTTTCGAAATCTCTTGCGATGCCTTTGGGGGCCCTCAGAGGAAGGACCAACTCTCTTGTACCTTTTCCATTTCGTTGGTCCCTGTCTGGTTTTGTGTATCTCGGTATTCATATCACCCCTATGTTTCACCAAATGTTTAAGGCTAACTATACCCCTCTACTAGATGCCATAAAAAGAGATTTACAAAGGTGGTGCTCTCTTCCCTTACCATTGCTTGGTAGGGTATCTGTTATTAAGATGAACGTTCTTCCTAGATTACTGTACCCCTTACAGATGATCCCCTTGCTACTTTCAAACAAAGTACTGAAGCTATTAAATAGCTGGTTGAGTGAATTTATATGGAATAAAAGAAAACCTAGGCTTAAATTCTCCAAGTTACAGTTACCTACGTCAAAAGGGGGGGTGGATGTACCTAACTTCAGATTGTATCAACTGGCATCACATTTGAGGTTTGTAGCCGAATGGGTGAAGGAGGATCTCACCTCTGTCTGGTTAGGTCTAGAAAAGTTACATACTCACTGTTCATTGCTCGGTCTTTTGTCCTGTAAGAATATCAAATCTGTAAGGACTTGTGTGCAATAACAATCCTATAGTTGTTAATACTGTTAAAGCATGGTTTGCAGGGCGTAAATTGGAGGGAAGATCTTTACTGACTCCTTTGCTTTCCCCAATACAAGGAAACCCTGACTTCGAGCCAGGCATGACAGATATAGGTTATGATATTTGGACACAAGATGTGTGATTTGTTTGTGGGATCCTCCTTATCATCATTTGTACAAATTCAAGCTAAATATAGC
The DNA here is from genome assembly GCA_036326025.1 of Chrosomus eos. NCBI lineage: Eukaryota > Metazoa > Chordata > Actinopteri > Cypriniformes > Leuciscidae > Chrosomus > Chrosomus eos. The sequence goes on from CM070838.1 coordinate 37,100,234, forward strand.
ATCCCTGGCTCTCATTTTTTTAGATATCTCCAAGTTCGAGATTTTATATCCAAAAAAAATACATTTGCTTCTGAAGCCTCTTTATCTCCAATAGAGGAATTATTGCTCAAATGTCCAGTTAAGAAGGTGATTACCTCTTTTTATAATGTGCTTAATCAGACATCTGTCATACTGGCAGTCTCAGACGCAGCACACACATGGCAAACTGAATTAGGAGTAGCTATTGATAAGGAGAAGTGGGATGTCATTTGTAATCAAACAAAACGGATATCTGTTTGTAATCGCGCCAGGTTGTTACAGTTTAAAATTATTCATAGACTGCAAATTTCTCCTAGCAAAAGACATAAAATGTACCATCAAACCTCTCCTGACTGCCTTAAATGCAAATTAGCAGTGGGTACATATACTCATTGTGTTTGGTACTGCCCTAAAATTCAGTTATACTGGCAAGATGTTCTGGAAGATATGAGCGCTATATTTGGAGTTGCTTTGGCCTGTGATCCTGTTTCGCTGCTCTTGGGATATAGAGATAGTAAAATCAGTCCTGGTTCAGGCAGACTATATGATATCCTCACCTATGTTGCACGCAAGAACATTTTCCTGTCGTGGATCAGCGACAAACCTCCTTCTAAAACAACTTGGCATAAACTCATCATGGAGCATCATCATCATCCCTGTAATATACCCTAATATCTCCCAAAAATGAACCATTGGTCATCCAGTATCATGCATTTAGATCATGATATCCACAGATAAAACCAGGCATACCGTAATTCCTCAAATAAAAACCGGTATTCAAATAAACGCCGGGCCTCTGATAGTGGCCGGGGGCGTGGTCAACGCGGACAAATAAAGGCCGGTCTCAAATTAAGGCCGGGGAAAAATTAGTGTACACTCAAAGACGGACGCGTGCTGCGCTTGTCATATATCACAACTATTCAGTGTTTTTAACCACGTTTATTTTAGGTTTCAGACATTTAAATAGATAAGATTTATAGCAAAACAATACATTTATAGTTTGTAAAATACACAATGGTGTCTATGGAAGCAGCAATAACAATCCATTCAAATATATTTGGCGACGTGTTTTATTCTTATCAGATACACAGTGTAAGTATAAAGTTTACTCTATTCTTCTCCCAGTTCACCGGCCACTTACTTTCATGCATTTCGGGAGAAACTGAAGAATTCACGCACTGTGTAAGTGTAACGTAATAAATCCAACAGACAGGAATCTCTGAACTGCGGTGCCCATCTCACGTTACAGATCAGGATCAATTATAAAGGGTTTTAAACGACAAAACAAACTCACTTACACTGATTTGAGAGTCAGAATAGAAGATAGTTGATGACATGGTAAGCAAGTTTGTTAATATTTAGAAATAAAAGCGCTACATCTGTCATACATCGCTATTTTGGCTGTGGTGAACATGTGCCAAGCATGACGCGTCACCATGGAAACTTGGCTGGCGGGGGGGCGGGGATAGAAATAAAGGCCTGCCTCTAATAAAAGCCTGCTTCAAATAAAAAGCCGGCTACCATCTGCAGTTTAGGTAAATAAAGGCCCCGGTCTTTATTTGAGGAATTACGGTAGCCTATAACTTAGCACCTCACTATCATGGCAAAATATAACTTTATGGTTTCTGTGGTTTTTGTATGAAAAACAGTAGCCTAACAGTTAAATACATTATTAAATACTGTAATTATATTCCATTAGACATTTAATACATTGTCTACATTATTAATATAATATAATTCAATATATCCCACATTTTATGGTGCAGTTAATATTACTAGGCTAACGTTACAGTAAATCCATGGTAGGCTAAATGGATTCAGTATCAATTCAGATTCTGACTGTATCGTTGCTCGCAGTGTTTCTCCTGTTTGTCAGCGCCGTTTCATCTGCCTTTAAACTGGACATTTGTGTTCTTTGCTGAATTCAAGCGCTTCTCACTGGATCTCGAGTCGTGAGCTCGTGCTCCGTGTGGCACGCGGTTCAAATGAGTTTCTTTCCGCTTTTGGCGCATACACATTATTGAACATTTATCGACCTCTTGATATCGTTTTATCGAGAAAAATTATGTTGCGATAATTATCGTTATCCTTTTATCGTCCTACCCAGTCCTACCGTTAACCTTTACACAACTCTTTGCATTACTATATAAAAGATTTATCCACCCCAGAATCCTCTCTCCAAATCCAAATATTCTCATTGTCTGTTCAATAAAACTGTGCTAAACCCTATCAAACGCTTTATTTAAATCAATACATAACACTATCCCTCCTTCCTCCTTCCTTATCCAAACTATCCACTACATCTCTTATTGTACAGATTGTGTCTGTGTAGCAGATGTGCTTTAAGTATTTATTTTGTGATTCCACTTGTCATGACCATTTTTGGGTCTTCCTTATTCTTTTCGTCCGCCATGCTGATTTTGGGGGGTGACGCACTTTGTTTCTTCCCAGTCTGTATGAGCATTCAAAGTGGTAGGTCACGCAAGTTTACGTGCTGATTTACTAAGGCCGTATTCCTTATAACTGATTGTTTTTGCTGTGAAATTGTGACTTTAGGTCCCTCTGTAATACAAGTATGTTTTTGTTTATTTCTTTAAGTGGTTTTGTTTACGTTCATTTTATCCTTTTATCGTTTAAAGGAACACTTCGACTTTTTGGGACTTTAGCTTATTCACTGTATCCACCAGAGTTAGATAAGTCCATACATACCTTTTTCATCTCCGTGCGTGCTGTAAGTCTGTTTGACGCACCCACCACTAGCCTAGCTTAGCACAAAGACTGGATGTAAATGGCTACAGCTAGCACACTAATCCCAATAAGTGACAAAATAACGCCAACATTTTCCTATTTACATGTTGTGATTTGTATAGTCACAGAGTGTACAAATAACAAGGTAATATGAGACACAGCCACTTTTTAAACGTTTAAATACTGGGAACTATTTTCTCAGAAGGCGAAGCACTGCTACTCCTAACCACGGCGCTTCTCGGGTGCTGCGGTTATCACTCCGCCCACGTAGCAGTGCTTCGCCTTCTGAGAAAATAGTTCCCAGTATTTAAACGTTTAAAAAGTGGCTTTGTCTCATATTACCTTGTTATTTGTACACTCTGTGACTATACAAATCACAACATGTAAATAGACTAGAAAACTATGTTGGCATTAGCGGAATTGCACTAGCATGGTTTAAATCATACTTATCTGACCGTTTTCAGTTTGTATCAGTAAATGAAGAGATGTCTTATCGATCACAAGTTCAGTATGGCGTACCACAAGGCTCAGTACTAGGACCGCTGCTGTTCACTCTGTACATGCTACCATTAGGAGATATCATTAGGAAATATGGAATTAGCTTTCACTGTTATGCTGATGATACTCAGCTGTATATTTCTTCAAAACCTAACGAAACTTACCAATTCACAAAATTAACAGAATGCATAGCTGATATAAAAAATTGGATGACCAGTAATTTCCTATTACTAAATTCTGAAAAAACAGAGATTCTAATCATTGGACAAAAAACTTCCTCACCTAATAACCTAGAATACTGTCTAACACTTGATGGCTGCTCTGTTAAGTCTTCGACGTCAGTTAGGAACCTGGGTGTGCTCTTTGATACCAATCTTTCATTTGAAAGTCACGTGTCTAGTATCTGTAAAACCGCATTTTTCCATCTTAAAAATATATCTAAATTACGTCATATGCTCTCACTGACAAATGCGGAACAATTAGTTCATGCTTTCATGACCTCAAGGCTAGATTATAGTAATGCTCTACTGGGTGGTTGCCCTGCACGCTTATTAAACAAACTACAGCTAGTTCAAAATGCAGCCGCTAGAGTTCTTACCAGAACCAGGAAGTATGACCATATTAGCCCGGTTCTGTCAACACTGCATTGGCTGCCTATTAAACATCGTATAAATTTTAAAATATTGCTGATTACTTACAAAGCACTAAATGGTTTAGCTCCCCAGTACTTGAGCGAGCTCTTAACGCATTATAGTCCTTCACGTCTATTGCGATCTCAAAATTCTGGCCAGTTGATAATACCTAGAATATCAAAATCGACTGCTGGCGGTAGATCCTTTTCCTATTTAGCACCAAAACTTTGGAACAATCTTCCTAACACGGTCCGGGAAGCAGATACAGTCTGTCAGTTTAAATCTAGACTAAAAACACATCTCTTTGGCTTAGCATACACATAACACATTATAGATTTCTATAATTCAATGTTAGGCTGCATAGATTAGATCAGCCGGAACCGGGAACACTTCCCATTATTCCTGATGTACTTTGTACATCATAAGAAGGATGGCGTCTACGCTAATATTAGTCTCTCAGTTTATCCCGAGGTTTACCGCAGACCGCCGGATCCAGGGCATATCCAGATCTGATGAAGGACCATCACATGGACACGACGACACGCATTATCAGGGCTGTGAAGGCCCATGGACACCTCACCACTCATCTCCTCACCGGCCGGATGACCCTACCCAGCCAGATGAACTGGATAATATCGTGAAAGTTCTGACCCCATCTGACTCCTGACATTATGCTGCCTAACTCATAATCATACACTGTTCATTCGTTGGCCAAAGGAGGACTGGCCCCCCGACTGAGCCTGGGTTCTCCCAAGGTTTTTTTCTCCATTCTGTCACCTGATGGAGTTTTGGTTCCTTGCCACTGTTGCCTTCGCCTTTTGGCTTGCTTAGTTGGGGACATTTAATTTTCAATTGAACAATACTATTACAACATTGTTGTGATTGAGAGAAATTAAATTTAAAATTATTTTTAAATAAGTGAGAGTTTTCCTACATCTTGAAACTTTTAGTTTTATAAATGGGGGTAATCTTTGAAGGATGAACAAACAATGTTTTGGTCATCACATTAAAAATATCTAATATTTATAATAATAATCATAATAATATTTGAGTTTTGAAGTGCTGGAAAAAAGATGTGTGATGTAGGCTACTTTTTTTTGCCAAACTTCCATGGTTACAAGTTAGTATTACTACATTAAATCCACAGTGAATGTTGCTGATCTGTGGACTTAAAACCTATAACTAGTTAATTAATTCACACCACGTCAGCGCTGTTTGATCGGTTAATAACGGAGAAATGTTAGTGCTTCTCACTAGATCTTGCAACAATGTTATATTCAGTGGCAAATTCTAATGCTTTGTTTACTGGATCTCTCTCAGCGCTGTCGTAGTGTCGCTTGATCAAGATCGGCTCGCGCTGCACTGTTTTTGATGGTCCAAACTGATAAACGGTCCGTGAAGCACAAAATAATGAGTTTCATCCCGCTTTCATTACGTTTGCCATTTGATGTTGCGCAACGTTAGGTGGTCGCGCCAGTGCAGATTCGACAGGAAAAAAGGTCCAACGAATCGTTCGGTTTGTAATGCGAGTCCGAGTCCAAGTACTAGTCATCAGTCCACGAGTCCAAGTCGAGTCACGAGTCCAGAGAATGGAGTCTCGAGTCGGACTCGAGTCCAGAGAATGAGGACTCGAGTACTCAAATTCCCTAAATTCAATATGGCCGCTGTCCGAAAAAGGGTTTTGGATACAAATTTTTAACCAAATGCGCTACAAATGAGGATGTGGTGTCTATTTTATGTTTATTGACCATAGGAAGTCAGTTGGCATATTTATATTTATGCTTGTGTAATTCTGGAACCTGTATTCTTTTCAAGACTGTGGTTGAAAAACCTTTTTTTACCACAACTTTGAAGGTTATTCTCAATGTTGATTTGCCATTTTGTAAAATCGCATGATTTCTGTTGGAGGACTCACTTGTGGAATAAAACACGACAGAAACTGTATTTCGCTACGCTACTTGTTTTGGAACATCAACGAACACCACTAACCACTCGGTGAGTAGCACAGTTTTGAAAACGAACGTTAAGGGTTGTTTTAAGGACATGTTTGTGCATGCTTGTAGACAGCCACTCTGAAGCGCTCAGAGGCGATTCTAAAAGAGTCAAAAAGTCGAGACAGGACCCATCGTCAACATTTCTGTGTCCACCACTCTAGTTCATCCAAAACACACTAGAAAATAGACTCAAAGTGCTAAATACCAGAATTATCCTTTAAGCCTCGTTCACATTACAGGAGTTTTAAAATCCTAACCGATTTTGAAATCTGGTTGCAGCACACACTTAAGGAGAATCTTTGCAGATTTTCTTACTTTTTCTTTGCTCACACTACAAGATTTCAAAATCGCGGCGCATCACACACTGCAAGATAATCTTAAGATTATCTTGCCAGATTAATCACCTCACGTGACGCGATCTCACGCATGTAAAGAAAAATGGATATTGTGTCGCGGCAACTTGCTTTATTGATACTTATTTTTTGTAGCAATAAAAAACAAAAGAAAACCAAACGAGCGTGGACGAGAAAATGGTTTGGGGAGACGGGGTTAGCATGGATTGACTGTTCTTCAGCGAGAACTAGAGGTATGCTTTTTAACTGTTTTAAAATGTTTACAGTAGTGCGCTAGCAAGGGCTAGGTTGTTTACAGTTGTTTGGCAACATATTAGCACTAGTTTATAGCGCTAACGTACTGTACACTGATACAGTGTAGAAATGTGTTTTAGTAAATGAAATCAAATAGGTGTTATTGTATTCCAACATAGAAGCAGGAAATGTAGCAACCTTATTTAACAGGTCTGGTCACCAGGAAATGTGTAGCTGTAACAGTGGTGATCAGCAAGTAACGTTAATTTGGCAAATTCACTGAATTTGTTGCCTTCTCGTGCAAGATGCAGAAATGTAACATTAAATCGGTTGGATTGCTCTGTCTCTCAATTTCAATTTTTCTCAGATTGATATGTATCCTATTGATATGTTTTTTTTAATCAGATGATATTATGAACTCTATACATGTTTAAAGAAATCTTAAACGTTAAACGTTGAAAAGTTAACATTAACTACAGAGCATTAACTTCACTGAATGAAATTGAATAGGCTAAAAATGATTATACAAACAAATTGTTACAAAGTGAGTAGGAACCAAAAGCAAAATTGCTGCTGTTTAATGATATAAGCTCAAGACATTAGACATCAACTAATGATGGTTCACAGCAAGTGTAGTGCTAGTTATACATGATGCTGAAGTTTTCTTTTTTTTTTGCTAGTGTCACTGAAATGTGGAAAATATATATTTATACTTATTAAGGGTTAAAGTGTGTCAGGTTAAAAATGTTTTTTAGCTATATTAAATAAGGTTTAGATGTCTGTGTGAAAATGTAATTATCATTAAAATTATTACTGTAATTGCCCTACAGTAAGTTTTATAGCCATTTCTGTCCAGATCATATTTTTAAAACACAGCTGAGCTGTGACGTCAAAAGAGGGAGACGTGCCAGAAACGTTCTATTCAAGAATGGAGAGTTTTGAATCTGAGGAGATCCAAAATCCCCCTCAAACCTACGATTGCCCACAGCCATACAATTTTGAGCCTCCCAGGCGTGAGACAGATGAGGAGCCAAATAGAAATTTTAATAATTACCATCGAAGAAACATAGATATCTGGTGTGAAGAGAACCAGTGGAGAGTTGGTCAGGTGTCTTGGTAAGTGTGGGCATAGAGCTGGAACGGACCGGACCGGTACACGTATTTATATTGAACCGAAATGGTACGGTCCATGAATATACACAGAGAATACACAGTATAAAAATAAATAAAACTCGCGTGCAAATTAATTAATGCGGAACTTCTGTTAGATACGCGGGTTTTTAGGGACACCCAATCTGTAGCTCCGCCTTAGCTCTTTAGCTCTGTGGCTATAATAACCACCTACGATGTCAAGATTGCAGTGCTGGAATATGTGTGTGTCAGAGAGAGAGAGAGAGAGAGAGAGAGAGAGAGAGAGTGAGAGAGTGAGAGAGAGAGAGAGAGAGAGAGAGAGAGAGAGAGAGAGAGAGAGAGAGAGAGAGAGAGAGAGAAGGCAGGCAGGCGCGGGCGCGATCGAAAACTGGAAACATAAAAACGTACCTTATCATTTTGATTCATAGGTGTCTATGTGGGCATTGCCAGCCCATGGCCTCAGCTGTAGAGAGCATGTGCTGCAGAGAGGTGGGTGCATTCTGGGCCCTGGTTGAACAGCTTACCCCTCTGCCAGATCATATAACATGCCTCACACAACACCCTGGTTTTGAGGTATGCTGTCTGAACCCCTTTGTTCTCAAGATTGCCTACTTGAACTTCAGGCAGGAACATGGTCCTCTAGAGGCTAGCACTCACGAGTATGTTTACACATTTACATTATATTTTTGTTTTAAAGTTATTATTAGTTTCATTTTCAGCAGAAAATGTCTAATGAACCACAATAATAAGTGGTTCTGCAACTGCCTTATGATACAATAATTCAGTTATCCATATCCAGTTTAACTGTTACATCACTATCCTTAGGCAATACCGCTACACAGCATACAGACAGGTGGTACGTTGGACCTATGGCATTCTGGGCAGGCACATCCGGAGGCCCTTGCCTTCTTGTGTTGTTTCAGACATCAGAAGACAGTTTCAAGAAGGTGGAACATACAAAGGTTTTGATTGGCCTCCTTTGGGTGAATATTAATAAAAAATAATTCTGATCACAAGCTGTCATATAGTAGGCTATGACTCGTACTGTATATAGCAAGGCTTACTTCATACTCGTCCTAACATTGACAAGCATAAAATAAACCATACTGGCAGTCAGGAGACAAAAAAAATATCTACAGAAGTTTAAATACACTACACAGAAGACAATTCTATTTACAGAAAATGTGTTTATTGACAGAAGGTTATGAAATAAACAAAAGTAGATGTAGTGGACTTAGTGTGGCTCTATAATTAAATTGATGTGCGGGGGTACTGAGGGCCAATTACGAAGAGGAGGGACAGTATAAAAAGGGATTGTTCACCCTGGCATGTGTGGTGCCGTTTGGGTCGCGTCATTGCTCGGGGACCGCCCCTTCTGGCCTTTGGCGTTGCTTCCGCTTTGAGGTATGTGCTATCTGTCTCGTTCAGTGAACACGGATGCAGGAGCTTGTGTAATCGATTGTGTCGTTCCTAGCTTCAGGATAATTCGTGGCTGTTGGCGGCCCCAGCTTTCCTGTTGCATGTCTCTCTTGCAGTCCCGTCTCTCCTGATACTTTGAGGTAACGTGGGTGTGTGTGTTGGCAAATTAGTTGGCACCTTGATTGCGATGTGTTCTAATAACTGTGCGGGTTTTAGTGGTGGAGATAGCTCGTTGTGTGGGCTGCGGGCGGCGGCCGCGCTCCCTGTACATGTCCCTTTTGCATTCCCGTGCTTTGTGGATGGTGATGTCCGGCGTGGTGTAGATGGCCGTCGGCTTATGAACGAAAGGTACGTGAAACATCCATTTTGTGCAGCGTCCATTTTTCTGTACTGTATCATAAATGTTTGTTTGTATTTTAGGATTAATACGACCTGGTGGGCATTTTAGGATTAATACGACCGGGTGGGCAACGCTGGTTGACGCTGCTGCTTATCTCAGGATTCTTTTTATTATAACAACTTTCTTCACAACACTGTGTGCCCAGCTTAAGTGTTTTGTGTGACAATTGGCTTCCAGTATGTGTCATCGCATGGCCGGAGTGTTTTTTCTAGTTTTCCAAATCGTTTGGCTTGTTTAGTGTTTTTATTTTATTTTCAGTATTTTCTGTTTTTTTGTTGTTACGCTTGTCTGTGTTTTGTAATTTGTTTGAGGTCTGTTGTCCTTCAAAGGGGCTGGCAGAAGGCCAGTGAGCTAATAGGAACAAAGTGGGCACATCAACCTTGATTTTCATTTTTGTAATTTTTTTTGTTTAAATGTTTATTGTGTGTGTATATTTGGGAAAGTGTTTTGTGTGTTGAGACCAGTAGTAATTCTCATTTTCGTTGCAGGAGCCGAGGCTTTAAGGCAGGCCTCTAGCAGACCCTTATGTGCGGTGGTGAGTTCTTCACAGAGTGCCGTGCTGGACTGGATTGCAGTGTGTGTGTGTGTGGATGCTTGTGCACGGGGTGTTGAGAGTTATATAGGATCCTGGTGCGCCCTGAGATGTGTCCGCCATTAAGCCTCGGCTTCCTTTAATCGGTTGGTCTCTTTGTGATGAATGCTAATGACCCAGTTCTGTCTTGGTGTCCCCTTTTTTTAAATGGTTGTGAGTATTTAAATAAAACTTTTGTACATTTAGTATCCACGTCTCTGGCTTTCCTTTGACAATCACATACCTGTGTGTCTTTGGTTGTAAAACATTAAACCCATAGGGTTAATATTTCCCTGATAAACAGGGTGGCGTAGTCAGGTCTAAGCCGGTGGTGGCATTTCTATAATTGCTCTCCACCTAAAGAGTGAGGTCCCGCTACATAGACAAAACCAAAACATGCAGCATGCAGACAGGATTAGTGCACACACAGACAAACTTTACCACACCACAGTGCATAAAGAGAAATCAGATAAAATAATATGTGAAACACAGAAAGGTATTAAGGCACTACCCAGTTACCCACAATTAGGCACCAACAATTACGTGCAAACAAAAATAGACAAAACCAAAACATGCAGCATGCAGACAGGATTAGTGCACACACAGACAAACTCAGTTGAGTTAGAACAGCACACCAAAAAAGTTAGAAAGTCTAAAAAAGAATCCACAATACATACCCAATCTTGACGTTGTCATGGATCATAACTATAAACACATGTTATTCAAACAGAAAGATATTTAAATGGTCAACTTTGCAAAATAACAGTGATGTATTAGAGATGGTGGAAATAGGGAGATAACTCAGAAGAATGCAGTAACCAAGATTGTGTAACAATAAAAACAAACATGTATACAATCTAAATAATAATTTGTAAATTAATTATAAAATCTAATGGTGTTATGTAATCACATGAAAAATAAACGAGAGCACACAGCGTAACGAACAGATCTCTTTACTTTTCATTCTCCATTTTTCACAACTTCTTCTCTCTCTCCCTCCTATCCATATCTAACCCAATTATCTCCATCTAGCGGACATTTATCAAATCACAACGTAACAAGAGAACACAACAAATGGCTTTTGCTAAAGCGTGATTGTTGAGCTAGGTGAAGACTAACTGCCTCCTCCTTTGAAATGATGTGGCCAGATCTGGAGAGGGGAGCAGGTGCATTAGAACCCAAGGCAGCACTGCACTCTTGTAGAGCCTTTGGTGATCTAGAGTACCTGTCCTGGAGAGATTCCATGAGTGCTGATGCATCCCAGCAGCCATATCACCCTGTAACCCAAGACTGGTTGCCCACTGAAGCTAAGCAGGGCTGAGCCTGGTTAGTACCTGGATGGGAGACCTTCTGAGAAAGCCAGGTTGCTGTTGGAAGAGGTGTCAGAGAGGCCAGCAGGGGGTGCTATCCCTGTGGTCTGTGTGGGTCCTAACACCCCAGTATAGTGATGGGGACACTATACTGTCAAAATAGCACCGTCCTTCGGATGAGACGTTTAAACCGAGGCCCTGACTCGGTGGTCACAAAAAATCCCAGGATGTCTTTCGAAAGAGAAGGGGTGTAACCCCGGGATCCTGGCCAAATTTGCCCCTTGGCCTCTGTCCATCATGGCCTCCTAATCATCCCCATATACTGATTGGCTTCATCACTTTCTCCTCTCCACCAGTAAGCTGGTGTGTGGTGAGCGTTCTGGCGCAATATGGCTGCCGTCGCATCATCCAGGTGGATGCTGCACATTGGTGGTGGTTGAGGAGATTCCACCCCCCTTCTATGTAAAGCGCTTTGAGTGTCCAGAAAAGCGCTATATAAATGTAATGAATTATTATTATTATTAATTATAACCTGGGTTATAGAAAAGCATGTATATTCAGTGACATTACCAATGACTCATGCACTAAAACAAGTACATCTCAAAATATGACAGAACTGATTGAAACTGCTAACCATATGAAGGCTGCTGCTTGATGGGGCGCACAACCCAGCCACCTTTACGGAACCTTGGGTAGCTCACAGCATAGCACTCCTCACCGTCAGCCGTTCGCGCAACCGCTCGACTACAATTGCAATTGTAATGTAGAGCTGCCAAAAAAAGCCTGAAGAAAAGCAAAAAAACAGAGTATGACACTGACATGTCTAGAATGATGAAATAACGACACATAGGTTGTTCCATTGCATAGCACTGACCTACTGTACATTCCAAGATATGAAAACCCAGTGTGTTTGGGTGCAAAGTGGAGGATGAGGGAGTGAAATGCCTCCAACGAGTATGGTACTGTGGGGATAGCTGCCATATATCTTTTAGTAGTGCTGCCCTAGTAGTTACACTCTCCAATTTCGTTGCTACTGTTGAGCCTGCGTGCACATGTTTTACTGATATTACTACATGTTCTTTGACTGTACACACAGATGAGGAATAGAAGTATAATTTCTTTCTTCACATTTACCAAAACCACACAAATATGTTAAAGCTGGAGTACACCTGTAGCAAAATATACCAAGCATAAACCACAACCTTAAATATCAGAGCATTATTGCATTCTTTAACATACTGATGGTGTACCTGGTTCTAGCCACTGCTTGTTTCGCTGTTCCCCCTCCAGAGGTGGGTGGGAAATGCAGGGGTGTCATGTTCATGAATGTCCTGAACATGGTTCACCAGGCTTTGCCATTTGGCCTGCATCACATCTGGATCTCCATCAGGAGTTGAAGCAGCAGTCCAGTACAGGTGGTTGACAATGGCTGGCTTCCACAACTTCAGGTCCTCACAGTGCCTTTCTTTAGCGGCAGCATCCAAAGCCTTCCCTAGAGCTGTTTCAGAACCAAAACAAAGTATTGATGGAAATGTATTTACAAGACTCAACTAAGGCTACCAACAACAGGATACATACTTTTTCCAACATGCCAGACATCAAAGAAATGTTTTGTTCCTTCAGAACACAGCTCCTCTCGCACCCACTTGGCAATCTGTGTAGAAAGACACAACCCTTCAAATATAGAAATAAAAACTAATGATTCTCTCAAAGTGCACCTGTACCAAGGCTCAAATAACAGTCTGTCAAGAGTTTGTCCAAATGTGAAAATACTACAGACATTGTATTACTATAAATATACAACTTTACCTGCCGATGTCTGTCTGTGGTGAGGGTCGACAAAACCATACAAACCAATACATCAACTTGTCAAACGTGTATTTCCCCTAACTATTTTGTGATTAATCATAATTACAAATTGGGGCCACTACTGTATCTGACATAGCGAAGGACACATGTGCGGCACTACATCAGGTCTTGAAAGATGATTTTCTAAAGGTTAGAATTCCCTAATATTGTTATTATTATTATCACAATAACAAACATTATGACATAAAGTATTTATAAATATGAAGACAACCAACATAGTTTAAAAATGACAAACTGACATTGTATAGATGTGGTGGGCATAAGGTTTAACTTCATTCAATTTAGAAATTCAGTATCGGTGGGGTTGAGATTCGATAGTTAATCTATTAAATCAGGTGAGGAGAAATCTCTCAACTTGTAAATAAATCTATCATTCTGCTCTTATTTTTGCAGACACCAAAATCAGAGGACGAATGGCGAGCAATTGTCAAGAACCTTGTAGAAAAATGGCAATTTCCACATTGCCTGGGTGCCCTTGATGGCAAGCTCATCTACATTCAGCCTCCAGCCCACAGTGGGAGCACGTGGCACAATTATAAGGACCGATTTTCTGTTCTTATGATGGCAGCTGTTGATGCAAATTATAAGTTTATTTATATCAGTGTTGGCACTCAGGGCAGGGTCTCAGATGCTGGACTCTTTGCCAATTCTGACCTGAGGAAAGCGCTGGACAAGGGGCTCCTAAATGTTCCTCCTCCAGAAGAGCTTCCTAGATCAGATGTTTTGTCAGACAGTGTTACAAAGATCACCCTGGCTTCAGCATGCCACCACAACTTCCTTTGTGAGCGCCGTTCTGAGGCCTACATGCCACCAGCACTGGCAGACTGGGAGGATGCAGACCACAGAGTCAACGAAGGAGCATGGAGGAGAGATGGCCTGGGGGCCATGCAGAATGTGCGAGCTGGAAGGGCACGAAACCCCACCCTCACTGCTAAGCAGCAACGTGATGTACTGAAGGATTATTTTTTGTCACCTGCTGGCCAGGTGTCATGGCAAGAAGACTACGTTTAGATAATTGATTAACATAAGTGTTAGCTAGGTGTAGCACAGCAATGTACATAGTTAGAAGATTACATAATTTATATTTTTGTGGTATTTGTTTGTTCTGCTGTAAAATGCTTTATTTGATTCTGCTGCCATATATTTATTAAATTTAAAATATTTTAATTATTTAAAAACAAATAATTTAAACTCACAGCATGTCTATTTGCTATTATTAAAATAAAGACAGTATTCATGATCACATTTAATTATTTTCAGCATGCAAAAGTATTAAACTGCCAACTCAACATTTTAAAATATTCATTCATGCATTCATACAACTATCAAAAGCTTTCACTTTCAACTACACATCTGTTACAGTAACTTCAAATGCCATATATACATTTTAGGTGGTAATTTAGGAACGCACAGACTTTTATGGACTTTAGCTTATTCCCCGTATCCCTCAGAGTTAGATAAATTCATACATACTCTTTTCATCTCCGTGTGTGCCGTAACACCGCTAGCCTAGCTTAGCACAAAGACTGGAAGTAAATGGCTCCAGCAGGCATACTTCTCCCAATGAGTGACAAAATAACACCAACATTTTCCTATTTATATGTTGTGATTTGTATAGTCACAGTGTGAACAAATAACAAGCTCATATGAGACACAGCCATCTTTTAACCGTATACATACATACTGGGAACTATACTCTCAGAAGGCGAAGCGTGATTAGCGCAACACTCTAAGGAACTCTTTGCTCCTCACCACGGGCTTCTCAGGTGCTGCGAGCAAATCCCTCCGCCCAAGTAGCAGGGCTTCGTCTTCTGAGAATATAGTTCTCAGTATGTATACGGTTAAAAGATTCCCGTCACTTCCACCTCCTCCCTTACAAAAAATAACTGCAGTACAATGAAGTACAACTGCAGTAAAACTGCAGTTCAAAGCAGTATAACTGCAGTACAATGAAGTACAACTGTAGAATAACTGCAGTATAGATACAATGTCAACTGCAGTAAAACTGCAGTACAAAAAGTACAACTTCAGAATAGTGAAGTAAAACTGCAGTACAACTGTAGATTTGCAGTATTAACGAAGTATAACTGCAGTATAGATACAATGTGACTTCAGTACATTGAAGTACAACTGCAGTAAAACTGCAGTACAAAAAGTACAATTTCAGAATAGTGAGGTAAAACTGCAGTACAACTGTAAATTTGCAGTATAATGAAGTAGCCTATAGATACAATAACTGCAGTTCAGTGATACACTTTAAAAAGTGATAGACTTAAAAAAAACTCCAATCTATTTTTTTTTTAAATTAGCTTTTTTTTTATATAATTAGCTTTTTTTTTTATTGGGCTCTCAGGCAATGATATCAGTTTAGTTGCCATTAAAAAGTGAAATTACTGAACCTAAATAAAGGAGCTTTATATGAGAAAAAAAAGGCAGATTATCTTTTTGGATTTTGCATCTGAATTCTTGGCCTATCATTAATATTACACTGTACTGCAGTTACGTTGTATTGTGCGACACATAGCCCATGTGACCAGAGCTTCCTTCACGCGAACGCGCCGCGGGCGTTGTCCTGACCATAGACATAATATAATACATAGACGCCCTATTGGCCGCTTTGGAACGTTGCTGCGATACGTCAACGGGTCCGCCATTTTGCGGAGGGCAAGACTGCACTGTAATACTGTAATCAAGGGTGAGCTGCGTTTTTTTCTGGATAAAAACAAAAACTGTTTTTATATTTATCAACCGATTTCAGTGGTTTGTATGTGGTGTACAAAAAGTTCCATCTCTAGTTATTTAAAATCTCAATAGTTACACTTGTAAAATATTTGTTTTAATAAAGAATGGTCAAAGCTCAGGCTTGTCATGTATCTGGCTTTTTATTCTTGGATAAGAATGATGAAGACCCCCATACTGAGATATAATTTAAGTTTTCTTATTGTGGAAAAAGCATTTTCTGTGATTGACCAGATTTGAGCAATAACAAAGATAACTGATGGGTCCATGCTAATACATATGTTATGGTACAACTACTGTGCAATGCAGTAAATATAACATTTGTGAGAAGTAATAGTAAATAGTTTAGTCAATAAAATAAACAAATAGTATACAGCAAATAAAATAGTAATGAATAGTATAATTATATAATATCATACAATAATACAATCATAAAAATATTGATAATAGCATATGGTTTATTAATAATAGGCCTACTATAATAATAGCAATAGAATAAGAAGTATCAATTACAGAATATACACAATAAAAAATAAGTTAAATAGTGACTTATATTTAATATTTAACTCTTTTTGTTAAATTTCAGTTTTATTGATCAGTAATAGCCATTATAACAGAAGTAGCTTCAGTCAAACATACAGCAGGATACAACGTTAAAAAAGCCTAAATATAAAGTTATGAAACTTCACTTTGCCCTCAGCCAAAACGATTTACCAGGGAACCATTTATAGATTAATGAGACCAAAGATCGCCCGTTAGATATACACAAGACGAATTATATCTCATGTTTAATCACTAGAGTAGAGACATCCGAGCCGGCGGCACACTTCAAAAGGACTCGCCGAGGTAAGGCTGTCCTCTGCGGGCTTAATGATCGCTGAGCGCCCGGTGATCGCATCCTACAACTCCGAAACCGTCAGATCAAATTTTTAAATAGGCTCTATCTTTATCAACAAACCACATATTTAAGCTTTAAACAACTACATTGTCGACTGAAAAACTATTAATACTCCATTTCATGACACAATAACAGTAGTATTTTTAAATTTATCCTCTGAACGTTACTATTACTAATTAAATCATGACCAAATACAACCAAAAACAAACGTTCAGTCTTGCCTGTGAAAGATAATTCCTCGGAAGCGGTTTTCAATTGTGTGGCGACTTGTACAGCCCCAAGCAGTGCACAAAACAGGCATTTTTCTCAATTCCCAGTATGAGAGGTATGGGAAAGTTGCCATCCCCAATATGGCGGCGCTCCAGCGGCCAATAGGGCGTCTATGTATTATATTATGTCTATGGTCCTGACAACGAGTCTCGAGAGCAGCTGATGCTCGTTACTGTACGTTCACACCGCCGCCGGCGAGAGCGTCAAAGTGGCCGGAAGTCATTCATTTTAAAATGAGAGCCGGCGGCGAGAGCGGCGCGGCGCGTCTTGGACGGTGAGAGCAGCGAGAAGAGTTGAAATCAGGTCAACTTTATGGTAATGCGCAATGACGCGGTTCGGCGGCAACCAATCGGAATGTAGAAGTGCTCCGTTTGAGAGGAGTCCAGAGAACGCAGGCCAGGCAACATTGGTTCCGACCACATAAGTTCCCAAGCAAAATGGAGGAGAAGTTAATAATTTCTGTAGCGGGTTTCCCATTGTTGTATGACTTGTCCCTGTTTACGTACAGGGACATAAATTAAAAAAACGCGTGGACCAAGGTTTCTGAAATTGTTGGTGTTTCTGGTGAGTTGCTGATGTGCATTAACGTTATATATTTTCTGAAAAAAAGCGGGAATTACATGCTTACTTCAGAGCTATTGCACGCAAAACAGTTGTTGATGCAAATCAGTCAGTAAAGTTAACTTTACAATTTTTACAAGATCAGTTTTTGTCTCTACATAATTAAATGTGCAACTATGATGGCTTTTAATGATGCTGTAAAATAGCCTAGTTTAGCCCGCCAAATTTAATTAACTTTAGATGTCATTATCAGCAGTTATAAGCATAATTATCAAATTTCGCAGTACATTTAAAGTACAAAATATTTCTGACATATTTTTAAATGATTTTTTATAATTGAGAAAATAATGAGAAATGTAATTACAGTCACATATGTTCTCTTTGGATAAAAGCATCTGCTAAATGAATAAATTGAGTACATTTTTTTGAATGAGTAAGATTTTGAATAAGTAAATGTAAATATTGAATAAAGTTTTCTATTGTCATTTCACTAGCGGATGAGTGCAGAAAACGATGGAAGTCCCTTAGAGACACGTTCAGAAAGGAGAGGAGGAAGGAGGCAGAGAGGAAAAGGAGTGGAGCGGGGGCAAGCAGTGTCCGGCCATGGCGCTACAGTGGGGTCATGGGCTTCCTCAACCCCTTCATGGAAGATAGATTAACTGACAGTAATATGGTAGGGAGGGTTGGGGAAGCCCTGACCCCAGAGGAAATAGAATATGCCATTGCCGGGCACAGTCAGGCAGAGGAGACAGCACACAGTCAACAGTGTGAGCCCAGCCTTCAGAGACAGGCAGGTGTAAGCCAGGGACAGGCAGGTGTAAGCCAGAGCCAGCCCAGCCTTCAGCCCTCCTCATTGAGGAAGAAAGAGAGCACACCACAGCACAAATTTCGATGAGCGTATGGTAAAAGCTTTGGAGGCTGTTAGTAGAAGAGCCACTAACGAGGAGGACAGTGACAGCCTATTTTTCCAAAGCCTCCTGGAAGACTTCAGGACGCTGTCAGTGAGGACCAGACAGGACCTGAAGTTCCAAATACACAGGCTTGTGTATGAGGCTAGAAGTCTGGAGACTGAACACAATGAACACTGGGGAGAGAGTAACGGGGGGCAGCTGACATGTCTGTGAGGGGTGTTTGTAAGCTTATTTCCCTCACAGTCTTGTCAGCTGCACCTTGTGCTTTCTCCCTTGTTCTAACAGTGTTCAAAACTGTTTCTGTATGAAAGTATTAGTTCTTATAAAGTTCAAGTTCTGTATGAAAGTATTGTATGAAAGTAATTGTTCCGTTTAAAACGAAGTTATTTCTTTTTTCTCTTTTTTTCTGTTATTATATATAATAAAATAGGCAATAAAAAATGGTCTAAATTTCTAGTTATATGTGTTTTATTTATTACAAATCTAACATTCTACCATATCTTATTGAAAATGTGTAGGGCACCCAGGTGAAATAAAAAGTACACTTCCATAATGTACTTTAAGTGCCTTATTTTCGCACACTAATTTTGTACTTAATATACAAACAATATTGAGACACCATGAATATGAATTAAAATGTTTTTTTTTAATTGGTGGCTCTTAAAAGAGCCTTTTAAAGCCATGGCTTATGACACAGGTTGCCAGGGGACAGCTCCCTCTGTGGAGAAATAGTCCATATATTTCTCCTGGACACGGATGGCCTCCCGTGTGGCGTTATTGCTGCCCACTTGGGTGACCTCCCGTAGGCCAGCAGCTTCTCCATCTCCAGCCGATGGTATGGGCGTCCTGGCGATGCTGGTGGACCTCCTCAGGAAGTTGTGCAGGACACAGGTAGCCTTCACACAGGCGTCCACGTTAGCAGGGCTGATCGCAATTACTCTCCTGTACATGCGCCACTGGGCAGTGAGAATACCGAAGGTATTCTCAACAATTAGCCTTGCCCGTGAAAGCCTGTAATTAAAAAATCTGTGCCTTGCGGAGAGATTGTTTCCTGGGAAAGGCTGCATGAGGTCTCGGCGGAGTGGAAAGGCCTCATCAGCCACAAACACATGTGGCTGTGGTCCCAAATGCTCTGCACCTGGCAGCAGAGCATCCTGTGGCAGGCCAAGGGTCCCATCTCGAAGTGCCTGGCCAAAGGTGGAGTTAGCCAGCACACCGCCATCGCTAGTCCTCCCTTAGCTGCCGACATCCACTACCCGGAAACAGTACTGGGCATCGACCACTGCCAGGAGCACAACGGAGTAAGTCCCTTTGTAATTAAAGAACAGGGAACCTGAGTTGTCAGGGGCCCTGACAACAACATGTTTGCCATCAATGGACCCAAGGCAGTTAGGAAAGTTCCACCGATGGAGGAAGTCAGTGGCAATGCTTTGCCAGTCTTCAGTGGTGGGGACTGGCATGACCTCCTTCACCAAGGCGTCCCATATTGCCCTGGCAACCTCTCCGACAATCCCTGCCACAGTGCTCAGCTCACTCCCACACGATAGCTGAACACTATAGTGTGGTAGGAGTCTCCAGTGGCCAAGAATCTGCAAAAAACAAAAACTAATAATTACTTGAACAAAATAAACAAACAAAAAAATTCTCAACAAACTTTCTTTTTTACATTAATGCATGAGTAATAATTATCTAATGATATAATGGTATAATAGTAACAGTTCACTTTTAATGCATAATAAATAAATAAACAAACAGTAGCCTAGTACACAAATAAAGAAATATAAAATATTTACTGAGCTAACGAAAATCAAACAAAATAAACAAACAAAAAAAATCTCAACAAACTTTCTTTTTTACATTAATGCATGAGTAATAATTATCTAACGATATAATGGTATAATAGTAACAGTTCACTTTTAATGCATAATAAATAAATAAACAGTAGCCTAGTACACAAATAAAGAAATATAAAATATTTACTGAGCTAAGAACAAAAATCAAACAAACAAATAAATAAAGACAGACGAAGAAAATACCAACTGGTAAATAGCATTTAACAACCAATGTAAACAATATCCAAACCATTGAAAATACAAAAAGAAATACTTATAAAAATATAAAGAAACAAATTAAAACATAAAGAACATAAATTTACGAACTCACCGTAATCAAATTGCGAGGCGCTCAGCCGCATTTATAGTGCGCCAATAGTTGGTGTCCTGTCTCGCAATTCGTGGCCCCACTTTTGACAGCAGGTTATCAAACTGGTCCCTGTCCAGCCTGAAGTATTGCTGGAACCTGCTGTCATCCAGCCGCAGCTCCTGCACCAGCCGGTGATATTCTCCAAGCTGCTGACGGGCTTGGAGAATATCATGCACCCACACCGATCTCCGACGTCTTCTCCGCATGTAGAGCAACGCCACACCGAACGCAACAACTTGATTATCCATAATAATGTTGTGAGTTTGATGAGAAAAAGCCGCGCAACACTATTTATAGGCAACATTTTCGCGCTAGAACGCTTGTTTTACAGCGGGAATGCAATTCATTTGCTTAAAACAACACTGATTTGACCAATTGCATTAAGGCTACAACCAGCACAGTTATTGTAATGTAGACTGCACAAAAATCAATGTTAATTAAAGGCCAAGTCTAGTAAACGTCCTAAAAACTGTATGTTGAAATTAGACTCGTAGTTGAAAATGAACACAAAAGCCACACCACACAAATTGAAGTTATTTATTTCGTTTGCAAAGTAAATATAATTTTTAATCTCTTTCCATCTGTAATTTTCTTACTTTCACATTTAAAATATATTATTAGGTTAACTTACCTACGTGTGGCCAGTCTGCACAAATACTGATCAATATGCTTATTTGCTTGCGGCCGCTTTAAATGAAGTTTTAAAAAAAGATCAAGCATTCTATCTACGTCAGAGCATCAGAGCGTCCACGAAACCTGCACGGCGTCGTTAGCAGGGCGGCGAGAGCGAATTTTGCCGCTCTCGCCGGCGGCGGTGTGAACGCACAGTTACGGTCAGTTAGCGTCTTTCCGCGTAGTGTCTGCTCCGACCATAAAATACGGTTTGGTTGATTTCCTCACTGAAATTATCATTCATATACGTTCATATTTATGAACTATCTCAATTAAAACACAAAGACATGACAGCATTACTCGTGGTGACGGCCATTCACAAGCGGGACGGAAGAGAAGAGTTTTCTGGAAGAAAAGAAGTTCATTGCGTGAGGCCTTGTCAAGTCATTCAGCTTAGAGGTGAGTATAACATATAATGTCCTCATATCTCTCTTTTTTATTTTAGATTGGTGTAAAAATGACTTTACATATATGTGACCCTGGACCACAAAACCAGTCTTATGTGTCCATTTTCTAAAATTGAGATTTATACATCATCTGAATGCTGAATAAATAAGCGTTCCATTGATGTATGGTATGTTAGGATAGACAATATTTGGCCGAGATACAACTATTTGAAATCTGGAATCTGAGGGTGCAAAAAAATCTAAATATTGAGAAAATCGCCTTTAAAGGTTTCCATTTCTGTTGGTTATTGTGCTGCATCCACTTACAAAAATACAATTTTGATATATTTAAGGTAGGAAATTTACTAAATATCTTCATGGATCATGATCTTTTCTTAATATCCTAATGATTTTTGGCATAAAAGAAAAATCGATAATTTTGACCTATACAGTGTTTTGTTGGCTATTCCCAAAAATATACCCGTGCTACTTAAGACTGGTTTTGTGATCCAGGGTCACATATGTTGTTCAACCCGGTGGGAAAATAAGAGGAAACGCCGCTTCCATACTGTAACGTTAGCAGTTTTACCATTCTCCGGTTTTACACTGTTTAGTGTTACTGCATCACAGCAGATTGTGTAACTTATGTTTGCACTTTGCAGCATTATTGTCTTTATCACTTTTAACACATTTTTTTAAACTATCTGTATTGTATAAAGTGCTATACATAATGTTGACTTAACTTAAATTGTTTCAATTTAATATCAGGAATATTTGAAATATCAGACACTAACTTATTGGAAAATACAAGCAATTATGTTCATTAGTTTGACATTAATGTGCAGAAAAGGATTTTTTAGGCTAACTTACTTTTTTGTGTGATTGCTATTTCCAGGAAAATGTACTGGTAACAACTAAAAACAGAAGATAATGTCTGCGGTGAAACAAATATGCACTCACAGCCTTAAACATTGTGTGTCTCTGCTCTGCTGATCTTCAATTGTTCCCCGTGTCTTGCGGGGTTGGAATGACACGAGGGTGAGTAATTTAACTTTTTATATGGAGTGTTTAAATTCCTTATTAATGCTGAACAATAAACCATAAATTAAAATAAATACAATGTAATTTAATTAGATGAAATCTAATATGGATATGTCTAGATATGGAATAACATTTTGCAAAAGAAAACCTCAAAAAGGTTCATTATAGATACAGTAAACACCTGTTCACCGGTCATCGTCCACAGCTGTATGCAAACGCAAGCGGGCTTCTCCTGGGAGATAGTGCTAAATTAATCACCTAGTTTAGCGCCATCTACTATTTTAGAAGAGGAAGTTGCTCAACTGCATTTGTGAGAAAATCGAGCCGAGATATCTTATATAAAGCCAAGTGTTAGGGATGCACGATGATATCGCCACGACATCGGTATCGGCCGATATTAATATTTCTGCAGATGAGCCTTGCCAATATGTGGTGGATTTACTATGCGCACGTGACGACCGTGAACATAGCATGAGCGCCAGCAACTTAAACTTCCAGCTGTGTGGAGGAAAAAGACGCGTTTCAGTATCGAGATCTCTTTCAGGCTTGAACAAACCATAACACGGACACAAATTATGCCAAAATGTCTGTTTTGTCGAGTGTCCTCATAAGAGCAGTCTGAAGCCTGGTTCACACGGGACGATTTTAAAATTGTCGGCCGATTTTCCAAACCTGAGAGACCACACACACGGCGATAAAAATCACTGGTCTAACAGTTTTGGTCGTACAGTGTGTGGTGCGCAGCCACACGGCAAAATCAACACATCACACACGAACCGATTTGACTCCCGAGCATTCCCAGGTCAGACGGAAAATCTCGCGAAATCCCTCGAGATCAAACGTGACTTCAGAGTAAACTATTATGGCGGACAAAGAGGATGCAGTGGCGATAGTTTAAACTATTAGAGAAAACATCCACCGGACTCTCTGGTGCGCCATGCCGCCGGCTGTTTTGATTTTGTTTGTTTGTCTTCCTCTGCGCCTCATCACCTCGCTTTCTGATTGGCTACACGCCACAGTCCACAGGCTGCGTGCTCGTTTGTCCTCGGGGGACACCACACACGAGGAGAAATCGGGCCAAAACAATCCAACATGTTGGATATCCCCGATTTGAGATCGGAGCGGTCCATACGTCCTTCCGAGCAGACGAGAGCAGTCTTAACACACCACACATGGCAGGAATATCTTATCAGATTATTTTACGATAATCGGAGCATCCTTAAGATGTCGGAAGGGGAAAATCGGGGCTAAAATCGGCCTAATTATTCTGCCGTGTGAACCAGGCTTTAAATGACTTAAATAAAGTCTTAAATTAACGTCGAGATTTGTGAGAAAATGGGGATGCGTGTCGGATTGCATCTCTGTCAGCAGCGGCTGGTCTTAAAGTGTCATTAATGTTAATCTAAGAACAAAGGTAAGAGAGTAAATGACTCACTCAGACCTGGAGCCAGGAGGATTATTATAGCCTATTATACCATGGTCTGGGTGAATACTTGATTCTGATTGGCTGCAGGGTGTCCGTTTAAAAGTGATAGAGGACACCTAGTAAAGTAGTTCTGGTGAAACTGCCTGTTTATCGTTCGAAATTAATTAATAAATTCGCTGCCTACAACAGCTGTGAGTAACCATAGCAACAAGCAGTCAAAGTATCCGCTAACAATTTGCTCTAACTTCAGAGTAAACTATTATGGCGGACAAAGAGGATGCAGTGGCGATAGTTTAAACTATTAGAGAAAACATCCACCGGACTCTCTGGTGCGCCATGCCGCCGGCTGTTTTGATTTTGTTTGTTTGTCTTCCTCTGCGCCTCATCACCTCGCTTTCTGATTGGCTACACGCCACAGTCCAATCAAAACAAACATCTAACATTAGTTAGATATTACATAGCCTACTAATATAACAATGAGCGACTTCGTTATTTCATCTTCAGTCTCTCACGGACTGACGGAGCCCAGTAAGCCCGCAGACTGCTCTCGCATCGATGGCCTGTCACCGCTCTCCAGTCCAGCATCGGAGAGTCGACCTACAGCGGTGCTTCGGAGGCTGTGGTTAGTGTAGACAAGTGTAACACATAGTGTTTTATGTGTAATAAAAAAATAACTATGCCTAGCTTTGTGTTTCATGAAAAAAAAATGCATTTTTGAACCTGAAGGGTTCTACATGTCAAGTCAAGTCAAGTCACCTTTATTTATTTAGCGCTTTTTACAATACAAATTGTTTCAAAGCAGCTTTACAGAGATAACAGGAAAACAATGTTGTAATAGTATTGTTCAATTGAAAATTAAATGTCCCCAACTAAGCAAGCCAAAAGGCGAAGGCAACAGTGGCAAGGAACCAAAACTCCATCAGGTGACAGAATGGAGAAAAAAACCTTGGGAGAACCCAGGCTCAGTCGGGGGGCCAGTCCTCCTTTTGCCAACGAATGAACAGTGTATGATTATGAGTTAGGCAGCATAATGTCAGGAGTCAGATGGGATCAGAACTTTCACGATATTATCCAGTTCATCTGGTTGGGTTGGGTCATCCGCCCAGTGAGGAGATGAGTGTGTTGAGGTGTCCATGGGCCTTCACAGCCCTGATAATGCGTGTCGTCGTGTCCATGTGATGGTCCTTCCTCAGATCTGGATATGCCCTGGATCCGGCGGTCTGCGGTAAACCTCGGGATAAACAGAGAGACTAATATTTGCGTAGACGCCATCCTTCTTATGATGTACAAAGTACATCAGGAATTATGGGAAGTGTTCCCGGTTCCGGCTGATCTAATCTATGCAGCCTAACATTGAATTATAGAAATCTATAATGTGTTATGTGTCACGTTTTGATGTATTTTGTTATGTTTTGAGATCTTGTTTCCCCCTGTCTTTGTGGTTTTTGGTTTAGTCCTGTTAAGTTTTCCCGCTCCTCGTTTGTGTCCAATTTTCTGCACCTGTTTTCAGTTAACTATCTCATTTGGTTCAGTTCATTTAAACCCTGTGTTTTCCCTCAGTGTTTGTCGATCGTCGTCAATGTATGGTTGTATGTTAACCCTGAATTCTTGGAGTCTGTTATTTTGTTTCTGTTTGATTTTGGAAGTTTCATTTTGTTAATTAAATCTATTATATTGAAACTCCTGTGTCCTCGTCTTCAGCTACCTGCAGCAACCCTGACAGAACGATCGACCTTAAAAATCAAAATATGGGCCGAAGGAGGAAAAACAAAGAGGTGAGCCCCTTCGACAACCCAATCCTCTTCCAAGAGGAACGCTCACTTGAAGAGTATGCAGGACTTTACATAAAGCTGTATGATGATGAGACTCAGGATGAGGAGGAACTTACAAGGAGTTTCTGGGGTGGACTGAAAGACCCACTAGCCCAGATAATTCTGGTAAGGGACCTCCATCTATCCTTCCTGGAGTTCGTGGATCACACACTGTGGGCGTGTGGATCCACATACCTCGTGGAGGATCTCCCACTCCAGTCAGTACCAAGCCCGCCAGCTCCTGAGCCCATCACCTGCACGCCAGCGCCTGAGCCCATCGCATGCCCGCCAGAGCCTGAGCCCATCGCCTGCCCACCAGAACCTGCACACCGCATCAGCCCTGCCACCAGATCTGTCCCTGGATTTCCTGGATGATATCCAGTTTGACTGATCCCCCGCTGATATCAGTGCGGTTAGCCAAAAAGGCTGCCGAGGCTGGGGTTCAAGTCAGCCACATCCAGCCAGAACCTGAGCCCGTCGCCTGCCCGCCAGAGCCTGAGCCTGTCGCCTGCCCACCAGAACCTGAGCCCGTCGCCTGCCCGCCAGAGCCTGAGCCCAGCCCCAAGCTCCCTGAAATGCTAGTTCCGTCCAGTTCCGAGTCCCCTGATGTGCTGGCCCCGTCCAGTTCCGAGTCCCATGATGCGCCAGAGCCAGAGCCCGTTGACCCAGCGCCAGAGCCAGAGCCCGTTGGCCCAGCGCCAGAGCCCGTTGACCCAGCGCCAGAGCCCGTTGACCCAGCGCCAGAGCCAGAGCCCGTTGACCCGGAGCCAGAGCCCGTTGACCCAGACCCAGAGCCCGTTGACCCAGACCCAGAGCCCGTTGACCCAGAACCCGTTGACCCAGCGCCCGTTGATGTCAAGTCAGTTCCCGATCCTGAGCCTGTCCTCCCCAAGAAAATTTTGGGGGGGCGCTATACGCCTTCGCCGTGGCCGGCCAAAGATCCATGGAGGCCTGAAAAAATAGCACCGCCATGGCCACCCGAAGGGTCTTCACCACCACGGCCGCCTGAAGGGTCTTCACCGCCGTGGCCGCTTGAAGGGTCTTCACCGCCGTGGCCACCCGAAGGGTCTTCACCGCCGTGGCCACCCGAAGGGTCTTCACCGCCGTGGCCACCCGAAGGGTCTTCACCGCCGTGGCCACCCGAAGGGTCTTCACCGCCGTGGCCACCCGAAGGGTCTTCACCGCCATGGCCACCCGAAGGGTCTTCACCGCCGTGGCCACCTGAAGGGTCTTCCCCGCCATGGCCACCCGAAGGGTCCGCACCGTCGTGGCCACGCCCACAGCCTGCACCGTCGTGGCCACGCCCACAGCCTGCTCCGCCCTGGCCACGCCCACAGCCTGCTCCGCCCTGGCCACGCCCACAGCCTGCTCCGCCGTGGCCACGCCCACAGCCTGTGCCGCCATGGCCACGCCCACAGCCTGCTCCGCCCTGGAGGCTTCCCGGACCTGCACCATGCCCTCGTCAGCCTCCAGGGCGCCCACCCTCCCACCCCTTTGGATGTTATACGGCGCGAGGACGCGCCTTCGGGGAGGGGGAGGTACTGTCACGTTTTGATGTATTTTGTTATGTTTTGAGATCTTGTTTCCCCCTGTCTTTGTGGTTTTTGGTTTAGTCCTGTTAAGTTTTCCCGCTCCTCGTTTGTGTCCAATTTTCTGCACCTGTTTTCAGTTAATTATCTCATTTGGTTCAGTTCATTTAAACCCTGTGTTTTCCCTCAGTGTTTGTCGATCGTCGTCAATGTATGGTTGTATGTTAACCCTGAATTCCTGGAGTCTGTTATTTTGTTTCTGTTTGATTTTGGAAGTTTCATTTTGTTAATTAAATCTATTATATTGAAACTCCCGTGTCCTCGTCTTCAGCTACCTGCAGCAACCCTGACATTATGTGTATGCTAAGCCAAAGAGATGTGTTTTTAGTCTAGATTTAAACTGACAGACTGTATCTGCTTCCCGGACCGTGTTAGGAAGATTGTTCCAAAGTTTTGGTGCTAAATAGGAAAAGGATCTACCGCCAGCAGTCGATTTTGATATTCTAGGTATTATCAACTGGCCAGAATTTTGAGATCGCAATAGACGTGAAGGACTAAAATGCGTTAAGAGCTCGCTCAAGTACTGGGGAGCTAAACCATTTAGTGCTTTGTAAGTAATCAGCAGTATTTTAAAATTTATACGATGTTTAATAGGCAGCCAATGCAGTGTTGACAGAACCGGGCTAATATGGTCATACTTCCTGGTTCTGGTAAGAACTCTAGCGGCTGCGTTTTGAACTAGCTGTAGTTTGTTTAATAAGCGTTCAGGGCAACCACCCAGTAGAGCATTACAATAATCTAGCCTTGAGGTCATGAAAGCATGAACTAATTGTTCCGCATTTGTCCGTGAGAGCATATGACGTAATTTAGATATATTTTTAAGATGGAAAAAATGCGGTTTTACAGATACTAGACACGTGACTTTCAAATGAAAGATTGGTATCAAAGAGCACACCCAGGTTCCTAACTGACGTCGAAGACTTAACAGAGCAGCCATCAAGTGTTAGACAGTATTCTAGGTTATTAGGTGAGGAAGTTTTTTGTCCAATGATTAGAATCTCTGTTTTTTCAGAATTTAGTAATAGGAAATTACTGGTCATCCAATTTTTTATATCAGCTATGCATTCCGTTATTTTGGGAATTGGTAAGTTTCGTTAGGTTTTGAAGAAATATACAGCTGAGTATCATCAGCATAACAGTTAAAGCTAATTCCATATTTCCTAATTATATCTCCTAATGGTAGCATGTACAGAGTGAACAGCAGCGGTCCTAGTACTGAGCCTTGTGGTACGCCATACTGAACTTGTGATTGATAAGACATCTCTTCACTTACTGCTACAAACTGAAAACGGTCAGATAAGTATGATTTAAACCAGTGCAATTCCGCTAATGCCAACATAGTTTTCTAGTCTATTTAAAAGAATGTTGTGGTCGATAGTATCAAATGCAGCACTAAGATCAAGTAACACTAATAGAGAGATACAACCACGATCGGATGATAGGAGCAAATCATTTGTGACTTTAATGAGAGCAGTCTCAGTACTATGGTACGGTCTAAATCCGGACTGAAAATCCTTGCAGATATTATTTCTTTCTAAAAAGGAACACAGTTGTGAGGATACTGCTTTTTCTAGTATCTTTGACAGAAAAGGCAGATTCGAGATTGGTCTGTAATTGAATTGAATTCTGTAGGATCAAGTTGCGGTTTTTTAACAAGCGGTTTAATCATAGCCAACTTAAAGGTTTTTGGTCCTAATGACTAATGACAAAGATGAATTAATGATATCTAGAAGAGGATCTATGACCTCTGGAAGCATCTCTTTCAGTAGCTTAGTCGGTATAGGGTCTAGCATACAAGTTGTCGATTTAGATGAATTAACAATTTTGCAAAATTCTTCCTCTCCTATAGCAACAAATGAATCAAAATGTTCCTCATGGAGACTACAATATACTCCCTGATGCGATACTGTAGTAGACGGTTGCATAGTTATAATTTTGTCCCTGATATTATCAATCTTATAAGTGAAGAAGTTCATAAAGTCATTACTGCTGTGTTTCTTGGAAACATCTGAGCTTGAAGCTTTCTTTTTTGTTAGTTTAGTCACTTGTTCAAATAAATACCTAGGATTATGTTTATTTTCTTCTAATAGGGTTGAAAAATAATGAGTTCTAGCATCTTTTAAGGCCTCTCTGTAAGCAATCGAGCTCTCCTTCCATGAAATCCGAAATACCTCTAGTTTTGTTTTCTTCCAGTTTCGCTCCATTTTTCTGGCTGCTCTCTTAAGGGCCCGGGTGTGCTCGTTGTACCACGGCGTTGGACTATTTTCTTTAATCTTCTTTAAGCGCAGCGGAGCAACTGTGTCTAAAGTGCTGGAAAAGAGAGAGCTAAAAGTTTCTGTTGCAATATCAAGTTCTTCTAAGCTATCTGGGATGCTGAGATTATGAAACTGATTTGGAAGATTATTGATAAAGCAATCTTTAGTGGCAGAAGTGATAGGTCTAACATATTTATAACACGGAGTCGGCTTTGCAGCCTTGGCTAAATGTAATTTACACGAGACTAGATAATGATCGGAGATGTCGTCGCTCTGCTGCAGAATTTCAACGCCATCAACATCTATTCCATGTGATAATATTAGATCTAGAGTATGATTACGACAATGAGTAGGTCCTGACACGTGTTGTCTCACTCCAATTGAGTTTATAATGTCTTTAAATGCCAATCCCAATGCATCTTTTTCATTATCTACATGTATATTAAAATCACCAACAATTAGGACTTTATCTTTCCAATACTAATTCTGATAGAAAGTCAGCAAATTCTTTGATAAAATCTTTATGGTGCCCTGGTGGCCTGTATACAGTAGCCAGCAGAATTCTCAAACGTGATTTATTGTTTACACTATAAATTTTTACATTAAGCACCAACACTTCAAAAGAAGTATATTTAAAACTAGATTTCTTAGTGGTTTTGAGAATATTACTATAAATTACAGCAACACCTCCCCCTTGCCTTTCGGACGAGGCTCATGTTTATAACAATAATCTTGCGGAGTGGACTCATTTAAAGTAATGTAATCGTTTGGTTTTAGCCAGGTTTCTGTCAAACACAGCACATCTAGGTTATAGTCTTTAATCTTATCATTAACTATGAGCGATTTTGAATTAAGGGATCGAATATTCAGCAGCCCAAGCTTTATCGTTTGCTCATCTGTATTATATCTGTTTTTTATTTGTTGAACATCAATTCGATTTTTAACCTTAGAAAGGTTTGGCAGTTTTTTGGATTTCCAAATTCGGGGAACAGACACAGTCTCTATATGATGATATCTAGGTGAAAGAGTCTCTATGTGATGGGATTTATCTGACCTTGGTGACGTGAGGCCGCTAGCAGACGGTCGGTTTAGCCAGTTTGTCTGCTTCCTGACCTGAGCCCCAGATTGTCATGTTTTATCTCTAAGACTATGAGCCAAATTACTAGAGAGAAGAGCAGCACCATCCCAGGTGGGATGAATACCATCTCTTTTCAACAGGTCAGGCTTGCCCCAAAAACTTTTCCAATTGTCTATGAATTCTATATTATGTTGCGGACACCAATTAGACAACCAGCCATTGAGTGAACACAATCTGCTAACTATCTCATCACTCCTTCGAACAGGAAGGGGGCCAGAGCAGATTACAGTGCCTGACATCGTACTTGCGAGTTCAAACACCTCTTTAATATTAATTTTGGTGATCTCCGACTGGCGAAGTCGAACATTATTAGTGCCGACGTGAACAACAATCTTTACGATTAGCATTAGCCAGCACTTTTAAATTTGCTTTGATGTCAGGCGCTCTGGCTCCCGGCAAACATGTGACTATGGTGGCTGGTGTCTCTATTTTCACGTTCCGTGTAATAGAATCGCCAGTTACCAGGGCACAATCAACATTATTCTCAGTGGGTGTTTCACTGAGAGGGGCAAATCGATTTGTTATGGTAACCGGAACAGAAGAGTGTTTTTTTGATCCGCGACTAGAGCGATCTCTCACAGTCACCCATCTGCCTGGCTGCACAGGCAATAACTCAGCCGGAACCGAATCATGTAAATGGTTCACTATGCTAGGCGCATCCAAAGTAGTATCTAAAGCTCGAGCACACTTACTATCCTCAATTAAAGTTTGGATGCGTGTCTCTAATTCTGAAATCTTCTCCGTCAGCCTGACTGTCTCCTTGCATTTATCACATATAAACCCTATGCCGACGGGGAAGGCTATGGTAAACATATGGCATGAGGTGCAAGTGACAATAACAGGACAAGACATTACTCACCGTGTTTGTTGACTGATTCTTACTCACCTGGGCTTTTTATGAACTCAGATGCGCGGGCGCGCACGAGAAAAATAAATAAATAACTGAGCGCACGGGTGGCGCCTTAACAGGCTAGCGAGATACTAGCGTGTTGTGCTAACAATAATAGAAGCTAGCGATGTTAGGTTAATCTGTTAGGTAAACTGTAATTAGTAGTATAAACAACTAGAAATGATAGTAAATGATGGTTCAAAACAGAAAGAAATTCGAGGCTTAGACGGAGCTAACAGCCTCGGAGCAAACACACTCACACACAGCAGCAGGCAGCGAGGCAGACAGGAGCAATCGATCACAACGTAAACAACACAACAGTGCAGGCTGTGTTTGTGTGTGTGTGTGT
The DNA here is from genome assembly GCA_036326025.1 of Chrosomus eos. NCBI lineage: Eukaryota > Metazoa > Chordata > Actinopteri > Cypriniformes > Leuciscidae > Chrosomus > Chrosomus eos. The sequence continues at coordinate 37,132,548 of CM070838.1, forward strand.
GTGTGTGTGTGTGTGTGTGTGTGTGTGTGTGTGTGTGTGTGATCGTGTGTGTGTGTGTGTGTGTGTGTGTGTGTGTGTGTGTACTAAGACCTGAAATTCTCCTTTGGGGATCCTTAAAGTATCTATCAATCTAAAGTTATCTTTCTATGTTATTCAAGGTCAGTGGGACAGAGGTGGAAAGAGTACTAAAATTTTCTACTCAAGTAAAAGTACTATTACTTCAATAAAATTTTACTTAATTACAAGTAAAAGTACTGGTCTAAAAATCTACTCGAGTAAAAGTAAAAAGTAGCTCATTTAAAATTTACTCAGAGTAAAAGTTACTGAGTAACTTTAACAGCGGGGGTGGGGTGGGAGACTCTACTTTGCAGGGCTGTAACGGTATGAGAGTTTCACATAACCGTCTCAGAAAATATCACGGTTTATATTGTATTGTTAAATTATGGTTATTATTACCATCAGTTAAAATAACAGTTAAATAATTGAAACATTTGTTCATTAAAACATATCTAAACTAATTTTAATAATTGATTAGGAATTAGATGAACAACTTATTTATATCATTAATAACTTATTAAAGGATTAGTTCACTTTTAAAAAAAACTTTTGCTGATAGTTTACTCACCCCCATGTCATCCAAGATGTCCATGTCTTTCTTTCTTCAGTCGAAAAGAAATTAAGATTTTTGATGAAAACATTCCAGGATTTTTCTCCATATAATGTAATACACTGGATGACAAACGGTTCAAGGTCCAAATAACAGTTTCAGTGCAGACTCTCCTGTTGTTTGTTAAATGAACGAAATGACTCGAAAAAAGACTCGTTCATTTTGATGAACGAGTTCGAACAGGAGAGTCACGACCGCGCATTACGGAATAGAGTAAGGCATAAAACTTAAAGTTTTTTTATTTATTTTAGAAATGACCGATCGTTTCGCAAAATAAGACCCTTATGCATCGTCTGATGTTGTTTAAAGGGTCATGAAACCCCCCTCTTTCAGCTCAAGTCTAGCTCACAATCTTTTTGAAAAATGCAACTTAAATGGGCGTGGATGCTGTGAGAAGAAGCGAGGGAGTGGGTGTGGTTTGGCCATCACTGTCATAGCCAGTGGCCCATGCATATCGACTGTCACTAAAAAGCAGTGGTAAAACGTGAGGAAATGCTAGATTTTTTTTATAGCTGGCAAAGTTAATGTCTAATGAAATACACTGACACTTTATTATTGTCCTTTCAAAAGTAACTGAATGCCCTGCTACATATATTAGCCTACAGTAATCGTAATTCTATTTTAAACATATTAATGTAGACTACATGTATAATTATAATGTCATTATAAAAGATATAGTTGTTTATATAGACACTAAATGCATATATTTGAAAATAATTAATTTCCGCTTAAAAAAAAACAACGTTCCGTGCATAGCCTAATATCTACGCGCCCGCTGAACTCCCATAATAAAGATGGCTCTGTGAGGACTTCTCATTTTAGACACACACACACACACACACACACACACACACACACACACACACACACACACACACACACACACACACACACACACACACATACCTCTGAAGGGATAGAAAAGTCCTCGGGACTTGGTACCGCATCACTCGCAAGACGCAACCTGCATTGGTCGTCAACAAGGCGAGAATGAACATGAAAAATGTTCAAATGAAAAACTTTCTCTCGAGAAAAATGTTTGCGGCACACGCTATAGTTTAGATGTGTCCGTGGTTGATCAAACCAACCGCCCGGAGCCAGAGTTTAGCCCTGGCAGCATCGCGGGGAAACATATTCAAACTTGGACTTTTGCACCACGAAAACAAACACTGCGTCCCATGATTGTCTCTCTCATCTAGGCTACTACGCGATATCACAGTTTGACATGTCTGTTATTGGAAAGATCCACGTGGTGTCATGAATAATTAAGAGACAATGTCTTCTCATAGGATATGAACTCAGTCTCATTAATAATTATGAGACACCGATGAGTCATCAAGCACTCACAGTGCACGGCCACGTCACAGCCTGTGACGTGGACACGATGAAGATTTTAAACCCGGAAGACGAAAAAAGCGGAAAAAAAACTAAAATGTAACCATTTTAACCCTATTATTAAATCTAACAGATGCTAACATTGTCTTCAATGGTGTTCAACACACATACCTCTGTTAAAATCTCAGAAAATTTGGTTTGGGGTTTCATGACCCTTTAAAGCCATTTGAAGCTGCACTGAAACTGTTTTGGGTCCCATTGAAGTCCATTATATGGAGAAAAATCCTAGAATGTTTTCATCAAAAACCTTAATTTCTTTTCGACTGAAGAAAGAAAGACATGGACATCTTGGATGACATGGGGGTGAGTAAATTATCAGCAAAAGTTTTTTTTAAAAGTGAACTAATCCTTTAATGTTTAAAAACAATTGAGTTCTATGAAATGTTTTTTATTCAGATTTTTTTTCTTTTTTATGATTTAATACAAATATTGATTTATCAAAAACGGTGGTAATCAAATAAAAGTTTAGCAAAGGTGTTTTATCATTTTAGTTTTTGGCAAAGTGCTGCAAAACAGATGTACTCAAACCATGCACAAACAATATATATTCCTTATTATTGTCGTTGTTGATTCTGTTAATGTTAATATTATTATGAGAAGTACATTCTATTGTAGGCCTAAAATAGTAATATTGTAGGCCTATATCTGTGATAATTTCTGCTAGTAAACCGAACTTTTATTTTGAGGGGTTAAGTCCTGTTTCAGAGTGTATTTGACAATGGTTTTTCCATTCAAATAAAATAACGAAAATGCTTATTAGGCGATGTTCATGGAAATGTTCATGTATCCATGTAGGCTAGGCTACTCGTATTGTGTGTGCGATGCTGAAAACCATAGACATAATATAATACATAGATGCCCTATTGGCCGCTGGAGCGCACGTCAACGGCGCCGCCATATTGGGGATGGCAACTTTCCCATACCTCTCATACCGAGAATTGAGAAAAATGCCTGTTTTGTGCGCTGCTTAGGGCTGTACAAATCGCCACACAATTGAAAACAGCTTTTGAGGAATTATCTTTCACAGGCAAGACTGAACGTTTGTTTTTGGTTGTATTTGGTCATTATTTAATTAGTAATAGTAACGTTCAGAGGATAAATTAAAAAATACTACTGTTATTGTGTCACGAAATGTAGTTTTAATAGTTTTTCAGTCGACAATGTAGTTGTTTAAAGCTCAAATATGTGGTTTGTTTATAAAGATAGCGCCTATTTAAAAATTTGATCTGACGGTTTCGGAGTTGTACGACGCGATCACCGGGCGCTCGGCGCTTATTAAGCCCGCAGAGGACAGCCTTACCTCGGCCAGTGCGTCTGAAGTTTGCCGCCGGCTCGGATGTCTCTAGTCTAGTGGTTAAAGGGGTCATATAATGCCATTTTTGTACAAGTTAATATGAATCTTTAGGGTCTAAATGAAAACTTTGTAATATACTTTTATTAAAAATTCTCATTAGTATTTTAAGAAAACACTAATTTTACCTGCTCAAAAACAGCCCTATTTCAGCACGCCGTTTAAGTGCATATGCCTTTAAATGATAATGAGCTTCGCTGACTCCGCCCCTCTGTTCTGTGGGCGCTTTGACACAATGCGCATGGAGTGTTGACTTGACAACATTTGAGGGTTTATTATGGCAGCAGGATTCTCTCTGAGGACACATCTGTACAACCGTATCAGTTTGAACCGGAGTCGGACCCGAAACAAGATGACGGCCCCGAAAAGTTCGACAATTAAGGCTCGAACAGGACGTTTCTGATTGGTTGGTTAACAATGTCACTTTGATCTATTTTTGTATGTACTGGCAGGGTAACGTTAGAGTTGTGAGATACAAACGCTATGTTTTAACTTGTAATGTAAGTTATAGGTTAGTTCGTTGACAGATTTATGTTGAAAAACTTTCTTTTTGTTGTTGTTGTAAATCTGTCAGTGATGCGTGACTATGAATCTCAGTGTTAGGTACAACTATCGTGACTGAAACACTGACATGAGGCAGGGCCGTCGCCAGAACATATATAATGGGGGGGCATTTCATTTTCATGGGGGGGCACACTTTTTATGATCTACAAAACAGACAGTCACAAAAACAATAACATCCCCTATTTAGTCTAATATAACTGAAATAGACCAAATTCTATATTTAAACAACACCAAAACACAAAATATTAAGTTTCTGATCATAGGCGGAGGGTGAACCAACATGAGGATTAATATGCGCTTCCCCTTTAAAAACATAGATATGCAGGATTTGGCATGGCAGCAAGCGCCTATTTTATCATCTTTAAAAAGCGGTTATACAACTTCATCGCGATCTCACAAAGTTCCTAGGCTATCAGTAAAGCTGATACTCAATAATGCCTTATTTACATAGCCTAACTGCTTATTATAACGAGAGGATTTGCACGCGCGTAATCCACTCACCGCTAAAAACACCGGATTATTTCATTATCATTACCCTGTATAGCCTATTTAAGTTATTAAATCAATATAAAGGGGTGATTTGGTCACTGATGGCTTAAATAAACAACTAGGCTACTAGTTGACTAGAAAAAAACTAGTCGGAGACAGCATGAGCGCGCGACCCTGAGCGGAATGAGCGAGCCGAGGAATATCCAGAAATGCTCACATGCTCTGATCGGAACAAAGGAATTTTGACATAATTAATCATTAGTTTATATCTCATGCACTGCCCATAATTTTAATCCCATATCAAACACATTAGCCTATGTTATGTCTATTTTAATTTTTTCATTTTTTTGTCTTGCCAAATGGATTTCTCTTCTTTTCTTTTTTTAACATTTTGACACAGCAGCACTTTAATTAATTTTCTCTATTTTTGTTTTTGTTTGTTTAGTTTGTATTTAGATACTAGCCTACTTGTTACTTCAATAAATTGGAACATTTTAAGCTTGTTGCGTATTTCATTAGCATTGCGTTGGGGCGATGGGGGCAGTGGGGCTTGAAAATTATGAGTCTATCCATCGGGTGCAGAAAAAAGATTGCATGTGTGTGCTAGTGTGCGTGTGTTTATGAAGCGAATGTAAGAAGCCCCCCCTAACAACCCCCCAGCTCTACTGTAGCAATGTTGTAATATGCCATTGATTATTAAACAAAACGCTTGACTTTAAATAAATAAACAGTTAATAAACTCGCAAATAAACAGTTACCTATTTAAGCATCAAGAACGGTTAAAGATTAATGCTGTCGGCCAACATGGTGTTATATTGAGATTCGATCTCGGGTCTCTTGGATCTCGTGTCGTTGCGTTAACCACAGAGCTACCGCCTGAACGTTTACGTCAATGTCTTATACTCTTCCAAAGCCTTGATGTAGCCTAATATGTTTCTATTGCAATGTTTTATATGGAAATGTTTTCATTATTTATTCAATTTAATTTAAGTATTGTGATGAATTATTTTAACTACATTTCACTTAAATTCATCTGCTACCAGCTTTCAATCGCTCTGAATGAGCCGCGACGCAGCGGCAGATTACGCAATAGAGAGAATAAACGGACACTTTTCAAAGTCTGTGATTGTAGCGCCTCTTAGCGGTTAAAGGCAGCAAACACACCCCGAATTTCACCGCCGCGGCAAAGCGGCGGCGTTGAAAGTATTATTCTGGTTGGTAACCTACTGTATATGGAAGCTTGTTTTCGCCACGGAATTAAAAAAATTAAAAGATAATTGCGACTTTTTATCTCACAATTCTCACATGGATTTCTCTCAATTTCAGAGTTTCCTCACAATTCTGACTTTATAACACGCAAATGTGACTGTATCACTCAACTCTGACTTTATAACTTGCCATTTTGATTTTATATCTCGCAATTCTGAGAAAAATTACCTTTTTTTACGTGGAAACAGTAGGCTGTTTTTAGCAGGCAAATGAATCAGAAAATTCGACAAGCCCGCTTGGCCAGGGGAAGCCTTGCGCAGAGCCACACGCTCCGACTAATTTTCATATTTCTGAAGACAATGTGTTATTTAAAGTTACAGAGATTAGTGCACATGTGTGCTAAATGCTGCTGACGACATTTCGTTATGGAATATGTGGATACGTTTTTTTGCTCTCAATAGTAAGTTTGCTCAATGATCATATGATTAGGGGGGCACGTTGTGTCATCTGGGGGGGCACGGCCCCCTAATGCCCCCCCTTGGCGACGGCCCTGACATGAGGTCATGTCAGTAATGATTCTAGCAGTAGTTGAAGGATACCTAAGAATTTGTTGTATGTTTATGTTTAGTCCAGTACGAAAATGTTTTATGTTTTAAGAAAACTTTTAAGTACATCTATAGTATTGTAACTGCATTGATATTCCTGTTAATATTCCTGTTACGTTAACTGTAACACCCGCGTTCACAGTTTTTAATAACACATTAACTATAACGCGTTTTTCATTACAAACGTGGGATTATGAATTATATTGAGAACGTCATAACGTTACATAGAATACATGCCGTAATGTACCCTCCCTGAGTGTAAACATTAGCCACAATCATCGTGAAGCGTGCAAGGGATTTGCAAAGATTAATACAGGTTAATAAAACACTCACTTCTTCTGGAGGTCCAACAGGAACACGAATAGTTGGTACCGATTCCTTTTTCAGTAGCAGCTTCTTAGCAAAACCTGATTTATATTGACCCTCGCCTCGTTTAAAAAGCAGTCTGGTGAGAAATGATTTGCGCAAACATGAGCGCATTGACGTTGCTCGTCGTGAATATTTCCTTCATAAACAAAACTCAGCCACGCCGTCTTCAGCGATTCCGGTTCGGATTTAGGAACATTAAAATGACTGCTGTGTTCCTTATTACACCCAACAACAGAACACCACAATCGATTAGACTGCCGCCATTCTGCTCCAGTGTAAACAATGACGGACTGTGATTGACAGCTCGATCACGAGCGAGGGCGGGTCTGTGTTGAAACGCTGCTGTCAATCAACAATCGTGGGAGGGGCGTGCGAGCTTGTGACGTCACAGGCTCGAACGGCTCGATTTGAGGCAGGGGAAAACATATAAGGAGATTAAAACAAAACCACTGGATGGATTTTTATCATTATATGATGGCTGTGTACAGGCACTGCCAACACACATTTCAGTACAATCAACTTGTAAAAGTGCATGTACCATTATATGACCCCTTTAAACATGAGATATAATTCGTCTTGTGTATATCTAACGGGCGATCTTTGTTCTCATTAATCTATAAATGGTTTCCTGGTAAATCGTTTTGGCTGAGGGCAAAGTAAAGTTTCATAACTTTATATTTAGGCTTTTTTAACGTTGTATCCTGCTGTATGTTTAACTGAAGCTACTTCTGTTATAATGGCTATTACTGATCAATAAAACTGAAATTTAACAAAAAGAGTTTAATATTTAATATAAGTCACTATTTAACTTATTTTTATTGTGTATATTCTGTAATTGATATTTCTTATTCTATTGCTATTATTATAGTAAATAACCATATGCTATTATCAATATTTGTATGATTGTATTATTGTATGATATTATATAATTATACTATTCATTACTATTATTTGCTGTATACTATTTGTTTATTTTATTGACTAAACTATTTACTATTACTTCTCACAAATTTTATATTTACTGCATTGCAGAGTAGTTGTACCATAACATATGTATTAGCATAAAGGATCCATCAGTTATCTTTGTTATTGCTCAAATCTGGTCAATCATAGAAAATGCTTTTTCCACAATAAGAAAACTTAAATTATATCTCAGTATGGGGGTCTTCATATCCAAGAATAAAAAGCCAGATACATGACAAGTCTGAGCTTTGACCATTCTTTATTAAAACAAATATTTTACAAGTGTAACTATTGAGATTTTAAATAACTAGAGATGGAACTTTTTGTACACCACATACAAACCACTGAAATCGGTTGATAAATATATAAACAGTTTTTGTTTTTATCCAGAAAAAACCATAGCTCACTCTTGATTAGCCTACAGTGCAGTCTTGCCCTCCGCAAAATGGCGGACCCGTTGACGTATCGCAGCAACGTTCCAAAGCGGCCTTCTCCGGTTTATTTGTGTTCACATACATACGGTCGGCATCCGCCAGGGCTCTTAGTCCAATGGTGCACATATTTGGAGAAATAATGATTTTCATGTTCCACTAAATTATGCGATCTGAAGCTCAAACAGCGAGATCTGTCTATGGATCTATCTCTCCTCTTCCTGATTTGTGTCAGTTCTCTGCGCTCTCTTATTCGCTATAGAGCTGTCAATCATCTCACGTGGTTTAACGTGACAATAATCCCACCCTTCTGCATGGCGCGCTGCTGTGTACACTTCCTCATTCTGACCTCCGTGATAACAAAGCTAAGACACATCTCTTCACCTGAAACAAGAAGCTAATAAATGCACGATTTCGAGTATATGTGGTTTGTGTGTGATTTTTGATATTTTCATATGAATAAAGAATGTTTACAGTATTGCTAAACAAGGTATAGCCATTAGCTGCATATAAAATGCTATATATAACATATTTCAACATCTTTTATTTACTTAAAACCATTTTAAACCGCGACCGGAATATGATACAAATTCTCGATGGTGGTTTAAAGTGAGCTTTAAGTAAAAGTGTAATATTAATATTTTAAATTGTGTCATGTAGCTTGATGCTACTTGCTCTAATCCACCTGCTGTAGGAGCTTTTCTATTCCATAATCTTCTTCGTTAATATATATATATATATATATATATATATATATATATATTTTAACAAGACTTAAGATATCATCCAGTTCGGTAGGTGGCGCTGTCACGAAAAACTAGGGTCCTGAAACTGCGGTCCTAAAACTGCAGCCACCGGTTGTGCAGGAATATACTATTGGCCAATAGGGCGTCTATGTATTATATTATGTCTATGCTGAAAACAACATGAGCGCGTCGCGTACTTGAGTATGTAGTAAGTAGACGAAACTGCACAGCTCATTCACGCAGAACTAGCAGATTATATAGCTGCATAGCAGTCTTTTGTGCTTTAATATTCACAGAACATGTCGCGATTTTATTTATTGTACAGCTTTACTTTCGATTTATTCCGTGGATTCCGTGACCGTGGATTCACCATCACAGATGTTTTGCCTCCAGGAGTGACATTGGCCATACCAGCGTTTACACGTGGCTGTAAAGAACTTCCAGAGCATGAAGTTATACAGACACGTTGCTTGGCAACTGTCAGAATTCACGTAGAGCGTGCTATTAGACGATTGAAAGGTTTTAAAATGTTGAGTAATATTATCCCAGGTAGAATACAACATGTTGATGACATTGTAACTATTTGTACGGGGCTTTGTAACTTGCAACCTCAGTTAATTCGAGAGGAAACTGAGGGAGAAGCATCTGAAATAGATGAAGATGAGCATATTGACGAGCAAGAAGAAGGTGATGAATACTCATGGGACATGGCAGAGGACATTGAGGGAAACCACTTGTTTTAGTATGATTGTGTACTGTATAGTTACATATGTGATGTGAAGAGCTGCCTGCCACACACACAGACACACAGAGAGAGATACACACATGGACTCCAGTCTCATTCAGTTCTATTTTAATCTTAATCTTTCATTGCTCTGAAATCATTAATTTCATGTTCATTTCATTTTGTTGTGGCCTCATTTAACAACTTAACAAGAGGCAGTTTTATTCACATACAGTATGTACTATGAATAAATGTATGTACTATGAAAAAAAATCTTACCAACATGTGTTGACTTTAGTTTGATTCAGTTGACTATTATTAAAATCAAGAGCTACATCACTTGAGTCCACGCAACGTCATTACACCATGTGCAATTCTGGTAGCTATTGCTGGTAACAGATGCTCGAAGTAAACCTTCTTCAGGTGGGAGATGTGTTTTTCAGTCCACTCTTGGTTGTATGGTACATCTAGGATAATCTGTTAATTTGGGGTCCATACCAGGAACTTGCTTTTTTTTGTTTGCACAATACATTGCTACCTGAATCTGGTAGTAGTAGCCTAATCCTGACGCAGTTTCCCTAAGGCCATACATTCCGTTTACATATTTCACATCATATGTTTGATTCAATCATTTTTTTGCAGACTGCCATCATGTGCCTCAAGTTTCTTTGGTGTAGGACACTTAATCTCAAGGATGGTATCTTTGTCAACTACTCCATCTAGACTGGCACCAAGCCAGTTTTCCTTCTCGTGTACAATAAGACCTGTGGTCTCAACTGTCTGCCCTGTGATCCCTTCAAACCATTTTCTAGCTAAAGGCTCAGCCGATTGACCATATCTCGTAGCTGTGCATCCAGCAAACACAGCATTTATTTTTCTTTCGACCCAGTTGCTTGGGTCTGTTTTTTTCGGCACGTCTGGTGCCTCACTGCTGGTAATCCTAACTTTTCTTTGGTCCAGCCAAAATTGACAATCCTGGCCCTTTGATTTTGTTTCAATTTTCTCTCTCTCATCTTTCCCACATTTTACATATTTTTCAAACATTACGTTGCATAGGTTACATTTATGTTCAGCACACTGTTCATGCTCTCTGGGTAGCTCATTGGTTGCTTTTTTCTGTGCGTTTTTCCAGGGAGCATGCAAAATCCTCCCAGGTATCATGGCTAAGCCGGCCAACTCAGGGGATGAGAAGTGTTGTATGACCTCTGCATCAGTCTCAAATGCCATGGAGATAGCTTTCATACTTATACCCTCATGGTCTGGCCCTTGAATGTTCTCAATCGTGTCTGGTACCACATTCCTCCAAGTTGATTGGTTCCAGGCACACAGTTGGTCCGTGCAGGCTGTACCTGTGAAGCCTCGAGGCACAGCATCTTTCAGCTTGTAAAGTAGACCTGCCGTATGACTGCAACACTTCCCTCTGTTAGCCATGCAATCACAGTGCACACCTACAACTTTCCCATTCTTCCTCTGCAGAGTTATTTGTACAGTATGATTGTTGTTAATGGTCTGTGAAAATCGGACAGGTCCTTTTAGAACTATGTGTTTATCATCTGGTAGAGTGTGCATTATTTGACCAACCCATCCGTGTATATATCAGCATGTGGTCACATGACCTAGAAGCACAGGTGCTCATCTGCACATATCACCTGACAGAGAGCAATTACAACAAGTTACTTTAGATAATACAAGTCACATTTTCACATCAGGATAGTTTAAAAAAATCTATATAAATAGATATATACAGCAAGAGGTTACTTTATATAAGACAAATTACAAAAAAGGTTACATTGTAACACATTTAATTTAATTTCATGCTCTAATAAATATGTCTCAGATGTTGAATAATTTTACACTCTTTATTTTACCACTTTCCACATCTAGATACTATTTGAAATATCAATATAGATATATACATATAGATGATTTTATACTCAAAGCAAGTATTACTACTTAAAAAAAATGAAGATTACCCCAGAACGAATTGCATTACTAGCCCACCCCAACATTTATGCACAATAATAATGACAAATCCTGACCAACACTTAATTATATAACATTTTCTTAATGAAAATTATATCTTTTTGTAAAACAAGCAAACCGTTGTATTGTCATATGACATAGCTATGGATTAATAAACACAAGACAAATGCAGCTGATTTGAATACATCAATTTTTATTCAAGCAATGACAAATGCATGAATTCATGAAATTTAATATATTTTATTTATTTTATGTAAATGAATGAATAAAAGAAAATCACAATAAATAAATACACACACATACTAGTCAATAACTCATACAAACTATGATGTATTTACAGGCGGTGAACCCCACATCATACTACCATCTCAACAGAGCTGTTCCCATTCTGCAGCTTTATTTTGATGAAGCAGCTGACCACCGCGCCCACCTTGGCCTGTCTCTGCCATCCATCAGGTCCTGATTGCTGCAGTCAGACTGGGATCTGACCATGGATGGGAAAGTGACATCGAGGTGCTTGTGTTCCTGCACTGGCTGGCCCATGCAGCATCTTACAGGGTGGTGTCGCAGACCTTTGATATCCCCAAGTCCTCTGTGCATAACATTGATCACAGAATGAGCAAGGCCATCATGGGAATTTTGAGGAGGGTGATCTGCTTTCCGACCGGAGATGACCTGGAGGAAGTGGGAGCAGGATTTGCACAGCTGGCTGGGTCACCAGCTTTCAGCAGAGCAGTTGGTGCAATAGACGGCTGTCATATCCGTATCAAACCTCCAGCAAATAACTCCCACTGCTACTTCAACAGGAAGCTGTTTCACTCCGTCCAACTCCAGGCCATCACTGATCACCGGGGAAATTCCTTGATGTGTTTGTGGGGTATCCTGGGGTCTGTGCACGATGCCAGGGTGCTGAGGAACAGCCCTGTGTATGCTGGCAGCCTTTATCCACCTGCAGGCAAGTGCATCCTCGGGGATGGAGGCTATCCTTGCTAGAGGTCGACCGATAGTGGATTTTACCGATAACGATATTTAGGTTTGACCGTACATGCCGATAACCGATAATTCAACCGATATTTTTTTAAATGGATGCTGGATTAAAAACAAACATAATACTCACAATAAAACAGTGCTGAACTGAAATGTGCTAAATTAAATAAATATATAAATATTAATATATAAAAACTTTATACAGAAAATAATTTAAACATTAAAATATTACAGATTTCGGAGCTATAACCTAGAGTACATTTCATAGGTAACACATTGCAAGTCCCATTTGTAAACAAGGATGTATTAGCTAGCTTTCATGAACTATGCACTATGCAATACGTTTTTACTGCATGTATTAATATGAGCAATACAATTGTAACTTTATCATTCATGTTAGTTCATAGTACATTAAGGTAATAACAAATAAAATAAGAATTAAAACTCATTTCAAATGCATTAGTAAATGTTGAAATAAACTAACAATGAATAATTCTTCTACAACTTGTATTAATCTTAGTTAATGCTAAAAATGGAATCTTATTGTAAAGTGTTACCATTTAATATAATTAAATATAATATATTTAATATAAGAGTCGTGCTTAAAGATAGCCATTAAAATGTAATAAAGACCTGTATAACGTATACGTAATTTAGCCTATAGTCTCTCACTTTATTTGCTTCTATTTTAGAACACTTGATAATTATCTAATCAAAATAACAAGATGTATTGTAGTGATTAAAACGATCTTAAATCGAACACGTTTATGATTTGTTTATGTTTCTGTCGGCTGCATGAACATAACAGTTATCTATGTTGAGAAAGCAATCACGTCACTAGTTTTAAATATGCAACTTCGTCGGCTAATGAATGCATAAAAGTGACCAGCCGGATATAAAATAATGCAAATAGATGATAACAATTGCGCCATAAAACATTTGGGTCAGGTCTGCGTGTGTTTTTGTCACATTGTTTAAACCACTTGACTGAGGTAAGGTTATAGAGTCCTCACAGCCTCGCTCGACGGCAAACTACTGTTCTTTCTCTGCTGATGCAGCATCTAGTCAATAAAATAATTACTTTATAATGATATGGCAATATATACTTTAGTGTTATGTATTCATACCGTTTCGCTGACTGTGTTTTAAATGCGAGTCTGAAGTGTCAGCGGCGCTCTCTCTGCTGCTTGTTCTCTCGGTGGTCCATGCTGCGCGCGCCTCACGTGTTAATATGTAAACAACTCAGCCAGTGATAGTTTATTATTTGTCCTCTAGAGTTCGCTCTCGCTCTGTATAATGCCAGCAGTCTCTTCAGCGCTCTAGTGCTGTGTAATGACCGTGCGCACTTCTCAGCCGCTCCAACGGATGCAACCCGGAAAAACTATCGGTGTGGATTTTTGCCGATAATGATAGTTCCACCAATCAACTATCGGTGCCGATTAATCGGCAAAACAGACCTCTAATCCTTGCCTGAGTGCACCCATCTGCCTCATCACCCCATACAGAGAGCCTGTACTGAACCCTGTGAGGCTCGTTTCAACAGCAAGCACTCCCGTGCCCGCAACATCGTGGAGAGAGCTTTTGGGATGCTGGCGCTGTATCTTCTTCAAGGCCTTGGAGGTGAGCCCTGCCTTCGTGCCTGAGGTTGTTGCGTGCTGCCCTGTGCTTCACAATCTCGATCTAGGTAATGTGGACATCATTGAGCCAGAAGATGAGGAAGATGTTGTAGAAATTTTAATAGTCATTTATTCCTAATCTATTCAATGTGTAAAAGTATATGTGTGTACGTGCTTGTGCGTGACGTTTCAGGAATATATGGGACAGGACATCTTGACCTTAGGAATGGTCAGATTTGGCTGGTTTATTCCAGTACCAGTTTGTGTCCTTAAGTAGAAACTGAACAGCAGTGGGGACCTTATCTGAGTGAGGGAAAAGTACAGCGAGTGAGAAGGAACCTTGAAAAGAGTATAAAAGCTGTCTCATGTCTTCCTGGTACGCGTCACTCACTTCACAGAATGTAACGGCTGGATGGCGACTGGGCCTTCTTGCAAGAATAAATATTTCTCTTTTTATTAATTTGACTCTGAGTGTCTCTTACGCAGTGATGATGTTTAACAGAAGTTTTGCCACAACAATTTGGTGTCAGAAGTGGGATTCCTTGGCAGTGCCTTCTGGACCTGAGAGCGGACGGTGTTTGGACACCTGGACTGAGCAGTTCCAGCTCTACCTCGTAAGTTTCAGAGAGAGGGGCCGACCGCTATCAGGGCCAGGAGAGGCTCCACTGGAATCAGATGAAAACGAACCCGTGGCAACTCAAGACATCTCTGGTAAGAGACGGCTAAAATATTTTTCTTTTGGGCTAAAATATTTTTCAAAGAGTGAAACTGAACCATATTGGCTGAGGGCTGTTTCTGTGGTATGTAATCTGAGATTAATTGAGATCTATATAGATCAAGAAATTTCAAACAGATACGAGGGAAAATAATCTGAGATTAATTGAGGTCTGTGACAGATCAAGAAATTTCAAGCAGATAAATAATCTGGGATTAATTGAGAACTGTGACAGATCAAGAAATTTCATACAGATAGGCAGGGTGCGAACTACGGGGGAGCTAGGGGGAGCTCGGCTCCCCTTAATAAGACATGGGCTTCCCTGAAAACGTGATTCGTGAAATTTTGGGGGGTCTCAAAAAATATTGACAATGTTTTATTTTGACGCGCAGTTTCAGTTTTGTGTAATGTGATCATCGTGGAGTATTATGTAAAATAGCAAAAATATCATTTATTCATGCATGACGGTGATTTAAACCTAATTCACTTCAATAAAGATTACTTTACATGCTATTCTTGTCATGAGCTTCAAGGTGTGGTGGCGCTGCTGTGCATGTTTAGTACATGTTAACTCAAAGATTCATAGGTGCTTTTTAGGTTTTTAGGTGCTGAGGCTAATTGGGGGGAACCAAAAACAGTCATAACAGATTTTTTTGGTGAACCATAATTGGGAGGGCACTGATAGTGCAACCCGACCGATTTGGGTTAAAAGAAAAGAATCGGGTCTGTTGGAGACGTCTGACAGATTAAGAAAACGCGCGTTGAAGAGAAATCCACAGAGAACAGAGAAGCAGCCAGTATGGGGATGTCTCAAAAGCAAGCTTGCGAAATTTGGTACACCGGTTTTCTGTCAAATTAGATAAAATTAAGGGCAGAAAAGTATGATATTGAGCGCCACAAGATTAAAGGTGGTGCGGGAATCAGTTGAACAGAGCAGTGAGAAACAAAAGTTGTTGTGTCTGGGTTCAACATGTGTGTAAAAAATGTGAACAGATAATGAAATGTTGGCTTGAAGATAAAATGTCGAACTGCCAGGAGAAATAAAGTTTTTACTTCTTCATCCAGTAAATGGATGCATGACATTAGATGTTTTAAGAACTTAAATTTATATGATATGGATTGAAGTAGCAAGCAGCAATAAGGCTGTCTGTGTGAAATAGAATGATAGAGTAATAGAAATAGAGTGGAACTGTAAGTGAGAAACTTGATGGGAGAGGGAAGTGAGGGGAAAACAAGAAGGTTGGTGTGTGAGATATGTTTGTGTGGGGATTGTGCAAACAATCATGTTCTGGTTAGATAATGAAGGAACTGGCATGTTTGAGAAAAGAAAGGAGAGGATACAGAATGAAAATGGCATGTAGGGGAAGATTGAGATGAAATATAGTAGGGAAAAACTATATGTGATGAAAATAAAATGTCAGACAGAATTTATGGAAGTCAAATTAACTGTTTAATTGGTATGAGAATTCAGTTTTAGAATAAAATAAGGCATTGTATGATTAACATGATATGAAGAATGTTTTAAGCAGAATGGGGAACAATTCTATATTTTTAATGGTAAAATAATGATTGAAATTAGGTTTAGTCCAAAGATTCTAGAAATCAATAATTTATAATGTCGGATATTTTGTTGATATTAAGTCGTTGAAGCGAAAGATATTGAAAACAAATTAGAATATAATGAGCATTTCCATGCAGCTTATGAATATTAATGTTGTGCCAATAATAATGATGTTGTATCTGGCACCGGTGGACTGTAAAGGACACAGAGAACTGCTTATCAGTGGCTCTGTTTGCATTCCTGAATGGAACACACTGGGTATGCAGGGTGTGCAGTAAGTTAGAGCAGACGGAGAGTGTTTTAATTGTGGTCAGCAGGACCATTTAACATCTCAATGCCCACTGAGAGAGTGTTTGAAAATGTGATACTGACACATTTCTGGTAATAATGTGGATTTGAAAGTAGATCAGTATTTGTGAAGACGATATTAACATTTTAGTCTGAGAAAGAATAAGAGATAAAAACAAGGTCAAAAGATTGAAGTCTTAAAGTGAATTCTTTGAAAATATCTATAATGGTAATTCTTATAAGTGAATTGATGAATACAGTTGGATGTAAAATTTTGGATAATGACAACAAATGTGAGTTGCAGGAAGGAAAAAGTAACTAAAAGGATGATTGTGTTTTAATTAAACATTTTAAAAAAGGGGTTTAGATTATATAGAGAGACTAATCTCACAGATGATTTATAATAACTGCAACAGATGCAGAGTAGCCTTGTCAAAGTTAGTGTGAATCCTGATTGGAGATTGATAAACTCCTAGAAGAAACTTTGAAGTCAGATATTAAGCTATGGTAATTGAGAACTTGACAACTAGAATAATTATTTTTATTCAAGATCAAATAAGCAGAAGCAGTAGGCTACTGGATTAACAGTTCTAAAATGTAAAAAGGCATCTGATTAAACAAACAGCTTGAAAAGTGTTGACCATGAGAGAACTAGAAGCTGATGTGTTGCTTTCAAAAGATAAGTTTGTTATTGGCTGTAATGAAACAGCTCGCTTATCTGAATCTGATGTGTACTGTGGCTGTAAACGGCCAGTACGACAGAGACTCAATCTGAGTGGAAATTTGTATTGTCTAAATAAAGACAACCTATAAAATGTTTCCCCATTCTATGTTTATTTGGAAACAAATGTAATTTCTGGCAAAGATGCCTTAAGCTGGGATAGTTAAAAAAATGATAGATAAAAGTTTGATGTTAGAAGTATTTGAGAGAACAGTCTTACCAGCCCTGAATGTCTCAGAGTCTCTCTCAGTCAATTTCAGCTAACAGGCTGTTATCTGAGTCTGTGTCATAAGTAATAATAAGCTATTTATAGTAAAGCACAGTGTTTTCAGTTGAAAAATCAGACACAGAGATGTTAAAGAAACCATTGCCATTAAGAGGGCAATTTGTATTTGTGAGTTTTAAATGTAAAACTGAATGACTTTAAAGGAGTCTTTAAAATAATAATGCAGACCTTAAATGATAGAAATTACATTTTTGATTATTTTATTTTAGGACCAGTAACTTTTCTGTCTTATCTTAAGTCTCCACCATTGAAACATGCCCGATGGCTACGGCTACAGATGTATAGCTAGGTTGATGATTTAAGATGGTTAATGGATTTAAGTGATTAAATACTGCTGTTATTAACCTGTCTCCCTGTGAACACTATTAGGCAATCAGAATGGCTCTGGTGACTCTTGAACGTGCCTTTCCTAAGCTCCAGAAAGCAGCTGAGTTCTGTTAAAGGAAACTGATTGTGTGATGGGAAAGAGCGGTACCAGTGTGTACGTGGCTACTCAATGACAGGATGATTCTCCTGGCCAGGGGACAGCCTAACGCAGGGGGTCACGGACATTGGGCACCTCAGGATGGGGTTGTGTTACATGCGAGAAAGGTATGAGAGTTGAGCGCTGACTACTGGAGGCCACTGGGGTCAGCAGAGCATTGAGAGGTGAGATGCGCTGTGACGAGTTGCGGCAGTCTGACCCAGAGAATGTGAGTTCCTCTATACCACTTGCCAGAAGAAACCGCATAATCGTACGCTTGTTTTTCATTGTGACAAGTGTCTGCAATTAAGCCAGGGGGACAACACCCTGAAGAGAAAATTATAGATAAAGAGCTATGGGGGAGGGGCTTTCAAGAGCCAGCTGATAACATGAGGAGATTGCCATTGTTTGTTGTGGAGACAGGAACAAAACTTTTTATGTATTGGCTGCCTCATGGGCAAGAATAAGAAAATTTATAGAAATGTTGATTTTGAACTAATAAGTTTTAACTCCTGAAGGTCGTTTGACATGGTGGAGGGCTAAAGATGAAGACAGCTTTTGATTTAAGAAAAGTCTGGATAACAAAATTTAATGGTAAAAGGTTAGTGATGAATTTAATATTACATTCTGTCTAAAATATACTCATAGAAGGCTGTTGAAAATATTATTTGTTTATAGTGAGAGAGAGACTTCTCGAGTGGAGGAAGGCATGGTAAACTGTGTCTGTCTTTCTGTTGTCGGCCTGCTAGAGCAAGCTGAAGCAAAATAATGATAAGGAAAATTAAACAAAGCAACCCAGCAGACTGAAAATCTAATGAATAATGAACAGAAATGCTTTGGAACTGGTTAAGAGACCATGTAAAATTAGGTAAAAGCTAGAGAAAATGTGAAGTTTAAAATCTTATTTAAAATTTAAGTCTTTTTAGCAATAATATAAAGAAAAGCGAACATTGAAAATGAGCAGTTAAGATATGTGTGTCTAGTATG
Organism: Chrosomus eos; assembly: GCA_036326025.1. Lineage (NCBI taxonomy): Eukaryota > Metazoa > Chordata > Actinopteri > Cypriniformes > Leuciscidae > Chrosomus > Chrosomus eos. The sequence goes on from CM070838.1 coordinate 37,151,668, forward strand.
AGTGTGTGTGTGATGGTGACAGCACTTTAGGTCTTGTATGTATTAGTTTGGGGTACTAATATTCCGCCTGAATAGTGAGTATATTGTTTCATCATTACAGATGGGTTAAGGAAATCGACAAATTTTAAAGAAGCCGATAATTGTGAGTGGATCCGATGAAAAGATGATACAGAACATAGGACGAGCTTTAAATTGATTGGTCATCAAGCTCTGTCTGGTATTAATTACTTTTGTCTTTTATGATGTTGATTTGAACTACGTTCTGGATCAGTTTAAGTATTTGTGTAAATGGGAATTGTGGAGTTGTAGATCACCATCTGGCATGGGCTGAGATAAATGAAAATGTTATAGATTTGAGGGCAACAACAAAGTGACATATTGGCTAAGTCAAACATGAAATTATCAAGAGAGCCCCTAAAAATGTATGATTATTGTAAGCAGAAGGATGAGAATGTTATTTGACTGACATTGACCAAGTGACCAAGTCTGTACAGCATGACCTGACTTGATAGAAACAATTGAAGACTTTAAAATGGTTGTAGATGACTGAGTTGCGAGACAAAAAACAACAGGCCTGAAAAGCAGGATACGCGGTGAGACTGAGGGCCGTTGCCCTTCAAATACTTCGATAAGAAGATGAGATTGTGGCTTTAAGTGAAGAATGTAATATTTTTGTTTCAGAGGCAGATAAAGATGTCTGGAGGAATTTTGTCTGAAGGACAACGTTTGGGTTAGTGTTGATGCAAACTTTATCAAAACACTATGTTAAATGTTATGTTAAATTGATGCACGAGTTGAGTCGTGCATCAAAAGGGGGGACAAAATATGGTTTTACTAAGGGACAATATATGTTGGGAGGACACTGGGTCTAATTGGGTAAAAGGCCGTCCCAAACAAAATTTGCTTTCTGTAAATGTATTTGCAGGACTGTTTCAACAGGAAACGCCGGGGCAAATGTGGCAGCGAAGGTCACGGCAGAACAGTAGACAAAAGAAACTATGTGTAGTTTTACTATCTGAAAATAACCTCGACATTTTGTTTTCTTTACAGAGAATGGAGCGGAGCATAACTTAAAATTTTCCTTTCACAGAATGTCAGGATTGGATTGCAGCAAACAACTGATTCTGTTCCAAAATCTATAAATATTGTGTTGTTGACATGAGCAAAGTGGGTTGAATGTTAATATAATAGTTGAATGAGTTTCAGGTTGTTGGAGCGGCCAGATGTTGAGAATAAATTTGGAACTAATAATGTGTATAATCAGTAAACAAATGGTGAAAATTCCACAGGTCACACCAGAAGGACGAGCGGCTAGACAAGCGGTCACTAACAAAATACTTAAGGTCTCCATTCACAGGTGACAGCAGCTAGGAAATGGTCCACTCCACAAAGGTTGCAAGGATGGAGATTGCAACACCACCGTCCAAACATCTCACCTTAAACAACGCCAACGAGATTTGATTGGTCACTGATTCATTAGAAAGTATTTTAGGTAGATAGATGGATTGTTTGATTAATCTCTGCGGGTTGGGGTTTCGGGGGTAGGATTGTCGATATTGTGTTTCCAGCTCAGTACAGAGACTGGTCAGAGCAGGGATGTTTGTTAAATTGGTAAAAATTACAGTAGTGGGAGCTACAGTGAAATGAATTAATTGTTGGGGTATGTTTTCTTTTTCTTCCTTTGAATGTTTTTAATATGAACAGAGGGTAAAAAACTGTGCTTATCCGCTATGAGATGAGGTACAAGGAGAGGGTTTGAAATGAGATGATGGATTTTATTCTACTTTTATTCTTTGTATTTTGATGACCTGTTGAAATAGCCAGTGTGAATTGATGATTTTGTTTTTCCTAACTAATCTGTACACTATTTCTTGTTTAACTGAGGTGACTGAGGGTTCGATCAAGGTCGAGAGTGCAATAGGAGTGTCTATTCATTCAGCCCGGCTTTAGTTGAATTCTTTACTTGCTTGCTAATATTTAAGGGACTATCCTTACAAAAAACAGCCTAAGCTTTTTTATTTTCCAAATGTTATTTTCACAAATGTTTAAGAAGAGTGATCAGTTATGTGAAAATTAGAGATGAAGAGTAGTGTGATGATATGACTTAAAATTTGTCTTTTTGTTTATTATTGTGATTATGGGTAATCTGAATGATAAAAAGTGGGAAATTGTTGTAGAAATTTTAATAGTCATTTATTCCTAATCTATTCAATGTGTAAAAGTATATGTGTGTACGTGCTTGTGCGTGACGTTTCAGGAATATATGGGACAGGACATCTTGACCTTAGGAATGGTCAGATTTGGCTGGTTTATTCCAGTACCAGTTTGTGTCCTTAACCCTTTAAGACCGAAGGGAGCGTCGGCGCTCCCATTTGCGTGTGTCTGTTTAAAAGCCTATAGAAACTGAAACCAAATGGCTAGCTCAATCATTCTTTTTGCATACAAAACCAGAGATGTAACATGTTCAGATCAAGCCTCCAACATGCCCATGTTGCATTGTTTTCACCCTCTAATCAGTCTGTACAAACTGCGTAATATGCGTTTACAAAAAACAACAACACAAAAATGCTTTGCACGTCTTTCCACACATGTTCTGTAGATCTGCGATTGATATTTACGTCTTCCGATGACTCATTGAAGTATCACGTTCTGTGCACTATGACCCCCGGGTGTGTCACATGTTGTGACGTCACACGCTGCGTCATTTGACCGTGCGTTTGACTCCCGTTTGACTCCCATTTGCTATATGTTCCTTATATCGTTATTGTCTTTTTACCATCGCTTTATTTTATCATTTCTTTCTCCTTTAGACGTTCACAAATACAAGGACATTCACACACACACACACACACGGCACGCACGCAGCGTTATGTCTAAACGAAAGTACACGCCTTTTTTTTGAATGAGTGTAAAAATGAGTATATCTTAAAAACTAATTTATGTAAACAGTTCAAATCAATTCTGTATAGTTTTAAATTGTTTTGTGCACGTTTTTCTCATTGACAAGTTTGAAGTTGACATTTATTAATTTTTTGTATTGAAGAAAATATGTAAAAAAAAAAATAATATTTTTTTTTTCTTTTTGTTTATTGCACTTTTGAGATATTTATATAGTTACTATTGATTTATTACAAACAGCCTTCAAACTGGGAGAGTAAGGATTATTTTGATGTATGGCATATGAAAATAAATAATAAAAAAATGACAGCACAGCATGTAAAAATACAAAGATATACTCTGGTGGAATTGTTCTATGGCAGGTCATAAAGGGTTAAGTAGAAACTGAACAGCAGTGGGGACCTTATCTGAGTAAGGGAAAAGTACAGCGGGTGAGAAGGAACCTTGAAAAGAGTATAAAAGCTGTCTCATGTCTTCCTGGTGCGCGTCACTCACTTCACAGAATGTAACGGCTGTGATGGCGACTGGGCCTTCTTGCAAGAATAAATATTTCTCTTTTTATTCATTTGACTCTGAGTGTCTCTTACGCAGTGATGATGTTTAACAGAAGTTTTGCCACAACAAAGACCTTGATGCCGGCCTCCATGATCGCCACAACCTTGAAGCAAGAGTGGGAGAACATGTGCGGGACAATCTGGCTGCTGCGGTGTCTGCTCCAAACATATGTGTGCCGCCTCTCCATGAGCACGACTACCTTTAACCTGGTAACTGTTGCCAGAGCGTCGGTGCACTGAAGCGTTTTTTTTTTTAAATAGTTCAAAGTTACTATCAGATTTAATGTTATTACCTTGACAAACTATACATCATTAACCCTTTAAGACCGACGAAACTGAAACCAAATGGCTAGCTCAATCATTCTTTTTGCATACAAAACTAGAGATGTAACATGTTCAGATCAAGCCTCCAACATGCCCATGTTGCGTTGTTTTCATCCTCTAATCAGTATGTACAAACTGCGTAATATGCGTTTACAAAAAAAACACAAAAATGTATTGCACGTCTTTGCACACGTTCTGTAAATCTGCGATTGAAAGTTATGTCTTCCGATGGCTCATTGACGTATCACGTTCTGTGCACTATGACCCCCGGGTGTGTCACATGTTGTGACGTCACAAGCTGCGTCATTTGACTATGCGTTTGACTCCCGTTTGACTCCCATTTTCTATGTTCCTTCTTATCGTTATTTTCTTTTTACCATTGCTTTATTTTATCATTTCTTTCTCCTTTAGACATTCACAAATACAAGCACATTCACACACACACGCGCGCGCACGCACGCACGCAACGTTATGTCTAAATGAAAGTACACGACTCTGAGGTTTTGGAAATACTAATTGCGTCCGATGACGATGAACTCTCCGTCTGCTCATCTATTTATTTTATATTTTAACCAATTCAATGTTCAATCAATATTCAAAAGCAAAATGTTATCTGTTTGACCACAAATGTAATTGAATATTTTACATGGCATTTCCGCCCCCTTTTTTTTGAATGAGTGTAAAAATGAGTGTATCTTAAAAACTAATTTATGTAAACAGTTCAAATCAATTCTGTATAGTTGAAAATTGTTTTATGCACGTTTTTCACATTGACAAGTTTGTGGTTGACATTTATCCATTTTTTGTATTGAATAAAATATGTAAAAAAAAAAAAAAAAAATTAAATTGTTTTTCTTTTTGTTTATTGCACTTTTGAGATATTTATCTAGTTACTATTGATTTTTTACAAACATAGAGTAAGGATTATTTTGATGTATGGCATATGAAAATGCTCAAAAGAATGACAGCACAGCATGTAAAAATACAAAGATATACTCTGGTGGAATTGTTCTATGGCAGGTCATAAGGGTTAAAAAGATATAAGACTCAAGGTTCAGTATTTGACCACTATTGTATTCTGAGAAACTTATAAGTGACAGTTATGTCTTAATTTGTGTCTGGAGTTATGTAATGAAAAAATGAGTCGATACCTTTAATATGAATTATGAGCGTCAGCTGCTCTCATTCAGAAAAAAACTCCAGTAAGATCGTCATGACAGAGCTTGACAAAACAACGTCCATCAGGGCTTTTAGCTCAAAAATGTGCAGATTTGGAAAAATATTGATAGATTCTCATAGGTTTCCATCATATTTATATAGACAGAAATATTATTTATTGAATATATACCCAAATGGGCCGATGTAATAATTAGCCGCGTTTCCACTGGCGGAGTAAAAGGCGGAGTTTATCGGTGTTATGGAACGTTATGATCTGAAGCAAGATGCACATTTCACTGTTTTATATCGCGAAAAATAATCGCTGCTCGAAATGGAGAATCGCCTGTACTGGTCTGTGGAAGATACCAAAGCTCTTCTGAGCATTGTATTGTACAAGGCGATTAAAACGCACAATGGACAAAGCGAAACTCAGAGAAGGGACTTTCCATGGTTCGACTTGATGTACGGTGTGCTGGGTCACCGTCCACTCGCGGGACAATCGCGAGACAATCGGGACACTATTGCAGCCACGGCCGGTGAGTTAATATACATGCTATCTTCCTATTATAAATAAATTCATAATACCCGCTGAAATGGGTTGGGTTGTATTGTATGACGTTTGATCCAGAAAGGCGTGTTAGGGGCGGGGTTCAGGGCAGCGCTGCAGGGCTACTGGCCCAGCAGTGGAAACGCGAGCCCGGTGCTTGAGGCCCGAGGCCACTGGCTCGGCTCGCTGTTAGCTCTGGCCCGGCCCTGGCCCGGCAGTGGAAACGCGGCTATTATGAGCGCTGGAGACTCTGATGTACTGTGTTTTCAATCCATACTGGCAGCCTGAGGGCGCTGGCACCCTATGCACAGTATAGTCCATATATGGAACACACGAAGAAGTGCCATAATCATGTGACACTCCAGGAAGTCCCTGACACAAACAAAGCTAACAGAGATCGCTGTAACATGCAGATAAAGATGTTTTGAAGACAATAAACATGATTGCAATGATATTTGATTTACCTGTTGTTGTGAACTTTTTCTTCTTAAAGTGTAGAAAAGTCAGAAGCGCAGACAAGGAGACAGTGAGGCCACTTTGAGGGGCGGCAGTGGTTCAGTGGTTCATGTAGATTGTCTACAAATCGAAAGGTTGGTGGTTCAATCCCCGGTTCCACCTGACCAAGTGTCGAGGTGTCCATGAGCAAGACACCTAACCCCAACTGCTCCCGACGAGCAGGATGGCGCCTTGTACGGCTGACACCGCCGTCGGTGTATGAATGTGTGAGTGAATGGGTGAATGAGAGGCAAAATGTAAAGCGCTTTGGTGGCCATTGGGTCTATGAAAGCGCTATATAAATGCAGTCCATATGTTCTTTATTTCATCGCTGTAGCATCTCAAACACGTCTAACTAAAACATAATACAATTGTAGTTTATATATTCTTTTACGGAGGGGAGGAGTTTTCCTCGAAAGGGGGGGAATACATCAAAACAAAACATGTAATTGTCCTGAGCCAGGAGAACAGGATATAGCAGAGCTTCCCGTACTGACAAAAGGCGAGGGGGGGAGACCCTCTCAGCAGGTCACTTTAAGATGCGAGAACAGGATGGAGCAGAACTCCCCGCACTGAGAGGAACCCCCAAGACAAATGGTGATGATAACAATCTCACTTGCAATAGTAAGATCAGGACAGACAGGAACAGGCAGGTTTGTGACATTTACCTTAGTTATAAAATTCACACTAATAAACTTCTATATACTATAGTATTGGAAATAGATCTTAAACATATTCTTAAATTTGTAATCCTTCACCGCGTTCTTCGAGCCATGTCAGGTATTGTCATAATAATAGATTATATTTATAAATGTAATGCAAATCGATATAGACTATGGATGCACCGAATATTCGGCCACCGAAAATTTTCGACCGAAAATGGCCCAAAAGTGCATTTTCGGTTTTTGCCCGAAAGACTTTTATTACCGAAACAATACGGCCGAAATGTTGTGATGACGTCGGGTTTAATTTATCACTTGAAATCCAAACATTCCGATCGCTACGCTGAATATGAGAGGAACACGGCCCGGAGCGAGGTACGGAGAGAGAGATACAGAGAGAGAGAGAGAGCGCGAGAGAGAGAGCGTGAGAGGTATGGAGAGAGAGAGAGCGCGAGAGGGAGAGGAAGAGGGACGAGCGAGAGGTAGTGCTGCGCGAATGCGCTACGGCGCTCTACAATCAAATACGATTTTAAATAGGCTTAGTAAAAAAAAATAGAAAAAAATAGAAAAATCAACGTGTGGCGGACCTAAATGCACTTGAGAACATTTAATTTTAAAACCTTTCTGTACATTTTTATTTAATGTACACATGAGTGGGGTCAAGTTACCATTTTAGTTTGAATTTTATTTTATACTGTGCATTGTTGCAATTTGCTAAATAAATATTTGGATAATTTGTAATTGATTTATTCTTTGAAACTTTAATATTAATTTATGCAATTGCAATGCCTTGATTTTAGTAAAGTCAGTACACAGTCATAGCCATAAATGCAATGGTAGGCCTATTAATAATTGGCATAATTTCTTTCTGTGTTTTGGTTTTCGGTTTCGGCCAAGAATTTTCATTTCGATGCATCCCTAATATAGACTTTATCATTGTGCAGAATACTATAAAATATGTTTTCTGTCAGATTTTTTTATCTGAAGCCAAATCAGAGCACATAAGGTTATTTAAAACACTCAACTTGTGCTATAAAGTAAGTTTTAGAGCACAAACATGGTTTTAATCTCATAAATTGTCGTGTATTGATGGTGTGCTAAGCTCTTATGCTAGCTAGCCCTTGGTGCACCTGCTACCTAGCTGTTATTTTAATGAATATTTATAAATAGGACTGCTTGCTGAAATGTTTCTTTTTTTCAAGAAGGTCATTTTATATAGTTTCAAATGTGAATTGTGGACTTTGATAAAAAAAAAAAAATAGGGATTGAAACAGTGTGAATAGCCAGTCGTTAATAATTAAGAAAAGCATATTTAGAGCCATAACCAGGCTGGAGAGTATGAATGTGTGCATGGGAGACTGACACTGAATAGAGATCGGTTACACCACATCAGTGGTGGGCCGTCAGGGCCAGCAAGGCCTTCTCTGCTGGCCTAAACACTATCAGAATTACTGACTTGCACTTTAATATATATTTTTTCCAAGAATGAGTATTAAATTATTCCCAATAGTTCATTCTCTTAATTTCATAGCTTTGCTCTTGGTCGCGCTGCTTCCACTAGTGTGTTTTTATGTTAGTGCTTTTATCCAATCATATTTCAGCCATCATGCGTTGCCATGGCCAAATAAATCTGCCTGGAGGCCTTCAGAATCGACAGTGCGGGCGCCTGTAACTTAAAATGAATGGCAATGAAACTGTTGCTTTATCCAATCAGATAATCAGTCAGATTTAATCAGCCAATCAGATTTCGCTATGACTGCAGCGGGGCCATCTAGCAGGCGTTCAATAACGTCGTCATTTTCTCGTTCTTTGATTGGATGCTCAGAGCGCGTACTATTACTGGTACTATCCGCATCTGTAACTGCGTAAACTAAATAGGCTATTCCCGTAGATTTAATAGTTTTTCAACCCACAAATTAATGTTTCTTTCCCTCCTCGACCCCAGCAGGTTCAAACCTACCGGAAAAAGTCCCTTATTCAACCCGAGCTTAACGCAACGGAACTCTATTCGATCTCTCCGGGTAAAAACAGAACTGACTAATGTAAGTTATGCCACGAATGTTTTTGAAGGCAAAAGTCTCGCTGATCTCATTGATTTCGTTCAAAACTCTGTGTGAGAGAGCATGGTCATCTGTACACATCGTTATTTTTTGCGGTGACTGTCTGTGTCCACTGCTTCTGTCGAGCAGACACTCTGCAGCCATAAAGCGAATTAAAACTTATGCAAATATGACGGGACAGACAGTTCCATTGTTGGAACGCAGTTAGATAACCTGTACAACTGTAATTGAAGTCTTCTTGAGGAAAGAAATAAGGATGGATTTTGTGTAAAAAATAATCAGTAGTTTTGGTGAGTATAATGCTTTTTCCCCCGTGGTGAATATGATTTTCTTCTTCATTTTTATTTTAAATTTATGATCGAAACTCAATTTTTTTTTCAAACATTCATACTATTGTAACGTCTGAAAAGGGACTAACCCTTGAACGACAAGGTAAGGGAGGCTACGTTTCTGAACTTATAATCGGATTCGGAACGCAAGAACTGTACACAAACACACCAGCCGAACTCACGCGCTCGTTTCTCTCTACCGGCCTTTTCCGAACTCACCGCATTAACCCTATAACTGCCGGTGCAGAATAAAAACAACAATTACAGAGAGTTTTTGCGCTGCTACACTATTAAAAGTTATTAAATTCAGATAGGACAGAAGGCCTAGGTGTGAAATGCACGGCCCGCCACTGCACCACATAAACAATAGAGAAAATAGACTGAATAGATGCTTAGAAGATGACAATAAACATTAGTTTGCATTTCAGAGTCTAATCAAAATAAAGTCGGATGACATGATCTTGAAAAACATTTAACTAAACAAAGAGTTTTAGACATATCATCTTCAGATTTTAAAGGGGTCATATAATGGTACATGCACTTTTACAAGTTGATTGTACTGAAATGTGTGTTGGCAGTGCCTGTACACAACCATCACATAATGATAAAAATCCATCCAGTGGTTTTGTTTTAATATCCTTATGTTTTCCCCTGCCTCAAATCGAGCCGTTCAGGCCTGTGACGTCACAAGCTCGCATGCCCCTCCCACGATTGTTGATTGACAGCAGCTTTTCAAGACAGACCCGCCCTCGCTCTCTCGCTCGTGAGTCAATCATAGTTCGTCATTGTTGATATACTGGAGCAGAATGGCGCCTAAGCGATTGTGGTGTTCTGTTCTTGGGTGTAATGAGGAACACAGCAGTCATTTTAATGTTCCTAAATCCGAACCGCTGAAGACGCAGTGGCTGAGTTTTGTTTATGAAGGGAATATTCTCGACGAGCAACGTCAATGCGCTCATGTTTGCGCAAATCATTTCTCACCAGACTGCTTTTTAAACGAGGCGAGGGTCAATATAAATCAGGTTTTGCTAAGAAGCTGCTACTGAAAAAGGAATCAGTAACAAATATTCGTGTTCCTGCACATCCAGAAGAACTGAAGTGAGTGTAAAGTTTTATTAACCTTTATATATTAATCTTTGCAAATCCCTTGCACGCTTCACGATGATTGTGGCTAATGTTTACACTCAGGGTGCATTAAGGCATGTATTCTATGTAACATACGACGTTCTCAATATAATTCATAATCCCACGTTTATAATGAAAAACGCGTTATAGTTATTGTGTTATTAAAAACTGTGTACGCAGGTGTTACAGTTAACGTAACAGGAATATTACCCGGAATATCAATGCAGTTACAATACTATAGATGTACTTAAAAGTTTTATTAAAACATAAAACATTTTCGTACTGCACTAAACATAAACATACAAAAAATTCTTAGGTATCCTTCAACTACTGCTAGAATCATTACTGACATGACCTCAAGTCAGTTTCAGTCACGATAGTTGTAACTAACACTGAGATAACGTCACGCATCACTGACAAGCCTACATTTACAACAACAAAAAGTTTTTCAACATAAATCTGTCAACGAACTAACCTATAACTTACATTAGTAACGTTAAACACATAGCGTTTGTATCTCACAACTCTAACGTTACCCTGCCATTACATACAAAAATAGATCAAAGTGATCTATTGAAATTAATGTTAGCCAACCATCAGTGTTTGGAATAACGCCGTTTAAAATAACGGCGTTAGGTAACGACGTTATTTTTTCAGTAACGGGGTAATCTAATTAATTACTTTTCCCGTCGTTACAACGCCGTTAACGTTACTGGACGTTAAATGCGATGCGTTACCACGGGCGTCAGTTTGGTTTGCAATGTGCTGGGGACAGAGACGCATTCGGAAGTGCATTTTCAAAAGTGCTGGGTACAAACTTGTCAAACTGTGCAGCCTGTCTGCTCAACCCGTAAATAAATCCATCGATCCGCAAGTGTTGTTTGAATTCTTAAGTGGTCGAGTGGTAGATTGTTTGCCAAGCGTGTCAGAGGTTAGGGGTTCTTATCCACGCTAGTATAGTTTTTTTTTCTCCCTTATCAAAAACGAATGTTCATCAGTTACAGTCCATATCAAGCAGGGAAATGTTTGTGTGCTTTTTATTTTGTGATTTCACCGGAATGAATAGAGAGTCTCCACAACGGCGATAGATTGAAGAGTCTAAGTGAAGACTGCACTTACTGCACTAAGTGAACACTGCGTCTGAGTGAAGACTGCGCGCGCCCCATGAGAACAACTGTATGCAACTGCGGCAACGAGCGCTCAGCTTGAGTTCAAAACCAAAACAATTTAACGCTAAATCTCTTATTTAATAGTGAACTTAATTAATGCTCTGCTAGTTAACTGGAGATGTTTTATTTATTTGTTTCAAAAAGTGGTAATTACAAAATATTTTAATATTTAAATATTTTGTATTTTTATTTTTTAGTGCTATGTAATATGTAATCTCTTTTAGGGTGACTTTTACCATCTGTCTAGGGACTGCAGATGAAAAATAGCCTTTAGGCTAATTCTGGCATATTGACAGAAATGTTTATGAATATGCACTGTCCCTGTAATAAATAAAAAAATGACTTGTGACAAAATCGACGCCTATGTGCGTTACTAGCCTATGCATTGATTGAATAAACTGTGTAATCCGAACGCACCCCTGGCTCACACAGCTCAGCTAGTGAGGAGGTGGGTTAATAAGTGCAGTGAAGTGCAGGATAAACCTCTTGCTGTCTGTCGACGTGCAATAAATATAGAAAGTTATGTACAAACACCTGTCTGTTCTCATTTCAACTGACTTGTGAAAACTGCAAAAAAAAAAAAATCTGAATTCTTTGACATATAGCAACTTTTTTTTTAAAGTAACGCAAATAGTTACTTTCCCTGGTAACTAGTTACTTTTATTATAGAGTAATTGAGTTACTAACTCAGTTACTTTTTGGAACAAGTATTGAGTAACTATAACTAATTACTTTTTGAAAGTAACGTTCCCAACACTGCCAACCATTCAGAAACGTCCTGTTCAAACCTTAATTGTCGAACTTCTTCGGGGCCGTCATCTTGTTTCGGGTCCGACTCCGGTTCAAACTGATACGGTTTGTTGTAGAAATTTTAATAGTCATTTATTCCTAACAGAAATCAATGTGTGTACGTGCTTGTGCGTGACGTTTCAGGAATATATGGGACAGGACGTCTTGACCTTAGGAATGGTCAGGTTTGGCTAGTTTATTCCAGTACCAGTTTGTGTCCTTAAGAAAAACTGAACAGAAGTGGGGGCCTTATCTGGGTGGAAAAGTACAGCGGGTGAGAAGGAACCTTGAAAAGAGTATAAAAGCTGTCTCATGTCTTCCTGGTGCGCGTCACTCACTTCACAGAATGTAACAGCTGTGATGGCGACTGGGCCTTCTTGCAAGAATAAATATTTCTCTTTTTATTAATTTGACTCTGAGTGTCTCTTACGCAGTGATGATGTTTAACAAAATTTTGCCACAACATTTGGTGTCAGAGTGGGATTCCTTGGCAGTGCCTCCTGGACCTGAGAGCGGACGGTGTTTGGCCACCTGGACTGAGCAGTTCCAGCTCTACCTCGTAAGTTTCAGAGAGAGGGGCCGACCGCTATCAGGGCCAGGAGAGGCTCCACTGGAATCAGATGAAAACGAACCCGTGGCAACTCAAGACATCTCTGGTAAGAGACGGCTAAAATATTTTTCTTATGGGCTAAAAAATTTTTCAAAGTGAAACTGAACCATATTGGCTGAGGGCTGTTTCTGTGGTACGTAATCTGAGATTAATTGAGATCTATATATAGATCAAGAAATTTCAAACAGATACGAGGGAAAATAATCTGAGATTAATTGAGGTCTGTGACAGATCAAGAAATTTCAAGCAGATAAATAATCTGGGATTAATTGAGAACTGTGACAGATCAAGAGATTTCAAACAGATAGGTAACCTGAAAATGAGTTGTTCCACCACGGAGCAATTTGTTTTTAGGTGCTGAGGCTAATTAGGGGGAACCAGAACAATCGTAACAGATTTTTTGGTAAACCATAGTTAGGAGGGCACTAATAGTGCAACCCGACCGATTTGGGTTAAAAGAAAAGAATCGGGTTTGTTGGGGACGCCTAACAGACTAAAGAAAACGCGCGTTGAAGAGAAATCCACAGAGAACAGAGAAGCAGCCAGTATGGGGATGTCTCAAAAGCAAGCTTGCGAAATTTGGTACACCGGTTTTCTGTCAAATGAGATAAAATTAAGGGCAGAAATTTATGATATTGAGCGCCACAAGATTAAAGGTGGTGCGGGAATCAGTTGAACAGAGCAGTGAGAAACAAAAGTGTCTGCGTTCAATGTGTGTAAAAAATGTGAACAGATAATGGATTGTTGGCTTGAAGATAAAAAAGTCGAACTGCCAGGAGAAATTATATTAAAAATAAGTTTTTACTTCTTCATCCAGTAAATGGATGCATGACATTAGATGTCTTATTTATATGATATGGATTGAAGTAGCAAGCAGCAATAAGGCTGTCGGTGTGAAATAGAGTGGAACTGTAAGTGAGAAACTTGATGGAAGAGGGAAGTGAAGGGAAAACAAGAAGGTTGGTGTGTGAGATATGTTTATGTGGGGATTGTGCAAACAATCATGTACTGGTTAGATAATGAAGGAACTGGCATGTTTGAGAAAAGAAAGGAGAGGATACAGAAAGAAATGGCATGTAGGGGAAGATTGAGATGAAATATAGTAGGAAAAAACTATATGTGATGAAAATAAAATGTCAGACAGAATTTATGGAAGTCAAATTAACTGTTTAATTGGTATGAAAATTCAGTTTTAGAATAAAATAAGGCATTGTATGATTGACAGGGATTAACATGACATGAAAAATGTTTTAAGCAGTATGGGGAACAATTCTATATTTTTAATGGTAAAATAATGATTGAAATTAGGTTTAGTCCAAAGATTCTAGAAATCAATAATGTATAATGTCGGATATTTTGTTGATATTAAGTCATTGAAGCGAAAGATATTGAAAACAAATTAGAGTATAATGAGCATTTCCATACAGCTTATGAAAATTAATGTTGTGCCAGTAATAATGATGAAGATTATGATTTGACTATTGTTGTATCTGCCACTGTTGGACTGTAAAGGACACAGAGAACTGCTTATCAGTGGCTCTGTTTACATTCCTGAATGGAACACACTGCTTCAAGGGTGTGCAGTAAGTTAGAGCAGATGGAGAGTGTTTAAATTGTGGTCAGCAGGACCATTTTAACACGCAACTGTAAATGCCCACTAAGAAGGTGTTTGAAAATGTGATAGTGACACATTTCTGGTAATAATGTGGGATAGAAAGTAGATCAGTGTTTAAATGACGATATTAACATTTTCGTCTGAGAAAGAATAAGAGATAAAAAAAAACAAGGTCAAAGGATTGAAGTCTTAAAGTGAATCCTTTGAAAATATCTATAATAGTAATTATTATAAGTGAATTGATGAATACAGTTTGATGTAAAATTAATGACTCCAACAAATGGGAGTTGCAGAAAGGTAACTAAAAGTATGATTGTGTTTTAATGCAACATTTTGAAAAAGGATTCAGGTAATATAGAGAGACAAATCTCACGGATGATTTATAATAACTGTGAAAGATGCAGAGTAGCCTTGTCAAATTTAGTGTGAATCCTGATTGGAGATTGATAAACTCCTAGAAAAACTTTGAAGACAGATATTAAACTATGGTTATTGAGAACTAGAATCATTATTTAAGATCAAATAAGCAGAAGCAGCTTGTTACTGAATTAACAGTTGATAAATGTAAAATGTGTAGAAAGGCATCTGATCAAACAAACAGCTTGAAAACGGTTGACCATGAAAGAACTAGAAGCTGATGTTTTGCTTTTAAAAGATAAGTTTGTTAGGAGCTGTAATGAAACAGCTCGCTTATCTGAATCTGATGTGTGCTGTGGCTGTAAACGGCCAGTACGACAGACACTCAATCTGAGTGGAGATCTGTAATGTCTAAATTCCCTGTATGGGCAAAAGACAACTATAAAATGATGTTTATTTGGAAACAATTGTCATTTCTGGCAAAGATGCCTTAAGCTGGGATAGTTAAAAGATTATAGATAAAAGTTTGATGATTAGAAATATTTGAGAGAACAGTGTACCAATCCTGAGTGCCTCAGAGTCTCTCTCAGTCACTTTCAGCTAACAGGCTGTTATCTGACCCTGTGTCATAAGTAATAATAAGCTATTTATAGTAAAAGCACAGTGTTTCAGTTGAAAAATCAGACACAGAGATGTTAAAGAAACCATTGCCATTAAGAGGGCAATTTGTATTTGTGAGTTTTAAAAGTAAAACTGAACGACTTTAAAGAAGTCTTTAAAATAATAATGCAGACCTTAAATGATAGAAATAACATTTTTGATTATTTTATTTTAGGACCAGTAACTTCTTTGTCTTATCTTAAGTCTCCACCATTGAAACAGGCCCGAAGGCTATGGCTACAGATGTACAGTAACAGTACACTGAATGTATGGTTGTGAACTAAATTCACTGAGGATAATCTAAGTAGCTAGGTTGATGATTTTAACATAGTTAATGGATTTAAGTGATTAAATACTGCTGTTATTAACCTGTCTCCCTGTGAACACTATTAGGCAATCAGAATGGCTCTGGTGGCTCTTGAACGTGCCTTTCCTAAGCTCCAGAAAGCAGCTGAGTTCTGTTAAAGGAAACTGATTGTGTGATGGGAAAGAGCGGTACCAGTGTGTACGATGGCTACTCAATGACGGGATGATCTTCCTGGCCAGGGGACAGCCTAACGCAGGGGGTCACGGACATTGGGCACCTCAGGACGGGGGTGTGTTACAATGCGAGAAAGGTATGAGAGTTGAGCGCTGACTACTGGAGGCCACCGGGGTCAGCAGAGCATTGAGAGGTGAGATGCGCTGTGACGAGTTGCGGCAGTCTGACCCAGAGAATGTGAGTTCCTCTATACCACTTGCCAGAAGAAACCGCATAATCGTACGCTTGTTTTTCATTGTGACAAGTGTCTGCAATTAAGCCAGGGGGACAACACCCTGAAGAGAAAATTATAGATAAAGAGCTATGGGGGAGGGGCTTTCGAGAGCCAGCTGATAACATGAGGGGATTGCCATTGTTTGTTGTGGAGACAGGAACAAAACTTTTTATGTATTGGCTGCCTCATGGGCAAGAATAAGAAAATTTATAGAAGTGTTGATTTTGAACTAATATGTTTTAACTCCTGAAGGTCGTTTGACATGGTGGGTGGCTAAAGATGAAGACAGTTTTTGATTTGAGAAAAGTCTGGATAACAAAATTTAATGGTAAACACAAAAAAAAAAAAAAAAAATTAGGAAAAGATAGGGACCGATGAGATGTGGGGGAAGGTTATCTTATATTATCTTATCATCTTATTATAGCATCTTTTATTTTATACAGCATTGACAATGGCAATTGTTACATAGGAGGAAGGATGGAAATAAAAATCGACCAACACAATATTGGCAATATGGTGGTAGTGGGGAGTGGGGTGGTGATGGTAATGACAATGGTAATAAATAATAAATGGTTACTTTGTTTACGCACACACACACACATACACATACCCACACTCACACCCGCTCACATGCACACTTTGATCAAACACTTAAATCACTTTTATGTCACTTCTGGAATTATGGATTTACAAGATTGCTCACTAATGCACTATATTGGTTTTGTTTGTATGTCTGACTGTTAAATAAAAAAAAAAATAAAAAAAAAATAAAAAAAAAATTTAATGGTAAAAGGATAGTGATTAATTTAATGTAATTATTATTTGTTAATAAGAGAGAGAGACTGTTTGAGTGGAGGAAGGGATGGTAAACTGTGTCTGTCTTTCTGTTGTCGGCCTGCTAGAGCAAGCTGAAGCAAAATAATGATAAGGAAAATTAAACAAAGCAACCCAGCTGACTTGTCTAAAAGTCTAATGAAAAATGAACAGAAATGCTTTGGAACTGGTTAAGAGACCATGTAAAATTAGGCAAAAGCTACAGAAAATGTGAAGTTTAAAATCTTATTTAAAATTTAAATCTTTTTAGCAATAATATAAAGAAAGGCGAACATTGAGAATGAGCAGTTAACATACGTGTGTCTAGTATGAGTGTGTGTGATGGTGACAGCACTTTAGGTCTTGTATGTATTAGTTTAGGGTACTAATATTCCGCCTGAATAGTGAGTATATTGTTTCATCATTACAGATGGGTTAAGGCAAATGACAAATTTTAAAGAAGGCAATAATTGTGAGTGGATCCGATGAAAAGATGATACAGAACATCATAGGGCAAGCTTTAAGTTGATTGGTCATCAAGCTCTGTCTGGTATTAATTACTTTTTGTTGATTTGAATTATGTTCTGGATCAGTTTAAGTATTTGTGTAAATTGGAATTGTGGAGTTGTAGATCACCATCTGGCATGGCCTGAGATAAATGAAAATGTTATAGATTTGATGGCAACAACAAAGTGACACATTGGCTGAGTCAATATCAAATATGAAGAGAGCCCCTAAAAATGTATGATTATTGTGGGCAGAAGGATGAGAATGTTATTTGACTGACATTGACCAAGTGACCAAGTCTGTACAGCATGACCTGACTTGATAGAAACAATTGAAGACTTTGAAAATGTTTGTAGATGACTGAGTTGCGAGACAAAAAACAACAGGCCTGAAAAGCAGGATAAGCGGTGAGACTGAGGGCCGTTGCCCTTCAAATACTTCGATAAGAAGATGAGATTGTGGCTTTAAGTGAAGAATGTAATATTTTTGGTCCTCAGATGTGTCCTCAGATGTGTCCTCAGAGAGAATCCCGCTGCTATAATAAACCCTCATAATAACTCCACGTGCGTTGTGTCAAAGCGCCTACAGAACAGAGGGGCGGAGTCAGCGAAGCTCATTATCATTTAAAGGCATATGCACTTAAACGGCGTGCTGAAAACAGAGCTGTTTTTGAGCAGGTAAAATTAGTGTTTTCTTAAAATACTAATGAGAATTTTTAATAAAAGTATATTACAAAGTTTTCATTTAGACCCTAAAGATTCATATTAACTTATACAAAAATGGCATTATATGACCCCTTTAAATATAACATGGTCAGACATGTGGCTTTAGCTGCAGTGCATTACTAGATTAATACAATACCAACTTCAATTTTATTTTCATGAAGATATTTCATAAAAATAAATTTCTAATAACTTGACAAAACTTTGAAGCTATTTATAACATTTTTTTTTCATTATGACAATAATTAATTCTACATTTACAATAAACTTCCTGGTGTCAGCTTTCAAATGAGATTTCATACTTGTGCTTTTAGTACAAATGGTTCATGACCTGTATCTGTTTCAGTTTGGGTATGCCATTTCTGGGGATTTTTAAACATATTAAAATGTTTTACAATTCATGTTGTCAGCATTCCATTTCTTGCCAAATTTCATTTTATAGGTTTACAATTACATGCAAATATTTGTTAGAGCTTTACTACCTTTGTGGTGGAGTGGGCTAAACCACTGAACTTGTTAGCAGAAGATTGCTGGTCGATCAGCAAGGCTATTTACTCCAGGTTTGTCCAGGGTCATTGTCCCTGTAATAAATGCATTTAGTCACTTTGGATAAAAACATCTGCCAAATGCATAAATGTGATTGATTTTTGTAAAGCCTTTTTTTTTTACGGTCCCGGGCATAAATGCTCAAAGCTGCTTATTTCGTCAAAGTATTACTATAGTACAAAATGCATACATATATTTACTACTATTTCTATTTGGTGGGTTAAAGGGTTAGTTCACCTCAACATATACATACAGCCATTATTTACTTGCTTTAGATCCCTCTGTTTTTTTATTGTTTAAATACAAAAGGTGATTTTTGTCAAGTTTGTTCTGCTGGTTTCATACAATATCAGTCAATGGAGCCCAACTTTCAGAAGCTTCCTGGCATTATTTGATGATGCTTTTGAAGCTTCTGAAAGTCCATTGACTGGTATTGTATAAAACCAACAGTACAAACCTGACCAAAATCACCTTTTGTGTTCAGGAAAAAAAAAAAAAAACAGATCAAACAACATGAAGGTGAATAAATAATCACTGAATTATTTGCTTGGGTTCACTAACCCTTTAATCACTATTTTATTGTGTGTAGTTAGTGTGCAAAACTTAAGGTAGTTTGTGTAAACAGTCTCAAGTTCAGCTTAGGTCATGAAGGGCTATAATGCAGAGTTTTTCCAACCCTAATTATAAACACCTGAATCAATTTAAACCAATTAATAACTGACTACTTGAATTGACAGGTGTGTTGGAACTGAACCCTCTATAAGCTGCCTTGAATATCCCTGCATGAGCTCTGTATGCATTTAGAAGTCATATAATACACTCCAATAAAACTGTTGTTTTAAAGTGTTTTTTTTTTTTTTTTTTACATTACACCACATATTCACTAATTATTCATCACTTCCTAAATATTTAATTTATGAATTTTAAAGTATCACTACATTTCTAGAAGTCTATAATGTACTGTGAATGCCTAGAAATTGTTTGTTTTATATACATAGTATTGTACAAAAGCCTCAGGCCACCATTTGTTGTTGTTTTGGCCTATTCCTGGCTCTCGCTGGCCTCACTGAGGATGAAAAGACCACAGCAACATCCGGCCCACATGAGGCAACGAGGGCAGGAGGAGTGAGGGAGGGTCTGTCCCCAATTGCCTCATCCATGGCAGGATACCATTTCCAGGACGCTGCTGTGGCCCCTCCATCCTCAGTGCTCACTCCTGTCTGCGAACATTTCAGATCCTGCAAAAATGCACAAGCATGATACAAAGCAGTCATTTTAACATCACAATATTTAATCATTTCATTTCTCTATTAGAAGTAACAAAGTTTTCTTACTTTGTATTTTTGTTTAAGGTTTTCCCTTTGGCTTCATGAGCCACTCTCCAGCGGATAAGCAGACGGGTGTGCTCGTCTTTCCCTGTAACAGCCAGACAAGATTCATGTCATAAATGTTCCACAATTTCAAACCGTAATAATGGACAAATGAAATAGATTACTTATGTTTAGTTACTTTATGTAAATGTATTAAACATTCGTCTAATGAAAACAGTTGACAAAAGTGAATTCTCCTAAACAATAGTACAAATACATCACTCAGATGTCTATTTCATATCTATTATACGTACCGTATATACCCGAATATAAGACGAGGTTTTTGTCCTAAAAAAAAAGGCTGAAAAATGAGGGGTAGTCTTATATTCGCGATATAGACAAAATCACGGGGGAAAGGGAGAAAGCAGGGAGAAACAGTAGAGGGCGCCAGCACAAGCTCAAGCTAGTGTGGGGCAGGCCCCGCGGTGCGCTTCAGAAGAAGAGAAATACCGGTATGCTCGTTTTGGATGCATTCCGCGGACACTTGACGGAGCCCGTCAAAACTCAGTTGCGGAAAATGAACGGCGATCTAATGATCATACCTGGGGGGAATGACAAGCCAGCTACAGGTATTGGATGTAGTCGTCAACAAGCCATTCAAGGATAATCTGCGCAAGAGGTAGGCTACACTGAGTGGCTCCTGTCAGGCGTTCACTCACTGACGCCTACTGGAAACGCAAGGTCTCTCTCTCTCTGTCTGTCGTGCGCGCGCTACATGGTTTGGTTTGGAAGCACATACAGTAGGCTAAGTTCTGTCTCACATGTTTGGCTCTATTCTAGATTCCAGGAGATTTTAACTAATTTGCGAGCATCAGGGAGCCGCTATCAATATGCGGGATTTTTATAGGTTAATAATAGAACTAATGCGCACAGTGAACTGAATTGAAAACAAAAACAGCGCTGGACAGGGGGCTTAAAACTCGGACTGTCTGGCCAAAATCTGGACGTATGGCCACCCTAACCACAATTACATACATACATATAGGCCTACATAATTATTGCTTTTGTGAAAAGGACGGTTATTCATTTTTGTCACTCATTCATTCATTTCTCTCTTCAACTCATTAACAGAGTGCACTTTATTTTGTGACAAATTAATCCAAATATTTAATGAATCGTGTTACAATGTTTTTTTCTGGAGCTCCTCTGTTAGCTATAACGTTACATAATAAAATGTGTTTTACAGCAAAATCATAAATTTACCATACTATATAGCGTCTTTACACCTTCAACAATTCAACAGTTTACTCTACAGTAGTTCAACACATGCGATTTCGTTTGTAATACTCACATTTGAAAACACTCTCGTCCATCCTTTCCGTCATGTTCGAGTATGACGTATCCTCCTCTTCTTCTTCTTTTTTATGCCGTATCCCCTCGCGTGGCCTCCTGGGATAGAAAAGTATCCATCGGTTGAGCACTCAAAAATCTGGGCGGAAGCAGTAAGCCATCCGGGAACTTCTCGCTTACTCTTTTATGTTTCGAACGTACTGTTTTCGCCTACTATATAGTAGGAAAGTAGGCATATTCGAACGCACTATAGGTATATGTCACAGGTCGGGGCGGGCCAACCTGACCTACACCCGCCCCTGAGACCCGGACCACCCTTGGGGAGTCGGACGGAGGACAGAGCAAGGAGGACAGACAAATGGGGTCAATTAAAATCAAGTTTTTATTAAAAGTTAAAAGAATCGTTTAGGAGTGCAAGCTGGTGGTCGGGAACCTGGTCGAACCTCGGACTGGAAGTTTGAGGCTGGGAACTTCACCACAAGCAGACTGGTGCGTATGCGGGTCCGTACGTCTCTTCTCTGGTGGAGTCACAGACACGGAGTTTACAGCAGAGGAGGCTCTACTGCAAGCAGACAGGTGAGTATGCGGGTACGTACGCCTCTTCTCTGCGAAGTCACAGGCACGGAGTTTACAGCAGAGGAGGTTTCACTGCAAAGCAGACAGGTGAGTATGTGGGTACGTATGCCTCCTCTCTGGTAAAGTCACAGACACGGAGCTTACAGCAGAGGAAGTTTCACTGCAAAACAGACAGGCAAGCATGCGCATACATAACTCTCTTCAAAGTGGCAAACAGAGGGGCTTACGGCTGGAGGTTTGAGGTTGAAAACCACAGGCAGACTGGTGAGTATGCGGGTACGTACACTCTTCTCTGGTGGAGTCACAGATACAGTTTACAGCAGAGGAAGTTTCACTGCAAAGCAGACAGGTGAGTATGCGGGTACGTACGCCTCTTCTCTGGTGGAGTCACAGACACAGAGTTTACAGCAGAGGAGGTTTCACTGCAAAGCAGACAGGTGAGTATGTGGGTACGTATGCCTCTTCTCTGGTAAAGTCACAGACACGGAGCTTACAGCAGAGGAAGTTTCACTGCAAAACAGACAGGCAAGCATGCGCATACATAACTCTCTTCAAAGTGGCAAACAGAGGGGCTTACGGCTGGAGGTTTGAGGTTGAAAACCACAGGCAGACTGGTGAGTATGCGGGTACATACACCTCTTCTCTGGTGGAGTCGCAGACACAGTTTACAGCAGAGGAAGTTTCACTGCAAAGCAGACAAGTGAGTATGCGGGTACGTATGCCTCTTCTCTGGTAAAGTCACAGACACGGAGCTTACAGCAGAGGAAGTTTCACTGCAAAGCAGACAGGCAAGCATGCGCATACATAACTCTCTTCAAAGTGGCAAACAGAGGGGCTTACGGCTGGAGGTTTGAGGTTGAAAACCACAGGCAGACTGGTGAGTATGCGGGTACATACACCTCTTCTCTGGTGGAGTCGCAGACACAGTTTACAGCAGAGGAAGTTTCACTGCAAAGCAGACAAGTGAGTATGCGGGTACGTATGCCTCTTCTCTGGTAAAGTCACAGACACGGAGCTTACAGCAGAGGAAGTTTCACTGCAAAGCAGACAGGCAAGCATGCGCATACATAACTCTCTTCAAAGTGGCAAACAGAGGGGCTTACGGCTGGAGGTTTGAGGTTGAAAACCACAGGCAGACTGGTGAGTATGCGGGTACATACACCTCTTCTCTGGTGGAGTCGCAGACACAGTTTACAGCAGAGGAAGTCTCACTGTGAAGCAGACAGGCAGGCATGCAAATACGTATTCTCTCTTCCCAGTGGCTGTCAGAATAAACACACTCGAAAATCTGTGGGACACAACAATGTTAGCCTCTCTTTGTACAGTCGGGAGGAGATAGAAACTAGGGCAAGACATGGACATCCAGCGGGTTTAGGTGCTCACTTCAAACAGCAGACAGTGCATCACATCACTTCATCTCAACACGGCACTCAGTGGAAAATTACACAGGTATAAGGCCGTTACCCATCTCCTGGCCCGGCCTCTACATCAACAGTCCCACTGTCGCAAGAGAGGGAGATGAAAGTTCAATTAGGTTACTCACTATCTCTCACAAACGTTCCTCCGTCCCGTGGCTACCTCCTTCCCATTGAATCCGCCTGTGTGTCTCTCCATTCACCACGCCATGCCCGTTTAACAGCCCCACATCTTCACCACAACTCACTCTTCCTCCAACAAACACCGATCCCAAGGAAACCAACGCGCTGTTTGATCCATGCTTTCTCCTTTTATCTTCCCGAGTCCCAATCGCAAGGCTTGCTTCTCCCATCTCCAGCTGTTAGCGATCTTTGGCTAATCACCCCAGTGTCGGAGAATGCTCGCGCTATCCTGGAACTAGCCCGGTGTCCCTTTGTTATGGGTCCGGCGGGAGGCAAAACCCAGAGAACATTAGTTCCGTCCAGAAAAATTCAATGAAATTTGTCACCCCGTGACATATACATACGTCCGAATCTCGCGATAATTAGTATGTGACCTAGGTAATTCTCGCCTAATCTTTTATGATTCGTACATACTTTTCGCTCGCCTACTCTTTTTCCCATACTATATAGTAGGGAAGTATGCGGCTTCGAACGCAGCCTCATTCAGGCTTGCACCTGGTATTCCCAGGCGGTCTCCTGGGAATAGTCCTTCCCAGGAGTCCTTCTTTCACTTCATATAAGACATCTCTTACTTTTTTTAAAGCCAGCCTCAATCCAAAATTTAAAAAAAGAGATATTTTCCTTTGTATAAAATGTTTTCATTTAAAAACAGTGGCTGATTTAAAAATTCATCCATCTTTTCTGGTTTAAAACATACATTGGGTAAACATTTCTTGTTTCAATTTCATACACAATATATTATCCCCAATTTCCATATTCCCACACTTGTTTAAATAAAAACTCTTAGTTTTCTTTCTGCCTTATTCTCTTCATTTAAAAACGTCTTCACTATTTTGATTCTAAAACTCCTTTTCTTTAGCTCTGGGTCTTGCAACCCTAATCCACCTTCTCCCACTGCTCCTATTATCATATTGTAAGCTATTTTTGGTGGTTTAGAATCCCAAATAAAATTTAAAGCTGGATTTTTAATCCTTTTAACAATCCATGTGGGCATTGGCACCACCCCTAAAACATACCACATTTTTGCCAGTACTAATGCATTAAAAGCCAAAACCTTCCCTTTTAATGTTAGTACTCTTAATTTCCAATAATGTAAAATCCTTTTCATTTTTCCTACCACCTCTTGCCACATCAAATCTCTCCCTATTTTTTCATTCTTCCCAATCCAAACCCAATTTTTTTGTATATTTACTTTGGCTTCGGATCCCTTACAATACCTTTCAATTATATTCATTGATTTTCTCACATCATTCACATCTCTTACTATTAAAGTTGTATCATCTGCATATTGATAAACTTTCTGTAATTCTTCCATTCCTTCTATTTCTATTCCCTTAATTCCCTTTTCCTCTTTTAAAGCCAACCCCAATGCTTCTGCAACTAAGCTATATAACAATGCTGATAGTGGACATCCTTGTCTTATAGATCGTGTTAATTTAAAAGTCTCCGTCACAAATCCATTACATTTAATCTGACTTTTTACATCTTTGTATAAAATCTTTATCCATTTAAAGGTGCCCTAGAATGGGGTTATTTTATTATTTTATAATGTTTCCTATGTTGCCCTTATAATGTTAGTATGTTTTTTAGATCCAAAATAGTCATCATTTAGAAATAAAAGGCATTTTTCCTAGCCTGATTTTAGCCTCTGATTTGAACACTCTGTCTGCTGTGAGAACCGGCCACTGCTGTGATTGGCTGACCTGCTTGCATATGAAATAGCTACGTATTACATGTGAAACTCTCTCGAATACTTTTACAGCTGCTATACGTTGTTACTATTACAGCTATCGAGATTAACGAATCGTGAGATGTTTTTAAAGTATTTAAATCTATTTCTATCACATAAAATGTTGCCGTGATGAGCATTGAGCAGATGACAGTCTGTTGATCGCGAGACTGAAGATCTTATCATTGCAACGCAGTTTCTGCACTCTCTCTAATGCTTTCACCAATGCAAACACAATGATGTAAATACAGTAAGAGCTTCGTTGTGCATCTTGCGCTGGATCTAACACAGTGTAAATTATCGTTAATAAAATCACTACTTACCGGTTGCGGGAATATAGTTGAGATTACCCCCTTCTTCAGTTTGAGACGCTGAGAGAAGCTTAATATTGTCCGTGGTTCGAAAATAAGTCCGTGGTGAAATGGGCAGAGCAAACTAACAACTTCGAATTAAACTGTTGCGGTATCCGATTATATATAAACATCATCCACGCCTGTTGACATTTCTTTTCTGTGGGAAGGGTATGAAAAGTCCTCAGCTCCCCTGCACAGCCTGGAACATAGCATTTATCTGCCATTTTCCCCATGATCCTCGCTTGTTTCGATGACTCGGCTGCGCAGTGCTTGGCATTGAGGGCTGGCATATGCAAATCTTTGGAGGCGTACATATTAATGATCCCGACTGTTGCGTCACAGTCGGTATTATGTGGAGATTCGCCTGTTTTTCAGGGGTGTTTTTTAAAAACGAGATTTAAATAAGGAGAAAACAATGGTGTTTGAAACTCACTGTATGTCATGTTCATGTACTGAACTCTTGTTATTTAACTATGCCAAGATAAATTAAATTTCACATTCTAGGGCACCTTTAATAAAATTGTATTAAATCCCCCCCCCCCCCCCCCCCCCCCCCAAAAAAAAATAAAAATAAATAAATAAATAAATCCATACTGCTCTAAGACCCCAAATAAAAATTGGTGCTCAACTATCAAAAGCCTTCTCCAGATCCAAGCTAATCACATTACCTCTTTTCTTTTCTGCTATCATAAAACTAACCACATCTCTTATACTACTAATAGTGTCCGTAATATCTCTTCCCCTTATTGCATATGCTTGGTTTGTCTGAATTATGTTCGGTAAAATAAATTTAAATCTATTTGCTAAAATCTTAGCCAAAATTTTAAAATCACTATTCAACATTGTTATTGGCCTATAATTTCCTAGATCTTTACTGTCTCCTCTTTTTTTTTTAAATTAATTTAATCAACCCTATCCCCATAAAATTACTCATTTCATTTCTTTTAAAAATGTCCTTATAAACTTCTTTTAAAATCGGTATCAATACTTTGCTAAAAACCTTATAAAATTCATTTGATATCCCATCTCTTCCTGGACTCTTCCCATTACTCAATTGCATAATTGCCTCTTCTATTTCCTCCTTTCCAATATCTTTCTCAGCTAACTCTTTGTCATCATCATCTACTCTTGTTTTAATTCTTTCTTCAAAAAATGTTTTATGTTTTTGATCCAGTCGCTCGCTTCTAAATAAATCTTCATAAAAATATTCTATTTCCTTTAAAATATCTTGTTTCTTTCACTTTTTCTCCATCTTTACTTCTTAACTCTTTGATAATTCCTGCTCTTTGCCTATTTTTCTCCATGTTAACATGTACACTTTTCCCCTTCTATACTTTGCTCTACTTCTTACCATCACTTCTTTACATTTCCTTTCCTCTTTTTCTTTCATTTTTTCTTCCAAATGTATAATTCTTTGTGAATCCTTTCCATCCTTACTTTGCTCTTCTTTTAGTTCCCTTCTTATTCTATATTCTTCTGCTTTTTTGGCTTTTTGTATCAACCTACACTGTAAAAAATTGCTGTAGATTCTACAGCAAAATTCTACAGAAATTTATTGTTTTATCATTTTACAAGTTATTACTGTAATTCGCAAAGCATTATGGGTCAAAAAGAGTATTACAGTTGTTAACAGTATATTTCCCTGTCAACTGTAAATTGATTTACAGGTAAGAGGTGTTTTCGCTGTAGTTCATATAGTTTTACAACAATTTACTGTGATGTGGCATTATGGGATTGCGCGGGCTGAATACAGGTTTGAAAATTGGAGCAGGTCAAGAAGAGTTGAAGAAAAAAGGCACTCAATTTTTGGTAAGTTAACTTAAAGTTACGTCCATAAATATTACAAACTAATGCATAGGCTACTTAATGCTGTTTAAGCGATTAATATTTGGAACAGAATTCATAGGCATGTCAGATGCAATTAATTTTATAGACTTAACAACTGCGTGTTATCAGGACATTTAGTGTGATGTAAGTGTTTGATTCCAATATTTGTTCCCCCGAAACGTTACGTTTATTTAGTAAAGAAATGTGTCTTTAATTTTAAATTTCTTGTTTCAGGCGAGGCATAACGTTAATCGCGACGGGCACGCCATAACAGTGTTGAGACGAAGCTGAACTTACAAGGTAATACCATCGTAAATGTTATGGAGGAATGCTGCAGTTTGTTAGTTTTATTCGCATTTGCTCTCAACAGAGTATTTTTAGAGCATTTGCAGTTTGCCAGACAATAAGACAAATCCACTGAAGTGTTGGTGAGACAAAACTATACGCACGCAGTTAGCTTTCCTGACGAAAAACATTAGAAAAATGATATTAACATCGTTGGATGCTGCTATTTTATATGCTATTTGATGCCATTTATTTCACAAGTTTTGATTTCTTATTGAGAGCATGTAAAACCAGTGTTTTCTAAAGGCCTGCGTGCTGCGTCATAACTAAATTTAACGCAAAGCAATTTGCTGCGAACAATGATATAGGAATAACGTTACGTTATGCCTTTGCTCTCGAGAGTATTTTTTAGAGCATTTGCAGTTTGGAAGACAAGACATAGTTTCTGAAGTGCTGTTGAGACAAAACTACATAACTTAAAGTAACGCACGTGCAGTTAGCTTTGTTGATGAAAAACATGAGAATAATGATTTTAACATCATTGGATGCTGCTATATTTTCTCATTTATTTCACTAGTTTGGATTTCTTATTGAGCATAAATCCAGTGTTTAACAAATCCTTACGTCTTAACTAAATTCTAAATCTAACTAAATCCAATATCCCACCCCCGAAACGTTACATTTATTTAGTAGGCTAAAGAAATGAATTAATTTTTTTCAATTTCTTGTTCCAGGCGAGGCATCGCGACGGGCGCGCGCCATAAGTGGTGAGACGAAGCTGAGCTTTTACAAGGTAAAACCATCCTAAATGCTATGGACGAATCCTGCAGTTTGTTAGTTTTATAACGTTACGCAGTTGTTCTCAAGAGAGTATTTTTAGAGCATTTGCAGTTTGTCAGACAAGACAAATCGACTGAAGTGTTGGTGACAAAACTATACGCACGTGCAGTTAGCTTTGCTGATGAAAAACATTAGAATAAGCTATATGATTTTAACATCGTTGGATGCTGCTATTTCTCATTTATTTTAGTTTGGATTTATTATTGAGAGCATGTAAAACAAGTGTTTAACAAATCCCTGCGTCATAACTAAATTCAAACTGACTGGCAAAAGATTTGATAGTTCATTTTATTTTCTGTTCATAGTTCCCATAGTTATCGTTTTCTTAATATAACTTGAACCTAAATCTAAATGAGAAATGTATCACTGTAAATTGTGTCAACATGAGAGCAGTAGCATTGTAAGTTTTACTAGGCATATGAAAGGTCACAGTAATGTTCCAAACTGCTGTTTTACCTGTGGTGTACCTGACTGTTCCCGTGCATTTACAAATTTTGCAGCTTTTAAGTCTCATCTATATAGAGACCATACAGGTTATCAGAAGTCTCATAAAGGTGCCAGATTTGACCAAATAGACACAACACTGATTTGCCAGATTGGATATTGTCATTTCACATGTACAACTCTGAATGACTTAATTAGGCATTTAAAAGGACATATTGATGAGGGCAGGGAAATAAAATGCCCCTTTAAGAGTTGTGAGAGGACATTTAGTGTAAAATCCACATTTGCATCTCATATCTCAAGAAAACACAAAAACAGTCCACCTGAGCTTCTAAATGAAGCAGTTTTTGCAAACCCGCCACAACATGCGTGTCAGCCCTGTACATCTCAAGATGAGAGTGAGGGCCCTGGGCCATGTGAATTCTTTGAAAGTGTAGATGAAGATTATTTTCTGAGGAATTTGACTTTGTTTTATTTGAAACTGCAAGCAAAGCTTCTTTTACCTTCATCTGTAATTCAGACCATCATTGAGGAAGTCCAAGGAATTCATGATCTGGCCCAGGCAAGCGTCTACTCAAATCTTAAGGACAAATTGTCAGAACTTGGGGTGTCTAGTGATGCAATAATTAATGTTATTGAAGACCTCAAAAAGAATGACTTACTTAAGGCAGGCAATTGTATGTTGCGTACAGATCAATGTCGCAAGACAGTCTTTAAAAACTCCTTCAATTACGTGGAGCCAATGCCTTTGTATTTAGGTACCAATGACTCTGGGAAAGAATGCTTTGCCCAGTATGTGCCTATAAAGGAAACTCTTAATGCCCTTTTTGAATCAAAGGATTTCAAAGAGCAGTATGAACTATCTCATTCTCGACTACCGAACAAAGATGTGTTTGAGGACATTTGGGATGGACATAATATTGCCAATAATGCCTCATTTAAAACAGACAAATCATCTATGGCCTTTATTCTCTATCAAGATGCTTTCGAGGTTGTAAATCCTTTAGGATCAGGTCGAAAAAAACAAGATTTTGGCAGTATATTTGACACTTGGTGACATTTTACCATACAACAGATCCAATATTGATCAGATGCAGCTTGTTCTTCTCTGCAGGGAACACGATTTTAAGAATTTTGGACAGGATGTTGTTTTTAATCAGTTGATTAAAGACCTAAAAGACCTAGAGGAGTGTGGCATTGCACTGAAGGATGGTAAAGTTATTAAAGGGACTCTGTGTGCAATAGCAGGAGACAATCTGGGGTCACATGGTATTGGTGGCTTCCAGGAGAACTTTAGCAGGAGTACTTTTTTTTGTAGATTTTGTGACATAGACAGACAAACATTTGAGTGTAGTCCATGGTCAGCTGGTTCAAAAAGAACAAAGCTGTCATATCAGCAGCACATTGACGACCTAAGAGAAAGCAACAGAGAATCTGTGTGTGGAATAAAATTTGACTATGCATTCAACCAGCTGCTTTACTTTCATATCTGCCAGCCTGGTCTCCCACCATGTCTAGGTCATGACCTTTTTGAGGGTGTTGTTTCCTGTGACTTGGCATTGTGCATCAACTACCTGGTAAACAAAGAGAAGCATTTCACATATGAAGAACTGAATAGAAGGATAAGTCAGTTTACTTACCTTGGAAATGAAGCAGATGACAAACCTCCAGAGTTTTGTCCAAATAGTGCGAAGTTAAGTGGGCATGCAGTCCAAAATTGGTGTCTGTTGAGAGTTCTCCCTTTGTTGATTGGAGACAGGATAGAAAAACCAACCGAAAATAGTGTGTGGAAGTTGATTTTGCTCCTAAGAGAAATAGTTGGGCATGTGTGTTCACCAGCTATTACTCCTGACCAGGTTGCTTATTTGGGGGTCCTCATCGAAGAATACATCCAGTCTAGAGTGGAGTTATTTCCAGAGTTTAACCTTAAACCAAAACACCACTATCTTTGTCACTATCCAGAGCTTATAATCCAATTTGGACCTCTGATCCGTCTTTGGACTCTGAGATTTGAAAGTAAGCACACTTACTTCAAACAGTGTGCAAGAAAATTGCACAACTTTAAAAACTTGTGTGCTACTTTAGCAGAGAGACATCAGCTCTTACAAGCATACTTAAGTGCTGGGACTCTTTTTCCACCTGTAGTTCAGGTGGGAAGAGGAGAGGAATTTTATGCTGGTGACTACAATGACAGCATTAAGGCAGCAACTTTAGCATTTAATTTCACTCATGATTCCACTGTAGCTGCAAATGAAGTCATCTACAAAGGCACCAAGTACAAAAAAAAAAACATGCATGTTGCACTAAAACAAGACGAAGAAGGTCTATACATGGGTGAGATTAAGCTGATTTTAATTCATTGTAATGATTCCGTCTACTTTGTTGTGAGGAGGCAGCAGGCTGTGGAGCTTGTTGACATGGGTATCCATTTTCTAACAGAGACAGTTCAAGATTCAAACTACATGTGTGTAAAGCAAGAGAATCTCCTTGATTATTATCCTTTAGCGCAGTACAAGATGAATGACATACCAGTGATTATTTTTCATCACAAATCTGACCTGCAGTTAGTTAAAGAGGAGGATCTGCCTGATCACATCACGCCAATACAGTGTCGCCGCCTCCTCAATGCTTGGAATGTAGAAGGTATGTCATGTTCACTGCAAAAGTACTTGACATGAAAGATTAAAAAGAAGACTTCACTCACAATTTATAATTTTCTCACCTGTATGCTGACTCAAACTCTTATAATGTTTGCTTTCTTTAGTGAAACATTAACAAATAAATTGATGGAGATGTGTGATTTTGTTCATACAATGTCAATGTCGTCCAACACTTCCAAGTTCCATATAGGACTTAAAGGCATCATAAAAATATGATGTGTGTTTAATTAATGTTTTCTGATGTAATATTATCATTTTTGAGTAAAATGCAACTTTATTCAGTATAAATCTTGACTTAAATGGTCTCATTGGCTTGATTACGATTTAAAGTTTGATTACACGTCCTTGATTATGTTGGATTATGAATTATCTTCATGCTGCCATTACGTCCTTTTTGGAGGCTGAGAGTTTAAAACCTTAAAGGGATCGTTCACCCAATAATGAAAATTCTGACATCATTTACTCACACTCATGTTGTTCCAAACCTGTATGAGTTTCTCTCTTTTGTTGAACACGAAATAAAATATTTTGAATAATGTTGGTAACCAGACAGTTGGCGGTAGCCATTTACTTGCGTAGTATTTTTTTTTAATTATTATTATGGAAGTCAATGGCTACTGTCAACTGTCTGGTTACCAACATTATTAAAAATATCATATTTTGTGTTCAACAGAAGGGAGAAACTCATACAGGTTTGGAAAACATGAGGGTGAGTAAATTATGTCAGAATTTTCATTTTTTTAGTGAACTGTCCCTTTAAGCAAGGACCCTAATGACTTGCATTGTATGGATGTAAACATCACAATTACAAAAAAATATGTGTTCTGCGGAAGACATTAAGTTGCATTTGAGACAGCATAAGGGTAAATAATAAGATCATTATAATCTTTTTGAGTTCTTTTTATTTTTGGTAACTACTTCAGTGTTAATTGTGTGTGGATGCTGAGCTTTATCAGGCTTCTTTTTTCTTTCTTTTTTTTCAGACCAAACAAGTTGTGTCAAAGTAACACCTCTAGAATCAACACAAATAGTCTTTGATACCACAATGAAGGACTTTCCATCATCAAATTCTAGTTCTTCATGCACACCAAGTGTCTCCAGCACAGACAGTTCCAGTACAACTGTGGACTTAAGTGTATGGCCTGAAAACTTTGAAGTTCCCTGGAATAGGATGCCTTTTGGTATTAAAACAGCCATTGCGCTGGGAAAACGCCCCACAGCTAAAGATCGCAGAGAAATGATAAGAATTGTTGTGGATGAGATGAGACTGACAGAGTTAAATCCATCAAAATCACAGTGCTTGATTGTCGCGAAGAAGATCGTTAAACAGTATTCACAAAGCTTTGCTGATGTCCTGGTAGATGGCACAAGAATAGGGACTGGCTATGGATCTCTTTTGACTCAACTAAAAACAAGAGTGGAGCATGTTAATCGTGGCTGCTTGTTGTCAAGACGCAGGATGCAGAAAAAGACCTCAAATTCATCAGGAGAAGACATTGCCCCAGGACCTGCAGACCAGTATGGTTGTGTGAGATGGCAGCCTGAGTGTCCGCAAGAAGAATCTGAGGAGAGTCTCCAAGAAAAACAAAAATAAATGAAAGACCTCTACAGTACTGAGGGGCCAGCTGGGGTAGAGAGAGGACATCTCAGTCAGTTAATGAAGGCAACATACTACCTACAACGGAAATCCATCAATGCCTGCCCACCACCATCGATTGCTAACTTGAAAAATGACTGGCCTTATCTTTTCATGCCCAAAGAATTGTTCAACCACTTTAAATCTCTTACAAACAATAACCATTCTAGAGAAACTTGAGAAGTCGATGGAAGAAAAGGGAAAGATGATACTTCAGTTCTTCAGACAAATGTCAGCAGGGGCTAATACAGATGGGATGCAACGCATACTTATGAAGTATGATGACAGTGGAGCATCCTGTTTAATCCCATGTGTGGTCCTTCTGCTTCTGTCACACTTCAAAGAAAAACCTGAAGCACTCTTTCTTCAGACCGATGTAAGTCATATACAGTGCTTTTCTATTATAACATTTTGTTGTGGGTTTATATTTTGTTCTCATATACTGCATTTAATTACATATACAATTTTTTCCTTTTTTTTTTTTTCTTGTAGATGTCAGCAACAGCAGCTGATGTGGAAAAAAGTTTCTCACTTCCAGACTCTCCGAGACTGATTGTCTTAGGTAATGTATGTTCCAAAATCTTTAAATTACTTAATACATTGTGCCACTGTATTTTAGAAAATATTTTTAAAACGTGTTTCTTATATTATTTTTAGGTGAAATTCTCACTGCAACCCAGTGGATGCTGAGTATCGAGGGTCAAGTGGTTATGAATCCACACCCCAATTTTATGGCTGGATTTGCTGCCTTGTTTGCAACCTACTACACCTTTAATCTGGTGTACCAGCACGAGGCATCCTGCACACTTGAATTTGTTCAAAGGTAACAGTTTACTTAAATATAAATGTGTATATGTTAAAGGATTAGTTTACCCAAAAATTACATTTCTGTCATTAACTACTGACCTTCGTTCATTTTCGGAACATAAAGTAAGAAATTTTTGATGAAATCCGAGAGGTTTCTGAACCACATAGGCAGCAAAATCATTGTAACTTTCAAGGTCCAGAAGTGACTACAGTGGATCAACCTCAATGTTATTGAGCCGCGATAATACTTTTTGTGCGCAACCCCCCCCCCAAAATAACGACTTAATTCAACAATCTCTTCTCTTCTGTGCCAGTCTCTGACGCTGTTAATGTAGTAAACACTGTGCAGTGCTTCCAGGTTCTTCGTTAGAACAAAAAGTATTCTCATCACTTCAAAACATTAAGGTTGATCCACTGGAGTTACATGGACTATTTTAATGATGTTTTTACTACTTTTCTGGGCTTGGAAGTTGTAATGACGTTCTGGTCTGTGTGGTTCAGAAACCTGATTTGATCAAAAACATCTTAATGTGTGTTCCTGAAAATGAAGGAAGGTCAGTAGTTAATAAACGACAGATTAATGAGTAATTTTGGGGTGAAATAACCCTTTTTAGTAGTGCAGCGAATGCTTATTGTAAAGTGGTATGTTTTCATTAGTCTGCACATGATCCTAAAGCTTCTGCTTGTGTTTTTCTGACTGGTTTTTGTGCAGATGTTTTGCTGGAATCAACCCATGCACTGGTACCAAGACAGTCAAAAAAAGTGGAAAGAGCTCAGAGAAGAGGAACAACACAGTCAATCCTCATGTGTCTACTCTTCTCAGAAGGCTAATGGACTTTGAGTGGTTAAGCATGTGAGTTGTCGAATGTATATTTAAAAAAAAAAAACTACAGGAGATGTCTATATGACACTTAATTCTAAATATAATCTTGTTCAGTAAGATCTTGTTCTCCTGCCAAAAAGTGTTCAACAAAATGTAAAAAAGCATTTTTTACATTCTAAAAACATTTAAACTGTTTTAATGTAATGCTGTCAATCACCAGCATTTGTGATGAATAATTGTAAAAAAAAAAAAAAAAAAAACTTGTATTCCCTTTAACTTTTATTGAACCCAGAATCTTGCTTTTAAGTCTTATTTGTAGTTATTTTGTGACTGATTTTGAAAAGATTTTCTGTACTTCTGTAAGATTTTCTGATTTTACTGAAAAAGTAAAATTGTTGTTACCAGTCTTGCAGTAATTTGCTTATTATTTTAATAAATATTTTTCTACAACAGCTTTGACTTTGTTTGTTTTTTTAAATGTTTATTTTAATGCATTTACATCAATATAATGGTAAATAATAGAGTACTGTTTACTGTTTTTTTTTTCAGCTTTTAAATGTTTAAACTATTACAGCATCATCTTGAATTTTGGTGGTATTTACAGGATTTTATTGGCAACTTTATTGCCAGGTAAATACTGTACTTTAGTGAAATTACAAAAAAATTGCTGTAAGATATATTTACAGGATTTTATTGGCAACTTTATTGCCAGGTAAATACTGTACTTTAGTGAAATTACAAAATATTGCTGTAAAATAAAATACAAGTTTAATTCAATGTTACTGTAAAAAAAACTACAAATTACTGTATTTCATATACAAAAATTAACTGTAAATTGCTTTACAGTATTATACTGTAATCAATTTTACAGCAATTACCAACATTTTTACAGGACTTTATTGGCAACTTTTTTGCCAGTAAATTCCTGTAAATTCTACAGGAAATTTTTTACAGTGTATGTTCCTTCGTGCATTTACTTATTTCATATTTTATATTATCCTACCATATCCTTTTATCTTCAATGTATAATTGATCTTCCATCTCTCTTTTCCTCCGTATTTAGCATCCATAAACCCGGTCCCCTTTTTATTCCACTCATATCAATTTCAGCCCATAAAATCTTATGATCACTTAGAAAAGTTTTTTTTTAAATAATATATACCGTCATTAAATTCAACTAAATCCCTTTTACTTAAAATAAAGTCAATTCTACTTCTACACATGAAATCCTTCACCAGCTGTTGTCTTGAAAATTCTCTTATCCCTTCATTTCTTTCTCACCATACTTCCACTAAAACATTGTCTTCCATCATGCCTTTTAATTCTTTTCTCCCACTATCAGATTCAAAAACCATTCCTTCAGTAATATCCATTTTACTAAAAATTGTATTAAAGTCACCCATTATTACAAAATTTCCCAAATTAACAGCAATTTCCTTAATTTTCCTAAAAAATATAACTTTTTCTTTTTCAATTACTGGTGCGTGTATATTAAATATAGTAACACATTCATCTCCTTCTATTTTCACTGCTATACATTTCCCCTCCTTATCATCATACACTACTTTTTTTTCAACAATGTTTATTTGTCTTTTTTTTTATGACATACAACAGAACCCCCTCTCAGACACAAAATCATACACTACTTTTATTTTTTCTCCCACACCTCTTTTGATTAAAGGATAATTCCGGTATTTAGCACTTTGTAGGGAATTCTGGTAATTCCCGAATATTCGTTCAGTGGGTTGGTATTCGATTTGAAAATGTGACATTCGAATATTCGGTTTTTCTTTTTTTTTGCACACCTGGCATCCCCCTCGAAACGGTTCTCATTCGCGCTTGAATATGTTTTACACTATAAAATCTGGTGAAATACAATACTTAACATATAAATTTGTTATAGCTACTTATTAAATAGATATTTGCTTCTTCTTGGACTACTAAAAGTGTTCCTGCTACGGGAGTATTCTCTGGCTAGAGCGCAGAACAGCGGAGTTTGTATGGACAGAAGTGAATGCCTGAGCTTGTATTTTGGGTTAAGCTGCATTGCTTTGACATTGTGGAAAATAGAATAATAGAAACAAAATGTATTAAAATGTATGTAGTATTAAAATGTATAAATGTATGTATCAGTGTGTTTTATATCACTAGTGCAGTGTCCATTCTCGGAGCATATAAGATAGCATATCGGAGTCCATTATCTGCTCGCGTGAGGCGCGCCGCTTCTTTATTTAAATCTACCCTACTTTGTCAGTAATTTGTTAGTGAGAAAAATATTAGACTAGCCTACCTTATTAGAAATATTGCTTAAGTTACAGACCTGTGTGTGTGTGTGTGTGTGTGTGTGTGTGTGTGTGTGTGTGTGTGTGTGTGTGTGTGTGTGTGTGTGTGTGTGTGTGTGTGTGTGTGTGTGTGTTTTATATCACTAGTGCAGAGCACTGTCTGTTCTCGGAGCATATAAACTCTGCTCACGTGAGGCGCGCCGCTTCCCGCTCGCGCTGTTCTGTAGTTTATTAAAAGTTTATTAATTCTGAACGTGTCGCGTCTCGCCTGTCTATCTATATTGCACCAAATACACTGCAGTCCCTTGTGAAATCGTTTGGATGAACGGTTCTCGAAATAATAATCATGCGCTGTTGATGATCATGCGCATTTTACATGCGCTTCAAGAGGCACACACGCACACTTGCACACACATGCACATTTGCACATACTCAAGGTATCTCCCTCTCTGTCGTGCGTGCATTACACGGTTTGGAGCTCGCGAGCAGCTAGATTCCGGGAGATTTTAACTAATTTGCGGGCATCAGGTAGCCGCTATCAATATGCGGGAGACTTGGGATGTCTGAGACGTATAGA
Organism: Chrosomus eos; assembly: GCA_036326025.1. Taxonomy (NCBI): domain Eukaryota; kingdom Metazoa; phylum Chordata; class Actinopteri; order Cypriniformes; family Leuciscidae; genus Chrosomus; species Chrosomus eos. The sequence continues at coordinate 37,189,460 of CM070838.1, forward strand.
GATTCCGAAGCTTCGAATAATCGATGTTCATTCCTACCGAATCTTCGAAGCTCAAAAAATGGTATTCGGACCAGCCCTAGCACTTTGAGTCTATTTTCTAGTTTGTTTTGGATGAACTAGAGTGGTGGACTTAGAAATTTTGATGGTGGACTTAGAAATTTTGACGATGGGTCCTGTCTCGACTTTTTGACTATTTTAAAATCGCCTCTGTCCGCTTCAGAGTGGCTGTCTACGAGCATACTCAAACATGTCCTTAAAACAACCCTTTACGTTCGTTTTCAAAACAGTGCTACTCACCGAGTGGTTAGTGGTGTTCCAAACTATTTCCCCCCACATAGTATCCTGAACCTTCTTTTCATTTTGCCCTAAAAGCACACCTAAAATCTTCATTTCCCTTCAACACCCCGCTAAAACCGGCACCCTCCCAAATTTCATTTATTCAGTTTTTTCTTCATTTATCTTTGCTCCTGACCCTTGACAATACCAATTCATCTTCTCCATCACATTTTTAACACTGCAAATTTTCTACTATTCTAGTGTCATCAGTACTGATAAATATTGCTTAGCTCCTTTCCTCTATTTATCTCGATTCCTTTTATTTCTTTACAATTTTTTACTATCAGTCCTAAATCCTGGTCTTATAGATCTAGTTAAGATAAAAGGCTCTGTTAAAAAATCATTACACTTTACTTTTGTTAATGCATCTTTGTAATTTTTTTTTACCGTTTTCTAAAATTCTCCCCAAAACCAAACTGCTCTAAAATCGAAAATACAAAACCATGCTCCACTCTATCAAAGGCTTTTTCGAAGTCCAAACTAATAACGTAGCCATTTTTGTTGTCTCCACTGGCATAGCTTACCACATCTCTTATGCTACTTGTTATATTAGCTATGTCTCTTCCAATTACTCCATAAGCCTGATTTGTCTCTATTATACTTGGTAAAACGCTTTTCAATCTGCTGCTAAAATCTTCAAGTCAGTGTTTAACATGGTTATTGGTCTAAAATTCTTTAAAAGCGTCCTATCCCCCTTTATTTTATATATTATTTTCATCAAACCCATACTCATTCTTTGATTAAAAGCCACTTTCTTAAAAACCTCCTCATGTGCTTCTTGTAGAATTACACTTATTTTATCCTTAAAAACTTTATAAAGTTGTATCTGTATCTGACTTAAAAACCATTCCATCCATCATCTCTCTTACTCAAAAGTGTATTATTATTTTCCCCCATCCTTCCATCAAGTCTCTTAAAACATTAAAAAACACAGTCTTTTCTTTTTCTCCATTTGGTGCAGAAATGTTGATTAAATTAAATTATTAATTCCCATATTTAATTTTCACCCCTTTACATTTCCCTTTTTATCATCATATATTACTTTCCCTTCTATTTACTTGTTTTTTCTTATTAATATAGCAACCCCTCTTCCCATTTTTTCTTCTCCATTATTAAAAAATATTTCTCCATCCCATCTCTTAAAAACATCCATTACATCCCTTCTCCAATTTGTTTCTTGCAATAAAATGATATCCTCATTTTTACACAGTTCTTTAAGTTTTTCAAATTTAATTTCATTCAACAGTCCCCTCACATTAAAAGCAACACAACTCAAAACCATAAAACATAATAAAACATGCATGAAACCAATTTTCTCAGTCCTCACTCTCTCAGTACTAGAATTACAATAAATCTATTGTAAATTGCTAGAGTGCTCTCTTGTGTCTCTCTTGTGTCACTCTTTTCCTTGCTTTAGTAAGATTCGGTCTTACCTTGGCCAATCTTCTTCCTCTTGTTCCTTTTCACTTCAGTGTCCCTATCGTCACTTTCCCCACTTTCTTTGTCTTCAAGTTGTCCTTTGCCGTCTTGATTTTTCTTATCCATTTTATCCAACACACTGTCCACACTTTCAGCTTTTTGCATTTGTGTCCAATTTCCATCTTCCATTTGTGTCTGCATCCTTTGTTCGTTATCGTCTTCTCCTTGCTCATTACCGTCCTATCCTTGTCCATTACTGTTCTCTTTGGCCGTTTCTCAATATGCGTTCTTGTCTGTACTTGTGTTCTTGTGAAATGTCATCAGTCGCTGCCCAAGTACTGTCTCAATACACAAGTTTGCATTTTGGCAAGAACGGTTAAGAATCCCGGAAGTGTTCTTTTACCGAGGATGCATCGGTTGGTAACTTGTGTGAACTTGACGGCAGAAATATCCTAGCATTCATTTCGGCATTCAAGGAAGGAGCGGGAGCAGAAAGGCAGAACAACAGCAAGTCGTTTTTCTACATTTTCGTATGCTATTTCATCACTAAATGCACTTCTGAGAACATTTGATGCGAGAAATCTACTGTGTAGATTTCAAATATTGCCATTTTGGCGAAAATTAATGGCGAATCGAAAATATGCTCAGACGTTTTCGGTAGTGAAGAATCTCCATAAGCGCACGCGGGTGTAGCTAGTGAGCCAACCGACCAGTCATACTAAAAACTCGTTTTACCCCACAGTCAAGAGAGACCATAGCAGGCAGCAGAGGAAAAATGGCAGAAGAAAGCCAGACCCACAACTGTAAGAAAGTTTTACTTTTCTTACCGCTGTTATTATATAATTGCATTCTGATTAATGTGATAACATTTTCATTTAAACCAAGGGACATCCGAGGAAACCGCTGCCTTGATTGACTGGCGAGCGGCCAACAATGACGGAGGAATTCCTCCAAAAATGGATGGGAGTGAGTAACGTTATGCTTTTTGTACGCAAGGGGTAGTTGGTTGATTGGTGTGTTTGGTTGCATCTGCCAGCCGGTCAGAAGATTTTTATGCACCAAAATGAAAGTACAAATAAATACTACTAAAGCTAAGAAAGCAAATATAAAACTAAAAATCAAAGAAGTTGTGTAAGTTACATTGAAGTTGAATAGTGTTGAATAGATGTGATTTAAAGTGGGCTGTTGTGTTGTACGAAACACTGCAATATACTAGTGACAAGCAAAATAAATAGTACAGGTGACATTTATGATCTGGTTATGATATGAACGCAGAAAGTTATATGGAGGCAGTATTGCACTTAAGTGTATGATAGTACATGCATGTAGGGAGTAGCGGAGTGACAGTAATAAATAATAATTATTGTTAGTAGTAATATTAGTAATTGTGTTTTTATTAGTAAAAGTTGTCCGTTTTTCCCCCAGAGTATTTGTAAACAAGTCTGGCCTGGAAATAACAGCAAAACAAGCAAATAAATAAATTGAATAACCTTAAAGGTGCATTGCGCAACTTTTCTTGTTAAAAATACCCGTTTTCTATCCTATACATGCTTAAAGAACTGCCTGATGGGATGAATGAGCCCTTCTCTGCTCACTGAGATTGCCTCTATAATCCTGTACAGTAAAATATATAAGAGGGATTCGGGCTCGAATCTGAGACTGGGCGTGACGTCATGCGCGTTCACGCTCACCAGGCGATGTCTCGCAGGTTTGTTATTGTTAGCCGCCATTCTCCGTATCAGCGAAGACAACTCGAGCGACAAAACTTTAGTCAACTTTAAACTACTTCAAAAGTAGAAGATGGATTCAAAGAGACCGGCTTGTAGTTCATTCCAAACCCCAACGCAAACTCCACGTAAGACAAAGAAAAGAAAACTTTTGTCTAGTTATTGACCAAAAGGGCAAAATTGGAATGAGACAGGCGTCGGAATAAGACGAGTCAGCATCGGGAAGGCTTTCAACAAATGGATAGATCTCCGGTGTGCTCTAGGACTCAAACTGGACCCTCAGTTGGCTTTTATCTTGATAAAACGGTAAGATATACCCCAGTCTCTAATGTCTGATACGGCAAATCTATGACAACCAATGACGATACGTAAATGCTTTATTGTAATGCTTCAGCGTAAGCTAGATAAATGTACAATCAGAATTGATTTTACTACCATTGTCAGTGAACAGGTTCATAAACTAGGAATTGTCTTCGGAAGAATCGTACAACATGAAACATAAAACATGTCCCATAAAAGGATGTGGATGGCCTACCGGTAACGTTAGCCTTGTGTCCTTTGCCTGCGCTCTGCTCTTCTTCTTCCAGCATATTACTTAAGATTATATTACGCTGGAGCCTTCGTCTTCTGTGTTTCTCTGTACAGAACTCAAGCATAGTCTTTAAACGCCGCCGTTCGTACTCCGTTAATAAGGTCCCGGCGAGGCAGAACGGGAACATTGCGATAGCCTTCTCCATGCTGGTTTGTTGTTGTTGTATGTGGCGCCGCCGCCGCCGTGCTTGCGTCACTCCTTACCCCTCGGTTCTGGCCACTGACGGGCAGTGCGAATGCAAACAGCAAAACCGAGTTTGGGGGAGAGTCGTTCTTAGAACTGTTTAGAAGTGGACAGTTCCTATAACTAATTTCCTGTAACTACTTGGTCGGAAAGCGGCTATAGTGTCATTTGATTGTTTATTACCTGGAGACATTTGAGTGTAGGCTACTTTGTTGACCAACTGTATATGGCATGATTATTATTTTGAGCTTTTACAAAGTAATAACTTATATTTTTCATGAACGTGTTTCAATAATAATACAATCATAAGTGGATACAGTAAACACATAAAACATTTCAACATGGAGATAGATGGAAACAAATACCGAAGTTTTCTTTTACCCCCGTTTTCCCCCACACACATAAGTGTGTAATTTACTCAAATGCCTTTCCTTTCATATATTTAAAATGACTTGCAGATTTATAACTTTATTACATCTGAAGACATTATGACTAAAAAGATGTGTGCGGCTGATGCTGCTTTGGTTATGAACAGCTTGTGCACGTGCAAGCGTGCGTGTGCTCCATGAGCGTGCACATCTCTGGCTGCTGTTTCGCTTGTCGCCAGAGGGGCCGTAGTTCTGCAAAAACTCAGAGACCTGCGTTATGCACCTTTAAATCATTTAATTCCTTCATTATCAACACTTTAATAGCCTAATGCTAATGTATAGAAGAGCGATTTAAGTGTGAATTGCGACTTCTCTTTATTTTAAGTCAGTCTCAGACTCAGAGAGCCTGTGGGGGGTTTGGAGGGACAGTTCAGCGTGATGCAGGACAATAGTGTTAATGTTCCTCTTTCATATGGAGAGTGTTCGGATAGCCAGCCTGATGAGCAGGCAAAGACAAAATTATTTTAAGGATAGCCTACATCTCTCGATGTGTCTCCATATTTTATTAAATTATAAATATTGTAGTTTATTTATTGTAGCCTATTTAAAGGGCCTATATGCGTTTTTCTGAAATTTAAACTCGCGACTGACACCTGTGGCCAAAAAACAGAACTGCTCCTTTCTGCTCGCTCTCGCAGCCAGGGTTGCCAGGTCTGCACAACAAAACCAGCCCAATTGCTCATCAAAACTAACCCAATCACGGCCAAAAATAGTCAAATAGCGTTCCCGGGTGTTTTCCCGATAACAATCATGTTCCAGTGAGTAAAACAATCGCGTCAACTCGTGCACTACACAAACAACCCGCGGAAACAGTGCAGGCATACGGACCTGGCAACACTGCTCGCAGCGCTCGTACGTGCGTGCACACTTCACAAGTCATCTGCTGCCTGCAAGGAGGTCAACATTATGTTTACAGAGGTAAGAACAGTCAATATATATACTGTTTATATACATATATATAATATATATACATAAACATATATTGTTTGAGATAAGTTTGCGAGTGTAGGGTACTTGCTGACTAGCGGTGGTGGCAGAGTGATCTGAAACGTTTAACATGAACGCGCTTGACGTCACATCTGCAGACAGCGCGGGAAAAATCCGACCCGACAGAAAATAGGAAAATTAGGATACAGGCTTATAGGTGCACTCACTGTGAGCGGACAAGGTGTCAGTATGCTCAACAGGAGATGTTTGAGTCATAAATGGTAAAATAAAAAGGCTATTGTTACGTTTATTTTGGGGAAAAAGTTCCATATAGTCCCTTTTAAAGTTTTTTCACACACAAATTTAAATTGAAGTGTTCAATCCAGTTGTTTCAACTGGTTTTGTAGAGTTTAAGAATGTTTGAGCAAGGGAGACTAAATAAACTTGCTGAGATCCAGCGCGAGAGAGGCAAAACTCATGTTTTTAATTTATGTTGCTTTGGACTATTTTCGATTTGTAGCCTACCGTTTCGTTTAATTTAGCTGCAATTTCTTTGGCAAAACAAATTTAAAATGTAGCAAGAATAAGATTCTGTGTTTCTTTTTTGCATGGAAATAAAGTCTAAATGCAACCCTGTTTTAATTTTTTTTTAAAAACTGTCCCACCACTTTATTTAAACCTTGAATTGTTCGATGGGGTTCCACATTTAAGTAATTTTAGTGTTTTTTACATTACACAATAATTTAGCAGACTAAAGACGAGCTTCTTCATTTTCATTTTCTGACTCAATCGGCTAACAATCTTCCTTCAACAGTTTTGTCGTCTGTTCAGCGGCTCTACAGGAATGTAGCAATGTTGTAATGTGCCATTGATAATTAAACAAAACGCTTGACTTTAAATGAATAAACCGTTAATAAACTCGCAAATAAACAGTTACCTATTTAAGCATCAAGAACGGTTAAAGATGAATGCTGTCGGCCAACATAATGTTATATTGAGATTCGATCTCGGGTCTCTTGGATCTCCGTGTCGTTGCGCACAGAGCTACCGCCTGAACGCTGTTATTTCAACGTCTTATGCTCTTGCTAAGCCTCATTGATGTAGCCTAATATGTTTCTATTGCAATGTTTTATATGGAAATGTTTTCATTATTTATTCAATTTAATTTAAGTATTGTGATGAATTATTTTAACTACATTTCACTTGAATGCATCTGCTACTAGCTTTCAATCGCTCTGAATAAGCCGCGGCGCAGCGGCAGATTACGCAATAGAGAGAATAAACGGACACTTTTCAAAGTCTGTGATTGTAGCGCCTCTTAGCGGTTAAAGGCAGCAAATACACCCTGAATTTTATTATTCTGGTTGGTAGCCTACTGTATAATAATAATGTGTGTGCAGGCCCGTCACAACAAGGCAAGCAAACCAATCAATTGCTTGGGGCCCCGAGCTGGCCTGGGGCCCCAAGACAACGACTGGTTAAGAATCAAATTCAACGACAAACTGTGAGTGCCCCTTTGATAGTCAATGCAGTAAAGTGCAATGACACTGTTATCGGGATCCCCCTCAAGAGCCAACTACGTGATCTCTGCTGCCTGCAAAATACATACCTCCTCGGCAGTCATCATGAAGCGGAATTATGCTTCAGGAAGTCAGAAAAGAAAGAAGAGAAAAGATAAGGAGGATAAGAAAAAACAAGATAGTGGTAAGTAGGGGTTGAACCAACTAGTCGGCCTTAATGCAGTGCCGTGACGCTTTAAGCTTGACGTCGACTAGTCGCGTTGATCATGTGACACTATGATTGTGCTAATTTTGTGCTAATTTTGATACTAACATGTTGCAGACGACAACAGATGAAGAGCCCAGAGGGTCATTGTAGCAAGAAAGCAGCATTGGTACATCAAGTGTGTGTAAATACTTTACTAACCTTACACTAGATATTGTTGAAAACGAAAGTAAAAGCATGACGCACGCTCACTGTTATATCGGGAAATGAGAGTTCTATCTCTTTATTAAAATCATCAAAATATAATTTTTTTCTTATATTTATTCAAACATATTAATGATGTACCTCTAATTCACCCGCAATTAATTGGAACATTATTTTGTATTACTTGGATCTGCGCATCACTAACGTGCAGATGTGAATTTATAGCCTTTTTTCCTTTACTTTTTTCTTTTCATCCTGAATGATGATGTAAACAGTGGGCTATTTACACCTGAGGGTTGTTTCATAAAAGAAGCTTAGAAAAGCGGGGATTAAGCTCCAAAACCTGACTTGAATTAACCTAACAAATCAGTTGGGGCTTAAAGCGGTTTCATAAAAGGTAATTCAAGTTCACGCAATCTCACTAACTTGAACCAGGTTTATCTAGTCTAGATAATTGCGTGTGCACGCGTTTCTGAAGCAGCCCTAGAGGTCGATCGTGGATCAAATCGATCCTCCATCAAACAGCGTATATTTTGTGCTGTTTTATGCGTTTGTGACATGTTTTTTCCCCCCCTCAGTGCAAAACTTACATTATACAGTTATATTCTCCATCTGTAAATGTTAGAAAGTCGTGCAAATGTATCCATTTTGCTGCTAATCTTCATATTGAACGAGCGCTGCTGCGCGCCAAATAGGAGCGCAATAATTCTGACTAAAATATACATTTTGCTTGGAAAATTAATATGCGATATTTTATAACACGAGGATTATCTTCTAATTATAATAATTTATCTTTAGGAAGTTGGATAAGTTGCAGTGAATTTCTAGCTCATTACACTCATATATTTTATACTTCTAATAAAAAAAGAAATTGAACAGAAGTAGCCTAATCCAGGGAAGATTTTTTTTAAAGAAACTAAATATATAAAGATACAAAATATAGTTTTGGGTATAGGACCTATGCTACGTAATAAAGATGATGTATACTTATTTAGAATGCTGAGAATTACAGCTTTTAATGCAATATTTATTTTTTGAGAAAGCAAGAATCCCCAGTTTTAAATGAGTGGTATTTGGTTTCTAAAGTACATTATGGAGAGTATAACATTAAATTAGGAACAAATGTATACATTTTGAAAAGATATGTGCAACTCTAAAATCAAAGAATATTCCATAAAATAAAGGAATATATATTAGCCTACATTATCTACATTTTTATGAGAGAGAATGAAGGGCGACATATGTCACTTTGAGTGATTTATGATCCTTGATTGACCACGCCCCTTTTCCCCACGCTTAGCCCCGCCCCTTTTCCCCTCCCACTCACTTCCGATCTGACCATCTGGACCGTGGGAAAATTCCCACGGTCTGCCCTCCTCTTTCCAGCCCCACCACCCCCACTTCCGGAGAGATCATGTGACCGTGGGAAAATTATCCCACGAACCACATTTGAAGATGTACTTTTTTTTTTTTTTTTTTCACAATTACATATTCTTTAAAGATGTATAAAAGATTGTATAAAGTTTTAAAATAGATATATCTTTAGTGTTATTACACATTTTTAAATTAAAACATATTAAACTATGTAGATATTAAAACTACATTGTGTTAAAAATCATGTTTAAAACAATGAAATAAAAAAGTGCGTTTTAGCGGTCACCATACACTTGTAAAATGTTAAAAACGTTTAGACATAAAAAATAAATAATTAATACATTTAAAAATATAATTCAATAATTAAATAAATAAAAGTTTTAAATTGTGTTTTCTTACAATTATCAAAATGTTTTAGCATTAAAACACATAAAACAGTGTGTAATAAATTATATCATACAAATAGAACTAATTACTATATTTGAAGATGTACTTTTTTCACAATTACACATTGTTTAAAAGTATTTAAACAATTTATATCATTAAAATATATATGTCTTTAGTGTTCATACATTTGTGAAATGTCAAAATGCATTTTCTAAACGTTATCAAAATGCTTTAGCATTAAAACTTCTAAAACAATGTGTAGTGCAATTTTATATCAAACAATAGATCTATTTTCTATTAAACAAATATTAAAGCATATCAAAACTTTATGTTAAAAATCACAATATCAAAAACACATGCATATTAAAAAACTCACTTACGTTTTTACATCCTGTTTTGTTATCCAACACCAAAGATTTAATCCGTCACCAAAGGTATATCCAAAATTTTAGAGATTTTAATTCCAAAAGTTGTGTAAATGTAATTTCCAGGGAGCTCCGCGAAACACGTCCGAACACACCAGAGACAATCCATGAATGACATTAGCAATCTAATGCACAGGAGCCTGACGCAAGCTCCACCCATGACACGCGCACGTCAGGTGACTGTTAGACCGTGGGAAATGACAACACAACGCTTGCAAACACAGGAGAATTGTGAAACGTGTCCGTATCCATACAGTCAAAGTTGTGAATGACAGAGTGGAAAGGATTGTACAGAGCCAGACGCTGACTCCGCCTCTAACACATGCACACCCCGTCACACATACGTATGCGGGCATCCTTGTGTCTCGTTGGACAGCAGTGACTGACGCTTAGGACAACGTCACTCTAAGGGGATTCCCTCCGTGGCGGTCTGTTTTAAAACTCTGTCTCTCAGCACAGTGACTGTGAACCGTCTGACAAGAGTGGATTGAAACACCTGCATGAGCCCACGGCTCGGACTTTGACTGCTGTTTAAGTTCGGGGGGATAAGATAATGGTGAGGAATCATTATTGAATAATATTAATTGTATTATGTATCTATATAATAATTAATATAATCATTACTGTTTTTTCCTAGTCAAATTACACAAAAGACGTTTGGAGATATTTCTGGATTCACATCTGTTCTGAGCCACGAAACAATTCATTGGATCTTGGGAATATCAACATTCAGCGCGAGGAATTATGAGTCACGAAACACTTCATTGGATCAAATGGGTGATATTATCCTGAATCATAGCACGTTTTGTATGATCTTTGGGGGATATCAACATTCAGCACGAGGATTATCAACATTCAGCGCAAGGAATATTAGTATAAGCCACGAAACACATCATTGGTTCTTTGTGGAATATCCGTGAGTCTGAAACACAACACACTTTGTTGGATATTTGGGAAGTGTAAACGTGTTTGTTCAGCACGGAATATTATCCTGAAGGACGGCACATTTCGTTGGACCTCTGTGGAGTATCGTCGTTATTCTCGTGTGGAATATTATCCTGAAGGACGGCACATTTCGTTGGACCTCTGTGGAGTATCGTCGTTATTCTCGTGTGGAATATTATCCTGAAGGACGGCACATTTCGTTGGACCTCTGTGGAGTATCGTCGTTATTCTCGTGTGGAATATTATCCTGAAGGACGGCACATTTCGTTGGACCTCTGTGGAGTATCGTCGTTATTCTCGTGTGGAATATTATCCTGAAGGACGGCACATTTCGTTGGACCTCTGTGGAGTATCGTCGTTATTCAGTGTGTGGAATATTATACCGACACACGACACATTATTGGATATTTGTGAAATTTCCATGCGTTTGTTCAGCAAGAGGAATATTAGTCTGAACCACAAACTCATTTCAATCAAAACCAGCATCCGGCTATTCTACGAAACAGTTTTTTCAGGAGCACCCTGAAACAGAGAACTTCTTTTAAACACAGGAGAAGAATCGAGAAATACATTCTGGACAGCATCTAATAATGGTAACAAACTCTTTTTAAATTAAAGTTTGAATGTTATCCAGATTATTAACCCTCTGGGGTCGAAAACCGCGTGCCCGCGTTTTGCTGGATTTTTTCCTTATCAGTGCAAAAGAGAATCAAATTACTCTGTTAATTTTGATCTTAAATATAAGTGTTGTACATCATTAGATCCTGTTAAGTTTCTATTTTTTTTGTGGATACTCACAATAAAGAAAAATAAACATGATGCGCGTTTTCCCTTCTCTCTGTCTTTGAGGTCCGTTCTGAAACGTGTCCGAAACATTCACTTTAACTCTGTCAATACTTGTCACAGAGATACGAGAGATGTCTCTTTATGAAGCTGAGATTCTCTTCTTTCAAATGAAGTATTTTTTTTTTTTTTTTTTTATATTTCCAGTTTATGTAATCCGTTTGAAACCAAGGAGAGTTACAGTTTTTTCGCTCTCCCTTCATTAAAAATAATTAGGTGAGCCCGCCACACCCCCAGCGCTTTTGACATGGTAAATAGGCGATATGCATCCCACACGCGGCACGCCCCCGATCACTGCATAACAACATGAAGATTCTTCATCAGAGATTCACTGATAGTTCATCGCGTTTTAGGGATGGAAGCACGCTAACGTTACTCCTTCAGAGGATTATGGACAGCTGGGAATAATTAACCTTTTCCTCAGTGGAATTTGAAACTCAGACGAGCGGTTGCATTTTGAAGAACGGATTGACCCCGAGGATACAAGTTCGGAGTAAGTTTAGTGTTTTATAATTCCTTTTCTGATCATAGAGCTCAAATGCATTTTCAGACTATAGTAAATATTAACTCACAACGTTCGTGTAGGCCTATACGCTCGTGTAAACTTTTTAAATAACTGCTTAGTTTGTAATGATTTAGTGAAATATATTGATCTGCAAGTTTTGTTTGAGTTCTCCTGTGGTCTAGTGGTTAGATGAATTGCCAAGCGTGTTAGAGGTTACAGGTTCGAATCCACCACTAGCATATTTTTTTTCTTTCATCAAAACCGAATATGTTCATCAGTGGTTACAGTCTATATCAAACACACACGTATATAGGACACACGTTTGTGTGCATTTTATTTTGTGATTTCACCGGAATGAATAGTGTCCGCAATGGCAATAGATTGAAAAGCACGTTCTGTGCGCGCGCCACATCACTGTATCCATGACACTGATAGCAGGACACGAGCGCTCAGCTTGAGTTCAAAAACAAAACATTTTAGCTCTAGATCTCTTATTTAAGAGCGGACTAAATGAATGATCTACTAGTTAACTAGAGATGTTTTATTTGTATTAGGTACAGCCGTTCATTGAGTGTATCAGTAAATGCGTGCGGTCGATGAGCCATAAACAGATACTCGCGGTTACGCAGTCTACCAATCCAGTGGTGTAGTCTACGTGATACGCAGGTATACGCCGTATACCCACTAGAAAATGTCAAGGATTTCCGTATACCCACTAGGAAATGTCAAAGATCTCCGTATACCCACTTTAAAACGCGTGAGGTTTCGTAACAACATCGTTTTGTGAAAGAATTTTCATTCATAAATTCACCCCGCCGTGACGTCTGTGTTTGCGCAGCGACACGGATCGAAGGAATCGCGGAAGCCAGCAACAAATGTAACAAATAACCTAGGCTACTCTAAAGCGGAACGTCACGCAATTTAGCCATTTTTGAATGAATAAATCAAAAGTAGGCTAATGATAGAATCAAATCTCGATATTTACTAAGTGTCTATGAATATTAAAGCTCAAAAAGACTGCTATTGAAATAAACTTTGAATGTTCTGCGTGTTTCTGTGAATGAGCGCTCAATGTGTGCTCTAGCCTACTACACACTGAACACTACACACTGAACACTACACACTGACGCGCGCGTGACACTCGTGGTGTTTTCAGCGTCTATGAGGAGGACATGCACACATTTGAACTTCATTGCAGAGCTTTTATGAGAGTCACTTCACAAGAATTTTACCATTTCATTTGATAAAACTACCGTCGTTCATTCGTATCATATTCACACTCACAAACTTTAAAGTCTTCATGACAACCTGTCAAAATCAAAGTTTTGTATAACTTAAAATATAAAATATAACAGAAATATTTTATTATTGCACAGTAGAGTATACTTCAAGTAGGCCTAATAATAATAATAGTTTATTAAAACACAGAAGCTCAAATGTCTTTAATTTACAACCCACCAAAATAAAGTTTGTAGATAAATTAAGTAACTCGAGGGAATTATGAAAGAAATTGCATAGTAAGATGTACTTTTTAAAATAATAATAATCAAATCTATTAAAACACAATTTTAAAGGAATATCACACAAGTTTTTAAAAAGTAAATTTTTATTTGTGCTTACAATGTTTAAGTATTGTTATTGTCAGCTGCTAAAACCCGTGCTTCAGGGACCATATTCATATAACATCTAAGGCTATATGTTTTTTAGTTTTTTGTTTTTTTTTTTGGGGGGGGGGGGGGGGGTTTGGGGGGCTGGTATATCACAGTATACTCACTACAAAAAACTAGACTACACCACTGTACCAATCAATAGATGTTTCTCTGTCCATCAACAGATACATTGTGCATCTATAATCATAATAGTCCATCAGTTTACTTTGGATAATGTGCTAACAGTTTTTTGCTTTTGTTTTGTTGTGTTTACATCGTCACCATCAGCCTTCAGAAATCATTCTGATATATATTTTTTTAAAATCAATGTTGTAAACAGTTATGCTGCTTAATTTTTTTTAACCTGTGATAGTTTTTTTTAGGATTCTTTGAATGCACTTTTTTTTATTTATATAAGCACTATATAAGTAATATTTTATATATTTTTTTATATAAAAAAAAAAACAAGTTTGGTCTTTTTATGTTTTTTTTTTTTTTGAAAGGAAGTGTTAAGTGATATGAATGACTTTAAGTCTTTATGTTCTTAGGAAAGATTTCTATTTTGAATAAATGCTGTTCTTTTTAACTTTTTATACATCAAATCATTCTTAGTTCAGGCTGCCTCACAGCACCTTGATGGGGCATTAGCACATTGGGGGAGTGTCTTTAGTTCCCCAGGTGTAAATCACATTAATATTCATGGGCATTAACACTCCCACGCATACAGCAGTAATGACCCAAAAACTGATGTAAGAAATTCAAATCGTTATATTGATCTTTCTGAAAGAGTGGTCAGAATGATTTTCACTTCATTTTGAAGTAAAAATTCTAGCCTACAAGAATAGTAACTCAACAGTATTGTTTTCAACTATTCAGTATGTGTTAAATGGCCTTATTGCGGTGACATTTTTTTTCCCAAAACGTACAAACCACGCATATTATTTTTTTTCTATAAAATGCAAACATGTACATCCATTTTGCTCACATATTATTGTAGCAGAGTTTGTGCTGAATACAGCAAATTTATATGTTGGCAAATGGTATGTTTTAAGTAGCTGAAATAAGCACAAATGTCAGGGCATACCAAAACACAGAAAGAGCCCGAAAACAGCTCAGACCCCAGAGGGTTAATGGAAAGAGATGAAACATTCATGATAAGTTATGTTACATCTCATAATTACTGATTTCTTTTTTATTCATTTGATTGTTATTATTTTTATTCGTTTTATTTCATTTGATTGTTATTATTTTTATTCGTTTTATTTCATATTTTATTGTTATTTTACGATCTTCCTAACTTTTCACAAGTTATGAATATTGTAGGCTACACTATTTTTATTTATGTTACGTTTTGCAGTTTTTATTTGTATTAATGCTATGGCTGTTGTTATCCATAGTCATTAAACCTCTTCAGTGTCGTCGGCCCGCCGGCGGGAGGCTCCAAAACCATTACATATTTAAAACAGTGATATCCTATACTAAACCTAAACTAATCTTGACAAACTACATATCATTTGAAATCTTACAATCTCTAGTTTTCATATTTGATGATTACTTTTTTATTTGTTTGATTGTTATTATTTTTTATTAATTTGACCGTTATTGTTATTTGTATTACTGCTACAGGTTGTTGTTATTCGGTTTGTTGTTAACCGTACACATTACCCATCATTAATATTGTTTATGAATGGTAGTGGTGTTGGAGTATTCGTTTATAGTCTACTAGTAACACATATATATATAAAAAAAATGTCTTCTAAAAGATCTTACACTGATACACAGTCAGACTCAGATGAAGACGTAGAACACATAAGATCAAGGTATCGTAGTACTAATGAACAATTACGTCTTTTAATACGTGACCAACTAAGGATGCTAAACACAAGTGAACTATCCACATCCGAAAGATTACAAAATATTATAGGCGAACAACAAACATGGTTAGAAACACCTGAGTGTGATGATGATGAAAACGTACAGTCTGGTTATGGTTTTTCGAATTATAATCAGGAACTACCTAATATGGGTCTTAGTCAGGATGAAATTCATACGCTGACGACTGAAGGCGGACACGTAGGCGACTTTGTAATAACACCTCGACCACGTTTCAACGGACTAGAAATCCACAGTACACTGAATCTCCGTGAAATAGATACAAACGACTTGGCAGATTTTAATAATCGTCTACACAATATTTTAAACGAGATTGTACATTTTTCTCAACTGACAGCAGGCGATACGGGGTATGTTAACATAGCATTAACTGGTGACAGCTTACCTACGTCTATAAATGCTGTATTAACACCAGAAACCAACCACGATGCATCATTATTCATTGATCAAATTGAACGTGCTGCACAAAGCAACAGAGACGTGTCAACAGACAACTCTTTATCTCTAAGAGTTTCGGTAGCTATGGACCATCAGGGAGGTGGAAGACCACGTAGGAAGATCACAGACATTGCCATAAGTGATACTATCAAACGAAATAAAATGCATTTATTTTGTCCAACGAATATAACAGATAATATGTGCCTTAGTTATTGTCTGGCATATTTTTTTAATCCAACATTCACCGATCAAGAGTTGCAAAAACCAGCAAAAGACATCCATACTTCATGTGGATTTGCACCAGATAATAAAATAGGGTTTCATGATCTGAGCATTTTTGAAAGAAAATTAAATATAAAAATAGTAGTCTTTCATAGAGACTGCTCAGGGAAACTGCAGGTCTACAAGAACATGGATGAAATACATCCAAAGACTGTAAATTTATACATTCATGAATCACATTATTATTTGATCAAAAACTTGAAAGCATTCATAGGCACAAGTTATGTCTGTCAATTTTGTCTCCACGGTTTCAATGATAGGAGACTCCATAAATGCAAATATGTCTGTAATATTTGTAACACGTCCGAATGCCGCACACGCACAACATCCGATAGACAATGTCCGGACTGTCTCAGATACTGCAGAAACGCCTTCTGCTACGAGACACATAAACAAGCACGTACATCTACTGAGAGATCACAGTGTGACACTCTAAAATATTGCACTAAATGTCGACGATTATATAGAGTTGCAAGATCTGGCGATAAAATCAAACCGCACAAGTGCTCTCCAGAGTGCTGTGTACATTGCAATGAGATTGCAATTGCATTGACATGACATTGCATTGCGAAGGTAGTCATGAATGTTACATCCAGCCCCTAAAGGCCGAAACAAATGATGAAAAATACATTTATTATGACTTTGAGACAATGTATCAGAATGATAAACATGTGGCTAATTTTGTATGTGCAATGACTCAGACAGGTGAGACGTTTGAAGCTGGAGGAACAGATTGTGTGGCACATCTGATTAAACACTTCAGACGTCTAAAATACACTGATTACACATTCATAGCCCATAATGCATCGGGATTTGACTCCTACATTCTGTTACAGTATCTTACCAGTGAAGGAATAAGCCCAAAGATTATTATGCAGGGATGTAGAATATTACACATGTATGACGCGGCGTTTAGACAGCGATTTATAGACAGCTTTCAATTTCTCCCTTTTTCACTAGCCAAGGTGCCAGCCGCGTTAAACCTAAGTGTGAGCGAGAAGGGTTTTTTCCCACATCATTTCAACAGATTGGAGAATGTATCCTGCAAAAGAGTTTTATGGTTATGAGACAATGAGCGAAGCCATGCGTGTCAGATTTGACATGTGGTATACAGGTGTATCGAATGACGTCTTTGACTTCAAAAAGGAGCTCGCTTTTTACTGTCGGAATGACGTGATTATTCTACATCAGGCATGTATAAAATATCGCAAAGAATTCATCGAATGTACAAACATTGATCCGTTTAAATCTGTGACATTGGCAGGAACGTGCATGAAAGTATTCAAAACAAATTTTTTGAGTCGGGATACAGTAGCACTTACACATAGTCATGCGTATGTTAATCAACACAAGTCGTTTTCAAACGCATCAATTCAGTGGTTAGAATATATTAAAAATAGGCAAAACATTGATGTACAGCATGCCTTAAACCATGGAGAGCAAGCCTTCGGACTAGGGGTGTAACGATTCATTCGTTTTCTCGATGCATCGATTACAAATCCTGACGATGCATATGCATCGATCTTGAAACGTGTATTTTGAATCGTGAATCGTTTATTTCGGTAAAAAATCGATTTAAAATGCTAAGAATCGAATAATTTGCGATTCAGTGCTTTAAAACATATAAACATTAAATGACTACATGCGCGAATTAATGAGGCGTTGTGCGCTGTCATTTCGCGTCCTCACAGCTCTCCTTCACTCGCTGCACTCTTACCATCTTTCACTGGATTTCGCTCGCGCTCGGTCCCATATAGCTCTCATCTACAGATTTTTGAGCAGTCCATGTTTGAGCTCTGATGCATGATGAACTAACAATACTTAAAGCCTTTTTAAATCTTGGTTTACATTTCTACAAATGCCAGTGTTGTGCCTGAACGCGTTCAATGAACGATATGAACTCGTTCATATTTTGGGCGAACGTGAACTGAACGTACTGAATAAGGCTACTGCCTGATGAACCATACTGTGAACGCGTTCATTCTGGTGTCTGTGAACGCACGCTCTCTCACGTTCAATAGGGTGCCAGATTTCTATAGAGCCTTCCAGGCGAAAACCCGGCTAAAACACACCGTAAACAGGCCTTAATATGTAGCGAAAAAAACACCCAATCTGGCAACATCAGCCACCTGTGTCGCACGCACCGCCGCATGCGTCATCAAAACAAAAAGCAGCATGTAGTCGACAAAGCAGCGAGCGAGGAGGCGTCGTATGATCATTTAAACGAGTTTTATGACAAGGTCGGTGAGGATGGGAAAAATCTTACATTTCTGTGCAAACTTTGCCAGTCGATAAAATAATTGGTGTCTGTGGTTGTATATGGGCTGTGGCAATAATTAAAAAAAGAAGCAGCACGCAGCAACATAAGGGAAAAAAAGAACTACGAACTAGTTCATTTTTTGAAGTATGAACTATGAACTGAACTAGTTCATTTTAAAATTTGTGAACTGAACTTTGAACTAGTTCATGTAGAAAATGAACTTTCCCAACACTGACAAATGCTAATTTATAGGCTTTGGATTTTTTTTTTATAATAATAGATTAATTAAAAACTAACATGAACTAACGTTAACAATAGACAAAATGTCGTTGTTTTTTTTGTTTTGTTTTTCACTCTCTGACCCCGAAGGCCGCTGTATAATTCACACCCTGACTAAGACCCATTGGGGGAAGCATTTAAATAATCCTATGAATGCATATAAAAAATGAAGAATTGAATCGAATTAATCGAATCGCATCGAATTTTAATGTGAATCGCATCGAATCGAATCTTTCTGAATTTGCAAAAATCGTCCTTGAATCGAATCGAAAACCTATGAATCGTGAATCGAATCGATTCGCTGCCTACCCAAAGATTCACAGCCCTACTTCGGACCTTATCATGTTGATGGGTATTACGAGTCTGGTGACGGGGAAAAAACAGTCTTGGAATTATTGGGTTGTTTTTACCACGGACACGATTGCCGATTTAAGCCGGAAGAAATTCAGCCTTTATCAAAAGTATCTTTCGGTACTCTCAGAAGGCAGTCGGATGAAAAGATAGAAACACTTCGTAAAGTGTATTCCTTACGAGTGATTACTATCTGGGAATGCGAATGGGATCACGCGAAACAGACAGATCATGATGTCATTCAGTTTATGGAATCTTACGAAGTGCCTGAGAGACTCAAGCCTCGGGATGCGTTATTTGGTGGACGGACGAATGCGTATAAGCTGTACCACAAAACAGCTGATGATGAACGAGTGGATTATTATGATTTCACTTCGCTATAACCATAAGTACAGTCGAGTAAGACCTATCCTATTGGGCATCCGAAAATCATTTTTAAGGATTTTAGAATTATTTTGGTCTCATCAAAGTGACAGTGTTACCACCACGTAAGCTATTTCACCCGGTTCTGCCTTACCGTTGTGGGGGTAAACTAATGTTCCCTTTGTGTATGACTTGTGCAGAGAATCAGATTCAGGACCCACAATGCAGTCATACTGATGTCGACAGAAGTATCACTGCTACATGGGTCAGCGTTGAATTACAACGAGCTATTCAACACGGGTATCAAGTGATCAAAATACACGAGGTCTGGCATTTTTCACAGTCGACTGATACACTGTTTACCGATTACGTCAAAACATTCCTAAAATCCAAACAGGAGGCGTCAGGGTTTCCCTCGCATGTAGTGACAGATGCTGACAAACAGTCTTATGTCGATGATTATCTGGATAAGCAGGGCGTTCAGCTAGACATCACTAAAATAACGCATAATTCGGCAAAAAGATCCATAAGTAAGCTAATTTTGAACACTTTATGGGGCCGCTTCTCCTTGCGTACCCATTTGCCCACCACAGAGCTTTTGACAGAGCCTGAAGAATTCACGCAATGTCTTTTTGGTGGTGCTGGACGGATTATAAAACACTTTTCGTTTGTATCTGATTCAGTGGCATTGATTCAGTGGTCATATGCAGAACGTGACCCATGTCCGACACGGGACGTTAATGTTTTTATTGGTGCTTTCACCACAGCTTACGCACGGCTCGAGCTGTATAATCTTTTGGACAAATTAGGCGAACGTGTGATTTATGCCGATACAGACAGTGTGATATTTGTATCAAAAAACGGCGACTGGATTCCTGAGACAGGCCCTTATCTCGGTCAACTCACGAACGAATTAGAGTCGGACGACAGCGTTCTTGAGTTCGCTTCTTCAGGTCCGAAATCTTATGGCTATCGAACGGCAAAAGGCTATACGTGTCTCAAAGCGAAGGGTATTACACTCAATGCGGAGAATGCACAAATAGTCACATTGCATAGTTTAATAGGGTTAGTGCGTGCGTATGTGGAATCACGTGACACAATGCAACTGTTCCCCCGCACAGAGACCATTACACGTAATAAGAGGTGGTTCACATTGCACAATAGATCAATCGTGAAAAGTTTCAGACTTGTGTACAATAAGCGAGTACTCCAACCAGATTATACAACCTTACCTTACGGGTTTTAACAATTGTTTTGAAAATGTGTGAAACAGATGTTTTTGACTGCAGACTGCAACATCCATTTTCAGCTGTTATTAGCGGTCCAAGCAATAGTGGGAAGACTTTTTTTGTAAAGACTCTAATGTATAATTCAGACAAAATGTGTTCTGTGAAGTTTGATAATTATGTGTACATTTATACATGCTGGCAACCTTTATATGATGAACTGTTACATGCTTTTGATATTAAATTCATTGAAAACATCCCAAAGAAATTGGATGATGATTCATTATTCCCACCTGGTAAGAGATCCCTATTAATTTTGGATGACGTTATGGGTCAAGCTGCGTCCAATTCTGAAGTCGAGAAGATTTTTACTCAATATGTACATCATAAAAATATGAGTTGTTTACTACTGATACAGAATCTATTTTTCCAGGGTAAATCTACCAGAACGATAGGGCTTAACGCAAATTATTTAATAATATTTAAAAACCCCCGAGATAAGCACCAGATAGGTGTTTTGGGTCGTCAGATGTTTCCGGGTAATACAAAGTTTTTTATTGAAGCGTACCAGGACGCTACTAGTCTTCCTTTCAACTACCTGCTAATAGATTATAAAACACAGACGCCTGAAAGATTTCGACTCAGAACGGATTTACTGTCTGACTATCCAGTGGTCTACGTCCAGAACGGAGTTTAAAATGAGTTCGAGACTTTCCAGAAACCTGTACCTTTTAAAGTTATTATACAAGAGCTCACCCAAACAACGAAAGGTTATTCTGCATTCAGCACCTGACGAGCTCATACTGGCTCTATGTGAAGTGGCCCTCAATATTCTTCACGGTAAGATCCCTCTAACTGCGAAACAGCACGGATCTTTAAAAAGGAGAAAGACTGAAATAAAATACGTTGCTAATAAAAAGATCAATATCGCAAGAAAAAGACGTATGATTAACCAAAAAGGAGGGTTTCTACTACCTCTTCTAAGTGTAGCATTACCGTTCATAACTAGCCTGATAACTAGAAACTGAATCTGTGGAGAGAAAAAATGCAACATACTGAAAAATTGTATCTTGGGCCAAAGCACCAATTGGATAGACTAAAGAATGCACCGCCACGTGAAAATATCCATACGTCCGTGGAGGAAAACTTGGATTCATCTATAAGAGAGATATTACAGAGACATGACCTGGGCACCCATGAAAAAGCAAAACTATACACCCACATGTTACAGAGATTTCTGTCTGTGTCAAAGCATAACGATGTGGAGAGCAACACTTTAACGCTTACAGTGCCTAGTCAGGAGGGTGAAAATGAAGAGACACCTGTCACCTCTCATAGTGTAGCTGATAGGACTGACACTGACTCTGAAGATGTAATCGTATCAGAGGTGCTAAACAACGTGTCTCGAAGAAGCTTGAAAAATGTAAAATACATTTTGGATAAAATGTCTAAGGCCAAACAGCTGTCTTCATGGACAGACACCGGAGAATTTGTTTATAAAGGGAAAATCATTGCAGGATCTCATATGCTTGACCTGCTGAAAAGCGTAACAATGCCTCAAATGATACGCGACGAACATAGGCCAACAGGATGGAGTGAATTTCTGGATGCGTTTTCCACTTTAAACATACCTTACTCGACTATAAGCAACAATCATGTTAAACGCATGATTGATTCACTTAAAAGAAAAACAGACTTAGATAGTTTTGGAGATGTACCGACAAAGTCTTTGAAAAAACGAAGACGTCGTAACACGTCACCACACATCCCTTCAGACACTCCTGATACAGATGTATTTAAATCGCCTGCATTAGACACTAAACAATGGTTACATTTTTAACAATTATTTGTATTGGTATAATTGGAGATGTTTATGTGTTTTACAAATATTATTGAGTGTAAATTTGTGTATATCATAATTATGTACCTGTATTTTAAGTTGTATACTAATGTCTGATGTCAATAAAGAAAAAACGTTTAATCTGTTTTACAAGTTTGTTTATTCACCACACGCGTAAACAATACATCATACCTTACATTAATACATCTGAAATGTTTTACCAGACTGTACACACTGAATGCATTTAAATGTTTTACCGTTACAGAGACTAGGCTTCAATTTTTTCACAAAGAGAGAGACCATGATGTCATTTTTTAACAAATCATTATGATACATTTTTATAACATTCTCATATTCATAACCTCTTGATATATAATACAGGAAAAACACACAATGTTGTCCACAGGTATCAGAAGCATAATCTTGAACTTGTTTGCCTGAGTACTGAACGACTGTAGAATTGTTTTTTAGAAAGTTATGAAAAGATGCAGGAAAACGATGTGCATCTGGTGCGTTACCAAAGCTGTCAAAAAAACAGCTGACGCCATCTCGACGTATGTATGCGGCGATCCAGTGTACCCCTGGTTCGTCTGAAGCTTGTGTATTCGAAATTAGCATGCATGGTATATCCTTTAAAGGCTCTTTGGGTAGGTAATCGCTGGGTAGTACGCCTAAAAAATTTGTGTTACAGGAAATTTTATCCATCAACCCCGTCAGTTGCACTGTGTTCATTTCAGTAGTGCTCTGCGAACACCTGTCTCCGATTTGATATCTCTATAATTGAATCAAAGACTGAATATATTAAAATATTAACAGGGTGTGCGAGGGGTACTCTGAAACGTACTTCTAATCTAATATTTCCTGATCTAATCAACGAAACGTGTTGACCACATTCCTCGTCGGGTGTCAGGTTAAATGCGTAGAGAGTGTATCCTTGCAGGAAATCTTCACGATCTATAACCATAGACTGATTCTTTAGATGTCTGCCGGTGGCTGTCACTAGCTGATAAAACTCTCTCACGGCAGATCCGTTATTATATTCTGGCTGAAAAGGACGGGACGGGATCGGATGCCCATCACAGGTCAGCGTCAGATATTCAAGGTCAAAGTGCTTAAAGGCAAAAGGATTTTTGTCGTAAGCACCAGAAAAGGCAGTGTTTTCCGTCATGGCCAAAATGATAGATTTCGGTAGTGTCCCAAGGAAGAGATTTTCATGGTTAGATACGCGTGCCCCTGCTGGTACGGAGAAATTTTTCACACAGACTCTATCTATGGGGTATTTAGCAGTGGTCGAAAGAAGAGCTTGTGCATGTCCCAAGCGCACTGCAGGGGATACTGTGACTCTTTTCACAAAAAGCGAAGCCGATAGTATATTAAGCTTATTATCGATGGCATCATTACGCATCAGACAGAACGCATCTTTTGCGCGAGTTAAACGAATCCGTATATCCACTCCGTTCAATAATAACTTCGATTGAAAGAAGATGTCGCTATGTATTGGAGCTAGTAGCTCTACAACACTACTGGCATTTGTGAACGCTGCTCTCTTTGTTAAACCGGCGTTTGCCCCTCCAGGATCCGTAGCATCTATGTGAGCTGAAGAATCTTTGTAGAATAACCCTGCTGAAAAGTTACTCTCGAGAGTGTCTTTTCCATAATTAATGAGGGCTTCAATGATACATCTGTAGGGATATGTATTGGAACTTTGAGACACTAGACGGTCGCCTAAAGAGACGTTGACCTGAGAGAATATCGTCGATCCGGCATAATTAATTAAACCCGTCGGAGCTCCATCAGGAATATCAGTTCCATCCGGAAGGAGTTATTTTGATGCATGTATATAGCAGAGTGTTATTCAGATCTGTGTAATCTTCACCAGACCCCGCTATAAAGAATTCGATGGGAGACGAATCTGTTAAAGCTGACACAGGGCTTATCTCCACATACGTATTTTTTTCAATAGCTGTTTGTGTCAAAGGGTGCGTAAACAGATCCAGCTCTGATTTAATGCACTCGTCAGACATGCAGTGTAACAGAGACATGTTTTAGAAAATAGTGATGCCCCTTCTTTTTAAATTTGTAGATCTTTTCACACGTTTCGTGCTAGTTCTTCGCTTGCTTTTTGTAACTGAGCGTGTTTTGCTAGGGCGTCTAGTCTTCTTTACAGCAAGGACACGCCCTCTTCTCAAAAGGGTACCTGGAGGTTTACGTGACATCACCATCATGCCATGGCCTTCCTGTCCATTTTCATCGTTATTATTATAAGACTTTGTTAGAGCGCTGGTGACAACATCACTCATTATGTTTTTAGCTGCTGACTTTAGATGCGGTTTTGCTATATTGATCCCCCTTCTAAAAAAGGCAGAGCCATTCGAAAAAGGCCTTTAAAAAGTCCACCAATCCCTGAAGCAAAACCGGACCCGTACATAACCCCTCCCCCTGCGTAGCCCGGAAGCCCATTACCGGCCTGAGCCCGGTAGTATGATATGTATCGTTCGGGATCCGCTTTGTACGGAGTGAGATAAGCCATTTTAAAACGGTTGATGTTTCACAGGTCTAAAATGCAGTTTGGTAACAACCTTTCCGTAGGTGAAACGTACGTCCTGGTTTAAATCGTCTTTTACATCAACAGAGATTTCTGTGATGCTGCTCTTATTAACCCGTACGTAATGAGCTTTGTCGTATCTGACACTGACTGTTTGGTTAGTCTCACCATCTATATATACAGTTGCTAATAAAGGTACATAGGCATCACCAACTGATTGATAGTCTATTATGTCTGTGTATACATATAGTGTGTAGAATCCAGCTCTTATATCAGACTGGTATGGAGCATATGTGATGTGTGTGTCTTGATGTTCATCCGAACTGTTTAGAGTTTCTATAGAAATCCCTGGTTTTAAACCTAGGATGATCGCTAGTTTACCGTAAAATGTCAGCGAAGTCCCGTGAGGTGCTTTCAGAAATACCTTATTCTTTATACGGTCGTAGACGAGACGTACCCTCTGGGGGAGAGAGACATTTATATCCCTGAGCAGAATGGGGATGTCCTCGTAATATCCACATTTTAACGTATTCCGACTCGTTGATAATTTTAGAGCATTCTGAAACGTGTCGCCCCTTACATCAAGCAGTTCGTAGTTATTCTGTAGTAGACGTTGTTCACAAACAATAATAAAAACAGCGTCATCCTCATTAAATGTATACCATGTCAATGGATATTCAAATTCGACCAACGCCACCTCCCACAGACCTTTTAAATTTATACTTCTAGCCAGTCTAGTTCTGTAATTAGATATATTGTTATCAGGGTAGATGTTCATCGATGCGTTGCATGGAAGCGTGACGTAGAATCCTTCCTCAGCCATGGTTATTATTTAATGACATCTATCATGAAGTCTCTACGGCTTTAACGGTTCCTGCAGATCCAACACCTGTTTTTCAGCTATCCAGCTGTTAAATTTGGACGGCCAACCCCACAATTTGACTAGAACGTATGTGACTTTTCCACGTTTTTGTTTATGCAGAATCTTCTCAATCTTAAATGTTTTATCATCACTAACAATAATTTTTTGTAGTTCTTCCTCATAAAAACACCCATCGATAATTTCACCATCGTAGTCCTGTAACCGGTATACGGGTGGGATACGTGGAATGCACGCTGTTATGGTGAAGTATTCCTCTGTATAATTCTGCTCATACCCCTTAGTAAATATCCCTCGGACTTTAGAGACTCTCACAACATCCCCTACAGAGTATTTAAAGACGGGTGTCTCTTTACGTATTTTTCCGTATAAATTATTAAACACTACCGACTCATTTTCTTTATGAACGTCCAGCGGACGCATTTTGATGGATTTGTGATAACTACAATTATAACCCTCTGTCAGGTCCTGCAGTATATCACAGTAGCGTTTGGAGTTTACAGCCGTTAAAAACTTCCACATTCGTCCTTTTAGAGTTCTATTAAACCTTTCGACTACACACGCTTTTAAATCGGTTGCTGTGGCAAAATGATGTATGCCGTATTTTTTCATCAGCAGTTGAAAATGTTTATTGAAAAACTCTGTCCCCTTATCTGTTTGTAACTTTAGCGGCACGCGTCCTTCTTTCAGGATAGATTCGAAAGCTTTAGTCACTTCCGGACCCGTCTTATTTTTCAATGCACGTGTCCATGAGTACTTGCTGAATAAATCAATAACTGTTGCTTGAGGGATTATAGTAAATTTTTTTCATTAGCTCTGACATGTTACTACCTCTGTCACTCTCCATACAATAATGACCAGTTGTCTTGATGTCACACAGATTTTTTATTTCAGATATCTACATGGTTCATCCAAACATCAAAATAAATTTTACACACATTTCAAAATTTTTCTCCAGCATGTATTCAACTAAAATATCAATCATTTTACAGACATCGGGATATTCATTCCTTGACAATTTACAAACATCAGTTACATACGTACAAAGACATAATATATTCCTATTCTAAGAGATTCCTTGCATTCAGGCATCAGTTCAAGAATGTTGTTGATAGTCGTACAAGGTGTGTGTTTGAGGGACATGTTTATCATATTATTCCATTCATTTGATATTCCCCTTACAGTGTTCATCTGATTCGATAATTTTGTCAGACGTTTATCACCCATAGTTGTGGTATCATCTGGTGCATGATTATCATCGATAATCTTGTACAGCAAGTTTGATATTTCACGTTTTACACATGATTTAAAGAAATGTTTGACAATCCAGGAGGTGCAGCGGTTCCACATTTTCACACAAGGACAGGTTCAGGGTTTTCAGCATCAACGAGTTTCCAGTTGTCAACAGCGTTGTATACGATCTGTTCACAGGTTTCATCGACTAGTTTCTGTCTGATAGATGCCAGCTGCTCCACTATGTACATTTCATCTTTGAG
Organism: Chrosomus eos; assembly: GCA_036326025.1. NCBI lineage: Eukaryota > Metazoa > Chordata > Actinopteri > Cypriniformes > Leuciscidae > Chrosomus > Chrosomus eos. Next base: position 37,216,982 of record CM070838.1, read on the forward strand.
CTCAAACAAAATCGTCTCGATAGATCCCTGGATTGTTTGCAGATGCGGTGTGACTCCACAAAGGTTCAAAGCCTGAGCTAAGATGGTTTTCAGCTCAGGTTTGAGGAGTTTCAGACTGATCTCGTCAAAACATCCGTAAAAATAATACGGTGTAGGCTCAAACAGGCACGAATGTCTTGTTTGGGAGGGATGGTCTACGGTACATCCACCACAATCCTTTTTCATTTGCTTATCAATCAGATATTCCAATATGACAGCAACGACGGCTTTAATAATCATGTGGCCAGTATCACCAAGGCACCCGTCCAGCTCGTCACTGGACGTGGCGTCAGGGGTCTCAGCAGCAACAGTAGCAGCAGCAGCAGCAGCAACACATCCACCAACCCCGTAGCTCGTGAGGAAGGCAAGATTGTGAAATCCAAGTTCCATACAAAATTTATTTAGCCATTCGACACTTCTTTCCGATGGATTTGATAATCCTTTTGTAGTATATCCATCAGCAGATCCGGAAGGGGAGAATGGTGGGATAATACCGGATAATACCCTCTTGAGACATGTTGAGTGTTTTGAGACAGAATGGTTGTGTGGGAGGGTATTAATGGTTGTAGAATGTGGGCGGAGCTACAAGAACGCCCCTCCTACTGTCCTGTGTAATGCGTGGGAACTGTCGTCTTTTCCCACACCTCTTAATCACCTGTCGTGGGAGGGTCTAGGGGTGGAGTCTATGTCTGGCTGCTTTGTAGACTTCACAGATGTCAGTCTAACTTTTGGGATGTAAGAGAGCGGATGTGTTTCGCGGAGCTCCTCACATGGATGTTGTAACTTTTGGAGTTAAAATCTCTAAAGTTTTGGATATACCTTTGGTGATGGATTAATACCTTTGGTGACGGATTAAATCTTTGGTGTTGGATAACAAAACAGGATGTAAAAACGTAAGTGAGTTTTTTAATATGCATGTGTTTTTGATATTGTGATTTTTAACATAAAGTTTTGATATGCTTTAATATTTGTTTAATAGAAAATAGATCTATTGTTTGATATAAAATTGCACTACACATTGTTTTAGAAGTTTTAATGCTAAAGCATTTTGATAACGTTTAGAAAATGCATTTTGACATTTCACAAATGTATGAACACTAAAGACATATATATTTTAATGATATAAATTGTTTAAATACTTTTAAACAATGTGTAATTGTGAAAAAAGTACATCTTCAAATTTGGTAATTAGTTCTATTTGTATGATATAATTTATTACACACTGTTTTAGGTGTTTTAATGCTAAAACATTTTGATAATTGTAAGAAAACACAATTTAAAACTTTTATTTATTTAATTATTGAATTATATTTTTAAATGTATTAATTATTTATTTTTTATGTCTAAACGTTTTTAACATTTTACAAGTGTATGGTGACCGCTAAAACGCACTTTTTTTATTTCATTGTTTTAAACATGATTTTTAACACAATGTAGTTTTAATATCTACATAGTTTAATATGTTTTAATTTAAAAATGTGTAATAACACTAAAGATATATGTATTTTAAACTTTATACAATCTTTTATACATCTTTAAAGAATATGTAATTGTGAAAAAAAAAAAAAGTACATCTTCAAATGTGGTTCGTGGGATAATTTTCCCACGGTCACATGATCTCTCCGGAAGTGGGTGGGAGGGGGCGGGACTAAGCGTTGGAAAAGGGGCGGGGCTAAGCGTGGGGAAAGGGGCGGGGCTAGGCGTGGGAAAAGGGGGCGTGGTCAATCAAGGGGTCATAAATCACTCAAAGTGACATATGTCGCCCTTCATTCTCTCTCTTTTATGTAACCTTCCCTTTTATTTCTAGTTATTTGTTATTTTATTTATATGTATGTGTTGGTGGGTATTATCACAAAAGAAAAAAAAGTAGAAGGAAAAATAAGGAATATTTATTGGGGGAAAATATGATGTCTTTAAAGAAACTGTCCATTTGTATAATTGTGTTAAATGTGTTTGAATTGAAAGACATAAATGTGTTTGAATTTAAAGACATAATAAAGTACATTATATATATATATATATATATATATATATATATATATATATATATATATATATATATATATATATATATATATATATATGCTAAAATATTTGTTAGTTGGACATTATATGTCCCTTATATAGAATTTTAAACCTATGATTTTAACTTCTGCTTTAAAAAGATCTTTTTTAGATTGTGTTCTAATGTTCTTCTAATAATCATAAACATGTACTAAAACAAAAACCAGACAAACTGCCAAATAAAACCAGAGAGAAATGTATTCATAAATCTTTAAAACAATCTAATTCAATCTTGGGCACAAAACATTCAGCCAGTAAAAAAACAAAACCTGTATGTATATTGTATTAATCTAGGCTATCTATATATCTATAATACAGTATATATATATATATATATATATATATATATATATATATATATATATATATATATATATATATATATATATATATATCAGTGTAGAGAAAGAATTCTCTGATAACCGAGGCACTCCTTAATTAAAATGTCTTTATTAAAAAAATGACATGTCCTAAACGGACAACTTTAAAACGCCTTATATATGTGTCTATATTGTCTATATTGTCGCCTTATTTAAGTTGATTTTCTGTATACTGTGTATTTATTTTTGGACTAATAGTGGCTAATAAAGTCCAAAAATGGTATTAGAGAGTGTCAGTGGTAATATCATTGTGTTCTTGTCGGTCAGTGTTGAGGATCTGTGTAACAGCTGAGGCTTAGCCTGACAGTTAGCCTGCCCTGGACCAGGCTAGTTTTCCAGCATAAGTTGCCAGGGTAACTGAGTTTGAACTTTTTTAAGTTTGATTTATGAAACCGAATCTACCAAAAATAAGCCTGACTAACCAAAATAAGCCTGGCTTATACTCTAATCTTGTTTTATGGAACAACCCTCGGGCCACTTCATTTGTTTCTGTGGTCTGATAGCTATCCGATCGTGAAAAGACCAGGTGTAAATGCCATCCGAAACGCCATCGAGACGGATTTAAATCCGATCGCTCAAAACACTTCAGGAGGAGGACAGGGCCGCCCGCATTCCAGACGAAACTGGACAAGTGTTTATGCATCTGGTTGCTGAAACCACATGTAAATTGGACTTCTCCCAACAATGCTAAAAATAAACGTGTGTAAGTGTCTTAGCCTATATGTCATGTTATATTCATTATATGACGGCGCTACTGCAACGCGCACAACCGCAGATGAGCAGCTGAGCATCTATTTATCAAGCCAACGTGCAAACTATCGCAAATCAAAGTGAAAGTAAGTCGCAGACAAACTTAACACACAATCATCTTCGTTAAAAGTAAAGAAACAAAATTATCTTACCAGTGCTGTCTCTCTTATTGCTGTCTTTGATTTTGAAATGAGCTGATAATCAATAAAATGCAGCTCATTACTGTTGCTTTCGGTGACGTGAACTCCGTTAAATCTGCAGCGCGTTGTTTGAAGATCGGATTAATATCCGTTTTGCGAAAACATATTTATGTGACCAGGTGTAAACGGCCCCATTATGAGCTGTCAGCATCTGTATAATTTTCTGTTAATTAATTGCAAATTGTGACATGTTGCAAAGCAGTCCCATCTCTTGTGTTTTTATGAATGACGACATCAACTAGTCGACGTCGACTCGACTTTGATGTCATAACAGTCGACTTCAAAAAATCTGAAGTCGTTCAACCCCTAGTGGTAAGTGATAAATTACACTGGATAAAATAGCTCTACTTGTCTTTACAAATGGTGTAATTTTGCAGCAGGTAGGCTAGTGGCTAGCTTTATGTTAGCTACCTGCCTGACGGCAAATGCTGCTTGTAACAAACAGTTAGTGCAACTTTTTTTTCGAACGGACAGAATATGGTTACATACTGTAATATGTTTTTAACGGGATAAAGAAGACACAGATCTGTTCCAGAATCATTAGCCGCGTTTCCACTGCCGGGCCAGGGCCGAGCCGTGCGGGCCAGTCGCGTTTCCACTGTCACTTCCGGGGCTTGAGCGGGGCTTCCTCGGGGCCAACGGCCAGGATTTCTGGCCCGTCGAATACCTTGGGCCAAAGCGGGCCAGCTCGGGCTAGAGGCGTGCTCGAGGTAAAAGGCGGAACGTTATGGAACGTTATGATCTGAAGCAAGATGCACATTTCACTGTTTTATATCGCGAAAAATAATCGCTGCTCGAAATGGAGAATCGCCTGTACTGGTCTGTGGAAGATACCAAAGCTCTTCTGAGCATTTGGGCAGAAGAATGACGGCGTGTGAAGAAACGAGGACGTTATAAAATGCATCGATGCTGAACTTTCTAAGCTAAGCATTCAGCGAGCAACGCTTCAAGTTCAGGAAAAATAAAAAAGTCGCGGGCGCAGTATATTGTACAAGGCAATTAAAATGCACAATGGACAAAGCGAAACTCAGAGAAGGGACTTTCCATGCTTCGACTTGATGTACGGTGTGCTGGGTCACCGTCCACTCGCGGGACAATCGCGAGACAATCGGGACACTATTGCAGCCACGGCCGGTGAGTTAATATACATGCTATCTTCCTATTATAAATAAATTCATAATACCCGCTGAAATGGGTTGGGTTGTATTGTATGACGTTTGATCCAGAAAGGCGTGTTGGGGCGGGGTTTAGGGCAGCGCTGCAGGGCTACTGGCCCGGCAGTGGAAACGCGAGCCCGGTGCTTGAGGCCCGAGGCCACTGGCTCGGCTCGGCTCGCTGTTAGCTCTGGCCCGGCCCTGGCCCGGCAGTGGAAACGCGGCTACTGTTTATCGTATTTAATGACATGACATTGCTATAGCTTTGTAATAGGTTTTGATGAAAAGTGGCATAGCATGCTAGTCAAGTCAAGTCAAGTCAAGTCACCTTTATTTATATAGCGCTTTTTACAATACAAATTGTTTCAAAGCAGCTTTACAGAGATAACAGGAAAACAATGTTGTAATAGTATTGTTCAATTGAAAATTAAATGTCCCCAACTAAGCAAGCCAAAAGGCGAAGGCAACAGTGGCAAGGAACCAAAACTCCATCAGGTGACAGAATGGAGAAAAAAACCTTGGGAGAACCCAGGCTCAGTCGGGGGGCCAGTCCTCCTTTGGCCAACGAATGAACAGTGTATGATTATGAGTTAGGCAGTATAATGTCAGGAGTCAGATGGGATCAGAACTTTCACGATATTATCCAGTTCATCTGGTTGGGTTGGGTCATCCGGCCGGTGAGGAGATGAGTGGTGAGGTGTCCATGGACCTTCACAGCCCTGATAATGCGTGTCGACGTGTCCATGTGATGGTCCTTCATCAGATCTGGATATGCCCTGGATCCGGCGGTCTGCGGTAAACCTCGGGATAAACAGAGAGACTAATATTAGCGTAGACGCCATCCTTCTTATGATGTACAAAGTACATCAGGAATTATGGGAAGTGTTCCCGGTTCCGGCTGATCTAATCTATGCAGCCTAACATTGAATTATAGAAATCTATAATGTGTTATGTGTATGCTAAGCCAAAGAGATGTGTTTTTAGTCTAGATTTAAACTGACAGACTGTATCTGCTTCCCGGACCGTGTTAGGAAGATTGTTCCAAAGTTTTGGTGCTAAATAGGAAAAGGATCTACCGCCAGCAGTCGATTTTGATATTCTAGGTATTATCAACTGGCCAGAATTTTGAGATCGCAATAGACGTGAAGGACTATAATGCGTTAAGAGCTCGCTCAAGTACTGGGGAGCTAAACCATTTAGTGCTTTGTAAGTAATCAGCAATATTTTAAAATTTATACGATGTTTAATAGGCAGCCAATGCAGTGTTGACAGAACCGGGCTAATATGGTCATACTTCCTGGTTCTGGTAAGAACTCTAGCGGCTGCATTTTGAACTAGCTGTAGTTTGTTTAATAAGCGTGCAGGGCAACCACCCAGTAGAGCATTACAATAATCTAGCCTTGAGGTCATGAACGCATGAACTAATTGTTCCGCATTTGTCAGTGAGAGCATATGACGTAATTTAGATATATTTTTAAGATGGAAAAATGCGGTTTTACAGATACTAGACACGTGACTTTCAAATGAAAGATTAGTATCAAAGAGCACACCCAGGTTCCTAACTAACGTCGAAGACTTAACAGAGCAGCCATCAAGTGTTAGACAGTATTCTAGGTTATTAGGTGAGGAAGTTTTTTGTCCAATGATTAGAATCTCTGTTTTTTCAGAATTTAGTAATAGGAAATTACTGGTCATCCAATTTTTTATATCAGCTATGCATTCCGTTAATTTTGTGAATTGGTAAGTTTCGTTAGGTTTTGAAGAAATATACAGCTGAGTATCATCAGCATAACAGTGAAAGCTAATTCCATATTTCCTAATTATATCTCCTAATGGTAGCATGTACAGAGTGAAGAGCAGCGGTCCTAGTACTGAGCCTTGTGGTACGCCATACTGAACTTGTGATCGATAAGACATCTCTTCATTTACTGCTACAAACTGATATCGGTCAGATAAGTATGATTTAAACCATGCTAGTGCAATTCCGCTAATGCCAACATAGTTTTCTAGTCTATTTAAAAGAATGTTGTGGTCGATAGTATCAAATGCAGCACTAAGATCAAGTAACACTAATAGAGAGATACAACCACGATCGGATGAAAGGAGCAAATCATTTGTGACTTTAATGAGAGCAGTCTCAGTACTATGGTACGGTCTAAATCCGGACTGAAAATCCTCGCAGATATTATTTCTTTCTAAAAAGGAACACAGTTGTGAGGATACTGCTTTTTCTAGTATCTTTGACAGAAAAGGCAGATTCGAGATCGGCCTGTAATTGACTAATTCTGTAGGATCAAGTTGCGGTTTTTTAACAAGCGGTTTAATCATAGCCAACTTAAAGGTTTTTGGTACGTATCCTAATGACAAAGATGAATTACAGATATCTAGAAGAGGATCTATGACCTCTGGAAGCATCTCTTTCAGTAGCTTAGTCGGTATAGGGTCTAGCATACAAGTTGTCGATTTAGATGAATTAACAATTTTGCAAAATTCTTCCTCTCCTATAGCAACAAATGAATCAAAATGTTCCTCACAGAGACTACAATATACTCCCTGATGCGATACTGTAGTAGACGGTTGCATAGTTATAATTTTGTCCCTGATATTATCAATCTTATAAGTGAAGAAGTTCATAAAGTCATTACTGCTGCGTTTCTTATAAACTTCTGGGCTTGAAGCTTTCTTTTTCGTTAGTTTAGTCACTTGTTCAAATAAATACCTAGGATTATGTTTATTTTCTTCTAATAGGGTTGAAAAATAATTAGTTCTAGCATCTTTTAAGGCCTCTCTGTAAGCAATCGAGCTCTCCTTCCATGAAATCCGAAATACCTCTAGTTTTGTTTTCTTCCAGTTTCGCTCCATTTTTCTGGCTGCTCTCTTAAGGGCCCGGGTGTGCTCATTGTACCACGGCGTTGGACTATTTTCTTTGATCTTCTTTAAGCGCAGCGGAGCAACTGTGTCTAAAGTGCTGGAAAAGAGAGAGTTAAAAGTTTCTGTTGCAATATCAAGTTCTTCTAAGCTATCTGGGATGCTGAGATTATGAAACTGATTTGGAAGATTATTGATAAAGCAATCTTTAGTGGCAGAAGTGATAGGTCTAACATATTTATAACATGGAGTCGGCTTTGCAGCCTTGGCTAAATGTAATTTACACGAGACTAGATAGTGATCGGAGATGTCGTCGCTCTGCTGCAGAATTTCAACGCCATCAACATCTATTCCATGTGATAATATTAGATCAAGAGTATGATTACGACAATGAGTAGGTCCTGACACGTGTTGTCTCACTCCAATTGAGTTTATAATGTCTTTAAATGCCAATCCCAATGCATCTTTTTCATTATCTACATGTATATTAAAATCACCAACAATTAGGACTTTATCTGCAGCCAATACTAATTCTGATAGAAAGTCAGCAAATTCTTTGATAAAATCTTTATGGTGCCCTGGTGGCCTGTATACAGTAGCCAGCAGAATTCTCAAACGTGATTTATTGTTTACACTATAAATTTTTACATTAAGCACCAACACTTCAAAAGAAGTATATTTAAAACTAGATTTCTTAGTGGTTTTCAGAATATTACTATAAATTACAGCAACACCTCCCCCTTTGCCTTTCAGACGAGGCTCATGTTTATAACAATAATCTTGCGGAGTGGACTCATTTAAAGTAATGTAATCGTTTGGTTTTAGCCAGGTTTCTGTCAAACACAGCACATCTAGGTTATAGTCTTTAATCTTATCATTAACTATGAGCGATTTTGAATTAAGGGATCGAATATTCAGCAACCCAAGCTTTATCGTTTGCTCATCTGTATTATATCTGTTTTTTATTTGTTGAACATCAATTAGATTTTTAACCTTAGAAAGGTTTGGCAGTTTTTTGGATTTCCAAATTCGGGGAACAGACACAGTCTCTATATGATGATATCTAGGTGAAAGAGTCTCTATGTGATGAGATTTATCTGACCTTGGTGACGTGAGGCCGCTAGCAGACGGTCGGTTTAGCCAGTTTGTCTGCTTCCTGACCTGAGCCCCAGATTGTCATGTTTTATCTCTAAGACTATGAGCCAAATTACTAGAGAGAAGAGCAGCACCATCCCAGGTGGGATGAATACCATCTCTTTTCAACAGGTCAGGCTTGCCCCAAAAACTTTTCCAATTGTCTATGAATTCTATATTATGTTGCGGACACCAATTAGACAACCAGCCATTGAGTGAACACAATCTACTAACTATCTCATCACTCCTTCGAACAGGAAGGGGGCCAGAGCAGATTACAGTGCCTGACATCGTACTTGCGAGTTCAAACACCTCTTTAATATTAATTTTGGTGATCTCCGACTGGCGAAGTCGAACATCATTAGTGCCGACGTGAATAACAATCTTAGAGAATTTACGATTAGCATTAGCCAGCACTTTTAAATTTGATTTGATGTCAGGCGCTCTGGCTCCCGGCAAACATGTGACTATGGTGGCTGGTGTCTCTATTTTCACGTTCCGTGTAATAGAATCGCCAATTACCAGGGCACAATCAACAGCATTCTCAGTGGGTGTTTCACTGAGAGGGGCAAATCGATTTGTTATGGTAACCGGAACAGAAGAGTGGTTTTTTGATCCGCGACTAGAGCGATTTCTCACCGACACCCATCTGCCTGGCTGCACAGGCAATAACTCAGCCGGAACAGAATCATGTAAATGGTTCACTATGCTAGGCGCATCCAAAGTAGTATCTAAAGCTCGAGCACACTTACTATCCTCAATTAAAGTTTGGATGCGTGTCTCTAATTCTGAAATCTTCTCCGTCAGCCTGACTGTCTCCTTGCATTTATCACATATAAACCCTATGCCGACGGGGAAGGCTATGGTAAACATATGGCATGATGTGCAAGTGACAATAACAGGACAAGACATTACTCACCGTGTTTGTTGACTGATTCTTACTCACCTGGGCTTTTTATGAACTCAGATGTGCGGGCGCGCACGAGAAAAATAAATAAATAACTGAGCGCACGGGTGGCGCCTTAACAGGCTAGCGAGATACTAGCGTGTTGTGCTAACAATAACGGAAGCTAGCGATGTTAGGTAAGCTGTAATTAGTAGTATAAACAACTAGAAATGATAGTAAACGATGGTTCAAAACAGAAAGAAATGCGAGGCTTAGACGGAGCTAACAGCCTCGGAGCAAACACACTCACACACAACAGCAGGCAGCGAGGCAGACAGGAGCAATCGATCGGTCGGTTGATTGATTGCTATACTAACTATTCCACCGTGATAATCTATTTACCAATGGGGGTTAGGAAAACCACACAGTAAAAAATAAATGTATTTTTACAGAAAAAAACGGTAGAATTTAACAGTATTATGACATATTGATCAGAACTGTGAAATTCCATAAAAATGCTAATTTTGACAACTACATTTTCCCTGTTTTTAAATTTGTTATTGCAAAAAATGACATTTTCCTTTAAATAACAGTAATTGTTGTCTATTGTTATCCTGGCATGTCCTTAAAAAACATTCCTGTATATTTTTTGGTCAAATTTTAGTTTTACAGAGAAAACCAGTAGAATTTCACTGTCATATCACATTTTCATCAGAACGGTGAAATTCCACTAAAAATGGATACATTAACACCAAATATAGCCTACATTTTCCAGTTGAATTAGGCAGTGACTATGCACTAAGTGCAAATAGTAACAGTTGTGATTTACCTTAAAAACAAGCGATAGTTTGCAATAAGTCTAAATAGTAATTAGATGCTATATTCTATATTTTGGCAGATTCTGTTTGCATGTCAGTAATTGTGTACATTAACAGGATGCAATAATAGTATAAAGTGTTTTATTAAACACTCGTTAGACACTTTATTTCTACTTAATTTTTGTTGAAAATAAATGTCTTTTCGATGTGATTTGTGATACCAAAAGGTATAAATTACAGATTTGAACCAAGGACTTTGAAACAAGCATCAAATAAGCGAGGCTTCTAGACTAGTACCTGTGCCACTGAAGACATTAGGTTAAATTGCGCATCTTTTCTAAACTTCATTGGTGATACGACACAATATTGTTTCCTTGATTTATAGGCAGTGTTTAGCCTACTATTGTTTTTATACATGTCATACATATCCTTTGTTTGTTAAAGAGGCAATCTGGCGCTGGCCTGTGTTGTTTATAAAATCATATATTTTTTTTTGTTTTTTTTTGCCGCTGTGGTTAGTGGCGAAAGGCATCAGTTTTCTCTTGTGGCTGTTAGAGCATTTTATTACTGTGGGGGCAGTTGTAGCTTAGTGGTTAGAGAGTCGGGCTTGACCCAAGGGTTGCCGGTTCGAGTCTCGCGGCTGGCGTGTTGCGACTGTGGTGCCCTTGAGCAAGGTACGTTACCCTAATTGCTCCCCACACTGCTCCGGTTGTGTGTGTGTTCACCACTCACTGGGAGGGGTTAAAGAGGTCACATTTTGAGTATGCGTTTCACTTATTAGTATCCTCATCCAAACACACACTCCTGTCCAACCCACTTGTTACACCATTTCTGGCAAACCATTTATTGTTAAGGTAAGCTAATTGTCATGATTTCCAATAACCAGCTGTAGATGCTATTTACACTAAGAAAAATACAGATATATTTTTATTTTCACTAAGTGACAATATCAGCATTTTTCTATTTACATTTGGTGTAAATAATTTTCATTTAAATCTATAATTATCAAATTTGCAGTAAATGTAAATGCTAATTAGATGCTATCTATATTGGCAGATAGTTGCACCTTAGTATTTTTGTAGATTAACAGAATCCAATAATTATCATAGTGCAAATGATTATATTTTTTTAAATTGTTAAATAGATGCTACATTGTTGTGAGAATAAAAGCCATTCTACACCGACCCCTAAGCCTTCCCAATAAATACTTTATTTTTAATAAACACTCTTCTCTTAATAAATCACTTTATTTCCACTTTCAAAATTTTCATTGCAAATAAATTGATTTGCAAATATATATATATATGTTTTTAGCACAAAAAAGCCAAATCTATAAGCCAGTGGTTCTCAAACTTCCTCGGCGTGCAATTTTGTAAAATGTTATACAATAAATTATGGTAGCCAGAGTATTGCTGTAAACAACTTCAGCTTTTGATTATATAGCAAACCTTCAAGATCAAACAATGGAAAAACACTTCCCAGCAAAAGTAATGCTATAGAACACAAATTTGTTCAACTAAAAAAATAAATAAATCCTAATCACATCACAAGGTAATAAAAATGATTTAAGGAACAAAGCGCTGCACTGAAGTACATTTAGTCGGTCTGTCCTGTTCTTCAGCGAAATGTCAATCTTCTGAAAGACCTGAATCTGTGGGGACACAAACAGTTATAATTAAAACCCAAACCAAAAGAAGAGCAGAAACAGCAACAAGCCTTAACCAAATACTCTCAGTTTTGGCCACAGACAATTACATCACATTTATTGGAGTTAATTATAAAAATGATTGTCCTTTGGTGCACTTTATCATCGTTCATCGATGAATGATTAACACAGAAGATGAAGTCTACCACTACTACATAAGACAACAGAGCTTTTATACCTGTTACTCTCCCCAGTCAAATGCAGCAATTTTTGACGTCAGACTTAATACTCTGGGATTGCCAGAGTACGCTTTCTTTTTCTCTCTCTTTTCCACCTTGGTACCTTTATGAGGATTTATCCTAAAGATGCACCTTTAAAACACAACACAAACAATATTCTTAAATAATTGTTGTATGCTTCTTAACCAAAGGAATGCAGTCTATGAATTACCTTTGCAAGAATTCTAGTGTGGCTCCCAGTTCTACAGGGTAACTGATGTTCAATATATAGTAAAGAGAGAACATCAGATACAGGGCTTCTGTAAAACTCAAGAGATGGTCATTTACAATAATCTTGCCTACTGATACCATGTACACACTGGCTGTCAGTGGGTTCTCTCCTTTGAACAAACACAAAATCAGTAAGACATGATATTTAACAGAATGTGAGTTCTGGTCACCCGAAACCAGGAATTATTGTGTTGCAAGATCATAGTAAATAATACCCACCACACACTGCTATACATGGGGTTGCTGGAAGCTGTTCTGAGCATATATCACTTGGAACAGAGGTGTGTTCTACCATCACAAGAAAGTGGTCTTGGTAATTTTTTAAATGGGTTAGCAGCAACATCACTGCCCCACAAACATGATCCCCTCCAGCTCTGTACTTTGTGAGGATTCTCCCTGCTCTGCTTGCTCTTTCTGTGCACTGAAATTGAAAGTAGTCCAATATTCTTCTGAACTTACTGGAAGCAGATTATTCAAAGCTGTCGTTTATGTCAATGCCAGTGAGCTCTTTAAAGTGTGCTTTCATTCCTGCTGGCTGAAAAAGATATGGCCACTCATCAAGTAAATCTTTGGTTTCCATTCCAGATTGGATGTTGTTTCTTTGAGAGGTGTAAGTTGAAGTCATTAAGTCATAGATTGTCTTTACATCACTTTCATTATTTTTGAAACATCTCTTTCTTTTCCTGCTGCAATTCGGATGTTTCTCCAACTAGCAGTTGTGGATCAGAATTTATACAACCATATAACATTTTTTTTTTCTAAGTTGATTCGTCTAGAGTACCACAAAGTGGTGTACTAATAGCTTTTGCTCTTTTAAAATTGTCAATTCTACACACCAGTTGTTTGAGGAGAGAATCATATCCAGTTCCTACAACCTGGGAATAAATCTCCTCTCTGAAAGACTTTGGGTATGCAATCACCATTAGTTTTTTTGCTAAACATTTTCTGACTTCCAGGATCTCAGAAGCAATAATGCAGACCAACTGTCTACTCTCAGAGCAACTTGGGCCTTTTGCCATTTTGCAACTTTTCCATAAAACTTGCTAGCATTTTTTTGCCATGGAACATCAAAACTATAATGCCAGTCATGGTCATAAAACAAAGTTTCACAGCTACCTAGAAGATAAACCAATGTCCACAGGTTACAGGATGAACACTTTTCATGCAGCTGTAATTTTTTGGCAAAATTGCCTATTCCCAAGCTGCAGATTTATTGAAGTTTAATAGCGGACAAACAGAGATGGCATGGGGCTTTGTGGGTTGTTCATGTGCCACTATATAGAGTATGCATTTAAAGTGGTGCACAGACTTGTTTTATGTCCGCAGTGCATTATTGTCAGAGGGGAGACTGTTGTGCATTTTTCACAGGGAAAAAAAATCAAACGCTGTGAAATCAAATCACAGCGTTAATCAAAGATACAGCTCAAACTCCCAGCCACTCAGCACAGCCAGATACAGCACAAAATCTTGAAACTACAGGTCAAGGTAAAGTAAAAATCCTAGAAGGTTACTTAAAACTATTCATTACTCATAACATGGTTTTGTTTATCATTTCCCTTGCAGATGAGGTGAATATTTGGGAGCTGCTGGACAACGATGCAAGTAATGCAAGGAAGAACAAAAGTGCAACATCAGATGCAACCATAGAGGTCCAGCGCTACATGAGCAGTGTTCTGCTGACCCTCTGGCCTACTGGTCCACCCACAAACCAATATATCCTCATTAATACCAGCTTTCTAAATTGTTTTTGTGTATTCCTGCATCATCTGTTCCATGCGAGAGGATATTCTCTAAAGCTGGTGAAATTGTTTTTAAAAAAAAAGAAATTGACTTTCAACAAAGACTGGAGAAAATAATATTTCTGAATAAAAACCATACCAAGCCTTCTGCATGATGTACCCAAAGCACACCCTCTGCCACATTTTTTTTTATGTTTTATTATTAATTAGAGAACATGAACATTGTTACATAAAAACATTCATCAAAGACAAAAACTTCAAAAACCCTCTACTACATTATGCAAGTACAACCAGTTACACAAGCACATCCTTTTCAACATACAAAAATATCAGTCCCACCAGTTAACAAGTTATAGAGTTCTGCTTCCCACAGCTAAACAAGATAAAGCTTTCACACATGATACTGCCCTGCTAAAAAAAAAAACTATAGAAACCATTACAGAAATTCTATTGGATTTAATGGTTTTCATGGGAATTTCATTGGTTGTAATGGGAATTATAGTGGTCTGTGAGTCTCTACTGATATGTGTTGGCTTCTATTGGTGGGGGCATTAAATCCTAATGGAATATGTCCCGAACACACATTCTGTAGTGGTTTAAGTAAAATTACAACATCACTTTTAGCTCTTCCAAAAACACATCTACAAATTATTATTTTTTTAAAAGCCCATTTACATAGCCAATAGGTCCTAGTGTTTAGCCTTGAAATGCCATTGGATAGTAAATATAGTTGTATATAGGTCTTGCCATAAGGTCATGAACTCATACAACCTGCAAACTTTCCTGGAAGCGCATCTCCTTGTTTCATTGGACTGGATATCTCAACATTGAAGTAAGTAAAACCCCAGAAATATTTTTTTTTGTCATTGTTAGAATGTCTAGTTCATGTAAATACTTGGTAATTGTGGAATGATCAATGATCTAATCAAATTAGATTTTTAGCTTGTTATGTCTTTGTTGTAATTTTACAACGTTGGGATAGAATGGTAGTCAAAATAGCATGTGCACCTTGCACATTACATGGAGGCATTGCACTTCTCAAATGTTCACATATAGGATAAATACTTACAGAAATACAATGTATTTGATGATTCACAATATCTAAATGTGTTATTTGTTATAATTTTCAGTTTAGATCAGATTTGAATTATTTTAAATTAATAAATTATTTCTGGTTGCAGTGTTTTAAGTCCTTTCTGCACCAGTATTTGAAATTGTTCCTGTATGTTAGCAGTATAAATAGTTTTTCTATCTGGGCTTTGTTTGTTTGCCCAAATATTTGCTTGTAGCAAGGCAGACACTGTTTGTGGAGTGCTTTGGAGGATGGTTATTCAAGGACAGGTGTGGATGTTCAGACATATAGGGGTTGCATGGTCCATTGTTCAGGGACAG
The DNA here is from genome assembly GCA_036326025.1 of Chrosomus eos. Taxonomy (NCBI): domain Eukaryota; kingdom Metazoa; phylum Chordata; class Actinopteri; order Cypriniformes; family Leuciscidae; genus Chrosomus; species Chrosomus eos. The sequence goes on from CM070838.1 coordinate 37,232,560, forward strand.
GTGTTAATGTTCTGGAATGTGGGGATGTAAGAGGTCTGGGGGTTTGCATATTCCTTTTAAAATTGTGTGACTTCAGTAGGGCTGGGACGGTATGGATTTTTTCTAACCGCGGTTATAAAGCAAGAAATTCCCATGGTATAGCGGTAAACCGCCTTTTGAAAATTGGTCAAAAAACGTTTGGATGGCAGACGGATGGATGGCAGATGGATGATGAGTTTTGTGATGTGGTTGCGGATGAAATAATAGCCCATCTGCACATCTCTAATAAGAATGTAATGTTATTATATGTCATGGAACATTGCGCTCCATAACTCGCGAAAGGTCGGATTTGCTCTTTTGATGATAAGTTTTGTTTAGAAAACCTTGAATCCATGGAAGACACACTGTCATTAGACATAATCCATGTCATTAGGATCAATGAATCCATGTCATTAGACACAACGTGCACACATGAGCAGGCCAATGTTTTTTTGCTGTGATGACGGTGAAGAGGTAGGCGTGGACCCGCGGTAGGCGTCACATGACCCCGGTATTGCAGTAACCGTTCCAGCCCTAGACTTCAGTGGAATGTATCACATAAATAGGATTCATTTACATTTAAATAATTTATACTTGAACATACTCTAACTCTAACAACTATTTTCATTTCAGAATGAGAGGACGCTGCAGACACTGCAAAAAAGTATATTCGAATACGCTCTGCAGGAAGTGCAATCTCCCTCTGCTTTTTAGAGGAAAGGAACTGCTTTTGGGACTACCATTGCAAGTGAACACTGGACACTGTTTCTTTGACAGTTTTCAATATGTTTTGTATTTAATATTTATATTTTATGTTTTATGTAATTTTAATAAATTCTAATTCAGAAAAATATGACTGTTGGGTGATCATCATTATTATTCATAATTTGTACTGTTATGGAGCTATGCAAGCAATCCACACTTCAAATAAGACCTTAGTTGTTCTGTATATTTGTTCTGACAGTGTGAGTGAAAATGCTGAAACTCTGCTCCCCAATAGGCCCAACGTTGCAATATTACAACATTTCCTTAAAAACAAACTAAAACATATTTTGTTTAAAAATCCTTCATTATTTGCATCAGAGGCCTCCTACAACAACATCTGACAGGTGGAAAACATTTATTTTCTTTTTTTTTTCTATATTTGGGTCTTACAGGGTTAAATGGTAAAAGCCAATGGTTCCTATTAGTATTTTAATAGAAACCATTAGAATTTCTGTGATGGTTTCCAACTTTTTTTAAGCTGGTCTGATCTTCTGTCCTTGTCTAAAGAAATAATTACACACACACACACACACACACACACACACACACACACACACACACACACACACACACACACACAGGTGTACACATGGAATTCATCAGTATCTGTAAAATTCACCTACATAAATGAGTTTCACAGCACTAACACTGTTTCAGCTTTGATCGCCTCGGTAAACACGTAATAAACGGGGCGTTAACATATACATAGACATCATATAGGAAGACGCCCTATTGAGTGCTACTGCCTATTGGCACGGACGAGAATTGGAGCCGCCATCTTAAACCGGTCATCCGCTCCGCTCAGTGTAATCTGAATGGCAGGTGAAATGAGCTGTCAGCGCATTAAATTAATCATATCTCACTGAATACTGAACTGATTTTCACGCGTTTTTTTTTTCCTGCAAAGGTAATTCATGTAGCTATGATACATGACTATGGTTCGGCGTATTTTAATATCCATAGTAGGCTTAACAGTAATATAATATTCTGATATAAGTTATAAAGTGACCAGACACAATTTGTGTGATGAAGGATATAATGTATTTGATAAATCACACACTATAAATATAATAAAGAAGCAGAAACAGATAGTTGCAGTAAAGTAAGATATTTTAATAAGTTGAAGAAACAATTTATGGTATGTGACACGCACATACACACGAACAGACACACAAACAAACACGAACAGACAGTCTCTCTCTCCCCCTCTCTCTCTCTCTCTCTCTCTCTCTCTCCTCTCTCTCTCTCCTCTCTCTCTCTCTCTCTCTCTCTCTCTCTCTCTCTCTCTCTCTCTCTCTCTCTCTCTCACACACATACACACACACACACACACACACACAGCAGCCGCGAATCCACCGAATGCAGCCACCTGTAATAAAAATTGAGAAGATCGCTTTTCAACGTGTTTGCATCAGTAGCAATTTCTATTAAGTTTGGACAACATTAAGCCTATACTTTTTTTATTGTATGTGGATGTGGGAGGGGAAAATGTCGAGTGAATGATGTAATTTTACCACAGGACTTCTGTAATATCAATAGCCAAATCGCATGTGATAAGATATAGGTTATCAATAAAACTAGAAGTTGGAGGGGTAACTCAATTTGTGCATCGCTGTCATGCGTGTATTAACGTTACATTGCTTCCTGATATCATGTGCGCAAACACAAATAACCTATACAACAGGGCAGTTGAATGCTTATCTGATAACCTAGAAGCTCTTGTAATTATTACTTTAACAGTTACTTCACCTCTCCATGCCGGGTGAACACCGGCTGATGCAGTAAACAGCATTTCACAACGATTTCAGTACACTAATAGCAAATATCCTTGCTCCTTCTCAATTATCTGGTAATATTCTATTCACAAAATACAACCAATAGTACAGTAATATTAGGACTTACTTGTGAAAAGCCCTATTCTCGATGGTCCGGCGATTAGAACAGGAAAATGCTCCACAAAGCTCTGGCATCTTATCTGCTGCCACGCAATGAAACTAGGAATACGACCGGTTCAAGATGGCGGCCGGATTTCTCGGTTTCCAGCGGCCAATAGGGCTTCTAGTCTCTATATGATTTCTATGAACATATAAGCCTACTTGCATTTTATGGTTGTCAGCTTTGTTGCATTACATTTACTTCACCAGGAGATGGTGCTGCAATTTCTGAATAAAGCTTCGAGGAATGAACCATTTTTGACACAAATGTATCAGAAAGCAATAATGCTTCAAAACGCTTCATTTGGCCATCACTACTGGGACAAGACAGACTCGAGGTCTAATGATCAGGCAGACGATCAGGGCAGGCAGAGAACAGGAAGAGTCCAATAACCAGGCAGAGAACATGGGCCCGTTCTTCGTACGTTGCTTAAAACATCCGAGATCAAACGAGACATCCAAGATAATATCATGCTCATCATGATCCGGCTAATTAGGTTCTTCGAACACCCCTGCCGGTTATGATTAGTATAGCTGGATTGAGTTATATGAGATAACTGCGCGTTCATGCGCTGGGTTAAAAGGGGATATGTATCGATAGTAGAAACATTGACAACGCTGCTATCGGCTGCTCACCGTGGCCAAAGAGCGCGCTCAGTTTTTCTCCACAGAAGAGCAAGAGTTATTGCTAGAAGGATATGCTGAATTTGAAAACTTAATAAAACGCCAGGGAACACCTCAAAGTGTGCAAAAGCCAAGAGAGAGGGCGTGCAAAAAGTAGAAGACAAATTAAGTTTGTAGTTAGGCTAGATGTTTTTATCACTTATTACAGTATATATTTTTATATTTTAATAATTTCTAAATAATTAATAACTTTGTTCATTGTAATGTCAGTCACCACCCACTACTAGAACATAGGAACAAGTAAAAGTGAAGTACTAGAATATTCTACATAATAGTAATTTGTACTACTTATACTAATCTTTTTTAAAAGGCACTGTTAATAAATGTTTGCCTGTTTATAAAAGCAACCAAGAAAAAGGCTGAGAAATAAAAAGAAAAGAAAAACAAACAGGTGGTGGTCTTGGACCCCCACATTATACCCAGGCAGAAGAGCTGGCCCTTGGGTTAAATGTGAACCTTGTAGAGGGCATCCCCTGGGTTCAGCTCTTCCTCAGACACACAGCCAGGAGCAGCAACACCTTCACTGCTGGTAAATGAGCTTTAAATGATCCTAGTACACTGTAAAATAATTTGTTGCTGCATTAAATTAAGTAAGCCTATAATCCAAATGGCTGTCCAGTCAAATCAGCTGTTAAACCTAGTAATGAATTGCTTTGACTTAACCTACATGTGTCTACATGTGTGATTGTGAAACTACATAGTTAATGTAAAAAAAATATGTAGCCATGAGTTATTGATCACATTTCCCCCAGTGTAGGCTAATTCACTGTAATGCAATTGTGTTTTCCTCTTTTGTGCAGTTTTAAACAATACACCAACACTTGTATGTGTTCCCAAGCCAGTGGCTGAAGCATGTGCAGAAAGACTTTTTCTAACGTTACATCAAAAGGGAAGAAAGTACAACACTTTATAATGCCTTCATAGTTGTTATAGTTGTTATAGTTGTAACTAGTTATAGTTGCTTCATAGGAACTTCAGAGTAAGTGCTAATATATTATTTCACACAGAGTACAATATATATTATTTGCAGGCAAAAGATGACTTGATCACTGGCTTTTCTTTACAAAGAACAATTAAAATAAAACTCAAATAACTAAGCATATTTGTCTTGTCTTTTATTAAACATTAATGAAATTTTTATATTTGTTCTGATGGTGCAATGTTGTGTAATATGGCCCATGCCATGTCACAGGCCCCTGTCAGGTGCAACCCTCAGACTTTTCAGACACTTTAGTTGGCTAAAGTTCACTTCATTGTGTGCCCTTGTCCTGGCTAGAGCTGCATTGTAACTGGTCTGGGGTTTGGGTCAGGGAATGGGGTCATAAAACACCTGTCTCCAAGCAGGATCCTGCTGTAATCACCTGTTTAATGGAAAAATTCAGTTCTGTTAGGATAAGTGTATAATACAGTGAGCTTGATATTTATATTTTTCCTTACCACGTTCAAATAATGTGCATAAATCTCTGAAAATTCTTGAGTCATGCACAGATCCTGGCCATATTTGTATTTATTTTAAATATTTTATATTTTAAATATTTTATATATTTTGAAATGTGATATAATATTACTAATCTGGATAAGAATCGCAATAGTAACTTGCCTTGCCTGCACTGTTATTAAAGCCCGACTCCGACGAGTCGAATGCGTTTCCAACAAATTAATGATGTAAACGACATCCTCACGAGTCATGAGAAAAACGATATCTCTCAAAAAGTACACTATCTCGCTGCGCTAAAAGACTTCCCGTATCAGCTCTGCTTATAAAGCCGCGATCTAATCCTGTTAACATGAAATAAGCCTGCTCGCGAGCAGGTTCAAGCTAGCGCACCTGTTGCTATGACAGGAAGTCCAGGATGAGCGTCGAAGAACCAAACAATCCAAGATCATGCCAAATCGCCAACAATCAAATACCAGCTAAGTGAGTTAGCGACGTACGAAGAACGGGCCCCAGGAAGAGTCCAATAACCAGGCAGCAGGGGGTCAACAAACGATCAGACAGTCATTGGTATAACGCTTGGTAGTGTCAAAAAAAAAAATAATAACTTCGCACCGAGAGCTGCGCGTGCAGTTAAATAGCCGGGTAGATAGGTTGCAGCTGGGCATGCTGATTAGAGTCATTAATGTGGCTTTTGGGAAATGTAGAACGAGAGTGAATCAATATTCGGGTGAGGGCACCCTCTTCTGACCAGAGAGAGAGGTTGCGGAGTCCGGGATTGTGACAGATTAGAGGCCTGCATTTCTGCCCCGACTTATTTACGTCATAGTTCACACGCGGGCCGGGCCTCGGGCCTGTTTTAGGCTTATCTTTTTTTATAGCCTATTTTAGACATTAATTAAAATAAAATATGAGAAGATGACGATTGAAAAGCAAACATAGAACGACGTTTTATAACCTATCACACTTACATAAGACGGACACATGAATTGCGCACACACACACACACACACACACACAGGTTTCCCGGCGACGCGATCTGAGATTTGCGCAACCTGCTCATTCTGTGTTTAGTGTCCCGGTAGCGAGCGTGACTTCAGCGCAGCTGGAACAAGTATGACTGGTTTAAAACCTTCCACTGTGGATGCTGTGCTTTTTCTTCACGATGCTCTGAGACTGTTCTTAGCCATGTTAGGAGGTTGTTTTTTGTTTGATTGGACTTTATTTTCATGAGTCTGTTGGAAACTATTGGAAATAAGAATGGCCATGTTCTGTAGTGAAGACTTGATTTTTGAGGTAAGATAACCTGCATGTTTGTTTTTAATGTAATTTCACGAGTTTACATGTTAATGAAATCTGATATAATATTATAATGCGTATTTGGCTTGCTGTCCGGGGGGAGGGCTCCGAGCTCAGAATTTGGCCCGACCCCAGAGTACTCCCCAAAATGCCAGATAAACGAAGGACAGCGAGCGTAGAATTTAACCCCCCAAAAAGTGAAGGGTATGTATTTACCAAGGAACGAGCTTGCCTGTTCTACTGGGAAGGCTCTCGCAACGACCGACGGGAACTTGGATGCTCACGCCATTGGACGGATAAGCCCATTCTGCAGTTGAACTGACAGCTCGCTGACGCAAGAATTATGCGAGCGTGAATTTGTGGACGAGTTTAACCCAGGATGGCTCTCGCAGCGTCCGACGGGAACTTATATGCTCACGGCATCGGACGGGTAAGCCTCGCCAGGTTGGACGGAGGGCGCCCGCTGGACTCGGTCGGGAGGGCTCGACCGGCGCTTCAAAGGGGGGCTGGGGCACGGGAAAGACTCCTCACGTCCCGACGAATGGGGAGCCCGCCTGGCGACACGAGCGCGGTCGTCCAGCGACGACTAAGACGGGCTGACTCTCACTGCAATTCAAACGGGAGGGTTCAACCAGCGTTTTGGAAGGGGGACGGAACCCGGCCTTCGAACGGGTGAGTCATCGCTGCGTGCGAACGGGGGAGTCTGCATATGATTGAAAAACGCACCCTATGAATATTAAAGGATTAGTTCACTTTTTAAAAAACTTTTGCTGATAATTTACTCACCCCCATGTCATCCAAGATGTCCATGTCTTTCTTTCTTCAGTCGAAAAGAAATTAATGATTTTGATGAAAACATTCTAGGATTTTTCTCCATATAAATGGACTTCAATAGTGGCCAAAACGGTTCAAGGTCCAAATGAGTTTTCAGTGCAGCTTCAAATGACTTCAAATGACGATACCAGATGATGAATAAGGGTCTTATCTAGCGAAACGATGCGCCATTTCGAAAATAAATAAAACAGTTAAAGTAGTATTAGCACAAATGCTCACCTTGTTCTGTCCTGAGATGCGTGTTCGTGATTCTCCTGTTCGAACTCGTTCATTAAAATGAACAAATCTTTTTTCGAGTCATTTCGTTCGTTGAATGAACAAAATGACTCGAAAAAAGACTCGTTCAAAATGAACAAATCTTTTTTCGAGTCATTTCGTTTGTTGAATGAATAAAATGACTCGAAAAAAGATTTGTTCATTTTAATGAACGAGTTCGAACAGGAGAATCACAAACGTATAAAGTTATAAAGAAGGAGGAATAGTATTGAATGATTTAGAAGTTAAAAAGAAGGCCATAAGGGTAAAAACGATGAAAAAGTATTTATGTGAAAAGTGAAGTATGGATGGAAAGGTTATATGAAGGATGTGCTGGACAAATGTTAAAAATCCCAATTAGTCACTCTATTGGGAGACATGCCCACTTCCCCTAGAACATTCTTCACCTGCGGATAATTACCAATCAACCTCACTAGTGTGTCTCTCTTTGTGCTGACTGTTTGCTCCTCTGCTTGCTGAGTCTATGACTTTAAGTTTATTTAAATCCTTTGTATTGATATTAATTTGATAACTGTTGATTTGTTTAATTTTGTTTGATTTTTTTTTTAGGCCATATCGCCCAGCCCTACTTTCAAGGTGTAAGTCAGGAAGAGAGTGCTAGAGATCACATCCAGAATCAAAGCACTAATCCCCGTGTGAAATCGTCCAGTGAATCTGCATTCCCATCCTGTCCTTTCTGTAACAGTCAAGCTCACCATCTTGAATACCTGTAAAAGTGAGCAACAAATTCTCTATCTGAGTAGGCCCAGTGGATTCAATTCAGTACTCCTGAAGGTGGTAAGAGTTATCTTGACTTATAACGGGAAATCTCGGGAGACCTATGCTATTCTGGACGACGGTTCAGAAAGAACCATGCTCCTGTCATCTGCTGCGGAGAGTTTAGGCCTCCATGGTGCGGCTGAGACCTTAATCTTGCGCACAATTAGGCAAGGCACAGAGAAAATTGTGGGTGCTACAGTGTCATTTTCAATTTCATCAGCTTCCCAACAGCAGAGGAAATATGAAATCAAAGATGCTTTCACTGCTAAGCAAGTAAATCTACCTGAGCAGACTTACCCTATCACCACTCTGCAGAGACGTTATCAGCATCTCCAAGGCCTCCCGTTGCAGGAGTTCCATAAGATCAGAGCATTGCTGTTGGTGGCTATTAGGATGGACGTTGCATGGTCTGACCTCTCTGGTGCAGGAATCCAGCTCTGATACCCAAGTTTTTTTTCTCACTTCGCTTGACAAAGACCAGTTACAGAGGGATGTGAAAGGATTGTGGCAGATCGACATATTTCCATATTCTAAGAATCCTAACGATGTTATCAGGTCCAAGCAGGATCAGCAAGCCTTTGAGTGCCTAGAACAACAAACAGAGTGCCATGAGATTAATGGAATACAGAGACATGCCACTCCTTTGCTCAGAGTCAAAAATGCCCCCTTATTGCAGGCACCTCCTGAAGCAGCCCTGCCAACTTTAAGATACATTGAGCGACAGTTTTTCCAAGAAATCCAAAAACTCATTGATGCTGGATATGTTAAGAAACTGAATTCATGGGAAGTGGGAAAAAGTCACGAGTCCTGGTATATACCCCATAATTTAGTGAAGCATAATGGTAAATACCGCCTTGTGTTCAATTGTTCTTACCAGTACCAGGGTGAAAACCTTAATGCTTACCTGCTGCCAGGGTCCAACGTTAGGCCCTTCCTTGCTTGGAGTCCTCATCCATTTCCGAGAGCATCAGGTTGCCATCAGTGGGGATATAAACCCTCAGAGCCCGACGGCATCGTCGTCGACGCCACACGTCACCTCCGATAAAAAGTAATATTTTTCGATGACAGATTTATCGATTTTCTTACCGTCTTTTCCAGCAGAAAGCTAACGAGCTAGCCATCACGGGGGTGTCTTTGGTGAGTTTCTAGCCTTTACAGAAGGTTTTCTATCCAGTCTGGAACTTGTGCATCCTTTCAGAGTTTTTCAGCAATAAATCCAAACGTTTATATCCAACTTTGATACACTTGAAGTCCATAATTTATAAATATTCCGTCATTTTTGCCGCTAGCTTGATGCGAGCTGCCATTTTGGATATCACGTGATGGTTTTTGACCAATTACAGGCTGATCCGTCGTAAACATTGGGTGCGTCCTTGTCATTACGCATGAACCAAGTGGAGAGAGAGAGAGAGAGAGAGAGAGAGACGCAGGGAGGCGCGCGTTTCACAGAGAAATGGATGTAAAAAGCCATGCAGGATGATGGATTTTCAGGAGAACAGAGCTTTTTGACAGATGAGGAACCAGGAAAGACCCAGCTGAAGTGCCATTTATTTATTTACTGTAAAAAAAGTATTCTAGTAGTATAAAAGTATAAAAAGAATATAATAAATAAAAGAATAAATAAAATAGAAATTCAAAGCCTGTGATGTGGCCCTCTTTGTGATTGCTGATATAAACTGTTTTGAGGCTTGGCACCAGTGAATTTCATGACGTCTGGACTTATTTTGGAAAAATGTAAATAGTTTTGGTTCTGTACAAGTTATAATGTTTATTCCTGTGCTCCAGGACTCCAAAGACATGAACAAACTTTTTTCCAGAGGAAATTTGATTAGCATTTATTTGTGTGTGATTTCAATAAATATTTGAGTGATTCAATTTCCGATTTATTTTTTCATTTGTTTTTATGGTCCCATAACTTATTTTACATTCAGGTGACATCAATGTAACACAAATATGCTGAAAGATCAATTTGTCCTGAAAAAAAAGAGGTGTGTCAATTGTCTGTGCACAAAAGGGTTGATGTTTTACAAGCTTTTTTAGTAAATAACACCAGACGGAAAATGAATTGTAAAAATACCCTTAGGTCTCTGAGGGTTAAAGGAATGTTCCATCAAATCCGCTTGCTACCTACTGATAGGCCCCTGTTACGTTTCCTTCTGGCCCTTTGGCAATTCGTAGCCCGGAGAGGACGTCCTTATAAATCAGGGGTAGGGAACGTCGGTCCTGGAGAGCCACAGCCCTGCAGAGTTTAGCTCCAACCCTGAAAAAAACTCACCTGATTGTAGCCTTAATGATCCTAAAGACATTGATTAGCTGGTTCAGGTGTGTTTGATTAGGGTTGGAACTAAACTCTGCAGGGCTATGGCTCTCCAGGACCAACGTTCCCCACCCCTGTTATAAATGATGTTTTATTAACAAAGTTCGGGAGGAGCAGGTGCAGATAATTAACCCAATCAGCACAAGTGGATATCAATCAGTAATCAACTCAGGACAAGATAAATAACAGCAGAACCCTCCTCTGTTCCTTGACAGTTTATCAGCATTTGGCCCCGCAGTACCTTCCTAACATGTCCGAATCGAGCTCTTCCCGTTCAATGAAGAATCTTTCGTCCGCCAGAAAGAATCAGGAATCTTTGCCTCAATCCTCTGGTGTCATCTCACGGGCGTCAGGCCAAACAAACGGGTCCTCGCCACCACGGGCAAAACATCCGCAATCTATGTCCGCTTATTTCTTTAAACTGGACCATCCAATCAATAATTCCTGCCATAGAGAAATGGATAATAAGGCAATGCCGCCCTCTTCACGCGAAGGAACGGGCCTTCCTCCAGCGCCAGGCCGCCGCAGCAGGCCCCAAGTAAGCCGCGCTGCAGATTCAGTCGCGGCCGCCGGCTAGTCCACACTCTCAACGTCTGCCGGGTCAACTTCGTGAGTGCTCAGCTCAAAAAACGTTTTCGCTTTCCGTCCCTGGTTGAACTTCGCATCGCTTAAGTTGTTGAATCACGAGCCAGTTATGCCATCTATGCACTCATGTTTTGATCGGGGGAACACTCGTTTTAAATACATTTCTGTACAAATGATTTACCTTCATTAACGCGATGCTTCCTTGTGGCATAAACTCACGTAAACAGTAGGTCGCACATTACATGCAGATTGCACACAGAATCATTAAGAACCTATTGTTAACACTGTCCTGCAATGTATCTACAAAAATCGCTTAGAAACTTAAATGTTTTTTATTTATTTAATTTTTAAAGTAATTTAAACCAACACCTTCACTATTGTTTTTTCTGATTCAAAAGGAGCAAGTCGGCAGGGAATGTGACCCATAGCCATATAAATAATTAAAATAAACTGTCATGTTGAGGGTTCCTATGCAACTTAGAAAGATTTTCGAATTACTTAACGTCTAAATGAATATGCGTGTGCCACTAAAAACCAGCAACGGATAAATTAACAAACAATCATCTAAATCGGACGGTACTTTGTTGTTTGATGATCATCCAACATCAAACAACCCAGGTAAGTCGTTGGCCCAATGTCTGTTTGCTACCTGGGAATGATTACTGAATCAAACCGATGTGTCAGAGGCGAATATACGCAGGTTCTAAAACGTTTAGTCTTCTCATCATGTAAGCGCATGTTATCACTTTGAGAAACCAAAAAAAAAAAAAAAACTTTTTCAAAAGTTTAATAACCGATAGGATATTTCTGATCTCGTTCACCTTCCCTGACAGTCCAAACTGCTAAACGCGAACTGCTATCTTTGCTCGGCCACTTAAACTTCAGATACGCATAATCCTGCAAGGATTTAATCTCTCACCTCCTCTTCCTCGCGTCTTGATTAACGCGCAGGGAAGACGAGCATCAGTCTGCCAGCCCGCAAACTCCTCCTCCCTTCTATCAGCCTCACACCGCAGGAGCTTAATATCTCAAGGTAAGTTTCTCCACTGCCGCAGCAGTGATGTCTACTCTGCTCCCGCAGGAGCTCTGTTTCTCTGGCTATTTTCTCCACTGCCGCAGCAGTGATGTCTACTCTGCTCCCGCAGGAGCTCTGTTTCTCTGGCTATTTTCTCCACTGCCACAGAAGTGATGTCTACTCTGCTCCCGCAGGAGCTCTGTTTCTCTGGCTAATTTCTCCACTGCCGCAGCAGTGATGTCTCCTCTGCTCCCGCAGGAGATCAATTTCTCCAGGTAAGTTTCTCCACTGCCGCAGCAGTGATGTCTACTCTGCTCCCGCAGGAGCTCTGTTTCTCTGGCTAATTTCTCCACTGCCGCAGCAGTGATGTCTCCTCTGCTCCCGCAGGAGCTCTGTTTCTCTGGCTATTTTCTCCACTGCCACAGCAGTGATGTCTCCTCTGCTCCAGCAGGAGCTCTGTTTCTCTGGCTATTTTCTCCACTGCCACAGCAGTGATGTCTCCTCTGCTCCCGCAGGAGCTCTGTTTCTCTGGCTATTTTCTCCACTGCCGCAGCAGTGACGTCTACTCTGCTCCCGCAGGAGCTCTGTTTCTCTGGCTATTTTCTCCACTGCCACAGCAGTGATGTCTCCTCTGCTCCCGCAGGAGCTCTGTTTCTCTGGCTATTTTCTCCACTGCCACAGCAGTGATGTCTACTCTGCTCCCGCAGGAGCTCTGTTTCTCTGGCTAATTTTCTCCACTGCCGCAGCAGTGATGTCTCCTCTGCTCCCGCAGGAGATCAATTTCTCCAGGTAAGTTTCTCCACTGCCGCGGCAGTGATGTCTACTCTGCTCCCGCAGGAGCTCTGTTTCTCTGGCTAATTTTCTCCACTACAGCAGCAGTGATATCTTTTCTCCAGTACCTCACTATTCAGAATTAATATTCCCGTTAAAACCCCTACTTGTTGCCTCTCTCTGTCCAGCGATCATTGGTCTCCCAGCGGACGTAGCATACATCTGTTTCTTTTTTCTCTGTCCAGCGAGCATTAGTCTCCCAGCGGACGTACTGTGTACTTATATCTCTACTCTCTTCCGTCCAGCGAGCATTGGTCTCCCAGCGGACCTACTGTGTACTTATATCTCTACTCTCTCCCGTCCAGCAAGCATTGGCCTCCCAGCAGACGTACTGTGTACTTATCTCTACTCTCTCCCGTCCAGCGAGCATTGCTCTCCCAGCGGACGTACTGTGTACTTATCTCTACTGTCTTCCGTCCAGCGAGCATTGGTCTCTCAGCGGACGTACTGTGTACTTATATCTCTACTCTCTCCCATCCAGCGAGCATTGGTCTCCCAGCGGACGTACTGTGTACTTATCTCTACTCTCTTCCGTCTAGCGAGCATTGGTCTCCCAGCGGACGTTGCATGCATCTATCTCTAAGTACACAGCGGACGTACTGTGTACTTATATCTCTACTCTCTCCCGTCCAGCGAGCATTGGTCTCCCAGCGGACGTACTGTGTACTTATCTCTACTCTCTTCCGTCCAGCGAGCATTGGTCTCCCAGCGGACGTTGCATGCATCTATCTCTACTCTCTTCCGTCCAGCGAGCATTGGTCTCCCAGCGGACGTTGCATGCATCTATCTCTACTCTCTTCCGTCCAGCGAGCATTGGTCTCCCAGCGGACATTGCATGCATCTATCTCTACTCTCTTCCATCCAGCGAGCATTGGTCTCCCAGCGGACGTTGCATGCATCTATCTCTTCTCTCTTCCGTCCAGCGAGCATTGGTCTCCCAGCGGACGTTGCATGCATCTATCTCTACTCTTTTCCGTCCAGCAAGCATTGGTCTCCCAGCGGACGTACTGTGTACTTATCTCTACTCTCTTCCGTCCAGCGAGCATTGCATGCATCTACCTTTCCATTACCTCTGTCCAGCGAGCATTGGTCTCTCAGCAGACTCGACACTCATCTATCTTTCCTGCCCAGCCAGCATTTTCAAATTCAAATATCCCGGTCAAGTGATCAAGCTTATTGAAAAGCCAGCCCGCCAAATTCGCTGCGTCTTTGGGGGGGTCTATAGTCTGGCGGCTGTCCTTTTGCTTTTTGGGGGGAGTACTCTGGGTTCGGGCAGAAATTCCGAGCTCGGAGCCCTCCACCCGGACAGCACGCCAAGTACGCATAACCTTTACCATAATAATTATATGTAGATGTGAACTCGTGAAATGATGTTTTATTAACAAGGTTCGGGAGGAGCAGGTGCAGATAATTAACCCAATCAGCACAAGTGGAGATCAATCAGTAATCAACTCAGGACAAGATAAATAACAGCAGAACCCTCCTCTGTTCCTTGACAGTTTATCAGCATCCCACCTCCACCCCATCTCCTCACTTTTAGTTCCATCTACTCTTACCAACGGTGGGAGTACTCTGGGTTCGAGCTCGGAAGCCCTAAATCGGAAGCTCGGAAGTTAAATTACGAGCTCGGAGCCCTCCACCCGGACAGCACGCCAAGTACGCATAACCTTTACCATAATAATTATATGTAGATGTGAACTCGTGAAACTCATATCCGACCAGGGCACGAATTTCCGAGGTGGCAAAAGGGAGCTCAGAGAAGTTTGCGCTCTACTTGCCCCTACACTTCAAGAGAAACTGGCACAGCAGCAGATCAAGTTCTCATTCAATCCACCACATGCTCCTCACTTTGGAGGAATGTGGGAACGTGAGGTGAGGTCTATTAAAAATGCCCTGCGTGTTACTTTGGGAACTCAAGTTGTGACCGAGGAAGTCCTCCACACTGTAATTATAGAAGTTGACGAGATAATTAATTCAAAACCCCTTGGCTACATTTCATCCAAGATCTCGGACATAGATCCAATAACGCCAAATATTCTTTTGATGGGGTGGTGAGACGCGTCCCTTCCACAAGTTATGAATGAAGAGTCTGAGCACTTCACCCATAGGAAGTGGAGACACAGCAAGTCCTTGCTGACGGGTTTTGGGTTAGCTTCATCAAGGATTACCTCCCAAGCCTTCAGTCCCGTCAGAAGTGGAAAACGGATGGTTCCTCTCTCACCTTCTGCTGTTGTCATGGTGATGGATCCCCAGTTCCCTCGTAGTTCCTGGCCCATAGGGACAGTCTCTAAGGTCCTGCCCAGTTCTGATGGCAGCATTCGAGTTGCTGAGATAGTCATAAATGGCAAACAATTTATCCGTCCAGTTAGCCGATTAATCCGACAAATATCAAAGAATTTACACAAATGTAGTGAATGTGGGGAAGAAGGGCTTTTTATGGTACTGAAAAAGCAGATGTGACAAAATGCCGCTGTTTTATAAGGAAGTGCTTAGTATGTGGGCAGCTATGTGAAAATATAATTCAAGTTTTAAGACAACCGATATTTTTAAATACAAAAATTAGAATGAAAGAGAGAATGTTTTTTGACAAATTGTATATGAAAGCAGGAGTGAGACAAGTTAAGGATATAGCATATGAATATGTTATAGGGTTTTTACCTAATAGAGCCATATTTGATTTGTGTTTCGGAGTGGAATGATTAAATCGAAATGTTAAAAGTGGACTCGATGTGTGAAAATAATAAAACAAACCTGCCCAGAGCCTGGGTAGAGAGCATTAAAAATGAAACTGTTGAACATGGGGAAATGGGGATTGCCAAATTTGTATTTTGATGGAGGTGATGGTAAAATACTACTAGAAGGAGTATCCACTAATATGATGTACAAATTTATTTTGAGAAAAAGAGATCAAATTATCAGCATCAGAAAATGTGTGGTTTTCCCAAGGTTAAACCAAGGTTTTTCCTGGCTTAAAGGTTAAGGAAATTTGGAAAAACCTATGTGTAAAGTACAATGGAATAGAATGTGAAAACCTGGACTTTAAATAAAGGCACAACAGAATCTACACGAAAGTGGTACTCCACCAGATAAACAAGAACATAAATAGGTATTGTGGTGTGTGTAGATCTGCTCCAGAAACGTTGACGCATATTTTGTGTTGATTGAGTGCAGAGAACTTGAGGGTTTCCATGAAAAGCTAAAAGAACATATCAAAGGAAACTGGGGGAAAAATGTTGAACAAGATGGATGAAAAACACTGTTTTTATTTGGAGATTGTGTAGACTGCAAAGATAAGAAAGTGAATCTAGGCAATTATGTATTGAGTCATGCAAGATAAGCAGTATGGGCAAGGAGGAATTTTACGGTGGCCGAGAGAGCTCAATGTGCTACAACCTAAAGAAGACGCATGCAAATAGAAAAAAACGCATGCAAATAGAAAAAAACACCCGCAATTTAAAGGGGGGGGTGAAACCAATAACATCCAACTGCGGCCACAAATGGGTGTTCTTGTGCTGGTGGGGGTTCCCGTTTTCGCAGACTGAAACGCCCCCTTCTTCTTCGCCTCTTCTGCTGAACTGCAAACTGCCAACACTAGTTAGTTTTTCTCAAACAGAAGTTTCAAAATAAGATCAGTAGTCTGTAATGTTGCGCTAGGGTTGCCAACCGTTCCGTATAATACGGAATCGTTCCGTATTTGACACATAAAAGGCTTGTTCCGTATTAAACTGATACGGAACGCACTTTGTTCCGTATTTTTGAAAATCAATTCAGTGTAAATCCATGACAGACGCATACCTTTAATATATCTTCACAGACAGACTATGAACGAAGACCCGCTGCTATAATAGCAAATTCGGGGACTTGGCGCCCCCTTGACGGGCTCTGACGTGTAATGACGTAGAGTTGGCTCATTGGTCACACAGAGGCGCCCGCGCTATTGGATGTCAGTGTCCGCAGCGCAGCCTATCAGTGAGCCAGACGCTCTGCAGCATAGATATACACACGGCTGTGCAGCTACAAATGCGAAATGAGACATTTGTAGGTGTTGTAGAAATTTTAATAGTCATTTATTCCTAACAGAAATCAATGTGTAAAATATATATTGTGCGTGACGTTTCAGGAATATATGGGACAGGACCTCTTGACCTTAGGAATGGTCAGATTTGGCTGGTTTATTCCAGTACCAGTTTGTGTCCTTAAGAAAAACTGAACAGAAGTGGGGGCCTTATCTGGGTGGAAAAGTGCAGCGGTTGAGAAGGAACCTTGAAAAGAGTATAAAAGCTGTCTCATGTCTTCCTGGTGCGCGCCACTCACTTCACAGAATGTAACAGCTGTGATGGCGACTGGGCCTTCTTGCAAGAATAAATATTTCTCTTTTTATTAATTTGACTCTGAGTGTCTCTTACGCAGTGATGGTGTTTAACAGAAGTTTTGCCACAACATTTGGTGTCAGAGTGGGATTCCTTGGCAGTGCCTCCTGGACCTGAGAGCGGACGGTGTTTGGCCACCTGGACTGAGCAGTTCCAGCTCTACCTCGTAAGTTTCAGAGAGAGGGGCCGACCGCTATCAGGGCCAGGAGAAGCTCCACTGGAATCAGATGAAAACGAACCCGTGGCAACTCAAGACATCTCTGGTAAGAGACAGCTAAAATATTTTTCTTTTGGGCTAAAATATTTTTCAAAGAGTGAAACTGAACCATATTGGCTGAGGGCTGTTTCTGTGGTACGTAATCTGAGATTAATTGAGATCTGTATAGATCAAGAAATTTCAAACAGATACGAGGGAAAATAATCTGAGATTAATTGAGGTCTGTGACAGATCAAGAAATTTCAAGCAGATAAATAATCTGGGATTAATTGAGAACTGTGACAGATCAAGAAATTTCATACAGATAGGTAACCTGAAAATTAGTTGCTCCACCACGGAGCAAATTGTTTTTAGGTGCTGAGGCTAATTGGGGGGAACCAAAAACAGTCATAACAGATTTTTTTTGGTGAACCATAATTAGGAGGGCACTGATAGTGCAACCCGACCGATTTGGGTTAAAAGAAAAGAATCGGGTCTGTTGGAGACGTCTGACAGATTAAGAAAACGCGCGTTGAAGAGAAATCCACAGAGAACAGAGAAGCAGCCAGTATGGGGATGTCTCAAAAGCAAGCTTGCGAAATTTAGTACACCGGTTTTCTGTCAAATGAGATAAAATTAAGGGCAGAAATGTATGATATTGTGCGCCACAAGATTAAAGGTGGTGCAGGAATCAGTTGAACAGGGCAGTGAGAAACAAAAGTTGTTGTGTCTGCGTTCAA
This sequence comes from Chrosomus eos, assembly GCA_036326025.1. NCBI lineage: Eukaryota > Metazoa > Chordata > Actinopteri > Cypriniformes > Leuciscidae > Chrosomus > Chrosomus eos. Next base: position 37,250,618 of record CM070838.1, read on the forward strand.
CATGTGTGTAAAAAATGTGAACAGATAATGAAATGTTGGCTTGAAGATAAAATGTCGAACTGCCAGGAGAAATTATATTAAAAATAAGTTTTTACTTCTTCATCCAGTAAATGGATGCATGACATTAGATGTCTTAAGAACTTAAATTTATATGATATGGATTGAGCAGCAATAAGGCTGTCTGTGTGAAATAGAGTAATAGAGTGATAGAAAGGTGATAGTAAGTGAGATTTGATGGAAGAGGGAAAAGGGAAAAACAAGAAGGTTGGTGTGTGAGATATGTTTGTGTGGGGATTGTGCAAACAATCATGTACTGGTTAGATAATGAAGGAACTGGCATGTTTGAGAAAAGAAAGGAGAGAATACAGAATGAAAATGGCATGTAGGGGAAGATTGAGATGAAATATAGTAGAAAACTATATGTGATGAAAATAAAATGTCTGACAGAATTTATGGAAGTCAAATTAACTGTTTAATTGGTATGAAAATTCAGTTGTAGAATGAAATAAGGCATTGTATGATCGATGGGGATTAACATGACATGAAGAATGTTTTAAGCAGTATGGGGAACAATTCTATATTTTTAATGGTAAAATAAAGATTGAAATTAGTTTTAGTTTGACATTCATTGTGTTTTGAACCTAAAGGGTCCATAATGGGGGTAGTGAAAGTAATTGATTTACCATCCATCTTCGTTTATTATGAAGGAAATTGGAAATTATAGTGTTATAAAAAACGAATGTAAAGAGAGCTATGTCCAAAGATTCTGGAAATCAATAATGTATAATGTCGGATATTTTGTTGATATTAAGTCGTTGAAGCGAAAGATTTTGAAAACAAATTAGAATATAATGAGCATTTCCATGCAGCTTATGAAAATTAATGTTGTGCCAATAATAATGATGTCAGCTAACATGTGTCTGCCACTGGTGGACTGTAAAAGAATACAGAGAACTGCTTATCAGTGGCTCTGTTTGCATTCCTGAATGGAACACTCTGCTTCAAGGGTGAGCAGACGGAGAGTGTTTTAATTGTGGTCAGCAGGACCATTTTAACACGTAACTGTAAATGCCCACTAAGAAGGTGTTTGAAAATGTGATAGTGACACATTTCTGGTAATAATGTGGGATTGAAAGTAGATCCGTGTTTAAATGACGATATTAACATTTTCGTCTGAGAAAGAATAAGAGATAAAAAACAAGGGCAAAAGATTGAAGTCTTAAAGTGAATCCTTTGAAAATATCTATAATAGTAATTTTTATAAGTGATTTGATGAATAAAATTGGATGTAAAATTATGGATAATGACAACAAATGTGAGTTGCAGGAAGGAACAAGTAACTAAAAGGATGATTGTGTTTAAATTAAACATTTTAAAGGGATTCAGGATATATAGAGAGACAAATCTCACGGATGATTTATAATGACTGCAAAAGATGCAGAGTAGCCTTGTCAAATTTAGTGTGAATCCTGATTGGAGATTGATAAACTCCTAGAAAAACTTTGAAGTCAAATATTAAGCTATGGTAATTGAGAACTTGACAACTAAAATTGAGATGAAATGTGAAACGTAATGGAGAACTAGAATAATTATTTTTATTTAAGATCAAATAAGAAGAAGCAGTAATAGGCTACTGAATTAACAGTTCTAAAATGTAAAAAGGCATCTGATTAAACAAACAGCTTGAAAAGTGTTGACCATGAGAGAACTAGAAGCTGATGTTTTGCTTTCAAAAGATAAGTTTGTTATTGGCTGTAATGAAACAGCTCGCTTATCTGAATCTGATGTGTGCTGTGGCTGTAAATGGCCAGTACGACAGAGACTCAATCTGAGTGGAAATTTGTATTGTCTAAATAAAGACAACCTATAAAATGTTTCCCCATTCTATGTTTATTTGGAAACAAATGTAATTTCTGGCAAAGAAGCCTTAAGCTGGGATAGTTTAAAAAAAATGATAGATAAAAGTTAGAAGTATATGAGAGAACAGTTTACCGGCCCTGAATGTCTCAGAGTCTCTCTCAGTCACTTTCAGCTAACAGGCTGTTATCTGAGTCTGTGTCATAAGTAATAATAAGCTATTTATAGTAAAGCACAGTGTTTCAGTTGAAAAATCAGACACAGAGATGTAAAAGAAATCATTGCCATTAAGAGGGCAATTTGTATTTGTGAATGTGTTAAATGTAAAACTGAATGACTTTAAAGAAGTCTTTAAAATAATGCAGACCTTAAATGATAGAAGTGGCATTTTATTTTATTTTATTTTAGGACCAGTAACTTCTCTGTCTTATCTTAAGTCTCCACCATTGAAACAGGCCCGATGGCTACGGCTACAGATGTATAGCTAGGTTGATGATTTTAAGATGGTTAATGGATTTAAGATTAAATACTGCTGTTATTAACCTGTCTCCCTGTGTGAACACTATTAGGCAATCGGAATGGCTCTGGTGACTCTTGAACGTGCCTTTCCTAAGCTCCAGAAAACAGCTGAGTTGTTGAAGAAAACTGATTTGGTATTGGAGAAGGGCGGCTACCAGTGTTCATGAGATGGCTACTCGACGACGGGTAAGACTCTCTTTGGCCAGACAGAGGGCAACCTAAGGCAGAGGGTCATCGCCGACGCTGGGCACCTCCAGAAGGAGGTGTTATATGTGAGAAAAGGTATGAGAGTTGAGCAGGAGCTGTGAGGCCAGCAGCGTCCTTATAGCATTGAGAGGTGAGATGCGCTGTGAGTAGTTATGGCAGTCTACCCCATAAATGCAAAGCTCCTCTATGCCACTCACCAGAAGAAACCGCATTAATGGTATGACTTGTTTTTCATTGTGACAAGTATCTGCAATTATGCCAGGGGACAACACCCTGAAGAGAAAATTATAGATAAAGAGCCAAGGGGGAGGGGCTTTCAAGAGCCAGCTGATAACATGAGGGGATTGCCATTGTTTGTTGTGGAGACAGGAACAAAACTTTTTATGTATTGGCTGCCTCATGGGCAAGAATAAGAAAATTTATAGAAGTGTTGATTTTGAACTAATATGTTTTAACTCCTGAAGGTCGTTTGACATGGTGGAGGGCTAAAGATGAAGACAGTTTTTGATTTGAGAAAAGTCTGGATAACAAAATTTAATGGTAAAAGGATAGTGATTAATTTAATGTAATTATTATTTGTTAATAAGAGAGAGAGACTGTTTGAGTGGAGGAAGGGATGGTAAACTGTGTCTGTCTTTCTGTTATCGGCCTGCTAGAGCAAGCTGAAGCAAAATAATGATAAGGAAAATTAAACAAAGCAACCCAGCTGACTTGTCTAAAAGTCTAATGAATAATGAACAGACATGCTTTGGAACTGGTTAAGAGATCATGTAAAATTAGGTAAAAGCTACAGAAAAATGCGAAGTTTAAAATCTTATTTAAAATTTAAATCTTTTTAGCAATAATATATAAAAGAAAGAGTTAATATTGAAAAGAGCGAACATTGAAAATGAGCAGTAAAGATAGGTGTGTCTAGTATGAGGTGTGTGTGATGGTGACAGCACTTTAGGTCTTGTATGTATTAGTTTGGGGTACTAATATTCCACCTGAAGAGGGAGTATATTGTTTCATCATTACAGATGGGTTAAGTAAATTGACAAATTTTAAAGAAAGCGATAATTGTGAGTGGATCCGATGAAAGATGATACAGAACATAGGACGAGCTTTAAGTTGATTGGTCATCAAGCTCTGTCTGGTATTAATTACTTTTGTCTTTTATGATGTTGTTGTATGTGAATTACGAAATTGGATCAGTTTAATTTGTGTAAATTGGAATTGTTATAGATCACATCTGGCATGGGCTGTGATAAATGAAAATGTTATAGATTTGATGGCAACAACAAAGTGACATATTGGCTAAGTCAAACATGAAATTATCAAGAGAGCCCCTAAAAATGTATGATTATTGTGGGCAGAAGGATGAGAATGTTATTTGACTGACATTGACCAAGTGACCAAGTCTGTACAGCATGACCTGACTTGATAGAAACAATTGATGACTTTGAGTTTGAAAATGTTTGTAGATGACTGAATTAAGAGACAAAAAACAACAGGCCTGAAAAGCAGGATACGCGGTGAGACTGAGGGCCGTTGCCCTTCAAATACTTCGATAAGAAGATGAGATTGTGGCTTTAAGTGAAGAATGTAATATTTTTGGTTCAGAGACAGCAAAAGATGTCTGGAGGAAATTTGTCTGAAGGACAACGTTTGGGTTAGTGTTGATGCAAAACTTTATCAAAACACTATGTTAAATGTTATGTTAAATTGATGCTCGAGTTGTGTCGTGCATCAAGAGGGAGATGGTATAACAATTGCCAAATATGGTTTACTAAGGGACAATATATGTTGGGAGGACACAGGGTCTAATTGGGTAAAAGGCCGTCCCAAACAAAATTTTCTGTCTGTAAATGTATTTGCAGGACTGTTTCAACAGGAAACGCCGGGGCAGATGTGGCAGCGAAGGACGCGGCAACACAGCAGACAAAATAAACTATGTTTACTTTACTATTTGAAAATAACCTCGACATTTTGTTTTCTTTACAGAGAATGGAGCAGAGCATAACTTAAAAATTTCCTTTCACAGAATGTCAGGATTGGGTTGCAGCAAAAAGGACTGATTCTGTTCCAAAATGTATAAATATTGTGTAGTTGAATGAGTTTCAGGTTGCTGAATTGGCCAGATGTTGAGAATAAATTTGGAACTCATAATGTATATAATCAGTAAACAAATGGTGAAAATTCCACAGGTCACACCAGAAGGACGAGCGGCTAGACAAGCGGTCACTAACAAAATACTTAAGGTCTCCATTCACAGGTGACAGCAGCTAGGAAATGGTCCACTCCACAAACAAGGTTGCAAGGATGGAGATTGCAACACCACCGTCCAAACATCTCACCTTAAACAACACCAACCAACCTCAGCAGACCGACACGCCAACGAGATTTGATTGGTCACTGATTCATTAGAAAGTATTTTAGATAGATAGATGGATTGTTTGATTAATCTCTGGGGGTTGGGGTTTCGGGGGTAGGATTGTCGATATTGTGTTTCCAGCTCAGTACAGAGACTGGTCAGAGATGACAATGACAAGAAATGATGATGATGATACAAGTAGAGGGAGCTATAGTGAAATGAATTAATTGTTGGGGTATGTTTTCTTTTTCTTTTTCTTCCTTTGAATGTTTTTAATATGAACAGAGGGTAAAAAAAAACTGTGCTTATCCGCTATGAGATGAGGTACAAGGAGAGGGTTTGAAATGAGATGATGGATTTTATTCTACTTTTATTCTTTGTATTTTGATGACCTGTTGAAATAGCCAGTGTGAATTGATGATTTTGTTTTATTTTTCCTAACTAATCTGTACACTATTTCTTATTTAACTAAGGTGACTGAGGGTTCGATCAAGGTCGAGAGTGCAATAGCAGTGTCTATTCATTCAGCCCAGCTTTAGTTGAATTCTTTACTTGCTTGCTAATATTTAAGGGACTATCCTTACAAAAACAGCCTAAGCTTTTCTTTTCAAATGTTATTTTCACAAATGTTTAAGAAGAGTGATCAGTTATGTGAAAACTAGAGATGAAGAGTAGTGTGATGATATGACTTAAAATTTGTCTTTTTGTTTATTATTGTGATTATGGGTAATCTGAATGATAAAAAGTGCGGAATTGTTGTAGAAATTTTAATAGTCATTTATTCCTAACAGAAATCAATGTGTAAAATATATATTGTGCGTGACGTTTCAGGAATATATGGGACAGGACCTCTTGACCTTAGGAATGGTCAGATTTGGCTGGTTTATTCCAGTACCAGTTTGTGTCCTTAAGTAGAAACTGAACAGAAGTGGGGGCCTTATCTGAGTGGAAAAGTACAGCGGGTGAGAAGGAACCTTGAAAAGAGTATAAAAGCTGTCTCATGTCTTCCTGGTGCGCGCCACTCACTTCACAGAATGTAACGGCTGTGATGGCGACTGGGCCTTCTTGCAAGAATAAATATTTCTCTTTTTATTAATTTGACTCTGAGTGTCTCTTATGCAGTGATGGTGTTTAACAGAAGTTTTGCCACAACATAGGCTATGATAAGAAAAACTACTACATTAAAAATATATTTTTTTGCACTGGAAAGAACATTCTAGAAGTCTAATTCTATTGAATAAGTTTGCAAAAAGCTACAGAAAACTGATGTGTTTATTTTTCTTCAAATGCAGTGAAGCCGATGAGTTTTGAATGTTATATGTTGTATTTGTTTAAGTTAAAAATAAAACGTATTATGAAATGAATACATGGTTCATTTTTGGCAAAATGATCATGATAGCCTTTATATATCTGAGTGGTAAAAGTATTGTATATTGATTAAGCCTACTTTGCTATTAATTTTTGTGCAACTTTTAAAAATATAAAAAAATATATATAATGCAACTGTGCCTAATAAGTTGCATTATAATGTGCTATAAAATGTATGAATTTCAGGGGTTATTTTTTCAAAAATTTTTCAAAATAGGCTAATGAATAGATTAAAATAACACTTGGTACATTGTGCAGTTTCAGTCCAGTTACCAGACGCACTTTATGAAGGCTCAAACAGTAGGTTATCGCTATTTGACTCCAAGGAATTACTTACTCTTCCCACAGGCACTTTAGATGTTTTCAAAAAAGACACAAAATCACAAAATACAGTAATTTCTCTTGAACAATTTACTTTTGAACATTGTAGTACGTACAGTATAAAACATATTTATTGGCATGCAAAAATGAAAGGGATTAAACAATAAAACATGTCACAAATAAAACAAAAGAAAGGAGTAATAAAAGTGTTGACGACTTTGTTCTAACCACACGGACTAGGCAACACTATGGTAGGCAGACATCTTCAATTACATACCTGCCATAAGCCATGTGCCTCAGCACCAGGTGTGCGCTCGGCCAATTTCTTCTTTTGGAAAAGCCTTTGAGGCGTAGTGCAAGGCCACTGCCACGCCCTGTAGTCTTATAAATTTTTCCGAACAGTTACATGCACCAGACCGTCTTTAAGTTTGAGGTCCCCAGCCAAACTCTCATTAATATAAACGGAGGGGTGGAATGGCTTTGCGAGTTCCTGGAAAGTTTTAGAAACTCTATTGAACACACCAAGCATAGCCATGTCTAAACTCAGCGTCTCTTCAATAATTCGCTGAAGGACTACAGGCATTAGGAATGGACTGTCCTCTGTTGAAATGGGTGTGCCTGATGGACAGCTTAGAGATTGGAAGGGGTGGCTGATATGGGGAGATGGAGAGGGTGAGATGGGTGTGTCAGCTAGTCCTGCAGGGCTAGAGAAAGAAATGAGAGATCCGTATATTGGCTACCATCTTAATGAGCACCAAATAAAAAGAAATAGCAATATATGAACGCAGTATGTAACACCTTTCAAGCGTAAAGGTCTCCAGCAGTTGCCCACACCACCACCTTCTGATAGAGAGCATGTCCACCTGAAAGTAAAGTTATGCTTTAAATGTCTTTGTAGCCTGATACAAATCCATGTTACAGTACTGTTTACTCATTGATGGGAACTATGGCAGTGTACATTTTTACAGATGTAGCCATCTCCTCCAGTGAGTACAGTACCTGCAGACAAAGTTAAGTGTATGGCCTATTTAACTGCATGTTAACTGTAGCCTCCAGATTGGACTAAATTATTAAAAGCCTTATATTTCACACTACAAATCTGATTGAGATTTGAACGAACTCACCTCAGTAAAATCATACGGCTTTTGGAGGGTAGAATACATTGCATACTGAAATGAACATACAAATGTGTTAGTTGTTCTGCAAACTAGTAATCAGTTATCACTTCTGAAAATATTGCATCTCACCATTAGCATAAACACACCACAGCTGTTGCACTGACGCTGGGGAGATGCGCCCTGTGATGGTAAAAGGGGTGTGTGATTTATTATCAATGATTCTTATATTATGCCTACTGATATCTACACTCATTTTGTAGCTTTAATCATACAAAAACTGTGACACAATGTGCTTTAAACTTGCATTTAGCAGCAACTAGGGTCCATCTGCTGTGACACAATGTGCTTTAAACTTGCATTTAGCAGCAACTAGGGTCCATCTGCTTCACTTTATCAAATCATAAAAAATAAAAATCAAGAGGCCTGCCTATGTACGCTACACTACTAAATGCAATGAATCGTGCTACAGCCACACATTTTACCTCGTCAGCCAAGTAAAATGACTTCCATGGTCCATTGGACACATCATGTGCCAGGTTACTGAAAAGGTTTGGAAGACGTGTTAGTTGCAATTCATGTCTTTCAAATGTAACATTGAACCCCGTTTAGGAATTGCTGAATCTCTACCATGACTTGATACCCACCTTGAGCCCTAAGAGCATAGTTTAAAAATGGAACTACACCTTCCCATGCTAAAAAGTGACCTGAGAGTAGCAGCAATTCGTAGTAGGGACTTAGAACGTATGGAACATATGAACAGGAACAATAAATGCAGAACGAAACAAAAAGGAAGTATAGTCCAAAACAGAACTACCATACTTCCAAAAAAAAAACATAAAACATGATCATACTGTATCTGAGTTCTTGGGTTCTCAAAGCAGTATTTGGGAGGTATAAATAAACAAATTCCAAAGTAAAGATGCAGATGAGGTTTCTAGTGAACCAATGAATAACCACTTTAAGGGTGTAAACATGGAAATTGCTTTGAATAGAAAATTAGTTACTGCTGCAAGACCCAGAGTTAGATATGAACATAGGGAACCAGTAGTCAGCTTTCTATGAAAAACCTGAAGATTTCTAGGTAGCGGCCATCTCCAAAGCCACTGGGGTGTCTTGAATCAAAATATTGCATAATCCTCAGTCTTGGTTTGAGAACCTGTTAAGAGTTTTATTTCATGGAATGGCAAGACAAGGGTTGGTTAAAGACCCAAAATCTTGCTTCAAACAAAATTACAGTTATAGTAAATAGTAGGGCTATGTATTGGCAAGAATTTGGCGATACGATACGCATCACGATACAATATATTGCAATATATTTCGATACTGTGTATAAGGATATATATATATTTTTTAAAGTAGGACTATAATTTTAGAAAAAGTAATATTGAAAAAAAAGAAATGATGTGCATAAAAGTTTAAACAAGTTTACTTTAAGTAAACAATTCAGTACACAGAAAATCAAACTGCCAGTTTGGGATTGTGGTTCACAGGTTCTTAGTGAGCAAATTTCCATTTGCATTTGCACCATATAACAGAAACCTTCGTTTTTAACCACACTGAGCGGGCCATGTCTTTACATATGAAATAAACAACAGAGTGGGTTATTTTGGTTGCACGAGTTGAAGTCGTTGGTAAATTGTGCGTTTGAACTTGAGCAAGTGAGTTGTGAGTAGGGATGGGAATTGATAAGATTTTATCAATATCAATGCCACTGACGATTCTGCTTATCGATCCGATTCTTTAACGATTCTCTTATCGATTCCTGATAGCACTGTGTGGAAAAAAGTAGTCTCATGCTTTTTCAGGGGAAAAAAACCCAAGTGGTTTTATTTTTTTTAAAGCTTACACTTGAGTAAGCAAACTGTACTTTATGTAATTTATGTAATAAATGAAATCTTATTGTAAAGGGTTACCGATTAGTTATACACAGACTCAGACGTCTCGTGAGTTCAGTGTTGGAAAGATCAGCCATTCATTAAAACAAATCGGTTTAACGGGAGTCATTAGTTCGCGAATTGGACGTGTCATTATCGGACGTGTGCGCGTTTGTGTGATTATCCTGGCGGTTAGGACATCCCACAAGATTTGTGTCATCACAAAACATTTTATCACTGGATAGTTTTTATGGATAGCAAAGAGAGAGTGTCCGAGCGACCAGGCCTCCGTATGAGTACCGCATGAAATATACCAACAAAGCATGAATGAGGATTCAATAATAACGGCACAGTATTTCAGATAGAAAAAAAAGCCAAGTCAAAGTGGGTTTACTCACACACAATGTCCAGTGCCCAGGCTGCCAGGCAGGGAGAAGCACCACGTCTTTGGATGCAAAGTCACACTGAGGAAAATAAAAAGAGTTCAAAGAGGAACTTAAACATGAGGTTAAAGCTGAGGTACAAGTTCTGTTACATTACTACTCACAATCATTTTAGCAATTGGAGAAGGCTCATATGGAGGAAGCCAGGTGACCACCACATAGGCATCCACAGCCACGGTTGCAATGCCCTTTATTCGAAAACAGATACATAACACTTTGTGTAGGCAACAAAAGTATACAGTCAGGAAACATGAATGCACATTATGTTAAATGCATTAAATGTAACTTACATGTGCATTTGCAGCCTTGATGATAATGTTGAAACAACAATTTGCGATCTAAAAAAAACAATGACTAATTAGTAAGACAATTAATAAGCTCACACCATAGGAAATACAGTTAAACACTTGATTCAGATTTACCGTTGCTTCAACATCTCGTTCTAGGCCCAGAGTCCAAAAGTCAGACCTTGTGAGGATCGAGTTGTTGGCTTGAACAATTTCCTCCTTAGGGTCACCCTTAATATCCAGTACATAGTCCAGCTATGGGGAAATATACAGAACATTATGCATGTGTGGCAGGATGGGTTAGCACCCCTCCCACCTGTTTGAGATTTGACCAATGGCCTGGCACCTGTAGCGTATAAGAGCACGGGCTACCATCTCATTGATGTGCGTCCTTTTTCCGGGCCGTGACGTCATCCGCGCGCCCCGCTGCTTTCTCTGCTGGAGTGCAGAGTTGCGTGTGGACAATTGAGACCGGTAAGAGAAGCGTTTGTGTGCGGTGGCGCTTTGCATTATTTTAAGTGGGTATTTGACTAATCTGTATGCTTCAGGTAGTGTAAGATCTATCTGCTTGTCCTGCTTGGGGACAAGTGCCTCCATTCATCGCAAAGTTTGGGATAGTGATTCTAGGACAGCATGTGCTGCTGTGAGTATATTGCTCGAGCATGAAGTCAAGGGTGAATGAATCGCGGGGTAACACTTTCTGTTTTGTTTGTAGGCACTCGCGAAGGTTATAGTGGCGTCCCGATGAGTATTAGATGCTCTGTGCTCCTCATAAGGTGCTGATTGCTTCAACGCACGGTGCTTCATCCTAGAGGGCTGGTTGCTTCGTGCTTCATCTGATTGCTGTTCTGTTTCCACCGATCATCCCGCGTCGAGCACGGGACTGATGCGCTTTCTTTGAGCTCTCATGTTGACTTGAAGTGAATTCTCAGTGCTTAAGCTCCGTGATTCAGTGATATGCCTGAAGTTTCTTTTGCTTTTCGTTTGTTTCTTTAATTGATTTTAATGTTTAAGCAAGTTTTGAATATGTACTTTTGTTTTTTTGAATTAATTGTGTTAAGTGAATTTATGCATTGGTTTAATCGGAATATTATTTGGTTGAGCCATACTGTCGAATTTATGTGATCATTTTGTTTTATGATTTATGTTCTTTGGGTTTTTGATTTGCGACCGATTGGGTTGGGAGCAAGTGGTTGGCTCATCCCTGAAATTGTATTTTATTTATTATATAATTGTATTAGTTTTCTTTGCATATCACTGCTCTCTCTCACTGTCTTTTCTTCGTTTGTTGGCAGGACCTGGGCATCCGGGGGGCAGACGAGTGACCTTTTGGTGGTGGCATCCTCACTGTGTGTCGTGGTCTTCTCTGACCTGAGTTGCTGAGTGTGTGCTAGTGTGTGTGCACCGTGGATAGAGTGATTTTTATAAGGGTGATATCTTGAGACTGCCCCTGTTGGTAAGCCCAGGTTCCTCTGCTGCCAAAGTTAGGATTTAACAAATCGATGAGAGTGATTGCTGGTCAACACCTTTTATACTTGTGTCTGTTAATTATTAATAAAACTTTTTGTACGATTACCTATGTCTCTGAATCCATCCATGATTAGGATCTGCGTGTGCCTTTCAGTTAGAGGTTGTTAAATTCTTGGGGTGAAATTCCTCAGGTGGCGTAGTCGGAAATAATACCAACACGAGTTTGAGAGCGCGAGTCCAACTTATCGCCTCGCCCAACTCCATATATAATAGCGCTGCCCTCGCACCACTTTGCCACACATGCATATTTAAAATGTCTAATTCACAAAAACTAATCTCAAACTTACTAATTCAGAGAGTCTTGCATTTGGTTCTCGTTTCCAATTAGCAACTGTAAAGTTGGGATTAGTACAGTCAACAGCTGAGAAGAGCGACTGTAACCTTGAACCTAAATCAAAATAAAGAGATGAGACATGAGAGGAAATGTATTAGTGATTGTGTATATTCATCCAATAACACAATTCATAAAATATAGAAGATTTCCGTACGTTTAGAGGGTGGTGAAAGATCTGGGTCTAAGCTAAACCCCATTATTGCTGGCTGAGAGGCGGCAACAACTGCATCTGGGCTAAGCTCTACTGGTTGAGAGTAGGCAGCAACAACTGGGTCGGGGCTAAGCTCTACTGGTTGAGAGTAGGCAGCAACAACTGGGTCGGGGCTAAGCCCTGTTGGCTGAGAGGCACAGAATTCTGCCTGACCATGCTCATTGAGACACAGCTGAATTTCAGGAGTCACAAGCTTCTTTAATTCCTCCTTGATCTTCTTGTTCTTCCGCTGATTGTAATTGTGAATAACATTACGCATCATGAAAACATGAGCAGATGGCGAGAGCATGTTCATGTAATAGTTGTTTTTTTTCATGGTTGTGAAGAGTTGTTCTGCAACCTGGCTGTTAATTCTCCCTGCCAGTTCAGGTACCATCCTTATCCTCCGGAGGATATCTTTAGGGTCTTTAGTGTTTCCCTCATGGAATGTGTCATAGAGACAATAGTGGTCTGCTGACCCAGTCAATGGATGGCCACCCGGGTCCGGCACAGTTTTCCTAGTGTTAAGTAGGGGTGGGAGAAAAAAATCGATCCATCGATGCATCGCGATTCTCTCTCCAACGATTCTGGATCGATTCTGAGAATTCCAGAATCGATTCTGAGTTTAGTTTTTAATATGCGATGACGTTGAGTATGCTTTAGAAACACCCGTATTTCTGCTTGCTTCCAATTCCTCACACACATAGCCTACACCACTCGAACCTTCCGTAAAATAATAATAAATAATAATTTCATAAAGTTCGGAAAGGTTGAAGAGAATTACAAGGACATTCACAGGCTTAATGCACAGGATACGCTGTGAGAGACGCGCGCTTTCTTTCTTTGATGTTACACTTGAAGTGCGCTGTCTCGCCCGTCGGTATTTTCCTTACAAATGCTCTACGAAGTCATCATTTATATGGTTTGGTTTGGAATGCAGTAGACTTATATATTTAAAATATGAACCTCACTAACAGAAGGCTGCTTTCAATTTCAAATGCTGACGCGCGCTTTGTGCTCGCGCATGCGGCTGTGCGACTGTAGTGGTTTAATGTACTTGTGCAAAATTAACACAGCCAGTTATGTCTTAAGGGATTAAACGTACAGGACACACCGCATTACTTATTTTATTTCAAAAGAGATGCGTGCGTGAATGCAGCTTAATAGATCTCCCGCAGTCTATGATGTCATAGTAAAAAAACAAGTAAAGTAAAGATGAAGAAAAATCACTCACAGTTCTTGAATGGAAAACGTTCAGATAATCTATAGGCTACTGAAAGCACTTTTTGTTTGTTGTTTGTTATATTTTTCTATGCTCCTCTTTATTATTTGTTATATTAGGCTAGTTATATTCGTTTAAAATTCTTAACATACAACTGTTTTAATAAAAAATAATAATTTGTAATTATTTTTTTTAAAGTACTTAATTACTTATGTAACTAATGAATTAATAAGGGGGGGAAAGGTAGATAAAGAATCGTTCTGGAATCGGATCGTGACTCCAAGAATCGGAATCGGTTTTCATGGCTGGGGTCCAACAACCTACCCTCATGAGGGCTGAAAGGTATCGTCTCAGGCTCTCTAAGGTTAGCATGCACTGCCAGACCTCTTGCAAAGTCATATATGCATATGTTGGGCATGTGTTTCCAAGATAACAATAAATCAGTAAAGTCCCTAGGACTTTCTGCCCTAATGTTAAATTTCAGCGAGACAACCTGTCCACAGGGGCACATAACAACAGCCCAGCCACCTGAGGAGAACAAGTGTTCAAAGAAGTCAAACTAAATTACCAGCAGTAAACCCAATGAGAAAAGATCCACATTGTTGGGACTTTTTTTTTTACTTACCAGATGCTCCCCAAACCTTTTGAAAGATTTTATCAAATTTGCTTCGGGTTTTCATTTCTTCTCTCAGCCTTAGAACCAATTCCATTTTGGAACCTTGGGAATCAATTCCGCACTCCCTGCAGAGCTTTCGGATGGCATGGACCTGTAATAGATTACCAAAATAAAGGTGTACACTGTAAACACATTTATACTAGCTATATTGATTCTATAGAATAAAACAAAACAAAAAAACACACAGACCGTTTACCTTCAAATTGGATACTTCATCCAATAGCCTGTCCTCTGTTACGTCAATCTCTGTCTGTTCTTTTGGGTGCCTTGTTGTGTGGACCTTTTCATACTCTGTATTGAGCACCTTGTTGGATTTGCGGGTGTGAGGTCCAATCCACGGGGCCCAGTGGTGGTACGTAGGTTTAACGGCAAAAGGATTTTGTTTATCACCTGATAGAAAAATAGTCTGCATTGATGGCTAGAAATTAACTTTGTAATTCTTAAAGTGGAGTGAGAAAGACAGGGGAAAAAAGGTAACAAAGGAATTATATCTTTTTTACATTAACATTATAAACAAACAATATATTTAAAAAGTCACTTACTTGGAACAAAACCACGTGCAATCTTCTCTAAACATAGAGAGTCCCAGAACTCATCAATGTCCACCTCCCCATCAAATTCATCTGGTGGATCCTCTAGTTCACTGACTAAAATAAAATAATCAATATACTGTAGTTAGACCACCTGGAGGGGTTCACCATACAAATAAATGTATTGTACCTGCCAAGCTGAATACACAGCTCTTGTGGAGATCCATGACCACCACAGGAGGGTGATGTCCACAGCGTACACAGAAGTTATAATCATGGTCTGTCAGTGCTTCAAAATGTAGGTATCCATGTATTAGGCTATTTTTGTTCGGGTACTGCTGTCCCGACGTCAGCTCCCATGTCTCAATGGCTCGACCCAGAGCTGTGTGAGTCTGGAATAAAACAATAATAAATTAGAAAATGTAATTCCATGCAAGTGTGCAACTGGGAAAGTTCCAATTATGCATTTAATGGCCTAATGTCATGACTGTCAGCTAAGAAGCCTCATCCTGCCCCTGAGTTCTAATTGCTTAATTAATGGCCTACTGTGCATAAATATATGGAATATCAGAGTTATGCATTTAACATGCAGTATGGTTGGTCACATAATATTCATAAATCACATAAATTTCATATATTGAATATTTGAACATTTGACCTGGAGGCAGTTCCGAAGATACAGGCAAAAATGGAGGGTTAGAATGACTATGTCATTAAAGTTATGTAAGCCATCATTCCACACCTACTGCATTTTTTCCCATAAGTTGTCACACCTGAAATGCATAAGTAGATTATTTGAGCATTTAGTGGTATATACAACTTGAAAAGGAAGAATAACTGTCAATTTTAGTTTAAATGTGACACAGACCCTCGATGATTCCCTTGACAGTAATGATTTTTGCTGATGATCAGGGGTTCACCAAGGGGAAGATCACCAGGACATTCAGGACAAACACACTCTTTGGGCATCAGATGTTTAGGCACGTCTGACTCACTTGTCAACCCATACACATTTGCAGGCAAGTCTGCAGGAAGCCTTTTCTTGTTGTGAATGTACCTAACAATTCTCCCCAAATCCTGATCTCGAGGGGGATACTGAAAATCGCTTGAGGTGACAGTTTCCACCTTGTCTTCAAACTCAGAGCCCTGACTATCTTGAGTATCCTCGCTCTCATCTCTCGTGAAGAGCTCCTTTCTTGTCTGGAAAAAGTGCCATTTCGCAATGGCCTTGTGGACACAGGCCTGTTTGGCTTTAACACAATGGCAATGCCACGTGTTATTTGCGGTGTCAAACATGACCATCACTCTGCCAAACTTGTTATAGTAAGACACATGCCCTCTTCCGCTCCTCGCTGAACCACCTGCTACTGACAATGTCCCTCAGAACATCCTCCCTTAGTTCTATCTGAGGGCTGAGGGGTGTGGGCAGTATTGCAGGGACTGCAGATGGGCACAATCAAAGGATATAAACCCACTCCTATGCATCACCTCAGTGTTGCGCACACAGGCATCCAGCTCACAACGAATTTGATGGCTTGTCCCCTACGTCCGCTTCTGTACATGGATGGGTGCACTATTGCTGCTGAAGGACTTTACATCAGCAAATATTCCCCTTTCAATCTCTATTGGCTGACATGCCAGATGACGGTCGGCTGTAATGTGCTCCTTGACAGTTGAGTGGCGTCGTCTCATATGCTGCTTTACATTTTTTTTTATTTAGCACTAATTCACACTTTGTGCACTTAACCTTTCTGACCCTCGAACGTAGGCCAACTGTTTTTTTTGGTTGATGAAGCTCTACCATGGCCTCCACAGGGTAAAGCCGGGCTTCTACCATGGCCTCCATACAGTTCAGTGGGCCTTCTGCTGGCTGAGCGTGGGGTTGGCCTTCTGCTGGCTGACGGTGGGGTTGGCCTTCTGCTGGCTGACGGTGGGGTTGGCCTTTTGCTGGCTGACGGTGGGGTTGGCCTTCTGCTGGCTGATGGTGGCATGTGCTGAGGTGTCTAAGCAGTTGTTTTTTTCTTTGAAAAATTTGAATACAAGCACAGCAGTGGTAGTGGGACTCCTTTCTGCAGCCCCATTTGCAGGTATACATCACAAACTCTGAAAGGAAGGTAAAACACAAAATCAGGCTTTAATAACTAGTCCAAACACAAGTGCCTTCTTGACCACGGTTAGTGTCCTCACCTTCTTCATATCAACACAAAGGTTATTAATCTAAACAAATGAATCAGCCAATGAATCAGTAAACATACCTCCATGCTGTACCACTGTTTTCATATGGGACTGTAAATGTGTTTCCACTTTTGAGTAGTCACCCTTATAAAGTGGGCAAAAGGGGCAGTGGAGTATTTGGCATCCTTGCTCAGAACACCTTGTGGGCTGGGGCTTCTGACTGCTCTGCAGAATTGGCAGATGTAGCTATAGATAAGAGATATAGATAGAGAAGATTAACCAAGCTCAACTTACTTTTCTCCCCCTCCTAGCACTAGCTACTACCTGATTGAATCCTTGGAATCTTCAGGTGAGAAACTTAAAACTATTTAAAAAAAACGAACTGTGTAAAAACAAAGTTAGTAAACAATGTGCGTGCCCACCAATGTTATCGGTCACCAAAAAGCAGCAGCGTGGCCGCTACATCATGCCTCTTAGCTAACACGTTAACAATATTAAATTCAAACCTGATAACACATTTCATATATTTAAAAATTTAATTTTATAAAATACAGTAATTTCACTTAAATGGCAATGAAAATTATTAATTGTCATTTAAGTGAAATTACTGAACTTATATACAAGCTTGATAAAAATGATAATTCTAGAAGAAAATTTAAATAGCACTTAGCTTTTGCATCTGAATATATTCTGTTACTAAAACCAATACCCAGATAAAATATATTCTAGAATCCAGTAACACAACACACACCCTTTTAAGTTGAGATGAAAAACGATGAATATTAAATTAATTTATTATCAGGGTTGAATTGGATTAGCATTTATCCTTGATTACAAATGAGAAAAATACCTGCGTGGAAATCTTTTAGGTCCAAGCAACTCTATATTCAGAAAAAAAATATTTTACACAAATTTATTTGCGCATCGGAATAAGCATTGGATTTGCATCACTTTTGACAGTTAAACAATCTGAAAGCAGTTATTTAGTTATATGGACATAAGAAGAGCATATTGCAGGTAAAAAAAAAATCTAAATTAATATATAACCTTGTGTGAAAATACCATATTCAACATAACGCACTATTAGAATTAGGATCGATTTATTAAGGTGACGGTCTTTACTCAAAATATAAAACTTTGTTGTCTCAACAACATTATTACCACTAAGTTTATTCTTCCCATTGTATAACATCAATGGCATTTTGCCAGGTGAGACTGAGTGCGTTTAAAGGCTTTTTGTGCACAGTTTGACCACCGTTTCTATGCTAATATTATATCTGTAAAAGACTATTTTAGACAAAGATACCTAACAATACCACCAAAACGAGGCAACGCGCCCACCAAAGTTATCTGTGTCACCATAACGAAGCAGCGTACGTGGCCGCTACTTCATGCCTCTTATCTAGCTAACACGTTAACATCCAACTTAACAATGTAACGTTACTGTGCTAATGTTAACTTAGTATTCACTGCAAACTCTAGCTTCTAGCTACAAACAGTCGTAGTGCTATACGTTGCGTGAGCTGTGTGTGTGTGTGTGTGTGTGTGTGTGTGTGTGTGTGTGTGTGTGTGTGTGTGTGTGTGTGTGTGTGTGTGTGTGTGTGTGTGTGTGTGTGTGTGTGTGTGTGTGTGGGGGGCTGTTCTCTGGCAGTTTCCAGTAAAAGCTACTGAGTTATTTCAACCACCGGTTTCAGTGCCTTATTCGAACCCTCAAGATATTACATTTAGCTAGGGCTAAGACGAGATAGCATGACATTAGTGGCTTCCGAACCTTGCTTGCCGCAATTATTAATATCGGATTCGGATACCATATAAGACTAAGACGACACGACAGCTATATCAGTGACATAAATGAGAATATTTCACAGTCAATGTTGTAGAAATAAACAATAGCCTACTTACTGACATAATCTCTCATCGAATGACCGCTTGTCTACTACTCCCGGGAAAATTACCACGAGGTAAAATTGCCAATACAGAAAGGGAAATGACATCATACCCAGTGTGCCTTGCGAAACTCTTCGTGATTGGATGATGAAACGCTATCAGGAACGCCCGATGCGCTTTCTTGTGTCATTACGGGAACGCCCAAGCCGCAGCTGGACCCTCCTCGGTGAAACACTCAGTTTCAGTCAATCTCATGTTAATCTTACCTATAGAGTAGTATTGCATCATTCATATATCCAAAAAGTCTTTAGTTTTATTATATTTATAAAAGAAAGATAGGCTGTACCGAGTCTTTCCGGAAAAAAACGAGCGGGTGGAGGCGTGCCGTGTGGGCGGAGCTAAATAACCACGCGCGCGAAGCTTACGTTGAGAGCTTCTGGAAGCTGTGATATCCCAAAACAAAACATTGCTAACAATCAGATTCAGCCATACATTTTTGATCCAGAATCAGATCCCGAGGCTGAAATTGAAGACGAGCAGCAGCAGCAACGACTACAGCAGGACGTCTCTAAGCGGTGTGTACTGGAACTGTATAACTTATATTTGCTTAGCGGTTTTTGTAAATTACTAATTTTCACTTTATGTCGTCGTATTTTTTTTAAAGGTGTACATGTGGGATATGTAGTTTTACATTAACTGTACGTGATCATGTCGTTTACTTGTTGTGCTTAATACACGGCGATAGTTAACAACTCAGACATTTGAAGCAGTTTTACTCACCGCCTGCAGTTCCAACGCACGACCGTAAACCTTTATCGTTGGGACTGCTCCATCCTTAAGCATTAGACGATCTGCAAATCCGGCGTCGAACTGGGCCTTGTTTATAAAACAATCACAGCCGTTTAATAAAAACGTTTCGTTTAATAAAACGTTTTGTTTAATTGTTACCTAAAATATACAATTTCGAATGCTATTTCATCACTCAATTCACTTCTGAGAACATTTGATGCGAGAAATCAACTGTATAGATTTCAAATATTGGCATTTTTACGAAAATGTATGGCGAGTCGTAAATGTTTGAGTTCTGTGAGGCTATTGCGCAATACCCGCAACTCGCACAGTTCGCTTCGCTTTTGTCCAGTCCGGCGCCTCATACAAAAACACATCGTCTCAAACTGTCAGCAGCGTTCTGTGTCCTCGTCACCAAGTCCGTTCTTTGCATTCTTGGTTTTGAGAAACACCCATCATATAGAGACAATAGCTGTGTACCAATGTGAAGGCTGCATCCTCTGAAGGCCGTATTTGAAGGCCGATTGGCCGCATTTGAAGGCCGATGGTGTCACAGCGACGCGACGAAGGCTGTCCCAATTCAAAGGCTGCATCTTCGAAGGGCGCATTTGAAGGCCAATTGCGTCACCGCGGCGTGGTGAAGGCTGTCCCAATTCAATTCCGCATCCTTCGAAGGCCGTAATCGAGGGCCGGTTGCGTCATCCTGGTGCGACGAAGGCTACCCTGATTCAAAAGCGACGCCAAATGCGCCCTTCCTTTCCCCGTGAAAGGAAGGATACATAAATGGATCCTTAGCGGCCCTTGGGAACGGATTGGAAAACCATCGCCACGGATTGTTTTTTTTTTTCCCCACAGAAGACTTCCCGTGCTCCGTATTACGGGGTTGAAAACCTGAGTACTGTAAATAAATTCACCATGGACCATAATAAAAATAATACACTGGCCTTGAATATTATATATATTATATATATATATATATATATATATATATATATATATATATATATATATATATATATATGCCTAATGTGTTTTCTTTTCATATATTTCATTACATTACTATAATTGAACGGTGTAATCCGGCAGTTTAGGAGTAAGGATGCAGCGGCGTCGGCACCGGAGGTGAAACATCCTCAGTAAAATATAAAACATAAAAAATGACAATAGCCAATTCTGGCTCCATAGCTGTTTACTCAATTATCAAACAATCTGCGCAGATGCTTCACCGTCGACCCTGAAAGAGTTGTCCCTCGTCATCCTTTTATCTTTCCCTACGTCCACGACTAAGGAAGGTTTAAGAGTGCGCATAACTGGGAACACAGTTTTATGAGTAAGTGCGAATTCGTCTGCAAATGTTGCCGCATCGAAAAGCTTAGATACTTTCTGCTCGTTTAAATGCACTACAATATTTTCTGGCAAACTATTTTTAAAATCTTCGAGCAAAATCAGTTCTTGCAATTCATCAAAAGTTGTAATTTTGGTAGAACCACACCACTTCTCAAATAGCGATCTCTTTTCACGCGCAAACTCCACAAACGTTTGCTTGGCTGTCTTTGAACACGCCCTGAACTTCTGCCGATACGCCTCCGGTACCAATTCATAAGCGCGCAACACAGCCAATTTCAGAAGATCATAATTTAGCGAATCATCGATCGGCAAAGCTGCGCAAACCTCTTGGCTTTGCCAACGAGATTACACTGCAACAACAACGCCCACATATCTCTGGGCCATTTCAATTTAGCCGCAACACGTTCAAAAGCCACAAAATACGAGTCAACTTCAGACTCACGAAATGGAAATACAAGTTTAATGTACTTACCCACATCAAAGTCAGGTTGCCCCATCTCGGAACTACCGGAAACAAGTCTGGTGCGCGGTGACGGAACTGGTCTGTTACGCTGGGCTTCCAACTCCAACCTACGCAACGTAACATCCCGATCAGTCTTCAACTCTAACTCTTTCAATCGGAGTAGTTGCGTTTCATGCTCCTGTTTCTTTAACTCCAGATCTAACTCTTTTAAGCGAACAGTTACCATAGGATCAAAACCAGCAACCCTGTTACCGCTTACCCACTCTGCCTTAACAGATGTGGTTTCTTCCTCAAACTCTGACCCATGAGTAAGTTCAGGAAAAATACCAGTCTCAACTAACCTACCATACAACTCATCTTTAATGACCTGCTTCTTCCTCTTTAGGGACCGTTATATTGTAAAAATCTGCTATTTGAATTAGATCTACTTTTCTACACCACTCGAATTCCTTTAACGTAGGTGACAGCGTAAACCTAATTAAATCGAAATCCATATTAAGCATTAAACTTCCTCCCCCACCAAAAAAATTCAAAGCAGCCAAGCAAACCACCGGAAACAGCCAATAGATATTACGACTAATAGACGGATAGACGAACGGACGAGCCCCCAATTGTTACGACCCCCTAGTCTAGGGTTAGGAGCGCCGGTAACAAAAAGCAATGGAAATATCCCCTCTCCTGTCCCAGATCATACACAAAATACTACAACACAATAGTGTCAAAATAGAAGCTTTTTTATTTACGCAGAAATAGAAAAAGCTGAAAGCATAAGTCTTCAGGAGGGGTTCACGCCAAAAATAACAAACCAAAAGGAATACTACCTAACGAGGAATTAACTATAAATTACCTATGAAATGGTAAATGAAAACCCCAAAGAAAATACAACAATCTTCCCTTACTCCCTAGCTAGCCAGTAACCAAGAGAAAAATGTTTAATAAAGAAAAGAATGGCAACCTCCTCCCTACAGCTTTCAAATAAACATTCAAACATAAGTCTGGTGACTTAACTCAACAACAGAATAAACAGGAACGAATAAAAATAAATCAATAAACAAAAGACAATAAACTTACGACATTCAGATAACGGAAAAACGTGTCTTCATAATTACACCGTGAGAATTCCCCACACGGAAACCTCACTAAAAGATCAGCACACCAACGCGGCTGAACTAAACAATTGGTCTGGGGCAGGAGACAAAGGACCACGGAGCTCCACGACGTGCGTGCAAACAGAGCTCTCCCACACTGCAGTGTATCGCCGTAAACCGCTCCGCTCCTCCTCATAATTGACCCTTCGCGTGGAGCTTGATTGACAGGTGCTCTAACCAATCATACTTCGCCATCCGCCATTTTGTCCGAAAAAGCAGCCAGTAGAGTTAGGAGGATTTTAACTTGGTAAAATGAATATACTGACGCCTTTCCGCGGTTAAAACAACATTACTTCTTATGTTCGTTCATGTTTATTTGATGCTATAAATGAACTAGAAGGAAGAGATGATCGGATCACGAGCAGCTTTAACTGATGCTCTACAGCGATCTGTCACGGCACATTAAAGACCCCCAAAACGGTATTTATTGTTTAAATTTCTTTCAAAAAATGACCACATTTGAAAGCTGAGACTTTGTTTAATATGTTTAATATCAAAAGTAACCGAAAAGTAACCTGGTCTGTCCTGTCTGTCCGCGTGTTGTCAGTCTCCTCTCTGCTCCGCGATGTATTTTTCACTGCGTGAGAACATGGTGAGAGCATGAGAGCAGCGTAGCTTGTCGGAACATAGCGACAGTAACTAAGGAGGGCGGGTCTTTGCGAAGGGTCAATTGACCACAGCTGAGCCCGATCGAGCCCAATCAAGCCCTGCACAGAATGAGAGGGAGAGAAAGAGAAGACAAACTGCACACAACATCAAATCACAACAATAAAAGAAATAACAAAAACAAACATATCACATTGCGTCCTAGGACGTAACAGCCCAGATATGCTAAAGTCCATATTTAAACGAACTAACACGAACGCAGATAGAATTTCAATCAGAATAGGACACCTGCGGCCTGTTTCAATAAGGAGGTTCAACCAACTCTGAGTTAAATCTTGAACTCTGAGTTGACTTACCCTGAGATGGGAAACTCTGAGTTTTCGGTTACAGAACAGCTGAAATTAGTTGGTTCAATCAACTCTGAGTTGACTGACTCCGAGTTAAGCGCGTGCACCACAACTATAAAAAGCCATTATCAATGGAGCGCAGATATTATGAGTCACCATGGCAACAGCGCCAGACAAAAAGAGGTGTTGGGTGTAATTAATTACCAAGTAATCTAAATATTGTAATTTAATTAAAGGAATTACTCTTAATTCTTCTGTAATTTAAAATAAAATATGATGCAATTACATTAAATAGGCTACTGCATAAACTATAGACAAATTTAGTATAAAACAATAGTGGATTTAACATACATTTTTAAAAGGTATATTTTTTATGTAACCTTCTCCCTCTACACACTTTGATCAATTCAAGAATAATTCATGCAATTGTATATTGTTAATTTGAAAGCATTAAAAGTGCAGTTTATTGTCTCTCATTGTATTGTTCAAGTGGTTGAGGTTGATATAGGATTTAGTAATTAGTAGTAATATGTAGACCAATACTTTCTAAAGATAGAAATTATTACATTAATCTAATTACACTGTTGAAGATTTCATTTGTATTTAGTAATTCATAATTATTTTAGAGTAACTTACCCAACTGTTATAATATCAGAGGTGAAACTGGAATAATGTTATTCAACCTAAAGTATGCTACTATTACTTTGATAATTTTTTACTTAAGTACAAGTAAAAGTACCAGTCTAAAAATCTACTCAAGTAAAAGTAAAAAGTAGCTAATTTAAAATGTGAGTAAAAGTTGCTGAGTTACTTGTTTAACAGTGGGGGTGTGGGTGGGGGACTCTCTCATGTGTATACTCTGACATGCAGGGGGGGGGGGGGGGGGGGGGGACTCTCCCATGCAGGGTTGGGGAGGGGGGACTCTCCCATGCTGGGTTGGGGAGGGGGGGACTCTCCCATGCAGGGTTGGGGAGGGGGGGGGGACTCTCCCATGCTGGGTTGGGGAGGGGGGGGGGACTCTCCCATGCAGGGTTGGGGGGGGGGGACTCTCCCATGCAGGGTTGGGGGGGGGGGACTCTCCCATGCAGGGTTGGGGGGGGGGACTCTCCCATGCTGGGTTGGGGAGGGGGGGACTCTCCCATGCAGGGTTGGGGAGGGGGGGACTCTCCCATGCAGGGTTGGGGAGGGGGGGGGGGGACTCTCCCATGCTGGGTTGGGGAGGGGGGGGGGACTCTCCCATGTAGGGTTGGGGGGGGGGGGACTCTCCCATGCTGGGTTGGGGAGGGGGGGGGGGACTCTCCCATGCAGGGTTGTAACATATGAGAGTTTCACAGTATGATAACCGTCTCAGAAAATAAAATATTACGGTTTATGGTTTTAAACAATTATTAAATATATTAACTGCATTATTAAATTACTGTTATTATTATCATCAGTTATATGACAGTTAAATAAATTAAACATTTGTTCAATAAAACATATCTAATCAACTAATTTCATTAATTGATTATGAATTAGATTAACAACTTCTCTTTTTTATTAATAACTTATTAATATGTTTAAAAAAGAATTGAGTTCTATGAAATGTTTATTCCAATTTATTTTTTAATGATTTAATACAAATATATTATCAAAAACGGTGGTAATCAAATAAAAGTTTAGCAAACGTTTTAATCCCTTTATTTTTTGGCAAACTGCTCAAAACAGATTTAGTCAATTAAACCATGGGCGCACAATATATTCCTTAAAGAATGTTTAAATACATTTTAGTTTTATTGTTGGTGTTTAAACACCACTTCCTTTTTAAAAAACCGCAAGAAACTCTGGGTTTACTGAAGAAAACCTGCTCCCGACCAGGTTAGGTTCACAGAGTAAGTTACCATGGTAACTGACTCTGAGTATAAGTTACCTCTCTTTCAGAAAAGGGCTTGACTTACTCTGCTTTCTCAGGTTTGACTTACCTCCCTTTCTGAAACGGAAAACCCAGAGTTTCTCTCATTTCAGGGTTAACATACTCAGAGTTTTCACTTAACCTCCTTTCTGAAACAGGCCCCTGATAGTCTGAAAAAATAATACCTCTGAGACCACATTTAATGGCCTTAAACTTGACAATTTTGATTTATCACTTTTTAATACTTTTTAAAACCCCGTGGACACCCTGTGTGATGTATTTGTTTGTAAATTGTAAAAAGTTAAATGGTTTTATGAAAATGTTAAAAAAGATAATAGGTGATTTTTTATTTGATAAAATAATAATTTTAGAAGAATGGGAAACAATGTTTTTATTTGGTTTTAATGATAAAGCAAAAAATAAGTTTGCTCTTAATTTTGTGCTAACAGTTGCAAGATTTGCAACATGGAGAAGAAATCTAATGAAACAAAAAGAAAGTAGAACTTCCAATAAGTGTGTTTTATAAGCAGATCTTGAGCGATGATTTGGAAGTTTTATATTGTTATTTTAAAATCAATGAGAAAATAGAAATATTTGAAGAATGTATAATAAGAAATAATGCATATATTTTTAAAACAAATAATGGTTTTGAAGTTTTATTGCCTGAAAATGTGTAAAGATGTTTTTTTGCTTGTATTTTTTGTATTTGTTCTTGTTTTTGTCCTTGTTTTTGTACTTGTTTTGTCCTTGTTTTGTTTTTAAATGAAAAACATTCTTATTAATTGAAATATATTATGAAATATGGGTTTATGTTCCACCCAGCGCCAACGCAGGCAGAGGCACCGAGTGCATAGCAGAGTGCGCACATGAACAGTTGCAGTGCTCACCTGGGGTGCCTATTTTCTTCTTGGGTGATTATAATCACTGTAAATTGGAGAGCGCGGTGCCAGGTTCTCAACAATATGTAAAATGTGACACGAGAAATAACAGGATCTCAGATAAATGTTACGGAAATATAAAGGGGGCATATTCAGTCAAGTCACCCCCCCCCCCCTCCCTCTCCCTCTCCAATTCAAGTCAAGTCAAATATATTTATATAGCGCTTTTCACAATACAGATTGTATCAAAGCTGCTTCACAGTATCAATCAAAACAACTTAACAATGTTTGTTTATTACTGGAAAAAAGACATCCAAGTTTGGTAGAGCTGATCATTGGTATGATTGGTTAATTAATTTGAATATCCCCAACTGAGCAAGCCAAAGGCAACAGTGGCAAGGAACCGAAAAACTCCATCAAGTGACCTAGGCCCTGTTTACACGAGAACGATTACGAGTGAAAACGTAAAAATATTTTTACGGATGTGCCTTTCGTTTACACGGTGACGGCGTTTTGGGGGCTTAAAAACGCAAAAAAGTGAAACCACCCTTCAGAGTGGAAATCTCAAAAACGCTCCGCCGTCGCGTTCCCGTCTAAATGGTAAAAACGCAAATCTGCTCACGGTGGCTCTTGTCGCGTACGCATTTACGTCACAGGCATGCGCCAGTACAGGAAAATAACAACCAACATGTCGGATTATTTCCATACGTCGGACCTTCAAGTTGCCCTAGCAGCTCTGATAAACATACAAGAGGCTTTTCTGCAGTTGTACAAAATATTCTCAGATATTGGTGTTGTTGTGTGGAAGTGCTTCACATTGCCACCTAGCCGCCTGGAGTGCATACTACATCGTATTTCACACACTTTTGCGTCACCATATGCACGCAGATTTCCCTTCCATAACGCTTGTCTAAACGCAGAATAAAAAGTGACAACGCAACGCCACTTTTACGGTTTCTCTTCAGCTCGTTTCCGTGTAAACATAGCCCTAATGGTGTCCTAAAACTCCATCAGATGACCCAATGGAGAATAAAAAACCTTGGGAGAACCCAGGCTCAGTCGGGGGCCAGTTCTCCTCTGGCGTTTACGAACTAGAGGCCGAATTTACAGTAACTGTAAGATAAAAAATTTATATGAATGCCTGGCTAAATAGATGCGTCTTTAGTCTAGTTTTAAACTGGGAGAGCGAGTCTGAGCAACAAACAATATCAGGAAGGCTATTCCAGAGCTTCGGAGCTAAATGTGAAAATGCTCTGCCTCCTTTGGTGGATCTGGATATCCTAGGAATGACCAGAAGCCTCGAATTTAGTGATCTTAAAGAGCGCGATGGATTGTAGGGTGATAGAAGGTCTGTTAAATACACAGGAGCTAAACCATTTAGAGCTTTATAAGTCAAAAGCAATACCTTGTAATTAATACGGAACTTTATAGGTAACCAATAGGGATGTGACGAGACGAGACACGAGATTGGGTTCACGAGAACGAGACGAGACGAGATTTTTGCACAATTTTTCAGAAATCCTCAATGACAAAATTCATGACTGGAAAAATAGTATGCAGGTGCATTTTGCAATGTTTAACTAATAATCTTATAAAGTAGACCTGAAATGACATGCATTGGGAGTATGAATTATCAAATCCATTGAAAGAAAACAATATACAAGCACTGTAAAAGGTTTTTATTGACTGGCTTTTCTCCTGTATGATTTCACATTAGTCTCTTCAGACCTTACTGTACATTTAAGAGCTTTCAGAACTTCTGATTGAGGCTGTGTGTGACCTGCTAACTGAACTCTAGAAGTCTTATTAAGTGCAAGTGCAACCATAATCAAAGTTAGCACACAGACTATAATTGTTTTGAAATTGCTGTTTAATTATGCACCGGCAGTTATAGGGTTAATGTGGTGAGTTCGGGAAAGGCCGGTAGAGAAACGAGGCTGTTTGTTTGTCTCCACTCTGTTGTTCTTGTGTTCCGATTATAAGTTCAGAAACAGAGCCTCCCTTGTCTGTTGTCTTTAAGACATTACAAACTGAGACGATAGCCGCAAATAAACAGTCCAGAGATGGGTATTGGGAGACAGACTAGTGTATGTTCGCGGCCTAATTTGTGCGCAATGCACATCGGCGAGCTTGTGTTTTACTTTCGCTTTCTTGATCGCGCGTACTCTGTGTATAGCATGGCACGAGATCTCGTCACACCCCTAGTAACCAATGAAGTGATGATAAAATCGGTGTTACATGATCATATTTTATTGATCTAGTAAGAAGTCTAGCGGCTGCATTTTGGACTAACTGTAGCTTGTTTATTGAAGATGCAGGACAACCAGCTAATAAAGCATTACAGTAATCTAGTCTCGAGGTCATGAATGCATGAACTAACTTTTCTGCATCAGAGACTGATAGCATATTACGTAGCTTAGCAATGTTTCTAAGGTGGAAAAAGGCTGTTTTTGTAACATATGAAGTATGCTTTTCAAAAGACAGGTTGCAGTCTAATATAACACCCAGGTCTTTTACTGTAGCGGAATCTTGGTGTAATTTTTGACTCACAGTTGAGTTTTGAAGCACACATAAAACAGGTCTCTAGAACTGCTTTTTACCATCTGAGAAATATTGCACGACTGAGACCATTTCTCTCCTTCGCAGACACGGAAAGGCTCATACACGCCTTCATTACAACAAGGCTAGACTATTGTAATGCCCTGTTCTCTGGTCTTCCAGCAAAATCATTAAACAGGCTACAGTATATACAGAACTCTGCTGCTCGTGTGCTCACTTGTACCTCTCCTCGTGAGCACATTACACCGGTCCTTTCACAATTGCACTGGCTTCCTGTAAAGGTGAGAATTGATTTTAAAATTCTCATTCTAACATATAAGGCACTACATGGGATCGCTCCAGCGTACCTACGTGATCTTATTAGCCCTTATACTCCATCACGTTCTCTCCGCTCTGCGAATTCCCTCTTATTACATCAGCCTTTGTGTAAGCTCAAGACCATGGGTGAAAGAGCGTTTTCCTGCAAAGCCCCCAAGCTATGGAATCTACTTCCTTCTACAATCAAAAGTGCACCAACTCTGGGACATTTCAAAGGGTTGCTTAAGACACATTTGTTCAAGGCTACTTTTTCTTAATTGTTTTTATTGCTCTTGCTGTGTTTGTTTGTTTCATTGTATGCGCTTTGGGTTTGAGAAAAGCGCATTATAAATAAAATTTATTATTATTATTATTATAAAGTAACAGAGCATCCTACTATGTTAAAGTCGTGCTGTGAAAGGTTTTGTGGACGGTTTTTAGAACCGATAAGTATTACCCTTTGTCTTGTCTGGATTTAATAAAAGAAAATTACGCATCATCCAATCTTTTATATCTTTAACACAATCTGTCAATTTGGATAATTTAGCGTATTCATCTGGCCGTGATGAAATATTATATTTGAGTGTCATCAGCATAACAATGGAAACTAATTCCATGTTTCCCTAAAATTGTCAGGGTTGCTGCAGGTAGCTGAAGACGAGGACACGAGAGCTTCAAAATAATAGATTTATTTAAACAAACTTAAACATCCAAAAACAAAAGAACAGAACTCCAGGACTTCAGGATTAACATACAACCATACATTGACGACGATCGACCAACACTGAGGGAAAACACAGGGTTTAAATGAACTGAACCAAACGAGATAATAAACTGAAAACAGGTGCAGAGAATTGAACACAAACGAGGAGCGGGAAAACTTAACAGGACTAAACCAAAAAACCACAAAGACAGGGGGAAACAAGATCTCAAAACATAACTAAACACACTGAAACGTGACAGTACCTCCCCCCTCCCGAAGGCGCGTCCTCGCGCCGTATAATATCCAAAGGGGTGGGAGGGTGGGCGCCCTGGAGGCTGACGAGGGCATGGTGCAGGTCCAGGAAGCCTCCAGGGCGGAGCAGGCTGTGGGCGTGGCCACGACGGTGCAGGCTGTGGGCGTGGCCATGACGGTGCAGGCTGTGGGCGTGGCCACGACGGTGCAGGCTGTGGGCGTGGCCACGGTGGAGCAGGCTGTGGGCGTGGCCACGGCGGTGCAGGCTGTGGGCGTGGCCACGATGGTGCAGGCTGTGGGCGTGGCCACGGTGGAGCAGGCTGTGGGCGTGGCCATGGTGGAGCAGTCCCTTCGGATGGCCACGGCGGTGAGGACCCTTCGGGTGGCCGTGGTGGTGAAGACCCTTCGGGTGGCCATGGCGGTGAAGACCCTTCAGGTGGCCACGGCGGTGAAGACCCTTCAGGTGGCCACGGCGGTGAAGACCCTTCAGGTGGCCACGGCGGTGAAGACCCTTCGGGTGGCCATGGCGGTGAGGACCCTTCGGGTGGCCATGGCGGTGAGGACCCTTCAGGTGGCCACGGCGGTGAAGACCCTTCCGGTGGCCACGGCGGTGAAGACCCATCAGGTGGCCACGGCGGTGTTATTTTTCCGGACCTCCGTGGATCTTTGGCCGGCCACGGCGAAGGCGTATAGCCCCCCCCCCCCCCCAAAATTTTCTTGTGGAGAAAGACAGGTTCAGGAACGGGAACAGACTTGACATCTACGGGTGCTGGGTCAACGGGGTCTGGGTCAACGGGGTCTGGGTCAACAGGCTCTGGGTCTGGGTCAACGGGCTCTGGCGCTGGCGCTGGGTCAACGGGCTCTGGCTTTGGCGCTGGGTCAACGGGCTCTGGCTCTGGCGCTGGGTCAACGGGCTCTGGCGCTGGGTCAACGGGCTCTGGCGCTGGGTCAACGGGCTCTGGCGCTGGGTCAACGGGCTCTGGCTCTGGCACATCATGGGACTCGGAACTGGACGGGGCCAGCACATCATGGGACTCGGAACTGGACGGGGCCAGCACATCAGGGGACTCGGAACTGGACGGGGCCAGCACATCAGGGGACTCGGAACTGGACGGGGCCAGCACATCAGGGGACTCGGAACTGGACGGGGCACGCACATCAGGGGACTCGGAACTGGATTCATGCTCTGGCGGACAGGCGACGGTCTCTGGCTGGACGGTCTCTGGCTGGACGGTCTCTGGCTGGACGGTCTCTGGCTGGACGGTCTCTGGCTGGACGGTCTCTGGCTGGACGGTCTCCCACGGTGAGTGAGGAACCACACACCCACAGCGTACGGTCAATGAATTTGACTAAAGGGAGGTGGAGATCTCCCAACAGCAGAATCTGGGCGAGGGTATCGTCCATCCCACTCCAGAACTCATGTGTGAGAGACTCCTCATTCCAATTCGAGTCCTGGAAAAGATGGAGATAAATCTCTGCGTAGTCTTCTAGAGACCGGCCATCTTGTGGTACACAGAGTTCATAATTCATCTTTTGTTTGTAGGTCGATCGTTCTGTCAGGGTTAGTGCAGGTAGCTGAAGACGAGGACACGAGAGCTTCAAAATAATAGATTTATTTAAACAAACTTAAAACATCCAAAAACAAAAGAACAGAACTCCAGGACTTCAGGATTAACATACAACCATACATTGACGACGATCGACCAACACTGAGGGAAAACACAGGGTTTAAATGAACTGAACCAAACGAGATAATAAACTGAAAACAGGTGCAGAGAATTGAACACAA
This sequence comes from Chrosomus eos, assembly GCA_036326025.1. Taxonomy (NCBI): domain Eukaryota; kingdom Metazoa; phylum Chordata; class Actinopteri; order Cypriniformes; family Leuciscidae; genus Chrosomus; species Chrosomus eos. The sequence goes on from CM070838.1 coordinate 37,282,578, forward strand.
ACGAGGAGCGGGAAAACTTAACAGGACTAAAAAACCACAAAGACAGGGGGAAACAAGATCTCAAAACATAACTAAACACACTGAAACGTGACAAAAATATTACCAAGTGGCAGCATATATATTGAGAATAATAAAGGGCCTAACACAGATCCCTGCGGCACTCCATAGTTTGCCGAAGTTATGATCGATTTTTCTCCATTTAAGTAGACGAAATGGTAGCGGTCAGATAAGTATGAACTAAACCAGCTTAATGCTTGTCCTTGAACACCAGTGTAATTTTGTAGTCGATCTAAGAGTATTGTGTGATCTATAGTATCGAACGCAGCACTAAGATCAAGTAAAACTATTACTGAGATACAGCCTTGGTCCGAAGCTAAAAGTAAATCATTTGTGATTCTAACAAGCGCAGTTTCAGTGCTATGATGTGGCCTGAATCCAGACTGAAACTTTTCATAGATGTCGTTTTCTTGCAAGAAAGAGCCCAGTTGAGCGGACACAACTTTTTCTAATATTTTTGACATAAATGGAAGATTCGAAATGGGTCTGTAATTTGCTAGGTTATTTGGATCTAATTGTGGTTTCTTAATAAGAGGTTTTATAACTGCCAGCTTGAACGTTCTTGGAACATGACCTAAAGATAAAGATGAGTTAATAATATTGAGAAGAGGCTCTTCCACTATAGGTAACACTTCTTTCAGTAGTTCAGTTGGTATAGGATTTAATAAACATGTTGTTGTTTTAGATGAAGTGATAAGTTTATTTAATTTTTTTTGTTCTATGATTGTAAAGCATTGTAATTGTTCTTGCGGGGTGATAATTGCGGCTGAAATATAAGGTGCGAGCAAAGATTGAACTTTTATGATTTTGATTCTGATGCTTTCAATTTTCTCGGTGAAGAAGTTCATGAAATCATTACTACTAAACTGTAACGAGGTATTTTGTTCAGACGACGTCTGTTTATTTGTTAGTCTAGCCACGGTATTAAATAAAAACCTTGGATTATTTCGGTTGTTTTCTATTAATTTGCTGAGGTGCTCAGCCCTGGCCGTTTTAAGGGCCTTTTTATAATGTGACATACTCTCTTTCCACGCGATTCTAAAGACCTCTAAATTAGTTTTTTTCCATTTACGCTCTAAATTACGGGTCACTCTCTTTAAAACATATGTAGTATTATTGTACCATGGTGCTATACTTTTTTCTCTAACCTTTTTTAATCTAATGGGTGCAACAATATCCAATGTTCTAGAGAGAATGGTGCTCATAGTGCTAGTTAGTTTGTCTAGTTCATCTGTTTGTTTGGGTTCAGGCAGCAGCTGAGACAGATCAGATAAGCTATTTGAGAAATGATATATGGTGGATGGAAGAATTGTTCTACCTGGTCGATAACGTGGTGCAGCATGACATATTACAGCAGTAAGTACTATGCAAGTTACCATGTAATGGTCAGTGACATCATCACTTTGTGGAATGATATCTATATCGGTTGGATCGGTTCCATATGATTTAATTAAATCGAGTGTATGATTAAGACGATGAGTTGGCCCGGTGACGTTTTGCTTGACCCCGAAGAAGTTTAATAAATCTGTAAACGCAGCCCCTAACGCATCATTTAAATTATCTACGTGTATGTTAAAATCTCCAACAATTAATGCTTTATCGACGTTGACCAAAAGATCTGATAGAAAGTAAGCAAACTCTTTTAGGAAATCGGCGTAAGGCCCTTGAGGTCTATATACGGTAGCCAATGCTAGAGATAAGGGATTTTTTTCTTACATCTAAGAGCGTAACATTTAGCACAAGTACTTCAAACGAATTAATCCTATGACAAGTTTTCTGAGTAACATTAAGGATATCTCTGTAGATTGTTGCAACACCGCCGCCACGACCGATCAGACGGGGCTCATGCTTATAACAGTATCCTGGCGGAGTAGACTCATTTAGACCGAAATAATCATTTGGTTTAAGCCAGGTTTCAGTAAGGCACAGAACATCGAAATTATTATCTGTGACCATTTCATTTACAAAAACCGCCTTAGGTGTGAGCGATATAATGTTTAGAATAGTGATGGGATTTATGGCTCTTTGAGGGGATCCGGATCTTGGCGATCCGTTCCTTTCAAAGAGCCGTTCAAAAGAACTTTGGCTCTTTTTAAATATTTAGTCAGTTTTAAGAAGCCAGCTTGGGGGCATCTCAGTTTATCTTGGAAATAATCACTGGGAGGAATGATGAGGTGAGATTTGTAGTCAAATAATTAAAACTCAGATATCACACACCAATATCTGAGTTTGAATTATTCTGAAATATTAATTATTACCTCATTTGTCATGTGTGGATTATATTCCATAGGATTGCTGCACAACATCCCTCTGCTTATAAAGTGACATCACTATTTTGGATTTACCTTTAGTAGGCTACAGAGTGTGTGTATGTGTAAAGCTATGTTGACTTATGTTATTCATACAATACCACTAGAACATTTTGATAAAAAAAACAAAAAATATTTAAAGTTGTAAATATATACTGTAGATACAATAACATGAACATGAACACAAAATGCAATGTAAATAAATACAAAGCAGTTCTGAGATGCACTCGCACGTGTGTATGCGTGTTTTTTTTTTTTTTTTACTGGAGTAACCATGTGACGGCGCGTTTGCCGCGAATGTCTTCCGCGCAAGTTGAAAAATTTGAACTCGAGCGAATGTTCAAGCGTCTAACTAGACACGATAGACGCGTATTTGATTCTCTATCGCGTTCGATGTGAACACACCATTAGGCAGCAGCACCCCTGCGCTGGGTGCGCCCCTTCCCCCATTACTGAGGAGCTAATTTGTGTGCATACTTGTGAAACACGCATAGGAAAAAAAAGAACGACAGAAAGAACGGCTCCCACCAGCCGCGACTCGGCTCCCATCGTTCATGTTTATGAGCCGTTCAAAAGAATCGGTTCGTTCGCGAACGTCACAACTCTAGTTTAGAAGATCTAGCTTTAGAAATTGTTTTTGTTCACTAATAGCGAGATTTTTTGTTTTGATAACAATTAGATTTTTTCTAGATCCCGCAGTAAATTTATTATTTGATCTTAGTAAACAAGGAATAGACACAGTTTCTACGCAATGTTCTACACTAGTATTAATATAAATTAAATTGGTGCAGTAGAGACTGTGATTTGGTTTTTTGGTTACTAGTCAAACGGTATTTAACATCTTGGAGATGTTATCCGACAGAAGATCTGCCCGGATTCTACTTGGGTGTAAGCCATTAGCGCGGAAGAGCCTCGGTCGCTCCCAAAACAGATTCCAATTATTTACAAACGAGCAGTTTCTGAAGGATGTTGAGTCAAAGTTAGATGTGTACCAGATGTGTACTTAAAATGTGCTTTAAGGTAAAAAAACAAGCTTGCCAACATGCACAAAACAGCAATAAAAATTATAGGAAGGAGAGACTATGAGCCTATACAGAGCCTGTAAGATCAGGCAGTTATAAAACAGGCTATGAAAATTAAAGGGATAGTTCACCCAAAAATGAAAATTAAAGGTGCCCTAGAATGTGAAATTGAATTTATGTTGGCATAGTTAAATAACAAGAGTTCAGTACATGGACATGACATACAGTGAGTTTCAAACACCATTGTTTTCTCCTTCTTATTTAAATCTCGTTTTTAAAAAACACCTCTGAAAAACAGGCGAATCTCCACATAATACAGACTGCGACGCAACAGTCGGGGATCACGCCTCCAAAGATTTGCATAGCCCAGCCCTCAATGACAAGCACTGCACAGCCGAACCATCGGAACAAGCGAGGATCAGAGAGAAAATGGCAGATCATGGAAATAATAATAATAATAATTCATTACATTTATATAGCGCTTTTCTAGGCACTCAAAGCGCTTTACATAGAAGGGGGGGAATCTCCTCAACCACCACCAATGTGCAGCATCCACCTGGATGCTATGATAAATAGCGATAAATAAATGCTATGTTCCAGGCTGTGCAGGGGATGTGAGGACTTTTCATACCCTTCCCACAGAAAAGAAATGTCAAAAGGCGTGGATGATGTTTATATATAATCGGATACCGCAACAGTTTAATTCGTTGTTGTTAGTTGTTAATTTGCTCTGCCCATTTCACCACGGACTTATTTCTTCTCTCAGCGTCTCAAGCTGAAGAAGGGGGTAATTCCAACTATATTCCCGCAACCGGTAAGTAATGATTTTATTAAAGATAATTTACACTGTGTTAGATCCTGTGCAAGATCCTAGTACAGTAACAAAAGCAAACTCCAAGTAACGAGCATAGCTGCTACATAACTAACGTTAAATAGGCTAATTCTCAGTGAATAAACTATACAGAAAGCGGTCAAAGAACAATCCACACAGCGCGAGTTTATCTCTCTTGCCAAACTCGTTATGAAATCAATGACGCTGTTACACTGCACAACGAAGCTCTTACTGTGTACATCGTGTTTGCATTGGTGAAAGCATGAGAGAGAGAAACTGCGTTGTCTCGCGATCAATAGACTGTCATCTGCTTGCTCAATGCTCATCACAGCAACATTTTATGTGATGGAAATAGATTTAAATACTTTAAAAACATCTCACGATTCGTTAATCTCGATAGCTTTAATAGTTAAAACGTATATAACAGCTGTAGTGAAAGTATTCGAGAGAGTTTCACATGTCGTATTTCATATGCAAGCATGTCAGCCAATCACAGCAGTGGCCGGTTCTCACAGCAGACACGCCCCTTCAAACAGAGTGTTCAAGTCAGAGACTAAAATCAGGCTAGGAAAAATGCCTTTTATTTCTAAATTATGACTATTTTTGATCTAAAAAACATACTAACATTATAAGGGCAACCCAGGAAACATTATAAAATAATAAAAAAAAACATTCTAGGGCACCTTTAAGTCATTAATTACTTACCCTCATGCTGTACCAACCCTGTAAGACCTTCGTTCATCTTCGGAACACAAATTAAGATATTTGTGATTAAATCTGAGAGCTGGATCACTCCTCCATAGGCTTCTAAGGGATTGAAACCTGACAGCCCCGAAAAGTCATTAAATACATCGTTAAAATAGTCCAAATGGCTACAGTGGCTCAATCTTAAGTTTATCAAGCGACGAGAATATTTTTTGCGCGCAAAAAAACCCCTAAAATAACGACTTTATTCAACCATCACTTCTCTTCCATGACATTCTCCTAAGCTGTTGACGTAGTGTAACAGCGCAGCGCTTCTGTGTTATACGTCACACGTAGGCTCACTATTGGCCGACGCTGGTCATGTGTGTGATGCGTGTGACGTTCAACTAGAAGCGTTGCACAATAACACTACGTGAAATCTCCAGGCCCAAAGAGAATACTTGAATAAAGTCGCTATTTTAGTTTGTTTTTTTTTGCGCTCAAAGTATTCTCGTAGCTCGATAAACTTAAGATCTAGCCACTGTAGGCACATTAAATATTTAAACATTTTTTTCAATGACTTTCTGGGCCGTCAAGTTTCAATCCCTTAGGAAGCCTATGGAGGAGTGATCCAGATTTAATTAAAAATATCTTCATTTGTGTTCCGAAGATGAACGAAGGTCTTACGGGGTTGGTACAGCATGAGGGTGAGTAATTAATGACTTAATTTTCATTTTTGGGTGAACTATCCCTTTAAGAAACTTAGATGTGTTTAAGAACTCTTTTTTTATACAACAGCAGCACTCATCTTGTTTGTTTATTAGCGGATGCGGATGAACAGTCGTAAACCGAAAACTGATATGCCGACTTCTGACAATAGCGGAAGTTCGAAACTACGCTTGTGCACGTAGCCTATTTATCTATTAAATTATTATTAAGGGGCAGCGCCAGATCATTTTTAACGTAGGTGCTGAGGGGGTGCTAGATCATTGACAGGGGGAGCTGCGCAATTATATTGCCTATATTGTATATAAATACTATTATTAAATTAGCAAAACTTCAATATTTAATATTCAATAATTTTAATTGTCACAACTAAAGTTTTTATTTTACTAAATTGAATAAGCACAACATTCAATCAAATATATTTCAACAGCCTAATATCTCGTTATTTCGACGTGTGTGTGTGCAACATAATCAGAGAGTAGCCTATTTCTTTTCATTTGGAATTGTTTCATTTAAATATTTAATTGCAAGCTTTATATGGATACATTTCTCATGTCTGAGGCATATTTCGGTTAATTTATGATGAGATGCGCTCAAGTTCACGTGCAATGCAAGTGACCGCGCCGGCGCCTTCATGTCATGATTATATTGTCTGCTATATTTGCTTCTCATTTATTAAATCCAGGCAATTGGTTAATGAATTTAAAAAAAAAAAAATATAAGATACAATTTTTACAAAACGAAATTCACTTTAAAGAAAGGCTTTCTACAAAACACAATGTATGCTAATGATATTATCATTATTAGGGGAGGCTAATTTTATTATTAAATTGATCTATTATAATTAATTTGTCACACAATAATTTCACAGCACATAACCAACAAGCTGTGAGGATAATAAAATATTACATAAGCCCTATAAGCTTACTCCTCATTGAAAATTGTCTAAAACATTTAGGTCGATTACAATGAATCATAGGCAAAATTAACTACCGGTATTAACAGTCTATAACATATATCCGAACATTGCAATAATTAGTCATCAATGAAAATGAAAAACAGGTTTATTTCAAAAACATTGTTTAACAAATTAGTAAAAGAGGCGTTACACTGCAGGTGGCTTGGAAGACGTGAGTATGTATGGTTGATCCATTTTGCAACACGAACTGTAAGCAACAGTAATTTGTAGTTATAGTTTGAACTACAGAACTGAAAGATCTCCCTCTTTTCGTTTTTATTTTTATTTATTTTTTTGCTGCAGACGAAATGGTTAAACTTCTGTTTTCGCGCAGGCGCAGTGAGGGAAAAAACAGTGAGTTTAGGGCAATCGGTTCATAGCTTTGCTTCAACTGTGCAATATAGTTACGAGGAACGACCAAAATTTCTGACATGCCAGAAATTCATTCGACCATCCGATTGTCGATCGGGAGAGGTTAATCGCCTCTCGTTTCTCCCTGAACACTGCACGACAAACGACGCTCGACAAAAAAAAGAGTCGCACGAGTAGGGATGCGCCGATCTGATACTCAGTATCGGTATTGCTCCGATACTACCAATATTTCCCGGATCGGGTATCGCCAGACGATACCATCCAAATCCGATCCGATATTGTAGCCTACGAATGTTATTGTTATACAACACAAAAGGCACAAAAACATTATAAAGCACTATAATGTTTCCGTGTACTATATTCCAAGTTTTCTAAAGCCATTAGGCTACATATAGTTTAATGTGAGGTACAGATTTAAATTGTTAATCTTCACCTAAGTGCTTCTCTCCGCTGCGGCTGTCAGTCATTCTCCATTCAGCGTCAAACAGCGCGTCCCGCTCTGGTAAAACAGTCAACACGATGAAACTAATAAATAAAGAAATATATGCATATCTTACTTTTGTGCTTTGAACTTTTCAATGCGAAGTGCTGCACGCCGTGACTCCATGTTGCTTCGAGCGCATCATTCTGCGCATGGGATGCGCATAAGTGTGTCGTGCCTCTCTGAATTGGAGCCTTTCATATTACAATACTTTTGCGCAATGGCAGTTTATTGATAGCCGTAGTTGTTCTGTCCAATCTATCATATGTTGCTGCTTCATTAAAAAGTTGCGCTTAAAATTTTAAAATAAATGTCTTTTAATTAGATTGTAAAACAATACAGACAAAATATATACTAAGTAAGGAAAATAATGTTTAAGTCAAGCTTTGAAACCTTTAACAAAAGAATAATCACAGTCTCTTCCCCACAGTGAGGCATACAGATACAGTTTATTAGGTAGTTTGGCACTGTTTTTTTAATTATTATTTTAGTATTGGATCGGATCGGTATCAGCCAATACTGAGTCCCAGGTATCGGAATCGGTATCGGAGGCAAAAAAGGCGGATCGTGCCACCCCTACGCACGAGTCAGAATTCGGCTCAAAATCGGACGAAAATCGCACAGTGTATGGCCGCCTTTAGGGAATTTTACATTGTAATTTTATACACATTTATGGGGAGGGATTTACATAGAGGTGGAGCAAACTCGTATACAGGTTTAGGAAACCTGTATTAAACTGAGAGTGATAACTAATTCAAACACTGAGACTCATGAACAGGAATGCCAGGACTCTCTCTTGCTGAGACAAAAGCGCACGAGAGTCCCCAAGAGTTTCAGTAATCTGTTTCATTTAACTTACAATAGAGAGAACAGGTCTGGCGGCTATATAGAGAGAAACAGAAGAGGACAGGAACCTAAATTTAACATTTAATAAATTTGTTACACTACATATAATTTAGGTTTTATTTGGAATAATATTGATCATCAAAGGTAAAAGCTTATTTTAGTTGACAGTGTTCCCCTGACAGCTTTTTCTGTTGGGGGACCATCGTATGCAAGTTGTTCAAGTTGTTCAGTGGTGAAGGAGTGTGGAGAAGTGGTGGGATGCAGAGTGAGAGGAGAAAGAACTTATAATGAAAGATGAAGTGGCAAAGAAGAAGCTAATGGACGGTGTGAGGGTGAAGGGAGCAATGATCCATGCCAGAGGCATTATAAATAATGAAATGGTTGTATCATTTATTAACCTGCCAGTTTATCTAGAGGATGAAAAAATATTGGAAAAACTGGAAGAGTGGGGAGTAAAACCACTTATATATATACATATTCAAACAAATTTGACACATTAAGAGGAACAGAATACTTTCGTGATACATGACAGACAGACAGGTACGTGTCTGCAGAATGTGTATCAAACCAGGACATTTATTCAAAAAATGCCCAGAGTTCAAAAGTTGTGCATGTGCTGTTTGGGGGACCTTGACTTTGATTTAGCTTGATCTATGCTACAGAAGTACATCATGGCTGCAGACAAAGAAACAGAGCAAAACTATTAATGAGAAGAAAGAAGAGAGAGAGAAAATGAAATGAGAAGACAAATCATTGATGTCTGCAAATCACCGCATTTGCAGACATCAAGCCAGGGCACATATTCAGAGTGCCCTGAATTTAAGTGCTTTAACTATGGCAAGAGTGGACATTATGCAAGAGATTGTGAATAACCGATGAGAATAGAGAGAGAGCTGAGAGATGGACAAGTAGAAAGTGAAAGAAGAAACAATATTCTGACAGAGGAACAAGGCAAGAAGACAACTGATTATGTGGAAAGGCAAGGGGCGGACGGAGCTGTGCGAGGTGAAGAAAGAAACAAAATAGTATGGCAAGATAGAGCTGAAAGTTCCAGTGAAAAGGATAATGGTGAGAAAGGGATGAAACAATTGGGAGAGAGTGAGGAGGAGGAGGAGGAGGAGGAGAAAACAATGAAGAGGAAAGAAGCGAGGAAGAGAAAAAGAAAGAGACTGTACCAGAATTCAGAGAAAGTAGGGGTGAAAAAAAAGAGAGATGAAGGAAAAGAAGAAGGACTGAAAGCAAAGATCAAAAGACTGAGTGCAAATTTAGGAGCAATATTATTTGTACACAAGAAACAAATTGGGAAGAGGATAAAGTAAGGGAGATGAGAGAAGAGTGGAGCGGGATATACATTACAATAACGGAGCTAGGAATGCAAGACGTGTGGCAATATTAATTAAAAAAGATAGGGAAGAAAATATAAAAGAAGTATATAAAGATAAGAGGGAGAGAGATTTTGATTGTCGAATTTAGGTATAGAGATGTACAGGGTTCCCACGGGTCATGGAATTTCTGGAATGTCATGGAATTTTAAAAGGCCTATTCCAGACATTGAAAGTCAGGGAATTTTAAATATTTTTGTCCAAGTCATGGAATATCAGGGAATTTAGTTTGTTGCTTTAAATTTTAGTTTCCATTTATCAAAATGTAATTTATCTATACCGATTTTTTTTATCGTGCCAATTCACACATCTTTCTGTATTGTTGTGCTTAGGCTATTTTGAGCGCTGTATTTATTCCCTTCCCGCTCAATTGACCCTTCGCAAAGACCCGCCCCCCTTAGTTACTGTCGCTATGTCCGACAAGCTACGCCGCTCTCATGTTCTCACACAGTGAAAAATACATCGCGGAGCAGAGAGGAGACTCACAACACGCTGACAGACAGGACAGACCAGGTTATTTTCGGTTACTTTTGATTTAAACAAAGTCTCACCTTTCAAATTTGGTCATTTTTTAAAATAAATTTAAACAATAAATACCGTTTTGTGGCTCTTTAATGTGTCGTGACAGATCGGTGTAGAACATCAATTAAAGCTGCTCGTGATCCGATCATCTCTTCCTTCTAGTTCATTTATAGCATCAAATAAACATGAATGAACATAAGAAGGAATGTTGTTTTAACCGCTGAAAGGCGTCAGTACACTCCGTTTTTCAAGTTCAAATCCTCCCATGTTAATCTAATATCTTTCCTGACTGCTTTGTCGAACAAAATGGCGGATGGCGAAGTATGATTGGTCAGATTACCTGTCAATCAAGCTCCGCGCGAAGGGTCAATTGGAAATCACTTAGTTAACAGGTACGGGTGACTGCATTCGACTAAGGCAAACATGCCAGGAAAATGTAAATTTCAAGAGCTTTGGCTACAAAATGAACAATTTAAAGACTGGGTGTTAAAAGTAGACAACAGAAAAGCTAAATGTAAAGAGAAGAAGAGAGACCGGGCAAGAACAGGTGGTGGGCCCAGCTCTGTGCCTGCACTCAGCCCCGACGAGGAAAAGGCCCAGGCAATCATTGGAGAAGCGGCCTCAGAGGGTATCTCAGGGGGTATAGATCTGAGAGCAGGTGTGGATACCACTCCATGCTCTCAAAGCAGGCCATCCTTGCCAACTCGCACCCTCACGTCCTCTCCGCCCAGCAGCAGCGACAGGGCATCTCCGCGACCGGCGTCACCACGCCGGTCTGCACCTTAATGTGCCTCCACTGAGGTCGCCCAACACCAGCAATCTGCGAGTGGCTCCAGAAGGCGTCGTTCTATCCGATGCGACTGCAGTGAAGAGCTGGTGAAGCTCGAAAAGGAGAAGCTGGAAGTGCTCCGAGGGATCGAGCAGGGGTTTCAGGAGGCCAACAACCTCGCCCGGACCACGCTGGAGGTGAAGAAGGCGAAGCTCCAGATTTTGGAGAAGCAATATGCTTTGTCCGAAGCTAAATTTCAAAGGCCAGCCATTTCTGTTCCAATTATAATGCCAGGTCAAGGTAAGCTTGATTATGATGCTCTGAACTACTAGAGTGTTGTCTGATATCTTTTTGTTCAAACTATTTGATTACATTACAGATGAACTATCAACAACCCAGTGACTGCGAGCTTCAGGAAAGCAGACTTTATATATGTTTATTTTCAAATATATATTTGCAGTGCTTTTGTTTGAATAAACACCAATTTGATTAAACAAACTTGCTGTCATCAATGTTGGGTCTGCAGAGCATCTTTATTGTAAAGAGTTCACTGTGTAATGTATCATTCACTATTATGTGCCATTGATCGTTACTTTAACCATCCTCTACTGTGGAGGAGAAATAAACTTGGCTGTGCACAACAGCAAAAAAGAAAAGAAAAAATGACAGGGAGAAACTGTGTATATCCACAAAAAGGGGAAAGTTTTATGTTGATGATGAAAAATAGGGTGCAAAAATACATTAACCAAAAACGTTGTGAATGATTTGCTGCCTCGTTTGTACACCAGCTGCGTGTAGGGCATCTCTAAATTGGGGTGGATTATGGACACCTTCCTCCTCGTCCTCCTCTTCTTCTTCCTCCTCCTCTTCTGGCAAATCCCCAACCACCTCCAGAAAACTCCCCACTGCATAAAAACGGAGAGCCACAAGCAGCTGAAATTCGGGGCTGAGGGGGTGGTTCCGTTGAGTTTGTCTTGACACATCCGGACTAATAAGATCTAAAAGTTGCTGAATTTGCTGTCGTGGCAGGCGAAATTTCTTTTGAATTGTATCTTCTGACATGGTTGCCAGAGGACTAAAGTTTTCGCGAATATAATAGTGCACATACACTAAATGGCTTCGCGGACGGCGCCGTCTTTGATTTAGCACAACTATCCGCTGTATCGCTGCCATAGTTTGAACAAATTCCCCACCACAGTCATTCTCTTTAAATAGACGAATAAGCCTTTATTTTCGAATGGTTTGCCAGCTGATGTACCTTTGGATAATATAATTATAAAGCTAACAACAATCAGTGTGATGACAATTTTATTATTTGCATGAAAACACTTGAATTAGCCTAATTGAACACTGGGTGTATTCAATTTAAAATAATATTCGTATAGACTAAGATGTAAAGAGGCTTTTTGCAATGGTGCCCACTAAGCGTAGTGAACTGCCAACAGTGATAAGGTATAGCTAAGAGTGCTCCAGACCAACCTTCCGAACGTATGACTTACAGAAGGTATACTTAACTAAGAACGTTTCGGGAAACACGTATTAATGATAAGGTGCAGCTTAAGGTGTAACTTAAGAGTGACGTAGCGTTAAGAAGGTTTCGGGAAACTCAGCCCAGGGGCCTGTACCATGAAGGTAGCTGAACAAACTCGGAGTTACAGGATTAGTTTTGAGTTGACAAAACCAAACCGATGCAATCAGGCTTTATTGGTACCATGACGCAGCTCATCAACTTTCTCTGTCAACTCAGGCTTTGATCTTAAGCTATGATTACTCCACGAGCGCGTGCACATACCAAAGTGACGTTGGCACCGAACAACCAATCGCGTTCGATATGGATAGAGCGAGAGCGATATTTTCTTTCCGCGCAGGAGCAAGAGATAATCATTCAGAATTACGATGAATTTAAATATGTAATACAAGCTCGAAACAATACGGTCTCTGCTGCCAAAGCAAGAGAAGACTGTTGGAGAAAGATTGCTGATTGTGTTAATGTGTAAGCTAAATAAATACGTTCTTTATTCATGTAAAATTATGTATATATAGGCTATGAATGTATGTGTGTGTCTATAAATATAGCCTATATTTTTATTATATATATAAAAAAATGGGCATGTATATACTAATAAATATTAATATTCATTGATTTTTAGATGCAACTCCAAACGTTCTTGGCAGCTGATAGACAAAATATAAAAATATAATTCAAAGTAGCCTAGTAAGTATTTACACACAACCTTTTATTAATTTTTTTATTAACACTTGTTTGAGGCAAACCGAAAAAAGAGTGAAAACCAGAAAACCAGTGGACCCCTCCAGAATACACTGAGTTGGCTCTGATAGGAATAAGGGATGGCCGATTGTTGATGGGATTAGGTGCTTGTACAATCTGACCCTGGTGCTGGCTCCTCTAAGCAAGTAACACTGGGTACGTGTGCGATACATTACTATTTTAAGTTTTAAATATGGCTGACTGTATGTTCTGCAGTAGAGGGAAATGCAGTGTCCCTGTTGAAGCCAGCACACACACACCACACACACACACACACACACACCACACACACACACACACACACACACACACACACACACACACACACACACACACACACACACACACACACACACACACACACACACACACACACACACACACACACACACACACACACACACACACACACACACACACACACACACAGTCTCCCACACAGAGGTCAGTATGCAGCAGACAGAACACCAGAAACATATTGGCCTACTTTTATTTATCAGGAAATGATGAAGACACTCTGTCTGTGTTCTGGGACAGTTGCTGAGGTGAATGCACTGGGCTTTTTATTAAGGCAAACATTTGAATGTGTGGCATAAAACAGGGACTAGCCCAAGTTACGCATCTCTTTTATTGTAGGAGTTTTCACAACCTGTCCCAGAGACTGAAGCCTCTACCTCAACAGGCTTCAAAAGAAATGTGAACAAGGTAAGGATTTTAAACCCTTGACATATATTACAGGTGTTTGTCAAGGAACTTTTTGTGAGTTGATTAGCCTCCCAAAAACTTGTAATTATCATGTTTGTGGTGGAATTATGTTTCAGGTGAAAACAGATTCAGTCAGGGCCCTTTACAAAAGGAGCCTATAGAGCTAGACTGCACACTAAATGAGCCTATAGAGCTAGACTGCACACTAAATGAGCCTATAGAGCTAGACTGCACACTAAAGGAGCCTATAGAGCTAGACTGTACATTAAAGGAGCCTATAGAGCTAGACTGCACACTAACGGAGCCTTTAGAGCTAGACTGCACACTAAAGGAGCCTATAGAGCTAGACTGTACACTAAAGGAGCCTATAGAGCTAGACTGCACACTAAAGGAGCCTATAGAGCTAGACTGCACACTAAAGGAGCCTATAGAGCTAGACTGCACACTAAAGGAGCCTATAGAGCTAGACTGCACACTAAAGGAGCCTGACTGTGAGCTGAGGATGCTCCACATTTAAAAAATAAATGCAACAGCTAGATTAAACTGATCTCAGTATGTGAACTTATTTACAGACCGCATGCGCGTGCGGTCTGTGTTTGTGTTTGGAGCTCCGTCGAATTGATTCATTAATCCTTGATTTTCTTCTTTACCACTCAATTATAAACAGGCACTTTCTATTTTTATATCGTGTGAACTTATCCTCGATAATATTCCTTGTAAAAAACAATCGGATTGCTTTGATATCGCTACTTAGATCCAACTTTCCGAATCTCGGCTTTAGCCTTTAGCCCGCTAGCATTTCACGCGTGGCCTCGCGCCTATCGAGCGTCGTCTCATCTTTTACACCCGTTTCTCTGAAAGCTTCTCTGAAAGTACAGACACACGTTGATTGTGCTTAGAGCCCGCATCAACGGGGCATAAGCACATGCGCGTGCGGTGTGTGTTTGTGTTTGGAGCTCCGTCGAATTGATTCATTAATCCTTGATTTTCTTCTTTACCACTCAATTGTAAACAGGCACTTTCTATTTTTATATCATGTGAACTTATCCTCGATACTATTCCTTATAAAAAAAACAATCGGATTGCTTTACTGTTTACTGTTACTACTAATTTACTGTTCATCTGTTATAATGGCGAACATATCGGATGTGTGTCTAACGTTACCTCTGAGTGCAGGTGAGGACACATTCGAGCTGATTTCGGTACGATTGGAGCTGGAGTCGGTGGAGAAGCAGATTCGTGTTCTGCTGGAGAAGCAAGCCGAGCTGCGAGATCGGCGATCAGCGCTTGAAACATCACGCGCCGATGCTCACAAGTCAGTGGTTAGTAACTTTGTGACTTTGACTCCGACTTCGTCTACTCCGTGCGTTTCTCTGCCCAGGAGGACGCGATCATCTCTGCCTTCAATCACTCCTGCACCCTGGGTCACGACACGAGCCAGGACCAGAGCAAGAACCTCTCCGCCCCTCCCGGTCTTCGAGATCTCCACCCGGAACCGCTTCTCCCCTCTTCGCGAGTCGGAACGCGACGACGCCGTGATCATCGGCACTTCCATGGTCCGCCATGTCCGTGCTACCTCGGGTAAAGGTAAGGTGCGCACTCACTGCTTTCCTGGTGCTCGTGTTCTTGATGTCGCTGCGCAGGTTCCCGAGATCCTGAACGGTGACGAGCGCGTCGGAGCTGTCGTGCTGCACGCGGGGACGAATGACATCAGGCTGCGGCAGACGGAGGTTCTGAAGAAGGACTACACGAGCCTGCTCGAGACGGTACGCAGCACATCGCCTAGAGCAACGATCGTCGTGTCTGGACCGCTTCCCACTTACCGACTTGGACAAGAAAGGTTCAGTAGATTATTTGCTTTAAATGAATGGTTAATGTCATGGTGTAATGAACAGAAACTGCTCTTTGTAAATAATTGGAATCTGTTTTGGGAGCGACCTAGGCTGTACCGTCCTGATGGCCTGCACCCCAGCAGAGTCGGAGCGGCTGTTCTGTCGGACAACATCTCCAAGACGCTACACACCATCTGACTAGTAAGTCAAAGTCCAAATCACAGTCTTTGCTGTCCCAACTTAATTGATATTAGTACCAATGTAGAACATTATATAGAAACTGTGTCTATTCCTCGCTTAGTGAAGCCAAACAACAAATCTACTGTAAGATCTAGCAAGAATATTATTGTAATTAAACCAGAAAATCTAAATATCAGTGAACAAAAACAATTTCTAAAGCTAGGTCTTCTAAACATTAGATCGCTCACACCTAAGGCGGTTATTGTAAATGAAATGGTCACAGATAATAATTTCGATGTTCTGTGCCTTACTGAAACCTGGCTTAAACCAAATGATTATTTCGGTCTAAATGAGTCTACTCCACCAGGATACTGTTATAAGCATGAGCCCCGTCTGATCGGTCGTGGCGGCGGTGTTGCAACAATCTATAGAGATATTCTTAATGTTACTCAGAAAACTTGTCATAGGTTAAATTCGTTTGAAGTACTTGTGCTAAATGTTACGCTCTTAGATGTAAGAAAGAAATCCTTATTATCTCTAGCCTTGGCTACCGTATATAGACCTCCAGGGCCATATGCTGATTTCCTAAAAGATTTTGCAGACTTTCTCTCAGACCTATTGGTCAATGTCGATAAAGCAATAATTATTGGCGACTTTAACATACACGTAGATAATACAAATGATGCGTTAGGGGCTGCGTTTACAGATCTATTAAACTCTTTTGGGGTAAAGCAAAACGTCAGTGGTCCCACTCATCGTCTAAATCATACACTAGATTTAATTATATCATATGGAACCGATCCAACCGATATAGATATTATACCGCAAAGTGACGATCTCACTGATCATTACATGGTAACTTGCATAATACGCACTGCTGAAATTTGTCATGTTGCACCACGTTATAGACCAGGCAGAACAATCCTTCCAACCACTATAGATAGATTCTCAAATAGCTTACCTGATCTATCTCAGCTGCTCAGTAAACCCAAACAAACAGATGAACTAGAGGAAATGACTAGCAGTATGAGCAACATTTTCTCTAGTACACTAGATATTGTTGCACCAATTAGATTAAAAAAGGTTAGAGAGAAAACTAAAACACCATGGTACAACAGTGCTACGCATGCTATCAAGAGAGAAACTCGTAACTTAGAGCGTAAATGGAAACGAACTAATTTAGAGGTCTTCAGAATCGCGTGGAAAGACAGTATGTCACGTTATAAAAGGGCTCTAAAATCAGCCAGGGCTGAGCATATCCGCAAACTAATTGAAAATAACCAAAATAATCCAAGGTTTTTATTTAACACCGTGGCTAGACTAACAAATAATCAGACATCTCCAGAGCAAAATATTCCGTTACAATATAGTAGTAATGATTTTATGAATTACTTCAATGAGAAAATAGAAAGCATCCGAAACACAATTGTAAATGTACAATCCTCTATGGTGTCTTATGACTCGGCCTCAATTATGGCCCCTCTAGAACAACTAAACCGCTTTACAACTATAGAACAGGAAGAACTAAATAAACTTATCATTGCATCTAAACCAACAACATGTTTATTAGATCCAATACCCACTAAACTACTTAAAGAAGTGTTACCTGTAGTGGAAGAGCCTCTTCTCAATATTATTAACTCGTCTTTATTTTTAGGTCACGTTCCAAAAATATTCAAGCTGGCAGTAATAAAACCTCTCATTAAGAAACCGCAATTAGATCCAAATAACCTAGCAAATTACAGACCCATCTCAAATCTTCCATTTATGTCTAAAATACTAGAAAAAACTGTGTCCGCTCAATTGTACTCTTTCTTGCAAGAAATTGATATCTACGAAAAATTTCAGTCGGGATTCAGACCGCATCATAGCACAGAAACTGCGCTAGTTAAAATTACAAATGATTTACTCTTAGCCTCTGACCAAGGCTGTATCTCAATACTAGTTCTACTTGATATTAGTGCTGCGTTAGACACTATAGATCATAAAATACTCTTAGATCGACTACAAAACTACACTGGTGTTCAGGGACAGGCATTAAGCTGGTTTAGATCGTACTTATCAGACCGTTACCATTTCGTCTGTTTAAATGGGGAAAAATCGAAGATAACATCAGTAGACTATGGAGTGCCGCAAGGATCTGTCCTAGGCCCTCTGCTATTCTCAATATATATGCTGCCACTTGGTAATATTATAAGAAAACATGGAATTAATTTTCACTGTTATGCTGATGACACTCAATTATATATCTCATCACGACCAGATGAAAACACTAACTTATCTAACTTGACAGAATGTCTAAAAGATATAAAATGCTGGATGACGTGTAATTTCCTGCTATTAAATTCAGATAAAATGGAGGTATTACTTATTGGTCCAAAAAACTACCCACAAAATCCCTTACAATACAACTTTAATTTAGAAGGATTCCTGTTACTTTATCCACTACAGTAAAAGACCTGGGTGTTATACTAGACCGCAACTTGACTTTCGAAAATCATATATCATATGTTACAAGAACAGCCTTTTTCCACCTTAGAAACATTGCTAAGCTACGTAACATGCTATCTGTTTCTGATGCAGAAAAGTTAGTTCATGCATTCATGACCTCGAGACTAGATTACTGTAATGCTTTATTAGCTGGTTGTCCTGCATCCTCAATAAACAAGCTTCAGTTAGTGCAAAATGCAGCCGCTAGAGTTCTTACTAGATCAAGAAAATATGATCATATAACACCAATTTTATCATCTCTACACTGGTTACCTATTAAGTTCCGTATCAATTACAAAGTATTACTATTGACTTATAAAGCTCTAAATGGTTTAGCTCCTGTGTATTTAACAGACCTTCTATCGCCCTACAATCCATCGCGCTCTTTAAGATCACAAAATTCGAGGCTTCTGGTCGTTCCTAGGATATCTAAGTCTACTAAAGGAGGGAGGGCGTTCTCACATTTAGCTCCTAAACTCTGGAATAGCCTTCCTGATATTGTTCGAGACTCAGACTCGCTGTCCCAGTTTAAAACTAGATTAAAGACGCATCTCTTTAACCAAGCATTCACTTAATGCTTACCTTTTATACTACTTCTGAATCAGTTCGAATGCATTAATATTATGAACATCAGCTATGCTAATTATTTCCCATCTGTCTTTCTGCTGTTATCTCGGGACGCTAGTCCCGAGGTAAATAGCGTTCGTCAGCTCCAGTTTGTATCCAGCCTCTCACGAAGACTTCAGATGCCCCAACACCTGTGATGAGACGACTAAACGCCTGTGGAGAGACGACTCGACGCCTGTGAAGAGACGACTAAACACCGGCGATATGTTATGCCTAAATTTATACATGATTAACTAACTGTATTTTTCTTTGTACATTTCTGAAATGCACTTTCTGTAAAGCTGCTTTGAGACAATGTGTATTGTGAAAAGCGCTATACAAATAAACTTGAATTGAATTGAATTGAACAGTGCACAGCGTCTTGTGTGTGTGATCATTTGAGGTCAGTGGGGGGAATTGATAACTTTGTGGTAAATAAGGCCTTACTTCAGTCTGCATCCTCAGCAAGACAGCGATACATCTTTCATCTTGAGGAACAGAAAGAACTGTCATGCGAGACACTGCAGGTGAATAGGATAAAATTTTTAACTTACAGATATCACCATGAAACTTTACCAGTTGATTACTCACATAAATAGGAGAAAAAGAAATTATTTCAAGTTTTCTGTAATTTTATGTTTAGATATGCTAATCAGGCTATATCTCACTAAATATGCGCTAATTTGCATATATTTTGAAGTGACAAATCTGACCATTGAAAAAAACAAGGTTCAAAATTATTTTTGCATTTTGTTGATATATTCAATGAAAAGACATTTTCAGAGGGGATTATGAATATCTCCTTTTGTTACCCTGTATATCAGATAATACTGCCAATAGCCTTAAAAAAATAATTTCCGCCCTATTTTTAGGCATACAATGTCATATAAATCAGGCCAAGAATGATATATCAACAAATCCCTCTGAACAAACCTTCACAATATAGTTAGGAATAAGACTGTAAAGTTTGGTGTATGTAGGTGCTACAGAAATGGAAAATCGTCACTAGAAGTGTGAGAAAAAACTCATTTTGAGAAAACGGCCTTTAAAGATTTGTATGGCAAAATTCCACTAATTTCTATTGAAAGCCATGAATTACAGACAAAATATGCGTAGGTCCAAGTAAAATCCATGTATCACACTGTTTAACATCCAAAACTCATTATTGCTTCATCCATCACTGATCATAACATCCAAAACAACCCATCAACACATCAAAACAACATATCAGCAGTAGCCTACATCACACATTTGTCTGCCTGACGTACTCACAACCACTTTAGGATCCCACAATTACAGATTTGTTTAGTATTATATAGTAATTATATTATACAAAAACTGAAATGTGCTGTGTAATTTAATTGTTTTGTATATGTATAAAGTATAGTATATGTGATGTATGTATAAAGGCAGAGCGCGTCACGTGACGACTCTGAACGAATCACGTTGTCAGAAATTGGCATCAGCCAGTGAGATTGCGCATTTCGAGTTAAGTCGCCCGTTTTACTTTCATGATTGGTTGCTGATAAACAGGAAATGACCATATTTGGACCCGACAGTGTTGCCCAGGAGAGAGAGAGCTTTCTAACGGTGTGTGTGATGACAGTGTGCAGATCGCGATTGCAGAGTAGCATGTTGATTTAGAATGCCAACTTTTGAGGAATTTAGGCAAAATCTACACACGCAAACAGACAAAGTGTAGTAAAATAAAGACCTAAATGTGTATTTTGGACTTTTTTTCACCACAAGTCTGAAAGAAGACATGCTATTTAAGACAAATATCCCAAAATCTCAAAATTGACCAGTAAAAAAAAAAAACCGATGTTTTTGCCTGCCGTGTCTCGCCTTAAAGGAGCAGAAAAACTAAACATGAAAAGGAAAACTCTCTCTGATGAGATTGATGAGCTGAAGAAAAAGAGAGCACGCCTCCAGAAGGATGCCTCAGCCATGAAGCAATCTGCTGATGTTCTTGCATTAAAGGCAGAAAGTGTAGGCAATCTTACATTCATTGCTCAGTCGAACAGTATAAGACAGTCTGCAAAAACTAAATGTGAAATTTTCTTTTGAATGTATCTCCTAAAACATATCTGCTTGTGTGGTTTGTGAAGTTGCAAGATGCATCATCTTCTTTGCAAATAGTTCAATAGTGTCTGCTTTGCAAAAAGGTCAATAGGACAGTGCAAAAGGACATAATGTTCTGTCTTTCTTAGCAATAGATAAGTTTGAGTGCATTAAGAGTGCGACATGTTTGGTTAGGTGTTGTTTCTTAAGTGACATGTGTTGACTGTGGAGATGCATAGATAAGGGGTGTTAGAAAATAAGGGGAACTGAGAACTCAGGGGCCTTAGTCCAAAGATAAGAAGAGGAGGGGGTACAACTAGGAGGGTGATCTCTTGGGTATATAAACTCTGTAAACTGAGGAGACATTTGCCCTTCTCATGTCAGACGCTGTCTGTGTGTGAACTGCCTTTCTTGCAAGAAATAAATACTAATACTTTATAAATTTCGAGATCTTCATTTGTTCTTCAACTGTTGTTTAAGGTGTTGATAAAAGAATTTCCACAACAGATGACAAACAGAAAATCCTTCAGAGCATTTGACCCATGAAAGAGTAGAAACCATAAATGTATTTCTGTAGAAATTGTACAGAAAAACATCAATGCATTTAACATGTAAAAAAAAAAAAGAAGAAAAGTCATCGTTGTGTGTTTAACTTAGAATTATACTAAAAACATCTGTGAACAAGTAAATAAAGTTTGAAATTGGTTAGATTTAAAACTGTCTGTGGCTGTTTTTGTCTGCTCGGTGCTCCGCAAAACAGCAGCCTGTTTTGCCGTTCATTATAGGTCATGGAAATTCATCTTTTTAGTCATTTGATATTTGGTTTAGAGTGGGAACCCTGGATGTAGATTTTAGATTAATACATATATATGTTCCAAATATAGAAAGTCTAGAAGAGTTAAAAGGGTTAGTAGTAGAAAAATGTATTATAGTGGGAGACTTCAATATAAAATGCAGTAGATTAGATGTAGAGTAAAATTCAGATGGGAGAAGTCGAGGGGAATGTTGATGGAGATAATAAGAGACAAGGGATTAATAGATGTGTGGAGATATGAAAATCCAGAAAAAAGAGAGTTCACTATGAAACAGTTAAGAGAAGGGATATTGAAACAGTAGAATAGATTTAGTGTTAGCAAAGGAAAAAATAATTAGGTATATAGACGGAATAAGGCATCAAGAAAATAGTTTAAGTGATCACGATTGTAAGGATTGCTCAGAGTCGGTAGGATCCATTTGCAGCTTTATTTTCAACATAAACAGACAATAGTAGAAGGGCTAGACTCAGATGCACAGGCGTTGAAGTCCAGGCCAGGTTGGGATTCTTAGAAGCACGGTCAACAGTCCAGGGTCAAGGAAGCCAGAGAATAATCGCAAGCCAGGTAACAGTCCAGGGTCTAGGGAGCCAGAGAGTGATCGCAAGCCAGGTAACAGTCCAGGGTCTAGGGAGCCAGAGAATGATCGAAAGCCGGGGAACAGTCCAAGATCTGAACCAGTAGAAGAAAACACAAGATAAATGCTCAGTAGGAAAGCCAGGGCTAAACAATACTTCGCACTGAATGAGGGTTTGAGAGCTGTTTAAATACACAAGCAAATGGGACACAGGTGTGAGAGCAATGAGTGGAATCAGGTGTGTGAGTAGGTCCAGATGAACTGCATGATGGGAGATGTAGTGTTAATACTCAGGAGATGGTTCTCTACGAGGGTGTGAAGGAGGTGATGCGGGAAACCTCTGCGTTACAACGATAGTGTTAGGTTCAAAATCAAGATAGGGAATGAGGAGGTAGGAGGAGGGATGTGGATATTGAATGCATGTTGAGGAGGAAGAATATGAGATACAGATGAAGGATTTATTAAATAAATCCTTCCTTAAATAACTTTAAGGTTATTTAAAAAACTTAAATAAGTTGTAGAGAAAACGAGAAGATAGATGAGTATAAAAGGAATGGCGGATTAGATGATAGAATAGGAGAGAGATGGGAGACAATGAAGGACCAAATCAAATCAATTAGCATAAAATATAGTAAGAAAAGGAGGAAAAAGACAAAGGAAGAAAGGGTGTTGAGAGAAAGATTAAGAGAAGAATTAGATAAAGCAGAAGATAAAGAAGGATACAGTATGGAAAATATATAGAGATTAAAACGGCACTAGAGAAATATGAGAGAGAAATGTAGAGGAGCGATTTTAAGGAGCAAAGCAAAATATGGATTAGAAGGTGAAAAACAGGGTATTTTTTAGGTCTAGAGAAAAGGAAACAAAGTAAAACATATATGAACGAAACAAATACAAAAGATGGTAAGGCAACAAAAGATTATGTTGAGATTTTGGAGAGAGTGCAGGGATTTTATGAAGAGCTATATTAAAGGGGAGGAGTAGATGAGAAAAGTATAGATGATGTGCTAGAAAGCGTAGAGAATGTTCTAAGTAAGGAAGATGGAGACTGGTGTGATAGGGAGATAGAAGAGGCAGAAGTGATAGGCAATGGGGGGTTAAGGAGCGGAAAAAGTTTGGGAAGTGATGGGATAGGTATGGAGTGGTATAAAGTATATAAGGAAGAGGTAGCGCCAATATTAGTAGAAGTATTCAAAGGGATAGATAGAACAGAGATAGTGAAAAGCAGGATGGTAGAGGGAGTTAAAGCCTTGGTTTATAAGAAAGGGAATAGGTTAGCTATAGGGAATTACAAACCAATCAGTTTGCTAAATGTTGATTACAAGATATTGACTAAGGTTTTAGCTAACAGAGTGAAAAGAGTGATCGGGGATATAGTGCAACCAATACAGAGTTATAGCGTATCAGGCAGAGATATAGCGGGCACTATAGCGAAAGTAAAAGATGTGATAGAGTTTATGAACCGAGATAAGAAAGGAGGAATAGTAATAGGGATAAATTGGAATAAAGCATTTGATAGGGTAGAACATGAATACCTCACATAAATTGTCACCGCATTAAGGCCATTTAACACATACTGAATAGTTGTCCACAAGACTTTTACCATTCTTGTAGACTAGAATTTTTACTACAAAATGATGTGAAAATCATTCTGACCAGTCTTTCTCAAACAACAATATAACGATTTAAATTGTGTCTGTTTTTGTGTTAGCACTGCTGTATGCCTGGGAGTGTTGATGACCATGAATATTAAATGTGATTCACACCAGGGGAGACTAAAGACACTCCCCCAATGGCTAATGCCCCATCAAGGTGCTGTGAGGCAGCCTGAACTAAGAATGAGAGGAGATTGAAAGGTTTAAAATGCAAACCCAAGGTATGGAAATCTGTGACGACTGAGGTAAGGTTATCTTCCCTTACAAAAAATAACTGCAGTACAATGAAGTACAACTGCAGTAAAACTGCAGTTCAAAGCAGTATAATTGCAGTACAATGAAGTACAACTGTAGAGTTGCAGTATTAACGAAGTATAACTGCAGTATAGATACAATGTGACTGCAGTACATTGAAGTACAACTGCAGTAAAACTGCAGTACAAAAAGTACAACTTCAGAATAGTGAAGTAAAACTGCAGTACAACTGTAGATTTGCAGTATTAACGAAGTATAACTGCAGTATAGATACAATGTGACTGCAGTACATTGAAGTACAGCTGCAGTACAAAAAGTACAACTTCAGAATAGTGAAGTAAAACTGCAGTACAACTGTAGATTTGCAGTTTAATGAAGTAGCCTAGATACAATAACTGCAGTTCAGTGATACACTTTAAAAAGTGATAGACATAAAAAAAAAAACTCTAATCTATTTTTTTTTTTTAATTAGCTTCTTGTTTTTTTTGGGCTCTCAGGCAATGATATCAGTTTAGTTGCCATTATAAAGTGAAATTACTAACCTAAACAAAGGAGCTTTATATGAAAAAAAAAGGCAGATGAACTTTTTGGTTTTTGCATCTGAAGTCTTGGCCTACCATTAATATTACACTGTACTGCAGTTATGCTGTATGTGCGACACATAGCCCATGTGACCAGAGCTTCCTTCGCGCGAACGCGCCGCGGGCGTTGTCCTGACAACGAGTCTCGAGAGCAGCTGATGCTCATTACGGTCAGTCAGCGTCTTTCCGCGTAGTGTCTGCTGTTTTATACGGTTTGGTTGATTTCCTCACTGAAATTATCGTTCATATACGTTCATATTTATGAACAATCATAATTAAAACACAAAGATATGACAGCATTACTCGTGGTGACGGCCATTCACAAGTGGGACGGAAGAGACTTAGGTAAAGTTGGTTTTATATTCGCATATTCGCACATTCGCGGACTTCCGCGTTCAATAACTCGTAAACTAAACGTTGTTTCTACACACAACACCTATCACATATAACTACAGATAAAACACCAGAAGCTACAACATACATTTCCTCAAAACGATCTTTCCTTTGCACTGGACAAAATACATTGATCTCTATGCGCAGGCTGCTAAGAAGGGACCATCTGCAAAGTGCAAAACCGAAGGAAATAATACTAAAACAATGTTATTTGTGTAGTAACAATATTCAGCTCACGAGATATTGAACGCGGAACTCCGCAAATATGCGAAGCGAATATAAAAAGCAACTTTACCCAAGTTGCAGACTTGATCATGTAGGACCTTCAGGACCACATAGTACGTGGACAGCACCATGAACATATCAAGTTAAAAAAAAAAAACAACCAGGGTAAAATAGTTTCAGTTTTGATATTTGCTGCATATTCACCTAGACTGCTTTAGTGTACTTTTGTGTAGGCTATTGTACATACAGTAGCCCTACGCAAAAATGTTTTATGTAAAAGTTACAGTAATTCACCAAAGGGATTTTTTCATGTTCCAAAGGTTGTAGTGTGTTCCTACTGACCAGACTGACTTACTACAGGTGGAATTTTGACAGTACCTCCCTTACTGTACATTCAGTATACAAATATATATTTTAAAAAAAATTACTGTAATTCCCCTAAAGTATTTTTTCCTGTTTCAAAGGCTGTAGTGCTTTCCTAGTGATCAGACTGACTTACTACAGGTGAAATATCGACAATAACTCCCTTACTGTACGTACTGAAGGATTGGGGTCAGAATCCCCTGTCTTTTCAATTTAATTATATCCTTTTTATATATATATATCCTTTTGAATGATTACTTTATTCTTATTAAAAATTAAACAATCAAGTATGTATCCTAATAATTTCTGTATTCATTTTCTTTTAGGTGCATTCCAGTGTGTGCCCTTGGGTTGTGTTCACATGCAAGGGGCCTTTTGATGATAATTGTCTTGGGATTCAGAGAGCGGCGAGAGAGACTATATTGTAATATATATTGTAAGTAAATCATAACCAAATAATTTACTAGCTTTTAACTTCATGAGGTGCAATGGCAAGGTATCTAACACCGGAGACGTCCTTGGTGAATCTGCGTCTGGCTGGACATTCCTTTACAGTCCTTTTTAAAGTCCATCAACTTTTTGACATGTTTTGACATTTTTCTCCTTTCTTTTGCAAAGCTCTTTCTAATAAATTTTAAATTCCTCTCTACTCCATCATCATCTGCTTAATTAAATGCTTACAACATTCAGTGTGGTATGTTTTTCTTTATAAACCATTTTCATAAAAAAAAATTCTAAAACAAGTTACAGTGCTTTCCTTAATAAACCAGCTTCATAATAAAAATCTTTATAAAACAAGTTGAGATGTTTTTATCAATATATGGTTACAATGATTATTAATATAAGTGTTTTACAATAAACATTTCTTAATATTATAAATATTATAATTGTTTAACAAGTACTCCTTTCTTTATAAAAACCACTTTTTATTAGTTACAATTGTGGTTTACTGTGACCCATAAATACTTCATATACCAAAGGCCATGATTAGAGAATTATTGCATATTTCACAACAATATCCACATATCTGCATCTATATATCTGTTTTAGTTGACCTGCATTAGCTTGAGGGTCAATTTATACATAATTTCACCTTATTTTTATTAAGTGAACATCTCATGTGTATTTCTTTAGGGAGTGTGGTAAAGGGGCATATTATCGTTCCTGCTTTCCTGGAGTGAAATGTTTTAGCCTGTTAAGGTTGACTGCTCTTCTGATAATGAGCTCAGGCCTTCTTCCGCCTTGAAGAGAACTGTTGTGTGTGTGTGTGTGTGTGTGTGTTGTGTGTGTGTGTGTGTGTGTGTGTGTGTGTGTGTGTGTGTGTGGTGTGTGTGTGTGTGTGTGTGTGTGTGTGTGTGTGTGTGTGTGTGTGTGTGTGCGTGCGTGCGTTTGATATTCTTTGCAGGTTCTGAACTTTGTGATATACAACATTGTCGGACCCTGGAAGAAGGTCGCCACGGACTTAAATCTCTGAAATGGACGAGAAATATTCTGATTAACGGCGATATACCCATATCAAAAATGTATTATTGTTTACACTTTATGTTGTCTTAGCCAATCAGAAGTAAACGATTATGTAATGCATGCCCTTGGTAAAGGTATAATTGTGTGAGATTTGTTTGTAAGGTAGAGTTGGTTTGCGACCTCCTCGTGACTTTGACGCTGGCTCTACCAATTTAACTGCAAACTATTCTTCAGTAAAATTTTTCTTATTTGATTAAATTTCACGACTCCTGGTCTTCTTTCATCATATTATCTGGTCCTGGGTCTTACAACTGTACCCCCCCCCCCCCCACACCCCCCAGACAGTACAATGATCAAATAATTTGTTTCTGTTCCAAAGGCTGTAGTGCTTTCCTAGTGATCACAATGACTTACTACAGGTGAAATTTCCACAATAACTCTCTTACTGTACGTACAATAAACTAATAAGTTCAAGAAAAAATTACTGTAATTGCCCTAAAGTATTTTTTCCTGTTTCAAAGGCTGTAGTGCTTATCTAGTGATCAGACTGACTTACTACAGGTGAAATTTCCACAATAACTCTCTTACTTTACATACAATAAACTAATAAGTTCAAGAAAAAATTACTGTAATTGCCCTAAAAAAAAAGTATTTTTCCTTGTTCAAACTTGTTGATTTGCCTGTTTCAAAGGCTTAGTGCTTTCTAGTGATCAGACTGACTTACTACAGGTGAAATTTCCACAATAACTCCCTTACTGTACGTACAATAAACTAATAAGTTCAAGAAAAAATTACTGTAATTGCCCTAAAGTATTTTTTTCCTGTTTCAAAGGCTTTAGTGCTTTCCTAGTGATCACACTGACTTACTACAGGTGAAATTTCCACAATAACTCCCTTACTGTACGTACAATAAACTAATAAGTTCAAGAAAAAATTACTGTAATTGCCCTAAAGTATTTTTTTCCTGTTTTAAAGGCTGTAGTGCTTTCCTAGTGATCACACTGACTTACTACAGGTGAAATTTCCACAATAACTCCCTTACTGTACGTACAATAAACTAATAAGTTCAAGAAAAAATTACTGTAATTGCCCTAAAGTATTTTTTTCCTGTTTCAAAGGCTTTAGTGCTTTCCTAGTGATCACACTGACTTACTACAGGTGAAATTTCCACAATAACTCCCTTACTGTACGTACAATAAACTAATAAGTTCAAGAAAAAATTACTGTAATTGCCCTAAAGTATTTTTTTCCTGTTTCAAAGGCTGTAGTGCTTTCCTAGTGATCACAATGACTTACTACAGGTGAAATTTCCACAATAACTCCCTTACTGTACGTACAATAAACTAATAAGTTCAAGAAAAAATTACTGTAATTGCCCTAAAGTATTTTTTCCCGTTTCAAAGACTATAGTGCTTATCTAGTGATCAGACTGACTTACTACAGGTGAAATTTCCACAATAACTCCCTTACTGTACGTACAATAAACTAATAAGTTCAAGAAAAAATTACTGTAATTCCCCTAAAGTATTTTTTCCTGTTTCAAAGGCTGTAGTGCTTTCCTAGTGATCAGACTGACTTACTACAGGTGAAATTTCCACAATAACTCCCTTACTGTACGTACAATAAACTAATAAGTTCAAGAAAAAATTACTGTAATTGCCCTAAAGTATTTTTTCCTGTTTCAAAGGCTGTAGTGCTTTCCTAGTGATCAGACTGACTTACTACAGGTGAAATTTCCACAATAACTCCCTTACTGTACGTACAATAAACTAATAAGTTCAAGAAAAAATTACTGTAATTGCCCTAAAGTATTTTTTCCTGTTTCAAAGGCTGTAGTGCTTATCTAGTGATCAGACTGACTTACTACAGGTGAAATTTCCACAATAACTCTCTTACTTTACATACAATAAACTAATAAGTTCAAGAAAAAATTACTGTAATTGCCCTAAAGTATTTTTTCCTGTTTCAAAGGCTGTAGTGCTTATCTAGTGATCAGACTGACTTACTACAGGTGAAATTTCCACAATAACTCCCTTACTGTACGTACAATAAACTAATAAGTTCAAAAAAAAATTACTGTAATTGCCCTAAAGTATTTTTTCCTGTTTCAAAGGCTGTAGTGCTTTCCTAGTGATCAGACTGACTTACTACAGGTGAAATTTCCACAATAACTCCCTTACTGTACGTACAATAAACTAATAAGTTCAAAAAAAAATACTGTTATTCCCCTAAAGTATTTTTTCCTGTTTCAAAGGCTGTAGTGCTTTCCTAGTGATCAGACTGACTTACTACAGGTGAAATTTCCACAATAACTCCCTTACTGTACGTACAATAAACTAATAAGTTCAAGAAAAAATTACTGTAATTCCCCTAAAGTATTTTTTCCTGTTTTAAAGGCTGTAGTGCTTTCCTAGTGATCACACTGACTTACTACAGGTGAAATTTCCACAATAACTCCCTTACTGTACAGTTTTCAAATTTATTTATGTTATAAACATTATTACATGTGTTTATTACATGTTAATAAACTGTAAATAACCTATAGTGTTTATATATATAAGAGCTCTTTTCCAAAACGCGATAAACGCCATTTAAAAAAAAAAAAAGTTTTGTCATGTCATTTTGCTGTGTTCTGAACCTATTCACTGCTCCATCAATGTTTCATGCCAAATCGCTATATTTCCTTGTGTAAAATGTACTGCAAGATGCAGTTCTTTTCCAAACCGCGATAAGCGCCAAACCTATTTTTAGCCTAAACGCGATAAATCCTCTCTCGACATAGAATTCAGTGAGCGTTCTACGCAATCCAACATCGGCGCGCTGAACAGAGGTTTGTTTATGTTCATTCATTCCTCAAAATGAGTGCTTTAAACGGTGATAATACTTTTGATGGCATTGATGAGCCATTGAGACCTACACATGGGGTTAGATGCTGCTGCCAAAGGTTTCTGTCTATTTTATCATTTCTGCCAAAAATGGCATTCGACGATCAAGGAGCAAAAGTCGAATATCGTTCGAAAATCGACATTTTTATTTTATTTTTTATTAATCAACTGTTTTCTGTGTCAGTGTCTGCAAATATGAAATTGACGATCAGCATCTCTGTAGTGAACGCGCCTATAGAGAGAAATGCGTGTAATGGATTACATAATCAGAGAGTAGGCTATTTACTTGTGTTTTTAATTGTTTCGTTTAAAGACATTTCAAGCTTTCTATATAGATATATTTCTCATGTCTGCTGTGAGGCATAGGCTACGCCTACGCTGAATTTCGGTTAATTTATGATGAGATGCGCTCCAGCTCACGTGCAATGCGACGTCAAAGTGACGGCTGCGCCTCCATGTCATGATTATATTTTCTATTTGCTTCTTATTTACTAAATCCAGGCAATTGGTTAATGAAAACATTATTAAAATTAAGATACAATTTATACAAAACGAAATTCACTTTAAAGAAAGGCTTTCTACAAAACAGAACTTAATTAAGTGGGCAAAATCTTCCATTTTTTTGTGTGGATTTATAGCGTTTTGAAGAAAAAAAAATAACTTTGAATTTATCATCAACAATATTGTTGTTTGATTTAATAATCATTGTTCAACATGTTCAGACTGAGGGGAAAAAACATTTTAACAAGATAAATTGAATATTCACAAGATGTGTAGGTCTAGGTAAAAAATGTAATTTTCCTGAAAACGATTGAAATGGATTTATCGCGTTTTGGAAAAGAGCTCTTCATATATATATATATATATATATATATATATATATATATATATATATATATATATATATATATATATATATATATATAATGGTTGTAGTAATTTCCTAGTGATCAAACTGACTTACTACATGTACACCTTACTTAAAATAGTACCAGAGCGAATAAAAAACTGTAATTAAATATAGAAATGAAATATGACAAATATGGTTATTTTTTTCAAGGTTATGTTTTGTCCTAATAGGGATACACTGAATTTTGTCAGAAAGAGAAAAAAGTCCAAAAATATAAACAGAAAGTATGATGCCCCACTTATTTTAATATAGGGATATTTTCTGTTAATTTTTTGTGTTAATTTTTAAATAAAAGTGTGGATATTTTATATTATTGACTTGTATTTTTTTTTTTTTTTGAGATTCAGCAAAATTTTTGCTTTTAATTTAAAAGTATACTGATAATAATAATAATAATAGTACATAATACAATTCTAAAAAATAATTGAAAATAAGAAATTAATAACTATATATACATAATATATTATATTATTTATTTTTTTCTGAACAAATTTTTTTCCATTTATACATGAAATGATTGGTACAATTTGCACATAAACAAAACATTTATTGTATTGGAAAAATGTATTAATTGATTAATCTGATCTACCACAGATACAGAAGTGGCAGATGTGGAAACCCAGTTTGACAAAGACATTTGGAAAAGAGAGACAGACTTCGACTCACAACCTATTTACCAAGAGCCAGATACTGACTCGGAGGGTGTAAATAGAGTCCACAAAGGTACAGGAAGGAGAGCCTGGAGTAAATGTTCAGAGACAATGTCCAGAGGTACCAAAAGAATTTGTTATCTCTATGAAAAGAAAAATGTGGAATAGGATCAAGCACGAATATGGTCCTCAAAATTAAGACCACCTTGGACAGACCATGTGTATGACACGTTTAAAGAACAAAATCCATGTTGTACTCTCTCATTTAAATATCAACATGCCAAGACTCCCTGGAGCAGAAAAAAAAATCTTCCATATTTACATATGAAGGCAGTCTGCACATTTCCAACTTGCCCAGCCAAATACACTTTCACAATGCAAAATAATCCTGCTGCACTGGGAAAGTGTGATGTGAAAATGTTAGTCCAACAAACTGGAGATATACACCACCAACTTTCAGAGAAAAAGGCTAGGCCAGCAACCAAACTAAAAAGAAGAAAAATAGCAAAGGCCCTAACGCATGGACCCAGTCAGTATTTTTACAGCGCACTACAATCAACACCAAACGAGCAGCTCCTGGCTGGGAACATGACTGAATCTCTCAATAAAAAAGTGTTGAAAGTTATAGGCTCAGAAATGAGGAAAAAGAAGTCCATTCACTCCAATGTCATGATGGAAATATACTTGATGCAGACATTGCTCAAGGAATGTGACACAAAATACTTTAAGCTACCAGGCTACATACAGCTTTTCAGTATGAATCCGTTCATTGTTCATTCGTACACCGAGCTTGGCATCAGCATTCTTGTGCATCATTTGAGAAGTAAGTGTCCTGTGTCGCTCTATCTTGATGCCACTGGAGGAGTTGTGTCAAAAATACCAGATCAGCCGAAGCGTGTGCTGTACTATGCCCTCGTTCTTCCAGGGAACGCTAAAGATGCTCCACCTCTTCCCATTTGTGAAATGCTCTCCAACAATCACTCAATACCACCAATCACATTCTGGCTCATGCAATTTACATTGCATTTGTCAAAATACACACAAATAAATGTTCACCAGGTCGAGACTGATTATAGCTGGGCTTTAATACAAAGTGTGATGCTTGCTTTTAACAAAGAGCACATCAGCTCTTACCTCGACAGAGCATACAAGTTCTGCATTGGGAAAACATCATGGGATGAAATTAAGTCATATACTGTCTTGCACATTTGCTCTGCACACATTTTGAAAGCTGTCAGACAGGCAATCTCTAGGCAAACCGATGACAAAGGACTGAGAGACTTTGCCACGTATGCTTTCGCAAGACTCCAAAATGCCAACAACATGACTGAATCAAGAATTGTGTTCCGTGCATTTTGTGCCCTGCTCACAACCCCACAAAACACAAACCTTGTCAAAGAAAGTCTGTGTGTGTTGGAGAGTGTCATTTCAAGATCGAAAGAGGATACACTGGAAGAAACTCCCCAATCTGAAGACTGGGAAATGTGTGAAAGTGAAAAGAGAAGACATGCAATGACCATCATTGGCAGATCACCGTTCACTGCTTTCTTCCAGCAGATCATGAAAGAGGTGAAGGAAGAAGAGGAAGGTGATGAGACATGTTTGGCCAAAGAGGACAACCCATACTTTTGACCGGGCATCCTCACTGTCCTCTTTGATACCTATCTTGCTATTTTTCCTCTTTGGAGTGGCTTGCTGTTGGGAGACCTGACTACCGGTAGGCATGAATCTTGTGAACAGGATTTGGTGACAACATTGACACTACCAAAAACAAGAGATACCAATTGTCACATAGAAAGGTGGTTTGGAATTGTCAAACATTCCATAATGCATAAAGAAAAAAATGTCAAACCAGGAATCTTCATCAGAAAAATGCATCAGTCTCTGCAAACAAGATATACAGAGCACATCATTCTGCATAACCTTCCTCAAAAGCTGTTGCTCCAGCCTGAGCCACCTCTGAACCTTGATCAGTGTCAAGAAACTTGGATGAAGAAGAAGGAAGAACGT
Source organism: Chrosomus eos (assembly GCA_036326025.1). NCBI lineage: Eukaryota > Metazoa > Chordata > Actinopteri > Cypriniformes > Leuciscidae > Chrosomus > Chrosomus eos. The sequence goes on from CM070838.1 coordinate 37,316,461, forward strand.
TTCCCAAACACCAAATCCAAATTCTTTTCTGTTCCTCAGAGAATGCCTGTTCCACAAAAAAAGAAAAGAATGTTCCACAAAGATGAGACAAAAATTCTTGAGCCAGTTCAGCTTCCTGCAGAGAAAAGAAGGATCCACAAAGATGAGACAAAAAGCCAGAAACGGCCAATTTCTGAGCCAGTTCAGCTTCCTGCAGAGGCACACCCTGTAGAGGAAGAGGTAATTAAGTTAGTACAACAAATGAAAGTATTTATTTTATATATTCAGCTAACTTATTATTTACTATATGAAGTGTGTAACATTCACAGATTGACATGTTATGGACAAAACCGCACAATGAACTGGTTGTAGCCATTGTGAAGTGTGACGATCAGAATCTGGAGTTCCTGTTACATCACGAGGAGTTCCTGACACTGAAGCCGCATGACTGGTTATTTGGAGAGGTACACATATCATAACAAAAATATCTAGTAAAAAATTTGTACTATATATACATTTATAAACTATAAAAAATGTTGTACCTAAGAAAAAGTAAATGCCAGATACTAAATGTTTTTTCTCAATGTACGTACTAATTTAAATAAGTTGAATAATTGCAATGATTTATCTCTTTTTCCCCCAGACGATTGAGTGCTATTTAAGAGCTGTACTTAATGCAAAGGGTGCAAATATCTACCAGCTAAGCCATTACACCACTGGTGTCATTTTAAATGGCACAGAAGACCAGGTCATACGACAAGGTTTGAAAAAAGTGAGTGCAACTACTTATGATTCTGCATTTTTATATGTACGGTATTTTACAGTACACACATACATTTATTTACATTTCTGATATATAGGTCAACTTTGAGCAATATGATGGGGTCATCTCTGTTGTAAATATCAGACACGTTCACTGGAGGTTTGTGGTAAGTAAAAATATATTATAAGTAAAAAATAAAATTATTGTGTTGTATGAATATTACAGATAAACATTGAAACACCCATACATAAATGTTTGACCTTTTCACAGACATTTAATTGAATGACTAATTATGAATTATTCTCTTGTTTTTATATATATATATATATTTAGTATCTACATGCTACAACTAACACCATTTTCGTACTTGACCCTCAACGTGGTAGTAATGAAATGAGACTTGCCACACAAGCATGCCAAAAATTTGGGTATGTTATGTTGTTTAAAAAATCTGTAACCTTTTTCGAATATTGGAATATTAGCATATGGATGTTGCTGAAGACCACCACAACCCCACACACTGTATTTTCCTACAACAGGGAATATTTCAGGAAGAGAGGAGACCAGCATGGAAGAAAAGACTGGGTGGACACTATGTGGAAGCCTGGCACAATACACCATTCGTTCCAGGAGGATGCTGTCAGCTGTGGTGTCTTTGTGATGCAGGTAAATAGAGGGGAACTACTTCACATAAAAACTGTTCTCACATTTTCCCATATGAGACTGTTCTCTGCCCTCCTTCTAGATGGCCAAGCAGGTGGTGGAACACCAATCAATATAAAAGCATCAATATAATACCCAGCAAAGAGGAAATGTGCCACATCAGGAAAAATGTTGCCAAAACAATTTTGCAGTCATCAGGTATTGGCAAACTATATTGAAAGAACAGTTTATTTCCAGAGACAGAGTGATGGAGTATAATTATCTGCATTATCATAATTGCAGTGTCGAGAGATGAGTATTGCTCTGTATGTGGACAAAAAGACCCTAAGGAGAAAAAAGGCAAAAAGGACCAAACAGAGGAGCTCTGCACCTGGGTATTCTTTATGTCATTATTGCCTATTTGTTGAAAGTGAAAAGAAATTGAAGAGAAAATGAGTTTTCACAAATACATTTTATAATTACAACAGTTTCTGAATAAATCTAACAATGTTGTATTTTTCTTCCAGGTTCAATGTGAATTATGCCAGAGGTGGTTTCATATCCAGTGCCTCGAAATTAGTCTGCCACCAGAAGAACAACCATGGATTTGTGGTTTGTGTTTGTAAGCTATTCAGTTAGAGGAGCACATGCTAAAAGTGTGTTTAAATTGTAAAAAAATATGTATGTATTTGATGAAGCAGAAAAAATAAATACGTATTTTCTTGCTTATGTTTGATCAATTTTGCTTAATGCTTTATAATTTAATCATTTGTATATTAAATATCATTTAAGCAAATCTAAACAATCATATTGTAAGAAACATTACTATTAGGTTTATGTGTTTCTCATTAGTATCATTTAGATGTGTGTACCATTATTATCATTTGAAATGTATGCTTGCTGCTTTTCTTTTATTAATTTGTATGCCTCTGAAGGGGGTGGATTGGAATCCACAGCTGCTTCAATGTATATGTAATGATGAGTAATTATAATCAAAGTATTAATCAATATTTTTCTTTCTAAATATTAAATGAGTTGAATGACTTATCTAGGCTTGTGAGATTTTACTTTGTTATAGAACCAGTGTGATTACTGAAATGTTATTTTCATGTATTCTTTAATGTATGTATTTGATATCTGAATGCAGTAACAGTGCTTGCTTATTAAGCCCGGCTTCCAGAAATGAAATAGGGACTTGTTTTGTGCTTGAGAAAGGTCGTCAACGTGTTAAAACATATAGGGGTCATCGAAGCCAATAGTTTAAGGGACCATTTCTTTGTTAAAGCCTTACTTTCCAGTTAGACTAAGTTGAGAGAAAGAACGCATTATCTTGATGTTTTGAGAGGACTCTCATGTTTATAGTTTGAGCCTGGCCAAATCCAACCTTGGAAAAGCTGTGTGTCAGTGTGTGTGTTAGTCCTCTTGGTTACAGGTTAAGGAACCACTGGCATTATTGGAGATTGACTGAGTTGTTGTTCTGGACAGGCAGACATAAAATAACATTTCAGTAATCACACTGGTAACTTCTATAACAAAGTAAAATCTCACAAGCCTAGAGAAGTCATTCAACTCATGTGATATTTAGAAAGAAAAACATTGATGAATACCTTGATAAGTCACTTATTACATTTACATTGAATCAGCAGTTTATTTCAAAATCCACACCCTCCACACCCAAAATAAACATCATGTTTGCTGTCATGAGTTCTGAGTACTTGTCAATAATCTGATGGATTCAGTACCACGGACAGTAATATTTCTGCAGGACTGTAAACATAAATCAATGTACATGAAATGAGTTATTGTTAGAGTTCCATGTTTAACACAGATGTCTTACAATAGGAAAACATAAAATAGAGTTTAGCCATTCTTTTTATTCAACTCCTGGAGAACACTGTTACACAGTCTTTATCACAACTCCTGGAGAACACTGTTACACAGTCTTTATCACAGATAAAAACATAAAAACAGAGGTGAATAAAACAGCAAGACATGGGCTGTATGTTCTGTAGGGTCCAGACAAGATGATCCAACTTGCTTTGTAGCAGTCGTCTCGATGCTTTTCAAAACCTTTTGAAATACATCATATCATTATTAAAACCACCACACTTACAGTTTTCTTTTTTTTTCTTTTTTTTCCCCTCTCAAATAAATAAATAAATAAATAAATAAATAAATAAATAAATAAATATAAACGGTTGTAAAATGAAGCGATTAACTATGTTCAGGAGATTAAACATGTTTTTCCACTTTCTACAGTCTGGATTGTTACCAAATTACAGTTCATGTACAGGTTCTTTAATTATTATTTAATAAACACCTTTTTAAACACCATCATTATATTGCAGGTTTTGTTGCTAAAGGACATTCTATAGCATCAGAACACATAATGTGCGAGATATTTGCCAGTAGGCTCTGCAGTTGGTTAAAATGTAGTTGTCTGTTTGCACACCATGAAAAACAATATGAACTTTTTAGACGGTCCCTATATTGGTTACCACACCACATTGAATATTCTCTAAAGTATGTCTGCATTAAAAATATACTTGCCCATTTCGATCGATTGTAGAAAATGTTGTAGTTCACAATCTTTGTTGTCAACATCATGTAGCTGCTTCGAATTTGAAAAAAAATAGCTTTATTGACTATTTATTTGAAAAAGTTCCTTAACGCGAATGTGCGAATATAAAACCAACTTTACCTAAGTACGGAAGAGAAGCGTTTTCTGGAGGAAACGAAGTTCACTGCGCGAGGCCTTGTCAAGTCATTCAGCTTAGAGGTGAGTATAACATATAATGTCCTCATAGCTCTCTTTTTTTATTTTAGATTGGTGTAAAAAAGACTTTACGTATATGTTGTTCAACCCGGTGTGAAAATAAGAGGAAACGCCGCTTCCATACTGTAACGTTAGCAGTTTTACCATTCTCCGGTTTTACACTGTTTAGTGTTAACTGCGTCGCAGCAGATTGTGTAACTTATGTTTGCACTTTGCAGCATTATTGTCTTTATCACTTTTAACACTTTTTTAAAAACTATTTGTATTGTATAAAGTGCTATACATAATGTTGACTTTACTTAAATTGTTTCAATTTAATATCAGGAATATTTGAAATATCAGACACTAACTTACTGGAAAATACAAGCAAATATGTTCAGTAGTTTGACATTAATGTGCAGAAAAGGATTTTTTAGGCTAACTTTTTTGTGTGATTGCTATTTCCGGGAAAATGTACTGGTAACAAGTAAAAACAGAAGATAATGTCTGCTGTGAAACAATGCACTCACAGCCTTTAAAAATTGTGTGTCTGCTTTTTTCCAGAAATGTTATTGGGCAAATTGCATAGACTGTCAATGGAGTGACAGAAAGCTCTCAGATTTCATCAAAAAGATCTTCAGTTGTTCCCCGTGTCTTGCAGGGTTGGAATGACATGAGGGTGAGTAATTTAACTTTTTATCTGTAGTGTTCAAACTCCTTATTAAAGGATTAGTTCACTTTTTTAAAAAACCTTTGCTGATAATTTACTCACCCCCATGTCATCCAAGATGTCCATGTCTTTCTTTCTTCAGTCGAAAAGAAATTAAGGTTTTTGATGAAAACATTCTAGGATTTTTCTCCATATAATGGACTTCAATGGGACCCAAACGGTTCAAGGTCCAAATGACAGTTTCATTGCAGCTTCAAATGACTTTAAACGACACCAGACGATGCATAAGGGTCTTATCTTGCAAAACGATCGGTCATTTCTAAAATAAATAAATAAAAAAGTAAGTTTTATGCCTTGCTCTGTTCTGTGATGCGCGGTCATGACTCTCCTGTTCGAACTCGTTCATCAAAATGAACAAATCTTTTTTTCGAGTCATTTCGTTCTTTCAACAAACAAAATGTCATGACCCCACATCACGGAACAGAGCAAGGCATAAAACGTACTTTTTTATTTATTTATTTTAGAAATGACCGATCGTTTTGCAAGATAAGACCCTTATGCATCGTCTGGTGTCGTTTAAAGTCATTTGAAGCTGCACTGAAACTGTCATTTGGACCTTGAACCGTTTGGCACCCAGTGTATTACATTACAAGAAAAATCCTAGAATGTTTTCATCAAAAACCTTCATTTCTTTTCAACTGAAGAAAGACAGACATGGACATCTTGGATGACATGGGGGTGAGTAAATTATCAGCACGTGACGACCGTAAACATAGCATGAGCGCCAGCAACTTCCAGCTGTGTGGAGGAAAAAGACGTGTTTCAGTATCGAGTTCTCTTTCAGGCTTGAACAAACCATAACACGCACACACATTATGCCAAACTGTCCGTTTTGTCGAGTGTCCTCATAAGAGCAGTCTTAAAGTAACACCAGGTAAAATTTAACTTTTGCTCTCGGGGTCCCCCCCTACAGTTGGGAAACAGTATTGTCCTCTACTTACTGTCGTAAACCGTCATGAATGTAGCACATGCATTTGTTGACATCCATGATATAGCTGTGAACACTGTAGGAGTAGGTCACATGCAGGTGTTCTGCTAGCTTGCGTCGCGTGTGAAATGTCTTCATCCCAGGTACAGTGGCATATATTTCAGCATGTCATATGAATATAATTTCATGGGTTTTATTTTTTTTTCTAGACAAATGATCGCGATGCTCACGTTTATACAAGCCAGCGTCATATTATAGCTAGTCTAGCCTATTGGTTACCGTTTTACTGAATCTATACTTCAATGCTGTTTGAGTGGTAGATAATAACCATATATCGTCAATATTATAATATCAAGCTATATTATTATATCAATAATGCGCGCGCGCGTGCGTGTTAATGCGTAGGCTACTCTAGCACACACACGCAAGGTCTCTCGCTCTCTCTCTCCCTCTCTGTCATGCGCGTATTCAATTTAATAAGTCGGGACACTAAAATTAGAGTTGAAATACGGGACTGTCCCGGGAAAAACGGGACGTCTGGTCAGGTCACCCTAGCTAGTATGCAAGCAATATACTTACTAGTAAGTTTGACAGCCAAGTCCGCATCGGTCGGGCACCCCTCCTCCTCCTTTAGCTCACGCCAGCGAGAAAACGCTGGCACAGTGTTGATCCTTGTTCTGCCTTTAACGCGATCACTTTCTCTTTTTGCTTTGCTCCGATAAAACCTTTGCTTTCTTGCTTTTCTGTGCTGCTTCGGCCATGACTATAACATTTGGCTCGCACGTCCGATTTTAAGGAAGTGGGGGTGGTGGTGGAAGTGACGTATATGCCGAAAAGCAGTCAAATTTTGTAGTTCTCTTTGTTCGCCGGTTACTACCCGAAACCCGAAGTTTAAAAGTACGATTAAAAACGCTACAGACCCCGTCAGGCTATGGCAGACGTGTCATTCAACCTATTGTAAGTCGATGTACCATCACAAGAGACATGGAAATATATTATAAAGGTTGAAAAGTTACCGGTGCTGCTTTAAATGATTTAAATAAAGTCTTAAATTAACGTGGAGATTTGTGAGAAAATGGGGATGCGTGTCGGATTGCATCTCTGTCAGCAGCGGCTGGTCTTAAAGTGTCATTAATGTTAATCAAAGAACAAAGGTAAGAGAGTAAATGACTCACTCAGACCTGGAGCCAGGAGGATTATTATAGCCTAATAATCATCAGTAGCCTAATAATCATCAATGCACTCCTATCTTTTTACACATCTCCGGCGAACGGCTTCTTCACGCAAAAGAAAAACTCTTGAAAACCCTCATAAAGCGCAGTGAAATTCAGCGACCTATGGCTTTTCCTGATGGATCGTGTTTGTTCCTTAACTTCATTTTATACGTGCAACTTGCGTAGCCTGTAAGGACACTGACAGCATGCTGACAGATAGGACAAATAAATTTGGTCAAAGAAAATTAAGCAATAAATAGGCCTACAGTTTTGTGGCTCTTTAATGTGTCATGACGGATTGCCTCAGTTAAAGCCAAGTTAACTGACGTTAATATACTAACTCTCCTGACTGCTTTGTCGGACAAAAATGGTGGATTTTGATTTGTCAGATCGCATCAAACTCCCTGCGAAGGATGAAATCCCTACTCCTAAAGACTGAAGTTTGAAGTCTGAACTTAAAAATAAAATGTGGCACAGGCATGTCATTTATTCTCCTCATTTATTCTAAGTGAAAAAAATTATCAATTTTTCAGGGGTGAATGTCTGTCTACATTTGTAAAAATTATATTTATGGGAGAATCAAATGTTGTTTGTCTTTTGTATTGCCTTATCTACAACACATGAGGGTAATAAGGTAACAGTAGTACAGGAGAGAGACTTTATTTGATTTCTCTTCAGTAATCAAAATGTGTGTGTGTGTGTGTGTGTGTTTTTATATATATATTTATTATGGGGGAAAATGTGTATAAATATCGGTATCGGCCAAAATGAGTTTGCAAATATCGGCATATCGAATATCGGCCAAAATCCTATAATTTGCATCCCTACCAAGTGTCTCACACAATCATAACAGACAGATGTGCATTTTAATGCACTACACTTGGTATTTGTTCAAAGGTTACAAGGAATTTGTAGAATGGTTTGTATGTATTTGTGAAATATTATCTAGGCTCATTTATTTATATTTGCAAAACACAATGCGTGTTACTCCACTGCATTTTCGCTCAAATTGACCTTTTCACTTGCACATTGCTTGCTTTGTTTACGAGTCGAGTTTTCCTTTACAAAGCAGATCAAGTTTGTTTACAAATGCTGGATTTGTTTGTTTAATTATGGCAAAATATTAATTCCATTGAATAACCCCTATTTCAAAAAACAGTGGCGTGTTCCTGCAAGAGATTAACTTGCAGATTCATTTTAAGCATAATATATGCCTGTGGCGAAGAGTAACTGAAAAGAGTGTCTCTGATTCTTCTTTGTTTATTACAGACTACTTCCAAAATCGTGTTTCCACATCTGAGATGAAGGCAGTGAAAAGAACGAAGTGGAATAATGAGAATAAGCTCTTCAAAAAACGCAACTTTTCTGAATAATGTGGGGGAAGATTTATGCATGATTTGTAAATAAAAACTTTAAATACATTGTCTAACTCTCAGCCTGTTATTTGAAATAAAATAAAAAGTAAAATCACATTTTTTGTTGCATTGCAGTTTGAGACATTCACTGTTTTGTACCTGAATTCATTATATTGCAGATGTGTGAAAACTTATTTGGGATATTCTGGTTGTATTTCAATGGTATTTTACAGCATTTTATTAGTATTGCATTTCAGTAGTATTGTACTTTAGTCGTAATATGTATTGCAGTACTACCGTAGTTATATTGCAGTATTACCGCAGTTATATTGCAGTATTATTGCAGTATTATTGCAATTATATTGCAGTATTATTGCAGTATTACCGCAGTTATATTGCAGTATTTTTGCAGTTATATTGCAGTACTACCGCAGTTATATTGCAGTATTATTGCAGTTATATTGCAGTACTACCCCAGTTATATTGCAGTTATATTGCAGTACTACCGCAGTTATATTGCAGTATTATTGCAATTATATTGCAGTATTTTTGCAGTTATATTGCAGTATTACCACAGTTATATTGCAGTATTATTGCAGTATTACCGCAGTTATATTGCAGTATTATTGCAGTATTACCGCAGTTATATTGCAGTATTACCGCAGTTATATTGCAGTATTATTGCAGTATTACCGCAGTTATATTGCAGTATTATTGCAGTATTACCGCAGTTATATTGCAGTTATATTGCAGTATTACCGCAGTTATATTGCAGTATTATTGTAGTACTATTCGGTGCAGTAACTGCAGTTGTACTCCAACTATACTGCAATATGCAGTTTTTTCGTGTCCAAAAAACTGCATTTTCTACATGTAACAAAAACTGCAGTATTACTTCGAAAAAAACTGCAGTAATTTTTTGTAAGGGTTACTTTCAATTACCTGAGGTTGAAGTTCAAAATACAAGAAGCACTAATATTCCCATGCTGCAGACAGTGTGTGTAATTTGTTGACAAGTAAAGGAAAGGGGGAGAAGAAAAAATCAGGATGAACTGTCAGAGAAACAAGTTACGAAGTCTCACTCGCCGGAGGCAGACCACAGCAGTTTTCCACGGTCTTTTGGTAAAGCACTTACAATGACGTCTTAAAACATACACCCAAGGTATGTGAATCTGTGACTACTGAGGTATGGTCATCTGAATTTCGAGTACCTGAAGCTGCAAATGCAAGAAGCACCAACCTTCCAGTGCTGCAGTTAGTGTGTAATGTGTTGCCAAGTAAAGGAAAAAGGGGGAGAAGAAAAAAGCAGGATGAGCAGGTCTCTGAAAATGTTGTAGTAGATGACATAATTATTACTGATGTTTCAATTCCAGAAGTATTTTTTTCTACGCAATATGTGGAAGTGAGGACAAGCATTTGAAGATTCGCCGTGCAGTTGTCAAACACCTGAAAATTAATGCTTCAATATTTGAGAGGTAGCCTATGTGAGAAGTGAGTATACTTCAGTAGAGGACTACTTGACACAATCTAGAGTCTATTATTCTGTGTCTATATATACACTATAAAGTGTAGGAATGCCACTTCAAATGATATGAGGAAGCCATGTCTTCAGTCTCTTCAGAGTCTTCCACAACCAAGAGTGATCGGGAGAGATATTGTGACAACAGTGAGTACAGACAGAAAAAACTGAAGCATTTGAAATCAAAATACTGTAATGACACGGATTTCAGGGAGAAAAGTTCAAAGTGTTCCAAAGATTATTACGCAAGCCATGTTCAGTTTCAGAAATTGGTTTGACACTATTCTCAGGTGAATTACAAGAGTAATGTGACCTTTCAAGCAAGTGTGCGTGAGTATTCCAAGAAGAAATATGTCCAAAATCTGGTCTTTAAAGCAGGAGTGTGATAGTATTCTAAGACAAAATATCACAAAGATGTAAACTTTCATTTCTGTAAAATAGAAAAAGGCTGTGAGGTATATGCAAATAAAAAAGGGAAAACACAAAGACATTTGTGTTACAATTGCCGGTTTTTGTCAAGAAGTGTATAGAGGTCTAGAGTTTGTGTGCTGTGTCTGTCACCGTTTACTTTTCAGAAAGCAGGTTATTGAATGCAGACCAGAATGCTATAAAGACAAAGGAGAAAAAATTGCTGCTTTGGGGAGAAGTTGCATTATACTGAGGTATGTGCATGTTTGTGATGAAAAATGTCATAATCCTTCTGGCTTTTCTCCAAGGTGTAAATTATGGATTTGTTCAACCTGTCATCAAAAAATCAGTGGAAAACTGCCTGAAGAGAGTGTTGCCAACAATATGGATTTGTTGGACATTCCAAATCAATTAAAGTGTCTTAACCCTCTGGGGTCTAAGGTGTTTTTGGGGAACGGCCCAACCCCTTGTCATGAATAATTAGGTGGTTCTCATAATGAGAACCCGCATAATGAGCCTTTCATTCAGGTGTGTTACACAAGAAAGAATTTTTTTTTTTTTTTTTTTAACAGTCAGACATACATACAAACCAACATAGTACAGTAGTGAGCAATCTTGTAAATCCATAATTCCAGAAGTGACATAAAAGTGATTTAAGTGTTTGATCTAAGTGTGCATGTGAGCGGGTGTGAGTGTGGGTATGTGTATGTGTGTGTATGCGTAAACAAAGTAACCATTTATTATTTATTACCATTGTCATTACCATCACCACCCCACTCCCCACTACCACCATATTGCCAATATTGTGTTGGTCGATTTTTATTTCCATCCTTCCTCCTATGTAACAAATGCCATTGTCAATCCTGCATAAAATAAAAGATGCTATAATAAGATGATAAGATAATATAAGATAACCTTCCCCCACATCTCATCAGTTCCTATCTTTTCCTAATTTTTTTTTTTTTGTGTGTGTGTGTTATGTGCAATGTCTAAGGTGCATTAAAAGAGGGTACAGTGCGAGAGTGTCTCAAATTGGGACAGAGATGCTGTCCCGTTGAAACCACTTCTCACCTGTCTTGCCTGCCCTGGTGTTTGTGAGGTTTTCCATATTCATACTTTTTTTTTTTTTTTTTTTTTTTCTATTCTATGTTGTGGTGCATTAAAAACCCATGAAGAGATAAGGGGGGGATTATTGCAGTAGTGATGAAAATGACACTTAATTCAAATACAGCAACGACAATGGCAATATTGATGATTATAATAATAATGATAATAATAATATTAATAATAAATGATAATGATGATGGCAGTGGTGACCGCAATGGTGAAAGCAAAAGACAGCAACAACAGCAATTACAACAATGAAAAAATAAAAGTTAAAATAGTAATCATAACAATAACAGTAAAGATAGTAATAACAATGATGACATAAGCAAGTTCAAACAGCTAAAATGCAATAATATTCGTGGGTTGGTTAAGAAGGTGGGAGGAGTCGGAGTTGAAAACAGAGAAAGGATTCATAGCTGTAAGAGGTCAGAAAGTGTTGGACGGCAGAGGTCAGTTTCAGATGCGTAATTATGAAGGGGAGATGCGTATTCCATTGCAATGAAGTCTGAAATAAGATTTTTCCAAATGTTAATGTGTAATTTATTTCTAGTTTTACAGTTCATGAGGATAGTTTTCTTGGCGATGGTTAGAGCTATGAGGAGTATTTTAGAGTTTATAGTTTTATCAGTGATTATTGTCAGGTCCCCCAGCAAGCAAAGAGAAGGCGACAGTGGGATGTGGCAGCCGACTATAGTGGATAGTGACTGTGTGACCTCTTCCCAAAAGTATTTGATTGGAGTGCAGTGCCAGGTTGCATGGATGTATGTATCTGTAGAATTTTGATTGCAATGTGTGCAAACTTCTGATGTGAAACCCATTTTAGCTAATCTATTGCCCGTGTAATGTGTTCTGTGAAGTATTTTGTATTGTATTAACTGAAGATTCGCATTTTTGGACATGAGATAGATGTTTTTACAGATTTGGGTCCAGAAGTTGGCATCAGGGGCTATTGAAAGATCGTTTTCCCATTTTATTGTTGGTAAGTATATGGTCTGAAGTTGGTTTGAAATGATTTTGTATATTTTAGAGAGAAGTTTCTTTGGGGAGGAAATGTTGACCAAGTCTGATATTGCCGGTGGAAGTTCTAAATTTGTGTCTCTGATGTTGATTTTTGTCAGAACAGAAGATTTGAGTTGTAGGTATTTTAAAAATTCGTTGCTCCCGATGCCATACTCCTGTGCCAGTTGCGGAAATGGTGTAAATGTGTTAGATTTGAAAATGTGCTTAATGTGGGTGATACCCTTTTCCGCCCATGTGTGATAATTCAATGTTTTTTTATTGCTTATAAAGTCACGGTTGTTCCACAGTGGGGTGAGGTTAGATGGAGCTAATGTAGAATTTGTGATTTGGTGAAATTTCCACCAGGCTGTCAGAGTGGCAGATATAGTTACTGCATTGAAACATGTGTGTTGTTTAATTGATTTGGTGAGGAACGGTATGTCAGCTATATTTAATTCTTTGCATAGTGATTGTTCTATATCTAGCCATATAATATCAGATTGGGTGGGGTGAATCCATTTGTATATGTATTGCAGTTGGTTAGCCATTGAGTAATATTGGAAATTTGGTGCTTCTAGTCCTCCTTGAACCTTACTTTTTTGTAGTGTAGTGAGTTTAATCCTTGGTGTTTTATTTTTCCAGTAGAAGCGAGTTATAATGGAGTCTAGCGATTTAAACCAGGTGAGTGTGGGGTGGGTTGGAATCATTGAGAATAGGTAATTAATTTTAGGTAAAATCGTCATTTTTATTGCTGCTATCCTGCCGATTATGGAGATTGGAAGGTTGAGCCACCTGAGCAAATCGTCTTCTATTTTTTTTAGCAGTGGTGTGAAGTTGAGTGTTACCAACTCTGACAGTCTGGAGGAAATCTTAATGCCTAAGTAAGTGATGTGATCATGACATATAGGTATCGGTGATTGATGGGGTGCCACATCCCATTTGGTTTTATGTAAAGGGAGGATGAAAGAGTTGTTCCAGTTTATTGCATAATCTGATATTTTTTAGAAGGACTGGATTGTTTGAATTATTTCTTGAGTAGATGCTAGGGGTTCTTGTATATATAGTAGGATATCATCTGCATAAAGTGAGATTTTATGTGTTTGTTGTGGTGTTTCAATACCTTTGATTGCTGGGTTTTGACGGATTGCTGCTGCTAAAGGTTCAATAAAAATCGTGAATAGGGATGGAGAGAGTGGACATCCCTGCCTCGTCCCCCTGTGCAGTGTGAAGCTTTGTGATGTTAGTCCATTGGTTGTGACTGTGGCCGCTGGTGATGTGTATAAAATCTTGATCCAGTTAATAAATGACTCTGCAAAGCCGAATTTTTGTAACGTGGTGAATAAAAATTTCCAGTTGAACTCATCTGATCTGGACCCAAACCAAGAAGACATAACGTACTCGGTTACTAACGTAACCTCGGTTCTCTCTAGAGAGGGAACGAGTACTGCGTAATATCTTACGCTATGGGGAAAACTCTTTTCCACGAGATATTGAAGCCAAAAATTATCCTTAATTTTTTATTAATGTAAAACGCTTTGCGGCAGCAAGCAGACATAGGCGAGACAGCTCGCGCGCCTATTGGCTGCCCTGCGGCAACAGCAGCAGCCTATCGAGAGTGGCTCTGCGTGACGTCACGACGAATGGGGGCCTTTCGCGCCCATATAGTCACGTCCCGCCAGAAAGGGCGTGGTCTCGCCCTACAACTAGGCTCGATAGCTGCTCTTACGTTGGTTTTCATCGCCGAAGCGAACCAGAGCGTATTCCAAGCACGGCAAGATACGCAGTACTCGTTCCCTCTCTAGAGAGAACCGAGGTTACGTTAGTAACCGAGTACGTTCTCTTACGAGAGTATCTCTCGTACTGCGTAATATCTTACGCTATGGGGAACACAATGCAACACGCCGTGCTGGTAGGGATCCAACACCAAAGTCCCAGGGGCCGAAGCCCGGGGCGCATATAGTGCATAATCACCATAAACTCACAGAGAGTGAGGGAAGAGAGTCTAGAAGCATCATTCCCTGTAAATAGCATCCGAAAGGAGCTAATCATGTGACAAATAGACCATACCGTCAGGGTGAACATTCAGCCTGAACTGGGTGGCCACAAGTGTGTCAACATTTTAATGAGCTGCTGTACCGGTCAGTGAGCAATACGCAGGTCAAACTCAGTATCCGAGCCGCACAGCGGGCAGATAGCACTGAATTTTATACCGCCAAAAGCTTAGCTTGTAAGGCGGGAACCTCCAGGTTATAGTATTTTATAAATGTAGACGGCGAGGCCCAGCCCGCGGCCATACAAATATCTTGCAGGGTAACCCCGCTAGACCATGCCCACGAGGAGGCCATGCCTCTTGTGGAGTGCGCTCTAACACCCAAAGGGCACTGTAGGCCCTTAGAAGTGTAAGCCAGCGCAATGGCACCGACTATCCTTCTGGATAGGCTCTGTTTCGAAGCGGCAAGTCCCTTAGCACGGCCGCCAAACGAAACGAAAAGCTGCTCAGTCTGTCTGAAACCAGACGAGCGGGACACATAAGCCCTTAGTGCCCTGACAGGGCAAAGGAGACTCGCGTCCTTCTCCTCATTGAGAACCGGAAGGGCAGAAAGGGAAATCACCTGGGCCCTGAACGGTGTGTTGAGGGATTTCGGCACGTAGCCGTGTTTCGGTTTGAGTATGACCTTTGAGTCATTAGGTTCAAACTCCATGCATGACGCGCTTACTGAGAGCGCTTGCAAGTCCCCTACGCGCTTCACTGAAGCGAGAGCCATAAGAAACGCTGTCTTGAAAGACAAGTGTTTCATGTCTGACGACTGGATTGGCTCGAATGGGGCACCTTTCATGGCCTCCAAGACCGTGGAAAGGTCCCATGTCGGGACTGAAGGGGGCCTGGGAGGGTTTAGCCTCCGAGCTCCTCTAAGGAAACGCACGACTAAGTCGCTCTTTCCTAGTGACTGGCCAGACACCGGTTTTGCAAACGTTGCTATGGCCGCCACGTATACTTTGAGCGTGGAAGGGGACCTGCCCTTATCCAGTAGCTCCTGAAGGAAGGAAAGCACTTCCGTAACCCCGCAGTCTACAGGTGAAAAGCCCTGCGCTTGACACCAAGCAGAGAACACAGACCACTTCGAGGAGTAGAGCGGTCTGGTAGACGGGGCTCTAGCCTGCGCGATCGTGTTTAACACTCCCTCTGGGAGGTCAGCGGGTACCCGTTGATGGCCCATGCGTGCAGGGACCACAAATCCGGGCGAGGATGCCAAATCGAGCCTTCCGCCTGAGAGAGGAGGTCTCTCCTCCACGGTAAAGGCCATGGGGCAGCGCTGGTCAGCTGCATCAGGACAGGGAACCAAGACTGGTTTGTCCAGAGCGGAGCTATGAGTAGCACTGGGCATCCCTCCCTCCTGATTCGCTCCAACACCTGAGGCAGGAGTGAGACAGGGGGAAAAGCATATAGGGGGCGGCGGGGCCAAACATGGGCCAGCGCGTCCCGGCTTTTCGAGAAGAATCTCGGGCAGTGAGCGTTTTCTTGGGACGCGAACAGGTCCACCTGCGCTTTGCCAAACGTTTCCCACAGCAGCTGGATCGTCTGCGGGTGCAGCGACCATTCTCCTGCTGGGACGTTGTTTCTGGACAGCCTGTCTGGCCCCACATTTAGGTGACCAGGCACATGCGCCGCTCTCAGCGAGAGCAGGTTGTGCTGAGCCCAGACCAGGAGGCGTTCCGTCAGCCTGTAAAGGTTTCGGGACCTGACGCCGCCCTGGCGATTTATGTACGCCACCACTGACATGTTGTCCGACCGGACCAATACGTGGTGGCCTTTTATCTGGGGACAGAAGCGCCGTAGCGCTTTGTCGACTGCTATTAATTCCAAGCAGCTTATGTGAAGGAGCTTCTCCCGTACTGACCATAGGCCAGCTAGCGGTCTGCCCTCGAGCAGCGCTCCCTGCCCCGAAGTGGAGGCGTCCGTAGACACCACCTTCACACTCGAGGGGATCCCCAGACTCACACCTGACTGATACCAGTCGGTTGCTTTCCATGGTTTCAGAGCCGAAATGCACTGAAGGTCGACCCTGAGGCGAAATAGACCTGCGGTCCACGCCCTGGGGGGAACTCGTGCTTTTAGCCATAGCTGCAGTGGGCGCATGCGGAGCAGGCCCAACTGGAGTACGGAGGCTGCTGAGGCCATCAGACCCAGCATTTTCTGAAACCTTCTGAGCGGGACTATAGAGCCGTGGCGGAAGGATCTCGCGACGTGCTGAATATTCAATCCGCGCTCCGGTGACAGGCGTGCTGTCATGGATAGCGAGTCTAACACTGTTCCCAGAAAGGAAATTCTCCGACTGGGGAGCAGTGAGCTTTTCGCCCAATTGACTGTAAGGCCCAGCTCCTCGAGGTGCTCGAGTAATGCGGCCCTGTGTTCTATGAGCTCCGTTCGTGAACGAGCTAGAATCAGCCAATCGTCCAAGTAGTTCAAAACTCGCATGCCCCGAAGTCTCAGGGGGGCGAGGGCCGCGTCCATGCACTACGTGAACGTACGGGGTGCTATGGACAGGCCGAACGGCAGGACTGTGTATTGATATGCCTGGCCCTCGAAGGCGAATCTCAAGAATCGCCTGTGATGGGACGCTATTTGTATTTGAAAATAGGCGTCTTTCAGATCTATTGACATGAACCAGTCTCCTTGGCGCACTTGCGCGAGGATTTTCCTGGTCGTAAGCATTCTGAACTGGCGCTTCACGAGCGTTCTGTTCAGCAGTCGCAGATCTAGAATGGGTCTGAGCCCACCATCTTTTTTCGGTACCAGAAAATATCTGCTGTATAAGCCCCCTTCGCCCTGAGATAGAGGTTCTATAGCCCCTTTTCTCAGTAGTTTCGCTATCTCGGCTCGAAGTAGATGAAACTTCGCTTTACACCGTAGTTTCGACTCGCGCCGTATAACGGCGGGGGCGTCGAGCGAACTGTAGCGAACAGCCTCTCGTTATAGTGTTCAACACCCATTCTGATACCCCGGGAAGCCTTGACCACGCATCTGTGTGAATAGCTAGGGGTAGAATGAAATCTGGGCTCTGGCCGCGGCAGGACGGCGGCTCGAGAGCCCCTGTGTACTGGGAACACAACACCGTGTTTACAGCGTTCGAGGCGGGGGGCGCGCTGATCACAGCGGGCAGCCTGGCCGCGCTCAGCTTCTCTATGGCGGGACGCGCAGAGAAAGCGAGCGGGGCGAATCCTGTGGGATTCGGCGCGTGTGAGGGAATGTGGGCACATTTACTAAATGCGGGCACATTTACTACACTGAGAATACTGTCAGCTCGCGCCGACTAAATCACTGCTGTGTTTACAGCGTGCGAGGCGCGCGCTGATCACAGCTGGCAGCCTGGCCGCGCTCAGCTTCTCTGTGACGGGTTGTGCAGAGAAAACGAGCGGGGGCGAATCCCGTGAGATTCGGAGTGTCTGTGAGAAATGCGGGGCGCGAGACAGCGGGCACATTTTCTGCACGGAGAACACTCGGCTCGCGCCGACTGAATCAACGCTGTGTTCACAGCGTGCGAGGTGCGCGCTAATCACAGCGGGCAGCCCGGCCGCGCTCAGCTTCTCTGTGACGGGTTGTGCATAGAAAGCGAGCGGGGGTGAATCCCGTGGGATTCGGCGTGTCAGTGAGGAAATGCGGGACAGCGGGCACATTTACTGCACTGAGAACACTGTCGGCTCGCGCCGACTAAATGTGTGTTAGTTTCGTTTTTACAGAAACCAAGGGACACGCATTGTGTAGTGTAAGCGGGCATTGTATGGGCGCATTCACTACATTTTCTGCACAACCAACATGAGTTGGTTTATTTGTGCTAGCCCTGCACCGTGGCGGGTTGTGTCTGGGTGTGGGAATGGGCACTGGGACGTGGGCATTCTTACAACACTCGTAACACCATCGGCCGTGGCCGGAACACCAGAAAATGCACTCTTTATTGGATTTATCTGGGTAGCCATAGAAACGGCTTTTGTGCGCAGGCAAGCGGGCTGAGACACCGGCTGCTTCACTGCGAAATTCACTGGGACAGTCACAACGCATGGAACTGAACGAGCGAGAAGTTTTGGTGGAAATCCGGCCGCAGCGGGATCTGAACACCGTCACTTTCCTTTTTACCTCAATCCTCGGCCGGGGCCCACGCTGAGGGGGGCGGCGTCCAGCAGAGCGAGAGCGCGGTGTTTGATCTCGGGCCTGGCGGCGCTGCTAGTTAGCCGAAACGACGGCCTTTGTGCGCAGGCAAGCGGGCTGTGGAACCAGCTTGCTCACTGCGAAATACACTGGAACAGTCACATTGCTTGGAACTGAACGAGCGAGAAGTTTTGGTGGAAATCCGGCCGCAGCGGGAACTGAACACCGTCGCTTTCCTAGAGAGACTAGGAAGGCCTTGAGACCTCGGGCTTTATCTCAATCCTCGGCCGGGGCCCGCGCTGAGGGGGGCGGCGTCCAGCAGAGCGAGAACGTCGAGGAACACGGAGCGCTCAGCTTCCGTCATCTCGGATAGCGTTAGCCACAAATGTCTCTCACCATTCAGGGGGGAAAGGCGCGGGTCTCGACTGTGACGGAGCTTCGTCTTTCCCGAGAAAGCGTCCGTCCAGCCTATTGCGCGTTAGTTGCGCGAGCGCCTTTCAGTCGAGGCCGATGTAATCCACGGCTTGAGAGAGCGGACGCATCGGCTCAGTTTCAATGCCGTCTCCGGTAAGTTCGTCGAGCTCAAGTGCGGACGCGGCGGCAGACGGCGGCCGCTGTCCGTCTGGGAGCGACTCGAGCGAAGCCGGCGAAGCTAGCGGGCGAACCGGCGAGCTTTGGCGGGCTGGAAATAGCTCGGGCGCGCGCTGGGCGCGGCGCTTCTTGCGGCGCGGCATCACGGCGGGCTGGGATGCGGGCTCGGAGAACGAAGCTAGGCGAGTCCGCAGAGTCACCATAGGCAAGCGTTCACAATGATGGCATCCGCCGTCAGCGAGCGCGGTGGCCGCGTGATCCTTCCTCACCCAGGCAGGACACGCAGATGATGTGGCGGTCCTCATCGCTGAGTGGGGCTCGGCAAGAACCACAGGAAGGCATCTTTAAAAAGACGCCGCTCTTTTAGAGGGGTGGGAAAAAAAAGGCAAATAATGCAACACACACACTCTAAGCAGAGGAAAGGATATGTACGCCGGAAAGCGCAGCAGGTACGGCGGCTGAAGGCGGCGAGGCCAGCGACTCCAGACTCGATGGCACGTCCCGCTGAAGGCTACAGGTCGACGGCGCGGCTTCTCACTCTGGATCCAGCGATGCGGGAGGCTTCGCTGAAGAGATGAAAATCAACGTAAGAGCAGCTATCGAGCCTAGTTGTAGGGCGAGACCACGCCCTTTCTGGCGGGACGTGACTATATGGGCGCGAAAGGCCCCCATTCGTCGTGACGTCACGCAGAGCCACTCTCGATAGGCTGCTGCTGTTGCCGCAGGGCAGCCAATAGGCGCGCGAGCTGTCTCGCCTATGTCTGCTTGCTGCCGCAAAGCGTTTTACATTAATAAAAAATTAAGGATAATTTTTGGCTTCAATATCTCGTGGAAAAGAGTTTTCCCCATAGCGTAAGATATTACGCAGTACGAGAGATACTCTCGTAAGAGAACCCAATTTCTCGATAACACCATTCTACCAAAACTCAACATGGAACAAGTTAACTCTCTAGAATTACCAATCACAGAAAAAGAACTTCACTCCGCATTGAAAAGCATGCAAAATTATAAAGCACCAGGTCCAGATGGCTTCCCTGCTGAGTTTTACGAACATTTTTGGTCAACCTTATACCCACTATTTAGCAGAATAATAACAGGAATAAAACATAACGCAAAGTTCCCTTCCCATATGAATACAGCACTTATATCACTCATTCCTAAACCTAACAAAGACCACACCTTCACATCTAACTATCGTCCTATCTCACTTATAAATGTCAACATAAAAATTATTAGCAAAGCACTAGCCCATAGAATTGAACAAATTATACCATATATAATACACCCTGATCAGACCGGCTTTATAAAAGGTAGACACGCATCCAATAATACCCGCAGATTATACAATTTAATGCACTACTCATCAGTACAACAGAAAGATACTCTCATTGCCACATTAGACGCCGAAAAAGCTTTTGATAGGGTCAATATATATATATATATATATATATATATATATATATATATATATATATATATATATATATATATATATATACACATACATACATACATACATGCAAGGACTATATATATATATTTCTCGCACAACTTGCGAGAAAAATGAGAAACAAAATTTGTGATTTCCGCTTTTTTGCAGAATCTTTTAGTTGAAATCACGAAGAAGCCCCTCCATGTTTGAGATAGCAGTATTGGTATATTTTAAAGCTTACATTTTGAGGTTGAAATCGGCTTGTTTTCGTAGATTCTAGCATGCAGTAGGGGCGTGGTGTGTTATTGTCTGTGTGTATTTCCATACTGAATATGGCGCTTTTGTCCCCGCCCTCCAAGTGAACCGCATGGCTACTTATTATGCTGTGCTCTGGTCGGCTCAATTCAATTCAATGAAGATGGACGCCGCAAAGATTGTCGCAGACGAGCTGAACCGTGGCAGTTACCGGTACACTGAAAATGTTTTCGCCGCACTTTGTGGGCTCGGGAAACTGAAATCCGCGCGCGCCCTCGGTGCTTGAATACGGCGGCTCGGCTCGCTGACAACGGTAGCTGGCTGTTTCATATGAGACATCCCGATTGCTTTGAATGGGGAACGTTTTGTGAACAGGGAACATGAAGGCCTGCTGTGCGCGTTTCTGAAACGTAAGTTAAGCTTCATTTGCTCTTTAGTCGTTATTTAAGATGCTGAACCTGCTGATGATATAATGTGCTTGCGGACATTTCATTTGTGTGTGTATACGCACATGTAAAGAGATTTGCAACAGTTATTTGATGAGGTGAAATGTGATTATTTGGAAAATCCCTGTCATGACTGCTTAAAGAAAAATGCCAGCAGGCATTTGCCTCCTGCATAAACTTTAATATTGTTGACATTTTGGACACACGCGCGTTGCACACTATTTGCGTTATATGTAGGCCTTTGGCATATTGGTCTTTGTGTGTTGTTGCTGGTTTTGCGTTATATCATGGCATATTGGTCTTTGTGTGTTGTTGCTGGTTTTGTGTTATACCCACATAGCAAACAGACTTGGCCCAAATGTGGCCTCATCATGGCACTGCTGGCGTGTTGCCGGCACTGGCATGCATCATGTCAGCCAACTGTGGGCCAAGTGTGGCAATGATGGCACTGCGTGCATGACGGCAGACAACTTTTGGGCCGATTGTGGATTGGAGGTGTGTGGCCCAGATCATGTCAGCCAGGTGTGGGCCAAATGTGGCAATGATGGCACTGAATGATGGCACACAACATTTGGGCCGATTGTGCATGGGAGGTGTGTGTGGCCCAGATCAGTGTAGCGATTATGGGCCATACTCTTTGTACTGGACAATAAGCCTGCTATATTTTCAAGGCAAGATTATCACCCTGCCCCCCCTTTTTGAAAAAGATTTAAAGATTTTAATAATTAGTAATAATATTAATTGACTTATAAATGAGTCAGTGAAAAAAATATATGTCCAATTGTTTAAAAAATTATTAATAATGAATAAATATAGTATTTCGTTTTCAGCAATGTTCACAAAATTCAGTAATCATAAAAAAATACATTTACTAACATGATAATTTAGTTTTTTTAAGTATTATTATTTATTTGAATTTGTTTTTATAAATGTATAATAATAAAAAAAACGAATCCACATCCAACTAATCCAGTTTTCTATAGTTTTTATTTTAAGTAGCACAAAATCATGTTAAAAATGTATACCTATATATTTTTTTCTGTTCTAATATCTATTATTATTTTTTTGCTTTTGGCGCGATCTCCACGGTAACAGCAGCTTTTCTGGTTGGTTCACGTGATGCGTCATTTGAAATTTCTCCCGCTGAAGGTTGAAGACATGTCAGACAGACAACCGCTGGTAAGTGAAGTTCACTCTCTTTTTTTGGCGCTTTTAATACCTGATTTCAAACTCGGATGCCATTTGTCTCTTTATTGAAGTGCACTTTTGCCTGTATGGTAGCTGATTCAGCTGCCCCTGAACATGAGAATGCAGACGCGAACGGGGTGCGATAGACCGGCCTGCGGAATCTCCGAGGCGCGGTGCTTCATGATGTGTGTGGAACAATGTAACGTTAATGCTGTTAAAATGATAGGAAGATCACAGCAAATTCAGCAACCGCAATTGACGTATAAAGCTGAAAGTGATTCAGTGGTTGTATAATCAGATTGTATGATATCTAAATCTAATCTTTGACTTAAAGATTACTTTTGTTTTAGCTAAACATTCTTAAAACAATAAGAAAGCCGTTTTATTAATTCTTTTAGCATTTTGCATCAGTCATGTTGAATTAAATCTGGATTGTTGAATGTAAATTCATTGTTTCACATGAAAAGGACATGCTCCATGTTTCATTTGTGTTCACAGAGGCCTGCTTATTTCTTTTTGTTAGTCATGTAACATTATTGCTCATAGTCATTTCATTCCCATGTGTGCCATATTCGTAGGCGATTGAGAGAAAATTATACTGTACTATTAAAATATCTACATTGAAAGAATGAAATTGATCACATCATTTTTTTGTTGTTGTCTAAAACAATAGTTTCAACCTCAACCTGGGTAATAATTAGAGGTCACATCTAAATACAATAAACAATTGGTCACTTATGGCAAAACTGAACCAGGAGCTAAACCTAGTACCATTGATGCATGGCAATGTTTTTC
Organism: Chrosomus eos; assembly: GCA_036326025.1. Taxonomy (NCBI): domain Eukaryota; kingdom Metazoa; phylum Chordata; class Actinopteri; order Cypriniformes; family Leuciscidae; genus Chrosomus; species Chrosomus eos. The sequence goes on from CM070838.1 coordinate 37,339,712, forward strand.
TTCCAACATATTGGGCTATATAAAGGAATGACTATATAAAGATATTTTTTCCCCTCCTTTCATATTGTTTAATTACTGATGATATGTCTGTTGCTCCCCCTTCTAAAGACAATAAGGTGTTGGATCACATCACAAAAAAAAAAAAAAAAACTGATCCAGGAGAAGTGGCTAGTATTATCATACGAAATTAAAGTAAATTATGGTTAAAATAATTAAATATAAAATATTTAGATGCGGATATAAATTGATTGATAAAAACAATGACATTAAAATTACTTAGAAAGATGGGAAACTCTGGCCTAAAGGCACTCACTTTCCATGATCTAACAAAATGATTAATACAAATGAGTTTTAGAGCTACATTAGTATCCTATATTGGTAAATCTGGAATAGTTGAGGCATAATCAATGTTAATATATATATATTTTTTTTTACAGGACTGTGCTTGGGCAAGAAAACTTGACAGACTGTTGGTATGGCTGGCAATTGGAGTTACAATGAGAGGAGCAATGTGAGAGGAAGGGCTTTTACAGGTTGTAATAAGATGTTACACTTGGAATGTACAAAATAAAATAGCCTTCACACTGTTACACAATTCTATGTGTAAGATTTATTTTTGGTATTATTGTTAAATAAAATTTAAATTGAATAAAATATAGAATTTTTCTGTGACTTATTTGCTCACATGGTTTGGGTAAGATTAGGCTGGGTTATGGCTCAGTTTTGGGGTTTGAAAGGGTGTTGTTGAAATGGTTAACTTAGAATTGGTACCAATAAGAAAACATGTTTTGGCCTAATTCAGGGCCAGTTAAGGGTGATTAACTGGCTGAGATTCGGCCCAGTTATGGCCCATGTGTGAACCTTATCTTTAATCCAGTTCTGGGCCACTTCAGCGCCATCATTCTTTACGGTACTTGGGCCAAGGTTTGGGTTCACATGGTTTGGGTTCGATTAGGCTGGGTTATGGCTCAGTTTTGGGGTTTCTGGTTAAAGGGTGGTGTCGATATGGTTAACTTACGAGAATTGGTAGCAATAATAAAACCTGTTTTGGCCCAGTTCAGGGCCAGTTAAGGGTGATTAACTGGCTGAGATTTGGGCCAGTTATGGCCCATGTGTGACCCTTGTCTTTAATCCAGTTCTGGGCCACTTCAGGGCCAGTTAAGGGTGATTAACTGGCTGAGATTCGGGCCGGTTATGGCCCATGTGTGACCCATGTCTTTAATCCAGTTCTGGGCCACTTAAATACCGTGATTCTTTGTGGTACTTGGGCCGAGGGAAAAGTGATTGTGTGGGCCGGAGCTGGGCCAGAAAAAAATTGCTATGTGGGATATGTATGGCATAATGATATTGATCTTTGTGTGTTGTTGCTGGTTTTGCGTTATATGTATGGCATATTGGGCTTTGTGTGTTGTTGCTGGTTTTGCGTTATGTATGGCATAACGTTATTGGTCTTCGTGTGTTGTTGCTGGTTCTCTTACGAGAGGTTCTCTCGTATTGCGTAAGCTAGCTTACGCTACGGGAAAGATTCCATCTTTCTGAGAAATTGAAGCCAAAAATTATCCTATAATTTTGTATCCATTGTCAACGCAGTTCAGCTGCAGCAGACCATGAGAGGGCTAGCTAGCCGCTCATTGGTTCGCTCACGGAGAACTGCTCAAGCCTATGAGGGAGCGCGGATGAACCCGCGACCAATGAGAGTCTGACTCGCTCTCATTACGTCACCGCCCCCGAAACGGGCGTGGACGAGGCTATAAATACCCCGAAATAGGCTGAATAATCTGATTTTTCATCCTTCAGCGACGCACCTGCATCTGCTGATCCTGAGAGAGAAGCCGCCGTCGTCGAAAAGGCACCTTCTAGCGAGCGTTTGGGAGACTGAGGAAGCCGGCCGTCTTCGCCACCTTCAGCCGTCCTGTGAGCTAGCGCCATCCGACGGATTGTATCCTTTTTACAAAAATGCTTCCTATATATTGTTGTATCTAAAAGAGCGAGCGTCTTTTTCAAGATGTCTCGTAAATTTTCTGGCGGCTCTTGCCGCGCTCCCCTCGAGGCTGGGGACCGCCACCTCTTCTGCGCTCTCTGCCTCGGATTGGAGCACGCCGATCTCGCCCCCGCTGTGGCGGCCGCGAGCTCTGCGAAACTATGCCATTGTTGACCCCGCGGGCTCGACTTCGGCCACTAAGATGCTTCCGTGCCGCCTCTGACTTCGCCGCGGAGAAAGAAACGCCGCTCTCAGAGGCCGCCGGACCCCCAGCCGGAAGCGTTCATCCCGCCGGAGCCTCTCGCTCCCGCTCTCCATCTCCGCCGCTTCCGGACATACAGCTGCCGCCGAGTGGCCGCTCTGTTGCCTCCGTTGACGCCGCGGACACCAAGGAGACATGTTCGCTTCTCGCTTCAGACGGTGAGGATTGGTCCGATTCTCACGCCTCCTCGGCCCGAGAATCAACCGGGACCCGCGCAGCTACTTCCACCAGCGTTCGACTCCCGCCGCTAAACGGGCTGCGCCCTTTCTGCCTGATCTGCACGCAGAACTCACGAACTCCTGGAACGCCCCGCTCTCTGCTAGAACTCGCTCTGACTCTTCCACCCCGCGTCGCGTTGTGGACGGAGCCGCAGAGAAGGGCTTTATCTCCATTTTCCCTGTAGTGGACCTGGTCGCCGCACGTCTATGCCGCCCTCCGCGAGATGGCGCTCATCACCTGTGCTACCCGCTAAAGCCTGCAGTCCGACTTCAAGCTTTCAGCCGCCGGCCAAGCAGCTTCTGCACCCCATGTCTACTACAGAGTGAGGTACTTCGTGAATGGGACGAGAGCGGGGGAAAAAATCCCCCTTCAGTCGCGGATTGAGGATTTCCTGCGAATTTTGTTCTGCCTCGTCGCGCTAGCTCCTCTGCAGACCGCTCACGTGACCAGCCTCCTGCACGAGCCCCACCCTAGCGCCTAGCTAAACACAGTCAGACTTCTCAGCGACACCAGGGCGGCCGCCCTCGCTCGCTCTGACAGCCGCCACAGACCGCCGCCTCCCCGGGGGCCTCGGCAGAGGATCGCGCTGAAAACTGATTACTCGAAGTCTGCCTAGCGTGGTTGAGAAAAAGACGGCGCTCTCCCGCCGCGGCCGGATCGCCGTCAAAGTTTCGCCCTCTGTTAGTCCCCGCTCACGCGGCTACTACAGCAGTGTACCCCGCCATTACCAAGCCGGTATCCCTTCCCGCTTGAATGAGCACAAACGCCGTGTTTACGGCGTCCCAGAGAAATCTCAAAAAGAGCGTAAAAGCCTCTTGTGTAGAAAATGTGCCCACAACACTGTGTTCACTCATACACAAAACGCCGTGTTTACGGCGTCCCAGAGAAACATAAGCGCGCCCACGAACCCGTGCGCGCGTCCCACCTCTGTTACACGGTCCATAAACTTGTGTAGAGAATGTGCCCACAACACTGTGTTCACTCATACACAAAGACACTCCAGTTCCCCTGTCTCACACAGAGTCCACTCTCATAAAGCGGGCCAAGCCCGCTCGAGTCTCAGAGTGTATAAGCGCGCCCACAAGCCCGTGTGCGCGTCTTACTTCTGTTCACTCTGTTACAGGGCCCATAAACTCCCCTCCGAGTGTACGTCCCGCTGTTGTAAACACTATCAGCGCGCTCACGCAGCCCGCGAAGTGCAGCGACGGGGACCATGTAGCCATTCACCCCCTAGCGTCACGCTTCAAAGCGTGGGAAGCAGTGGGTGTTAAACACAATAAAGCTAGGCTATCGCTTACAGTTTTGCCGCCGCCCTCCTCGCTTCCGAGCGCGGCTAGAAACTACTGTGAACCCAGAAGCAGTGACGCGCTGCTCCGTTCAGAGATAGCAATTCTGTTGTGCAAAAAGGCTATAGAGAGGGTGCCTCTGGCTATGAGCGAGTCGGGGTTTTACGGCCGTTATTTTCTTGTCCCCAAGAAAGACGGCGGTCTCAGACCAATATTAGACCTCAGATCGCTGAACAAAGTTCTCATGAAGAGACCGTTCAAAATGCTCACTATCAGAAAACTCCTCGCGCATGTGCGCCAGGGGGACTGGTTCATATCACTAGATCTGAAAGATGCATACTTTCAGATCCAGATAAATCCCCTTCACAGGCCATTCTTACGTTTCGCCTCGAAGGCCAGGTTTATCAATACACCGCCCTACCGTTCGGCCTATCCCTAGCACCCCGTACGTTCACGAAGTGCATGGATACGGCGCTCGCCCCCCTGCGGAGTCAGGGGCTGCGAATACTGAACTACTTGGACGACTGGCTGATTTTGGCACAATCTCAGAGAGAGTTACTGTCTCATCGTACAGTTCTCCTCGACCATCTGAAAGTTTTGGGCCTCTCTGTCAACTGGACAAAGAGCGTACTACAACCCAGTCAGACTATCTCCTTCTTGGGTATAGAGCTGGACTCGGTCACGATGACGGCGCGTCTGTCAACGCAGCGCGCGCACCGTGTGCAGCGTCTCGCCGCATCTTTTCAGATGAACAGACTCACGCCTTTGAAAACATTTCAGAGAGCGTTGGGCTGTATGGCCTCAGCCTCCGCGGTGCTCCAGCTGGGGTTACTGCGCATGCGCCCGCTTCAGCTTTGGTTGAGGAGCCGTGTGTCTCACCGAGCGTGGACCACGGGCCACCAGCTGATAAAAGTAACGCAGACCTGTATCACAGCTCTGCAGCCAGGGTCAGTGGTAGAATGGTTTCAGCGGGGCGTTTCCATGGGGACAGTTTCACGCCGAAAAGTCATCTCGACAGACGCCTCCAACACGGGTTGGGGAGAGGTCTGCGAGGGCTCACCGGCCTTCGGCCCCTGGTCAGCTCAAGAGAGCCTCCTACACATAAACTGTTTGGAGAGGTTGGCGGTCGAGAACGCGCTCATGCGCTTTCTCCCGTGCATTCAGGGCCACCACGTGCTGATCCGTTCGGACAATATAGCCGTGGTCTCTTATATAAACCGTCAGGGCGGAGTCAGATCCAGGAATCTTTTCCAGCTGACAGAACGCATCTTAGTTTGGTCTCAGTGTCACCTGCTCTCGCTCAGGGCGACGCACGTGCCGGGACATCTGAACGACGGTCCAGACAGCCTGTCCAGGAACCCCACTCCCCCCGGGGAGTGGTCCCTGCATCCTCTTACAGTTCAGAAACTGTGGCGTTTATTCGGCAGAGCAGAGGTGGACGTCTTCGCCTCGGCGGAGAACACCCACTGCCCAATATTTTTCTCAAGGAGCGAGGACGCGCTAGCCCAAACCCGGCCCAGCCGCCCGCTTTATGCTTTCCCTCCGGTCTCTCTGCTACCACAGGTGCTTCAGAGAATCAGAGAAGCGCAGCACTCGGTGCTCCTCATAGCCCCGCGCTGGGAGGGTCAGACTTGGTTTCCGGAGCTCACGCAGCTGTCACAGACAGCGCCGTGGCCCATTCCAGTCAGAGCAGATCTCCTCTCCCAAGCTCGCGGCACGATCTGGCATCCCCACCCAGAGCGCTGGGCGCTACACGCGTGGGTGCTCAACAACTACCCGTTGCTTTGCCAGAGGGAGTGTTAAACACGATCATGCAGGCTAGAGCGGCTTCTACCAGAAGGCTCTATGCGTCAAAATGGTCTGTGTTCTCAGTGGTGCACCGAAAAGGGTCTGGACCCACGGTTATGCGAGGTTCCCTCCTTGCTAAATTTTCTCCAAGAGATGCTGGACAAGGGCAGATCCCCGTCCACTCTTAAGGTGTATGTGGCAGCCGTCGCGGTGTTTGCTGAACCCGGCGCGGCCAGTCACTGGGCAAAGATGGGTTGGTAGTCCGCTTCCTCAGGGGAGCTAGAAGGATGAACCCCCCTTCGCCCCCTTCGGTGCCGATTTGGGACCTTTCCATAGTTCTTGATGCTATGAAAGCTCCCCCATTCGAACCGTTAAACACCGTGGACCTAAAGTACCTGTCGCTAAAGACCGTTTTTCTACTCGCGCTCGCGTCAGTAAAACGGGTGGGAGACCTACACGCGCTGTCCACCAGCGCGTCCTGTCTTGAGTTTGGACCTAATGACTCCTTAGTCGTTCTCAAACCTAGGCATGGCTATGTCCCCAAAGCGATCGGCACCCCGTTCAGGGCACAAGTTATATCCCTATCGGCTCTGCCTGCATCCGATAGCGAATCTGATACTAATCTCCTAGGTCCGGTCAGGGCCCCGAGATTATACATTACTCGCACTGCTCCGGTCAGACGATCCGAGCAGCTTTTTGTTTCGTTCGGTGGGCGCACCAAGGGGTTGGCCGCTTCGAAACAGTCCCTATCCAGATGGATTGTTGATGCCATTGCAGCAGCATACGCATCTAAAGACCTGCCATGCCCTCTGGGCATCAGGGCTCATTCCACTAGAGGCATGGCCTCATCGTGGGCATGGTCCAGCGGAATTTCCATTCACGACATTTGCGTGGCAGCGGGATGGGCTTCCCCCTCCGCCTTTGTCAGATTTTACAATCTGGAAGTACCCGTCTTGCAGGCTAAACTACTAGCAGTCTAGTATGTTTCAGCTCTTCTGGTTGAGCTGCACTATAGGGGGTTAATTACACAGACCGAGTTCGTTCTGTTCCCTCTCTATAATGTGCTTATGTACCACACAGTCACCGGCCCGCTCCGCTGGCCTTTTGTCACATGTACATATATTCATTCCCACTTACAGAGTTCCCCGGGGTCCCCCCTGGGTCTAATAGTGGATGCTTAGCACGCACGGCGTTGACCAGGTGTTCCCGTAGCGTAAGCTAGCTTACGCAATACGAGAGAACCTCTCGTAAGAGAACGAATCGGTTACCTAACGTAACCTCGGTTCTCTCTAGATGAGGGAACGAGTATTGCGTTCCTGGCCGTGCTTGTGCTACTGGCGATTGTCGCTTCAGTTATGAAAAACCAGATTATTCAGCCTATTTCGGGGTATTTATAGCCTCGTCCACGCCCGTTTCGGGGGCGGTGACGTAATGAGAGCGAGTCAGACTCTCATTGGTCGCGGGTTCATCCGCGCTCCCTCATAGGCTTGAGCAGTTCTCCGTGAGCGAACCAATGAGCGGCTAGCTAGCCCTCTCATGGTCTGCTGCAGCTGAACTGCGTTGACAATGGATACAAAATTATAGGATAATTTTTGGCTTCAATTTCTCAGAAAGATGGAATCTTTCCCGTAGCGTAAGCTAGCTTACGCAATACTCGTTCCCTCATCTAGAGAGAACCGAGGTTACGTTAGGTAACCGATTCGTTTTGCGTTATATGTATGGCATATTGGTCTTTGTGTGTTGTTGCTGGTATACGTTTCAAATAGAGGGGCAGCACAATTGTTTTTCGCCTAGAGCGGCAGAAGTGCATTCGCCGGTCCTGGGGTTGAGTTTCCATAAACATTAAAGTTTTTTGTTTTGTGTTCATTCTAAGAACACGTACACGTTATCTCATGTTTAGTCTGTTTAGACCTTCCGATACCTTCTATAGTTATTAGCTAGCAGGAAAGAAAAAAAAAGCTGTAAAGCACATTGGGGGAGCACTGTGCCAAAGTCATTTGGAAAATCGGGTTGTTTTGAAGTAAGCAGACGACACTGTGATTGTCAGTCTGCTTCAGAATAATGAGAATAGTCATGGACCTATTATTAATGACTTTGTTGAGTGGTGTGAAGAGTCTCACCTTCATTTAAATGTACTGAAGACCAAGGATATGGTTATTGATTTCAGAAAGAATGTCTATATGCATGAAGTCACATCCATTAAGGGTGAAACAGTGGAGTGTGTGCAGTCTTACAAATACCTTGCGACAATCATTGATTCAAAGCTGAGTTTTGAAGCCAACTGTGAAACAGTGTGTAAAAAAGGGCATCAACGTCTGTTCTTTTTAAGGAAACTGTGTACATTTCAAATTGAGAAAACTCTGTTGAGTATGTTTTATCGCGCTTTTATTGAATCCGTACTTTCCTTTTCTCTGGTATCTTGGTATGGGAACTTAACGTTAAAGAGCCGGAACTCTATTGGCCAGATTGTGAAGTGGTCCTGTAGGTTGATTGGGGAGCCACTACTAAAACCATCCTCACTGTATACTAGGCAGGTACAGCGCATGGGTATTTCAATTTTGAGTGACCAGCTCCATCCGCTGTATTGTGAGTTTCAGTATCTGCCGTCCAATCGACGGTTTAGAGTACTGCGGTGTACAACAAAATGATATAAAAACAGCTTTGTTCCAGTAGTGATTCGTTTTATGAATAGTATTAAGATGGAGTAAATTATTTTAGTGTCTTGTTCTGTTTGTATGGTGTTATCGTCTATATGTTTGAGAAATAGCCTAAACTTGTTCTCTGGAACTTAATTTACCTACGGGTACAAATAAAAGCAACCAACCAACCAACCAAATTACGTAGGCTTTATTCCGGCCAGAGTCTAAACCTATTGTGTACTCAACAATAAATCTTCTTAATTGCTGTTTATTCTAAGATACCTCTGGAGCTATACTTGCACAGTAAAATAAACTGGATCAATACCTGTGTGTATTTGACACTAAAATTTTGTACCATTTACCTTTGTTGATATGTTGATAATAAAGTCTCTTCAAAACATATATTGTTTTTTCATGTACTTCATATGAGTTTCCCATACTTCTATAAAATATTTGTAAGTGGCTTTAGAAAGTTCACAAAGGACAATAGTTTATGTAGACTTGTATGTGATAACTGTTTATAACTTACATGTACCAATATAAATAAAATTTACCCCTTAGAAAACGTCTCGGGTTATGACTATAACCCTTGTTCCCTGAGAAGGGAACGAGACACTGCGTCGAGGAACTCGACTCTTTGGGGACGCTCCCTTAGCGTGGGCCTCTGAAGTAAGAATGAAACTAATCCAATCCTGATTGGTGTTGCGTCGTGACGTAACATGTGACGACATAACCGGATGCATAAAAGTGACGCTGACACACACACACACACGTCAGCTCCACGATGAAGCAAGTTGGCCTCGAGGGGCGTGGCAGGACGACGCAGTGTCTCGTTCCCTTCTCAGGGAACAAGGGTTATAGTCATAACCCGAGACGTTCTCTTTCGAGGGAACTCAACACTGCATCGAGGAACTCGACTCTTTGGGGAAAGAATGCCCACTACGCCACGCACTGAATAGGCCTGTCCCGGAGTGAAACTGATTCAGGCACTCAACTAGGACGAAAGCACGTGTGCGCCAGGTGTACTAGGGAGTAAACTGTAGAACCTAATAAAAGTGTGCGGAGTAGCCCAGCCGGCTGCCTCACAGATCCCCTGGAGGGGCACTCCCGAAAGGAGGGCCCTAGAGGACGCCATGCCTTTAGTAGAATGAGCCTTTGTGGCCAAAGGTGAAGGCAAATTGCGCACCTTGTAGGCCTACCTATGGTTTGTATAGCCGGAAGCCCCTAATAGGTGATCCAAAACACACTACAGTAGGTCCGACCTCCTCCAAGAAGAGGACCTCTCAAGGTAAATACTCGGAACTCTGACTGGCAGAGCAAGGAACCTCTCCTTTTCTGCGGACACATGAGGTGGAGGATGAAATACTTGCAGGACCATGGACCTAGCCATGATAAATTGCACTTAAGGCACATAGTTGGGTCTCGGATGCAGGATGGCCTTAACTCCGCCGCACAGCCCAAGCAAGCTGGCGATAATGCCAGGGCTTGGAGATCTCCAGTCTCTTTAAAGAAATAGCTAAGATAAAGGCTATCTTGAACCTGAGGTCCTAGGCGAATCCGACTGGAGGTATTCGAAGGGAGCCAGGGATAGCCCTTCGAGAACCACCGCCAGGTCCTAGGAAGGAACCCTGGACCTGACTGTCGGTCTCATCCTCCAATGCCATGGAGAAATAGTATGACCAGTTGGTGCCTCCCCAAAGGCCCAACATTTAGTGGTGCATGGAACGCCATAATGGCAGCCACGTACACCCTACGTGTGGATGGGGAGAGATTCGCAGAGAAACGATCTTGAAGAAACTCCAGAACTGAAGCCATTGGGCAGTTAACTGGGCCTGACTCAAGTTCTCTACACCAAGTGGAAAAACATTCCACTTGAGGCCATATAATCTCCTAGTAGACGGAGCCCTAGAGATAAATATTGTTTCGACCACCCCAGATGATAGACCAGCATCTAGGTACTGAGCCCCCTCAGAGGCCAGACCCACAATTTCCACAGCTCTGGATGAGGATGGAATATAGTGCCCTCCGCCTGAGACAACAGATCCCTCTTCAGAGGAATCTGCCATGGCGGAGCTATCAGGAGTGAAATTAAGTCAGAAACCATACTCGGGCTGGCCAAACAGGGCTACCAGAAGTAGACTGATGCCCTCCTGACGGACCCTCTCTAGGACTCCCGGGAAGAGCGATCAGGGAAAAAGCATACAGGCGAAGCCTCACCCAGGCCTGTACCATGGCATCCAACCCCATCGGGGCTGGATGAGTAAGGGAGAACCAAAGTGGACAGTGGGACAGACGTCCCTCGAGACGCAAACAGATCCACTTCCACTTGTCCAAACCTCTGCCATATCAACTCCACCACCTCTGGATGGAGTCTCCATTCCCCGGGCCTCAGCCCCTGTCTCGACAGGATGTCTGCTCCCTGATTCAGAACCTCCGGGACATATATTGCTCCTAAGATAATATTTTCCTGGGACCATAAAATGATCTGATGCGCCAATCCGGATAGAGGGCGCGATCTGAGTCTCCTTTGTTGGTTCAGATAAGCTATCACTGAGACGTGGTAACCTTTGATGTCTGTGAGGAAGCTCCTCAGAGCCCTGAACACAGCCAACATCTCTAGGCAATTTATATGCCAAGAATAATGATGGTCCTGCCACAGACCCCTGGCAAAGCGGCCGTCCGAGACCGCGCCCCAGCCAACGAGGGAAGCGTCTGTCGAAACAGTTTCCCAGCGACATGACGTACCTAACACTGGACCTTTGGACAAGAACCAAGGTTTCTTCCATATTAATAGGGAACAAAGGCATCTGCGCGTAACCTTTATTATACGGAACAGATTCCTACACTACCATTAAGACCTCTTTCCCGAAGCCTTCTTCGCCTGAAGGACGGCCCTCAGGTCACCCTTCTGGCTGGAGGACTTCGGTTGAGAGTGCTTCCTCTGTTGCCAAACTCCCGCAGGAGGGGCTCTAGAGGCAACACTCTCTCTTTTTTTTTTTTTTTTTTCACTTCCTGAAACCTGTAGTGACAGCATTGGAAAAACAGGCCAGAAGGAGATGGCCAACAGGAAATATTCCCTCATTTAGATCTTTAAGTAGATCGTCCTAGTACGCCTGCAAAATCGTCATAGAGTGCAGGCACGCACCAGCCTGACCTTAAGCAGGCTCTCGAGCCTGGCTTCGGGTATTAATCGGGATTTGTTCTCGACCCCCTGAAGCGGGTTTCCGGCAGGGCTGGACCGAAAACGATTCTCGATGGGCGAAAGGGAACCATAAATACGAATAAATGTTTTGCACATTTTGTATTTTATTAGCTCTAATGTATAAATTATATACCGTTCTTTTATACATGGCATACATTCACCAGAAAATGTCTGATATGGCACAATGTGAACAGGGGAAATGTAAAAAGTATAGATATGGCCCCCTTTATATGTAGCTAAACTTCCAAAGTCACGTTCTCTTCAAGCACCACATCTACTGACAGGTCATGTGTGAGATGGTTGACCTGTAAAAAAAACATATCATTAGGACTTTATAGGTATAAAAAATATACCTTTTTAAAAGAATTCTATCCTATGTAACAGCAGTGTACACTGTAGAGGTTTTAACTAAACAAAATAAGGCACTTGACTTGAATACAACTCACCTAGCCCTCTGCGGTCTTTCTTTTCCTTCAATTCTTGTACTGTTGGGGCAGGCCCACCAGACAACAGCCCCAGCCTTCGTGGATCATCAAGTGCAAGTGGTTGCTTTCCTGTCATCCCCCTAGGAGCCAACAGTCTTGAATGAAGAATGGCACTCTGTAGATCTGGGATGTACTTGTAGGTTTTTGGATTCTTGATGGTGTACAGCTGCCACATCTTAGATTTTTTTGTTAAAAATGTTGCCGTACCTTAGAGGAGTAAACAAAAACATGTCATTATTGCCATTGCATGCATAGAATAAATTATGTAGTGTAGGTAAACAGTTATAAGAAACTTACTGATGTGAGCCATCAGCATTTGTTCGTGCTCCTCGGTCTAGGTGGTAGTTATAATCAAGCCCTGCCAACAGGGTCCGAGCATAGTACACTGGTGGTTTGAAGCAGAAGCACTTTGAGGCATACATAAGAATATGGTTATGGAAAGACTCCAGGGGCCCGTTCTTCGTACGTTGCTTAAAACATCCGAGATCAAACGAGACATCCAAGATAATATCATCGTGCTCATCATGATCCGGCTAATTGGGTTCTTCGAACACTCCTGCCGGTTATGATTAGTATAGCTGGATTGGGTTATCTGAGATAATTGGGCGTTCATGCGCTGGATTAAAAGGGCATATGTATAGATAGTAGAAACATTGATCAGCAACGCTGCTATTGGCTGATCACCGTGGCCAAAGAGCGCGCTCAGTTTTTTTCTCCACAGAAGAGCAAGAGTTATTCCTTGAAGGATATGCTGAATTTACATTTACATTTATTCATTTAGCTGACGCTTTTATCCAAAGCGACTTACAATTGCTATATTTCAGAGGTCGCACGCCTCTGGAGCAACTGTGGGTTAATTGTCTTGCTCAGGGACACATTGGTGTCTCACAATGGATTCGAACCCAGGTCTCTCACACCAAAGGCATGTGTCTTATCCACTGCGCCATCACTCTTACCGGCTCCCGCTTCCTCTCCCTCTCATTTACGTCAATACAACCAACGTGACTTTTACTACCTGTGCTATTAGCAAACTGCAGATCATTTGCAATGGCGGACTTTGTAGATGATTAATCTACATGGTAAATGTAACCTTGCAATCTCAAGATACAGAGAATCAGATATGTTGCCACTATAACGTTATACTAAGGAGTAATATGGTTTTAGGCTTATACTACATGTTTTTTCTGAGCTTATTCCTTATGTAAATAAAACAGTCACTTTTTATTGCCTGTCTTAGAAGCGCACTGATTTCACAGATATGTTACTCAGCTAAGGTTACTGACACTTCCAGAGGGGTATTGCACAAAAGTAGAATTAAGAAAGCCAGGATAACAGAACAGTCCCGGCTTGACCTAGTACAGAGGTCTTCACTCCTGCTCCTGGAGAGCCACTGTCCTGCAAAGTTTAGTTCCAACCCTAATCAAACACACCTGAATCAGCTCATCAAGCACTTCAGAATCGCTTGAGTATTCAAAGGCAGGTGTGGTGAAGCAGGTTGGAACTAAACTCTGCAGGACAGTGGCTCTCCAGGAGCAGGAGTGAAGACCTCTGACCTAGTTTAATCAGTGTATCCTGGCTTAATCCGTTGCACGTTTGCTGAGCCAGGATGAGAACGTGCGGATATGTCAAGCCAGGTTTATATAGTTTGGATAAATGCACGTTCATAAATGCGGCATTCTTTAAAAGATCACGAAATCGATCACAGAATCACCGATCCGAAAATGGACAAAACGTGTGCGGTAACACAATGTATTAATCATTATATTTTTTTCTCTCCAAAGCTCCAAGCTGACAAGTGATAACAACAAAATAATAAAGGAAAAATATTCCAAAACCATTGTGGTCTTGTAACTTTTTTTATGAATGTTAAGTATACACTTTATATTTATTGATCCAGTGAAGTGGAACTAGAATTTGTTACCTAACCCTAACCCAGCCTACATTATCCTTTATTAAGGGATGGGCTAAATCAAAACTAAATTAACTGAAATTTCTAATTGTTCTCTAACAAGTCTACCATTTCTGCTATCTGGGAATATGGCAGCATTGTCCCAATCAACATCCAAAGCAACTCAGAATATTTTTTTCTCATTCAACAGTACATTTCTACTCTATACTTGCATATATAGATATACATAGTCTATGTATATCTATATTCAATTTCTCATATTGTATAGTATAGTTCTTTTGCACTGTGTTGGCATTCATTGTGGACAGAAAAGTTATAATTGCTCAGGAAAATCTGGGTGTATGACAATAAACGCTTTGAATCTCAAATAATATATATATATATTCATCAAACCTCTGACAGTGAAATGAACAGCAGTTTTTTAATAACTAAAATGTACAGTACGCATACTTAGATGAATGACAGTAGCCTATATCTAGTATTTTAATGCAGGACCATGAAGTGACTAAAACATTAATATCTAGTAGGATTTAGGGAGGAACTAGCCGATAAATCACTAGGATTAATCTTAGCCTGGTTGTTAGTCTGCTCCGGAGCAGGCTAGCTTCAAAGTGTAAATCTCCATAGTAACTTAATGTAGATTAATTTAGCCTCCCTTCATGCAACCGAGTCAGGGCTAAATTCAGCCAGGATAACTGGAAAATCCCAGCTTAATCCCTTATCTTGCTTTTGTGCAATACCCCCCTGGACAACCAAATACCATGCAAAAGTACACTTACAGCGTTGGGTGATGATCCTCTTTCTTGTGTAAGTGATCTAAATATTGTTGGTGTAGCCTCATTTAGGGTTGCCAACCGTTCCGTATAATACGGAATCGTTCCGTATTTGACACATAAAAGGCTTGTTCCGTATTGAACTGATACGGAACGCACTTTGTTCCGTATTTTTGAAAATCAATTCAGTGTAAATCCATGACAGACGCATACCTTTAATATATCTTCACAGACAGACTATGAACGAAGACCCGCTGCTATAATAGCATAGCAAATTCGGGGACTTGGCGCCCCCTTGACGGGCTCTGACGTGTAATGACGTAGAGTTGGCTCGTTGGTCGCACGTCAGAGGCGCCCGCGCAATTGGATGTCAGTGTCCGCAGCGCACCCTATCAGTGAGCCAGACGCTCTGCAGCATAGATATACACCACACACGGCTGTGCAGCTGCAAATGCTTTTTACAGGCTTCAGTAAATCGAGTAAAATCAAAATGAGACATTTGTAGGCTATGATAAGAAAAACTACTACATTATACTACAAAATATAATTTTTTGCACTGGAAAGAACATTCTAGAAGTCTAATTCTATTGAATAAGTTTGCACAAGGTTACAGAAAACTGATGTGTTTATTTTTCTTCAAATGCAGTAAGCTGATGAGCTTTGAATGTTATATGCCGTATTTGTTTGTTATATGCCGTATTTGTTTAAGTTAAAAATAAAACGTTAACGTACATTCTCCTTATTTTCACAACCCTTTACGATGCACGTTTTAACCATGATTGTACATAAACTAGCTTCCAACAACCTGTTACTTCGTCAACTCCGCTCAAACTACTACTACCGGCGCATGTCACGTTGGTTGTATTGACGTAAATCAGAGGGAGGGGGAGAGGAATCGGGAGCCGGTAAGAGGACTTTTTACAAGTGCTCAAAAGCACTTGTTATGGTATTCCGCCATACAATATAGTCATCAATTTTAAATGCTTAGAAAAGCGCAACGTTTTATTTTGTGTCACCAGCCTAGGTCGAGTTACACTACTCGAGTAACTGTGTTTAAATAGGGAAAACGAGGAAGTGTTTGGTCGCTTCTCTTCAAGGCCCATATTTAATGCACTGGGCTAAGCTAAGTGCTAACATAGTTTTGAGGCAATACAGAGAGATATAGTGCACGCACTGAGACGAGAGAGGTATGCATCAACTCATCTTAGTTAAGGGAATAACATAGTTTAATATGAAAAACCGGTGGAGTATCCCTTTAAAACACAAGACATGACAGCATTACTCGTGGTTACGGCCATTCACAAGTGGGACGGAAGAGAAGCGTTTTCTGGAAGAAAAGAAGTTCATTGCGTGAGGCCTTGTCAAGTCATTCAGCTTAGAGGTGAGTATAACATATAATGTCCTCATATCTCTCTTTTTTTTATTTTAGATTGGTGTAAAAATGACTTTACATATATGTTGTTCAACCCGGTGGGAAAATAAGAGGAAACGCCGCTTCCATACTGTAACGTTAGCAGTTTTACCATTCTCCGGTTTTACACTGTTTAGTGTTACTGCATCACAGCAGATTGTGTAACTAACTTATGTTTGCACTTTGCAGCATTATTGTCTTTATCACTTTTAACACATTTTTTAAAACTATCTGTATTGTATAAAGTTTTATACATAATGTTGACTTAAATTGTTTCAATTTAATATCAGGGATATTTGAAATATCAGACACTAACTTACTGGAAAATACAAGCAAATATGTTCAGTAGACATTAATGTGCAGAAAAGAATTTTTTTTTAAAGTAGGCTAACTTACTTTTTTGTGTGATTGCTATTTCCAGGAAAATGTACTGGTAACAACTAAAAACAGAAGATAATGGCTGCGGTGAAACAAATATGCACTCACAGCCTTAAACATTGTGTGTCTGCTTTTTTCCAGAAATGCATGTTATTGGGCAAATTGCATAGACTGTCAATGGAGTGACAGAAAGCTCTCAGATTTCATCAAAAAGATCTTCAATTGTTCCCCGTGTCTTGAGGGGTTGGAATACCATGAGGGTGAGTAATTTAACTTTTTATCTGGAGTGTTCAAACTCCTTATTAATGCTGAACAATAAACCATATATTAAAATAAATAGGATGTAATTCAATTAGATGAAATCTAATATGGATATGTCTAGATATGGAATAACATTTTGCAAAAGAAAACCTCAAAAAGGTTCATTATAGATACAGTAAACACCTGTTCACCGGTCATTGTCCACAGCTGTATGCACACGCAAGCGGGCTTCTCCTGGGAGATAGTGCTAAATTAATCACCTAGTTTAGCGCCATCTACTGTTTTAGAAGAGGAAGTTGCTCAACTGCATTTGTGAGAAAATCGAGCCACGATATCTCATATATAAAGCCAGTGTTAGGGATGCAAGGTGATATCGCCACAACATCGGTATCGGCCGATACAAGCTTAAAATGATCATCGTATCGGCCGATATTAATATTTCTGCAGATGAGCCTTGCCAATATGTGGTGGATTTACTTTGCGCACGTGACGACCGTGAACATGGCATGAGCGCCAGCAACTTAAACTTCCAGCTGTGTGGAGGAAAAAGATGCGTTTCAGTATCGAGATCTCTTTCAAGGTGGGGTGAAACACTCAGTTTCAGTCTCATGTTAATCTTGAGTACCTATAGAGTAGAATTGCATCCTTCAAATCTCCAAAAAGTCTTTAGTTTTATTATATTTATAAAAGAAAGATAGGCTGTACCGAGTCTTTCCGGAAATAACGAGCGGCTTTAGCAATGGCATTAGACGATCTGCAAATCCGGCTTAGAACTGAACTTCCCTAAAGCCGAGCACAGCGCTTTAATGGGCGTACTGCTTTCGCTCTCTCGATCTGGTCTACGGGTGCGCGCGCGCCCTTCCGGGAGAAGTGCCCTTAGGACCCGTATAAGGAAATTCCGCCCCACCTGACGTCACACACATCCATACTCGAAAAAAACATTTCAAAACTTGTGGAAAACCGGAAGGAGTATTTTTGGCACAGAAATACTCAATCAAACGTACAACTTAATTTTTGAAACTTTGTCCATGTTTAGCATGGGAGTCCAACTCTTTAACAGTGGAAACAACTCAGTATGCATGAAATAGCATTTCATCCCCCCTTTCAGGGTTGAACAAACCATAACACGCACACAAATTATGCCAAAATGTCCGTTTTGTCGAGTGAACTTATGAGAGCAGTCTTAAATTATTTAAATGAAGTTTTAAATTATCGTGGAGATTTGTGAGAAAATGGGGATGCGTGTCGGATTGAATCTCTGTCAGCAGCGGCTGGTCTTAAAGTGTCATTAATGTTAATCAAAGAACAAAGGTAAGAGAGTAAATGACTCACTCAGACCTGGAGCCAGGAGGATTATTATAGCCTAATAATCATCGGTAGCCTAATAATCATCAATGCACTCCTATCTTTTTACACATCTCCGGCAAACGGCTTCTTCACGCAAAAGAAAAACTCTTGAAAACTCTCATAAAGCGCAGTGAAATTCAGCGACCTATGGCTTTTCCTGATGGATCGTGTTTGTTCCTTAACTTCATTTTATACGTGCAACTCGCATAGCCTATAAGGACACTGACAACGTGCTGACAGACAGGACAAATAAATTTGGTCAAAGAAAATTAAGCAATAAATAGGCCTACAGTTTTGTGGCTCTTTTATGTGTCATGACAGATTGCCTCAGTTAAAGCCAAGTTAACTGACGTTAATATACTAACTCTCCTGACTGCTTTGTCGGACAAAAATGGTGGATTTTGATTTGTCAGATCGCATCAAACTCCCTGCAAAGGATGAAATCCCTACTCCTAAAGACTGAAGTTTGAAGTCTGAACTTAAAAATAAAATGTGGCACAGGCATGTCATTTTATTCTCCTCATTTATTCTAAGTGAAAAAAATTATCACTTTTTCAGGGGTGAATGTCTGTCTACAGTTGTAAAAAATTATATGGTAGAATCAAATGTTGTTTGTCTTTTGTATTGGCTTATCTACAACACATGAGGGTAATAAGGTAACGGTTAGGGGTGCGCCAAAATATCGATATGGCGATATCTCACGATATTTACTCCCGCGATCGATTCTCGATGCGCTCTTGCCAAGTATCGATCTTAAAAGCCGTTATAAAACGCTCTATTCATTATCCGAGTTGACTGGATTTGACTAGCTTTCATGAGGCACACACGCAAGGTCTCTCGCTCTCTTCCTATCTGTCATGCGCGTGCTATGTATGTTATGCGCGCAGTATGTTCTGTCTCGCATGCGCGGTCTAGATTCCGGGAGATTAGAACTAATTTGCGGACATCAGGGAGACGCTATCAATATGCGGGAGACTCC
Organism: Chrosomus eos; assembly: GCA_036326025.1. Lineage (NCBI taxonomy): Eukaryota > Metazoa > Chordata > Actinopteri > Cypriniformes > Leuciscidae > Chrosomus > Chrosomus eos. The sequence goes on from CM070838.1 coordinate 37,358,632, forward strand.
CGGAACTTCCAGGAGACTTGGGATGTCTGGCTTTGCAAAAGTCCACTAGACGGGAAACACGACCACATGCACAGACACCTCACGCGGCATCACCCGCAGCTCTGTGAGAAAGCCGTTGTTTGTGCTGGCTCGACGTAAAAAAATTTATCACTACTGATTGCAGCAATGTTACACTAAAATAGTGTCTGTGACTGTTTTGTTGCAACTGATAAGACACAAGTTGTTTTTGTTATTGTGTTTCATCCCAAAAAAATAATGGAGATCCATTTTCCTAATTACAAAAAAATATTTGTATTTCTTAAACCATGATATATTGTGAGTTATTACTGATAATATATCGATTATCGCAGTATCGCCATATCGTGATATTATCGGTATCGTGAACAATGTATCGCATCTCGTATCGTATCGTGAAGTACCCAGCGATTCCCAGCCCTAGTAACGGTAGTACAGGAGAGAGGCTTTATTTGATTTCTCTTCAGTAATCAAAATGTGTGTGTGTGTATTTTATATATATATGTCTCACCAAGTGTCTCACACAATCATAACAGACAGGTATGCATTTGAATGCACTACACTTGGTATTTGTTCAAAGGTTACAAGGAATTTGTAGAATGGTTTGTATGTATTTGTGAAATATTATATAGGCTCATTTATTTATATTTGCAAAACACAATGCGTGTTACTCCACTGCATTTTCGCTCAAATTGACCTTTTCACTTGCACATTGCTTGCTTTGTTTACGAGTCGAGTTTTCCTCTACAAAGCAGATCGAGTTTGTTTACAAATGCTGGATTTGTTTGTTTAATTATGGCAAAATATTAATTCCATTAAATAACCCCTATTTCAAAAAGGGGTTATCGTGTTCCTGCAAGAGATTAACTTGCAGATTCATTTTAAGCATAATATATGCCTGTGGCGAAGAGTAACTGAAAAGAGTGTCTCTGATTCTTTTTGTTTGTTTATTACAGACTACTTCCAAAACCGTTTTTCCACATCTGAGATGAAGGCAGTGAAAAGAACTGGATACATTGGATTTAGTTACATCAGAAGAAGAATGTGATTTGAAGACAAGAAAGATGTAAGGTAAGAAATGTATTATGAATTATATTAGTTAGTGTTATTGTTGCATACACTTGACATTCCTGTTGAACTGTGGCTAGACTAAAATTTATGAAATCGACAGACACATGTTGAAATTTGAACTATAGCCTAGACAGGCAGGAAATGTATATGTCATGTACGACACGAGGATGTTTTTATGTTTGATAATAAAACACAGCTTTATGTTATGCTTATATCAGTGTTTACTCTAATATGGTGAATATTATAATGTTTAGAAACATGTTTACTGTTAAATACTGTGTTTGTAACGAATGGAAATATTTGAAGTAAATGTATCCATATATTTTTTTCTAGTGTACTGAAGTGTTCCTTTTTAAGGATTTATAGGCCGCATGCTAGGCTATTGTTATTATTATTAACTAACTGAAATAAAACCATGTCTATTAGAGTGCGGATCGGGCCGCATTTTTCTGTCCGAGCCCGGCCCGCGTCGGACAGGGCAGTAACCAAACCCGACCCGAGCCCGACAGGCGCTAAGATATTCATGTCCGAGCCCGACCCGAGCCCGACACAGTTAAAAATCACATTTTTTTTCTCATACTAATGACACGTACATTTGTTTGTGTAGAAAGCCCGCTTTAATTTAGCAACTGGAAGGCAATAAAGGCATTTGGAAATGTTTACAGATGTGCGCATTCTGCGCAACGCAGCAGCGTGTGCCGCACACGGCCAACAAAGCGCATGTTAACATAGGCGTGCAGTCGCGCACAAGAGGCCCAAACAAATAGTCAATTGAATGAACAAAGCTACATCTACCAAAAATTGCCCAAGCTAACAGAACAAAACATTAACGTTCAACACAAATGCAGTTTATTGAAATGAAAATCACTCTTACCATTTTTCACAAACTCGGTGGCTAATAAAACTGTAACATGGGATCTATTCTATTCACATAATCCATCATTCAGTGTTTAGGCTAATCCAGGTTATTATGCAGAAAAAGGATTGCATCAACGGTGGATGGCTTCAAGGATGTCCTCCTCTGCTCGATGGCCCTGCCAGCAGCGCTGAAGTTGCGCTCACTGCTACTGCTGCTGGCTGGTATAGCAAGGACGCCGTGGGCAAGGACATGAAGCTTCGGGTAGTTGAGTTGATGATCGCTCCACCAGCCCAAAACATCTCTGTCATCCTGCATTGTATGATTTTGAGTCGCGTACATCTCGACTTCGTCTGTGGTATCTGCCACAGTTACATTTTCCCACTCCTCAAAGTCAACTGCAGCTTTCTTGGGTGCGGGTCCTTCAGTGGCGGTCGCCTGGGTGCGGAGGTCACTGAGCTGTCTCCGAACCTCCTGGAGAAGGTTGTCTCTCTCTGAGGACGACAACATTCGGAGCTGGCTATATTTAGGCCAAAGGAAAGTTGCAATTTTTTGGAGTTCTTGGATCACTTTATGCAATATCCAACTGAGATGCCGCTTGCGGATGATGGCTTGATAGGGGCTGTCAGTCGTTTTTTTTGTTGCAGTGACGCTTCAGTCGCTCAAACCACAGAAACACCAGGTTTATGGTTGGGTACTGGTCCCCTTCAAGTTCATGCTGGGCATCATAAAATGGTTGCAGGAACTCGACAAGAAAGTCAAGGACATCTGGAGATATGGGATCGATCCGCCAGCCCTCTGCGCGATCATTTAGTTTTTCACGTAGTTCTTGATAAACCGAGCGGACAGAATTTAAGGTCAGATATACCGTGCTAAACCTCGTGTCTGCCATTTGGATGACTGTTTTTGACAGCAAAGCTGCCATGCCCGACTTTTTGACATATTTGACCAGTGCCTTGGTAGCTTGCAGAGTGTCTGCAACAGCTGGAGCATCTTGGGCCAGTTGTGTGGGGTCTAGGGCGTGTCTCATCACCGTATTATAAACGTGATCTTGGCAGTCAAGTCTTCGATATGGTCTGAGGGCACTGATGATGTTTGAGCCTTGGTCTGTCACCCACACCACTTATTTAGCAGACTCATATCCAGGCCATACTCTGTTAGAAGTCTGATGATTTCTCTCTTAATATTCTCCCCTGTCTTAGCCTCTTCCAGTGGGAATGCGACTGTTGTCAATACGGTGCTTATCATTTTAAATGATCGTGTCACGAAATGGCAAGTGATGGTCAAGTAGCTTAATTTGTGGTAGTCCTCTGTCCAGATATCCGTTGTCATTCCGATCGAATTCACCTCAGTCAGAGTGTAATTTAGCAGCTCAACCAGCTTTGTGCGTTTCTCTATTGCCAGCTCATGGCACCGTTTTGACACAGTGGTGGGATCAGGGAGTACATCCTGCGCTGCCCCTGAACCGATGCTAATAAGCTGCTGGGCCAGCTCAATGAAACCCCCTCCTTCAATGGAACGAAATGGCCTTATGTCTTTACAGCAGTACTCAACGCATTTTTCAGTCAGTTTTTGTTTGGCCTGCTGAGGAATTTTTCTTGAGGAACTAGCAAAGGCAGTGATGCTCGGCTGCAGTAACCCAAGTGACTTACAAACTCTATCCACATGACGCTGCAGGGCGGAATTCCTGGTCCTCTTGCTGTCATATTTCATGAGAAATCCACAACCCTTACATTGAACATAACCAACATGTTCATCGGCCTTGACAACTATGTAGAAAAATTTCCACACAGTAGACTTTCCTTTATTTTCTGTGGTTTTAAAATCTCCTGAGGCCAACTTCTTCTTAACGTCTTCCATCGTTGCGCTGCCAGCCACATGTAGCCAAATATGCAATATGCACGTGTAGCAGTATGAGTTTAACTCATAAACTAATCTGCGTTCTTTTGGCCAATCAGCGCCATAGCCCTTCCCATAAATACGGTAGTAGCCCTTCTGACTGTCCTCTTGCTCGCTGGCGACAGAAGTGCGTCATACTTCCGGGTCACGCACCCTGTGTTTTGCTGCTGCGCGTCTGCAGGTAAAGTAGCGACTCTGCTGTCTCTGAACCTCTTTTACTGTTATTGGCTGCCGTTATGTTTATTATGCACTGAACGATCGTAGATCTCCGGTTGGCGGGTCAGTCCATCACTCTGTTGCTCAACGCATTTACAAGCGGATGATATTGAAAGCTGCCTGTACTGTTTGTACCCGTTGAGCTGCTTCCTTCTGGGTGATACAAAACGCTGCTTGATCGGTATGTAGGATACACGGTGTAGGATTTATTTGTTTGATTTGGGGTTAATTTATTTTTCTTTATAAATAACAGGAACTGGGCTGGCTCAACTGGGGATTCTCTTCAGCCGCAGAGCATTCACTAGCTGCTGTTTTGCCTGGATGTTGTTCATCAAATGTGTCTTTTGAACACCATTTTAACCTTATTTACTGTCTGCACGCCCGTCCGGGACTATCGCTTGCCTAACGTACATATTGTGAACATTGTGTCATCAACTTTGGTTGAATGCTGCATGCCCGCCCTGGACAGCTGTAACTGTGAACGTCACTGACTGCTGTCCACCCGTTCGGCCTTCGCGGCCGCTGGCCAATCATGGCCGTTTGAATGTGCGAGCCTCTAGTCTGACGAGGGCTAGTATTTTAACTGTTTGAATGCAGTTGAAGGGGTTGGCTCTTTACTTATAATTTGGGTTAAGTGTTTATACTTTCTTTCTATTATTTCGTTTTCTTTTATTTAGTTAATTTGTATTTGTAGTTTCTTTATGATTTCAGTTTATTTCGTTAGATAAACTAAACTAGTTAATACATTTATGTATCTTTTGTTTGATTGTCTCATTACTGAAATTGTTTTCCTTGGCCAAGGTTTCATTGTACTATAATTCATGTTTATTTTGTTTTTCTTTGTTTGAGAAGTGTCTGAGGGTTTATCTTATTTTCTAGTGTACTGCCTTCTGGAACCATTGCTGGTTCCGGCAGTTTGGTTACTTTGTGATTTAATATTATTTCAATTTGTTCTCTATCTGATTACATTGATCCTTATCTTCTTTTGTAGAGTGAATCCCAGCTGATTGTGTGTTTGTGTCCGTTTTTAGTTGCTGAGAGCCGAAGGTGGTGGTGTTGGTGTCTGGGTGGTGGTATCCCCTTCCTGTGTGCAGTGCTGTCTACCCAGTTTTCTTTGTGTTCACTGCTGTGTTTTTTTAGTGTTTGTGTGTTCACGTGGTGACCTTCCCTGGGATCTCTTCGTGCCCTTGTGACTTCTCCTCCACTGGTAAGCCTCAGCAGCAAGTATGAATGTGTTTTGAATTGTATTTTAATGATTGAATAAAAATGTATTTCTTGTAAAAATTGAACCTCGTCTCTGGCTGAATTGTTTACTTACCTGTGTCCTTAATTGAATTAATAGTACTGCAATTAGGAAATAAAGAAAATCATTCTCTGGGTGAAATTCCCAGGGTGGCGTAGTCGGTGTTCTTGGGGTAGGTTCCACCTAGACTATAACCTCCTCAGTACTGTTTGCTCTCTGTAACGCCACACACGCACGTTGCGCGTTGTCACAGCAACATAAACAAATTTCCAAACACATGAAGTTGAAGATGGATATTAGGGTAATATTTTAAATTTATTTTAATCACAAAAACAAACATTTGCATCCAGTTAAACATTATAATAAGTTGTTTTAAATTTCAAATGTTCAATGCCTTATCGCGCCAACATGACCGAGCCCGACCCGAACCCGAACGTCATTTCTAAATATGTGTCCGAACCCGGCCCGGCACGTCGGGTACCGTCGGGTCCCGTCGGGCTCGGGCCAGGTATCCGTCCTCTAATGTCTATATGGTGAAGGGTGTGTGATATAAGTGTCCAGACGTATGCACCCTGTATTTTAACCCTTAGGGGTCGGAAAACGCGCCCCCGCGTTTTGCTGGATTTTTTCCTTATCAGTGCAAAAAAGAATCAAATTACTCTGTTGATTTTGATCTTAAATATAAGTGTTGTACATCATTAGATCCAGTTAATTGTGTATTTTTTTGTGGATACTCAAAATAAAAACAAAGTGTTGTGCTTTTCATCAAATAAAGAAAAATAAACATGATGCGCGTTATGCCTTGTCTCTGTCAGTGAGGTCCGTTCTGAAACTGTAACTGTAAAAATAAAAAATAACTGAAAAAATAACTGTAACTCTGTCAATACTTGTCACAGAGATACGAGATATGTCTCTTTATTAAGCTGAAATTCTCTTCTTTTAAATGAAGTAATTTATTTAAAAAAAAAAAATTACAGTTTATGTAATCCGTTTGAAACCAAGGAGAGTTACAGTTTTTTCACTCTCCCTTCATTATCTGTAATCAGCTGAGACCGCCACACCCCAGAGCTTTTCACATGGTAAATAGGCGATCTATGCATCACACGCGGCATGCCCCCGATCAATGCCAAACAACATGAAGATTCTTCATCAGAATACTGATAGTTTATCGCGTTTTAGGGATGGAAGCACGCTACTCCTTCAGAGGATTGTGGACAGCGGGACGAATTTACCTTTTCCTCAGAGGAATTTGAAACTCGGAAATCTGGACAGTCTTTTACCACGTGGTCCGGGCTCATGCACAACCGACAGGTCTTCACCTGATGACTGTGCATCACTCTGAAGTATTGTGGGCCTTCTGCTGTCTCCAGTCTTGTGCAGTACGGTAGTGACGCCACCTCCCTCAGGAACCTAGCTTTTAAATAGGGCGTGCCGTCCTCTATATTTGTGCCCGAATAAAACCTCCTTTTAACCACAGATATGGGGATTACTCCCCATTGTTCCAGTTTATTAAAAATGTCCACATCTTCAGTGTAGGCCGGCAGGTGCATAAAAGACAACATAGTCCCTGTTGTGAAGACTTTTAATCTCAAAAGTCATACCTTTAATGTCCAGTCCGTCCAATAAGAATCCCGTATCCTCCTCACATTCAAGTGTGACTTCATATTCATTTGTTTGTGTTGGTCTCACGGCTAAAATCTTTTCTTCTCCGCCACTGCTTTTATTATATCCAGCGCTCTCACCTCTTTTTCATCTCTCAAATCCACCGTTATTGTTGCTTCCTTTTTGTACATCCTTTTCCCTTTCTCGTTTCTTTCCCCCGTCCTTGTCCATCTCTTTGTTGTCCTTCCGGTTCATGATTGTTTCGCTGCCGTGATTCTCCAGCCATTGCAATGTCCGTTAACCCTCTGGGGTCTGAGGTTTTTTCTGGGTGGTGGAGGTGTTCTGTCATGCTCTGACATTTGTGCTTATTTCCGTTACTTGTGACATTTTCATGGCTAAAGTCTTATTACACTGTATTCAGCACAAACTCTGCTACAGTAATATGTCAGATGCATTGAGGTAAAAGCTTGTAGTTTTGAGATAATGACTTTTATGCGTGGCTTGTGAAAAAAATAAAAAGAATTGTCACTGAAATAAGATCATAAAACCAATACTAATTATTTCTTCACAAGACTTTTGATAATTGTATCGCGTAGCCTAGAATATTTGCTCCAAAACTATGTGAAAATCATCCTGACTACTCATTCAGATAAGACAATAAAGCATTTTAAAATTTGTATGACGTCTTTTGTGTAAGAAAGCTTTATGCGAGAAGGCGTAAACCACTGTGAATCTCTCATTAATATGTATGCTTTTCACACCTGAGGAAGACAAAGACCCTCCCTATAATGGCCCTATAAGGTGCTATCAGGCCCTATCATTAGGAGAACAAAGAATGAGGAGATTTAAAAAAGAATGTTTTTTTGATTGTTTGGATTTATTTACAACACAACATAATCCAAAGATACACAACATATGACAAAAAAAGCACATTATTGAACACACTGATCTTTAGATCACACACACTCTGTTCGAGAGAGACCTTTGCCATTCCTGAAACATAGTCTACATACCTTTCATTTCAAATGTTTTTCACTTTACCATGAGAGACTTCTGGTGAATGTTGAAGTCAACAGGACTCAGTGGCATCAGCTGGTACCTGTAAAAAAAAAAATTTTGAAAACAAAAAACAAAACCCACATGTGAACATGCTGATATCAAGAGCTATAGGGCTGCACGATTTTGGGATACATATTTCATAGGTTACTTCAAGCCTTTCCATTCGTTATGAAATGAGATTGGAGTAAAAACATGAAGCCTAATGTTTGGTACGTTTTGCTTTTCAAACCCACAGCACGAGTGACTCAAACTCACAGCGCGTGCACAGGGCATTTACTGAAGTGATCGGAGCCACACCAACTATGAAACATTATTTTTACCATATCTACGTGTGAGCAGATATCCACAAACACAGTATTTAACAGTAAACACGGTCTAAATATTATAATATTCACCATGAATCTCACAGCGCGTGCACAGGACATTTACTGAAGCGATCGAGCCGCACCAAACTGAAACATTATTTTTACCATATCTACGTGTGAGCAGATATCCACAAACACAGTATTTAACAGTAAACACGGTCTAACTATTATAATATTCACCATGAATAAACACGCATACGAGCCTCAAGCCTACTGTTATATCGTGCTGTGTTTAATTATCGAACATAAAAACATTCTCGTGTCGTACATATAGGCTACATTTAGCATTAGGCTTCATGTTTTTACTTCAATCACATTTCATATGTCGCCTGGCAACAGTTTAACTAGCTACAATGTAAAGTTAAGACATACATCAATAAGCTACTAATCGTGTCTTACCTTAAAAACCGTTCTCATAATCAAATCGTGTTCTTCTAACTCTTCTGTTGTAAATCCAAGGTAAACAGCACAAACAGTCTTCAAACTCGGTGAAAAGCAGAGCAGGTCTGAAGATAACTGAAGTTGCTGATGCTTTGTTTAGAGCAGTGGTCTCAAACTCGCGGCCCGCGGGCCGGATGATATTTTGTGGCCCCCTACTTGACATTAAAGTTTAATGTTAGTGCGGGCCGTCGTTGCGTGTGCCGCGTTTTAAAAAAAAAAAAAAAATTTCTCCCTTATGGGCTACCATAGATAGTCTCGTGACAACTTACGGTGGGTTTGTTGTCAATAGTTGTCATAAGGTGCGTTCCATTTGACAGGGTCCCTACGCAGTGTTCACTGCTCCCTGTTGATTTTCGCTCTCCACTTCCTGTGAAGTGATGTATCGATGTTCCCTTATTCCCTACGCCGTTTGCAGTGCCCTTCGAACTGAACATGTTCGTTCCCTTCGGATTGGAATATCACTTAAGATGGCGAAATACCCTGTGAAGTCCACTTCGCAGTCCACTTACGGTCGAATGGAACGCACCAATAGACAACCGCGAAGTTCAAACATACTGCGCGCGTCGCTTCAATTATGAGCGCGCTTACCGCACGCCTACATTTTAAATAACGAACTTGAGCGCGCAAAATATGTGAGCGCGATATGTGAACAGGCAGGCCCCTTGGCGACGCGAGCGACGTGTTGGAGAGAGACCCTGCTCTAAAACAATGTGAGAATAATCATTTTGAGCTTGTAATATGTGTCCAACAGGTTGATAAGAAGGTTTGCTTTGATTTGTGCAAAGTCAGTAATTTGAGACACTATACATGTGTAGAAAGAAATCCATAAGACGGGCAGACATGACTGCAAATATATGTATTTCAAAAGCAATAATTTTTTTTCTAAGTATAATAAAAGGAAATGTGCCTTCCAAAAAAATTTCAATATCATTAATGTGTTGTATAAAGAAAATAAAAAGGACATAAGCAAATATAAATATCACAAATATGTGTTATTAAAAGACAAAGAAAGTTTGTAAAATGAACTTCAACTGTCAGATGGACAGCTCATGAAGAACCAATCATGTACAGAAAGGAATGTTCAAATTCAGAGGAACAGTTCAGAAGAAACGTTAATAATTATTTATAATTATAAATTATATATAATATACTATTTTTTGTGGAATACTTGATGCGGCCCAGCCTGTCCCAGACTCTACCTCCAGCGGCCCCCAGTTAAGTTGAGTTTGAGACCCCTGGTTTAGAGGGTGAGGAGTGCGTTGTGTTCCTCCGCGTGGCTAATTTGAATGTGAACAGCTCTCGCGAGCGTGGGTGTGGTCACATTAACGCTAATGAGCTGGGCCTGGAGAAACTGTAAATGTCGTTGCTTTCATGCGAATTACTTAAACAGAGAATATTTTTTTTTTATATGATTTACATTATTTAATAAAGGAGACTTCAAGCTTCGTAAAGACATATGTTTCATGTCACAGTTACAAGTATTAGCTGAGTTACAGGTCTTGTTCTGTCGCGTTTCAGAATGAACTTCACATTGGAGAGATACGGGAGAACGCGCATCATGTTTATTTTCTTTATTTTACGAAAAACACAACATTTTGTTTTTATTATGAGTATACACAAATAAAAGAAGACATTTAACAGTTTTGAAAAATGTATAACACTTATATGTAAGATCAAAATCAACAGAGTATTTTGAGTCTCTTTTGCACTGATGAGAAAAAAAGCGAGCAGATCACGCCCGCGTGACGGCCGACCCCAGATGGTTAACATTTGTCCATCCATCATAAATAAAAAGCACGCAGACAAAATTAAGACATATGCTGTTGGGAGGATTTAGCTTAAACAAAAAAAAAAACTAACAAAAACACTGATTCTAACATAAAACAAAAGAAAAACGATACGTTTGATACGCATTTGATACGCTGGACCACAAGATATTGTTGCATAAATTGTATAAATACGGTATCAGAGGTGTGGCACACCAATGGGTTACGAGCTATTTAAAAAACAGAAGTCAGTTTGTCGAAGTTGACAACATAAAGTCTAAAAATTGTAACATAACTTGTGGGGTACCACAAGGATCGGTCCTAGGACCAATATTTTTTCTTCTATATGTAAACGACATTGTGTCTGTGTCTCAGTTACTTAGGTGCATTCTGTTTGCGGATGACACCACTTTATTCTATTCAGGAAAAAATATAAAAGATGTCTTACAAATTGTAGAGAATGAATTTCAGAAGATTATGAAGTGGTTCATTGCCAATAGATTGTCCCTAAATATCAGCAAAACTAAATTTATGATATTTTGTAGTAAAAAGAAATATGTTGACAAAACGTCATTGTTTATTAATGGATTAGAAATTGAAAGGGCACATGAGATTAAGTTTCTAGGTATTATGTTAGACGAACATTTGACATGGAAATCACATACAGATAAGATCAAAGTAAAGGTATCCCAAATAATAGGTGTGCTGCATAAAGTAAAATATTATTTAAATAAGAATGCATTGTTTTTGTTGTATAACTCACTGATTATTCCGTATCTGACCTATTGCATTGAAGTGTGGGGAAGTGCCTGCAAAATATACATTAATCCACTTTTAGGCTACGTTTACACATAGCCGGGTATTTAGAGAAACGAATATTTTCCTCCCCTCCGTTTTCAATAATAACATCGTGCACACACCCGCATAAATACGCCGCGAGCGCCATCATAACTATGCCAAACCGATGGGCGGCAGTGTAGGGAGAAGGATAAAGCCAATCAGAATCCTCAGAATCGACACGAGAGAACCTAAAACCCCGTTTCTCCCAGTTGACACGGCAACACATAACCGGCGTTTTCAGAAATCTCCACTTTTGCCGGAGTTTTTAGAAATAATCGTTTTCTGTGATAAAAACGGGGTTTTCGTGTAAACGAGAGGCCAAAACGCAGGGAAATATCTGCGTTTTCCCTTCGTGTAAACGGGGCCTTACTCTTACAGAAAAGAGCGATTAGAATTACCAGTGGAAGTGGATACAGAGATCCAACTAATCCTTTATTCATACAACTAAAAACTCTGAAATTTAATGAATTAGTGGAGTATAACCTTCTAAAAACCATGTATAAAGCCCATCTGGAAAGTTTACCAAATAATTTGCTAAACAAATTCATCAAGAGGAAAAGCATATATGAGCTAAAAGGTACTGAGATTTTTACAAAACCCAGGTTCCTATCGGCTGCAAAGGAAAAATGTGTCACAATCAAAGGAGTCAGTTTGTGGAACAGTCTTGATTGTAAAATTAAAACTTCGAATTCCTTTTTTTTGTTTAAAAAGCATGTTAAATTATCAATGTTGCAGAAATATAATACTGCGGAGAAGTTAATCGACTTCATTGATGTAATTTTGTGTTCTGATGTCTAAATGAGGAAAAGAGACGGCTGCATGAGACAGCTCAAATGAACTGGAACTGTAAATTATTTTGTGTTGATAGGGGGCAGACATTATAAGTTTTTACTTCTTTCTGCTCCTTTTCATTCATGATAAATGCTGTAATTGTATTTGTTTTAAATGAATGAAATAAATTATAAAAAAAAAAAAAAAAACACATTTGGTGAGCCTTGCTCACCTACAGTACTACTGCCACACTACTTCCTAGTTGCTCTAGGCTAGGGCACCCTCAAGGTGGTATGGCCATAAGCGAAATCTGCTGCCAAAGTCTGGATTTTTGAAAGAAACTCAGGGACTCTTTTTTTTCTTTTTTTTTTTTAAACAAAAAAAGCTTACAGACTTCTCCCATCCAAGCACTAACCAGGCCCGAGCCTGCTTAGCTTCCGAAATATATTACAATTAAAAACAGAACTTTTAATTTAAAACAAACCCAAGGACAAAAACAAGAAACAAATACAACAAAGAATAGCAAAACATCTTTAAACATTTTCAGGCAATAAAACTGCAAAACCATTCCTTGTTTTAACAATATGCATTATTTTTTATTATACATTCTTCAAATATTTCTATTTTCTCATTCATGTTAAAATAATCATATAATACTTTCAATTCATCACTCAAGATCTTATAAAACACACTTATTGGAAGTTCTATTTTCTTTTGTTTCATTAGATTTCTTCTTCTCCATATTGCAAATCTTGCAACGGTTAGCATTAAATTAAGAGCAAACTTATTTTTTGCTTTACCATTAAAATCAAATAAAATTAAAACGACAATCAGCCTTCCGGGTCCAAGCCTTAATGGCTGTTTGGAAACATGATTTACTAGGAATCTTTTGAACATTGCACAATTCACATGGTTTAACGCTTGCTACACATTGAATTTGATTAAACAATCCTCAAAGTTATAGCCTTTTGCTTTACTCAGAATTTGCTTTATACTCATACATTGAGGTTTGCTTAATTTTACAGCGACTTTAGTTTAAACTAGAACTGCAGCTATTGGTTTTAAGTGACAAAGCATTAAGCACAAAGCACACAACCTTTTGGTCAGATGCTTGTTGTTTAATGTCATTCAGCACTAGGCAGACTAATAGACAGCCAGCTGATGAGGTTTAGATGAAAACACATTTCTAATCCAAGGGGAAGAATGATTAATGTAAGTATTATCTGGGTAAAAATAATTCAAGTGATAATTCACAGCTTTATAAATGTTCAGAGAAAGAACAAAATATATATTTATCTGGGTAATAGATAATTCAGAATGTAACACTACTGAAGGGTGATATTTCAGTGCATATAGTAGTATTTATTTCCATTGTAAGAATTCAAAGTTGATTGCAGTGCTGAAACAAAAGAATAAACAAGACAATGTATCTGGAATGTGGAAACCGCAGTCTTTAGGTCAACTGCATGTCACTTATCACATGTGGTTGGCCAACATAATGCAGTTTCTGAGGTCTTGATTGGGACTGTTACGCTGTAAAGAGCGAAGTGAACAGTGTCTGTGATTTGCTGCGTTTATCCTCCTGCTGTTCCTTCTGTTTCCTCTAGAGGCTCCGTGGTGTCCCGCTGGCTGCTGATTGTGGGTTGGGCCACCTCTATAAAGACGCCTTGTTTGACGTCCTCGCTCTCTCTCGCCTCTCACTTCCCATCCGCTCTTGCCGGCAGACGGAGCGCAGCTCCGCAGTGTCTTGCTGGCACGGCTCGTTATGTTCTTTGTTGTGGTTTTGGGTGCTGATTTAATGATTTTATTTAGCATGTTCCCGGTATGGGACTGAATTCTGTTTTCAGTGTTTAAATAGTTTTCAGTGTTTAGTTTAGAGTTAGTTTAGTGTAGCAGTTAGAGGACCTGAAAGACTCACAACAAACTTGTCCTTTTGATTTTGGTCGAGAGGTAGGCAAGTTTTAGCTTTCTTGTAGATTTTTGGTCAGGGTTTTTCTTCCTGGTTGTTTTAATGTTGTTCATTTTACCACCATGCTCTGTTTATGTCAAATTATTTTTCATTAAATTAAGTTGATATGCACTGTCACTGCGTCTCTATGGCTTTTGTATGTTATGTTGTACCATTTCAGTTTATTTGATGGTGACATAATGGGGACCAATTTAGGAAAAAAAGAATCTCGTTTAAACATTTTGTGCAGCTCATTTGAGTGAAATTACACACTAGATGTTTAGAACAATAACGTAAATTTTATAGAGGACTAAAGTTAAAGTCCAGTTCATACAAAAAGAAGATTAGTTGGAGTTAATAATATATAATAATAATATGTTTATTTTTTATAGCGCCTTTCAAGAACCCAAGGTTGCTTCACAAAATAATACAAATAGTAGACAGACAAAAGAAACAGGCAGTCAGCTTATTAGGCTATATCAAGCGAACAAGCAGAGAACCAGATTGAGACAAGCAAACACTAAAAACAATGAACATAAGTCAAAGATGACAAACATATAAACCTTTTTTGCAAAATATAAATTTCGACAAAGGGTGTAAAATATAAAAATAGAGGCGAGAGAGAATAGAATTGAAGATTATTTATTGAGCATGGTGAAGATATGAGTTTTAAGTGTTGACTTGAAAATGTGTAGGTTGTCGATTGTATGAAGATTTGGGGGCAGCTCATTCCATAGCTTAGGGCCTACAACACTAAAAGCCCTACCACCCACAGTAGATAGTTTAAACCTCAGGACGACAAGCAAATTGTCGTTGCTAGATCTAAGAGGCCGTGCAGGAAGATATGGTTGCACTAACTCAGTGAGGTATTTAGATGCGGGACCGTGACGAGCTTTATAAACTAAGACTAATAGTTTAAACTGGATGCGATTGACCACAGGAAGCCAGTGACGTTGATGAAGGATAGGGGTAATATGTGCAGATTTTTTGTTATATGTAAGTGCTCGAGCAGCAGAGTTTTGTACCATTTGTTTTACGGTGTGTGCTTTAATCTTAACACCTTTAACCTTATTATTTATTATCCACAGGTTAGGTCGAGTAAGTCAAATCTGCCCTAAATCATAAGCATTCGAATGGTACTTACAATTTGTTCAGAAGACTTCTCTGTGGTCAGTTCTTGCTTAAGGTTTATTAACAACAACACTGGTAGACAATTCCTTGCAATTAGTATAATAGTTATTTATTAATGTAAATATTTCAGAAATAAAAGTTAAACCTAAAACTAATAGCAAAGTTACAATATAAAGCAAAGTCTAAATCAAAGGTGCAATCAGCTGGGTTTCTGGCGTCGAGAGACACTGCGCGATCAGTATCTGCTGGTCAGTCTTCTCTTCAGTCTTTTATACTCAAACAGTTCATTGCAAAAGTCAGACTCTCTTCTGCTGTCATCATTTGGAGAGCTGCCAAATCTTCCACACTGTAAAAAGTAATAAGTTGACTTTACTAGGAAAAGCCGTGGAAACTGATTGCCTCAAATTTTTCAAGCAAATTAGGTCATAATTTTTGACTTGATACTACTCTCTATTACTTTGTAGAGTTAACTTGTGTATTTGTAGAGGTTACCATAAAACTTGAGTACAGGTAACTTAATAAACTCAAGTTTATGCAACTTACAGATTTAAGTTGAGATTTGTAAGCAGAACTTAAACAAAACAGTTATTTTAACTTGTCTGCTTGTTCATTTTACTAGAGGAATGTGTGGGAACTGATTGCCTTAAATTTCTCAAGCAAGTTGTACTCAAAATTCTAAGTTGAGAATACAAAGACAGACAACAGATTTGACAAAACACTAGAATGTTTTTTTGTTCAACAATATTAATTTAAAAACATTACTTGGCCCGCCAACAACATTTTAGAAATAAAGCACATAATGCACTCAAGAAAATAAATAAATAAATAAATTAAGACAATAAAAAGATCAATGTTTCTTTGTTTTTAACATCTTTACAAGTGGTCAAAGCAGAGCGTGTAAGTCACAGAGTTTGGTACAGAATGCCTTTCCTACTACAGTTCTCTTTAAAATTATCTTCTAATAAAACTCTATTCTAAAACCAAACAAGTAAACTTGAAAATCAAAACATCCTGTTAAATATGGATATTTTTTCTTTTTTCATTTTCAACAATTGGAAAACACTGAAGTATCTGTAAAACAAAAATCGATTTTAGGTTTGAGTGACTTGTGGGCAAGGGACAAAATCACTCTCTGTATGAAGTCGAATGTTCTCTTCAGTGCTGCAGGATACTCTAAGTTTATAGCATAACTTAGTCCAAAGAGCAAACACATTGCTTGTGAAAGATTTTCAAGATCTTCCACAACCACTGTACCTTCCAAAATGATTGCCGTTGTTGTGGCATCAAGATGCAGGGAGTAGGGTACGGCAGCGGTTGCAGAGTCCTCGGGAATCACTGTCAGAATACCTATTTCAATGTTGGACATATCTTCATTGTCATCACAGTCCTAAAAATGGGAATAGCATGTAACAAAAATGAGGTCAAAGAAAGCCACAAAACATACTTTAAAGGGATAGTTCACCCAAAAATGAAAATCTTGTCATAATTTACTCACCCTCAAGTTGTTCTAAACCTGCAAGAGTTTTGTTGAACTGAAAAGATATTTTGATGAATGTTGGGAACCAGACAGTTGAGAGTAGCCATTGACTTCCATAGTAGGAAAAAAGACTACTTTCAACTGTTTGATAACCAACATTCTTCAAAATATCTTATTTTGTGTTCAACAGAATGTGTGCTCATATAGGTTTGGAACAACATAAGGGTGAGTAAATGACAGAATTTTTATTTTTGGGTGAACTATCCCTTTAAGAGCACATACTCAAAATGTGAAACTAAAATAATAACACTGTATTATGTCTAAATGTATAGGCCTTTTCAAACAGGACAGAGCAATGGATGCAGGGGGGAATACATACATAGAAACCACTGCATTAAAAGACAAAAACAACTGAAGGCCAGTTATATAAATTAAAACTATCAAAAAATCTATTGTCTTTGTTATAAATGTTTTTTTTTTATTAATTTCTTTATGTAATATAAAATGTATCTTCTTACTGTCTTTTTTCCTCTAAATTCTTAATTTATCTTTAACTTTCTTTTCTCTAACCATTACTTTGTTCCAGTGTCCTGACTGTTTTTCTTGCCTTCATAACTCTTCTTGCCAGATATCAAAACTGTTTAAAGAACAATTTGCCTGTTAAATAAGAATCACATCAGAGAAGAAAATACTTACAAAATATGTCTTGTAAGAATCTGCGAGGTCCTCTCCGAGGAGTAGTAGGCCATGAAGAACGACTGTTCGTTCCACATTGATGTTGGATTTCTGCAAAGTTATAAAAATTGATATTGAATAGAGCTCATGACACTAGCACAACACAGAGTAAAAAACAACAGCAGAAGCAACATTTTTTTAGCTATCGAAACATAATTGTGATATGTCGAGGAGCTTACTTAATTTTGAATCTGCTGCAGAATCTTCTTAAGTTTGGATGTCTCCACCTTTAGCCTTGAAGATATTGATGAAACGTTGAGTGAATCTGTCCAGTTCTTGAAAGAATTCAGTTTGCAGGTTTTTGCCAGATATACGACTAAACTCTGCAAGGATCTAAATAAATAATCAAATAAAATAAAGTAAAACAAACTGACATTAAAAACTACCTTTTTACTATAAAAGTAACGTTCTGTCCATGAATGAATTAAACACCAAAAGTGGTTAATGATCAATTTGCTTTGTAAATGTTCAAGATTAAATTATATAGGAAACCAATAAAGACTCACCTGACTCTGTGTGAAAAGGGCTGGCCAAAATTAGGTAATAACTGCTTGTTAGTTACAATGTCTTAATTAATGCATCGTGTTGTTCATTTCCATGTGAATGGCACGTGAGCATCTAACTTTCTAGAAAGAATGAAAGTATACGTTAACGTTAGGCCGCACAGGATTTTTACTATTAATGATAAACCCCGAACTTATAACCGATTAACACAACTTACAAACTGTACAGTGTTCAGTAAAAATCAATTTTTGCAATATAACGTTAGCTAGCTAACTTAGTAAGCCAGTTGTCTCAACTGGTCTCATTCGACATTAAATAATGTTACTTTAGTGTGCCTTTTCCTCTTCACAATGAGCAAAATAAGCAAATACAAAGACATTAAAGTTGATAAATAGTTGTTCAAGAGGCTAGCATACCTTGTTTTGCTGCTGCATCCCGAACACTAGATGAAGTTCTTCATCGATGTCGTCGTCTTCTTCAACCGTCCCATAGAAAACACATTTAAGAAATTAAAAGAGGAAGAGTTGTTTCGTCGTATGCTGAAACTTAATAACCAACGGACAGTAACTATATCAATCTCTGTTAATACAAATATAAAGGACTGTGAAGCAGCAGCGCAGCCAATGGGCTTGCAAATACGCTTTAATCTCCCCAGTTACTTTATAGCCTGAAGGAAAAAAAATATTCAGAACCTATTAATAAATAAATACACACGCATGTGGGGTGTGTGTGTGTGTGTGTGTGTGTGTGCGCATATATATATATATATATATATATATATATATATATATATATATATATATATATATATATATATATATATATATATATAAATAATCAAACCGTTTATTGTATAAAATGTTATTCTCATATCATTATTATTATTATTATGCAAATTCTGTGCTCCAGAAATTTGCAACAGTGTAAACATGCCTTTAGTACAACACATTTACCAATCTTAAGTACAATGTACTAGATTTTTTTAGTTTAACTATTGCATCCACCTAAAAGTTCACAGTACTCAGTCTAATCAAGTTAAATCAACTAATTTTCCAAAGTAAGTTAAATTCACTAGTTTTTCTTAAAGGGATACTCCACTTTGTTTGGAAATAGGCTCATTTTACAACTCCCCCAGAGTTAAACAGTTGAGTTTTACCGTTTTCGAATCCATTCAGCCGATTTTCTGATATTTAGAAGAATAGTAGTAAGCAGACAGTTTCTGGTCTCATTGACTCCCATAGTATATATTTTTTCCTACTATGGAAGTCAATGAGACCAGAAACTGTCTGCTTACTACTATTCTTCTAAATATCAGAAAATCGGCTGAATGGATTCGAAAACGGTAAAACTCAACTGTTTAACTCTGGGGGAGTTGTAAAATGAGCCTATTTCCAAAAAAAGTGGAGTATCCCTTTAAGTAGAATCAGCAATTACTTTTTACAGTGCATGACCCTTATAAGGTGTTTCCGTCGTAGCCTGCCAGCTCTCTTCTTGGCCCTTTTTCTCTTCATTCTCCTTTTTCTCGTCTGTAAAATATACCTTATCTACAGCATTACATTTTCCTTTAAAAGCAATTATTATCTAATACATAAATGCTCTCTACTCTAAGTTACTTAATATATTTTCATATCTTAACATACATATATTAATAAAACATTTGTACTTTTTCTATATGGTTAAGTATACATGCATATTATCATAGCAATTGATGTTGCTTTTTGTATACAATTTTCCAATACATTTTATGCAGCATTTCTACTTGGGTTACATAAAGATAAAGCATGAATAACAGTTTCAGCATCTCCACAGTTAAGAGAAGGACGTATACGAACAATATTCCGCAGGTAAAAGAAGCATCATTTAACAGCCTGACCGATGTGTGAATGAAAGCATAACGTGGGGTCAAACAAAACTCCCAGGTTCCGCAGTTTTTGAAGGCCCAATCTGAACACCATCAATATCAATAAAAATGTCATGCCCAGGTAAACTCTGTGATTTGGGGCCAATTAACAGGATTTCAGTTTTCCCAGCATTAAGCTGTAAGAAGTTATCAGATATCCATGTTTTAAGTTCCTGAAGACAGGAAATAACAGAAGCGAGTGGACAAGGTGAGTTATAATAATAATAATAATAAGTTTTATTTATATAGCGCCTTTCCAGAGCTCAAGGACGCTTTACAATAGACAAGCAACGATAATGAGAAATTAGTTAGATGGGGCAGCACCCAGCAGAAAAAAAAAAAAATTAAACATGCCAGTACAACTTAAGAGTTATGACATTCAGCAAATAAGTGAGTTTTGAGCATGGATTTGAATTCAGAGATAGTGTTAACAGAACAGAGTGATCGGGGTAGAGAGTTCCATATTTCTCAAATCTTCCATTTATGTCTAAAATACTAGAAAAAAGTGTCCGCTCAATTGTGCTCTTTCTTGCAAGAAAATGATATCTATGAAAAATTTCAGTCGGGATTCAGACCGCATCATAGCACAGAAACTGCGCTAGTTAAAATTAAAAATGATTTACTCTTAGCCTCTGACCAAGGCTGTATCTCAATACTAGTTCTACTTGATCTTAGTGCTGCGTTCGACACTATAGATCATAAAATACTCTTAGATCGACTACAAAACTACACTGGTGTTCAGGGACAGGCATTAAGCTGGTTTAGATCGTACTTATCAGACCGTTACCATTTCGTCTGTTTAAATGGGGAAAAATCAAAGATAACATCAGTAGACTATGGAGTGCCGCAAGGATCTGTCCTAGGCCCTCTGCTATTCTCAATATATATGCTGCCACTTGGTAATATTATAAGAAAACATGGAATTAATTTTCACTGTTATGCTGATGACACTCAATTATATATCTCATCACGACCAGATGAAAACACTAACTTATCTAACTTGACAGAGTGTCTAAAAGATATAAAATGCTGGATGACGTGTAATTTCCTGCTATTAAATTCAGATAAAACGGAGGTATTACTTATTGGTCTAAAAAACTACCCACAAAATCCCTTACAATACAACTTTAATTTAGAAGGATGTCCTGTTACTCTATCCACTACAGTAAAAGACCTGGGTGTTATGCTAGACCGCAACTTGACTTTCAAAAATTATATTTCATATGTTACAAGAACAGCCTTTTTCCACCTTAGAAACATTGCTAAGCTACGTAACATGCTATCTGTTTCAGATGCAGAAAAGTTAGTTCATGCATTCATGACCTCGAGACTAGATTACTGTAATGCTTTATTAGCTGGTTGTCCTGGATCCTCAATAAACAAGCTACAGTTAGTCCAAAATGCAGCCGCTAGAGTTCTTACTAGATCAAGAAAATATGATCATATAACACCAATTTTATCATCTCTACACTGGTTACCTATTAAGTTCCGTATCAATTACAAAGTATTACTACTGACTTATAAAGCTCTAAATGGTTTAGCTCCTGTGTATTTAACAGACCTTCTATCGCCCTACAATCCATCGCGCTCTTTAAGATCACAAAATTCGAGGCTTCTGGTCATTCCTAGGATATCTAAGTCTACTAAAGGAGGGAGGGCGTTCTCACATTTATCTCCTAAACTCTGGAATAGCCTTCCTGATATTGTTCGAGACTCAGACTCGCTGTCCCAGTTTAAACGCATCTCTTTAACCAAGCATTCACTTAATGCTTACCTTTTATACTACTTCTGAATCAGTTCGAATGCATTAATATTATGAACATCAGCTATGCTAATTATTTCCCATCTGTCTTTCTGCTGTTATCTCGGGACGCTAGTCCCGAGGTAAATAGCGTTCGTCAGCTCCAAGTTTGTATCCAGCCTCTCACGAAGACTTCAGATGCCCCAACACCTGTGATGAGACGACTTAACGCCTGTGGAGAGACGACTCGACGCCTGTGAAGAGACGACTAAACACCGGCGATATGTTATGTCTAAATTTATACACGATTAACTAACTGTATTTTTCTTTGTCCATTTCTGAAATGCACTTTCTGTAAAGCTGCTTTGAGACAATGTGTATTGTGAAAAGCGCTATACAAATAAACTTGAATTGAATTGAATTGAATATTTTGGGTGCTACAACACTGAAGGATCTGCCCCCCACCGAAACAAGGCGATGCCGAGGGACGACGAGAAGGCTAGAGTCGGAGGATAGTAGAGAGCGAGTCGGTGTGTAGGGGTGAAGCAGATTACAGAGATAGGGGGGAGCCAAGCCGTGCAGAGATTTAAAAGTGAGAAGGAAAATTTTGAATTTAATACGGTAAGCCACAGGAAGCCAGTGAAGATCATGCAAAATTGGGGTGATATGTGCAGAACGCTTGGTGTGGTTGAGTATTCTGGCAGCAGAGTTTTGAATGTATTGCAATTTGGAAATGGAGCTAGCAGGAAGGCCAATAAAAAGTGCATTGCAATAATCGAGACATGATGTGATAAATGCATGGACGACAGTTTCAGCGTCTGAGATACTAATAAAGGGACGGAGCTGAGCGATGCGGCGTAGATGAAAGAATGCTGATTTAGTAATAGAATTAATGTGAGAATGGAAAGATAGAGTGGAGTCAAAGATTACACCAAGACTTTTAACAGTACTAGATGGTTTGATGTGAGAGCCAGCGAACTCACAGGTGAAGTTAGTAGGAATTTTGTTAGTGAGTGACGGAGGACTGGTAAAAATAATCTCAGTTTTGTCCATGTTAAGTTTAAAAAAATTTGATTGAAGCCAATCTTTTATTTCATGCACACAAGCAGAGATTTTTTCAGTTGTGATAGATAGCGTCAATGTACATGTAGTATATAATTGAATGTCGTCAGCATAAAAATGATAATTAAAACCATGATGGCGGAGGATCTGACCAAGAGGTATTATATAAATTATGAATAGTAATGGCCCTAGAACGGATCCCTGGGGGACACCTTGCTTCAGGGGGACAGTAGATGAACGGAAATCTTGAACTGAAATGTACAGTAGGCAGCCAACCAGAATGCCTATTGCCGCCGCGGTGTCTACCACGGCAAATTCACCGCGGCAAAAAAAACCCAGTCGCATTTCTAAGTCATTCGCGAAATGACCGCCAGGTGGCGCAAAGGGACATTTAGCGAAAGCAAAACGTATGTAAAAGTAGCCTGCATTTTAAATAGAATATAGCAAGCTTTTAGAGCAGAACATTTTATTAATCAAAATTTAAAAGAGGCCTATCTCGCAGTCAGTGAAAATAAATTAGGTGCAATCAATGACGCTAAACTATTGAGGAATGAGAAGATTGAAGATTGAGTGCTTCTCTCGTGTGCGCGAGACACTGACTAGTACCTGTCTTGTGGTCGAGTGGTAGAGCTGAATGTTTAAGCAGTACAAAGACACGGGTTTGAAACCCGAATAAACATGTTTTTAATATAATTACCATGCATTTCCATTTTACACTAAGGAACACATCTCATCCAACAGATTGACTGAATTTATGTCTTCAAAAACAGTTCTGTTAAAAAAATAAATAAAACT
Source organism: Chrosomus eos (assembly GCA_036326025.1). NCBI lineage: Eukaryota > Metazoa > Chordata > Actinopteri > Cypriniformes > Leuciscidae > Chrosomus > Chrosomus eos. The sequence continues at coordinate 37,382,069 of CM070838.1, forward strand.
TCACGGGGTTATATGCAGAAAGAATTTTTAAAAACATGGTTAATAAGCAAGGTGCGATTTGCCGGTGGGTGATTTCCCCCCTCCACAGTATAGTGAATCAATGCTATAGGCCTACTCTAAATAGACCATATCAAATATATACGTTTTAAACAACAAACAATAAAATCTGAATACATTCACGGATTTTTAAAATGTCACAAAGCGTTTTGAGGTGGTTTTGAACGAAATATTGAAGTTTATAATTAAGTATTTTGAAACAACACGCCTAGTGCGTATTCTAAAATGGGGTTTTATTCTGCCATTGAATTAAGTTCGACAAACGCAGCGGCGCGTTCACTTGAATTTATTTTTCTGCTAAAATAACTTAATAGGCTATAGCCTACTTTGTAATTTTTGGTTATACAGATAGGATATCATATTTTAAAACTGTAAAAGGTCTACTTTTATTCATGTAAAGTAGGCTACACTCACAATAGGCTAACAACAAAACGTTTTCTCACTCATTAACACACACTGGAGAAACAAACGTGGGCTTTTCAGTGAGCTTCGACATGGCCGAGTGGTAGAGCTGACGGTTCGATCATTCAGAAGACATGCGTTCAAATCCCGAACAAACATTGACTACTGTAACAATTTTTTATTTTTAGGCTATTAATGCAGATTTGTTTAGTTCTAAAACTCTGTTACACCATATATTTTTTGCTTATATTTATAAAATAAAATTACCATGCATTTCCATTTTCACAAGGAACAAATAGTAGCCTTCTTCCTTCTTCTTTTCCTTCCTCTTCTTTTTTTCCTTCCTTCCTTCCTAGGCCTATATATATATATATATTTTTTTTTTTTACAAAACTGCTTTTGAACGATTGGTATTATTATAGCTACAGATGTAAAGTCGTTCCGTTGGATAGCCTAGGAAAATAAAGAAGGAAGGAAGGAAAATGAACTTCAATATTTCGTTCAAAACCACCTCAAAATGTGTATGTATATATATATATATATATATATATATATATATATATTTATTTTATTTTATTCCCTATAGCCTACATAGAGTTTTTAAAAACATGGTTTTAAGTAAAGTTTTCGACAAACGAGGCAGCACGTTCATTTGATTTATTTTTCTCATAACAGCTAAAATAACTTAATACGCTATACGGGTGATATGGCCAGCAGCCATATCACCCTGTAGCCCAAAACTGGTTGCCCACTGAAGCTAAGCAGGGCTGAGCCCGGTTAGTACCTGGATGGGAGACCTTCTGAGAAAACCAGGTTGCTGCTGGAACAGGTGTTAGTGAGGCCAGCAGGGGGTGCTCACCCTGTGGTCTGTATGGGTCCTAACGCCCCAGTATAGTGACGGGGACATTATACTGTCAAAGAGCACCGTCCTTCGAATGAGACGTTAAACCGAGGCCCTGACTCTCTGCGGTCATTAAATATCCCATGGCACTTCTCGTAAAGAGTAGGTGTGTCCTGGCCACATTCCACCCATTGGCCCCTGCCAATCATGGCCTCCTAATAATCCCCATCCACTGAATTGGCTCTATCACTCTCTCTCCTCTCCAACTATAGCTGGTGTGTGGTGAGCGCACTGGCGCCGTTGTACTGTGGCTGCCGTCGCATCATCCAAGTGGATGCTGCACACTGGTGCTGCTTGAGGAGAGAACCCCTGATATGATTGTAAAGCGCTTTGGGTGTACAGAAGTACATATGAAAGCGCTATATAAATGCCTCCTTCATTCATTCATTCATTCATTCATTCATTCATTCGTGATTTTTTTTTTTTTTGGTCATACAGATAAGAGTAGAGTAGCCTACATTGTTCAAAACTGTAAACTTTTTTTAGGCTAATGACAAAAGTTTATCTGTCGTCTCGGTCTCCAGGAACTGCGCGTCACAAAAATGAACCGAAAGCCACTTGCCTCAGCTCAGTCACGATAGGAAATCAGCTATGTCTAAAGCCTTTAAATGTCTAAATATTTAGGTTAATAAATGTTATCTGATTATGTAATCCATATGAAAATGAGAGGTACAGAGAATCTGCTGAAATATGTTTATGATGCTGGCGCCTCGCAATGACAAAATGACAAGGTGAAAATCTCGATCTAATTAAATGTAGAGACTAAATCGCCCTGAAATAAAATGTAAAAACAGATCAAATCATTTATTCGTCGAAGTGTTGCTATATTGTTTCATTTAAAGTTCATAATTATTATCTAAATTATGAGATTATCTATTATCTTTATTTGAATAATAATAATTTTAAAAAGAACTAATTCACAATATGCATGCCTGGATCCAAAGATCCCTGTAGAATTTAATATTGAGTTGAGCATTTTGTTCATGACAACAAAATGAACATGCGTTTGAAGATTATATTTAGTTTTGCTAGGAAAAAGCTGGCCCAAACCAGTTTTATTTCTTAAATTATTTAAATAATGAAATATTTAGTAATAAACTTTTATGACAGAAATATCACTACACACTAGCTTAAATCATTTAATTCCTTCATTATCAACACTTTAGCCTAATGGTAATGTATAGAAGAGCGATTTAAGTGTGAATTGCGACTTCTCTTTATTTCAAGTCAGTCTCAGTCTCAGAGAGCCTGTGGGGGGTTTGGAGGGACAGTTCAGCGTGATGCAGGACAATAGGTGATGATGTTCCTCTTTCATATGGAGAGTGTCGGATAGCCAGCCTGATGAGCAGGCAAAGACAAAATTATTTTAAGGATACATCTCTCGATGTGTCCCCATATTTTATTAAATTATAAATATTGTAGTTTATTTATTGTACCCTATTTAATTTTTTTTCACACACAAATTTAAATTTAAGTGTTCAATCCAGTTGTTTCAACTGGTTTTGTTGAGTTTAAGAATGTTTGAGCAAGGGAGACTAAATAAACTTGCTGAGATCCAGCGCGAGAGAGGGGCGGCGTTTGCGTATGGCAGAGTATGGCCATTGCCATACCCTAGCAGTCAGAGTTCAGATAAAAGATCAGCTGATGATGATGCTCGTTAAAGATTTTAGAAGGGCTTTTTAAACCCCCTAAGTCTGGCCTAATAAGCTGTGAGCTATCCCTATTTTCTTTCCCTCCTGACACCCTCCTGACACAACGCGTTACAAGTTAACAGTGCTTTGTGCTTTTTGTTAATGTGAGGTATATCGTTCGGTAATGTCGTTGTTCTATGTAATTTAACAATATGCCAGAGGGAATGCCATACTCTAGGTTTTTGTGAAATGCCGCCACTCAAAACTCATGTTTTTAATTTATGTTGCTTTGGACTATTTTCGATGTGTAGCCCACCGTTTTGTTTAATTTAGCTGCAATTTCTTTGGCAAAGCAAATTTAAAATTTAGCAAGAATAAGATTCTGTGTTTCTTTTTTGCATGGAAATAAAGTCTAAATGCAACCCTGTTTTGCATTTTTTTTAAAACTGTTCCACCACTTCATTTTTAGTGTTTTTTACATTACACAATAATTTAGCAGACTAAAGACGTGCTTCTTCATTTTCATTTTCTGACACAATCGGTTCTTGTGAGGATTCACTTTCTTCAATTTGAAAAAGTTTCTCATCAGTATCGTGGTTGGGTGTTGTTTGCATTTGTAGAACATGCATGTGGTGTGTAAATGTTACGGTTAAACTGTTCATGGCTAGGAATATCTGTTTGATGTCCTGGGCATCGGTGTGGTTCAGGTCAAGTAGTGGTGCTAAAAATCTCTTCAAAATGGAATTTGACACTGTTAAAGAGAGCTCCGTTTTGTTTTCTTAAAACTACAAAATGCCACCTAGTTTTGTGATGTAAGCGGTGCCACTACTTAACATTTTGCACTTTGTGCAGTGGAGGAAAGCACATTTTGGAGAAAATTCTTCCTGAAGAGTGGCACACTTTGGGCACGGTTTACTAATGTTTATTTGGACACCTTGCAAAGCAGAGGTGATGCTTTTGTGAGAAGTTATTTCATCTTCATACATTTGGTGAAGTAGTCTAGTAGAAATTTGAATGGTTGGTGTAGGTGTAATTGTCGTGTGTCTGGTTGATTGTAAAAAGATTTTTTGTTGGTACCTTTTAGTCATCAAGTTCGTAAAGTCATACGAGTTCCCTTGATAGACGTCATTAATAAAGTTGTCCCACAAGGCAATTTGAATTCTTCCTGTTTCGTTGATAATCCAACAGTTCATTACCTCTCCTTCAGTCTTGTTGAACAAAACATTTTTAACAGATTCTATCTTTCTCACTGTGGCTTTTAGTTTGGGTATCTCTACAAAAAGAGAGTACAAGAGAGGAATTAACAGTCATGAGATTTGTTTTCAATGCTTCAAAAGTTGTGCAGCTTACATGATGCCGTGCATCTAGGGTTTTCATTTCGGCAATGGTTGAGGGGTGTACTTGCTTTGGGGGTTTATGAGGGAATGGTACTTGAGTCACTTTGTGTTGTAGAGCTGGTACTCTGGATGTCATATTTTGTGTCATTGCTGTCTGGAAAATGAAAGAAACATTTTAGAAAATTAGATAACAAGGAGGCACATGTGCCAGCACTTACATTTGACTTAAAATACCATGCTTTTTTTTTTTGTAAGATTGATAATAAAAACATACAAAGCATTGTGAGTTTGTAATAAATAAATGTTGACCACGTCACAAAAGTGAACCGAAACTGTGTATACAGGTATATACTTGTCTCATAGACATGAGAAATGTATTAATGGAAAGTTTGAAATGTCTACTTGAAAAATCAGCAAACGGCTTCATGCAGATTACATAATCTGAAAGTGTTTAAGATTTGAATCAGTTCATGTTTTTTAAAGACACATTAATTATTATGTTTGCCGGTGCACCACATCAAGCTTTATGAGTTTGAGCACTGATTAGGCGATTATGTATATTGGGGATTAAAGGCTTATTATGATTTATTAATATAAATGTGCTATCCGTTGACTAATTGCTTAAGTTAACAATTGCTAGTTGACTAGAAAAATCTAGGGCAACCAAAGAAAAAAAAAGAAATTTATGGTAACACAATTAAAAATTATTACAAATAAGAAGTGGAGTAAAATATACAAGGCATAGTTACTTGGAACTTTCCTTGCATACGTGAGTTTGATTGCGGAGCAGTTCCTTGCAATATTGTTCCATGAGGTTTGTTGATTACATTGAAAGATGACTGTGTGGTGGTATGCATTCCTGTCTGTTTGTAGTAAAGCAGTGAAATATTTGCTATTCATTTTAAATAGTTTTATGGTTGATACAGAATGCACGTATCCTGAAATTGAGTCTGGAAGTTGGTTCATTTTTCTCTCAATTTTGTTTTTTAATATTTCTGTTCGCTTTCAAAAGCTACAATCGATGTTGCACTGCTCAAAGCAGAGTATGGCGAGTTGCGTTCTCCCTCGTAAAGACTGGGGACCGGCTCGTCGTGCTCAGCAGCCCTGTAACATCCTTGCCACCTCTGGTGATTCAGGGGGCAGCGGTTTCCAGTGAATGTTTGTTTGAACATTCAAAACATTGAATGTTCTTTTGTTTCCTGTTATCGCCCAGGACAAATAACTGGATTCCCCTAACAGGAAGTATCAAAGAGACTTTGGCAGTGTGAAAAGGTACTGCCGGGTATCTCTTTTTGTGTCCTAAAACAGTAAAAAGGAATGTTGCCCTCCTCGTTTTAACGGTGTGATTCCCACTACCGTGAAACAGGAATAGGTGCATCTGCTGTCACAAAAATGGGGGACTGCGTCCGTTTTTAGATCTTTGAGGCTTGAACCGCTCCGTTAGAATGCTCAAGTTCAAGATGCTAACTATCAAGAAGATTGTGTTGTAAATTCAACATTGCGTTTGGATCTTCACGGTCGATCTTTAAAGACGCATATTTTCATATATAAAATATTACCACAACACTGGAAGTTCCTGATGTTTGCTTTGGGGGGCAAAGCTTACCAATTCCGGGTCCTTCCATTTGACCAAGCCATGTTACATAGACGATTGGCTGATACTGGCCCAGTCTCAAGAGCTTGCACTTCGACATCTAGATCGATCCCCACTCATTTTCTCTATATGGGGCTGAGTTGCAATGGCAAGAAAAGCATTCACTCTCCTCCCCAGAGGGTAAAGTGCGCATTCACTCTCCTCCCCAGAGGGTAACGTGCTTGGGGGTTAAATGGGACTCTGTCAGCATCGGGGGCACAACTGTCCCCCACTGGTGTCAAGACCATTTAAAACACCCTAAAGCAACATCTGGCTAGGTCAGGACATTACATAGGTCTCATGGCAGCTGCGTCCACAGGGATCCCGCTGGGCCTTTTGCACATGAGACCACTTCAGTTGTGGCTCAAAATCACTGTACAATCCCCAAGGGCAAATAAAGGCAAGAGCACGCACTAAGTGCTTTGTGTACTTTCTAAAATCTATCTAGTTTATGGTAAGGGTTACGCGGTGTGGCTTCATTCCCTTTCTACGTGGTTCAGACCCCGGTTCCTCACCTTGGGTCCCACTCTTGGTGCGTCTTACCGTCACAGAATGCTAACGACAGACGCCTCCCTGTCGGGCTGGTTAGCGGCCTTAAGTGGTCGTCCAGCCCGGGGGATCTAGGGAGGCATCATCTTGATTGGCAAATCAATTGTCTCAAGTTGATGGAACATGTATTTCTTGCCCTGAAATACTTTCTCCCTCAGTTGAGAGGCTGTCCTAGTGCAGGGGCAGTCTCTTACATAATCACCAGGGAGGTCTGCACTCACGGGATCTGAACAAAATAGCGAGGCAGATTTTCTGTGGGCCCAGGAGAAGTTCCTGTCACTCAGGCAGTGTACATTCCAGGGCATCTGAATGTGGGAGCGGATTTACTGTCCAGACAGAAATTACACACAGGGAAATGGAAACTCCACCCAGATATAGTAAAACAGATCTGGACCAAATTTTATGAAGCGGAGGTGGACCTCTTCGCCTCCCAGCAAGACAGCGCAATGTCCCCTCTACTTCTCTCTGAGTCACCCAGCCCCCCTGGATCTGGACGTGATGGCACACACATGGCCCAAAATGCGCCTGTATGCGTTTCCTCCATTGGTTCTGCTCCCGGGAGTTCTACCCAGAGTTCGCCAAACATGAATCTTACCTCTTACTGATAGCGCCGAGTTGGCCGAACAGAGTATGGTTCTCTGAGATATCTCTGAGTATCTCTCCTGGATGGCTCGCTGTGGGCGATTCTGAAGAGGAGGGACCTTCTGTCCCAGGCGGAGGGCACGATATTCCATCCCAGGCCCGACCTGTGGAACCTTCATGTTCGGCCTCTGATGGGTACCAACTGAGAGACACTGGGCTTTCACCTGCCGTTATTAAGACCATTCTAAGTGCTAGGGCCTCCTCCACTAGAAAGAGTTATGCCAACAAATGGGGTGTCTTTGAAAGGTGGTGTGTTGTACATAATGCAGATCCGGTCAACTGCCAGATTGCTTCAGTTCTGGACTTCCTGCAGGAAAAATTATCAACAGGCACATGCCCCGCCACTCTCAAGGTTTATGTGGCCGCTCTTTCGACTTGCCATGCCTTGGTTGATGGGGTGCCACTCGGGAGACATCTGCTTGCTCGCTTCATTCGTGGGACCAGACGACTGAGGCCTCCCGTAAGAACCAAAATCCGTTCATGGGACTTAACTACTATAGTCCCAGAGGGTCTGGTTGAGACCCCCTTTGAACCTCTAGAGCAGTGTTTCCCAACCCTGCTCCTGGAGGCACACCAACAGTGCACATTTTGGATGTCTCCCTTATCTGACCCATATATTTCTGGTCTTGGAGTCTCTACTAACGAGCTGATGAGTTGATTCAGGTGTGATTAATTAGGAAGTGTTGGAAATACTGTAGTGTTACAAAGTAATACCAATTACAAAGTATTACTATTGACTTATAAAGCTCTAAATGGTTTAGCTCCTGTGTATTTAACAGACCTTCTATCGCCCTACAATCCATCGCGCTCTTTAAGATCACTAAATTCGAGGCTTCTGGTCATTCCTAGGATATCTAAGTCTACTAAAGGAGGGAGGGCGTTCTCACATTTAGCTCCTAAACTCTGGAATAGCCTTCCTGATATTGTTCAAGACTCAGACTCGCTGTCCCAGTTTAAAACTAGATTAAAGACGCATCTCTTTAAGCAAGCATTCACTTAATTTTTACCTTTTATACTACTTCTGAATCAGTTCGAATGCATTAATATTATGAACATCAGCTAGGCTAATTATTTCCCATCTGGCTTTCTGCTGTTATCTCGGGACGCTAGTCCCGAGGTAAATAGCGTTCGTCAGCTCCAGTTTGTATCCAGCCTCTCACGGAGACTTCAGATGCCCCAACACCTGTGATGAGACGACTAATTGCCTGTAGAGAGACGACTCGACGCCTGTGAAGAGACCACTCAACGCCGGCGATATGTTATGCCTAAATTAATACATGATTAACTAACTGTATTTTTCTATGTACATTTCTGAAATGCACTTTCTGTAAAGCTGCTTTGAGACTCTAGCTGTGTCCCAATGTGAAGGCTGCGTCCTCCGAAGGCCGTATTTGAAGGCCGCTTGGCCGCATTTGAAGGCCGCTTGCGTCACAGCGGCGTGACGAAGGCTGTCCCAATTCAAAGGCTGCATCCCCGAAGGCCGCATTTTAAGGCCGATTGCATCACCACGGCGAGATGAAGGCTGTCCCAATTCAATTTGGCATCCTTTGAAGGCCGTATTCGAAGGCCAGGTGCGTCATCGTGGCGCGACGAAGGCTACCCTGATTCAAAAGCGACGCCAAATGCACCCTTCGTTTCCCCGTGAAAGGAAGGATGCATAAATGGATCCTTAGCGGCCTATCCTACCCTGATCTACCCCATAAGTCATTGCGCGCCGGTGACGACAGCATTTTTAGTGCAGCATTTGGTGTGTAGCCTACAGTTCATATTCAAATGTTGGTGTTCAACTTTGCGTTTTAAAAATACGACAACCGTTAATTTTTCGTTTTTCAATTACGGGTTAAAAAATGAAAAACGAATGGATGCAAATTTACACGGAATATCAAACTAAAGATAGTTTATTGATAGTTATTGCCTAACTATTTTTAGTGATAGTTTTTAGATTAAAGTCTTTGATTTTACTAGTATTTTGACTGAATATCAAACTTTTCTACAAATAGGCCTACATTTTTTCTTAAATATTTCATATTATAAGGTATAGGCTAGTTTTACGTCCATTAGTTTTTCTTTTTTTAACCCGTAATTGAAAAACAAAAAATGAACGGTTGTTGTATTTTTAAAAGGCAAAGTTGAACACCAAAATTTGAACTGTAGGCTACACAAATGCTGAGCAAAAAATAATAAAAAAAAATGACTTTTTGCCCCTTTATTAAACATTTAAAATATTCACGAATTACTATGGAAAAAAAAATCGAATTTAGGCTACTGTTTTTCCGAGGCCAGAACTAGAACCTGTAAATTATATTTTTCCCGCAGTGCTGAATGAGAAGAGCCATATGTCTCTGGAACCATGATTTAAGATAATACATGTGTCTGAATAAATAACGAGCCATTTTAATTGTTCGTTTAAAAGTGAACATTTCAAGCTTTAGGCTAGGTATATTTTGTTTCAGTTCATGCTATGAGACGCACTCCAGTTCACGGAGATCATGAAAGCCTGATTATTTTATTTTATTTTACAAAAGCACAACATTGTCTTATGTGAGCTTGGACAAATAAAAGTAGCCTAGTTGCGAATGATGTATTAGCCTATTCTTTTCTGTATGACCAGAAATTATAGAGCTTATATATATATATATATATATATATATATATATATATATATATATATATATTTACTGTTGATAGGAAAATGCGTTCGCGCTGGCGGGTCCGCGCCATGCTTCACACTCCCACACACACTTGCGTCAAAATCTTGTTTATTTTTGATAATCTTAGTCCTGTATTCTGACTGACATTTGACGAATTTCTTTGTTCCTTTTTTGGATGAAAGCGCCTTCTAAATATGTAGCCTAAATGTAGGCTAATATATTATTATCATTTGCGTTGAGTTCACTGAAGACAGTAGGCTATTATGTTAATCATAAAATAATTTATGAATGTTTTATTTTTATATAACCTAACCTTGTGTTTGTGTTATATTTCTTTTTTATATGTGAAGTCTTTTATTGCTTATTCTATTATAGCCTACTGAACTTTTTCCTCCTATCTAATTTGATTTTAAAGACAAATGGCCTAAATGTCGTTTTTTTTTTTTTTTGAAATTTCAAGAAATATTAAGTTTAAACATAATGAAATGCATTCCGCATAAACAGGAGGCCAGGTTGGCACAGACTGGGGGAGAGGCCACAAATCCGTGAGTTTACAAACCCTTGGGAACGGATTGGAAAACCGCCCACGGATTGTTTTTTTTCCCCCCACAGAAGAGTTCCCGGGCTCCGTATTACGGGGTTGAAAACCTGAGTACCATAAATAAATTCACCATGGTCCATTTATGTAGGCTACATAATAAAAAGAATACAATAGTCTTGAAGATAATATATATATAGCCTATGCCTAATGTGTTTTCTTTTCTTTTCTTATTTCATATATATTTCATTACATTATTTACGTAGCTCTGGCCATGGTTTTGGCTTAACCGAAAATACATGAGTCAAACATCCTCACATGTTCTCCAGTAAAATATAAAACATAAAAATGACAATAGCCAATTCTGGCTCCATAGCTATTTACTCAATTATAACAAATTAATGATCAGGATGGCAGCTGTACTCTCGCACTGTTGCTTGGCGCCAGGAGCGGTAATCGGGAACACCTGGATGCGCAATTAGGAAATCCTACGAAGGCTACATGGTGCGTCCTTTGAAGGCCGAATAGGCTGCATCCTTCGAAGTCCGCGGCCTTCGGAGGATGCAGCCTTCACATTGGGACACAGCTTCTGTGTATTGTGAAAAGCGCTATACAAATAAATTTGAATTGAATTGAATTGAATTGAATAGTGTTGGTGTGCCTCCAGGAACAGGGTTGGGAAACACTGCTCTAGAGTCAGCTTGTGACAAACTTCTGACCCTAAGATGGGTTTTCTTATGGCTTGAACCTTTCTAAAAAGAATCGGGACATGCAGGCTCTGTCAATATCGCCATCCTGCTTAGACTTTGCCCCAGGAATGGTGAAAGTGATTTTGCATCCTCATCCTGATTACCTGCCTAAGGTACCTTTCTCGGCTGTACATCCGGTTACTCTTGAGGCCTTCTGCCCTCCGCCGTTCACAACTCCGGATCAGGAGAGATCTCACAGACTATGCCCTATGCCCAGTCCGTGCTCTTCAGACTTACGTCCACCGCACCAGCCAGTGGCGTAAATCAGAGCAACTATTCGTATGTTATGGGGGCAGCAACAAGGGTTGTGACCAAATAGACCATGTCACATTGGGTCAGTGATGCTATTGTTCTTGCCTATGAGGCACGCGGCCAACGGGTCTAAGGGCTCATTCTACCAGAGGGGTCGCCTCCTCTGCTGCCTTGGCAAGAGGTACCCCCTTGCAGTCTGTTTGTGATGCGGCAGGCTGGTCCTCTCCACACACATTCATAAGATTTTATAGTTTGGATGTTTATGCCACTCCAGGCTCTCACGTCCTTGAGTCGACATCAAAAGCTAATGTCTAGGGCTTTATTGCGTTCTTGTGAGCACAGCTACACAACCGTAAGGAGTCCAGACACCTTGAAGCACGGCGGCGTGGGCATTCTCGTTCCCAATGCGCTGAGCAGCGCAGCATCGATTGTAGCTTTTGAAAGGGAACGTTCCAGGTTACTTGACTGTAACTCTGTTCCCTGAAAAAGCGGAATGAGATGCTGCGCTGCATTGCCGTGCTGATGATGTCCCAGGACTGCTCTTCAGACAAAATATCCTGACAATGAACCTGTTGTTCATCTAATTTTAGCTTCTGTCACAGGTGCGCACCGATGACGTCACCGACCGAGGCTATATTACCTCCAGGTCGATTCCATCAACGTGTTTACACACTATATTCACAGCAGGTCATGATTAAAAATGTTCCCCAATGCGCTAAGCAGCACAGCATCTCGTTCCGCTTTTTCAGGGAACAGGGTTACAGTCAAGTAACCTGGAACGTTCTTATAGTGGAAAAGATCTAATGGAATTCTGTGCAGGATAGTCTGGTATTTAATATAATTCACAATTGATTGGGAATGCACCATTACTAATTAAAACAGATGGGGTTGGTTCATAGTTAATTAATTGGAGTGTGTGATTCGTTGATGTCGATTTTAAGTTTATTAGTTAATTAAGGTATTTAGTGGTAAGTTGCGGATGGATTAATACCTGTAAGTTAATTACATTACATTTGATTGTTGCCTGTTATGTATTTGTAGCCTGGCTCTGCCCTCCTACATACTTCTGCTCAATTTTCATTTTCCTTCAGTACTACGTCTGGGATTGTGCTGTATTCCTGGGGTTTTCTCCGATAAATTTTTTACCGATCCAATCAGTGAACAGAGGTTGAGGTTGTGCGCTAGTTTGAGTCATCATACGTCACGACCAAACGTTAGCGATTGGTTATGGCCGATCCAGAGTGGCTCTGGGCAGATCCAATAGTTTTAAACTTCAGCAGAGTACCCGCCTTCAAGGAAGTTAACGCTTGTCAATGGAGAGAGACCAGACTCTCTGTACAAATGAAATGTATGAGAGTCTGGTAGAACCAGGCTAATGTATTTGTGGTATAGGCAGGTAAAAATAATATACTGATTTATGCATAGTTTTGTATAGATATCTATAAGTATTGTGCAATAAAGAAAAATGATAATGATATTTTATGGAATTATTTCATTATTCATTTTAGTAAATAGAATTTTTGTGTGGTAAACTTTGAAAAGTTGAATGACATGTACAGCAATGACACTGGTATGATCAAACTATCTGTTAAGTCTGTTACTGCTGTTGTTGATATCACTGGGCCAGACAAAGTAATTGACTGCATGTCAATGTTTTGCATACAATGCATCAAATATAGATTGTAGTAAGCCTATTCAATATTAAGTATCAATTATATCTATTGAAAACAAAATTCCCTTAGCGGTTTTAGTTAAGTGTGCACATTTGGAGTATTGATGGGTTATTATGTTTACTTCATTTCTATACAGATGAGTAGTATTTATTTAACTTTTACCCAAAATGAGGTGATTGTGAGAGTTATGTAGCATGTGTCATGTAATGTCTGTTTCATTCATACATGAAGTTAGAGGGTGCCCTTGCCTAGAAAGTGTTCAAAACATATTAGAAAAAACTTTATATGGCATTTAACGATTGGTGCAGCTTAATAACATGCAGGTAAAGACATTCTGAGGGATGAATGTTCAAGATAATAAACAAACTTTTATGAAGATTTATGGTTTGTGTTATTGCAGCCACATCCTAAATGTTTTTTTTTTAAAATTACTTCAGAGTACATTTAAGCTCTTTATAACTGCATTTCTTGTGACAATAGTTTTTAGCCTCATGCCTATTTAATGTTATTGTAAGCCCGGTTCAGTCGGCCCAATGGGTGAAGGTCATCACATGTTACTGTCTTTTCTCGTGGCTGTAACGGTGTGAGAGGATTGAAGACACAAAGTCCAAAAGGCTCCAATACAAACGATTTACTTAAAGTTTTCTCACAGGTACACATAGGCAGGAAGACAGGCAGGAACACTCACAACAACACCAAAACATTTACAAGAACCTACAAAGACTAACTGAACAGAAGGAGACTAAATCCAGATACAAATCAAACAATATAGCTGCTAGCAGCAATACAGGGCCACGCCCTTCAAGGCACAGCAAGCAAAAGCCGTTGTAGTGCAATGTGGAGTCAGAAGAGCAAAAAGAGCAGAAATAGAATGTACATGAAGAAGAGATAGGTTCAGAAGTACTTATGGATGAAATGAAAACAAGCCACTTTAGCGCAATGCCGAGCAAAACATTAGAACAATGCTTGAATCAACACATTTTTTTTACTCATCCAACACAGGGATCGAACCCACAACCGGAACGGCTCGGGATTAGTAACACATGGTTTAGCAGACTGCTTCAGTGTACGAATGAGCACACAAAAGCAGGTTAACCAGATTAGCATGCTAAGCTAGCTTAATGCTAATGTAGCTTAGGACGTGGTACATCCAATCCTGGCAAAATAGATATCATTAAATTAAATTCAATCAAGGTAGCCTTATAACTTAAGGAAAACCGCCACTTGCCTAATAATGAAAAACGACACTTGCGTAACACTTGCTTAGTTAATTGACATCCTATTAGCCTAAATAGACTACTTCAATAGGAGCAACATTTCATTGCTTTAAGTAAGTAATAGTTGAATGACGGTGGATTATGAACTCGCCAAAACGGAAAAGAAAGCCCAACTGGATGTAGGATCAGTTACTGCTGCTGGCCCAGTTGGTGCTGGAAAAAAAACATCATAAAAGGGAAATGCGGCACTGGGATATCAAGCAAAACTAAGCGAGAGACATGGGAGAGTATTTTGCAGATCAATGCAGCATTCCCGCTTGTGTCGCAGACCCCAGACGATCTACTGCGAGAGACATAGGTGGTGTGCTACAATCGTATTCGAGGTTTGAGATTGCAGCCTTTAAACGGGCAAGCATGGCAACAGGTAGGCCTATAATATTAAATATATATCACTATTGTTGCATTGCTAAATTGCATGCTAATTTGTGGAATTTTAAAAAAAATGTGCTTGTCATGAATGTAATGAATTATGAAACAAATGATGCACCTAACTCTTTGTGAATAGGTCTTAGTGAGTTAGGAGTCCTTTTGACTTCTTTAAAAGCTGTCCCAGACTTAGGTGCTACTTTTAGGGCTAAAATGCTTCTTGAATTACTCTTAGTGAAAAAAATGAAAAAAAAGTTATAAACTTTTATAAAAAAGTTTTATAAAAAATCCTAGATTTAACCGTTTTGCTCCTATAGTGTGTGGTGTGTCATGATGTGACGAAGACAGCACACCACACACAAACAGATTTTCAACCAGAGTCTAGACTGTGAACACAGGAAATCTCTCAAAATCTCGCGAGACTTCAGAATAAACGTGGCGGACGATATGCAGGAAAAAATTGCGATGATAGTGTTTGGAATGATTTTCACAGAAAATTCACGGAAAAAAAGAAAAGGGTTTGGGTGAAGTCGTGCAGATGGCGGGAATTTAGTGAATTTAGTAAAGTTCTCAGATAAAGGTTGTGGTAATGCACACACGCTGGCCCTGTCTCTCTCCCCTTATGAAAATGTACAATGTTTTTACTACAAATAAAAAAATAAAACATGGATATTGTAGTTAAACCATGATAACCACAAATTAACCATAGTTTTGCTAAAAGAATTCTAACTAAAGTATTTATTTGGTTATACAAAGGTTCAATACAATAAAACAATCTCTCTCTCTCTCTCTCTCTCTCTCTCTCTCTCTCTCTCTCTCTCTCTCTCTCTCTCTCTCTCTCTCTCTCTCTCTCTCTCTCTCTCTCTCTCTCTCTCTCTCTCTCTCTCTCTCTCTCACACACACACACCATGTGTACTGGTACACCTATCCTTATATGGAATGTTTTTTATACTGAGCTAATTACATTTTCTGAGCCAAATCAACTGAGCCAAATCAACAAGCTGATCCTCCATCTCTGCTGTCTATAAATTTCACTTTGTGCAGCGCCTTGACTGCGTTTGTTATGCTTCCGTCTTCCATCATCTCGCTTTCTGATTGGATATTGTTTCGTTTCACGTGATAATCTCCAGAGCGTGTGTGCGTTTGTCCTCGAGGTTCCCCCCACACATCAGGATTTATGATCGTAAATATTCAACATGTTGTATATTTATGATTCGCGATCGGGGCGCCTCCGACGTTCTTCCGAGCAGGTTCAGACACTCTTAACACACCTCACACCACAGGAATATCTGATAAGATAATCTGTAGAACCATCAAGATAATCGGGACATAGCTAGGATTGTCGGAAGGGGGGAAATCGGCCCAAAATCAGCCCGATTATCTTTTGGTGTGTACCCAGCATTAGCTAACATAACTATTTTGAACATGTTTAAAATATTATGTATTTCAGTTTTCAGACTACAATAAGCACAACTGTTTTCTGTAGTAAAAAGAAACGGTTTTTGAGCAGCATATTAATTCTAAACCATATGACATTAAAGACTAGAGTAATGATGTTGAAAATTGAATTTTGCATTACAAGAATTAACAAAATATATTGTAGTATAAATAAGGGACAGTTTTGCTCTTAGTTTAAATCAATTTATAGTCAAGCATATTTGCAACAAAAAATGTTTCCTCCATGCAATCATTATAATGAATATTTACAAATGTAAAAAAAAAAAAACATAAGATACATAAATTATACCAACAATGGTAATCACAAATTCCTGCAAAGGTAATGAAAATATAACATCAAAATATATAACATAACACTACATAAATACTTGACAATATGATTAAGCCAAAGGAAAACAACATTTTCATGCAGCGAAAAAAAAAATTATTTCTTTTTTAATTGTATGCCTACAGATCTCAATTTTTTGTTTGCACGTTTTGGTTCTTGTACAAGTGGTGTGTTGGATGGCGACTCGGTGTTGGATGGTGGCTCTGTATCAATTTGTGTGTCTTCAATAGCATAAGGAGATGTGTCAGTTGGTGTAGGATGTGTAGTGGTGTATAAATTTGAAGTAAGTCTTGATCAAAGTCTTTATCTTTGAAGCATGGTGTAGATGGTCCAGCTCTTTCGTCATCAGTCATTGTAGTGGTGTTGGTCTCTTTTGACTCAATTTTTATGATTAACTCATTGTGTGTTGTGACTTTTATTTCTGGTAGTTCAAGTAGAGAATCAACAATATCATCATCAGATCTGCTGCGTTTTAAATCAACAAGTGTGCCAATAATGCTATTGCCAATTTTTGCTGTAAAAATTTTGCCAGATATACATTTCATGGTTAGTTTTCCATACGTTTTAATTTCGATTGCAGTTGATTTGAATTTTACATTTTTCACACAGTATTTTTGAGCTGGATAGTGACATAGTAATGGGATGTTTTAATGGACAGATATAAGTGTTTGTTATTTGTGCGCCAAATATTTCACAGTTTTGAGTGATTGAGGATGTGGTTGGAACAAAGATTGCAGTGCTTTGAGATTGAATGATTGTGAACTCAGTGTCTTTTGTTGTAGTTAAGTATGTTTTGTTGGTATATTGTCTTACTGATATGTTTGACATACTGTACCACTCTTCAATTTCAAGGCAGTGCTCGCCCCAGACAGTCAGTTCCGCAGATGATATTTTGTCACATACTGTGTAAATGTTTTTTTCACGAAAGTTCCATCTCTCATCGCATTTCCCCTCATTTTCCTCTCAGGTCAGGAACCTTGGTGTCATTCTTGAATTATGTTTAACCAAACAAATTAATTCTGTTGTAAAGAATAATTTTAATCAATTGCGGTTAATTTCCAAACTCAAATCATTTTTGTCATTCCATGATTTGGAGAAGGTTATTCATGCTTTTATTACTTCACGCTTGAACTACTGTAATTCTTTGTATTTGGGTCTTCCTCAATCATCGCTTGCTCGGCTCCAGGGCCCGGTTTTTCAAAAGTAATCCACTAGGATTTTGGATAACGGATTGGATCAAATCTTGAAAATGGGTTTTTCAAAAGAAAAAAGGGATTACATAATCGGATTAGATCACGTAATCCAATCTTGGTTTTGATCCGGATCAAACCTTTAGTTTGGGTTTTTCAGAACTTTTTTGTAGGATTTGGATCACTTTGATCCAAAAAATCTGGATTAAACTGATCCCAACAGAAGGGTGGATTCAGCGTGGATTTCATGCCCAAAATGTAATGAAAACTTTAAAAATGAATCAAATAATACTATATTTGGATCATGCAGTATCTTACAAGATATTCTATTTATTCATAAGGTTTTAATTTATTTGCTCCTCCGTCAGGCTACAGTGATTAGGTAGGCTTTAACGTTTTCAGCCTTTCAGTATAGGCCTACAGCAAAGTAGAAAGAGTTTGGCCTCATAAAATAATCCCCCAAACAGCTGTCAAAATTTACCAAAAACGATACATTTTATTCTGTCACTAATTATATATATATATATATATATATATATATATATATATATATATATATATATATATATATATATATATATATATATACATACATATACATATATATACATATATATATATACATATATACATATATATATATATATATATATATATATTCATTCATCACAATCGAAAATATTTTTGTTTTTAGAATATTTATTAGTGATGCATGCAATGATTACAGAATAACCAAAAAAATGCAAAGAATGGCAATCACTGATTTTTGAAATCTAAAACAAATCCAAATCAGAAATAGCTGCAAGCAGCGATACAGGGGTCAAGCCATGAAGCAGCATCAACCCTCTTCTGCCCTCCCCTTGTCCTCTGCCCTCCCCTGCACTCCAATTACTATTCATTACAATCACTACAAGTGTGCCAAATTTGAGCATTTAAAAAAATAGCTGTATCAGTAGTACTAGTGAAAATTAAAACAAAATGAAGATTTTTTAATATAAAGTTGCTGCTTGTTATGGAGTTCCTGTCTCAGATAGACACCATGTGTCTGGGAATGTGCCACACAGGATTTGAACCCACGACCACAATGGTTCGGGGTTAATGACACGTGGTTTAGCAACTTGCGCCACTCAGAGGACGTAAATTACAAAGCTGCAGAGGAGAGGCTTCAGTGTAAGAATAAGCACACAAAATCATGTTAACAAGACTATCATGCTAAGCTAGCTTAATGCTAATGTAGCTTATGGTTATCCTGATAGCTAAAGAGCCGCATTAGAAAGAATGGCATCTGGTTAGCATGCTAACCAATTATTATGCTAAGCTAACTAGCATAAGGCAACAAACACAGGCTAGGTCAACTTTGGAGACAAATATCTCGGGAACGGTAGCGAATATCAAAAATCTGTTCAGTCATTTCTGTGCGGCTCGGTCCAAAGACCATCTGATAAAATTCTGGACAAACTTTAGCAGAATTTGAAGGAGGAGTAGCGAAAAAACTATTTTTCATTTGGCCCAATATCGCCGGCAGTCACATTGTTGGAAAATGACAAACGAGATATCGTTGGAATTGGTATAAGCCAAGGAATATATTGACATAAAGAAATCAAAATTTGAACTATATTTGCAAAAGTTATAAGCATATTTGCAAAAAACCTTATACCTTTGGAACACTAGGTGGCGCTGTGTTCAATCTTCTCATGTACCTTTAGGCCAGGAAAATGATGATCCATACTAAATTGTGTAAAGATATGTCAAATATTTTAAAAGATATGGCAAATTATGACAAAATTCAAAATGGCTGACACGTGGTACATCCAATCCTGGCAAAATTCATATCCACAGAATCGACATGACACGAGGAATCCATAGATACCACATTTATGATTTTCTGAAGAACTGTTCAAAAGTTATTGGCCAAAATAGCTATTTTCATATCTCATGACCCATAGGTGGCGCTGTTCCCAACTTTGGCATGGACCCTCAGACCATGCTTCCGATGAAGTGTACCAATTTTCGTTTCGATAGATCAAACTTTGGCCGAGCTATAGCTTCTGAACCAATTTTGGGTCGACTTTAAGTTTGCGACATCATAACTTTTGAACAAAGATTACTAAAAAAAAATCTGTTCAGTCATTTCTGAGTGGCTCAGTTCAAATATCATTTTAACAAATGTTTGGACAAAATTGGACAAATTTTGAAGGAGGAGTAGCAAAAAAACTGATAACTGTACTTTTCAAAATGGCCACTACTGTAATGGGCGGAGTCTTAATGTATGATATTGATTGCAATCATCATAATGAGTGGATTCAGGTGTATTAAGTTAAATTTTTCTAGATCTAAGGGTTCAAAAGTTATAACCATTTCAATGTTGAATTTTTGAACTGGTGGTGGCGCTATAGAGTTGGTTCTAGAGTCTCAAAATTTGGCTCAATCACTTTTCATGACCATTTCTACAAGTGTGCCAAATTTCATCATTTTCCTACTTACGGTTCATAGGGCTGCCATAGACTTCCACCGGGAAGAAAAATAAATATAGCTGCAAGCAGCAATACGGGGCCAAGCCCTGCAAGACACCGCAAGCAGACCAAGTATGGCACACAGCCAGCACATCAAGTACAGCAAGTACTGCAGGTATAGCATCACATCAATTACAGCAGCACAGCAAGTACTGTAAGCACAGCAGAACAGCAAGCATTTAAGCACCAATAGCAGTGCAGAGCTGCCAAAACATCACAAATTGAATATACATGTAAATGAGGCACAGCGAGCATTTGAGCACCAACAGCAGTACAGAGCCGAAATGAATTGAAAACTTTATACACAATTTTAAAGTCGTCCCTCATGGGACTCGAACCCACGACCAGAATAGCATGCTATGCTAATGTAGCTTATGGTTATCCTGATAGCTGAAGAGCCACATTAGAAAGAATGGCATCTGGTTAGCATGCTAACCAATTATTATGCTAAGTTAACTAGCATAAGGCAAAAAATCCAGGCTAGGTCAACTTCAAAGATGAATATCTTGGGAACAGTAGCGAAAATCTAAATTCTGTTCATTCATTTCTGTGTGGCTCGGTCCAAAGAACGTCTGATCAAGTTTTGGACAAAATTGAGCAAGATTTGGAGTAGCAGCGAATAAACTTTTTACCATTTGCTTCAATATGGCAGAGTGTCACATTCTTCGAAAATGACAAATGAGATAGATCCAAGGAATGGATCACATTTGCTTAAGTAGGGATATAATTGGCACTATTGCTTATATGATGTTGCTTAGCTAACTATTTTGAACAGGTTTAGAACCTGTTGTATTTCAGTTTTCAAACTACAGTAAGAAGCACAACTGTTTTTTGCAGTCATAGTAAGAAACATTTCTTTAGCAGCAAATCAGCATATTAAAATGAATTCTAGACTATATGACAAAGACTAGAGTAATGATGCTGAAAATTCAACTTTGCATTACAAGAATGAACAAAATATATTGTACTATAAATAAGGGACAATTTTGCTTGGTTTCAATCAACTTAAAGTACTTTTATTTTTCAACAATAAATGAAAACCAGGTTTTTCCATGCAATCTATTCAATTTTCAATATTTACACATGTTAAAAAAAAAAAATCATTAGATAAATAAATTAAAATAATACCAACAATGGTAATCAAATTATCTATAATGAATACATAATCATCATGTGAAGTATTTTAAGACAAACTAACATGAAATACCAACAATGGTAATCAAAAATACATCCTATGGTAATCAAATTATCTATAATGAATACATAATCATCATGTGAAGTATTTTAAGACAAACTAACATGAAATACCAACAATGGTAATCAAAAATACCTATCATGATAATCAAAATGAATACATAAACACTTCACAAGACTATTAAGCCAAACTAAATGAAATACAAATTACATTTTCATGCAGCGGAAAGAAAGAAAAAAAACTCACTTATTTTTTTTGTTGTTGTAAGCCTACTGATCGCAATTTTTTGTTTGTATGTTTTTGTTCTTTGACATGTACTGAGATGGAGGGTGGCTCTTTGACATGTACTGAGATGGAGGGTGGCTCTATGTCAGATTGTGTTTCCTCAATGGCACAAGGAGATGTGTCAGTTGGTGTAGGATTTGTACTGTGTGGTGGTGCATGCATTTCAAGTAAAGTTTCCTCAATGGCAAAAGGAGATGTATCAGTTGGTGTAGGATTTGTACTGTGTGGTGGTGTATGCATTTGAAGTAAAGCTTGATCAAATTGTGTGTCTTCAAAGAATGGTTTAGACGGTCCAGCTCTTTCAGTAGTCTTGGTCTCTATAGGCTCAATTCTGATTATGAAGTCATTGTTTGTTGTGACTTGCATTTCTGGTAGTTTTAGCAGACAATCAATAATATCGTCATCAGATCGGCTGCGTTTTACATCAATGAGTGCGGATACAATGCTATGGCCAATTTTTGCTCTAAAAATGTTGCCAGAGGTAGATTTCAGTGTGAGGTGTCCATATGTTTTAACTTCTATTGCAGTTGATTTGAATTGTGTTTGCCATTTTTGACACAGTATTTTTGAACTGGATAATGACATGTTAGTAATGGGATGTTTTAATGGACAGATGTAAGTGCTTGTTATTTGTGCTCCAATAATTTCACAATTATGAGTGACTGATGTTGTGGTGGGAACAAAGTTTGCTGTGCCTTGAGATGGAATGCTTCTGAACTCAGTGTCTTTTGTTGTAGTTAGATATAGTTTGTTGTTATACTGTCTCACTGAGATGTTTGACATACTGTACCAACATGCAATGTCAAGGCAGTGTCTGAGCCATTCCAAATGTTTTCCGATAATTGGGCATTATGATCATATCTGACTCATCGCATGCGGTTCCCTTTTCATATAATCAACATAGATTAAATAAATAAACAAATAAATAAATAAAAAACATTATATTGTGAAACTTAAATATAAAAAGTATGTTTAGTTTTTATTTTTTAAATATATTTATTATATTTATTTAAAAATATGTAGGCTATGTGTGCGTGATGTGATGGAGGGGTGCTATTTTCGAATAATAATTGAATAATACCCAGCGATCTTCGAATATTATTTTTGCTTGAAATGCCCATCCATACTGGTAACGTATTACACCTTTTTCGTTGGATGCTTCAGTTTTAGCGCAGCTAACCAAAAACGTCTACTCTCTGGCACTGAATGTAGCTGATCCGAACCGGACATAGGCATTCTCTCCTTTTAATCTTATGCTCAAAGCACCCAGTTTCTAAAGTTTTTTTTTTAATCTTCTTTGAATTGTAAAATTAACCAACAGCAGCACATAGATAGAGCCTGAACTCATTCTCTCACTGCTAATACAGTGCAAACTGGAAGTAGGCAACCGGAGTCGTCGTCATGGCGGCGCGCATTGTTTAGAGCAGAATAAGGTGGATAGGCAGGGCTGCCAACTCTCACGCATTGAGCGTGAGACTCACGCAATTGACCCTTTTCACACACTCTCACGCCACACATCCATTTTCTCACGCAGAGAAAAATCGCGGACAAAGAGGACACTGAGACCGACAGACAAGACAGAGACGGTTACTTTTGATATGGAACAAATCCACAGCTGTCAGATTCTGTCAATATTTTTACGAGATTCACACAATAAATAACGTTTTGGCTCTTTGAAATGTGACAGATCGCTGTAGCGCGTCAGTTCGTCAGTTCTGTGTCTGCCAGCGTTGGCCTTCATGCGCATAATCTAGACACCTCGCGCGTGCATAGACAATTCGTGCGCAACTGCGCATAGTCCCGGTATCGGTTTAAGTTGGAGAAAACAGCCGCAGGCAGTGGTGGAAAGAGTACTGACAAATTGTACTTAAGTAAAAGTATTGCTACTTAAGTAATAATTTACTTGAGTACAAGTAGAAGTACTGAAATATAATATGACTCAAGTAAGAGTAAATAAGTAGTTTGCCTAAAAATTACTCAAGTAACTACGTTACAAAGTACTTTAGTATTTTTCTATTTTTACCCAAAATGGGGAGATGATAGATGACATGAGAGTGTTTAGCGCTCCATTTCGCTGTTTCATTCATACTGATGGCTCAGTACTGATGCATAGAAGTATTAAACTTTTTCAGGAAATGCCTTATATGGATATAATAACATGAAAATAGTGATGTTTTGACTGATGAAACATGAAGACATACACATTATAGCTATAATATATCTGTGTTCATCAAACTATCAGGTATTTTCAAAAGAATGATGTATGTCTTTAAAGGATTAGTTTGCCCAAAAATGAAAATTAGCCCATGATTTACTCTCCCTCAAGTCATCCTAGAAGATATGACTTTCTGCTTTCAGTCGAATACAATCAGAGTTATATTAAAAAATGGCCTGGCTCTTCCAAGCTTTATAATGGCAGTGAATGGCTGGAAAAATTTTGAAGCCCAAAAAAGTGCATCCATCCATGATAAAGTGCTCCACATATAGACTACTAGCTTTCTCTGTTGTCAAGAGCAAAATTTTTATTACTAATTTTGAAAAGTAAGTCCAAGTAAGATCATTTGAATGTTTTGATTTGAATCATTTCATAATTGAAAGTAAAGAAGGTTAAGTGAGAGGTCCGATAAAAAAAGGTATGAAAAACAATAAAACAGTATGAATAAAAAATTCCCAGTAAAAAAAAAAAATTATGTGGGGTATGGTTAACATGTTAAATTAAATTATCTTTTTTTCGTTGAAGCCTACCGAAAATGTGCTGGGAGCACAAACTTCACTTTTACATGCATCTGATTGACAGATAATCATGCGATCTTATTTCACTGTTTTTAGATTTGTACAAAGTTTGCTTTGTATATTTAGTTTAACTGTATTGTTAAAGAGGGCGAGCTTTACCATTAATTGAACTGTGTGCATGTATTTAGAGACTTACATTATTGGCTGAACTGCTTCAGTTCTGTCTGTTATTGGCTGAAGCGCAGGGCTCCACCGGAGTAGTATGAAAAGTGTCCGTCAAATGTCAGCTTGCCCTGTTGCTTCGTCGGCACCTTTGTCAAAGTACTTTGTACTTTTTATGAAAAATAAATGTAGAGAAGTTGAATACTTTATTTTTATTTTACTCAAGTAAGAGTAAAAGTACCACAATTTAATTATACTCAAGAAAGTAGAAAAAATAAAAAAAATCTACTCAAGTACTGTAACGAAAGTATTTGTAATTAGTTACTTTCCACCACTGGCCGCAGGGGAACTTAACCTTCTAGGTGTAAGGGAAGCAGTTTGAATAAATAAATAAACATAGCAGTTTGAACTCTTCTCCACTTTATTATACCACACATCAGATCAGATCACTAACTCCAAATGCCCGCGACACTCCACCAAGTGCGCACGACCCATTCCTAGCTACGGCAAGCCCCGAGGGGAAAAATACATTGTATACACGCATATACAACGAGCGCCAGTACATCATACCGTTATTATAGTAACAGAACAGACTTTGTTGGATTCTGTCATGTACAATCCAACAAAGTCTGTTAAAATAATAATAATAAAAACGATTTTGAGGACAGTTACACTGTATTGAGACAGTTGAGAAATAATAATATTTTTACAGTTTTCAACAATAATTGTCATTGTTGAACCCTTGCTCTCATTATGTTTCTGATTTCTCAGTTTTGTCATTATTTTAGCAAATAATTTATTTTATATGTTTTGAGACAGTTTGTTTTAAGAAGTTTCAAAGAGTTAGTAGCCTAAAAGAGTAAAGTAAAAGTCAAAACGTTTTTATTTAAGTAGGCATCTATTTTTTATTAAGTATTTATTTTGTATTAATACATAACCTCACTAGTATTCATTTATAATGTATCATTATTGCGTGACATTTGTGTCAATAATCGTCAAACACAGGGGAGAGGGGGACATGCTGTTATATAGAATTAAGTTATCATTAGCAGAGTTGTTTGTTTTGCAGCACTGAGCAGTTCTTTTACATAACTTTATCATAAAAAAAAACAGTACAAAACATTTCCAGATGACAAATATCTGGACATGCCTAGTAGTTAATGTTAATTATTGTTTTCTAAGAACAGAATGTCAATTAAAATGTTAAATGTAAAATTAAATGTAATGTAAATCTCCCAAGAAATTCTGTACAGATACCAAATACTTTGACAATCAATATATACTTAATACACTTCTGCTAATGCAAGGATTTTGTGTTTGTATTTTTTCGCACACCAAGCCACGCCCCTCAACAAGCCCCTCCACCATAACCGAAGCCACGCCCCCCAAAATCTCACTCTAAGCTGAACTCAAAAGTTGGCAGCCCTGTATAGGTGTGTTCTCTCGTGTCTTCCGGGCGAGCAGACTCGCGGGAGGTTTAAAGGTTCACCGAACGTGAAGTTGCCAAGGAAATAATTCAGAGTTCATCTCCCGTGGAGGGAGAGGCGAATATGAAGATAAAACTCAGTAAAGAAAAGAAAAACGGAGAAAGCTCCCTAAAAGGGAGCCATGGGACCGGAAGCCTCTCACAGGGACATTGCTCTCAAGTTCTCAGAAGTGCCCAAGCGCTCAGAGAAGCTTCTGTGTCAGTCTCTTATGGAGAGGAGGGGTTCACGCCCGCTTCGCATACGTGACCAATAATCTTTAAGAGTGTCCCGAGCGGGAAAAGTTCTTCTTTGTCTTGTCAGGATAATTTATGATGGTATAAAATTGTATCATTTCTACACAGAAAGATTGTACACACATAACAATACATTTTACTGTAATATCCTATGTATGACTGGCACAAGACTGTATCACATCACAAGAATGTCACGAAAAAGTAGAAGAAACATAAAAGTAATTCATATGCAGAATTACACACTATCAATGTTCACTCACACGACTATAAAGCCATAATACCGACTACCACTACCTAGAAAAGATCAAATTCATGCTTATACATTTCTAAAGTGGTTATACTTATAGAAAATATAAGATTGCAGAGTCTATTCCTCTTTCTTTATCAGAATTCAAGTGGGAGCTGTGATTCCCTTGGAATTTCTTTTTGGGGTCATAAAGTTTTATGACCTAGCACGAGGGAGAGTTAAAGAAAGTAATCCTGTCTTTTGAAGTACACTTAAGAAGTTACAGACTAGTCTTCAAATTACATTTATAGAATACGACAAAACTAATTAGATATGCATGCATACAGGAAGGTCAGATACAATTCTATGTTATATACATTAAAAGGACATTTCTATCTTAAGTTACACACAAAGGACGTTTGTGTTGCGTGTGTGTGTGTGTGTGTGTGTGTGTGTGTGTGTGTGTGTGTGTGTGTGTGTATCAGAGTCTGTCCATCCGTGGTGTATACCACGTGAGGGTTAGTTCGCAAATGGTTGTCTTCAAGAAGAAGGGTACTTTGTGTATATAAATCCACTTATCAGCCTAGCGGCGTAAGAAGACAATAATTGATGAGGGGGAGAAATTAGCTCGTGCGTCATAAATTAATGACCTGATGTTAGACATTTGGGGCACCAAATCACATGATTCAAGGTTTTGTGAATTAAACATATATGTGTTCATATTTGTTCAGTAGTGAAAAGAAAACAGGATTCGGTCAGTTGCTACAGTATGTTTTAGCTTACCTCAAGGGCATCCAAGATGTAGATGTCTTTGTTTCCGCAGTAGTTTCAAAATTAGTACCATTTTAATTAGCCGCCTTACCTACAATCTCTGTTCTGTGTAAACAATGAGTGACGTACATGCGCGACAGATCACTATCGGGGCTTGCGCAGACCGAAGCGCCCGCGCCCTCAAATTCAGATTATTTTTTATTTACTGCCATGTCAGCAATCAAAGCTATTTTCATGGCAAAAATCCAATTACAAATATAAAAATATCATATAAATACAATAAAAACTAAAATATAAACAACAAGTCATATTATACAATATATTTTTTAAAATTAACATATGATAAAAAATCCAAAACCTTTTCAGGCATAATCTCATTCAATATGTCCTTCAATGAAGTAACTTCATAAAAAGAGCATTCTGCTTACGTTAAGTCCAGGACAATCTAATAGAATATGTTTCGCGCCCTCAGATCACTTAGACGTGGCTGTGTTTACAAGAGGTAAAAACGATATAAATACTGTTCGTTTTCTCACACAAGCCGCTCGTTTCGTGTCTTAGGCCATCAATGTGTACTTACTTTTACGAGTCATTAAATCATGTTTATTTTGGACTTCTCTGTGCATGCTCTTTGAGGTGGACCCCATAGACCTGCATTATATGACTGACAGACAAGAACGGTTTGACCTAAACATATCAAAATTGAAACTACTGCAGAAAGAAAGACACCTACATCTTGGATGCCCTTGAAGTAAGCTAAAACATACCAAAAATTAATTTCAAAGTGAACTATCCCTTTAATGTCTCCTCCAAACATTGTAGCTCCTCAATAGTTGAAAGTGGGAGCCCAAAATGTGCTGGGTCTGGCATGAAGTCTGGAACTGCTTGACTGCTGGAGATTTTTTTGGAGCTGCACCAGGATGAGCAACTGAACAGTTGATGACAACTAAAACTGAATGCTCTCTGAAAGAATCGAGCTGGATGAGGACCTCCTTGGCAATTGCTGTAAAACAAGAAAAAGCAGGCATAGCAGATTAGTAGCAAAACATTGTAGATATTTCAGAGTAAACCAAGAGAGATCACTTTGTAGAATTCCTACCTATAGGCACAGCCTCCCGAGAGGAACTGTTCTGTTTGTCATGTACTTGTGGGGTGTTCTAAAAGAAAAAAAAATGTTTTAATCTCATCACACACATACCAAAGTGCATTTTTATTTCCATGAGCTATAGAATAGCTTTCCTGCCCTTCTTACTTGATATCCAGTTTGGCCTGATGACTGAGTTCTGATAGCTGCTGCATGGGTTGGGGTGTCAGTAGGAGGTGTAGCCCTCAGGCTGTTGGTAGTGGAGATTGGAGACAACGGTGGTGGACTAGCCACTGTGATGTTCGCTGAAAGGGGAGAAGTTCCAACCTGTGGGCACAGCCTCCTCAAAAGACCTGTTTTCTGTGCCATGTATGGGGTGTGCTAAAAGAAAAGAAAGAAAGATTTTTTTTTTATCTCAGTACACATATTCCAAAAAGGACTGGGCAAAAAATAAATAGATTAATCGTTTGTGGTCAAGTCAATATTTGTAGAATAGGTTCACCTCTATAAGCTGTATGGAAAGAGAAAAAATGGCTATATATATAATATATATATATATATATATAATATATATAGTAAGTGAACGCACCTAAAACGTTATCCCCTTGGCATTGATAAGTCAGTGAGGTTAATTGCAAGGACAATATCTATGTAGAAGGCTCAGACTTCAGCTCAATGTTGGCAATAACCTTCAGAGGTGTCTTATAAATGCCAAGGGGATAGCTTGTGTGTTCACTTCCTATATTATTTTATATACCGGTATTGGGGAAGTTTTATTCAGTATAACATACTTACTGTCACGATGTTGCTATGGCGCTTAACGGTTCATTATTCTAGTTATGGCATGATAGTTAGGGAAAGTTAGGCATTTTTATTGCCAATCTCCAAAAAAAAAAATTCTTACCAATAGCTTTTTTTACCATGTGTTCCTATAGGTGTCTAGTAACACCTCCCAATTTATCCACGGCCAATTCCTCGGGGAAACGCCTGGAGAGGCTATCAAAGTTGGGGTACCCAGAAGGCCTGGGTAAAAATAATGAATTTTTTTTTTTTTTTTTTTACCAAAATTAGCTTTTGAGATGTCTAACTAGGGGTTTTTAGGGGTGCTGAATTTATTTATTTTTTTGAGTAAAAATGACTCCTTAATCTAGAGCTGCACGATTATGACAAAAATCTTAATTGCCCATTATTCCCTTGAAAGTGCATCTGTCCATCATAAAAGTGCATCTGTCCATCGTTAAAAATGCATATATCCATTATAAAAATGCATCTATCCATCTTAAAAGTGCATCTGTCCATCATAAAAGTGCATCTATTCATCATAAAAGTGTATCTGTCCATCTTAAAAGTGCATCTATCCATCATAAAAGTGCATCTGTCCATCATAAAAAGTGCATCTGAATTTAGTTAGGGAAAGTTAGGCATTTCTGATTCTTACCAATAGCTTTTTTTTTACCATGTGTTCCTATAGGTGTCTGGTGTCTAGTAACATGATGGTGGACAGATACACTTTTATGATGGATAGATGCATTTTTATGATGGACAGATGCACTTTTATGATGGATGGATGCACTTTTATGATGGACAGAGGCACTTTTATGATTGACAGATGCACTTTTATGATGGACAGATGCACTTTTATGATGAACGGATGCACTTTTATGATGGATAGATGCACTTTTAAGATGGATAGATGCATTTTTATGATGGATAGATGCACTTTTAAGATGGATGGATGGATGCATTTTTATGATGGATAGATGCACTTTTAAGATGGATAGATGCATTTTTATGATGGATAGATGAACTTTTATGATGGACAGATACACTTGGACAGATACACTTTTATGATGGACAGATGCACTTTTATGATGGACAGATGCACTTTTATGATGGACAGATGTACTTTTAAGATGGATAGATGCAATTTCATGATGGATAGATACACTTTTATGATGGATAGATACACTTTTATGATGGACAGATACACTTTTATGATGGACAGATGCACTTTTATGATGGACAGATGCACTTTTAAGATGATAGATGCACCTTTATGATGGATAGATACACTTTTATGATGGACAGATACACTTTTATGATGGACAGATACACTTTTATGATGGACAGAAGAGAGAGAATATAAGGCGACATGTGTCACTTTTGAGTGATTTATGACACCTATAATTAGCCCCGCCCCTTTTCCCCACGCTTAACACCGCCCCTTTTTACCCCTCCCACCCACTTCCGGAGAGGTCATGTGACCGTGGGAATTCCCACGGTACGGAACCCCTCCCATCCGAACCGGTTCCGGAACCCCTCCCAACCGACCCGGTTCCGGTCTGGTCACGTGCTGTACACCTGTTACGGCCATCTGTCTTGATCAATGTAAAAAATGTTCAAAATGATGGAAAAACATTCAAAACAATACATTTTCAATCTTTTAAGGAGGATGACAGAAAACAGAGATAGGTTTAGTGTTTTTTATTAAAGAAAAGGGGTTATAACACGTAGTGATTAAAACCATTTCATTTTATATCTTTAAAACACGGTACGGGTCTTTACCTTTACACATTATTTAGTAAAATGTTTCATTTTACATAAACATCTGTTTTAAAAAAGAGTTTTCAATCACAAAAATAACATATTTTGGGCAAAAGTTGTGCTTTTCACATAACACATAGTGATTAAAACCATTAAACACATTACAGACCTTTACCTTTACACATTATTTTGTAAAATGTTCCATTTTTACATAAAATATCTGTTTTAAAAAAGTGTTTTTCAATCACAATAATAACTAAAACAGTGAGTATTAAAATTATATCAAGTAAATAGTTATGTTTTCTTAAAACATCTAAAAGTGCTTGTATTAAAATTACACCAAACAATAGTTTTATTTTTATCATACATTTAAAAAGGTGTACTGTTCACATAACACACAGCGATTAAAACCATTAAGTCATTTTATATCATTAAAACACAGTATAGGGGCCTCATTTATAAACGTTGCGTGCGCACAAAAGAAGGCGTACGCCGCTCTCTACGCAATAATTGGTATTTATAAAAAGCAAACTTGACGGGAAAATGCGCGGTCCTTCACGTACGCTCTGACCCAGGCGTACGCACAAAAACGGCTGAAATGAGAAATGGCGACACCGTCGGCAGATGGAAGAAACACGTGAAAGTGTGAGAGAGTGTAGACCGTTATGTTAAAGAAATGGCAATACTGCCTCTCATAAATAAAATGAAGACTTCACAAAGCAAGTATTAGACTACAATTAACAGCCTACTACACGAACACCCGTTTGATCGATCTGCAGAGTAAAACAAACAAAATCAAACGAAGATTACAGAAATGCAAATTAACACATATTTGCAAAAAGAAAATTGAAATATGTTCTGCAATAATATTGACATGTTATGCAATTCATCCTCATAACACATCTGTAGCTTGTCAGATGCAATCAAATGGATGGAAATAAAATGCCATTAGGCCTATGCCATCACAATAATGGAGCGCTAGACGCTTTTTTGCATCGACTTTGATGTCCGACCATTTCTGTTTTATTTCGGCCACGGTCCGAGGTTGTGAGGCTGCAGCATTAACGGCGTCTGCAACCTTTTGCCACTCAAGTGCCTTTTTGGCATTAGTAAAGCCCACACTGTGCCCTCCAAACAACATTTCTCCTCTTTTCCACCTCGCCAACGATAATTTCTACTTGACATTGAGTGAAGTTAAGTTTCTTGGTTTTTCCTCTCTGTATTTGCCATGATTTCGCAATCGATGCATATTAAATTGTGGGCATTTCACGGACTATTTATGGGCAACTATGGGCGTTTCACGGACTATTTATGGGCAGCTATGGGCGTGACATGAAGCCGCAAAAGCTGCGCTACATTTAGAATTGATTGTGATTTATTAAGGGAAATCTGCGTAGGATTTATAAATTTTTGCGTAGGTTTTATAAATCCGAATATTTTTGTACATACGCACGTCCTATGTTTCATCCGTACGCCACTTCTGACGCAAATCCTACTCAAAGTTTTATAAATGAGGCCCCAGGTCTTTACCTTTACACATTATTTAGTAAAATGTTCCATTTTACATAAACCATATGTTTTAAAAAAGTGTTTTCAATCACAACAATAACTAAAACAGCGTGTATTTAAATTATATCAAGTAAATAGCTATGTTTTCTTAAAACATCTAAAAGAGCTTGTATTACAATTACATCAAACAATAGTTCTATTTACATTTAAAACAAGTTGTGTTTTTCACAATAACACACAGTGCTTAAGACTATTAAAACAATTTATATCATTAAGATACTAGTGTTCATACACTTAAAACATTAATAAAAAAGATTAAAACGGTTTTCTTAAAGTTATAAAAAATGTGTTAATATTAAAAACATCTAAAACCGTTTGTATTAAAATTACATCGAACAAATAGATCTAATATGTCTTCAGTGTTCATACACTTGTAAGTTGTTAAAACATTAATGAAAAAGTTTAAACTGCATTTCTTAAAGTTATCAAAATGTTTTAGTTCTTAAAACATCTAAAATGTTAAAATGTTAAAAGATCAACATCCAGTTATTTACAGAAAAGTAAAACGAGTTAAAAGTTTTTATTACAAAAGATACATTTAACCTTCATTATTTTTGTAAAATGTGTTACATTTTACATAAAACACGTCATGATATTAAAACTACATCATGTTAAAAATCACAGTATCAAAAACACATACATATTAAAAACTGACTTACGTTTTTTACATCCACGCTTTGTTGTTGAAAGAAGAACAAAAGTTATCCAGTTTAAAGATTTAATCCAACATCATCAATATATCCAAAGGTATTAATCCATCACTATAAAGGTATATCCAAAGGTTTAGAGATTTTAACTCCAAAAGTTGTGTAAATGTAATTTCCCGGGAGCTCCACGAAACACGTCTACACTCTTACATCCCAAAAGTTAGACTGACAACTCTGAGGTCTACAAACCAACCTGACTAAGACTCCACCCCTAGAGCCCTCCCACACCTCGACCCCTCCCACAACAGGTGCTGAGGCGTGGGAAAGGATGACAAAGAGTTCCCACGCGCACACGCATACGTCACGCACACACACACACATAATGAAAGAATAGACGTCCCTAGGCCATGCGTTGCGCGTGCGCCACACACACACGCACACCCACACACACACACACCTGGGGCCTCATGTATCAACACTCCGTACGCACAAAAACACGGCGTACGCCAGCTTTCACGCTCACGGTCGGATGTACTAATAGTGAAATTAACGCGAGAATGTGCGTTCCTTCACGCCGATCTCATGTCTGGCGTACGTACATTTCTCATAGTTTTTGTCCGTTGGCGACTCTTACAGGCAATGCGAATTGTTCTACAAGTCTATCGCACCACCACATGTTGGAAGCATTGCTATTAATTTGCAATTTATAAAATAATAATATTATTAATTATAAATGATCTATAATTCCGCTCGAAGGGGGTTTCGCCCAGGGTGTAATTCAATGTAGAACCGCCACTGTTTGATTCTGTTATTAATGGGTACACGCAGTTGTTAAATTGGCTTTTGTAGGGAGGGGGAGCCCTTATTTACAGTAAATGGTCATCATTCAAAATCGCGCCGTAAAATGACTTAATGTGTTTTTACACCAAATTGGCTCTTTTTCCAGTATTAACGTGTAAGGTAGGGTTGAGTATTTGTTCAAACAAATATAAATACTTTACAATTCACTTACTTTTTTATTATTCTTTACCTTTAATGTTTACAAGCAGGCAATGGATTTCAACCTCGGAAAATGTATGAAATTGAACATATTTAACATTGGCAAATATGTAAACATCTTTTTAAACAAGAAAATTATGTAGATTTAAGAGAAGCAGGGTCAATTTCTTTGGCAGTATGTTATGTTTGATTTAATCACACCGACATGGGAGGTAATGAAACAACCCGAACAACACTTGAGGCACTTGTGTGCAGACATAAGTTTAAACTTTAAATACATCACATTTACTTATTCACATACTACAATTCATGCATTCATCAGCTTCCAAATAGGAGTAAATGCAGGCTCCTCTGGTTTAAGATTTATGGTTCTTTGTCTACAGGCAGCATGGTCTGCTGACCTCCTTGTCATCACCCACTTCCTAACAAACTTAGTTGGGTTCCACAACTCTAGTGGTGGACCCACTAACTTTACAAACATCAAAGAGGACACATTGACAATCTTCAGCTGATTTCTCAGTGGTGAAACAATAATATTCATCGCTGAAAATCCCCTTTCACATTCAGCTGTGCTCACAGCCAGTGTATCTACGGTGTGTTTTAATTTCAGAAGACCCTCTTTAATTGCCATTTTTGGGTTTTCCTTGTAGTCCCTGAAACCTTGTTTGACACTACAGTAGTTCATTGCCAGACTAACACACAGCTGCCTCAATTCTTGTTCTCCATACAGCAGTGGCACTGGAGAGGGCCAGGTGTCAGGTGACAACACATTTATTTGGTCAAAAAGCTCCAGCTCATGCTCTGGGACCATCCTGGACTGCATGCTACAACTGAGTGCATGAAAAAACTTTGCGTGATTGATTTTTATTTGTCTCCCACCCGTTTTCAATGGAACCCCCTTAAAAACACCATCCTGAACAGCCTGACAGGCAATCTGGTAATGAGGGCCTGGTGTCCATCATTGCTAAGAAAACATCAGCCTGACGTTTAACTTTTTTTAAACCTTCTGAGAGACGAATTTCTCTGTTTTGTAATGCCTCAGACAAGTCTTTAAGCTCTTCTAGAGCATCCAACATTAGTCCCAAATTGACAACAAAACCCTCTGAGGATAATTTAGCTGCAAGCCCGTCATACATGCACCTTTCAGCCGAGGTCCTGGATGTATCTTTACCAGCACTAATAAAGTGCTGGTGCAAAGCACCATACATATTCCAGACAGCCTCAACTGTCCTGTAGGAAGAGGCAACCCATCTCACATTTAACACACGACCTATTTTTCTCAACTGCGTGCCCACTACTGATGCAGCCTCATCCAGTTCCCTCAAATTCTTTGGGGACTGACTATAAAGACAGTACAGCTTATCCAGGAAACTGGTGAAGTGATTGGTTTCCACACAGCTCCTTACGGCATCCCCAACTGACAGCTCTAGCCTGTGATTAAGGCAGTGCCAGCCAACCACTGCTGGATATCTGGCCTTTAGCTTTGCATACACCCCTGCTTTTCTACCCAGCATCACCGATGCCCCATCTGAGCAGAAGCCAAGAAA
This sequence comes from Chrosomus eos, assembly GCA_036326025.1. Taxonomy (NCBI): domain Eukaryota; kingdom Metazoa; phylum Chordata; class Actinopteri; order Cypriniformes; family Leuciscidae; genus Chrosomus; species Chrosomus eos. Next base: position 37,417,698 of record CM070838.1, read on the forward strand.
GCACTGCTTCAGAAACTCATCATCTAACCCATTGTCAATGAGACACTTGAGCAATGCATCAGTGATGCCATCTGCAGTAGTCTGTTCTAGTTCAATAACCTCTAAGAAAAAAGTGAGTGGGTCTGAATTTTGGATCGATGCGCGAACATATACAATTAAACAAGATTTTTTGCTTAGTGTCGTGCTCTCATCTATCAGGATGGACACTTTGGGCCTTGTATTCCTGATGCTGGTCATCAGGGCATGTTTCATTTCTATTGAGATGAAATTAACAATCTCTGTGCATGTGACATTAGTGTGCAAAACTCTTCCCATATTAAGACCATTAATGCGCTGTAGGTCCATGAGCGAAGGGTGATCTGTGTATGGGCGATTTCTTTTGGCAATGTGATATGCCGTCCTAAATACCTTCTCAGTGGTGCACAGCTGTTCTTGTTGTGCATTTAGGAAGCTGGCATCTAATGTACTTTCTTCTTTTTTTTCACAGATCGACTCGGCTAATTTGTGGCTATGCGATGATACGTGCTCGCATATTTTTTTTCGTAACGATCTCATCTGCTTGTCTTTAGTATCCCCATAAGGTTTAACTCTGCCATATTGCCACTCTGATGAAAAAGTGTATTTGTTTGAACCAGATCTTAGCACACCTGGTGACCCTGCATTTCTGCATATTTCACATCCCAGTGCATAATTAGATAGGAATATGAACGAGTATTTGGTTCTCTTACGAGAGTATCTCTCGTACTGCGTAATAGCTTACGCTATGGGGAAAACTCTTTTCATCGAGATATTGAAGCCAAAAAATTATCCTTAATTTTTAATCAATGTAAAACGCTTTGCAGCAGCAAGCAGACATAGGCGAGACAGCTTGCGCGCCTATTGGCTGTCTTGCGGCAAAAGCAGCAGCCTATCGAGAGAGGCTCTGCGTGACGTCATGACGAATGGGGGCACTTCGCGCCCATATCGTCACGTCCCGCCAGAAAAGGCGTGGTCTCGCCCTATAAACAAACTCGATAAGCTGCCATACACTGATTTTTCAACTCTTCAGCGAAGCTCACGCATCGCTGGATCCGGATGAGAAGCCGCGCCGTCGACCTGTAGCCTTCAGCGGGACGTGCCTTTGAGCCTGGAGTCGCTGGCCTCGCCGCCTTCAGCCGCCGTACCTGCTGCGCTTTCCGGCGTACATATCCTTTCCTCTGCCTTAGAGTGTGTGTGTTTGCTATATTTGCATTTTTCTCCCACTACCTCTAAAAGAGCTGCGTCTTTTTAAAGATGCCTTCCTGTGGCTCTTGCCGAGCCCCACTCAGCGATGAGGACCGCCACGTCATCTGCGTGTCCTGCCTGGGTGAGGATCACGCGGCCATCGCGCTCGCTGACGGCGGATGCCATCATTGTGAGCGGCTGCCTATGGTGACTCTGCGGACTCGCCTGGCGTCGTTCTCCGAGCCCGCATTCCAGCCCACCGTGATGCCGCGCCGCAAGAAGCGCCGCGCCCAGCGCGCTCCCGAGCTATCTTCTGCCCGCCAAAGCTCGCCGGTTCGCCCGCCAGCTTCGCCGGTTTCGCTCGAGTCGCTCCAAACGGACAACGGCCGCCGTCTGCCGCCGCGTCCGCACTTGAGCTCGACGAACCTACCGGAGCCGGCATTGAAACTGAGCCGTGGCGTCCGCTCTCTCGAGCCGTGGATTACATCGGCCTCGACTGAAAGGCGCCCGCGTAACTAACGCGCAACAGGCTGGACGGACGCTTTCTCGGGAAAGACGAAGCTCCGTCACAGTCGAGACCCTTCCTCCCTGAAAGGTGAGAAACATTTGTGGCTAACGCTATCCGAGATGACGGAAGCTGAGCGCTCCGTGTTCCTCGACGCTCTCGCTCTGCTGGAAGCCGCCCCCCTCAGCGCGGGCCCCGGCCGAGGATTGAAATAAAGCCCGAGGTCTCAAGGCCTTCCTAGTCTCTCTAGGAAAGCGACGGTGTTCAGTTCCCGCTGAGGCCGGATTTACACCAAAACTTCTCGCTCGTTCAGTTCCAAGCAATGTGACTGTTCCAGTGTATTTCGCAGTGAGCACGCTGGTTCCACAGCCCGCTTGCCCGCGCACAAAGGCCGTCGTTTCGGCTAACCAACAGCGCCGCCAGGCCCGAGATCAAACACCGCGCTCTCGCTCTGCTGGACGCCGCCCCCCTCAGCGCGGGCCCCGGCCGAGGATTGAGGTAAAGCCCGCTGCGGCCGGATTTCCACCAAAACTTCTCGCTCGTTCAGTTCCATGCGTTGTGACTGTCCCAGTGTATTTCGCAGTGAAGCAGCCGGTGTCTCAGCCCGCTTGCCTGTGCACAAAAGCCGTTTCTATGGCTACCCAGATAAATCCAATAAAGAGTGCATTTTCTGGTGTTCCGGCCACGGCTGATGGTGTTACGAGTGTTGTAAGAATGCCCACGTCCCAGTGCCCATTCCCACACCCAGACACAGCCCGCCACGGTGCAGGGCTAGCACAAATAAAACCGACTCAGGTCGGTTGTGCAGAAAATGTAGTGAACGCGCCCATACAATGCCCGCTTACACTACACGATGCGTGTCCCTTGGTTTCTGTAAAATCGAAACTAACACACATTCAGTCGGCGCGAGCCGACAGTGTTCTCAGTGCAGTAAATGTGCCCGCTGTCCCGCGCCCGCATTTCCTCACTGACACGCCGAATCGCACGGGATTCACCCCCGCTCGCTTTCTCTGCACAACCCGTCACAGAGAAGCTGAGCGCGGGCAGGCTGCCCGCTGTGATTAGCGCGCACCCCGCCTCGCACGCTGTAAACACAGCGTTGATTCAGTCGGCGCGAGCCGAGTGTTCTCAGTGCAGAAAATGTGCCCGCTGTCTCGCGCCCGCATTTCTCACAGACACGCCGAATCTCACGGGATTCGCCCCCGCTCGTTTTCTCTGCACAACCCGTCACAGAGAAGCTGAGCGCGGCCAGGCTGCCAGCTGTGATCAGCGCGCCTCGCACGCTGTAAACAACAGTGATTCAGTCGCGCGAGCTGACAGTATTCTCAGTGTAGTAAATGTGCCCACATTCTCTCACACACGCCGAATCCCACGGGATTCGCCCCGCTCGCTTTCTCTGCGCGTCCCGCCATAGAGAAGCTGAGCGCGGCCAGGCTGCCCGCTGTGATCAGCGCGCCCCCCCGCCTCGAACGCTGTAAACACGGTGTTGTGTTCCCAGTACACAGGGGCTCTCGAGCGGCCGTCCTGCCGCGGCAAGAGCCCAGATTTCATTCTACCCCTAGCTATTCACGCAGATGCGTGGCCAAGGCTTCCCGGGTATCAGAATGGGTGTTGAACACTATAACGAGAGGCTATTCGCTACAGTTCGCTCGACGCCCCCGCCGTTATACGGCGCGCGTCGAAACTACGGTGAAAAGCGAAGTGTTTCATCTACTTCGAGCCGAGATAGCAAAACTACTGAGAAAAGGGGCTATAGAACCTCTATCTCAGGGCGAAGGGGGCTTATACAGCAGATATTTTCTGGTACCGAAAAAGATGGAGGGCTCAGACCCATTCTAGATCTGCGACTGCTGAACAGAACGCTTGTGAAGCGCCAGTTCAAAATGCTTACGACAAGGAAAATCCTCGCGCAAGTGCGCCAAGGAGACTGGTTCATGTCAATAGATCTGAAAGACGCCTATTTCCAAATATAAATGGCGTCCCATCACAGGCGATTCTTGAGGTTCGCCTTCGAGGGCCAGGCATATCAATACACAGTCCTGCCGTTTGGCCTGTCCCTAACACCCCGTACATTCACGAAGTGCATGGACGCGGCACTCGCCCCCCTGAGACTTCGGGGCATGCGAGTTTTGAACTACTTGGACGATTGGCTGATTCTAGCTCGTTCACGAACAGAGCTCATAGAACACAGGGCCGCATTACTCGAGCACCTCGAGGAGCTGGGCCTTAGAGTCAATTGGGCGAAAAGCTCACTGCTCCCCAGTCGGAAAATTTCCTTTCTGGGAACAGTGTTGGACTCGCTATCCATGACGGCACGCCTGTTACCGAAGCACGGATTAAATATTCAGCACGTCGCGAAATCCTTCCGCCACGGCTCTATAGTCCCGCTCAGAAGGTTTCAGAAAATGCTGGGTCTGATGGCCTCAGCAGCCTCCGTACTCCAGTTGGGCCTGCTCCGCATGCACCCACTGCAGCTATGGCTAAAAGCAATAGTTCCCCCAGGGCGTGGACCGCGGGTCTATTTCGCCTCAGGGTCGACCTTCAGTGCGTTTTCAGCTCTGAAACCGTGGAAAGTGACCGACTGGTATCAGTCAGGTGTGAGTCTGGGGATCGCCTCGGGTGTGAAGGTGGTGTCTACGGACGCCTCCACATCGGGGTGGGGAGCGCTGCTCGAGGGCAGACCGCTAGCTGGCCTGTGGTCAGTACGGGAGAAGCTCCTTCACATAAACTGCTTGGAATTAATAGCAGTCGACAGAGCGCTACGGCGCTTCTGTCCCCAGATAAAAGGCCACCACGTCTTGGTCCGATCAGACAACATGTCAGTGGTGGCGTACATAAATCGCCAGGGCGGCGTCAGGTCCCGAAACCTTTACAGGCTGACGGAACGCCTCCTGGTCTGGGCTCAGCACAACCTGCTCTCGCTAAGAGCGGCGCATGTGCCTGGTCACCTAAATGTGGGGCCAGACAGGCTGTCCAGAAACAACGTCCCAGCAGGAGAATGGTCGCTGCACCCGCAGACGATCCAGCTGCTGTGGGAAACGTTTGGCAAAGCGCAGGTGGACCTGTTCGCGTCCCAAGAAAACGCTCATTGCCCGAGATTCTTCTCGAAAAGCCGGGACGCGCTGGCCCATGTTTGGCCCCGCCGCCCCCCATATGCTTTTCCCCCTGTCTCACTCCTGCCTCAGGTGTTGCAGCGAATCAGAAGGGAGGGATGCCCAGTGCTACTCATAGCTCCGCTCTGGACAAACCAGTCTTGGTTCCCTGTCCTGATGCAGCTGACCAGCGCTGCCCCATGGCCTTTACCGTGGAGGAGAGACCTCCTCTCTCAGGCGGAAGGCTCGATTTGGCATCCTCGCCCGGATTTGTGGTCCCTGCACGCATGGGCCATCAACGGGTACCCGCTGACCTCCCAGAGGGAGTGTTAAACACGATCGCGCAGGCTAGAGCCCCGTCTACCAGACGGCTCTACTCCTCGAAATGGTCTGTGTTCTCTGCTTGGTGTCAAGCGCAGGGCTTTTTCACCTGTAGACTGCGGGGTTACGGAAGTGCTTTCCTTCCTTCAGGAGCTACTGGATAAGGGCAGGACCCCATCCACGCTCAAAGTATACGTGGCGGCCATTGCAACGTTTGCAAAACCGGTGTCTGGCCAGTCACTGGGAAAGAACGACTTAGTCGTGCGTTTCCTTAGAGGAGCTCTGAGGCTAAACCCTCCCAGGCCCCCTTCAGTCCCGACATGGGACCTTTCCACGGTCTTGGAGGCCATGAAAGGTGCCCCATTCGAGCCAATCCAGTCGTCAGACATGAAACACTTGTCTTTCAAGACAGCGTTTCTTAAGGCTCTTGCTTCAGTGAAGCGCGTAGGGGACTTACAAGCGCTTTCAGTAAGCGTGTCATGCATGGAGTTTGGGCCTAATGACTCAAAGGTCATACTCAAACCTAAGCACGGCTACGTGCCGAAATCCCTCAACACACCGTTCAGGGCCCAGGTGATTTCCCTGTCTGCCCTTCCGGTTCTCAATGAGGAGGACGACGCGACTCTTCTTTGCCCAGTCAGGGCATTAAGAGCTTATGTGTCCCGCTCGTCTGGGTTCAGACAGACCGAGCAGCTTTTCGTTTCGTATAGCGGGCGTTCCAAGGGGCTTGCCGCTTCGAAACAGAGCCTATCCAGATGGATAGTCGATGCCATAGCGCTGGCTTACACTTCCAAGGGCTTGCAGTGCCCCTTGGGTGTCAGAGCGCACTCCACGAGAGGCGTGGCCTCGTCGTGGGCATGGTCTAGCGGGGTCACCCTGCAAGATATCTGTACGGCCGCGGGCTGGGCCTCGCCGTCTACATTTATAAAATACTATAACCTGGAGGTGCCTGCCTTACAAGCTAAGCTTTTGGCTATCTAGACTTCAGTGCTATCTGCCCGCTGTGCGGCTCGGATGCTGAGTGTTTGGCATGCGCATCGTTCAGACCGATGCAGCAGCTCCATGAGTACTGGCACAAGTAGGGCCACCCAGTTTAGGCTGAAAGCTTTCACCCTGGCTGCGTGGTTTAATGGTCATATGGTTAGCCCCTGTGGGTCTATCTAAAAGGAGAAATGCTTCCAGCCTCTCCTTTTTTACTCTCTGTGAGTGTATGGTGATTATGCACTACATGAGCCCTGGGCCTTTGCCCCTGGGACTTTGGTGTTGGATCCCTATCCGCACGCACGGCGTGTTACACTGTGTTCCCCATAGCGTAAGCTATTACGCAGTACGAGAGATACTCTCGTAAGAGAACGTACTCAGTTACTAACGTAACCTCGGTTCTCTCTAGAGAGGGAACGAGTACTGCGTATCTTGCCGTGCTTGGAATACGCTCTGGTTCGCTTCGGCGATGAAAAATCAGTGTATGGCAGCTTATCGAGTTTGTTTATAGGGCGAGACCACGCCCTTTCTGGCGGGACGTGACGATATGGGCGCGAAGTGCCCCCATTCGTCATGACGTCACGCAGAGCCTCTCTCGATAGGCTGCTGCTTTTGCCGCAAGACAGCCAATAGGCGCGCAAGCTGTCTCGCCTATGTCTGCTTGCTGCTGCAAAGCGTTTTACATTGATTAAAAATTAAGGATAATTTTTTGGCTTCAATATCTCGATGAAAAGAGTTTTCCCCATAGCGTAAGCTATTACGCAGTACTCGTTCCCTCTCTAGAGAGAACCGAGGTTACGTTAGTAACCGAGTACGTTTTAAAGTGTTCATACTGGCCCAGAGTCCAACAAATTGGCAAACTGAGGGCTGACGCTGGGCTGCTGCTGCTACCACCACTGCTGAGGGCTGACGCTGGGCTGCTGCTGCTACCACTGCTGAGGGCTGACGCTGGGCTGCTGCTGCTACCACTGCTGAGGGCTGACGCTGGGCTGCTGAGGGCTGACGTTAGGCTGCTGCTGCTACCACTGCTGAGGGCTGACGCTGGGCTGCTGAGGGCTGACGTTAGGCTGCTGCTGCTACCACTGCTGAGGGCTGATGCTAGGCTGCTGCTGCTACCACTGCTGAGGGCTGATGCTAGGCTGCTGCTGCTACCACTGCTGAGGGCTGATGCTAGGCTGCTGCTGATACCACTGCTGAGGGCTGATGCTAGGCTGCTGCTGCTACCACTGCTGAGGGCTGATGCTAGGCTGCTGCTGCTACCACTGCTGAGGGCTGACGCTGGGCTGCTGAGGGCTGATGCTAGGCTGCTGCTGCTACCACTGCTGAGGGCTGATGCTAGGCTGCTGCTGCTACCACTGCTGAGGGCTGACGCTGGGCTGCTGAGGGCTGATGCTAGGCTGCTGCTGCTACCACTGCTGAGGGCTGATGCTAGGCTGCTGCTGCTACCACTGCTGAGGGCTGATGCTAGGCTGCTGCTGCTACCACTGCTGAGGGCTGACGCTGGGCTGCTGAGGGCTGATGCTAGGCTGCTGCTGCTACCACTGCTGAGGGCTGATGCTAGGCTGCTGCTGCTACCACTGCTGAGGGCTGACGCTGGGCTGCTGAGGGCTGACGCTGGGCTTCTGAGGGCTGATGCTAGGCTGCTGCTGCTGCTGCTACCACTGCTGAGGGCTGACGCTGGGCTTCTGAGGGCTGATGCTAGGCTGCTGCTGCTACCACTGCTGAGGGCTGATGCTAGGCTGCTGCTACCACTGCTGAGGGCTGATGCTAGGCTGCTGCTGCTACCACTGCCATTGCTGAGAGCTGGGTTGCTGGTTGTGCATTTCTTTAGGGCTTTTCTATTAAATGCATAGTTCCAAAAATCAAAATTACTGACATTGCACAGGCTTACATCTTCAATCTCTATCATTATTTTGATATGACAATTGCACCATTAACTTACCCCCCAAAAAAATCTTCCAGGGTCCGCTTCATGTTATAGATCAATGTTTATTCAGCATCTGAATGAACACAATCAGCTTTTGTTTAATCTTTTTTTGAAAGTGGGACATTCTAAAACGCTTAACGTGTTTTAATGTACCTGAACATCGATCTATGATCACCAAATTTCTCTCTCAGGAGGAATATGAAAGAGAAATTTGGTGATCACTGATCGTTGTTTAGGTAGCCTACTTTAAACCACGTTAAGCTTTTTCCTCACAAACAATAGGCTCTAATGAAGCAGAAACACTTAATGCCAGATAACATTGTAACAATTGTAAGATGCAACAGGGCTGTAGCAACGTTGTTGCGTGATATTCAGCCACTGCGAGACGACGGTCTAAGAATTGTGTTTAATGCTAGATAGACCTATATATATAACCCCCATTTAGCATTTAATGTTTTGAGGTTAATTTTGAATTAGTCAGATGTTAGATAATTATATACTTTTTAAATATTGTTTATCCTTATTTTTATTAAATAGGGCTATCGGTAAATTAGCCTAATTATAATCAACACATAAATGTGTACACTTTGAAGAGTACAAATTAAAACTGCATATGGTAATCAAATTGCACTTCCAAAAGTCATACATTTGTGAAAAAAAAGAAAAAAAAAACTAAAAAATAATATACACATTACTCTTAAGGCGAGACACTACAGGTGAATAGGGTATTTTTTTTAAATAATAGATATCATCATGAAACTTTCTCAGTTGATTACTTATGCAAGTATATTAAAAAAATGTATTACAAGTTTTTGAAATTTGTATGTTTAATTATGCAAATTAGGCATTATCTCGTTAAATATGCACAATTTTGCATATATTTTCGGTAGATAGATCTGACCATATGATAAAGCCAGGTGCAAAATTATTTTTTCATTTTGTTCACACACAAGATGAAAAAAGAATTTCAGAGGGATTTCAGGATATATGCTTTCATTACCTAGGAAATCAAAATATACTGTCCATAGCCTTAAAAAATAAATTCTCGCCATATTTTTTTTATTAAAAAGTCACATAAATCAGGCCAGAAATGATTTATAAACAAATCCCTCTGAAAATATCTTCAGAATACTGCTAAGTGTATAACTGGAAAGTTTGGTGTACATAGGTGCTACACAGGCTGAGAAGTTTCTACTGGAGAATGACAAAATACTCATTTTGAGAAAACAGCATTTAAAGATTTGTAATGTAAAAATGAATACTTTTTTTAGTGGAAACAACTATTTACAGACACAATATCTTATCAAATCATCAGCACCAACAATACAAACCAACTTAATCACATTACAACTTATAACACAGCATTTATGGCCTTCAAATGAACAGAAAAAGAGTCAAAAACACACATCTAAATGTCAGAGCGCGTCACGTGATGCATCTGAACCAATCACGTTGTCAGAAATTGACACCAGCCAATGAGATTTCGGTTTTAGAGTTAAATGCCCATTTTACTTTCACGATTGGTTGCTGATAAAAAGGAAATGACCATATTTGGATCCGACAGCGTTGAACAGGAGAAAGAGAGCTTTCCAACGGTGTGTGTGATGACAGGGTGCAGATAGCGATCGCAGAGCAGCATGTTGATATATAACGACAACTTTTTGTTGAATTTAGGAGAAATCTACAGACGCAAATGGACAAAGTGTAGTAAAATAAACACCTAAATGTGTATTTTGGAATTTTTTTCACCTCAAGTCTGAAAGAAGACATGTTATTGAAGACAAATAGCCCAAATTCTCAAAATTGACCAGTGAAAAAAAAACGATGTTTTTGCCTGCCGTGTCTCGCCTTAAGATATATAAAACATAAAAATCTAAGATCAGAGCCTTTAATGAACAAAACCGTGTTCTGCTATATGGCAGATTGGGGATCGTAGTCGAAAGCCGGGCGATAGATTTTTTTTTTATATAAATCCAGGAAACATCAACAAATCCAGAGGAGCAAAGAAACGAATGATACTAAATAGCAGACAAATCAAATGAAAAACTAAACAGTGTGAGCGAGGCTACATTAGTCACATTATAAAAGTATGTTGTGTTTGAATAATTACGTATCTTATTTATCTGAGGTAAATTAAGCCAAATACAATATGAATTTAAAAGGCTGATTTTCGCGCTTCATGGCAGTGACGAGTATGTCGTCTGTTAAGCAATGGCCCTGAACGGTGGTTTAATGTCAACATTGTGTCAAGTTCAACGCTGTATGAAATTCAAAAATAGAGAAAATAAAAGTGCCAAAAATGTGTATGCTGCAATGAGCCTGTTTTGCATTGCACAATTTCTCAAAGCAGGGTTGCAGCAGGCTTGATACTGCCACTCACAAGTCATGCTCAATGTTCAGCTGAGATCTGTACTTTGTTTTTCAGTGAAAATGATTAATTAATTATTTTAATATCCTTTGTTCCGATCAGAGCATGTGAGCGCATGTCTGAATTCCTCGGCTCGCTCCCGCTCAAGATCGCGTGCTCAACCCAGAATGGCCTGCTGGTTCAAAAATATGTGGAATAAGTGCTGCCTCCGACTAAAGTTTTTTTTCTAGTCGACTAGTAGTTGTTTATTTAAGCCGACTAGTAGTTGTTTATGTAAGGCATTAGTTGACAAATCGCCCCTTTATATTGATTTAATCACTTAAATAGGCTATACAGGATAATGAATGTTATATTGCCACTCTCAAGCAAGCGCACGACCGCACGCTTAAAGCTTGCCACAAAGAACCGGCAAAAGTAATTATTATGAATGTGTAAAAAATAGCAAGGAGACATTTAATTGTTTATTAAAAGACTAGTGTTTTCTGTGTCGCTGCAAAGATGAAGTTGACGGCGCAGACTCGCCATGAATGAATAAAGATATAAATGCATAAAAAGGAACATTTCCTCCCGCTTGGCGCGCCTCTCACGTATCTATTCCCCACCAGTGGGGCGCGCTGAAAAGAACCGCGCACTTTGAGAACCGCTGCGTCTTCCATGGTAACGGCGCTGGTGGGTGGGGTGCTGAACAAGAGAACGCAGCGATTAATGCATTATGATGTCTGATAATTCCATGGCTGGATGTCTCTGTGTAGTCTAATTATTCAGTCTCATATGCCATGTTATTTACCAGGAGATGAAAAATAATTCAAGTGGAATAACAATATTTGGTGCTGAAGCAGGAGACGGAGCTGAGCTCCGGCAGGGTGTGTTGTGGACCCGAGGAGGCGGAGCTGCGCTCCGGTGCGCTCCGGCCCAATTTAACCTATGGGTACACGCATTTGCCATAAATGCAATGGATACGTAAAATCTCTGGTGTACTTTTGGTCAGCTACATTGCATGCATTTTAAAATTAAATAGGTAAGCTATGTGTACCAAAGTAAAAACAAATGCGAAATTGGTTACCTTCGTGGCAGTCCTGTAGTAAATCCGAGTCTCCCACAGCAGCAGATATACTCCAGAGACAGTGAAGTGTCACCCATAATTGAGGCAACTCTCTGCTCAAAGGGTGTAAGTTCATCGACCCCTTTACCACTGCCTGTTCTGCCCACACTTTCGGTGCGCAGCAGTTCTCCATTTAACGTCCACCTTTATATCAGACCATTTCTATTTAAGGTCATTTACAGCGAGCGACTTACAGATCCAACGCATTGACGGCATCAGCCAGACTCTCACACTCATATTTTTTTCCTTTTGTTATTAATTAAGGAGTACAAAGTTCCAAATAAAATATTTTTTCTCGATTCTACCTCAGATAGTAGCACCTCCAATTCACTTTCTGTAAAGTTTCGTTTCTTGCCGCTTGCTTTAGCCATTTTCTTACTGCTTTCTTTTGCTCATTACCATATTTAAATTTATTAAATTAGGGTGGGGCGTTGTGCTCGTGCATGTGCGCTAAATTTTACGTCAATTGGGATGTACAAAGAGAATATGCGTGGGATCCTTCGTACGCAGAGATTCATACATCTGTTTTTTTTTGTGCGTACGCACATTTACAGCTTTGTCCGTACGCAATGTTTTAGTATGAATTCAATGCAAGTCTTTGTACATGAGGCCCCTGGAGTGTGGGAAATAGAATATACGTCACACACACACAAACCCATAGTGTGACAGATACGCGGTGTGTGAAGCCACAAACATTCTCTTGGTACGCAAACTGCAGACCCAAAGACTCCCGAGAGATGCCTTGATGTATGATGGATTTAACTTTACCTCCGCGAAAATTACAAGGATCGTGATTAACAAAATTAACCAGCCGGAACATGTGGAATATATTTTACATTTGATTGATCAATGTGGATATAATGACGAGCGATTTACATGGAATACAACAGAGCACCCTTGATTTGGTTTTCACATAGCGCGATATCAGATTTTATTTTTTACCACGTTATGGATCGGATTGAAAAGACTGAGGAGACGGATTAACAAATGGGGAATACAGACTGCTCGCGGACCCCGTTAAGAAATACCCATGTATTAAATACATGTATTTAATGTAATAAATAATAAAAATACTACCTTTGCATTATGGAGGACCAAACCTGCAGAAATTAAAAATGAATAAATGTAATAAATGGATGTAATAAATTGATAAATAAATGTGATAAATGGATTAAAAAAATGATAATAGAAAAATAAATATAGGAATAAACGACTTGATAAAATAAATATAATAATTTGTAATCAAATTTATTTTTGTATTATTTTTTGCCTTAATGTATTATTTTCTGCTTTTATACATTTCTAAATTAAATAAAAAAATCTTTTAACTTTGATTTATTTGTTAATTATTTATTTATTTATTCTTACATTTATTGTTCAGATTAATTAATCTATGCATTCATTTATTTATATATTTATTTATTTCCACATGTATTTATTTTTAGATTTATTTATTGATTGATTCATTTACTTTTACATTTCCATGTGTAACATGGAAATGAGGAAGGCGGTCCTTGAATAGCTTCAGTGCATCATTGGTTGAGAGCTCACGAACATAATCGTCAGGCCAGCTAATCTATGCAGCTAATCGATCGATAATGAGGAGATTTTTCAAAGAAAATGGCGGCAAGAAATAATTCGTTATCCAGTTTGTTACGGGATGTGGCAGATCAGCTGGAGAGTTGTAAGTCAGTTTCACCTAATCGCATTATGCCGACATATTTTTTAGCGTCAACTATTTTTCCAGAAGTAATAACACGAAGCTGAAACTACTATGTGATCCCTCTCAGCTGCATCTTCGTCATCCTTCTCAGCAGCACCGTCATCGAGTGTGGAACCGTCGACGTCAGACGCTGGGTTTATGACACCCAGAGTCAGACACCCAGTGGATGGTTGGTTTTCTACTCTAATGACTGTTCTGTTATAATAATTGACTAGATCTTGACTGTAAATAACTGAAATGATTGCGTTTCTCAACCACCAATGGCTAAAATCGAGCACCAAATCCATCAACCGGAAGTTGAAGGCCTGTCTCTTTTTGTTAAAAGTCAGTTTTAATGATCAATAATATCCAGTATAAAAGTATAAGTAGAATAAAAGGTAGAAGCTATAATGAGAAATAAAGCAAACAATTCAGTCAAACATAAGAAAGCTGTTCCAGTTGGGGTTAATTAGCGTGTTCACCCGTGACCCGGTGATCGTCTGGATCTCACAACTCCGAAAACGTCAGATACATTTTTCAAATATGAGCTCTTTATAAATAAACCACAGATTTGAGCTCTAACTAAACAACTAAATTATCCCCTGAAACACTCTTAAATTTACATTTGACATGACACAATAACAGTACAGTAGTATTTTGATATTACTGGGTTTTCTCCTCTGCTATATTACTGGTTGGTGCGAGATGCATTGTGGGATACCTGTATCTTTTAAATTGATAAACATCATATGTGTAATTCAGGGCACAATTCAAATGAGATCAAAATATGTGTCTTCTCTCGCCATTGGGCTACTGCTCCCATCAACTCAAATTTGCATGCGGCTAGGGTCAGAACAGATGTCATGTCAGTCAACAATATGGCCGCGGTTAGCTACTTGATTTTCGGTTCTTCCCACGATTGTCAACTGGGAAAAAATAAAAATGAAATCCAAACACAGTATCTGATTGATGAGGTTATAAAGAACGACCTTCTGTAAATGAGTTATGTTACATACCTGCTAAATAAACGTTTGTAGTAAGTTACTTGGATCATAAAATTGTCATAGAAAATGTTTAATAAAATATTATAGAAATTAGTGGTTATTGTTCATTAGTGGGTGTTTTTTTTTGCCCACTAAAAAACAATAAAAAAAATAAAACAATTAAATTTGACAAAGGACAGACATTTTTTTATTGAACTTCTGTTACTATTGTCCCCTTGTTTACTTTCCTACATTTTCTAGCTGAAGTTGCAAGATTATTTACACCTTACAACAGAGGAAGAGGATTTGCAAGACGTACAAGCTTGCCTGTGATGAGTCGAGCAGTATCCTGCAGCTTTACTCATAACTTCTGCTGTCTTGATGACAAAAATGCAGATTTAGTACCCAGTCGCTGTGCAAAAGACAGATTGTTCTCTGCTGGGTTAGGGAGAGAACGTGTCACCTGTCGAGGTATGTAAAAAAGCAGCTTATTGGAATGTTATTGTTTAAAAGCAAGGTTTTCTTGACCACATTTGGATTATTAAGTATCGTCTTTACTGTTAAATGGATACTTAAGCCAACAATTTTTACTTTTTTTGTAAACCTGTATAAATTTATTTGTTCTGCTGAACACAAATAAATAATTAGAAGAATGCTTGTAACGGTTTGGCACCATTGTCACCAGCAAACGGTTTGGGGCACCATTGTCTTCTATGTCTGTTGCCTTTGGCTTGCTCATTTGGGGACATCCAATTTAAATGAATCAATCAACAATACTATTGGTCAGCCTTACCAAATGTGGACGTTACCGAATTTGTTTTTTTCCACTAGAAACAAACCTTATTGTATTAGTTTAATTTAATACTGTGAAGCTGCTTTGATACAATCTGTATTGTGAAAAGCGCTATACAAATATACGTGACTTGACTTCTATAGTAGGACAAAATAATATGGTTCTCAGTGGTGCCCCAATAATATGGTTCTCAGTGGTGCCCCAAAACTGTTGGTTTGTAATATTCTTTTAAAAACTTTCCTTTAAAAAAAATAGTAGTCTGTCATTAGTAATTTAAAATAATTTTTTAACAGAAGTTGTCTGGAGCTTTAAAAACTGAACCAAGTCAAAGATAAGTGATAACGACACTCGGTTACTAACGTAACCTCGGTTCTCTCTAGAAGAGGGAACGAGTGTTGCGTAAGCTAGCTTACGCTACGGGAAAACTCCTTTTCTCGAGAATACTGAAGCCAAAAAATTATCCTTTAATTTTCTCATATTTAAAACGCATGCTTGCACAGAGCAGACCTAGAATAGGCAGCTCGTGCGCCTATTGGCTGCTCTGCGGCAAGATGCTGCAACCTATTGGTGGACTGGGAGTGACGTCAGCACCAATAGCAGCGCGGGTGCCCGAGTGCGTCACGTCCCGCCAGAATAGGCGTGGCTTACCTCTATATACCATACCATACCATACCAACTTTATTTGTTAAGCACTTTACAACAACCGAAGTTGACCAAAGTGCTGTACAGAAAAGATAAACATTTGTACAATTAATAACCATACAATAAAACATTCAAACTAACAAATAAAATAAAATAAATGGAGTCGACATCTTACTAAGTGTCAAAGGCCAAAGAGTAAAGATGGGTTTTAAGAAGTGTTTTAAAAACAGATAAAGAAGAAGCCTGCTTAACGTGGAAAGGCAGATCATTCCAAAGTTTAGGGGCAGACACAGCAAAGGCACGGTCCCCTCTGAGCTTACGCTTAGTTTTAGGCACAGTCAGGAGCAGCTGATCATCTGACCTGAGAGTGCGGACGGGTTTATAATAGTGTAGAACCTCAGAGAGGTATGGCGGGGCAAGACCATTTAATGATTTATAAGCAAATAACAGAATTTTAAAATGGATCCTAAATTGAATAGGCAGCCAGTGTAGTGAAGCTAAAATAGGGGAAATGTGCTCATGTTTACGCGTGCCCGTTAAAAGACGTGCTGCTGCATTTTGTATCATCTGGAGACGGGTGATGGAGGACCCACTAACCCCCACATATAGTGAATTACAATAGTCCAGCCGTGTAGTTACAAAGGCGTGGATTGCAGTTTCAAAGTGTTGTCTTGACAGAATAGGCTTTATTTTGGCCAGCTGCCTCAAATGAAAGAAGCTTGATTTGACAACAGCTTTAATTTGACTGTCAAATTTAAGCTCAGGGTCCACTTTAACTCCTAGGTTTGTAATGCTAGGTTTAATATAGGGATCCAGGGAGCCCAGATCTGCAGGCGGGGTCCCAGTGGTGCCTCCAAAAACCATCACTTCTGTTTTGTTATCATTAAAATTTAAAAAGTTCAGAGCCATCCAGGCCTTTATGTCGTCGAGGCAATTGAGTAATTGTCCAACTGAGTTATCATTTATCTTTTTAAGAGGTACATAAATCTGACTGTCATCTGCATAACAGTGGAATGAAATGCCGTACTTTCTAAGTATAGAACCAAGTGGAAGCAAATACAAAGAAAAGAGCAGAGGGCCGAGGACTGAGCCTTGTGGGACCCCACACAAGAGAGGAGCAGAGGAGGATTCAAATTCACCTACGCTAACACAAAAAGTTCGATCCGCTAAGTATGACCTAAACCACTCCAGTGCTATGCCACTGATGCCCACCCACTGCCTTAAACGTGAAATCAATATTTCATGATCCACTGTGTCAAATGCAGCAGTTAAATCTAAAAGCACAAGGATAACACAGTCGCCAGAGTCAGTCGCTAAGAAGATATCATTAAAAACTCTTAAAAGAGCGGTTTCGGTGCTGTGCAAGGTTTTAAAACCGGACTGGAAAACCTCTAGTATATTATTTTCTTCCAAAAAGGCCAATAATTGACTGTGCACAATCTTCTCCAAGATTTTTGAAAGGAAGGGCAATTTGGAAATAGGCCTGAAATTAGCCAGAACTGACGGATCTAGAGCAGGTTTTTTAATCAGAGGTTGAACTACTGCATGTTTTAAAATTTCAGGGACCACACCCGAGGTAAGACTACTATTTATAACTGCAACAACAGATGGTCCTATAGTGGGGAAAACCTCCTTAAATAGTCGAGGGGGGACAGCATCATTCGGAGAACCCGAGGGCTTCAAGTGACCAACAACCTCCTCTAAAAAAGAAAAAGTCACCGGCTCAAAATGATCAAAAACAGCCGAGCAGGGGACATAGATTGACGGGTCTGAAGCTGAGGGTGGCAATTTGAGACCTAATAGAAGAGATCTTATCAATAAAAAAGCAAAGGAAATTTTCACACATAGCAGGGGATGCCTCCATACAAGCATTCTGCGGGGCATTTAAAAATGAGTCAATGGTGTTAAACAAAACACGAGGCTTGTGACAATTTGCCAGAATAATATCTGAGAAATGTTTTCTTTTAGCATCTTTCACAGTTTCTTGGAAACGACGCCAACAATCCCTTAACATTTGAAGAGACACCTGCAGTTTGTCCTTCTTCCACTTGCGCTCAGCTTTACGGCACTCACGTCTAGCAGCATGAGTCATATAATTTAGCCAGGGCTCAGATTTAGTTTTAGGCTGCCGGGATTTTAATGGAGCCACAGTGTCTAAAACAGTTTGGCAGGTGGAGTGAAACCATGAGCTAAGCTCTTCTGTGTGCAATACAGACTCAGGAGTGATGGTGTTCTGACTGAAAGCAGCCGAGAACTGAGCAGCAGTGGAAGGGTTAATCATGCGACAGCGCCTTGCAGCAGCGCGAGGTTTAAATGTATGACAGGCAAGAGGAGTCTCAAATAATACAGGCATATGGTCAGAAAACACTGCGTCACATATCTCTAGATTAAAAACAGGCAAACCATATGATAAAACAAGATCAAGTGTGTGTCCATGTTCTTGTGTGGGTCCAGACACAGATTGCACAAGATTAAAAGAATCAATGAGGTTTAAAAAACCCTTTGTCATTGGCTTATCAGGACAACACACATGAACATTAAAATCCCCAACAATTAGAACACGATCATATTTCGGCATGATTTCAGCCAGGAAATCAGAAAATTCATTTTAAAAGTCCTTATTGTACTTAGGGGGCCGATAGACCACAACACACAACACTGTGTGAGAGCGACCAATCTCAAATAGACTCAGCTCAAAGCTGCTGAAAGCGGATGACAGCAATATCTGCTTACATTTATAATGACTCTTATATACAGTCGCTATTCCTCCTCCTCGGCCAGATTTTCGCGGGCAGTTAAGATAGCAGCAATCATGGTTTAAAAATTCTGTGAAAGCGCTGGACTCACCATCACTCAGCCATGTCTCAGTTACACAGAGGAAATCCAATCCTTGGGACGTGAAAAAATCCTTTAAGACAAAAGTCTTATTTGCTAGAGATCTAGCATTTATCAGCCCAAACCTGGCAGGAACCGGCGGATCCGCGGCGCTGGATGTTTGTGAAACCCGACACAGAGACCGCAAGTTGCTGTGATTGACTCGGCGCCAGTGGGACGAGGAGAGCAGGGGCCGCGGGGCTGGAACACCTCTTCCGGGCCGACGACAGGTACCAGCCAGGTGCCGACAGAGTCCAGCGAGCGTCGAGAAATAACGAGGGTAGACACAACTCCAAACTCAGTCCAAAAAGGCGTAGAACACCATGCAAGACGAGCCTTCAACCTCACCAGCCGGCCACTACGTTTTCCTCGGCGGCGGGTGCGCTTTCGTCGGCGCTCACGCCGAGAAGGTGGAGCCGGGGCATGCCAAAGGTGAGTCGGGAGCCTCGCCAGGAGCGGGGGCAAGGTTTCACGTCCACCATCATCCAATTTTACTGAATTTTCAGCAAAAAATCTCAGATCGAGCAGTGTTTGACGATCATACACCAGCAGAGAGTCGACATCCCCGGCAAAAAGCAAAACAAACAGCAAAAACAGACACAGTAATGACAGTGACAGACGGCAAGCCACACACAATGGCGCCATCTTGGGAGATCCTATATATATAAGATATATAAGCCCGGTCCAGATAGGGTGTTCTTTGGTTTTTCACACTGAAGCGAAATAAGAACGCAGCATTAACACGGCCGGGTTACGCAACACTCGTTCCCTCTTCTAGAGAGAACCGAGGTTACGTTAGTAACCGAGTGTCGTTCTCTTACGAGAGTACTCTCGTGTTGCGTAAGCTAGCTTACGCTACGGGAACCCAGTTTAAAGCGCCGTGTATGCTGAGACCATTCACATTAAGTCCAAGGGCCAGTGCCCGGGGAACACGTAATAGTGAAGATATGTGGGCCGACACAAAGTGAGCCCTAACACATATTGACCATATGGTGACGCCTCATATGTATAAGGGAGTGCATAACACAGTATAACAGTCAGCGTGTATGACAATCTCATACAGATAACACTTTGGCCTGCAAAGCAGGGACCTCCAGGTTATAAAACCTTATAAATGTAGACAGAGAGGCCCAGCCTGCCGCTCTACAAATATCATGGAGTGAAACACCACTAGTCCAAGCCCATGATGAGGCCATACTTCTAGTGGAATGGGCTCGAACACCTAAAGGGCATTGAAGGCCTTTAGACTTGTAAGCCAAGGCGATAGCATCAACTATCCATCTGGAAATGCTCTGTTTCGAGGTAGCTAGCCCCTTCGTGCGGCCACCAAACGAAACGAACAGCTGTTCTGACTGCCTGAAGGCAGCGGTTTGTTGAACGTAAACTCTTAAAGCCCTGACCGGGCAAAGGAAGTTTACATCGCTGTCACTGTCGGTTCCCGGAAGGGCTGGCAGGGAAATGACTTGCGCTCTGAACGGAGTAGAGAGCACTTTGGGGACATAACCGTGTATTGGTTTGAGCGTAACTTTAGAATCATTAGGCCCAAATTCCAAACATGACGCTCTCACAGAGAGCTCGTCGCGGGACTCGTGTTTTCAGCCAGCGCTGGAGGGGGTGCATGCGCAGCAGACCCAACCGAAGCACTGCAGAGGCCGCATACGAACCGACGGGGGGCGCGGCGGATTCATCCTTCTAGCTCCCCTAAGGAAGCGGATGACCAGCTCATGTCTTCCCGGTGACTGACCGTGCGTCGATTCTGCGAACGCCGCCACGGCCACCACATAAACTTTGAGCGTGGATGGGGACCTCCCCTTATCCATCAGCTCTGGTAGGAAAGTGAGCAAATGCGCAACCTCACACGACCGTGCATCCAGATCTCTGTCGGTGCACCACTTGGAGAACACTGACCATTTAGACGCGTAGAGCCGTCCCGTGGAAGGAGCTCTAGACTGCGTGATCGTGCTCATCACTCTTTCTGGCAGGGTAACGAGTACCCGTTGATCAATCATGCGTGCAGAGACCAGCGCTCTGGATGGGGATGCCAGATCTAGCCGCGAGCCTGAGAGAGGAGATCTGCCCTCACCGGAATAGGCCACGTAGCTGCATGTGACAGCCGCGCTAGTTCCGGAAACCAATTCTGATTCTCTCAGTGCGGAGCTATGAGGAGCACCGAGTGGCGCGTTTCCCTGACTCTCTTGATTACCTGTGGTAACAGAGAGACCGGAGGAAAAGCATACAGAGGGAGGCTGGGCCAGACCTGGGCCAGGGTGTCCTGGTTCTTCAAAAAGAACATCGGGCAATGAGCATTGTCTTTTGACGCAAATAGGCCGACTTCCGCTCTGCCGAATAGGCGCCACAGTTTCTGGACCGTTTGGGGGTGCAGGGACCATTCCCCCAGGGGAACGTTGTCCCTGGACAGTTTGTCTGGACCGTCATTCGAATGGCCAGGCACATGCGCCGCCCTCAGCGAGCACAGGTGCATCTGGGACCAAACAAGGATGCGTTCCGTCAGATTGCAGGGGTTCCTGGATCTGACACCACCCTGACGGTTTACATAGGAAACCACAGACATGTTGTCCGAGCGAACGAGAACGTGTTGGTCCTGTATGAACGGGAGGAAGCGCTTCAGCGCGTTTCATCTCAAGACAGTTTATGTGAAAACACTTCTCTTGGTCTGACCACTGGCCAAAGGCCGGTCTGCCTTCGAACAGCGCGCCCCAACTCGAGTTGGACACATCTGTCGAAACTACTTTCCAATAAGAGATGGTTCCCATCGTCACTCCCTGCTGGTACCAGTCGGCTACTAACCAGGGCTGCAGAGCCGCTATGCAGGTCTGAGTCACTCTGATTTTCTGGCCGCCAGAAACCCAGGCTCGGCGAGACGCGCAAGCATTCAACCAGTGATGGAGCGGGCGCATGCGCAATAGGCCCAGCTGGAGCACCGCTGCAGCTGATGCCATACAGCCCAGCATCCGTTGAAACGTTTTCAAAGGGAGAAAGCTGCCCTTCTGGAAAAACGCGGCTAGGTGGCGAACACAGCCAATATCAGCCAGTCGTCCAGATAGTTCATTATTCGCAGCCCCTGAGTTCTCAGGGGGGCGAGCGCTGCGTCCATGCACTTCGTAAATGTATGGGGTGCTAGAGACAGGCCGAGCGACAGGACGGTGTATTGATATACCTGACCGTCAAAGGCGAATCTCAAAAATTGCCTGTGACGGGGTGATATCTGAAACAGAAAATAGGCATCCTCCAGATCTAGAGAAATAAACCAGTCCCTCGGGCAAACGTGCGCGAGGATTTTCCTGGTTGTAAGCATTTGAACGGTCTTTTGCAAGCACCTTGTTCAAATGTCTCAGATCTAGGATGGGCCTGAAAGCTCCGTTCTTCTTGGGTACAAGAAAATATCGGCTGTAAAAGCCTGACTCGCTAAGAGAAGGCGGTACTTTTTCTATAGCCCCTTTGCACAGCAGTATTGCTATTTCTGCGTGAAGTAGGTGTGCTACTTCCGCATTCACTATTGTCGCGGACCGGGCTCGAAAGCGCGGGGGAGGGCGAATGAATTGAAGTGTATAGCCCTGCTTTATTGTGCTGAGAACCCATTCTGAAATCCCTGGGATAATTTCCCACGCAGCTATGTGAGCCGCTAGGGGCGAATGGCCTCCGGGTTCAGATCGCCGCCGTTTGCGGGCTTGTGAAACTGAACCGAGCCGAAAGCGCGGCGCGCGCGCTCTCGGTTCTGGGCAATGGCTGCTCACTGAAAGCCGAGACCGGCTGATTTATGTGAGGAGTCCCAATCATAAGGGATGGGGAGCATTTTATTCTCACTTTTTGACGCGCGAGCAGCGCTTTGGGCGGAAAAGCTTTCTGTAAGCGTGAGCGCGTGTGCGCGGGCACGAGACTTGCAAGTGTATGTGACGCCCCGATCATAACGGATAGGGAGCGTCATATCAATGCCCTGTGTTTCGTTTTAACACGCGGGCGGCGCCCGGGGGGAGGTGTGTGTTAGTAAGCGTGAACGCTCTCCGGCGGGCATGAGACTTACATTCATAACCTGTTTTATTGAACGTGTAACAGAGCGGCCAGATAGTGGGCACGGACCTGTGGACACATTTCTTATATTCAACACTCGAGCGGCTTCTCTGCGCTTTATGAGAGTGTGCTCTGTGAGTGACACGAGATTTGATGTGCTTGTGTGTAGGGGTGAACACTGGGGCGTGGGCACTTGCACTACACTTAAACACCAACGGCGTGAGCCGGATAACCAGACAGTATACTCCTTTGAGATTTCTCTGGGTCGCCGTGAAAACGGCGTATGTGTGCAGGCGAGAGGGTAAATGAACCGGCTCGTTGGCTGCTAAATGGACCACTGCAGTAGCCTTTTTGAAGGGGACTGACAGGGAAATAAACTTTGACTGTGGTCCAGCCGTGAGTCTTTAGTAATAGAGCGGGCAGAAAATAGGCGTGGACGCGAACTCGCGGACACATTTCCTACGTTCAACACTCGAGCGGTTGCCCGCTTTAAGGGAGTGGGCTCTGTGAATAACACGAGTGTGCTTGCGTGTAGGGGTGAACACTGAGATGTGGGCACCTTTCTACACTAAAACACCATCGGCGTGAGCCGGATCTGCATAAATGTTATCTGCTGCGGGAGCCGGGATCGAACACGGGTCTCCGGCGCGAAAGCTTAGGGTTTAGCCACTGAGCCACAGGGAAAACAACGTAAGCTTTAGTTGCCGCGAGCAGATAAGAGAGAGAGAGAGCGTCATCACAGTTTTCGTGTGTGTGTCGGCACTGTTTACAGGCGTGCGTGTATAACAGGCACACTACTGCAGTATAGACATTACCGGCCGCTCGTACTAGGAGGAGCTGGAAAATGTTTGAGAAGAAGAGGGAGTTTGTCAGGCCTCGGCGGGACAAAAAACCACACTTTCTTTCGACGGTGACGTCTCGGTTCGCGCGCTCGCTTCCTGTACGTAAGAAAGCTGGTCGCGAGCTCAGAGAGGAGAGCTGCATAAATTTTTTCTACTGCGAGAGCCGGGATCGAACACGGGTCTCTGGCGCGAAAGCTTAGAGTTTAGCCACTGAGCCACGGGGGAAACAACATAAGCTTGAGTAGCGCGAGCAGCCACGGTAGCTCCCTTGTAACGTAAAGGAAGCTAGCCGCGGTTAGAACAGCAGTCCATTGATGCGTGTCCCTCAACCTCAGACGCGACGGCAGTGAGGCTCGTGAGCGGCAGCTGCGCGTCGGTGAAGGGAGGCGCGGAAGGTGAAAAAGCGAGGCTCGAGGGAGGCTTTCCGGCGAGCGCGTCGCTGTGGCTACAGGCTCCGGCAGCCCTTGGGAACGGCGCTTATCACTGCGCGGTCCCACAAGGGGCAGAGTGACTGCTTCTGCGGGGGCGCGCTAGCTTCCTTGTAACGTAAAGGAAGCTACGCGCGGTTAGAACAGCAGTCTATTGATGCGTGTCCCTCAACCTCAAACGCGACGGCAGTGAGGCTCGTGAGCGGCAGCTGCGCGTTGGTGAAGGGAGGCGGGGAAGGTGAAAAAGTGAGGCTCTAAAGGAAGCTACGCGCGGTTCCGTCCCAGGCGGGAAGCGCACACTTTTTTTTTTTTTTTTTTTTTTTGGGTAGCCATGAAAACGGCTTTTGTGTGCAGGCGAGCGAAATACACTACTCCAGCCGCCTCCGTCGAGGGAGCTGTGAGAGCGATGCGTGCTGCTTTCAATGGCGGTCCGGCCGCGGCGAGACTCGCGCATTGTCGCTGAGAGGGGCTCGACACGAGCCGCATTTGGAAACTCGAGGCATTTGAAACAACGCCTCTTGCTCTTTTAGAATACTAGAGAAGGATATGGGCGCCGGATAGCGCATATGAAAAGGATATATAATATGAAAAGGATATGGGCGCCGGATAGCGCAGCAGGTACGGCGATGAAGCGGCGAAGGCGGCTTCCAACAGAGGGCTCGTCCCGCTGAGGTGCTTGTTTCGACGGCGCGGCTTCTCTGGAGAGTCAGCGATGTGAATACTTCGCTGAAGTGGAGAAAAATCAAAGAACACCCTATCTGGACCGGGCTTATATAGAGGTAAGCCACGCCTATTCTGGCGGGACGTGACGCACTCGGGCACCCGCGCTGCTATTGGTGCTGACGTCACTCCCAGTCCACCGATAGGTTGCAGCATCTTGCCGCAGAGCAGCCAATAGGCGCACGAGCTGCCTATTCTAGGTCTGCTCTGTGCAAGCATGCGTTTTAAATATGAGAAAATTAAAGGATAATTTTTTGGCTTCAGTATTCTCGAGAAAAGGAGTTTTCCCGTAGCGTAAGCTAGCTTACGCAACACGAGAGTACAGTCGTAAGAGAACTGTAAGATTTGTCCCCGTATCTTACATTTGATCTTTTTATTATTATTTTTATTAAAGGGTGCCATTCAGATCCCCAAAAATTTAAGGATGTCATCTTGGAGGCTTTTCCAAAACTCAGACAAGGTGGTGGGTTTGAGTTATTAAAAATATCTGGGAACACAAGGAGCCGTTATCTCAGCCTGATACCCTGTCCAAATGAGGGATACAATGTTAAGTATTTGAAAGATCCTCAAAACCAAATTGGTCACGCAACCATTTTCATTCGTCCACTTCAACGTAACATTGAAGTTGAACCAGTAAGTTACATAGTTTCAAACAGGGAATGTTTTAACATTTACATTAAACATGAATGACATGCTATTTTGTTGTGATGTTTTCTTGCAGGCGAGTCTTCCTAGTGGAGATGAGTTGATTGGACCACCTCAGAAATGTGTTGTGTGTGGAGATGAATTTTCCTTTGCAGCTATCAAGTCTCACAGTGATGAGTGCGGGAGGTATTTTTTTTTATTTCTTTTATATGTAGTCTCTTATGGAAATGTTTATTTATGCTTGTTTTGGGTTTACAGGACAGAACTATTATCAGATCTAAACTATCAGTTTGAACCAGTCAATATATATAAACCCTCCTAGTTACTAAAATGTCATTATTAGGGTTAATTGTACTGGGGCCGTATTCACAAAGAATTTTATCTTACCACTAGGAGTACTCCTAAATCGCACTAAAATATTTTAGCTAGGAGTTTTCGCTTAAAAGTTATTCACAACACCTTTCAGACCTACTCTTAGTAAGGAAAAATAACAACTCCTAAATTAAGAGTGAGTCATCGTTGCTATGGATGACGTCAATTCTCATGCACGAGCTTCCTCGCAATGATCACAGTGATTGGTTGTTAGATGACAGGCCCATCATGCGGAACATAACACAAACAAATCATGGAATTACGACATCTAAATATGTCTGTGTCCTACACACAAAATAATAATAGGAATGTCATCGAAATGCATATCATGTTTGTGCATGCCAAGTGTAATTCTAAAAAGGCAGAGAGAGAGAAAAAAGTCGTGAATTACATTAAATTGAATCAAGGTAGCCTAATACCCCAATGAAAACCGCCACTTGCCTAATTATGAAAAACGACAGTTGCATTAACACTTTGCATTAACACATTAATTGACATCCTATAAGCATAAATAGACTACTTAAAGCAAGGAAATGTTGCTCCTATTGAAGTAATGTAATAGTTGAATGACGGTGGATTATGAACTCGCCAAAACGGAAAAGAAAGCTCATAACGCAGGATCAGTTATGGTGTGTTCACACCGAACGCGAATAGAGCGTCAAATACGCGTCTATCGCTTGAACATTCACTCGAGTTCAAAATTTTCAACTTGCGCGGAAGACATTCGCGGCAAACGCGTCGCCCAATTCGCGTCATTCGCAATGCCCGGCGCGAATGATGCGTCTATTCGCATCTTTGCATTGACTTTGTATGTAATCTACTCCCGGAAATAATTAAATTCGCGTTCGGTGTGAACACACCATTACTGCTGCTGGCTGGCTGGTTGGTGCTGAAAAAAAAGATAAATGGGAAATTCGGCACTGGGATATCAAGCAAAACACATGGGAGAGGATTTGTTTGCAGATGCAGCATTCCCGCTTGTGTCGAGGACCCGGGATGACTGCGAGAGGCGGTGGTATGCGCTACAATCTTTTGTGAATAGGTCTTAGTGAGTTAGGAGTCCTCTCGACTTATTTTAAGCTGTCCCAGACTTAGGTGCTACTTTTAGGCCTAAAATGCTTTGTGAATTACTCTTAGTGAAAAAAGGAGTCCTAAAGTTAGGAGTGACACGCCCAGTATTTTTAGGAGTAGCTCCTAAATTCGCCAGTTAGGAGCTACTTTTAGCCTTAAAATTCTTTGTGAATACGGCCCCAGAGCGTTAATTGTGGTTTTAAACTACTCTTTATTGTCACAACAATCATGACAAACAGGTTAACATTTCACAAATCTGAGGTAGAATATTGAAACATTTGTCATTTTTCCTTAACAAAATAAATATCTGAATAGAAAAATATTTCTTCAGCAAGTTTGCAGTGCAGGCTGCAATATTCAAATTACATGTTTTGTCTCGAAATGCATTTTTGACAGTGAGTTGACAGTAAATCTGCATCCTAACTCAAGCTAATACTGCTGTCACGGTGTGGGTTTTGTGTCTTGTTCCTTGTTTTCGTCTGTCATGTGATTCCCTGTTTGTCATGTGTTCCTGCCATGTGTCTTGTCCCATGTTCAGCTGTTCCCCGTTATGTTGATTAGTCTTCCCAGGTGTTCCAGGTTTACCACGCCCCCTTGTTATCTTGTTTAGCTTGTCCTCCCTTGTATTTAAGCCCTGTGTTTCAGTTCAGTCTTTGTGAGTTCTTAATGTTGTTATGGTGTAATGGGTGCTGTCGTGATGTTCCTGGTCTGATTGTCTTTTGTTTGTGTTAATATGAAACGTGCTTGCAGTTGGATTCGCTCTCCGCTCCATTCTTCCCGCTTCATTACAACTGCTATGTTAAATTTATGTTCATTAACAAAAACAGTAACATGTTTTTTTTTTAAATGTTTGCGTTTTATTAAAATGAACCATTGGTCATCCAGTATTATGCATTTAGATCATGATATCCACAGATAAAGCCAACCATAGCCTATAACTTAGCACCTCACTATCATGGCAAAATATAACTTTATTTTGTTAAAGTGAATGTATAATCCTGTATCTGAGGCAAATTTACTAAATATGCAGCTACATATGTCATTCTATATAGATCAGTGGTTACCTCTTCCCATCACGGCAATCTGGGGGCAGGGCTCGGCGAACGGCTAATTGATGACAGAGTTTTCATTTTGCCTTTAAACAGTCTGTGTTTACCTCTTTTCTGAAGGTCAGTGGAGGTCATTGGTGAGGTAGTGAGTGAGAGAGCTACAGAAAGGGCCACTTCAAGCAGCACTGAAAGTACAGTTGTGAGGCAGGAAAGAAATGTTGTAAATCCAATGCAAGATCAAGAAAGCATGGCAATTTCACAGCTCATCACAATAGATGAAGAGAGCACTGAACTTGATGGTTTGTATAGTTGACTTGCACAATCTATCTTTGAATTATGCATTCATTTATTTTTAGATGTATTTATTTCCACAATTAATAAATGAATCAGAGAAATACAGGTATAGAACAAACGGCAAATCTCATAATGTACATTTGAAAACACGTGCCTACAGTCTTTAAATATTACGGGTCATGTTTGTCCTTGTTTTTTTGGGGGGTTTTTTGTCTTTACCTGATCAAATGGCTGTTAATGTTTTTTTCTGTGGATTATGTCTCTGGTTTTAGATTGGAGATTTGAGCAAGATGCAACAGAGGCCTCACTAAGAAGTACAGAGAAAACATTTTGACGACACATGAAAGGGGAAAGGAGCTCATTTTCCAGATGGACATGAGAGACAGTCCTGAAGACCGGGAGAGAGCAATCTTGACTTTCTACAAGATGGCAAATGTAGAATGGGCTTGTCCTTTAAAATGTACACTACATGGTAGGTAAAGTAAATCCTATTGTAGTGAACTTATTTCTTCTCAAGTGTTATAGTTCTGAATCTGATTTTTGTTTGCGGTAATGTCCTGGGGCCGTATTCACAAAGAATTTTTCTTACCACTAGGAGTACTCCTAAATCGCACTAAAATATTTTAGCTAGGAGTTTTCTCTTAAATTTGCCAGTTAGGAGCTACTTTTAGCCTTAAAATTCTTTGTGAATATGGCCCCTGATATACATTTGCCTTTAAGGGGATCCTGCAATTGGAGACGGTGTGACTCGTCATGTTTTCGCAACAATCATGTCAAAACTCCAGCATGGTTTTGAACTACAACTTGGTTAGTGACCTATACAATACATGTTCTTTCTTTTTCTGTTTTCTTAGGATAACTTGGAAAGAAGATTGCAGCAATTTGTTGGCATCAACAGTTAATAACTTGCCATTGGCCTTAAGGTGATGATAAACAGGGCAACTTTTTGAGCAATGTTGCTGGGCAATCTTGCCGAGCGATTGTTGCTTGGGCAGTTTCCCATTTAAAATGGGCAATACATTTCTATCTGGATAATTTAGATCAGTCGTGGGCCCTGTGTCTCATCTGGTTGCCTGTTGACGGCAACATTGCCCAGCAACATTGCTCAAAAAGTTGCTCTGTGTATCATCACCTTAAGGGTTGATGCATTAAGGTTTCTGCATTTTGTATTATTGTAATGCATGTTGGATTGTTACATGTTGCATGGCTTTATTTCTTTAAGTGCCCGGAGGAACTCTTCTTTTTGAGGGTGAAAAGGATCACTTGATTCCCTCAACATCACAGAGTCTTCTGGATAGTGACTTCTTTGTGGTGGCAGGCCGTATAATCGGACACTCATTCCTGCATGGTGGTCCATGCTTAACTGGTTTAAGCCCAGCAATAATCCACATGCTTTTTGGTGGACCCCCTGAAACTGCCACAATAGATATACTGGACTGTGTGGACACTGATGTCCGTCAAGTAATAGAGATGGTTAGTTAATCTTTACTCTTATTAATTTTCATTAAATATATTAGCTGGGAATAAAAAATTACTTAAACAAAAACAAATACACTGTGCGGACAAAAAAAAAGTATTTTGGATTTTATTAGGCAAATACTTCAGAGACTATGATTGGATCATTATTGCAGTAATTATTATGTTTCTAGCATGTTATATGTTTGGCAGCAGTTCTTCTAACCCTCATTGATGGGTTGTGTAGCTTTTCATTTCTTAAACAACCATGTAGGAAGAAACATCATGACCATATTCCAGGATGACAAAGTCCAGATTCTTCAGGCTCAAATTGTTAAAAAATGGACCATTAGGAATAATTTTCACACATGAATTGGCACTTTTTGAGTCCTAACATTAACCTCAGTGAAAGTCTTTTGGATGTGCTGGAGACATTACAGAGTGCTCACCTCTTGCGTTGTCAATTCAAGATTTGACTCTTTTGCCTATTCAAATCCAAACTGACATTTTTTTGGGGGGCCATGCAGTGTTTTATTTACTATTTATTTTATTATTTATGACCAGTTGGAAGGCACAGGTGAATTATCAGAGGAGGAAAAGAGGGCTATTACAGACCTTGCATTGTCCTGGGATTTACCTGGTGTGACATCAGAAAACAGAAGATGGCTGCTTGACAAACTGCTCATTCATGCAGTGAGTATGCACTATTGGTTGGAATACTCTTAAAGGGGGGTGAAACACTCAGTTTCACTCAATCTCATGTTAATCTTGAGTACCTATAGAGTAGTAATGCATCCTTCATATCTCCAAAAAGTCTTTAGTTTTATCATATTTATAAAAGAAACATAGGCTGTACCGAGTCTTTCCGGAAAAAGCCGAGCGGGTGGAGGCGTGCCGTGTGGGCGGGAGCGCGCGAAGCTTTTGCGTGTGTTGTAAACAGACAGACTCAGTTTATGAGGCATGATTTAGTTTTACAATAAACAAACTGACACATACAGTGGCCAGCTAAACAAATGTATTTAAAACACACAACACACACACACACACACACACACACACCATACATCGCATGCTCCATCGATACATTAACTGTACGTGATCATGTTGTTTACTTGCTGTGCTTACACGCCGATAGTTAACAACACACAGACATTTGAAGCAGTTTTACTCCCCGCCTGCGGTTCCGTGAACCTTTATCGTTGGGACTGCTCCATCTTTAAGTATTAGGCGATCTGCAAATCGTCGAACTGTGCCTTGTTTATAAAACTATTACCGTCGAAATGAAGGGAACAAACAAGAAAACTTGCGCAACTCCGTTGCTGGTCTGGAAAAACAAAATCCATCCACAGGTCCCTTAACGCTGGGTTCTTTGAAATTTGTGCAGTGTTGTCTTGCCCTGGCAACCAAAAACACACTTTTTGGTGCCATTTTTTTTATTGCAGCGCAGCCGAGCCCAGCGCTCTGATGGACGCTCTCGCAGGCACTAGGCTACAGATGCGCGCGCGCTCTTCCGGTAGAAGTGCCCTTAAGACCCGTATAAAGAAATTCCGCCCACTCTGACGTCACGTAGGTCCTATTCGAGAAAAACTTGTGACAAACGAGAGTTTTCACTGATCAGAATACTGCCATCAAACTTACACACTTCATTTTGAAAACTGTCCATGTTTGCAGGAACCCCAACTCTTAACAGTGTAACAAAAACAACTTGGCATAAACAGCTTCGCGCCACCAACCACACCCTTCAGCCCACTCCTAACATAGAAATGTGGATGGTTTGGCATTCAAATTGAATTATGTGAAGGTCTTGAGACCTCCAAGCAATAAAGCACTTCGGTGTGTTTGAAACAACATATCTGGCTTTGCTAACTGAAGGAATACACTATTCACTCTTCTCTTTTTTAGGTACTTAGTGATACAGTTACACTCACTTGTTAGATATGAATTTAATGTAATGTTGTTGAATCTACAAATTCTTTAGTAATGCATATTTTGTAATTGTCAATGGTTTTAGAGAGAATTTGGCACATGGACAGTGAGGCTCTGTGAAGACCAGTAGCCTTACGATTCTTTGTACCTTCATTGGAAACTACAATATTTGAGAAATCAACTCACTTTTGCTTTAGTACTGATTCTTAAGATTTTGTCTTTCCTTGAGGGACTTATGTTAATAGGCTGTCATTAACGATTATTTTGGTAATTCGAGTTGTCATATTAGAATACAGTCATTTTAACATAAACAAAACTGGTTCAAAGTAATAATCACTGGTTTTATAGAACAGACCTGTTAAAACACAGTGCAATATAATAAAGAATATAACTAATGTACATTTATGTATTATAACAAGAGCCTGCAGAGGACGCCCGTGGTCTAATGATTGTCTTTACACTTTACCTCGCAATCTATTCTATTTAATATTGGCTTACATTTAAATCAAATGTCCACTTAATTTGGTATATTTGGGCATATTTAGAAATGCTACAGCCACTGTAATTTCTTTAGGTTTCAAACTTCTTGAACAAGAACATGCTGAACTCAGAGTGAGGGTTAAAGGTACTCTAAGCGATGTCACACGTTTTTTTAGGCCAAAACATTTGTCACATACAGCAAACATCTCCTCACTATCCGCTAGCTGCCTGTCCCCTGAACACACTGTAAAAAAGACGCGGTCTCTGCAGACACCCCAGGCTCCACAAACTGCAACAAAAACAAACTGGGCAAACCCGCGCCACGAAACAAACTGTTTCAGCCAATAACCGACAAGAAGGATTTGGGGGTGGGGGTGGGGGTGGGTTTGGGGGGTTAGTGCGTGGATGAGGAGGAGGGATGGTCTAGCTAGCCTCTGTTTTGTTTGACAATACTTTAAACGTCAACAAGAAGTGTTGTCACCCGACATCACTTAGAGCACCTTTAACTTTTTTTGGAAATCACAGCGAGAAGTTAGCATATTTTTAATTAAGATTTAAATTCAGTCTGTGATGCTACAAATGCTTTTATTTTTATGCAGCTTCTTGTAATATCTTACGGTTTCTAATGAAATTCTGGACTGGATGGGATGTGCTGCCCAGGAGCCTAGACGTCGAGGTGGTGGATGGAAACCTACCCAAGTCTTCCACATGCTACCAAACTCTCAAGCTTCCTAGTCATTACAAGGACTACGCTTCCTTTGAGAGAGATATTTTAGCTGCTATCTGGAGCTCAGATTATGGATTTGGAATGGTCTAAGTTTGTTACAAATAACATCAGATGCCATTTTTCAAAATGTTTCATGTCTAAATCAGATATTTAGTCAGAAAATCTCAAACATGTTTGACATGCTGCAATGTTCAGAGCTTTGGCTATGCCAAAATAACATTTGTTATGAAATGTAAGATTTTATTTGCATGGATGTACTAAAAAGATTCTTTTCTAGACATTCTAGCTATACTATACTAATACTAAAATAAGGAAGAATATTCACTGGTTGCACTTGCAAGAGTTCATTCATATTAACTGGCACTGTTAAAATGTCCCACTTTTTCTTCCTGGAAATCCAGTCTGTGAATCTTGTAAGCAATTTCTACATGTGTTCAAAACTTTGTCAAATGTACACCAAACTAAGCTTTGGTCAAAGTTATTCAAAATATTTATTGACCTTGGTACATTAAAGATTGTGTGGCAATTCAAAGTCATCATTACACAGATTGGCCCTCATTTATCAAAAGTGCGTACACCAAATTTCCAGCGTACACCTGGCGTACACCCAAAACCACGGTGACTTTGAGATTTATCAATATGGACTTTGGCGTACGGCACGCTCAAATCCTACACCAGCTCAGGAGGCGGTGTACGCACGTTTGAGCGTTTGAGTTAGTGTGGAAATGCGCAGAAAAACAATTCCTAACACCACAAAACGCACTGACAAACTAAAAGATATGATATATTATGACCCACTGTAAAATCAACAACAACAACAAATTATAAACTTCAGTGTTTATTTTTGTGCAACATGGACTTCAATGTTTCATTTGTGTGATTGTACCAAAGCATTTGATTTGTAGTATTCCTTCAGTTGCGAGCTATGGTTGCGAGCCTGTACGCTTTACCTGACGTCTCAGGGTAAGCCCGGCTCGTGCGCACGGACTGGGTTCAGTAATGAAGGCTTTCAATGACCAAAAAATAATTCAGACTGACAAAATAATTAAAAATGACATTCTTCTTATTTTAAATAATAATAATGACATTCTTCTTCTTAATATCAATAAGCGTCATTAATAATAAAAATCATAACGAAAAATCGACTCTCTTCAGTGCCGAGAGGCGCCTCTTTGTGGCGATCTTTTATATCGACCACTTTTTTCTCACCTACAATAAACAAGAAAATGCAAATAAGAATGCTTAACTTTATCACTATTGGTCTATATTAAGCAAGAAAACGTATAGCTTGATCACTATTGGTATATATTTAGCAATAAAACATTCTTATCTCTGCTGGAGTGCGCTTCTCAACGGTTCAACCCCCACACAGTATTAACAGATCTCGTAATTTGCGTCCATAGTTTGTTATTGTGGGCGCCTAATCCCACTCTTTAAACTCATAAATAAAACAATTTTGTTTCTTTCCACTTCCCTGGTGATGGCCTCGATCTCTACGTCGGAGAAGTTTCTCTTCTTTGCCGTCTTCCGTGTGTTTATGGCGTAAAATGAGGGCGTGGGGGAAGCGAAGACTTGAATATATAAGGGCGTGTTATTCTAATGACGATCGTTTTCAGCCGCTGCATTTATCAAGGACAGGTATTGCGTACACCTAGATTTCAAAGGTACGCACAGCTTCATAAATCAGGCGGTGAGAGGAGTGTAAGCATAATCTTACGCCAACATATACACCCGTTTCTACGCAAGAATGATAAATGAGGGCCATTGTGTGGCAATTCAAAGTCATCAATACACAGATTGTGTGGCAATTCAAAGTCATCAATACACAGATTGTGTGGCAATTCAAAGTCATCAATGCACAGATTGTGTGGCTATTCAAAGTCATCAATACAGAGATTGTGTGGCTATTCAAAGTCATCAATACAGAGATTGTGTGGCTATTCAAAGTCATCAATACACAGATTGTGTGGCAATTCAAAGTCATCAATACACAGATTGTGTGGCTATTCAAAGTCATCAATACACATTTCAGATAATAACATTACAGTCTCTCTGTACACATCCAACACATTAGACAGGGGGACATCTGGGTCTGGTAATCTTTCAACATCCTCCCGTGTAAATTGATGCATTTGTACTTCAGGGATCACCACACCGGGTTCATGGTGACCACATGGCCCTATCCAGTCAATACCATATTGCATAGCATCTACCTGTAATAGACAATTGATAATTTTCTAACTCGGGTTTATATATGTTGTCCAATTGATCTAACTTATGGTTTTCCTCAAAATGATTATCAAAACTCAGCAAAATCCCATAGATTATGGAGAGAATTATCTGATGAGCCAGTTGTTGTAGAAATTTTAATAATCATTGATCCCTAACAGATATCATAAGAGAGAGAACCTACTCAATGTGTAAAAGTATATGTGTGTACGTGCTTGTGCGTGACGTTTCAGGAACATATGGGACAGGACCTCTGACCTTAGGAACGGTCAGATTTGGCTAGTTTATTTCAGCACCAGTTTGTGTCCTTAAAGCTGCAGTCCATAGCTTTTCCTCTTTGTCGCCATCTCTGTTCGAAATTTGTAATTGCAGTTATTCGCGGAATTATTAACTTTACGTCAGTTGTACATCGGCATGAAACAGAGCGGATGAACACAATGTTTTGAGGCTGCGCGTCTGTCAGTCACCGCGCCGGTGTGGATACTGGCACTCAGAATCACAGATCCTACTTTTTGGAAGTACAGTACGACCATGACAACATACGAATTTTCATCTGAAAATGTAATCTGAACAAGTAACATCCACATCAACTAAGTGGAAAAAAGACTTGCCCTAAATCACGCTGATTAAAAATGTTTCTTTACTGGTTTTCTTTGAGAGAAAAAAAAAAACACACGTATCTAATCCGATGCCTATTTAAAAATGGAATATATTTAATTTCGGAGGAGGCCAGTTTGGTTTGCTTGGAGTAGAGGTGACTCCCTCTCATAGCTAGCACAAAATATTTACCATAATAGCAAAACAAATAAAGACAACAAAGGAAACTCCGTAACTGTGTGAAATAAGCGAACAACTGTGCTAACTGTTACACGATTGACCTATTGAAATGTCTTACCTGTCCTAAAAGAAAAAAAAGCCGTCTGTGCGTTCGTTTTGAACCGATGTTTATCCTTGTTTTGTCACATTGTTTAAACCGCTAGACTGAGGTAAGGTTAGAGTCCTCACAGCTTCGACGGCAAACTAATGTTCTTTCTCTGCGGATGCAGCATCTAGTCAATAAAATAATTACTTTATAATGATGTGGCAATATATACTTTAGTGTTTTCTCTGCGGATGCAGCATCTAGTCAATAAAATAATTACTTTATAATGATGTGGCAATATATACTTTAGTGTTATGTATTCATACCGTTTCGCTGACTGTGTTTTAAATGCGAGTCTGAAGTGTCAGCGGCGCTCTCTCTGCTGCGTGTTCTCTCCATGGTCCGTGCTGTGCGCACCTCACGTGCTAATGTAAACAACTCAGCCAGTGATAGTTTATTATTTGTCCTCTAGAGCAGTGGTTCCCAAACCTGTCCTCAAGGCACCCCAACACTGCACGTTTTCTTTATCTCCCTAATCAAACACACCTGATTCAACTCATCAGCTCATTATCACATGGGTTAATGAGCTGATGAGTTGAATCAGGTGTGTTTGATTAGGGAGATAAAGAAAACGTGCAGTGTTGGGGTGCCTTGAGGACAGGTTTGGGAACCACTGCTCTAGAGGCCGCTCTCGCTCTGTATAATGCCAGCAGTCTCTTCAGCGCTCTAGTGCTGTATAATGACCGCGCCCACTTCTCAGCCGCTCCAGCAACAGATGCAACCCGGAAAAACTATCGGTGTGGATTTTTGCCGATAACGATAGTTCCACCAATCAACTATCGGTGCCGATTAATCGGCAAAACCGATGAATCGGTCGACCTCTACTTGAAAAGAGTATAAAGGCTGTCTCATGTCTTCCTGTTGGGCGTCACTCACTTCACAGGGTAACTGCTGTGTTGGCGACTGGGCCTATTCTTGCAAGAATATTTCTCTTTTGATTAATTTGACTCTTGAGTGTCTCTTACGCAGTGATGATGTTTAACAGAAGTTTTGCCACAACACTGTTAAAACTAAATTTAAACACACCGAAGCCCATTAGACTCATTTAAGATACCCTAATTTATAATGTAATATTTATCTATTCATTCAATTATATATTAATTAATGTGTCATAATTGCTAACCTGCTTTGATATAAATACCTGGATAGGGTCTTGCAGTTGATGACTTAACCAGAGCTGTATTGGTGTCTGGTTTCCTTCTGTCCGCAACTTGTGGTGGTTCCAGCCATCCTGAAAGTACTGAAGGTGTTTCTGTACATGTGGCAAGAAGCACCTTTGGAGGGCATAGAGATGCACTTCATCGTCTGGATTCAGAAGTCCGTCATTCTCAAGGTTGGTGAAGATTGTGTAGAAGAGATCAAGCACTCCAGCATAAACATCTCTCCACAACCTTTCAATCCTAACAGTAAAATAACCAAAATGCAAAACATTTAAAACAACAACCAATATTCACAATGTTATGCTTGAAGTGGAGCTTCCATAGCCTAAAACAAATCTGTAAATCTATTTTACAAATGTGGGGATTTAGTTTCACATACATTACAATTTTCTTTTTTTTTTCAATTTAATAAATTTTGTTTCCAGGATTGATGGCATAGTTGCCTGGTAACAATTTTCTAATTATATTCAAAGTAACTTTATTTTATTCTAGAAACCATGCATATCTTGGTAATTGACCCTTCGCGTGGAGCTTGATTGACAGGTGTTCTAACCAATCATACTTCGCCATCCGCCATTTTGTCCGAAAAAGCAGCCAGTAGAGTTAGGAGGATTTTAACTTGGTAAAATGAATATACTGACGCCTTTCCGCGGTTAAAACAACATTACTTCTTATGTTCGTTCATGTTTATTTGATGCTATAAATGAACTAGAAGGAAGAGATGATCGGATCACGAGCAGCTTTAACGAATGCTCTACAGCGATCTGTCACGGCACATTAAAGAGCCCCAAAACGGTATTTATTGTTTAAATTTCTTTCAATAAATGACCACATTTGAAAGCTGAGACTTTGTTTAATATGTTTAATATCAAAAGTAACCGAAAAGTAACCTGGTCTGTCCTGTCTGTCCGCGTGTTGTCAGTCTCCTCTCTGCTCCGCGATGTATTTTTCACTGCGTGAGAATATGGTGAGAGCATGAGAGCAGCGTAGCTTGTCGGAACATAGCGACAGTAACTAAGGAGGGCGGGTCTTTGCGAAGGGTCAATTGTTTGCATTTCTTTGTAACCCTGAAATGTGTTATGTGCATTACAATAATATGGTACAGGTACGTCATGTCAAACTTGTACAATCCGAGAAACAAGATGTGAACGGTGTCATCTGCTATCTGAGCAAGATGACTAAAACTAATGATAAACCGTCATTTGCATACTTTTGTGTATTTCTTATAAACAAATGCTTTTCATCCATCTTTTCTTAGTGATTTGGTCTTTTTGAATCTTGTATGTTTGTTTTGGACTGTGTGACTTCTGTATAAGGATTAGGCCTATGTTTTAAAGTTAGTCCATATAGGCTTTACAAGTGTGGAACGTTGTATCACTGCGGTGACAAAATATGTTGATGTGTAAAATACAACTATTTACACACATAACGAGTAATATCTAACATACTGTAGATTCCAAACATTCCATTATCTGTTTATTTGGGGTTAGAGAACATTCTTAGCTCATATGTTTCTTTAATTTGTGTAGGATGTTGAAAAATAAAAAGTATTAGTTAATAACAAACAATCAAAGACTTTAAAGCTACATGAGACCATAATATAAATATTTAATGGTATAGTTACATGTCGGAGCATACTCACAGCTTGAAGATGACTTCCATAAAGTTTATTTTAGTAAAGGTATGCCTGGATGAGACCTCTCAAAGATTACACCAATATGAGCTTTTCTCTAACATTACATGTTTGCACTATGTCTGAAAAGTACTTTTTTCATTTTCTCTTTATTTGAAAGGCTACAGTGTTACATTAATCAGCATTAAAACAATGTAAATGTACCCAAGCTAGCTCAAGAGTGCTAATTTTCATCCTTAGTCCCTCAGCCGGGTGTAATAAAAAGGCAACCTTAAAGATAACCGCAGGTATAAAATCACAAAAATAAAATTACATACACCACATTATGGTTAAGAAATACAATTCATATAAAATAAATATATAATGTTTAAATGCACTCAGAAAGCATGTGCTGCTAGACCATGTCTGATTTTATAAATTAAACAAATGTTTTTGAATTTAATGAGATTAACCCAAGCAAGTAACTGATATTTCCTCAGAATACTACAGTGATGGTAGTGGTACAGTGTACTAATCAACATGCATTCCCTATATGTGTTTGTTAAACGTCTCAGGCAATTCGTATATGAAATGTAAGTTGGACAGAAGAAAACATTTAAAATGCTAAATACATTTAAAAAGTCTAAGTAAATACAATGTGTTTGTCACAAACACGTCTAAAGTGCTTTTACTCGTGTGTGGAAACCCCCTCGCAACATTACTAATCAATTAATCACAGAAATAATGTGTGTCATCAGACTGATTTAAAGAAATTAAAAAGTTCAATCTTTATTTAAAGAAAATAGACTTCTGCTTTTGCAACACACAAATTTATAAATGTTCAAAATCGTTTGTCTTTGACTACTTCTAATCATGGGTTTAGGTCTGTAAAATACAGAATTAAAAAAGAAGTAAAAACGTTCTCTAACATTTTCTGATAACGTAGTATAATGTACGAATAACAACCATGACTTTATACTGCTTTTTTTAAAGTTTTAAATGTGATGGTGAACTTTTCAATTTATATGAGAAAACGAAACTTTCTTTAATTAAAAACAAGTCCCTGATCTTACCACAGACAATACATTGTAGGGGTGTGTTTGTGTGTGCACCATTTTTTCCTAGGACATAATGTTATTTGTTATAAACAGTAAAAAAAACCCTTTGGAAATGGGATCTTCCAAACACCCCCACCACTGCTCGTGATTTGGACTGTTCTAAAACTTTCCGTGAAGTTTGAAAACATCTAATGTTGGAGTAGAATTTGCAGATGTTGTTTGATCCAAGTGTTAATAGGTTAGAGATAAGTGTGTTATAAGGATTAGGCTATGGTGTGCGTGGTGTTGGGTGAACAGATGAGTTGGTGAATTCGGGGGGGGGGGGGGGGGTGGTAGGGGGGGGGGTGGGGGTATGGGGGGAGTGAGATTTGTTGGGGGGGGGGGGGGGGGGGTTGTAGGCTGCTGTATCATGTACCGTTTGAACTGACGCGCTACAGCGACCTGTCACATTTCAAAGAGCCAAAACGTTATTAATTGTGTGAATCTCGTAAAAATATTGACAGAATCGGACAGCTGTGGATTTGTTCCATATCAAAAGTAACCTGTCTGTCTTGTCTGTCGGTGTAAGTGTCGTCTTTGTCCGCGATTTTTCACTGCGTGAGGAAATGGATGTGTGGCGTGAGAGTGTGTGAAAAGGGTCAATTGCGTGAGTCTCACGGTCAATGCGTGAGAGTTGGCAGCCCTGCTACAAAGCATATAATAAAAGATATAATGAATTTCAAACCTTTTTTTTTTTTTTTTTAAAGTTCAACAGTCTGTCATTAGTCTTTAGTCTGCTACTAAAAAACAGCGTGTTGTTGTTCCGGTACACGGTACACCAGTCATGTCAACGTAACGAATGAATGACATTTTGCTTATCAATGTATCTAAATTCGCGCCTTTCTAGAACTTCAAAAAAGAAACAGAAAATGAGCCGCCGGCAGGCGCCGACTCAACCTCCACGGACAGTTTCTAATATTTTATCAGACAATAACTAGGCTACTCAAGATTTTGCTTTAGTATAATTTTCGGGACAATTAGGGTCGGATTCGGGATTCGGGACAACAGCTCAGATTTCGGGACTGTCCCGAATTTTTCGGGACGTCTGGTCACCCTAGTGTGTGTGTGTGTGTGTGTGTGTGTGTGTGTGTGTGTGTGTGTGTGTGTGTGTGTGTGTGTGTGTGTGTGTGTGCAACTAATTGTGCGTATATTTTATAATACGTACATAAGAGAGAATTTAGATCATGAGGCATTCCATCTAAATGTTTACAATGTTAATTATGTTTGCACGTTGATCGTTACGTGATCTTCCCGTGTTATATGTACAGTAGGGCCTATGTTATATCTGCATATTCTGTAGACTTCGACTGTGTCTCAGGGAGCATGTAAGGGCATGTTTATCCGGTTCGAAGGACCGTGTAAAAACTCTGGTTCACTTTTAACTGATGCCCTGCTAAAACAATATAGGAAGGATGCAAAGGACATGCAAAGGTAGTATATTTATTATTTATTACATTAAATACATGTATTTAATACATGGGTATTTCTTAACGGGGTCCGCGAGCAGTCTGTATATTCCTCATTTGTTAATCCGTCTCCTCAGTCTTTTCAGTCCGATCCATAACGTGGTAAAAAATAAAATCCGATATCGCGCTATGTGAAAACCAAATCGAGGGTGCTCTGTTGTATTCCATGTAAATCGCTCGTCATTATATCCACATTGATCAATCAAATGTAAAATATATTCCACATGTTCCGGCTGGTTAATTTTGTTAATCACGATCCTTGTAATTTTCGCGGAGGTAAAGTTAAATCCATCATACATCAAAGCCATATTTCCCACACTCCAGGGGCCTCATGTACAAAGACTTGCGTTGAATTCATACTAAAACATTGCGTACGGACAAAGCTGTAAATGTGCGTACGCACAAAAAAAAACAGATGTATGAATCTCTGCGTACGAAGGATCCCACGCATGTTCTCTTTGTACATCCCAATTGACCGTTCGCAAAAGCCACGCCCCCTAGTTATTGTTGCTACGCCCGTCAAACAAATGGTCAAACACGACCAGCGCCACAGATTGCCATGACGGGAAGAGGTATACCCGTGCGTGTCAGTGACCCTTTTTTGGAGCAATACCTCCGCGATATCCTCCAGATCGAGGCACAAGGGGTTACAGTATACAGTGGAGGGATATATTCAAAATATAAAAATACGCAATGAAGGAGACACGACTACTATCGAGGCTAACGTTAATGCTCACCGGTCTCAAGCGAAATCTGAGAAACCCGACCTGTAACGTTACCTCAAATGCAACAAGCACAGCCTTGAAGAAGATTTTATAAGCTGGTTCAGTGGGTAATTGTTTGGAGATAGAAATATATAACTCACGCTGCATATTTAGTAATTTTGCCTCAGATACAGGGTTATACATTCGCTTTAACGAGCGGCTTGTTCATTACCACGGCAACCGCTTGCGTGCCATGCTGAATACGATTTTTGTGTTTAAAAAGTAACTATACATAAGAGACGGAAAGATGCAGATAATCATACATTATTTAAGGTTATTTCTATTCGTTACGATATTGATATGTGAACTGATGTTGTCAAGTAAGCTTCATGCGTTCCCCGTTGCGAGCGTGCACTCCTCTAAACTGTACAGGTCCTGCACTGCTAGTGACTGCTGCTCATTTCCCCCCGAAAATATCATGTTAACAACAACCCTTTAGAAAACGTACTTCCTTTGTGGATCCTCTTGACCTGCTTTCTCCATGTTTCTTTGACTAATCTCAGTGTGTCAGTCTCACGCACGCGAGTTAACCATGTTCGACACAGTGCCGTCCACACTGTTTTATCCATTGTAGGCACCGCTCACATTGTGTTTTCGGCTTTGGGAACGAAAAGAACACAACTCCTCCAGACAATCTCTCGGGGTATCTAGTGTCTGATTTACAAACGCTGTGGGTGCACCGCTTCACCAGCTTGCTTGGAGTCAATGTTTGACGGACCTGCTCACATAGTAACGGTTGCTATGATGTGTGATTGGACAATGGCCGTTTTGGGGGAGGGGCCTGCGAACGGTCAATTGACGTAAAATTTAGCGCACATGCACGAGCACAACGCCCCACCCTAATTTAATAAATTTAAATATGGTAATGAGCAAAAGAAAGCAGTAAGAAAATGGCTAAAGCAAGCGGCAAGAAACGAAACTTTACAGAAAGTGAATTGGAGGTGCTACTATCGGAGGTAGAAACGAGAAAAAATATTTTATTTGGAACTTTGTACTCCTTAATTAATAACAAAAGGAAAAAAATATGAGTGTGAGAGTCTGGCTGATGCCGTCAATGCGTTGGATCTGTAAGTCGCTCGCTGTAAATGACCTTAAATAGAAATGGTCTGATATAAAGGTGGACGTTAAATGGAGAACTGCTGCGCACCGAAAGTGTGGGCAGAACAGGCAGTGGTAAAGGGGTCGATGAACTTACACCCTTTGAGCAGAGAGTTGCCTCAATTATGGGTGACACTTCACTGTCTCTGGAGTATATCTGCTGCTGTGGGAGACTCGGATTTACTACAGGACTGCCACGAAGGTAACCAATTTCTCATTTGTTTTTACTTTGGTACACATAGCTTACCTATTTAATTTTAAAATGCATGCAATGTAGCTGACCAAAAGTACACCAGAGATTTTACGGATCCATTGCATTTATGGCAAATGCGTGTACCCATTAATAACAGACTCAAACAGTGGCGGTTCTACATTGAATTACACCCTGGGCGAAACCCCCTTCGAGCGGAATTATAGATCATTTATAATTATTTTATAAATGGCAAATTAATAGCAATGCTTCCAACATGTGGTGGTGCGATAGACTTGTAGAACAATTCGCATTTCCTGTAAGAGTCGCCAACGGACAAAAACTATGAGAAATGTACGTACGCCAGACATGAGATCGGCGTGAAGGAACGCACATTCTCGCGTTAATTTCACTATTAGTACATCTGACCGTGAGCGTGAAAGCTGGCGTACGCCGTGTTTTTGTGCGTACGGAGTGTTGATACATGAGGCCCCAGGTGTGTGTGTGTGTGTGCGTGTGTGTGTGCGCGCGCGCGCATGCGCAACGCATGGCCCGGGGACGTCTATTGTTTCATTATGTGTGTGTGTGTGTGTGTGTGTGTGCGTGACGTATGCGTGTGCGTGTGTGCGCGTGGGAACTCTTTGTCATCCTTTGTCATCCTTTCCCACGCCTCAGCACCTGTTGTGGGAGGGGTCGAGGTGTGGGTGTGGGAGGGCTCTAGGGGTGGAGTCTGAGTCAGGTTGGTTTGTAGACCTCAGAGTTGTCAGTCTAACTTTTGGGATGTAAGAGTGTAGACGTGTTTCGTGGAGCTCCCGGGAAATTACATTTACACAACTTTTGGAGTTAAAATCTCTAAACCTTTGGATATACCTTTATAGTGATGGATTAATACCTTTGGATATATCAATGATGTTGGATTAAATCTTTAAACTGGATAACTTTTGTTCTTCTTTCAACAACAAAGCGTGGATGTAAAAAACGTAAGTCAGTTTTTAATATGTATGTGTTTTTGATACTGTGATTTTTAACATGATGTAGTTTTAATATCATGACGTGTTTTATGTAAAATGTAACACATTTTACAAAAATAATGAAGGTTAAATGTATCTTTTGTAATAAAAACTTTTAACTCGTTTTACTTTTCTGTAAATAACTGGATGTTGATCTTTTAACATTTTAACATTTTAGATGTTTTAAGAACTAAAACATT
This sequence comes from Chrosomus eos, assembly GCA_036326025.1. Lineage (NCBI taxonomy): Eukaryota > Metazoa > Chordata > Actinopteri > Cypriniformes > Leuciscidae > Chrosomus > Chrosomus eos. The sequence continues at coordinate 37,461,977 of CM070838.1, forward strand.
TTGATAACTTTAAGAAATGCAGTTTAAACTTTTTCATTAATGTTTTAACAACTTACAAGTGTATGAACACTGAAGACATATTAGATCTATTTGTTCGATGTAATTTTAATACAAACGGTTTTAGATGTTTTTAATATTAACACATTTTTTATAACTTTAAGAAAACAGTTTTAATCTTTTTTATTAATGTTTTAAGTGTATGAACACTAAAGACGATAGTATCTTAATGATATAAATTGTTTTAATAGTCTTAAGCACTGTGTGTTATTGTGAAAAACACAACTTGTTTTAAATGTAAATAGAACTATTGTTTGATGTAATTGTAATACAAGCTCTTTTAGATGTTTTAAGAAAACATAACTATTTACAGTAGGTAGCCAACCAGAATGCCTATTGCCGCCGCGGCGTAATTCACCGCGGCAAAAAAAAACCAGTCGCATTTCTAAGTCATTCGCGAAATGACCGCCAGGTGGCGCAAAGGGACATTTAGCGAAAGCAAAACGTATGTAAAAGTAGCCTACATTTTAAATAGAATATAGCAAACTTTTAGAGCAGAACATTTTATGAATCAAAATTTAAAGGAGGCCTATCTCGCAGTCAGTGAAAATAAATTAGGTGCAATCAATGATGCTAAACTATTGAGGAATGAGAAGATTGAAGAGTGCATCTGTCGTTTGTGGGCACACTGACGCTGTGAACAACCGAGCTTGTGGTCGAGTGGTAGAGCTGAAGGTTTAAACAGTACAAAGACATAGGTTCGAAACCCGAATAAATTTGTTTTTTATATAATTACCATGCATTTCCATTTTACACTAAGGAACAAATCTCATCCAACAGATTGACTGAATTTACGTCTTCAAAAACAGTTCTGTTAAAAAATAAACAAACAAACAAAAAAAAACTTCACGGACAGGACAGCAGACAGCAGGACTGGAATTCTTTCCATATGCAGAAATAATTTAAAAAAACATGGTTAAGCAAGGTGCGATTTGCCGGTGGGTGATTTCCCCCTCCACAGTAGGCTATAGCGAATAGGCCTACCCTAAATAGACCTTATCAAATATAGTATATATATTTTTTAAATATAGCCTAAAACACGCACGTTTAAACAACAAACAATAAAATCTGAACCAGCGCTTCTGCTCCTGTATTGAGAGATAACATGCAGCGCATTTCAGTTACGATCCTGGTTCCAATTGTATTAATAGCCTACATTCACGGCTTTTTAAAATGTCACAAAGCGTTTTGATGTGGTTTTGAATGAAATATTGAAGTTTATAATTAAGTATTTTGACACACCACGCCTAGTGCGTATTCTAAAATGGGGTTTTCTTCTGCCATTGAATTAGAGTTCGACAAACGCCGCATTCACTTGAATTTCTTTTTCTGCTAAAATAACAGGCTATAGCCTACTTCGTTATTTTTGGTCATACAGATAGGATATCATATTTTAAAACTGTAAAAGGTCTATTTTATTCATGTAAAGTAGGCTACACTCACAATAGGCTAACAACAAAACATTCTCATTCATTTGAGCGAACACACACTGGTGAAATAAACGTTTGGGCTTTTCTCAGTGAGCTTTGACATGGCCGAGTGGTAGAGCTGCCGGTTCATCAATCGGAAGACCTGCGTTCAAATCCCGAAAAAACATGGACTTATGTAAAAATATATATATTTTTAGGCTATTAATGCAGATTTGTTTAGTTCTAAAACTCTGTTACACCATATATTTTTTTGCTTATATTTATAAAATAATATTACCATGCATTTCCATTTTACACTAAGGAACAAATAGGCTATCCAACAGAACGACTTTAGATCTGTAGCTAATAATACCAATTGTTCAAAAGCAGTTTTGTATAAAAAAAAAGATATATAGGCCTATATATATATATCTATATTTGTTGTATTCCCTATAACCTACATAGAGTTTTTAAAAACATGGTTTTAAGCAAAGTTTTCGACAAACGAGGCAGCGCGTTCATTTGATTTATTTTTCTCATAACAGCTAAACTAACTTAATAGGCTATACGTGATTTTTTTTTGGTCATACAGATAAGAGTAGAGTAGCCTACATCGTTCAAAACTGTAAACTTTTTTTAGGCTAATGACAAAAGTTTATCTGTCGTCTCTCTCGGTCTCCGGGAACTGCGCGTCACAAAAATAAACCGAAAGCCACTTGCCTCAGCTCAGACACGATAGGAAATCGGATATGTCTAAAGCCTTTAAATGTCTAAATATTTAGGTTAATAAATGTTATCTGATTATGTAATCCATATGAAAATGAGAGCTACAGAGAATCTGCTCAAATATGTTTATGTGATTGTGAGCGCCTCGCAATGAGAAAATGACAAGGTGAAAATCTCGTTTAATTAAAATCGCCCTGAATTAAAATGTAAAAACAGATCAAATCATTTATTCGTCGAAGTGTTGCTATATTGTTTCATTTAAAGTTCATAATTATTATCTAAATGTTATTTAGTTTATCAGCAGTAGGCTACCACGAAGCACCGATATTTATTTGAATAATAATAATTTAAAAAATAACTAATTCACATATTACATGCCTGGACCCAAAGATCCCTGTAGAATTTAATATTGAGTTGAGCATTTTGTTCATGACAACAAAATGAACATGCGTTTGAAGATTATATTTAGTTTTGCTTGGAAAAAGCTGGCCCAAACCAGTTTTATTTCTTAAATTATTTAAATAATGAAATATTTAGTAATAAACTTTTATGACAGAAATACCACAACATGTAGCTTAAATCATTTAATTCTTTCATTATCAACACTTTTATAGCCTAATGCTAGAGCGATTTAAGTGTGAATTGCGACTTCTCCTTATTTTAAGTCAGACTCAGACTCAGAGAGCCTGTGGGGGGTTTGGAGGGACAGACAATAGGTGTTAATGTTCCTCATTCATATGGAGAGTGTCGGATAGCCAGCCCGATGGCAAAGGCAAAATTATTTTAAGGATAGGCTACATCTCTCGATGTGTCCCCATATTTGATTAAATTATAAATATTGTAGTTTATTTATTGTAGCCTATTTAAAGTGTTTTCACACACAAATTTAAATTGAAGTGTTCAATCCAGTTGTTTCAACTGGTTCTGTAGAGTTTAAGAATGTTTGAGCAAGGGGGACTAAATAAACTTGCTGAGATCCAGCGCGAGAGAGGCAAAACTCATGTTTTTAATTTATGTTGCTGTGGACTATTTTCGATTTGTACCGTTTTGTTTAATTTAGCTGCAATTTCTTTGGCAAAACAAATTTAAAATGTAGCAAGAATAAGATTGTGTGTTTCTTTTTTGCATGGAAATAAAGTCTAAATGCAAGTTAGGTTGCCACGGTCCCGGTTTTACCGGGATTGTCCTTCTTTTTAATAACCTGTCCCGGAAAAATTGAAGCACTCTCCCGGGACAATGAATGTCCCGGTTAAAGGCTACGTGATTATGCAAGTTCAAACCATAGACAGATTCAAACTGTGTAGCGCGCGGCCGCTTGCACGGCAGAGAGAGGGAGAGACAGAACACCGGCTAGATCCCCCCTAACTACAGATGGTAGTTGCCGCTCAAAGTGTGGGGCGCGCCCCTCTATGGGTGGGAAATAGCCTAGAGAAGTGACAGGTTGGGCGCGCCAACGGGAGGAACTTTTCCTTTTTATGCCTTTATATCTTTATTCGTTCATGGCGAGTCTACATCGCATCTTCATCTTTGCAGCGACGCAGAAAACACCAGTTTATTAATAAACAATGAAATGTCTCCTTGCTATTTTTTACACATTCACCATTGCCGGCTCGTGCGCTTGAGTGCAGCTTTATAACACTCACTCATTACCCTGTATAGCCTATTTAAGTTATTAAATCAATATAAAGGGGTGATTTGTCCACTGATGGCTTAAATAAACAACTAGGCTACTAGTTGACTAGAAAAAAACTAGTCGGAGACAGCATGAGCACGCGACCCTGAGCGGAATGAGCGAGCCGAGGAATATCCAGAAATGCTCACATGCTCTGATCGGAACAAAGGAATTTTGACATAATTAATCATTAGTTTATATCTCATGCACTGCCCATAATTTTAATCCCATATCAAACACATTAGCCTATGTTATGTCTATTTTAATTTTTTAATTTTTTTGTCTTGCCAAATGGATTTCTCTTCTTTTCTTTTTTTAACATTTTGACACAGCAGCACTTTAATTTTCTCTATTTTTGTTTTTGTTTGTTTAGTTTGTATTTAGATACTAGCCTACTTGTTACTTCAATAAATTGGAACATTTTAAGCTTGTTGCGTATTTCATTAGCATTGTGTTGGGGCGATGGGGGCAGTGGGGCTTGAAAATTATGAGTCTATCCATCGGGTGCAGAAAAAAGATTGCATGTGTGTGCTAGTTAGGGCTGTCACTTTTGTGAAAAAATCCTGTTCGATTTTTTAGACATAAGTGTTCATTGAATCGATTGTAAAATCGATTTTCCGTGTCTAAAGACGCTTCCATTTTCAACACCAAATATAGGCAAATCCACGGACAACTAACAGGCATTAGGACGAACGTAAAGAGGGCGCAAATCAGCAATATTCCTAATGCTTTATTGGCGTGAAGTTTCGTGCACAATAACAAACAGGAGTGCAGCATTCAGGGATTGAAATTAACACCCTGGCCTCAACTCCCCAAATGCGGGTAAAAATAAATTTTGGCGGCTAACGCTGTCAAATCAACAGGCGTGCGTCTATGCTTACTCACTTTCTTTGCTGTGGAAGTTCGTGTAATCCAAATCTGTGTGGAATTAGCGCAAACACGCAACTCGTGAGTCCTCGTGATATATTAAATACAGCGTATTGCGCAGAATCTGCGCATTTCTGGCCTACTTGAAGACACACGTCACAAAGCAACGGCTCTGGCAACAAATAACGGAGCGCTTGTTCACTTGCATTGAAGTAATAGCGAATATCAAAAAGCATTTGGTTAACAGAAAAGACATTATTATTTTCCAACATCCTACATGTTCTATTGATCTGTCCACCTAAAACACATTTTTGGTAAAAAAAAAAAAAAAAAAAAAAAAGGCAGCTAAAATCGATTCCCTATTTTCGTTTCGATACTTGTTGTTGGTTGGTCCGATCGATTGTGCAATCGATTTTCGAACGTAAAGTGACAGCCCTACTAAGCAACGGCTCTGGCAACAAATAACGGAGCGCTTGTTCACTTGCATTGAAGTAATAGCGAATATCAAAAAGCATTTGGTTAACAGAAAAGACATTATTATTTTCCAACATCCTACATGTTCTATTGATCTGTCCACCTAAAACACATTTTTGGTAAAAAAAAAAAAAAAAAAAAAAAGGCAGCTAAAATCGATTCCCTATTTTCGTTTCGATACTTGTTGTTGGTTGGTCCGATCGATTGTGCAATCGATTTTCGAACGTAAAGTGACAGCCCTAGTGCTAGTGTGCGTGTGTTTATGAAGCGAATGTAAGAAGCAACCCCCAGCTCTACTGTAGCAATGTTGTAATATGCCATTGATTATTAAACAAAACGCTTGACTTTAAATAAATAAACAGTTAATAAACTCGCAAATAAAGAGTCACCTATTTAAGCATCAAGAACGGTTAAAGATTAATGCTGTCGGCCAACATGGTGTTATATTGAGATTCGATCTCGGGTCTCTTGGATCTCCGTGTCGTTGCGTTAACCACAGAGCTACCACCTGAACGCTGTTACGTCAACGTCTTATACTCTTCCAAAGCCTTGATGTAGCCTAATATGTTTCTATTGCAATGTTTTATATGGAAATGTTTTCATTATTTATTCAATTTAATTTAAGTATTGTGATGAATTATTTAACTACATTTCACTTAAATTCATCTGCTACCAGCTTTCAATCGCTCTGAATGAGCCGCGACGCAGCGGCAGATTACGCAATAGAGAGAATAAACGGACACTTTTCAAAGTCTGTGATTGTAGCGCCTCTTAGCGGTTAAAGGCAGCAAATACACCCCGAATTTCACCGCCGCGGCAAAGCGGCGGCGTTGAAAGTATTATTCTGGTTGGTAACCTACTGTACTTGATATAATTTAAATACACGCTGTTTTAGTTATTGTTGTGATTGAAAACACTTTTTTAAAACATATGGTTTATGTAAAATGGAACATTTTACTAAATAATGTGTAAAGGTAAAGACCTGTACTGTGTTTTAATGATATAAAATGACTTAAAGGTTTTAATCGCTGTGTGTTATGTGAACAGTACACCTTTTTAAATGTATGATAAAAATAAAACTATTGTTTGGTGTAATTTTAATACAAGCACTTTTAGATGTTTTAAGAAAACATAACTATTTACTTGATATAATTTTAATACACACTGTTTTAGTTATTATTGTGATTGAAAAACACTTTTTTAAAACAGATGTTTTATGTAAAAATGGAACACTTTACAAAATAATGTGTAAAGGTAAAGGTCTGTACTGTGTTTAATGGTTTTAATCACTATGTGTTATGTGAAAAGCACAACTTTTGCCCAAAATATGTTATTTTTGTGATTGAAAACTCTTTTTTAAAACAGATGTTTATGTAAAATGAAACATTTTACTAAATAATGTGTAAAGGTAAAGACCCGTACCGTGTTTTAAAGATATAAAATGAAATGGTTTTAATCACTACGTGATATAACCCCTTTTCTTTAATGAAAAAACACTAAACCTATCTCTGTTTTCTGTCATCCTTCTTAAAGGGATACTCCACTTTTTTTAGAAATATGCTCATTTTACAACTCCCCCAGAGTTAAAATGTTGAGTTTTACCATTTTTGAATCCATTCAGCCGATCTCCGGTCCTGGGGGTACCACTTTTAGCATAGCTTAGCATACATCATTGAAGTGGACAAGACCATTAGCATTTCTCCAAAAAAAATGACCAAAGAGTTTCGATGTTTTTCCTATTTAAAACTTGACTCTTCTGTAGTTACATCGTGCACTAAGACCGACGGAAAATGTAAAGTTGCGATTTTCTAGGCTGATATGACTGGGAACTATACTCTCATTCCTGCGTAATAATCAAGAAACTTTACTGCCGTACCATGAGTGCAGCAGGCGTAATGATATGACGCAGCACCTGAAAATAGTCCCCAGCTCGGTAACTTCCAACGTGACCGGGACTAAGTTTGTGTAGTTTCAGTCGGCAAATTAGGTGAAGTTAGTGTATTGTTCTGTGCGATTAGCCATGGTTTTGTGCGTAGTAAAGGGCTGTGATAGTAAGTCGAGGGGATACACTACCGGCGTCATGTTTCACAGAATACCAGTGTACAACAAGGAGCTAAACAATCAATGGTTGGCTGCTCTCAACATTGATCTCAAAACACCGGTAGAATCTATCAAGAAATGGCGTGTTTGCTCAGAGCATTTTGGACCAGATGACTATAAAGAAAACAAGGACAGTACGGTAACGTTAAGGCGTCTAAAGGATACGGCCATCCCAACAATCTTCAGAGTACAGACCGGTCCAAGTGTATTATCGTCACCCATAGCTGTAAGTATAACTATTAAATTTTTTTGTTAGCTTGAACCACTTGATTGAAAAAGCACTGCCGACTGCCGTTGTCTTTATCTTCCTGTGAAATGCAATCAATGTGCTAGGTTTGCCCGATAATTTGTCTTGTACAGTATATAAAGTTAGTAGTTTTGCTGTCGAGTTCTGGTGCGGTGGCCTTTAGTTTAATTGAAGGAAACTTGTGGAATTTTCGGTATTGTTTATCTAAAGTTTCTATAATACAAAATACTAGTGATGTCACGTTATGTGCCGGTGCACCGGAGCGTGTGTCGAAAAATAATCTCAAGCATCCTTTTCCTAAAATTGAATTGTTTGTAATACCATATTACCTACCTATGCTGTTGAAATACATGTTTGTTTGTTTGTTTTTTTTAGCTTGCATCTCAAAGGTATTGCCTCCATGGAATAAACTTTTTCCTTTTAATTATCAATCAGGATGAGCTTGATGAACAGCAGGATCGACCTGTACAGCAGGATCTACCTGAACATGAGCATTTCTTCAGCCTTTTTGCTGGTGTACCACAGTCTACCCCTCAGAAATCCAGACATTCAAAAGAACTTCCAGCGGAGTTCAAAATCCCGTCACTGTTGCAGCTGACTAGTCCAGCACAGACAGTGACATCCACAAAGCCATTTGCTGCCCTGGCACCCACATGGACACAACTGGTAGGAAAATGAAACTTTACCCTCTGTTCTAGTTTTTTGTAACGTGTTATGAATGAAACTCCTAAAATTATTTGAAATCTCTATAATTTATAGGATACCGCATCTTCGTCCAGTGTCATGGCTGTGTCCAGTCCAAGGAAAACTTTAATCTATGACGTGAGTGTCCATGTTATATGTCTATATAACTTCTGCTATCTATAATCCATAATAGGGGTGTCACGATTTCGATTTTAAATCGAAATCGATCGAAATTAAGTCACAATCTCGATAATCGAATTCAAAAATGGAATCGTCGATACTGCCACGCCCCCATGTCACGTCCAGTCGGTTTGCAAAGCTGAAAATAAAAAGCGTTGAAGTGCTGCGAGTCCTCTACCTCAGTTACAGCCAGTCAAAAGATAGCATGGCTGCAGATGCAGGAGACCCATCGACAGGACTTCTGACCTCCTCTTTCACTAAAGTCGCCGGTGTGGGACAGTGGGAGTATTTCTGATTTCCAGTGAGTTATGTTGACAACGTTCACATTCGCGTTCAAAGTTCGCGCTTAAAAAAAGCCACACTTTGCAAGCTCTGCTACTGTATGTGCGTCAGTCCGTGTACCATTCTTCCACTTTTTAAATTAAAACTTTAAATTGACAAAAACAGCAGACTCAGAACAGTATAAATCTTTATACAATAAATCTAGCATGTCACAAATAACTTGATTCTCCACCTCCACGAATGAGACAAGTGTCGTTTATTTCCGCACCTAGTCTATTTTTGCTGCACGCGCCGAGTTAAAGCGACAGCGCACAGTTCGTGGTCAAAATGAACATGACACGAAAATGTTGTAATTTCATCATAAATGCATTTAATTAAATTCTACATTAAATACTAATATTTTTCACAGTCATGTTTGTACTTTAAGACCGAGGTAAAGCAAGGAAAACATATATGTATCTGTTAAACCTTGTTTGTTTTGTTGTGAACTTGAATGTCATCTTCTGTGAATAAGACTGCAGTTACAAAAGAGAAACTACATGGCAGGTTATTTTGCTTAAGTTTCTAATTGACTGAAGATATAAGTTATTGTAACATTATTTTGTTAATAAATGTTTTAAATTTGACAATGTAGTGTGGTACATTGCGAACAAAGGTCATATATTATATTACATAAAAGTCTAGTCTAAAAATGGCATCGCAAACTGTGCTTAAAAAAAAATAAATGTAAAAATCGAGAATCGAATCGAACCGTGACCTTAGAATCGAAAATGTAATCGAATCGAGGATTTGGAGAATCGTGACACCCCTAATCCATAATGAAAATATTATTAGTTTTTTGCATCGTTTTGCTGACACTTACCTATAGCATTATGAAATGCAATCGTTGAACAGTCAATAAATCCTGCTGCAGATCCTGCTGATGCCAGTTTTGCTCCATTCACAAGCCCCTTGACCTCTTCCACAGGAAGCACTTCAAGTAGCTCTGAACATTACAAAGGATGTACCGAGAGAAAGTGGATTGTGAATGAGTCAAAACTCATGGAGCTCTTCCAGAAATGCTCCATTTGTGGAGCTTTGATCTCTGAGGCAGATCAGACCATAGTAACAATTGGTTGCAGAATCAGCCTGAGCTGGAAATGCAACAACGGACATACTGGACATTGGGAATCATGTCCAAACACACGTGGAATGCCGGAAAACAACTTACTAGCAGCAGCTGCCACACTCTTCACTGGTGCAACGTTTACAGACATCGCTGACTGGGCTGGGCTCTTGAACTTGCAGCTGCCGCAAAAAACAACATACTACAAAATACAGGCAAGCTACCTCATTCCTGTGATTGAAGCAGCATACAAGAAGCAGGAAAACATCATAAAAGCACAACTAATCTGTCAGACTCTGGATGGTCAGGGAGTGCAGCTCTGCGGAGATGGGAGGAGTGACAGCCCAGGCCATTCATGCAAATATACAACCTATTCCTTCATGGATGACTCCTCCAATCAGACAGTTGTTTTTGATCTGGTTAAGGTAAACAAATGGTCACAACACTAGAATAAAATTACTAAAAAATGATGTCTAAAATGTCACTAAAAAATGATGTCTAAAATGTCACAATCTGTCAAATTGTTCCCTCTAGGTGTCCCAGGCCACAAGTTCCGTAGCAATGGAACCAATTGGCTTCAGGAAAGGGCTGGAGAGGCTCTTGGATGAAGGCATTGACATAAAAGTGGTTACAACGGATAGACATCCATCCATCAGAAAATTGATGAGAGAAGAGTATCCTAACATCATACATCAGTTTGATCCATGGCATGTGGCAAAAGGTTAGTCTATTAGGCAGTAGAGCACAACCTGTTGACACTTATTGTGTGAATTTATTTGATTTTTAACTATATCAATAACAATATGCCATTATCAATCCTGCTTTATCATCTGATTCTCTATTGTTGTGGCAAAAACTTCTGTTAAACACCATCACTGCGTAAGAGACACTCAAGAGTCAAATTAATAAAAAGAGAAATGTTTATTCTTGCAAGAAGGCCCAGTCGCCATCACAGCCGTTACATTCTGTGAAGTGAGTGGCGCGCACCAAGAAGACATGAGACAGCCTTTATACTCTTTTCAAGGTTCCTTCTCACTCGCTGTACTTTTCCCCCCACTCAGATAAGGCCCCCCACTGTTCAGTTTCTACTTAATAACACAAACTGGTACTGGAATAAACCAGCCAAATCTGACCATTCCTAAGGTCGAGATGTCCTGTCCCATATATTCCTGAAACGTCACGCACAAGCACGTACACACATATGCTTTTACACATTGAATAGATTAGGAATAAATGACTATTAAAATTTTTCCACAACAATCCCCACTTTTTATAATTCTAATTACCCATAATCACAATAATAAACAAAAGGACAAATTTTAAGTCATATCATCACACTACTCTTCATCTCTGTTTTCACCAGTGGTGGGCCGTCAGGGCCAGCAAGGCCTTCTCTGCTGGCCTAAACACTATCAGAATTACTGACTTGCACTTTAATATATTTTTTCCATGAATGAGTATTAAATGATTCCCAATAGTTCATTATATTAATTTCATAGCTTTGCTCTTGGTCGCGCTGCTTCCAGTAGTGTGTTTTTATGTTAGAGTTTTTATCCAATCATATTTCAGCCATCATGCGTTGCCATGGCCAAATAAATCTGCCTGGAGGCCTTCAGAATCGACAGCGCGGGCGTCTGTCGCTAAAATGAATGGCAATGAATTTTTTGCTTTAACCAATCAGATAATCAGTCAGATTTAATCAGCCAATCAGATTTCGCTTTGACTGCAGCGGGGCCATCTAGCAGGCGTACAATAACGTCTGCATTTTCTCGTTCTTTGATTGGATGCTCAGAGCGCATACTATTAATTACTGGTATTCAGTATCCGCATCTGTAGCGAACTGCGTAAACTAAAATATATTCCTGTAGATTTAATCGTTTTTCAACCCACAAATTAATGTTTATTTCCCTCCTCCTCAGGTTTAAACCAACCGGAAAAAATCCCTTATTCAACCTGAGCTAAACGCTGAGTCACGGAACTCTATTCGATCTGTCCGGGTAAAAACAGAACTGACTAATGCACTGCTAAGTTATGCCACGAATGATTTTGAAGGCAAAAGTCCCGCTGATCCCATTGATTTTGTTTTAAACTCTGTGTGAGAGCATGGGGCAGCTGTAACGTTACACATCGTCATGTTTTGCGGTGACTGCGTGCTTCTGTCGAGCAGACACTCTCAGCCATAAAGCGAAGTAAAACCTATGCTAGAAATAGGACGGGGCATACACGACATTGTTGGAACTGCAACGCAGTTAGAACCTGTACAACTGTAATTGAAATCTTCTTGAGGAAAGAAATAAGGATGGATTTTGTGTAAAAAATAACCAGTAGTTTTGGTGAGTATAATGCTTTTTCCCCAGTGGTGAATATGATTTTCTTCTTAATTTTTCTTTTAGATTATGATCGAAACGTATTTTTTTTTAAACATTCATACTATTGTAACGGCATAAAAAAATGGACTATTGTAACCATTGAACGTTTCTGAACGGATTCGGAACGCAAGAACCACTGTACACAAACGCACAAGCCGAACTCACGCGCTCGTCTCTCTACCGGCTTTTCCCGAACTCACCGCATTAACCCTATAACTGCCCGTGCAAAATAAAAACAACAATTATAGAGAGTCTTTGCGCTGCTACACTATTAAAAGTTATTTATTCAGATAGGACAGAAGGCCTAGGTGTGAAATGCACGGTCCGCCACTGGTTTTCACATAACTGATCACTCTTCTTAAACATTTGTGAAAATAACATTTTGAAAAGAAAAAGCTTAGGCTGTTTTTGTAAGGATAGTCCCTTAAATTTTAGCAAGCCAGTAAAGAAACACTGCTGCTGTATAGCTTGACCCTCAGTCACCTTAGTTAAATAAGAAATAGTGTACAGACTAGTTAGAAAAACAACAAATCATCAATCCACAGTGGTTACATCAAAATATAAAGTATAAGAAAAGTATAATAAAACCCTTCATTTCAAAACCCTCTCCTTGTACCTTATCACATAGCGGATAAGCACAGCTTTTAACCATCTGTTCATAACAAAAACATTCATAGGAAGAAGAAAAAGAAAAGAAAAACAAACACCAAATGTCTAACACATGTCACTGTAGCTTCCACTACTAGAATCATCATCATCACATTTCTTGTCATTGTCATCATCATTTGGATAAAACTGTCATTTTTACCAATTTAACTGAGCTGGAAACACACAATATTGACAATCCTACCCCCGAAACCCCAAAGAGTAATCAAACAATCCATTCATTTTCCTAAAATACTTTCTAATTAATCAGTGACCAATCAAATCTCGTTGGCGTTGTTTAAGGTGAGATGTTTGGACGGTGGTGTTGCAATCTCCATCCTTGCAACCTTGTTTGTGGAGTGGACCATAGCCTCTGTCACCTGTGAATGGAGATCTTAAGTGTTTTGTTAGTGCTGCTGGTCGTCCTTCTGGTGTGACCTGTGGAATTTTCACCATTTGTTTACTGATGATATACATTATGAGTTCCAAATTTATTCTCAACATCTGGCCACTCCAACAACCTGAAACTCATTCAACTATTACATCAACATTCAACCCACTTTGCTCATGTCAACAACACAATATTTATACATTTTGGAACAGAATCATTCTGTTAGATGCAATCCAATCTGACATTCTGTGAAAGGAAAATTTTAAGTTATGCTCCGCTTGTTGGAGAATTTCATATTTTATCTGTCTTATACATGAGTCTGAATTTTGTAACACCAAGCAGAAAAAGCTAGGTCACAGGGCACGTGAGGATGAGGACATGAGAACAAGAGAGTGGAAAAGTACCCAAAAACCTTGTAGTACAGATGCAGGTGTTGGGAAAATACTGGAAGAGAAATATATTGTATACAATGTAATAATGTGCCACCAAGAAAAGATACTAATACAGATGCCCATTGTGTGAAATGATGCTAATACAGATGCCCATTGTGTGAAATGAAGCTAATACAGATGCCCTTTGTGTAAAAAGATACTAATATTGACACTAATTCGATACTAACTATAAGAAAAAGGTATAAAGACCAGAGCACTGGCCCATGAAAGATCAGATGCGTAGCTAACATCTCCTTTGTTGAATCGCTCAATAAAGTTGTTCTTCTGAGACCTGAAACTTCGACTCTGAAAGATTTTTCTGAGACCTGATCCAGACTTTGCAGATTTGAACCAAAGATCGAGAATTTGCCACGACATAATTGGCGGTGCCAGCCAGGAGCGGAGAGGGGTCAAGCAGCCGTGGTGGAGGCCCTGGCAAGGATCTCACAAAACAAAAGAGCCGGCTAAAAAACAGGTAGGCAATTTTTGCTTATATTATTTTGTTTTGTGTGATCAATTGCCGGTAAGCTATCACCCTGGTCAGCAATTATTTTACACTAGACTCCACCGTAAAAAGAACCTAAAAAGACAAAAATTAATTGAGAAGAGGGCAGAGGAGAGTCGAGCTTTCAGGTTCTGGAGAAGCGCATGTGGGTGTGAGTGTTGTAGTGCATGTGTGTGTGTGTGTGAGTGTTGCAACGTGAAAGGCGCATGTGTGTGTGTGTGTGTGAGCGCCGTAGCGTGTGTAACTATTCCAGCACAGAAAGAGCATTTGGCGTACTAGATACGCTTTTAATGTAAGAAGTGCTGCATTTTTATGTTTGTTTGTCTAAAAGCGTGAGAAACACGCTGTAAATGTAAGAGGTGCATTTACATTATATGTTTGTTTGTCTTAAAAGCGTGAGAAACACGCTGTAAATGTAAGAGGTGCATTTACATTATATGTTTGTTTGTCTAAAAGCGTGAGATACACGCTGTAAATGTAAGAGGTGCATTTACATTAAACGTAAGAGGTGCGTTTAAACGCAGACGTGCGCCACAGTACAAAAAGTGCACTGAAGGGGGTCGTGAGTCTTTATTTGTTTGTTTGTCTTTTTATTTGTTTGTTTGTCCTAAATGTTAAAGTGCACTGAGTGTCTGTTTGTCATTAATAAAGGGGATTTTGTGAGGAGTATAGTGTCAGTACAGAGATTATTAACTAAATAAATATATATGCAGGGAGTGCATTAAAATAATAAAATATTGATAATACATTTTATGTGAAAAAAAGAATAAAATAAAGTTAAAAAGTTTGAAAAAGAGTGATTAGGAAAAATATAAGATCATCCTCTCAGAAGAGACAGAGAGAAAAAAGGAGGGGTGAGTCGGCTCAGTCTAGGCGTTCGGCCAACAAAAATCCAGGCGTTCAGCCAGCAAAAAAGGTCTGGGCGCATTATCAAAAAGCACCTAACTAGCTATAAATTAATAAGTGTGTTGAGCTGTCAGTAATAATTAAATTTAGCAAACAACCTGAACAACGGATTTAAGAGATTAAAATAAGAGAAATAAAAATAAGGTAAATGGTATAAGAGTAAAAAGACAAAGTTGTTGAAAAATTGGATGGATAATAAGAAACAAATTAGTGAAAAAAGAGTGCAGAGGTATAAATATCAGAGAACAAGAAATTGGTTTTATCGACTGTTTGGCCATTTGCCAGACTGTAAGCGTTGTGATCCAGATAAAGAAACAGCCTTTATTGAACAAAAGTTTGATTGATTAACTTTGTCTTTTCACTTGATACAAGAAAAATAGAATAAGATTAACGAGTGAATGTGTGTATGTGGATGTGTGAATGAAATCCCGGGTGTGTGAATGAATATACTAACAAACTAAGTGTATCTGAGTTGAGTTAAAGAAATAAGGAGTGAGAGAAGTGACAGAGAAGGAGAGTTTTTTATTCTTTGACAAAAAAAAAAAAAAAAAAAAAAAAAAAAAAGCAAACATGCGGACCAGAGTGAGTGATCATTATGAGGCAGAGGCGAAGAGAATACAGAGAGAAAGAAAGGACGAAGATGATTTTAAACAGGCAGTAAAGCTAACCAAAGGCATTAAGAATCACTTCTGGCTAGAAAGTGAGTTTATAGATAACGAAGGGCAGAGACAGGAGTTAACAGACCAAGGGAAAAGTGAGCTCTTTAAAAAATGTACAAAGATTACAAACTTGGATCAGCTTAAGAAAGAATGGCCCTTAGTGGATTGGTGTAATGTGATTAAAAAACAGATAACTCTTGAAACCCTGAGACCACACCTGAACAAATTTAATCTTCTAAAAAACACCAATTTGGACTCACAGTTCACTGCATTAGAAATAAAGATTGACCCACTATTAATGCCGCATCTGAAAAGAAAGGCACGAAAGCGTTGGCCTGGATTATCAGGAGGGGTAACTATTCTGAAAAATGTATACATGATGGTGGGTTCATGCATAAGACTAGTGAAGTGGGAAAGTGACATAATCTTTGAGGTTGGAAGGGCAAGAGATATTAGACCGGTGTTAGTGGACAATTGGACACTGGCAAGATTGATGGTAATGGTGGTTTTGAGAAATAATCCAAGCAGAATTAGTCATCTGTGGGTAGAGATACAGCGAAGCAGAGAAAGAGACAGAAAAAATGTCAGTGACAGCTGAGAATGTCACAACTCTGGACCAACAGGAAAGGCAAGAGAGGGAATAGAGGGAGAAGGCTCTTAAACAAAAAAAAAAGAAAGAAAAACTTTAATTGATTTATTTGAACCCCTAACATTAGACACCTGCACCAGGGAGGAACTTAACATATCAATAACCATGTGGGAGGGCAATGAGGTGAAATTGACCCCATATTCTACTTATCTGTATAGGGAGGGAGATATTACTGCATGAGGCCAGTGGTTTGACTAAAACATAGCCTTTTGAATTAATATACCTGGGGGAGAACATCATTTGGCAGCGCAGTACATAGAACAAGCTAGAAGAAGTGACGCGAAGCCATTGTCTAAGGTACCAATACGAATCATTTTGAAATATTTTAAGAAAACAAAACAAACCCCTGAATTGTTAAATATAAGCAGTAAGCTAATTGTGCATTGACTAATTAAGTGGGGCACACATAATTGAGTGCTGGAACGATGGCTTTGGTGTCACCTCAAGTAGAGTCCCCTGTAGAACAGTTTGCTTCACAATATCCGATTTACAGGGATACAATTAAAAACTTGTCAAAAAAGTGGGAAAAAAGGACCAAAAAGCTAAATACCAATTGGTCAGCAGAGGGAACATTTGATTTGGCTATGTGTAGGGAAATGGGAGCGTTGATAAAAAAATCACAAAGCCCATGATAAGAGCAAGAAAAGAAATGAGAAACGGGGAAAGGAACAAGAGGTGTTGAATTTATTTAGAAAAAAGGGAGCACAACTGATTAAGGAATATAGGGAAAAAATAGGGAAGAAGGATAATATAATAGAAACCCCACCCCCTTATGCACCACCCTATGATTTGACTGGTAAACAACTGCCACTAGTGACTGGTCTTTCTTCTTCATTTTCATTTTCAAAATTCACTTTGCCTTTTATAGCCACTGTTCCAGAGGAAGCCAGGAAGGAAGAAGAAAGAAAGGTGAAACAGGACTGTAGAGGAGCAGAGGCTGCAGACATGAGTGACCCTCTAATTTTATCAAGATGGGATGCTGTGAGCCGTGAGGGGAGTCAGGGAAATGACTTAGACCTCAAACACCTGATTGACGCTCACGGAAGCCCTGCATTGTCTAACCCGTATTTCCATGCAATTCAAGCTTTGCAGGAACTCGGAGGAAAGACGGGGAAGGTGGAGGTTGACAGACAACGAGCCAGACTGAGAAGAAATAGAACGAGATATACGGATAACTAAAGGACCAATCGACCAAGAAGCTGAAGCCATGCGAAGACTCCTAAGAGACTCCGTGGAAAGGGACCAACAGAGACTTCGGGAACATCAAAGACGAAGATCTCATTCAGCCAGCCCTCACAGGGAATACAAGTATGTGTCTGGAACCCTCCTTTTAGAAGAAGCACCCCCAAGTGAACCGCACTGGAGGAGAGGAGAAAATTTGAGAGAGATACAAGCACGCAAACTGAGTCCATATAAAGATGAAGAGGAACAACTGGAAGAAGATCCCTTACAATGCCCCATCCTGATCAAAGGACAACAAGGACAGGACGTGCCATGGGCGGGACAAGATCTGGAAGGACTGATAGCCCGTCTCCCTGACCTACATGAAGGGGCTGGCAAATGGATAAGACTGCTGGAAGAAGAGACAATGGGGAAGATTTTAGCCATTGGAGATGTCAAGGCCCTGCTGGCAAAGTGTGTTGGAGGTGCGAAGACAAATGAAATCCTTAAAGCCTCTGGACTTGGATGTGCAGTCGATTCGACAAGGATGGACGCCATACCATTGGACAGGCACAGAGCTGCAATATGGCGGGCTCTTCGAGAACAGTATAAAACTCAGATGGACCCAAAGATGCTAAAAGGGGAACCAATAGGAGATGAAGAAAATACAATCACCTATGTTCAGAGACAGTCAAGAAGATGGAAGCAAGAGCTGGAGAGAGACCCTGAACGGGATCCAGTAATAACAGCACTGTTCAGATCTGCTAAAGTTGATGCAAGGGCTCCATCTGTAAAGGCCAAGCTGGAAGATGTGGTGGGCCTGAGTTCAAAAGCATTAAGAGAGTTCAGTGACCATGTGGCACACGCAGTAGAACAGAATCGGAAAAATGAGCAGAAACTAAAGAGCCAAGAAAGAGAGCTTCAAAGAAGATTGACTCAGCTACAACTGGATGAGTTGGTGAATAAGAAAAAGAAAGTCCAAGCTACTGTGAAGGAAGCTGAAGATCAATCTGCTGTGATGGCTGCAGTCAACATACCAAGTCAAGGGCCACAAATTGTCCAGCAAGCGCCAACTAACATGAGTCAGAATGCAGTCACCAACGCAGGAAACCCACAGCAACCAGTTGCACCAATTGTGATCTACCTTCCTGAGCCCCAAGACAACAGAAACAGAACAATGCCGGGAAGAGGAAGACAATACAACAACCAGCAGAGAATCCCAGACCAGCAAGTCATGTGCTGGGGGTGCAACCAGCCTGGACACACCAAGAGAAACTTTCCAGTCAGCCCATGGCCTCGAGGTGAATCGCAATGTCAGATGAATCAAGCCTGGCAACAGAGACCCCCAAGCCAGCAACACCAAGTGACAGGGCCATTCAACCCATGGCGTGGCCCAGATCAAGGTTACTAGGGATGCCCAGAGAATCCTACGGGGAGTGGTCAGCTACCAATGATATCTTCCAATGCTGGCCAAAAACCTATGCTGCAGGTTAAAATAGAGGACAAGATGACACCCATTATGCTTGATACAGGAGCGACCTATACTTGCCTAAGCCCAATTTATGCCTCTCACCTCCCCAAGTCTGGAAAATATGTCAAGACAGTAGGATTTTCGGGACAAACACAACTAATACCAATGACGACCCCTGTCAGCATAAAAGTCAAAGACTCTGAAATCAAGATTCCTATACTAGTATCAGAACAAACTCCAGTCAATCTGCTGGGAAGGGATGCTATATGCAGACTGAAATTACTAATCTGGTGCTCACCTGAAGGGATATACATAGAAAAGGCAGGGATAAGACAAATGGTAGTGATAGGTGACACTGAACTAGAGGCCCCACAGACTAACGTATTCTGGGTAGGGGACATAAGAAAGGGAGTAGAAGCAACATTAGAGAAGTGGGGAAAATACATAAAAGAACAGCTTCAGAAGCCAATGGCCCCCAGCACTGAATACCATTGTACAATGATATATGGTCATTTGAAGGATGTAAAAACAGAACAAGAATGGTTGGAGACAACTAAGGGTTAGTCTGTAGGTTTAGACTCAAACTCAATAATTATAGGTCCGGCTGGGGCAGCATTGGAAATTGAAAATTGTGAGTTCACTAACACTTGGTTTAGAATAGAAAACTCTGTTCCACATGTTACTCTATTTCTAAATGAGGGGAGTCAGGCAAAACATCTAGGCCGAATGATGATAAAAGCAGGGGAAAACGTTGGAAAGCTACTGAGAACCCTTATATCTTTCAAACTGAAGACATGATGTACCTTAAGATTTGGTGCACAACCACAATGGTAGGAGTTCCACAGCTGATAGTTGAAGAGGAAGAAGAGAAAAGCGAACTCAGATCTAGAACAGAGGAGCTCATGTCAGAAATGAAAACACAGGTACCACCAAATTTGTGGTCAACCCATGACACTTATGTAGGTTTAGTCAAATCAGCATACCCCATTAGAATCACTACAAAAAATGGAATGCAGTTACCAAGAAAACAACAGTACCCTTTAAGACGTGAGGCAGTAGAAGGGATGAGACAAACAATTAATGGCCTAATAGAGGCAGGCGTGTTGATAGAAACAGAGAGTTATTGTAACACCCCAATACTACCAGTTGAGAAAGCTAATAATGTAAATATGATTATTATCTGATGTAAGATGGCGCCGTTGTGTTTGTGTTTGGCTCGCCGTCCTTTTCTGTTGTGTTTTCTGGCGATCATTGTGCTAATCTCTGTTTTCATCCGCAATGTGTCATCGATATTCGTGTACGATCGTCTGTCGCTGCTACAGATACGCAGTAACGTGACTACCAACTTGCCTGGTTTTGCCGGAGATTCAAATCTACCGCCATTCCTAGCCTCAGTGCCTGCCTATCTGTGGCGTCCTATTTGCCCGTCAACTTGCAACAAGAGACGCAGGAGACGAGGAAAGAGAGGCGGCGTTCATGTAAAAATTAAAAAATACCTGGCGTCTCTCTCCGTCGGCATGGGTGTCTCCGGCGGTTTCAGGAACATGTCCGGGGGTTATGGAGGGTTTGATCTACATCGCCTTCTGCAGTACAGCTACCGATGGCTCTTACCGGCTCTCCCAGACACCTGTTGTACACCTACTCATCACCGCCGGCCTGCGCGGATCCATCGGCAGCGCAACGCGAAAGCGAATCTTCCTCTCAGCTGTGCAGCACATCGCCAGACTGGAAACAACAGATCGGTGCGTGCGGCTCTGTTGAACGCTCGCACTATCGTAAACAAGACGTTTGTTCTGAATTACCTCATCTCCACTCGTGAGTTGGATGTCTTTTTTTTGACGGAGACCTGGATCAAACCAGGTGACAACAGCGCTTTTTCTGAGCTCCTCCCCCCTGGCTATTCTTTCCTAAATACACCGAGAGTGACAAGCCGTGGAGGCGGGCTGGCCACAGTGTACAATAAGAAGGACATAAACTGTCGCTCCATCTCATGTAAGAACTACAGTAGCTTTGAACTGCAGTTATTCCTGATGCAATTGACACCCCCTACACTGTGTGCTGTTTTATATCGTCCTCCTAAACATAATAAGGATTTTATTGCTGAATTTACTGATTTTCTTGCTGATGTAATGCCAAAATATGATAATTTCCTTATTTGTGGGGATTTCAATATTCATGTCTGTTGTCCATCCAGTCAATTAGTTAAAGATTTTCAAAACCTGCTAACCTCTTTTGATTTAATTCAGTCAGTAAATGCTCCCACACACAAACATGGCCACACGTTAGACCTCATAATTTCACATGGTTTGCCAATATTAAACATAGAAATACTGGATACTTGCATTTCAGACCATTTTCCCATTATATTTGACTTCACGCCCCCCTCACCTCCTGCAAAATATCTTACCCCAATTTGTAGTCGCCGTATTATCACTTCTACAACAGCTGAGGAATTTGCTACTGCCTTCAAAAACTCTGATTTTCATGCCCTTTGCGAAAGTCAACCGCCCAGCACTGAGGAGTTCATCTCTTCTTTCTATTCCACCTGTTCAGAGATTTTAGACTCAGTTGCACCCCTAAAGCTGAGGTCTATCAAACCCAAACCAGACTGCTGGTTAAATGACACCACACGCGCCCTGAGAAGGCGCTGTAGACAGGCTGAACGGAGGTGGAAAAAGGACAAGCTGCAGGTTTCCCTTGGTATTTTGAGAGTCTGTCTTTCTGATTATCAAATTGCTGTAAAAGAAGCCAAATGTAAATACCTCTCAAATGTTATTTCAAATAGCTCAAATCGGCCCCACGTCTTGTTTAATACAATCCAATCTGTTACAAATCCACCTGTTAACGTGTTTGAAAATGTATCTAAATCAACCTGTGATGAGTTTCTCCAATACTTTATTGATAAAGTTGCCTCAGTTAGACAGAGTGTAAACAGCAGTATGGTTGTTTGTTCATATGTCCACCAATCACTTCCTTCACCTCCTGCTGTTTTTGATGTGTTTGAGCCAGTGTCACTCTCTCAGCTCTCAAATGTTGTCCAGAAGCTGAGAGCTACCAACTGTTCCCTGGACATTATTCCATCTAAAATGCTTAAACAGGTTTTCGATACAGTTGGACCATGTATTCTCTCTTTTTTCAATGTCAGCCTTAGCTCAGGGTCTGTCCCAACTGTTTTTAAGCAGGCTGTGGTCAGGCCATTAATCAAAAAACCTAACCTTGATCCATCAGTTCTTTCAAATTTCAGACCTGTATCCCATCTGCCTTTTCTCTCTAAAGTTCTGGAAAAGCTCGTCTTCATACAACTTCAATCTTTCTTGGATCAAAACCATATTTTTGAACAATTTCAATCTGGTTTCAGGGCACGCCACAGCACAGAATCTGCACTGTTGAAGGTGCAGAATGACATCTTGTTATCCCTGGACGCTAAAAAACCAGTGCTGTTGATAATGCTGGACCTTACTGCAGCATTTGATACGGTGGACCATTCTATCCTCCTGACCCGTCTGGCTCAGCAGGTGGGTCTTCAAGGACTCGTGCTGCAGTGGTTCAAGTCATATCTTGCCGATAGAAATTACTCTGTGATGATCAATGATCTCTCTTCTTCTCCAGCACCATTTTCCTCTGGTGTGCCACAGGGTTCTATCCTTGGCCCGGTTTTATTTTCCTTGTATATGCTCCCCTTAGGTTCTGTGATATCCCGGCATAATGTTTCTTTCCATCTGTATGCAGACGACATACAAATCTATCTGCCAGTTGCCCAGAACTCTCCAGACACACAGTCCCTTCAGACATGTCTGGATGACGTTAAACATTGGCTATCACAAAATCTGCTCTGTCTAAATGATTCAAAGACTGAATTTATCTTATTTGATGCCTCTAGCCCAACAAAGGCAGCTCCCGATCTGGCACCCCTGACTACCCACCTCAGTTATGTAGTCAGGAATCTTGGGGTGTTTATGGACAGTAGTCTGAAGCTCGATAAAC
Source organism: Chrosomus eos (assembly GCA_036326025.1). Lineage (NCBI taxonomy): Eukaryota > Metazoa > Chordata > Actinopteri > Cypriniformes > Leuciscidae > Chrosomus > Chrosomus eos. The sequence continues at coordinate 37,484,951 of CM070838.1, forward strand.
AGATAGACTCTGTGATCAGGACAAGCTTCTTCCAGCTTCGTCGATTGGCCAAAGTTAAACCGTTCCTTAGCTGTAGTGATCTCGAGAAAACAATCCACGCCTTTATTAGTTCACGCTTGGATTACTGCAATGCCCTCTACATCGGGTTAAACCAGGCCTCTCTGCACCGTCTACAGCTTGTCCAGAACGCAGCAGCAAGGTTTCTTACCAACACCCGTAAACATGGCCACATCACTCCTGTCCTGCTCTCTCTCCACTGGCTTCCAGTCCAGTTCAGAATTCAGTTTAAGATCTTACTGTTTGTTTTTTGCTCTATCCATGGCCCTGCACCTGCTTATCTGTGTAATATGCTGACCCTTTATAAGCCCAGCAGAGTCCTGCGCTCCTCTGAACAACATCTGCTGGTGGTCCCAGGATCCAGGTGCAAAAAGTGGGGTGATCGTGCCTTTGCAGTAGCGGGGCTGAAACTATGGAACGCGCTGCCTCTGGAATTACGCTCCATCATGGAGCTGCCCCTGTTCAAGGCCAGGTTGAAGCACCATCTTTTTAGATCAGCTTTTGGCACTGGATCGACAGCTGATTAGCAAAATGATTTTATAGAAGAGTTTTATTGTATTGTATTGTATTGTATTGTATTGTATTGTTGGTTTTGTCTTGTTCTTTTTTTTTCTTTTGTTTTCCCTGTCCAGCGCTTTGATCAACTCATGGTTGTTGTAAAGCGCTATATAAATAAAAAATTGATTGATTGATTGATTGAATAAGTAAAAATGGAGATTAGTGCAGTTAATGAAGTAGTTGAAGATTGTCTAGCAGAGGTTCCAAATCCGCATACGCTATTGACAAGTGTTCCACCTGCTGCTAATTATTTCACTTTGATTGATCTCTGTTCTGCATTTTTCAGCGTTCCACTAGCGGAAGAAAGCAGACACCTTTTTTTCTTCACTTACCAAGGTAAACAGTATACATACACTAGAATGCCCCAAGGATTTAAACACTCACCTCATGTGTTCATCATAAGACTGCTGACTTATTAGAACAAGGACGATTTGTTTTAACACAGGCCAGATGCTTAGCATATTCTACATTGACAACTTATCCTGATATCACGATGAAGCGTTGTACCACAGTTAATCCAGCTAACTTTGTCCCGCTGGAGGGAGAAGGAACACCTCATGATTGTGTTTCTGTCTCTCTGGCGTTTACTCGTCTGAGACCAGATTTGGAATCAACACCAATTGTTGATGCAGACATGGATTATTTTGTTGATGGCTCTTGTTTTGGAGACCACCTAGGCAACCATGCTGGCTTTGCTGTTGTACAAGGAGATGGAGACAGTTTTACTCCTGTGTTGAGTCAACATTGTGAGCAACCTTGCTCAGCACAATTGGCCGAACTAAAAGCACTTACTGAAGCTTGTATATTGGCTAGAAACAAAGCAGCCAACATTTATACTGACTCTGCGTATGCCCATGGTGTATGTCATCTCTTTGGTGCAGTATGGAAACAAAGAGGGTTTAAAAAAAAAAAAAAAAGAGTGATGGAACACCAATTCAACATGGAGACCAAATTACTAAATTGATTACCGCCATGATGTTTCCTACGAAATTGGCCATAATTAAATGTCAGGCCCATAAGAAAGGTAATGACTTTGTCATCAAAGGCAACAATGCGGCTGAATTACATGCAAAACAAGCCTCTGGGTGCCAGTTAGCAGTAATGGCACCCTCAGTCCTGATCCAGCCTCTCCCTACCGTAGAAAGTATTGCCCAAATGCAGTCCAGAGCAACACCATCTGAAATATACTTATGGCAGCAAAGGGGGGCGACAAGAGATGCAAACAATGTATGAAGATCACATGAAGGTCATATGATAGCCCCCACCCCATTGCTTAACATTTTAATTCTGGATTCCCACAGTTTTGATCACTGTGGAAGGGGGGAAATGATAAGGAAGATAAAAAGGCAAGGATTTTGGTCCCCATACTTACAAACAAGAATTTTTAAATGAATGTGAAATTTGTGCAAAAAATAATGTCAGAAAAGGAACAGTAACCCCAATAGACTATTCCAGTTCCAGAAGGATCTTTTAAGTATCTACTGATGGATTAAGCAGACATGACCAAATTAGTAAGAGGAAAAATATTCATGTTGGTTATTATTGACAGGTTACAGCCAAGAGGGATACCACATGAGTTTAAAGCTAGAGACGAGGCAGCAGCAGGACTTGAATCAATATTTGTATGGATAACGCCAAATAAGAATATGGAATGGATTAATTACATATATTACAATCAGCAGAGATTCATCAACCACACAGCACTAGAGGTCTTGGGTCAGCAACAAAAAGCTACGAGCAAAATAACTTGGCAAAACAGACTAGCCCTGAATTGGCTATTGGCAGAAAAAAAGGAGGAGTATGTGTAATGTTTGGATCTGATTGTTGTACCTTCATCCCAAATAAAACAGCCTTGGATGGATCATTTACTAGGGCCATGAAGAAGATAAAAGAATTAAGATAGGAAGTTGCTACCAATGCGGGGAGAGACAGGAATTTTGGATATTGGCTTGATTCCATATTTGGGTCTTGGAAAGAATGGCTAATTAAGGTAGGGATAATACTAGCATTTTTTGTGTGAGTTGGTGTTTTCTTTCTGTTGTTCTGTTGTGTTGTGCCTTTTCTTAGATCCATGCTGGCTAGTGCTGCTGCAAAGCAAATGATCAATGTGTCAGTGAAGCCAACAGGCATTGACATTGGATGTACAAACTCGGGAGGAGTATACCCAATTGGTCCAGGCCTGGACGAGTTGGATGAGTTTCTGTAAAGGAGCTGGATGAAAGAGTAAGGAGCAAGGGTACCTTATTACTTTTGATTTTAATAATCTTTTTACTCTGTTTTTGATAAGAAAGGGAGATAGCCCCACTGTGTATTTTAATTTGGGGATAAAATTAGTTAGAGCCTTAGTGTATGGGTAGAGTAGGAAGTTAGTTAGAGGGATATTCTTATATTTCTTTGATTTTACATAAGGACCCTTCTCCTGAATATATTTACTCATATAAGTTTGTTTAAAAATGCTTTACTCATATAATCTGTTTTTGATTAGCTTACTTATACCATCAGATTGAATCATTTTACTTATAATCACACTAACTGTCACAAATTTTAATATGTGAATGAGAGGGGACGATAGAGGGTCGGAAGCAGGTCATTGCCCGTGCTACGAGGTAATGCAACAAGATTAAAGGGAAAGATAAGAATGTTTTTATTACATTAATCACGTTATTCACTTTTTACTATTAACACTTTGAATATATTTGAGGGCATTCCTGTAACAAGTTAAGAAGTTGAGAGCTTGCATATTTTGGAACATGTATATAGTATAAGTGCAAAAGAGGAATTATTTGCAAGCGCGGTCATCAATTGTTGAAGAAACAAGAGTAGACTCTACTGGTGGTTTAAAAACCCGCTGTCTGCTCCAACACCAGATAGCGCTCTAGGCACAGCCTGAGCACCTCTGGCAACGATGGAGCAACCCAGATAGCACTCCAGGCCACCGGAAGCGCCTGCGCAGTTCCTCTGGCACCGTGGGACAGATCATAAGCTCCAAAGATCATACATTAAGATGTGTTGGATGTATTGAATGTTTGATGTTTGAAGTGAATATCCCTTTAAACTGATGTTCTGACAGGAAGGTGAGATCTTTTACTCCACGCTAGCCAAGTGTGGGTGGAGATGTTTGGTCTCACTATTCCTCCAGAGTGTACCTTTGTGATAGAAGTCTATTGATAAAGGTGGATGGTCTATATTGACCATGTTTGATAGATAAGGGAAAGAGGCCTGTTCATGAAGATACATTCTGGGTAGAAATATTTGAAGGTGGGACTAGGATTAGTCCCAAAGAGGGGATGTGTTGGAGAATTTCATATTTTATCTGTCTTATACATGAGTCTGAATTTTGTAAAACCAAGCAGAAAAAGCTAGGTCACAGGGCACGTGAGGATGAGGACATGAGAACAAGAGAGTGGAAAAGTACCCAAAGACCTTGTAGTACAGATGCAGGTGTTGGGAAAATACTGGAAGAGAAATATATTGTATACAATGTAATAATGTGCCACCAAGAAAAGATACTAATACAGATGCCCATTGTGTGAAATGAAGCTAATACAGATGCCCTTTGTGTAAAAAGATACTAATATTGACACTAATTCGATACTAACTATAAGAAAAAGGTATAAAGACCAGAGCACTGGCCCATGAAAGATCAGATGCGTAGCTAAAATCTCCTTTGTTGAATCGCTCAATAAAGTTGTTACACCTGAAACTTCGACTCTGAAAGATTTTTCTGAGACCTGATCCAGACTTTGCAGATTTGAACCAAAGATCGAGAATTTGCCACGACACGCTCCATTCTCTGGAAAGAAAACAAAATGTCGAGGTTATTTTCAGATAGTAAAACTACACGTAGTTTCTTTTGTCTACTGTTCTCCCGGGGCCTTCGATACCCTGGCGTTTCCTGTTGAAACAATCCTGCAAATACATTTACAGAAAGCAAATTTTGTTTGGGACGGCCTTTACCCAATTAAACCCAGTGTCCTCCCCAATATATTGTCCCTTTATAAAACCATATTTTGTCCCCCCTTTTTGATGCACGACTCAACTCGTGCATCAATTTAACATAACATTTAACATAGTGTTTTGATAAAGTTTGCATCAACACTAACCCAAACGTTGTCCTTCAGACAAATTTCCTGCAGACATCTCTTGCCGTCTTTGAAACAAAAATATTACATTCTTCACTTAAAGCCACAATCTCATCTGCTCATCGAAGTATTTGAAGGGCAAAGGCCCTGAGTCTCACAGCGTATCCTGCTTTTCAGGCCTGTTGTTTGGTCTCTTAATTCAGTCATCTACAAACATTTTCAAAGTCATCAATTGTTTCTATCAAGTCAGGTCATGCTGTACAGACTTGGTCACTTGGTCAATGTCAGTCAAATAACATTCTCATCCTTCTGCCCACAATAATCCTACATTTTTAGGGCTCTCTTGATAATTTCATGTTTGACTTAGCCAATATGTCACTTTGTTGTTGCCATCAAATCTATAACATTTTCATTTATCTCAGGCCATGCCAGATTGTGATCTACAACTCCACAATTCCAATTTACACAAATACTTAAACTGATCCAGAACGTAATTCAAATCAACAAAAAGTAATTAATACCAGACAGAGCTTGATGACCAATCAACTTAAAGCTCGTCCTATGTTCTGTATCATCTTTCATCGGATCCACTCACAATTATAGCTTTCTTTAAAATTTGTCAATTTCCTTAACCCATCTGTAATGATGAAACAATATACTCCCTCTTCAGGCGGAATATTAGTACCCCAAACTAATACATACAAGACCTAAAGTGCTGTCACCATCACACACAAATACTAGACACACATATCTTAACTACTCATTCTCAATGTTCGCCTTTCTTTATATTATTGCTAAAAAGATTTAAATTTTAAATAAGATTTTAAACTTCACATTTTTCTGTAGCTTTTACCTAATTTTACATGGTCTCTTAACCAGTTCCAAAGCATTTCTGTTCATTTTTCATTAGATTTTTTTTTTACAAGTCAGCTGGGTTGCTTTGTTTAATTTTCCTTATCATTATTTTGCTTCAGCTTGCTCTAGCAGGCCGACAACAGAAAGACAGACACAGTTTACCATGCCTTCCTCCACTCGAGAAGTCTCTCTCTCACTATAAACAAATAATATTTTCAACGCCTTCTATGAGTATATTTTAGACAGAATGCAATATTAAATTCATCACTAACCTTTTACCATTAAATTTTGTTATCCAGACTTTTCTTAAATCAAAAGCTGTCTTCATCTTTAGCCCTCCACCATGTCAAACGACCTTCAGGAGTTAAAACTATGTTATAAACACATTAGTTCAAAATCAACACTTCTATAAATTTTCTTATTCTTGCCCATGAGGCAGCCAATACATAAAAAGTTTTGTTCCTGTCTCCACAACAAACAATGGCAATCCCCTCATGTTATCAGCTGGCTCTTGAAAGCTCCCCCATAGCTCTTTATCTATAATTTTCTCTTCAGGGTGTTGTCCCCCTGGCTTAATTGCAGACACTTGTCACAATGAAAAACAAGCGTACGATTATGCGGTTTCTTCTGGCAAGTGGTATAGAGGAACTCACATTCTCTGGGTCAGACTGCCGCAACTCGTCACAGCGCATCTCACCTCTCAATGCTCTGCTGACCCCAGTGGCCTCCAGTAGTCAGCGCTCAACTCTCACTACCTTTCTTGCATGTACCACACCCCCGTCCTGAGGTGCCCAATGTCCGTGACCCCCTGCGTTAGGCTGTCCCCTGGCCAGGAAGATCATCCTGTCATTGAGTAGCCACGTACACACTGGTACCGCTCTTTCCCATCACACAATCAGTTTCCTTTAACAGAACTCAGCTGCTTTCTGGAGCTTAGGAAAGGCACGTTCAAGAGTCACCAGAGCCATTCTGATTGCCTAATAGTGTTCACAGGGAGACAGGTTAATAACAGCAGTATTTAATCACTTAAATCCATTAACCATCTTAAAATCATCAACCTAGCTATTTAGATTATATTCAGTGAATTTAGTTCACAACCATACATTCAGTGTACTGTTACTGTACATCTGTAGCCGTAGCCATCGGGCCTGTTTCAATGGTGGAGACTTAAGATAAGACAAAGAAGTTACTGGTCCTAAAATAAAATAATAAAAAATGTTATTTCTATCATTTAAGGTCTGCATTATTATTTTAAAGACTTCTTTAAAGTCGTTCAGTTTTACATTTAAAACATTCACCAATACAAATTGCCCTCTTAATGGCAATGGTTTCTTTAACATCTCTGTGTCTGATTTTTCAACTGAAACACTGCTTTACTATAAATAGCTTATTATTACTTATGACACAGGGTCAGATAACAGCCTGTTAGCTGAAATTGACTGAGAGAGACTCTGAGGCACTCAGGATTGGTACACTGTTCTCTCATAAACTTCTAATCATTAAACTTTTATCTATAATCTTTTAACTATCCCAGCTTAAGGCATCTTTGCCAGAAATGACATTTGTTTCCAAATAAACATAATTTTATAGTTGTCTTTTGCCCATACAGGGAATTTAGACATTACAGATTTCCACTCAGATCGAGTCTCTGTCGTACTGGCCGTTTACAGCCACAGCAGACATCAGATTCAGATAAGCAAGCTGTTTCATTACAGCTCCTAACAAACTTATCTTTTAAAAGCAAAACATCAGCTTCTAGTTCTTTCATGGTCAACAGTTTCCAAGCTGTTTGTTTGATCAGATGCCTTTCTACACATTTTACATTTATCAACTGTTAATTCAGTAACAAGCTGCTTCTGCTTATTTGATCTTAAATAATGATTCTAGTTCTCAATAACCATAGTTTAATATCTGTCTTCAAAGTTTTTCTAGGAGTTTATCAATCTCCAATCAGGATTCACACTAAATTTGACAAGGCTACTCTGCATCTTTCACAGTTATTATAAATCATCCGTGAGATTTGTCTCTCTATATTACCTGAATCCTTTTCCAAAATGTTGCATTAAAACACAATCATACTTTTAGTTACCTTTCTGCAACTCCCATTTGTTGGAGTCATTAATTTTACATCAAACTGTATTCATCAATTCACTTATAATAATTACTATTATAGATATTTTCAAAGGATTCACTTTAAGACTTCAATCTTTTGACCTTGTTTTTTTTTCTCTTATTCTTTCTCAGACGAAATGTTAATATCGTCACTTAAACACTGATCTACTTTCAAACCCACATTATTACCAGAAATGTGTCACTATCACATTTTCAAACCCCTTCTCAGTGAGCATTTACAGTTACATGTTAAATGGTCCTGCTGACCACAATTTAAACACTCTCCATCTGCTATAACTTACTGCACACCCTTGAAGCAGTGTGTTCCATTGAGGAATGCAAACAGAGCCACTGATAAGCAGTGCTCCATATTCTTTTACAGTCCACCAATGGCAGATACAACAATAGCCGAATCATCATTATTACTGGCACAACATACATTATTGATTTCCGGAATCTTTGGACATAGCTGTCTTTACATTTTACTAATTTGCTATTATCATCAACACTGATTACAGAACAAGTGCATATCTAACATCCAAAAAGCCGGGCTGAATAAGAAGACACTGCTCCTGTACTCTCGACCTTGATCTCTTGATCTGTACTCTCGACTCTCGACTCCCTCAGTCACTCCTCAGATATTAAATACAGACATTGTCTGCAATCATAAACACCAGGATATGCTACCCCATTATAGACCCCTTAGGTTCAAAAACAATGTTTGTCAAACTAAAACTAAACCTAATTTCAATCTTTATTTTACCATTAAAAATATAGAATTGTTCCCCATACTGCTTAAAACATTCTTCATGTCATGTTAATTCCTGTCAATCATACAATGCCTTATTTTTTTTTTCTAAAACTGTATTTTCATACCAATTAAACAGTTAATTTGACTTCCATAAATTCTGTCAGACATTTTATTTTCATCACATATAGTTTTCTACTATATTTCTTCTCAATCTTCCCCTACATGCCATTTCTTTCTGTATCCTCTCCTTTCTTTTCTCAAACATGCCAGTTCCTTCATTATCTAACCAGTACATGATTGTTTGCACAATCCCCACACAAACATATCTCAGACACCAACCTTCTTGTTTTTCCCTTTTCCCTCTTCCACCAAGTCTACACTTACAGTTTCACTCTATTTATATCACTCTATCACTCTATTTCACACAGACAGCCTTATTGCTGCTTGCTACTTCAATCCATGTCATATAAATTTAAGTTCTTAAGACATCTAATGTCATGCATCCATTTACTGGATGAAGAAGTAAAAACATTATTTCTCCTGGCAGTTCGACATTTTATCTTCAAGCCAACAATCCATTATCTGTTCACATTTTACACACATGTTGAACCCAGCCACAACAACTTTTGTTTCTCACTGGTCTGTTCAACTGATTCTCGCACACTCTTAGTCTAGTTGTGTTCAGTCCTGGAAATCATGGTATTTTATCAATAGTTTTTTCAGATTTTACAGATTTTTTTTACAGATTTTATCAGTTTTTTTTTCCCAATATCTAACATATATTTTCCCCCATACTTGTCCTAATTTTTACAGAAAACCGGTGTATCAAATTTTGCAAACTTGCTCTGAGATTTACCCATATTGGCTGTCTCTGTTACTTTGTGGATTTTCTGTTCGACGCTGCGTCTAATAATCTGATGGACGTCTCCACCAGATCTGATCACTTAACCCAAGACCAGAAAGGGCGCACCCAGTGCTCTTTGCAGATCGATTAACGCTCAGTAGACTGCTAGGTGAAGATCCTTCGTCTACAAAACCGTCCCTGACTGGTTCTGCAGAACGCCTCCCCACGCAGTTAGCCCTACTGTATTAACTACGACCCGTTCGTAAGTAAGTCTCAATTGACCCCCAATAAACTGCTGCACGAAGATCCCTTCGTCTACAAAACTGTCCCTGACTGGTTTTGCAGAACGCCTCCTCGCACAGTTAGCCCTATTGCATCAGTTTTCTTGACTTACACCACAGAAGCTAACAGACACAGCCACTATGTTTTTTTTTACCCACCAATTGAAAAATATTTTAGACCAAAAGAAAATATTTTAGCCGTCTCTTACCAGAGATGTCTTGAGTTGCCACGGGTTCGTTTTCATCTGATTCCAGTGGAGCTTCTCCTGGCCCTGATAGCGGTCGGCCCCTCTCTCTGAAACTTACGAGGTAGAGCTGGAACTGCTCAGTCCAGGTGGCCAAACACCGTCTGCTCTCAGGTCCAGGAGGCACTGCCAAGGAATCCCACTTCTCTGACACCAATTGTTGTGGCAAAAACTTCTGTTAAACACCATCACTGCGTAAGAGACACTCAGAGTCAAATTAATAAAAAGAGAAATGTTATATTCTTGCAAGAAGGCCCAGTCGCCATCACAGCCGTTACATTCTGTGAAGTGAGTGGCGCGCACCAGGAAGACATGAGACAGCCTTTATACTCTTTTCAAGGTTCCTTCTCACTCGCTGTACTTTTCCCCCCACTCAGATAAGGCCCCCCACTGTTCAGTTTCTACTTAATAACACAAACTGGTACTGGAATAAACCAGCCAAATCTGACCATTCCTAAGGTCGAGATGTCCTGTCCCATATATTCCTGAAACGTCACGCACAAGCACGTACACACATATACTTTTACACATTGAATAGATTAGGAATAAATGACTATTAAAATTTTTCCACAACACTATCAATTCTTTTATCAAATCCTTTCGTTCGAGAAGGTAGTCTACCACAGGTTTTCAGTAATAACAAATAAACCTATAACATAGCTTATGTTACTATGATGGCCATAATGGCATATGCGGACAATGTAAAATATTCAGTACTGTGTTGTCTATTTCAAGTTGTCATAGTTGGATAAAAATCTCAAACAGCAAAAGTAATACTCCACAATACTGTTTTCATAACAGGGTCTATTCTCATTTCTTATTGATACAAGATTCTCGATTACAACCCCTAACTTTTAGGAAAGTAGCCTGTTGTGTGATCATTATCTGAAGCTGACTTACAGTATAATAATGTGCCCTTGTCATTCAGGAATAAAGAAGAAGCTGGTTTCTGCTTCCAATCGGAGGAGTTGCAAAGAACTTGCTCCTTGGGTGAGGAGTGTGAGCAACCATATGTGGTGGAGCTGTTGCTCATCCAAGGGAGATGCAATGGTACACAATCACACACACACACACACACACACACACACACACACACACACACACACACACACACACACACACACACACACACACACACACACACACACACACACACACACACACACACACACACACACACACACACACACACACACAACTCCTCACAAAATGAAAGTCTAATTGATTGCTCATATGCATGCTGTATAGAGGTGTAATGCATAGTGACATTGCTGGTTATCACAAATCTTGCGTATTAACCCTTAGGGGTCTGAGCTGTTTTGGGGCTCTTTCTGTGTTTTGATATGCCCTGACATTTGTGCTTATTTCAGCTACTTAAAACATACCATTTGCCAACATATAAATTTGCTGTATTCAGCACAAACTCTGCTACAATAATATGTGAGCAAAATGGATGTACATGTTTGCATTTTATAGAAAAAAAATAATATGCGTGGTTAGTACGTTTTGGGAAAAAAAATGTCACCGCAATAAGGCCATTTAACACATACTGAATAGTTGTAAACAATACTGTTGAGTTACTATTCTTGTAGGCTAGAATTTTTACTTCAAAATGAAGTGAAAATCATTCTGACCACTCTTTCAGAAAGATCAATATAACGATTTGAATTTCTTACATCAGTTTTTGGGTCAGCAGTGCTGTATGCGTGGGAGTGTTAATGCCCATGAATATTACTGGGGCGGCAGTGGGTTAGTGGTTCATGTAGATTGTCTACAAACCGAAAGGTTGGTGGTTCAATCCCCGGTTCCACCTGACCAAGTGTCGAGGTGTCCATGAGCAAGACACCTAACCCCAGCTGCTCCCGACGAGCTGGATGGCGCCTTGTACGGCTGACACCGCCGTCGGTGTATGAATGTGTGAATGAATGGGTGAATGAGAGGCAGTTTGTAAAGCGCTTTGGTGGCCATTGGGTCTGTGAAAGCGCTATATAAATGCAGTCCATTTACCATTTACCATTTATTAATGCGATTTACACCTGGGAAGACTAAAGACACTCCCCCAATGTCTAATGGCCCATCAAGGTGCTGTGAGGCAGCCTGAAGTAAGAATGTTTCACTAATGAATAAAAAGTTAAAAAGAACAGCATTTATTCAAAATAGAAATCTTTCCTAAGAACATAAAGACTTAAAGTCATTCATATCACTTAACACTTCCTTTCAAAAAAAAAAAACATAAAAAGACCAAACTTGTTTTTTATATATAAAAACATATATATATAATTTTATTATATATAAAAAAATATTGCTTATATAGTGGTTATATATATAAAAAAAAAGTGCATTCAAAGAATCCTAAAAAACTATCACAGGTTAAAAAAAATTAAGCAGCACAGCTGTTTACAACATTGATTTAAAAATAAAAAAGTATATCAGAATGATTTCTGAAGACTGATGGTGACGATGTAAACACAACAAAACAAAAGCAAAAAACTCTTAGCACATTATCCAAAGTAAACTGATGGACAATTATGATAATAGATGTTTCTCTGTCCATCAACAAATACATTGTGCATCTATTGATGGGTAGACCGCGTAACCGCGAGTATCTGTTTATGGCCCATATAGACCGCACGCATTTACTGATACACTCAATGAACGGCTGTACCTAATACAAATAAAACATCCCCAGTTAACTAGCAGAGCATTCATGTAGTCCGCTCTTAAATAAGAGATCTAGAGCTAAAAGGTTTTGTTTTTGAACTCAAGCTGAGCGCTCGTGTCCTGCTATCAGTGTCATGGATACAGTCTCTTGTGGCGACGCGCGCGCATTCTTCACTCGCTCTTAGGACGTGCTCTTCAATCTATTGCCATTGCGGACACTATTCATTCCGGTGAAATCACAAAATAAAACGCACACAAACGGGTGTCCTATATACGTGTGTGCTTGATATAGACTGTACCACTGATGAACATATTCGGTTTTGATGAGAGGAAAAAATATGGCGGGGGCAGTTTCGAACCCGTACCCTCTGACACCGTTGGCAAGTGATCTAACCACTAGACCACAGAAGAACTCAAACAACACTTGCAGATCGACATATTTCACTAAATCATTATAACCTAAGCAGTTATTTAAAAAGTTTACACGAGCGTATAGGCCTAGCTGCTACACGAATGTTGTGTTGAGGTAATTACTATGCAAAATATGAAAATGCATTTGAGCTCTATGATCAGAAAAGGAATTATAAAACACTATAAACAACTTACTCCGAACTTGAATCCTCGGGGTTAATTCGTTCTTCAAAATGGAACGTTCTTCGTCTGAGTTTCAAATTCCACTGAGAAAAAGGTGAATTATTCCCATTTGTCCATAATCCTCTGAAGGAGTAACGTTAGCGTGCTTCCATCCCTAAAACGCGATGAACTATCTGTGAATCTCTGATGAAGAATCTGTGTTTGGCATTGATCGGGGGGCGTGCCGCGTGTGATGCATAGATTTACCATGTCAAAAGCGCTGGGGGTGTGGCGGGCTCACCTGATTAACTATAATGAAGGGTGAGCGAAAAAACTGTAACTCTCCTTTGTTTCAAACGGATTACATAAACCGTAAATATTTATATTTTAAATAAATTACTTCATTTAAAAGAAGAGAATCTCAGCTTCATAAAGAGACATATCTCGTATCTCTGTGACAAGTATTGAGAGAGTTAAAGTTAATATTTCGGACGCGTTTTAGAACGGACCTCACTGACAGAGACAAGTTAAAACGCGCATCATGTTTATTTTTCTTTATTTGACGAAAAGCACAACACTTTGTTTTTATTGTGAGTATCCACAAAAAAAATAGAAACTTAACAGGATCTAATGATGTACAACACTTATATTTAAGATCAAAATCAACAGAGTAATTTGATTCTCTTTTGCACTGATAAGGAAAAAATCCAGCAAAACGCGTGGATGTGGTTTTCGACCCCTAAGGGTTAATGTAATGGCATGCAAAAAAAGTTGGTTTTCCAGATATTTTGAATAAATGTTAGTACTAAAGAAATTTTCCTTCTGGCCTCTTATGTTATTGTCAGGAATTGCACAGACGATGGAAATCAATACTACATCATATCTCAGGGGTTCATCGCTGGGAGGAAAATGGCATGGAGTACAATTGCTACCATAAAGAGCTGACAAGAGACCAGCAAAGGACGAAGAAATGGTTGTCCGTGAACTCCCCTGCCTACAAAGCCCTGGTTGAAATAGTGGTGGATGCACGTCTACTGAAAGACCTGGAGCAAATGACGCTGTTCAAACACACAGGTAGGTTTACAAAAAAGTTTGAAGTGCAGGTAGTGTAATGGCCAACTAAATTTACTTTCAGTCGGAAGTGTCTGTGAAAGTGATATAAAATTGAAAAGTATTATGATCCTTCGAATGACTTCAAAAGACACAAATATTGGATTGACCCCAGTCCTGACAATGTCAGTTCTGCATAGATCATGCACAGAACTTTTCTTTCTGGTTATTAAGTTATCAAATGTTTTTCCCTGTTTTACCAGGACAACTCGAGGTCTTTCATAATGCCCTGCTGAAATACTGTCCAAAGCGTCTACACTTTCATTATTCATCGATGCAGGCACGCACAATGTTGGCCATTATGGACCACAACGAAAACCACTCTACGCAGCGTGAACAGGCAACAACAGCAGCTGGTAAGGCCTAAAAATATTACGAAATACAAAGCTGTCCTACTATCATACAATTTTTTGCCTGACATGTTTGAGATGTCAACTATAGAGATGTCAGCACATGATCGATACATAATCTCTTGGCTTATACATACAGTATGACTGAACAAATTCATTTTTAGTAAAACAAAAAATGGGCTGGTATAAAAGGCCTATAAATTTGTTATAAATATCATAACCATTACATACTAAGGCTGCATTTACACTGCAGGTCTTGATGCCCAAATTCGATTTTATGACTATATCCGATTTTTTTGACGACCCGCTTACATCATCTTTTAAAAGTGACCCGTATCCGATTTTTGCATTTACACTATACACTGCTGAAACTACCAAATGTAGACGTTCTGACCCGGAAAAGGAAGTAAAACAGCACGAAATACAATGGATGCAGATGCGAATAAAATTATCCAGTGTTTTGCTTTCGTTTTGTATATTTGTTAAGCTTTGTATCTTATGGTGGCACTGTAGCCACGAGCGCTTAAAACTGTGCCTCCCCATATCTCGTGAAATGTCTTCAAACACGGATTTATTTCTGTAACAACCCTGCATTTTTGCGTGCACTGTCGCTTCGCCCCAAACACTTAAAAGCCTCCGCATCGCTCCACTGTGTGTATCCTTCTCCCTCGCGCCTATAATAAAAATGTGATCGCGCAGTTGGTGGTGTCCCCCTGAGTTGACGTCACTTTTTTAATGACGTACGACACGCATTTACTGGGGAATATCCGATTTGTCTGCTTACATGGCACACTCAAATGCACATATCTGATTCATATCCGATTTATTACCACATATGAGTGAGGCCTGGATCCAATCTGAGAAAATCAGAATCCATGCGTTTTTTTCCTGCTTACACGTTCATGGGTCATATCCGATCTGTGCCACATGAGAGGAAAAAATCGGATTTGGGTCACTTGAACCATGCAGTGTAAATGGGGCCTAACTCACAATACCTTGCTTGGTGTATAATTTCAGGCCTCCCTAGGCACAATGTTGTCTATCAAAGACAGTCTAAGCAATGGATTGCCAGACCCATCTATAAGAAGACAACACAAACATTCATAAATGGTCTCATGGAAGGAGTGATTGTAAGACGATTGGATCCCACTGTCAAATTCAAAGATTCGTCATCCCATGTCAGAAGACCTCATCTGGCAGCTAACATCGCCTTACAGCCAAAACCCAGCAAGGAAGATGTCCTAAGAGCGTACACATCAAGGTTCAAAGGTCCATCAGAGAAGCTGTGATGTCATCTGTAACTCAGAATGAACACAAACCTGCTAACTCCAGACCTTGTATCGTTCACAATACACTGGGACTTCACATCTTATATGCATATGTATAGTTTGTTGTTTTATTGTACAGTTAAATAAATAATTGCATTCTCAATTTGTGATTACCCTTTGGTTTGTAAACATCATCTAGGCTTATGTATTTTACAAGTAAAAGATGTTAGATATCATGTTGTACATATGGTCACAACAAAACTAAACACCAAATATAAATGTTGCTATACTGTATTTCTATAAGTTGGTAGGTCATGTTAAAAAAATAAGGCTTCACACCTTTTCTAGGTACATGAAGGTAAAGCTTTATTTTGACAGATTATGACAACTCACACCTGTGAGTTGTTAATATGGGAAGGTCTGACAGTCAGATGAGTAAATGTCTAAACATACTAATGTAATTACTGATAACATAACTTTCACAAGAACACATGTAAAAAGCTTGTGCAATAAAAAACAGAATATAATGTTTTTAATCCACCTGATTGCAAAAAATATCTTAGAACTGTAAGAAGACATAAAATCAGAGCACTTGAAATGTAAGCCTACAGAACAGTAACAGTACCTATAGTATATTTATTGCATCTTCTGCTTCTTAAAATCCTACATAAACTCCTGACTCTGATGGATATTTTCGGCGAATGGCACCAACCACACACGATGGCAATGGTTTTCGGTTGCCTCTTCCTAAAGTATCTCCCTTCAGGGCCCACTCCATAATAATGCGGTACGACACCAACCTGTATTGACTGAGAAGATTGCACATCATAAAAATAAGCTTGAAAATGCATGCTGACAGGATGTATTATAAATCTTTGACTCATGTATTGTAATGATTGCAGCAATCACTTACTCTAACGATAGCTGGCCGTCCGGTCCACTCGGCGTGGGACGTTTTTTCCAGTTTATTTTGTCTAACCGGAAAAAAAAAAAAAAATCGACCACGGCAGGATGCAGCATCGCTAAGAAGTCCTCGGATGTTGCGACACATGCCACTTCCTCATCAGGTAGGTCGATCCTTGACATTGATGGCAAGACCTGTTCCCACTCGTTACAACACAGGCACTCACTTTCGGTCGGCATGGGTTGACAAGCCCCACACTTACACCACCAGTTCAAATCTGCTCTCCTACTCCCTTCTGTCGCAGTCTGTTCAGCCATACTTTCTTGCCTTTCACGTTCAAAAAGTTCATCTTCAGTGTATTCCGGTTCAAATAGATACGCTTCGGGATCTGAACCTAAGTATATGTCCTCTGAATCGTCTGTCACAAATGTCTCCATTATACAAGGAACGCTCCCTGTGCAAGCAGGTTGTCACGTTGGTTGTGTTGACGGAAGGTAGATTTTTTTTCAGGTGCTGCGTCATATCATTACGCCTGCTGCACTCATGGTACGGCAGTAAAGTTTCTTGATTATTACGCAGGAATGAGAGTATAGTTCCCAGTCATATCAGCCTAGAAAATCGCAACTTTACATTTTCCGTCGGTCTTAGTGCACAATGTAACTACAGAAGAGTCAAGTTTTAAATAGGAAAAATATCGAAACTCTTTGGTCATTTTTTTTTGAGAAATGCTAATGGTCTTGTCCACTTCAATGATGTATGCTAAGCTATGCTAAAAGTGGTACCCCCAGAACCAGAGATCGGCTGAATGGATTCAAAAATGGTAAAACTCAACATTTTAATTCTGGGGGAGTTGTAAAATGAGCCTATTTCCAAAAAAAGTGGAGTATCCCTTTAAAAGATTGAAAATGTATTGTTTTGAATGTTTTTCCATCATTTTGAACATTTTTTACATTGATCAAGACAGATGGCCGTAACAGGTGTACAGCACGTGACCAGACCGGAACCGGGTCGGTTGGGAGGGGTTCCAGAACCGGTTCGGATGGGAGGGGTTCCGTACCGTGGGAATTCCCACGGTCACATGACCTCTCCGGAAGTGGGTGGGAGGGGTAAAAAGGGGCGGGGCTAAGCGTGGGAAAAAGGGGCAGGGCTAATTATAGGGGTCATAAATCACTCAAAAGTGACACATGTCGCCCTATATTCTCTCTCTGACAGATGCATTTTTATGATGGATAGATGCACTTTTATGATGGACAGATGCACTTTTAAGATGGATAGATGCACTTTTATGATGGATATATACATTTTTATGATGGATAAATGCACTTTTATGATGGACAGATGCACTTTCAAGGGAATAATGGGCAATTATGATTTTTGTCATAATCGTGCAGCTCTAGATTAAGCAGTCATTTTTAGTCAAAACTAATGGCTGGGATAGATTCAGCACCCCTAAAAACCCCTAGTTAGACATCTCAAAAGCTAATTTTGGTCCAAAAAAAAATTAATTAGTTTTACCCAGGCCCTCTGGGCACCCCAACTTTGATAGCCTCTCCAGGCGTTTCCTCGAGGATTTGGCCGTGGATAAATTGGGAGGTGTTACTAGACACCTGTAGAAACACATGGTAAAAACTGTACAGCCCGCATTTAACTATAGTGCTACTTCAGTTTGCGCCATAAAAGTGCAACTAGAGGCCAATTCACACCGCACAGACAAACACCAACAAAAGTTGGCCGTTGTATTCAGAATGTTATGAAAAATAAGTGTCATGTTCACACTGTCCCAACAGCCACCGACAAACTCGAGCACCCACGGAAAAACACGAGATGTTGTCCATTCATTTAAGTAAAAGATTGCAGCTTTCACACATGTAGCGAACCTACATAATAATAATATACATAAAATGTATTTAAGGGGGCCGGAAGGCCAATTTAGCTCAAAGGGAATGATTCATCGATTTGCAATGAATCATTGACCGAATCACTATGGAACCGAGCAAATGACTCGTTTAGAGTTCATTTGAACGGGCCGTAATTTTAACCTTGGCAACAGATATTTATCCAATCTATAGTGAAACACTATGTATTAGCAAGGTAACTTTAGATCGACAGTACAAGACATTAAATGTGTAAGCACAACACAAGACAAATATCTTTTCAAATATAAACAAGACTTTATTGATTATTCTAAACACATAAAACTAAGGTCTAAACACAATCACACACACACATTCATACGAGGCGCAGAGGAAGAGAGAGAAAGAGAGAGAAAGAGTGAGTTTTCAGAGTGAGATGCACTTTGTAAGACATAAACCTGAACGAACCACCAAGCATTAATTTAAACCTTCGTTTCTTAGACAGGTTATTCAATTTAAATTAAAAAACACCAGTTCAGCTAGAGTCTGGAGGTTACTTGCTTGTCCTTTGCGTTGCTTAGGCCAGGGAATTCCCTATTTGAGGTGCTTCGTCAGAGGGGTTTCACGGCTGGGTCCGCGTGGCTGGTTGTCTTTGTCTGTATGGAAGTTGGACGGCCAGTCACGTGGTGTGTTGGCGCGGATGAATGAAAGTCTTTGAAGTTGGAAGCGGGTTTTGCAGCCGAAACGTTAAACGCAACTTTGCAGCAAAACTTAACTTAGAACCGAGACTTTTACGAAAAAGAAAATAAAGGAAGAAAGGAAAGTAAGACGAGTAAGGTGGCTTGAATGAGCTGTTTTAACCCCGATCTTGATGGGTTATTTGTCTGCTGGTCTAAAGTTGGTCTGGTCGATGTAGGAGCGTACGAACATGAACACTCCCTGGCTGTTTGTTCAATAGAGAGAGGCACAACTTAATTTACCACAGAAACCGACTCAAAACCGAACTGAACCGAACCGAAAACTGAACTGCTCTCTGAACTGAACTGAACTGCCTTGTTCGGGTCTTTAACTTAAAGTTAGTCCAACCTCTTTTGGAGAATTCCGACCAATGAGACAATGGCATCATTTTAGGAGGTGGACGAGTTACTACTTATCATAAATCGTTATCTGGGATCTGTCTCCCAGCACTAAGCAGAGAGAACAAGAGATCACAGTTTAAACATTATAGATTATTATAATCATACAAAGCATTTTACACAGATTTCAAACAAGCCATCTTATGAATTAACCTGTTAAGCTTCACCCCCAATTTTGAAAAATCCCCAGAAATGGCATACCCAAACTGAAACAGATACAG
The DNA here is from genome assembly GCA_036326025.1 of Chrosomus eos. Classification (NCBI taxonomy): domain Eukaryota; kingdom Metazoa; phylum Chordata; class Actinopteri; order Cypriniformes; family Leuciscidae; genus Chrosomus; species Chrosomus eos. Next base: position 37,504,812 of record CM070838.1, read on the forward strand.
TTCATGAACCATTTGTTCTAAAAGCACAAGTATGATCTCATTTGAAAGCTGACACCTGGCAATTTATTGCAAATGTAGAATTAATTATTGTCATAATGAAAAATAAATGTTATAAATAGCTTCAAAGTTTTGTCAAGTTATTAGAAATTTATTTTTATGAAATATTTTCATGAAAATAAAATTGAAGTTGGCCCTGTAGCAATCTAGAAATGCACTGCAGCTAAAGCCACATGTCTGACCATGTTATATTTAAAATCTGAAGATGATATGTCTAAAACTCTTTATTTAGTTAAATGTTTTTCAAGATCATGTCAAACGACTTTATTTTGATTAGACTCTAAAAAGCAAACTGATGTTTATTGTCATTTTCTAAGCATCTATTCAGTCTATTTTCTCTATTGTGTTGTGTTCTAAACGATCTCCATTCAGTGTCAGTCTCCCCTGCACACATTCACACCTCTCCAGCCTCTGGTTATTGCTCTAAATATGCTTTCTTTTGTCTGCATTATAATTACTAACGACTGGCTATTCACACTGTTTCAACCCCTAATCTCTTTTAGGGAAAGTTCTCAAAGTTCTCACCTTACATTTGAAACTATATAAAATGACCTTCTTGAAAAAAGAAACATTTCAGCAAGCAGTCCTATTTAGAAATATTCATAAATATAACAGCTAGGTAGCAGGTGCACCAAGGGCTAGCTAGCATGTTAGCTTAGCACACCATCAATACACGACAATTTATGAGATTAAAACCATGTTTGTGCTCTAAAACTTACTTTATAGCACAAGTCGAGTGTTTTAAATAACCTTCTGTGATCTGATTTGGCTTCAGATAAAAAAAATGGACAGAAAATATAGTATTTTATAGTATTATTCACAATGATAAAGTCTATATCGATTAGCATTACATTATAAATATAATCTATTATTATGAAAATACCTGACATGGCTCGAAGAACACAGGTAAACCAAATATCATTGCAATCATGTTTATTGTCTTCAAAACATCTTTATCTGCATGTTACAGCGATCTCTGTTAGTGTTTACGTCGTGATGGACTTCCTGAAATGCCACATGATATAATTCTTCTTCGTGTTCCAAATTTGGACTGCATATGTGCACAGGGCGCCCTCAGGCTGCCAGTATGTATTGAAAACACAGTACATCAGAGTCTCCAGCGCTCATAATGATTAAATCGACGCATTTGGGTAGATATTCAATAAATATGATTCCTGTCTATATAAATCTGATGTAAACCTATGAGAATCTATCAATATTTCTCCAAATCTGTACACTTTTGAGCTAAAAGCCCTGATGGACGTTGTTTTGTCAAGCTCTGTCGTGACGATCTCACTGGAGTTTTTTTCCGAATGGAAGCGGCTGACGCTCATAATTCATATCAAAGGTATCGACTCATTTTTTGATTACATAACTCCAGACACAAATTAAGACATAACTGTCACTATAAGATTCTCAGAATACAATAGTGGTCAAATACTAAACCTTCAGTCTTATATCTTTTTAATGATGTATAGTTTGTCAAGGTATTAACATTGAATCTGATAGTATTTTTGAACGATTTTAAAAAAAAAAACGCTCAGAGCGCCCTCGCTCTGGCGAAGGTTAACAGGTTAAGGGCATATGATTATTTTGATTGGAAGCACGATACTCGTTCATTCATACACACAGTTATAATCACCATTACATGATTTATATGGAATCTAAGATTTATATGTAATCTAAGCATAGTACAAACATGAATTGTTGGAACAACAAGAATTATGATGTTTGATTATGAGTCCACTGAGCATTGTTCTGTGTGAGTTGTTCTCTGCAGAATGTGCAGAATTAATGTGGTTTGATATGTAAAGTGTGTTGGTGTGTAAAGTTTCTGGGGTTTAAGAAAGACATTCCAATCTGAGGTCACGGCAAGGTCCCTGCTGAAGTCTGCTCTGTTCATCTTCTCATGGGACCTTGCTCCTTAAGAAAGACGAGTCTGTTAAACAGGTCAAAGATGGTCAGCTTCCTTGGTCCCTGCGGGGCCATAAAATCCTTTCTGAGGGGTTCTTTTATGGCTATTTGGAGCCAGTTTTGTGACGTTGGAATGTGTTCAGATCTGGATTGCTGAATCACATTTTAATGAATCCCATGAGAGATTATAAAGATTAATTTGTGTTTGGTTCATCCGTAAATTCTCTACACACACGACTTTCTTCTCGTTTTATATTGTTAAATGTCGAGAGTGCATCGGTTGCACAGGCCCCATGCAAAAGGCCATTACATGCATTTCACGACAATGCATGTCACAGCGTTCACAAAATGGCGGACGGTCTACATATTCAATATCTTCACAACCCAGAACATTAATACACAAAATATTGGCAGCATAAACATCGGAATTACATGACTCGTGTCTATATTAAGTTGTTTTTATCATACCTGTAAAAACAGGAGCAAACGTGTCAGTGTAATCATACACAGCAACTGCGAGGGCGCCGGCGCAATTCTGCTCAGTTCATTTTCATAATAAGAGTCCCGAGCTCACTCAGCAACAGACAATGACTCAGCTTTTAACATGACATAACAAAGTCCCACATCATTCCTCATAAGTAAAATTAACATTTTCATACAGGATTAAAATGTGTAATGTTATACTTTCTAGGACAATGTGTGTTGACGTTTGTCTGTGCGGTGTGAATTGGCCTTAATCCAGCTAACATTTTGTTCCACTATTTTTTTCCACATATCAAATACTGTGCTCGTAAATTTTATTCACGTAAATTGCATTCAATAAAAATGGCGTCAAGCAAAGAAGAGCTAACAGCTCAGCTAACTTAACTAACGTTAGTCAAGTCAATGTTAGCTTCGTTCGCGCCATAAAAGTCCACTTTCATATTAGCGTTAGCTACCTAACTTGCACTACTTTACTCAGACATGATAAATATCTGATGTTGTTGTCCTAATATAATTCTTAATTTAACTTAATTCTGAATTCTTTCTTTTCTGAGGGAAGCATGTCAAAGGACCATGAAGTTTAAACGGATAATATTAATCAACATTTAATCAGCAACAGTTGAGTATAATATAAGATGTTAAGGGAACTCGATTGAAATGCTCGACGTGAAATGTTGATGCTTGAAATTGAACACAAAGTCTTACCTCAAGTTCTCCGTAATGGCGCAGGATCGAAACGGGATGATTTCAAGTCAGGCAAGTCACCCAAAGTTGTGCACACCTCCCTCCAGTGATGAGCTGAGCATGCGTGCTGGCGTTTGCTGCAGTAACAGTTGAAATCGGCTTCATACCGGTAAAAGGGTCTGAGCCGAGCACCCAGAGTTGAAAAAAGTCGTCACTGTCAATGGTGGTAAATAATTGAAATAGCCAATAAAATGAATTGCAGTCGTTGATAACAAGACGTTGTACATGTAACTTAGGCTACCCATCTCATCCCATTAACCCAAGTAAACACAGGATACTATATTAAACATTATGTTGGACGGCATATTTTGTTTCTGTTATCCACCATTGGTAGACGAGCCAAAACTTAACAAAGTTGTATCGATGCCTGCCTGCAGGGACTTGGCCTAATTGCAGTTGCCACTACTCAGCCGATGCCGCGACGGCTGCTGTGCGAGTGATGTCACGCGCATGCATGTTTAAAATACATAAACGTAAAGAATGATTCATGACAACTAAATATGTTTGCTATGGTTATAAATATTAAATAATGCTGTGTGTAAAACGACACTATAATTATTGGTAGTATTACTGCAAAATATTATTATTTTGTTTTGGACAAGTCAGTGTATCAGATACGGTCAGGAATTTACGTTTTCAAATACTTTTTATGTTAATTATTGCTACATTAAAACCATCATTGATTTTAAAAGCCGAGTCATTCCAGATCATACAGCCAGAGCCGGGTTACCAGTCACGGTGAATATGAATCGGCCCAGTGCTTTACAGCCGTAACAAAATTGCATGTGCCTGAGCGAGCTGCGGGCCACAGTCGGCCCGGTTAACACACGCCGATGCCGAGTCTAAGCCGCAGGCGCAGGGCAGCCGAGCTCGGGCCGATTATAAATGCTACCTGGGATTTAAATCTACTCTTAACCCTCTGAGCCCGACGGCATCGTCGACGACGCCACAAATCAGCTCCGAGAAATTATGATATAACTCGATGACAGATTTACGGATTTTCTTTACCGTTTTTTCCAGCAGAAAGCTAGAAACGAGCTTCTAGCCTTTACAGAAGGCTTTCTATCCAGCCTGGAACTTGTGCATACTTTCTCAGCAATAAATCCAAACGTTTATATCCAACTTTGATACACTTGAAGTCCATAATTTATAAATATTCCGTCATATTTGCCGCTAGCTCGATGCTAGCTGCCATTTTGGATATCCACGTGATGGTTTTTGACCAATTACAGGCTGATCCGTCGTAAACATTGGGTGCGTCATTGGGTCATTACGCACACACCAAGGGAGAGAGTGAGGAGAGAGAGAGAGAGAGAGAGAGAGAGAGAGAGAGAGAGAGAGAGAGAGAGAGAGAGAGAGAGAGAGAGAGAGGACGCACGGAGACCATAGGACGGAGACGCAGGTTTCACAGAGAACACAGAGTAATAGATGAAATCCAGCGCTGAATGATGGATTTTCAGGAGAACAGAGCTTTTTGACAGATGAGGAACTAGATTACCAGGATAGACCCAGCTGAAGTGCCATTTATTTATTTACTATAAAAAAGTATTATAGAAGTATAAATGTAGTATAAAAAGAATAGAATAAATAAAATAATAAATAAAATAAATAAAATATAAATGCAAAGCCTGTGATGTGGCCCTCTTTGTGATTGCTGATAGGAACTGTTTTGAGGCTTGGCACCAGTGAATTTCATGAACGCCTGGACTTCTTTTGGAAAAATGTAAATAGTTTTGGTTCTGTACAAGTTATAATGTTTATTCCTGTGCTCCAGGACTCCAAAGACATGAACAAACTGTTTTCCAGAGGAAATTTGCTTAGCTTTTATTTATTTCTGTGTGATTTCAATAAATATTTGAGTGATTCAATTTCCGATTTATTTTTTCATTTGTCTTTATGGTCCCATAACTTATTTTACATTCAGGTGACATCAATGTAACACAAATGTGCTGAAAGTTCAATTTGTCCTGAAAAAAAAAGAGGTGTGTCAATTGTCTGTGCACAAAAGGGTTGATGTTTTACAAGCTTTTTTAGTTAATAACACCAGACGGAAAATTTATTGTAAAAATACCCTTGGGTCTCTGAGGGTTAACCCTTTGGGGTCGGAAAACGTGTTTTGCTGTTTTTTTTCCTTATCAGTGCAAAAGAGAATCAAATTACTCTGTTGATTTTGATCTTAAATATAAGTGTTGTACATCATTAGATCCTGTTAAGTGTGTATTTTTCTTGTGGATACTCACAATAAAATCAAAGTGTTGTGCTTTTCGTCAAATAAAGAAAAATAAACATGATGCGCGTTTTGTCTTCTCTCTGTCAGTGAGGTCCATTCTGAAAAGCGTTCGAAAAATTAACTGTAACTCTGTCAATACTTGTCACAGAGATACAAGAGATTTCTCTTTATGAAGCTGAGATTCTCTTCTTTTAAATGAAGTAATTTACTAAAAAAATAAATATCTCCAGTTTATGTAATCCATTTGAAACCAAGGAGAGGTACAGTTTTTTCATTCTCCCTTCATTATTTTTAATGAGCTGAGGCCGTCACACCCCCAGAGCTTTTCACATGGTAAAAAGGCGATCTATGCATAGCACACGCGGCACGCCCCCGATCATGCCATAACACAAAGATTCTTCATCAGATCATTCACTGATAGTTCATCGCGTTTTGAGCACGCTACTCCTTCAGAGGATTATGGACAGTGGGGACGAATTCACATTTTCCTCAGAGGAAACTTGAATGGCTGCATTTTGAAGAACGAATTGACCGAGGATATGAGGATACAAGTTCGGAGTAAGTTTAGTGTTATAATTCCTTTTCTGATCATAGAGCTCAAATGCGTTTTCAGACTATATTTTGCCTAGTTTTGATATAGGAAATATCCCTAACATTCACGTAGGCCATGTAAACTTTTTAAATAACTGCTTACTTCTTTTAACTGCTTTTAAACCGCAAGTTTTGTTTGAGTTCTTCTGTGGTCTAGTGGTCAGATCTTTCGCCTAGCGTGTCTGATGTTACAGGTTCGAATCCGCCCTCGGTATAGTTTTTTTTTCTCTCATCAAAACCGAATATGTTCATCAGTGGTTACAGTCTATATCAAACACACACGTATACAGGACACACATTTGTGTGCATTTTATTTTGTGATTTCACCGGAATGAATAGTGTCCGCAACGGTGATAGATTGAATAGCGCGTCCGAGTGAAGACTGCGCGCGCGCCGCCACAAGAGAACGCTGTATCCATAACACTGATAGCAGCGGACACGAGCGCTCAGCTTGAGTTCAAAAACAAAACATTTAAAGCTAGATCTCTTATTTAAGAGCGGACTAAATGAATGCTCTGCTAGTTAACTGGAGATGTTTTATTTGTATTAGGTACAGCCGTTCATTGAGTGTATCAGTAAATGCGTGCGGTCTATATGGGCCATAAACAGATACTCGCGGTGACGCGGTCTACCCATCAATAGATGTTTCTCCGTCCATCAACAGATACATTGTGCATCTATAATCATAATTGTCCATCAGTTTACTTTGGATAATGTGCTAACAGTTTTTTGCTTTTGTTTTGTTGTGTTTACATCGTCACCATCAGCCTTCAGAAATCATTCTGATATATATTTTTTAAAATCAATGTTGGAAACAGTTGTGCTGCTTAATTTTTTTTAACCTGTGATAGTTTTTTAGGATTCTTTGAATGCACTTTTTTTTATATATATAAAAAAAAACAAAAAGCCCAAACTTGTTTTTTTTTACGAATGTGTTAAAGGGCACCTATTATGCCCCTTTTTACTATATGTGATATTGGTCTCGGGTGTCCCCAGAATGTATTTGTGAAGTTTCAGCACAAAATACCCCACAGTTAATTTATTAGAACCATTTGAAAATGTCTTTTTTGGTGCCTGTTTTAAAAAGAGCTGTTTTGGTATATACCACCTTAAATGTAAATGAGCTGCATATCCCCGCCCTACCTTTGGATGAGGGCGTAACTTGATACCTATGGCAGTCGGTAGAAGCAGAAGCTGAGAGTGAGAGAGAGACGCGCTGTGTTTTGTATGTTGAATCAGACCCAGATGATGAAGAGACTCCGGCAGAATAAACGAGAATGGAGAACTTCTCGGAATGGTTATTTGATACATTTGTACTTAAAGAGTTGTAATCGCATCCCCTTTGCAATTATGAAAGAGCAACACACACACACAAACTGTGATAACGTTGGCGCAATTTTTTGAAACTACAAACACAAATACTGTGATAAAGTTTGCTACGTACAAACGAAATTACATTTATGCGAGTGACCTGTTGCATCATGTTTACATTTTTACTTGTCGTACAGGTGCTTATGTGGCAACTGTGAAAAGATGGCTACAGAACATACAGTTTTTAATTCAATATCTTTAAAAATATATTTATAAACGTGGGTTACACACTATACAAACTAGGTTTAAATTATATCAGACATCCTACGACGACGAAAACAACTTTAGACGCATTTGTTGTTGAATTGGCTGACATCGACTGAAATGACTGTTTGCTCAAAAATCAAAAAATGCACTTACTTCTTCTGGAGGTGATGTTGGATCGCGAACATTAACGTTAGGCAACAATCCACACTTGAGGATCAACTTTGAAGCAAGACCTGCTTTGAATCGGCCCTCGTTCACAAAACAGTCAGTCAGAAAATGATTTGCGCAAACGCCTTTAAGTGACGCCTTTCCTTCATAAATAAAATCCATCAACTGCGTTTTTAGTGGCTCTGATGTCGGAAGTAAGTGAAAACTACTATGTACATTATTACGTCCCACAACAGGAGACATTACCGGCTGTCGTTGAAACAATGGAGAACGTACAGATCACAGAGGGCGGGGTCTATGCCAAAACCTGTCAATCAAACCACGTCGGTGGGGCTTGCGCAATTCTACGTCACAAAGCGCCAAATCTGAGATCAGCTCATTCTGAGACAGTGCTTATGATTTATTTAGATTGTAAAAAAACCACTGGGTGGATTTTTATCATTCTAGGGTGGTTATGCTCACAGACTGCCAACACACATTTATGTTCAAACAGCATGTAAAAGTGAGTTTTGCATAATAGGTGCCCTTTAAGTGATATGAATGACTTTAAGTCTTTATGTTCTTAGGAAAGATTTCTATTTTGAATAAATGCTGTTCTTTTTAACTTTTTATTCATCAGTGAATCATTCTTAGTTCAGGCTGCCTCACAGCACCTTGATGGGGCCATAAAGCCATTGGGGGAGTGTCTTTAAATAAAATGCAAACATGTACATCCATTTTGCTCACATATTATTGTAGCAGAGTTTGTGCTGAATACAGCAAATTTATATGTTGGCAAATGGTATGTTTTAAGTAGCTGAAATAAGTACAAATGTCAGGGCATGTCAAAACACCCAAAGAGCCCCAAAACAGCTCAGAACCCAGAGGGTTAAAAGTAAATTTTTACTTTTTTGTCAATAAACTAATCAACTAAGATGTTTGTTCCAATTGTGGCAGTGACTTTCGGAAGCTATTGCGAACCTACAAACACACCTCCTGATACCTATGCACGCACACACATTCGCACACATACACACGAATTTAGAGATTCGAGACACAAGCGAAAAGGTCGCAAGCACTCCAGTAAGGATGTGCAACCTCTTCTGACTCAATCGTGAACGAGACAGGCAAAGGTCCCACCTGTTTCAGTTCGACTTCACCTGTTCCAGTTCCTCTGGAAAAACCCAAAGCTGTTTTTGAAATGTCACAGTGATGTATAAATATGACTGTAATGTTGGTTTGCTTTTGTTGCTTTCTTGATTTGTGATCGAATGCATCCTTAGAGGTTTATTCTCTAAAAAGCTCAGTTTATTAACTGAATTGCTTTGTTACTTTTATTTGCTCTGCTGTATTTTTCAACTTGGATGATTTGAATTGATACATATATACACTGCTTGAACTGCAATTAAGGTAAAAACCTTTTAACCCTCAGAGACCTAAGGGTATTTTTACAATAAATTTTCCGTCTGGTGTTATTAACTAAAAAAGCTTGTAAAAAATCAACCCTTTTGTGCACAGACAATTGACACACCTCTTTTTTTTCAGGACAAATTGAACTTTCAGCATATTTGTGTTACATTGATGTCACCTGAATGTAAAATAAGTTATGGGACCATAAAGACAAATGAAAAAATAAATCGGAAATTGAATCACTCAAATATTTATGGAAATCACACACAAATAAATAAAAGCTAAGCAAATTTCCTCTGGAAAACAGTTTGTTCATGTCTTTGGAGTCCTGGAGCACAGGAATAAACATTATAACTTGTACAGAGCCAAAACTATTTACATTTTTCCAAAAGAAGTCCAGGCGTTTTCATGAAATTCACTGGTGCCAAGCCTCAAAACAGTTCCTATCAGCAATCACAAAGAGGGCCACATCACAGGCTTTGCATTTATATTTTATTTATTTTAGTTATTATTTTATTTATTCTATACTTTTTATACTTTTATACTACATTTATACTTCTATAATACTTTTTTACAGTAAATAAATAAATGGCACTTCAGCTGGGTCTATCCTGGTAATCTAGTTCCTCATCTGTCAAAAACCTCTGTTCTCCTGAATATCCATCATTCAGCGCTCGATTTAGATCTATTTCTCTGTTCTCTGTGAAACGAGCTACTCCCTGCGTCTCTCTCTCTCTCTCTCCCCACTTCGTGCGTGCGTCATGACAAAGACGCACCCAATGTTTACGACGGATCAGCCTGTAATTGGTCAAAAACCATCACGTGGATATCCAAAATGGCAGCTAGCATCGAGCTAGCGGCAAATATGACGGAATATTTACAAATTATGGACTTCAAGTGTATCAAAGTTGGATATAAACGTTTGGATTTATTGCTGAAAAACTCTGAAAGTATGCACAAGTTCCAGGCTGGATAGAAAACCTTCTGTAAAGGCTAGAAAGACACCAAAGACACCCCCGTGATGGCTGGCTCGTTAGCTTTCTGCTGGAAAAAACGGTAAGAAAATCGATAAAACTGTCAGCGAGTTATATCATAATTTCTCGGAGCTGATGTGTGGCGTCGTCGACGATGCCGTCGGGCTCAGAGGGTTAAGAGAAACAGCCAATCACAGGACTGCCCTGTCGAGGCTGAATGCTGAAAGGTTATATCTTGTAAACTTTTGATATTTGACTTTTCACGAGTGAAGATATTACAGCGCCGAGTCGAAGTGCTCCCAATAAGTGCTATAATTTTGTAATCCAAAACCTGACCTGACAGCACACGTCTCATGGCTACGAGATACCAGGGAGATCTTCAGGAACGTGGGTGTAATACCAGAACCCACCACACAATGCAAGCTATATCAAAATAATGAATCCTTAACTTTGAAGTATGTATGATAAAATGTATTGGCCTACTTTAAAAAATTATTTATAAGACATTTATGGAAAGAAAATTTTCTTTTCAAGATGTTTCCAACTCTAACTGTAAACCAATTCTGCCCATATAACCTATTTGAACAGGATTTGATTTCAGGTATGACTAAAAATGTGCTTTTGACTTTTATATATATATATATATATATATATATATATATATATATATATATATATATATATATTGATATTGTCCTCGCACACCTTTCTTGTGTGACACACCTGAATGAAAGGCTCATTATTATGCGGGTCTTTGTCTTCTCAGGTGTGAACCAACTAATTTTTCATGATAGGGTTGGGCCGTTGACGCCCATCCGCATATTGCCTTGCCAAACAAAAAAATGTTTTACACAATTTAAATCAATCTATTGCTTTATGTGAATGATTAGGCAGGATGATTTTCAGATCATTTTGAAGCAAAAACTAGGCGACAACTTCCATTTTTTTTAAAACACCTTAGGCCCCAGAGGGTTAACCGCAATTTGACCAGCACCATTTGGGGGCAAACTGCATCATTCTAGAGGTGACTAGTAAGTGATTGATGAATGCGTTGTGTTGATGGTTTGCCACACCAGCTCTGGTGAGCTGTGCCACTATGCTTCGCCACACCATTCTGTGTCGTGCTGAACATTTTCCTTTTTTTTTTTTTTGTGGTAGTCTTATATTTGCCTTTTGGAAAGGTGTTAAAAATCATTAAATTTGCTGTTAAAAAATGTGCAGATAACCTGCTACCATTACGGTGTCAAGAATTTAGTTTAGACTTCAAATGTGTAAAAGGGTTTTGGGGTTTGCACTTTGTAGACAGCCCCTTACTCGTTGTCTAGGTTACTGTGATTTTGTAAATGGGTGTCATTTGTGTTTTTAACAATGTTTAGTTGACGAATATTGATCCAGAAAGGTCAAATGAATGTATTACCAACTTCGCTGAATCCCTTGAGTTTAAGCATTCACTGACCGCATTTCTTTACATTTGAGTCCAAGTTCAAACACGATGAAACGCTCGATTAGCGTACAGAGCTCTGGAACACTGCCAGCGGGACATTAAACATGAAGTGTCTGCCTGAGTTCACAACAGGTTTTGTGGGATCGCAAATATCTTTGTGAGGGAATGCAAAAGTTTTTCTTGGGAACGCAAAAGATTTGAAGAAGAAAAAAAAATTCTCCCATCCCAAATTATTTCCACCACCACGTCCCTTTAGGGCAGGGCTATTCAATTGGCGGCCCGCGGGCCAAATGCGGCCCGCCAATCATCTCCATGCGGCCCGACGGCACCAACCTCCCTCCTCCTCTTTTCCTGGCGATGCGGCTAATTCAGTTTGATACTCGCTCCGATTGACCTGAGAAACGTTTTACGTGCGAATATTTCAGCAGTTATTATATGTCGACTGAACCAGCGATAAGCTACCACTCATTCGTGAATGAATCATTCATTTGGTTCGATTCTAAACGCGCTTGCATAACGGGGTCTAAAACTATTCGGATTCATTCGGACCGCTCCGTTACTGAATCATCTGAAGCGGTTTCTCGTTCAGTACAGTATAACAACAAATAGCGATGTTTTCACTAGTTGTTTCAACACGGCCCAGCACGGAGTTGCGTTTACTCCCGGACACTATTATTAAACAGCGTTGCGACAGCAGTGAGAAGTGTTTCAATTCGACAGACACCTCTCTGTTACAAACTTGATGATTTAATTAGTATTAAATCGGATGAAACAGCTTCAACTTTCCCAACAAGACTGATGAGGAAAGCAGAAGAAACACTGGGAGCATGAACGAAATTAGAAGACTTTAAATCCCCTAATGCCCCTTACAAACATTTACCATGAATGTAGGCTACTGTAATTTAGCCTACCATGGTTGGGCAGAAATGTGCAATATTGATATTGAATAATATGTAGTAATAAATAAATATAGTAAATAAATATATATACTATAATATTATATAGTAGGCCTATAATAGTAAATATAGTGATTTATATTGCATTAGTTTTATTAAGTGGGTAGAGGAATATATAATTAATGCTTGTTATGAAATTATATCAGTTTCTTTGTAAAGGTGCGTATAGTTTTTAACTTGTGTTTAGACATTTCTTTATACAGTGGGAGTGAGTGGCCTGTGACATTTCTTTATACAGTGGGAGTGAGTGGCCTGTGGTTAACAAGTCTCACTGTCAGAATATTTTCATTTAAGCATAACAATTATAAAAAATGATTATTATTTCTCACCAACAGCTATAAGTTTGTATAAATAATTTATTTGTTCCAAGGAAAATAGTTGTACACAGCTGTAAATGATCAAGTCTACTGTTGGGTACCACATTTCCAAGTAAATACCACATTTTTTTAGGGTTACTTTATCTTATTTATTTAAACTGTTATGTTTCAATAAATAAGATAAACCCCCAAACCAACCCACCGGCCCACCTCTACTTTTCGATTTGATAATGCGGCCCTCGAATGAAACTAATTGAATAGCCCTGCTTTAGGGGCTCCATAGTTTAGTTTGTCTTGCGCCCATGTACATTTCATGGGTAAGGTGGGCTTTATGACCTATACTGCTTCCAGCCGTCTGGGGGCGATCGAGATGCTTTGGCTTCAGTTTTCAGGACTTGTGTGGCAGGCGTGGTCTAAACCCTGAATATAAGACTCGCCTGTGTTTGCAGATGTAATTCTAAGAAAAAAACATTGTCTTATATTTGGAACAATACGGTATTATTGCTTCATTGTTTATTGCTTTATATACATAGATGCACAGTACTGGTCAAAAGTTTGGAAACATTACTATTTTTGATGTTTCTGAAAACAACAAAAGCCTGCATTTATTTGATCAATAATTCAGAAGAAAACAATATTGTGAAATATTATTACAATTTAAAGTAATTGTTTTCTATTTGAATATACTTTAGCATATAATTTATTTCTGTGATGCAAAGCTGAATTTTCATGAGCCATTACTTCCTTCAGAAATCATTGTAATATGATTTATCAAGAAAAATGGTGGAAAAAAAGTTGTTTTTACAATTTTAATTGGTTCAGTGTTACATTTATCAGATTGGAAAATACATCAATTTGATTAGAAACGCCGGAAAAGTAATGCATCATTCTAGTTACGAGTCAGGTTTTACTTTAGCCTGGCAAGCCAGAACTACATCAAGATGTTACTGTAGGTCTGGGAACTCTCCATTGGCATACCTTAATCCGAGGAGTGGGATAAACGGGTGTTTTAAAATCCCTCTGCACGCAATAGGATTGCGCTACAACCAACCAGAGCAACAAACGGTTGTGGCTGAGTGAGTCCCATCCGTGTTCCCAGCAGGGTATCATCTTCCTTTTTTAAGAATGACTTCAGTGACATTCTCTTAACTCAAGTCCTCCAGAGTCGTGGCCAAAGCCGATCTGAAAGACCGCTGCGTCATCTTCTCTGTTTTCAAGTAGCAGAGAATTCACGAGGAACCGTCACAACTCTGCCGTCATTATGTTAAGCCCCGCCCACCAACTCTATACACAATGTTATTTGCCTGACTAGAGTTTGGTATTTCCTAGCCAACGTAGAGTTGCTAGACTACACTGCCGCTAGGGTGCATCTAGATTTCTAGGCTAGTTTTACTTGGTACTGAACCAAGTAAACAATTTTAGTAAATGTTGCCTTGGCAACTAGCTGAAATAAAATAAATTATGTATTTTCTTTTTTCTTTTTCAGTTTAAATTCATTTTAGTCCAATTAATGTAAATGGTTGTTATGGTCTATATTTATTTTACTGTAATATCGATGATCCTGTCTTGACTTTTTTTTTATTTATTTTTACTTGTTTTTACTTGAATGTACCTTGTTTGTAGAAGAAGAATGCAGTCCTCTAACAATGGAGATGGTCCTTGAATTTGCTTCAGGAAGCAGACAAACTGGCTAAACCGACCATCTGCTAGCGGCCTCACGTCACCAAGGTCAGATAAATCCCATCACATAGAGACTCTTTCACCTAGATATCATAATATAGAGACTGTGTCTGTTCCCCGAATTTGGAAATCCAAAAAACTGCCAAACTTTTCTAAGGTTAAAAATCTAATTGATGTTCAACAAATAAAAAACAGATATAATACAGATGAGCAAACGATAAAGCTTGGGTTGCTGAATATTCGATCCCTTAATTCAAAATCGCTCATAGTTAATGATAAGATTAAAGACTATAACCTAGATGTGCTGTGTTTGACAGAAACCTGGCTAAAACCAAACGATTACATTACTTTAAATGAGTCCACTCCGCAAGATTATTGTTATAAACATGAGCCTCGTCCGAAAGGCAAAGGGGGAGGTGTTGCTGTAATTTATAGTAATATTCTCAAAACCACTAAGAAATCTAGTTTTAAATATACTTCTTTTGAAGTGTTGGTGCTTAATGTAAAAATGTATAGTGTAAACAATAAATCACGTTTGAGAATTCTGCTGGCTACTGTATACAGGCCACCAGGGCACCATAAAGATTTTATCAAAGAATTTGCTGACTTTCTGTCAGAATTAATATTGGCTGCAGATAAAGTCCTAATTGTTGGTGATTTTAATATACATGTAGATAATGAAAAAGATGCATTGGGATTGGCATTTAAAGACATTATAAACTCAATTGGAGTGAGACAACACGTGTCAGGACCTACTCATTGTCGTAATCATACTCTAGATCTAATATTATCACATGGAATAGATGTTGATGGCGTTGAAATTCTGCAGCAGAGCGACGACATCTCCGATCATTATCTAGTCTCGTGTAAATTACATTTAGCCAAGGCTGCAAAGCCGACTCCGTGTTATAAATATGTTAGACCTATCACTTCTGCCACTAAAGATATCTTTATCAATAATCTTCCAAATCAGTTTCATAATCTCAGCATCCCAGATAGCTTAGAAGAACTTGATATTGCAACAGAAACTTTTAACTCTCTCTTTTCCAGCACTTTAGACACAGTTGCTCCGCTGCGCTTAAAGAAGATTAAAGAAAATAGTCCAACGCCGTGGTACAATGAGCACACCCGGGCCCTTTAGAGAGCAGCCAGAAAAATGGAGCGAAACTGGAAGAAAACAAAACTAGAGGTATTTCGGATTTCATGGAAGGAGAGCTCGATTGCTTACAGAGAGGCCTTAAAAGATGCTAGAACTAATTATTTTTCAACCCTATTAGAAGAAAATAAACATAATCCTAGGTATTTATTTGAACAAGTGACTAAACTAACGAAAAAGAAAGCTTCAAGCCCAGAAGTTTCCAAGAAACACAGCAGTAATGACTTTATGAACAACTTCACTTATAAGATTGATAATATCAGGGACAAAATTATAACTATGCAACCGTCTACTACAGTATCGCATCAGGGAGTATATTGTAGTCTCCGTGAGGAGCATTTTGATTCATTTGTTGCTATAGGAGAGGAAGAATTTTGCAAAATTGTTAATTCATCCAAATCGACAACTTGTATGCTAGACCCTATACCGACTAAGCTACTGAAAGAGATGCTTCCAGAGGTCATAGATCCTCTTCTAGATATCATTAATTCATCTTTGTCATTAGGATACGTACCAAAAACCTTTAAGTTGGCTATGATTAAACCGCTTGTTAAAAAACCGCGGCTTGATCCTACAGAATTAGTAAATTACAGGCCAATCTCGAATCTGCCTTTTCTGTCAAAGATACTAGAAAAAGCAGTATCCTCACAACTGTGTTCATTTTTAGAAAGAAATAATATCTGCGAGGATTTTCAGTCCGGATTTAGACCGTACCATAGTACTGAGACTGCTCTCATTAAAGTCACAAATGATTTGCTCCTATCATCCGATCGTGGTTGTATCTCTTTATTAGTGTTACTTGATCTTAGTGCTGCATTTGATACTATCGACCACAACATTCTTTTAAATAGACTAGAAAAACTATGTTGGCATTAGCGGAATTGCACTAGCATGGTTTAAATCATACTTATCTGACCGTTTTCAGTTTGTAGCAGTAAACGAAGAGATGTCTTATCGATCACAAGTTCAGTATGGCGTACCACAAGGCTCAGTACTAGGACCGCTGCTGTTCACTCTGTACATGCTACCATTAGGAGATATAATTAGGAAATATGGAATTAGCTTTCACTGTTATGCTGATGATACTCAGCTGTATATTTCTTCAAAACCTAACGAAACTTACCAATTCACAAAATTAACGGAATGCATAGCTGATATAAAGAATTGGATGACCAGTAATTTCCTATTACTAAATTCTGAAAAAACAGAGATTCTAATCATTGGACAAAAAACTTCCTCACCTAATAACTTAGAATACTGTCTAACACTTGATGGCTGCTCTGTTGAGTCTTCGTCGTCAGTTAGGAACCTGGGTGTGCTCTTTGATACCAATCTTTCATTTGAAAGTCACGTGTCTAGTATCTGTAAAACCGCATTTTTCCATCTTAAAAATATATCTAAATTACGTCATATGCTCTCACTGACAAATGCGGAACAATTAGTTCATGCTTTCATGACCTCAAGGCTAGATTATTGTAATGCTCTACTGGGTGGTTGCCCTGCACGCTTATTAAACAAACTACAGCTAGTTCAAAACGCAGCCGCTAGAGTTCTTACCAGAACAAGGAAGTATGACCATATTAGCCCGGTTCTGTCAACACTGCATTGGCTGCCTGTTAAACATCGTATAAATTTTAAAATATTGCTGATTACTTACAAAGCACTAAATGGTTTAGCTCCCCAGTACTTGAGCGAGCTCTTAACGCATTATAGTCCTTCACGTCTATTGCGATCTCAAAATTCTGGCCAGTTGATAATACCTAGAATATCAAAATCGACTTCTGGCGGTAGATCCTTTTCCTATTTAGCACCAAAACTTTGGAACAATCTTCCTAACACGGTCCGGGAAGCAGATACAGTCTGTCAGTTTAAATCTAGACTAAAAACACATCTCTTTGGCTTAGCATACACATAACACATTATAGATTTCTATAATTCAATGTTAGGCTGCATAGATTAGATCAGCCGGAACCGGGAACACTTCCCATAATTCCTGATGTACTTTGTACATCATAAGAAGGATGGCGTCTACGCTAATATTAGTCTCTCTGTTTATCCCGAGGTTTACCGCAAACCGCCGGATCCAGGGCATATCCAGATCTGATGAAGGACCATCACATGGACACGACGACACGCATTATCAGGGCTGTGAAGGCCCATGGACACCTCACCACACTCATCTCCTCACCGGCCGGATGACCCAACCCAACCAGATGAACTGGATAATATCGTGAAAGTTCTGATCCCATCTGACTCCTGACATTATGCTGCCTAACTCATAATCATACACTGTTCATTCGTTGGCCAAAGGAGGACTGGCCCCCCGACTGAGCCTGGGTTCTCCCAAGGTTTTTTTTCTCCATTCTGTCACCTGATGGAGTTTTGGTTCCTTGCCACTGTTGCCTTCGCCTTTTGGCTTGCTTAGTTGGGGACATTTAATTTTCAATTGAACAATACTATTACAACATTGTTTTCCTGTTATCTCTGTAAAGCTGCTTTGAAACAATTTGTATTGTAAAAGCGCTATATAAATAAAGGTGACTTGACTTGACTTCAGGAGCATCAACCGTACCTCAACCTCCCCAAATCCAGTTTCTACATGGAACTTCAGACTATAAACTGCCACAGTGTCTGGTGTGTGTTTCCCTGGGTGTCCACCAGAGGTCTCTTCCCCATATCGTCACCCACTCATCATGAACTGCTACTCCAAATAGAGGTCTCTGCAGACGACAATAGGAGTCAGGCACGTGCACAGGTAGGGCTCAACCTATGCAGAGCACATGCCCTTTTTGCTCTGACACTCAAAGTGCCCTTTTTTTTTTTGGTGGTGTTTTTTTCTTCTTCAATAAATCAATGCTATTGGTCACCCTTTACGCCTGTCTGTTTTAAAAATATTTAGCCAATGAAAGTTCTTAAAAAGAGCTTGTGTAAATCTTGTTCATCCTCAAACGGTCAGTAAACCTGATAACAAACTCCGCCCCATCAATCATCTGTCGACGTGACTGAATCAGGACTGAATGAACTAAAGCTCCGCCGCAGCCGCACAGCAGACAGCAGCTGAACGAAGTTTTGCAAGGGTAAAAAAATAAAGATATTGTTGTTTGAATAAGTACTAAACACTTTGTCTATAAACGCTCATATTTTATTTATTTCATGTCTGACTGAAACGTGGGACCTGAGAGGGAGGTCTAGGCCAGCAACGTTAGTTATCAATACATAGCCTACACTTAAATATAGCCTGTGCATAAAGTAGCATTTCAGCTTTTATACAATGCGATTTTGGCCAAATGTATTTTACAACAGGAAAAACTGAGCGCCTAACAAACTAGTAATCCGCTGATGAAAATGTAATTTGATGCCGCCGGTGCCGTTTTAATGACGGACAAAATGCACATTTGCACAGATTCGCTGGTCAAAAACCCCGTAACTGTATTTGAGTTTGACTTTTGTAAAATGTTAACAATATATTCATAATTATTCATAATACAACAACATATACTTTGTTTTTACCATCGGAAAATCATAAGCACAGGCGCGCCCCCGCGCTGTTTTATACTGAAACTACACAAAGCGACGAGTGATCCTCGTCACCTAGGTAACATATTTTTCTAAGAAATTTTCTTCTTTGATTTATGATTGCTAATACACTAAACATTTATTAACATTTCATCTTGTTATGGTAATATTAAATTATGGTTAATTCAAGGCTGTTGATATGCACGTGCAATGTAGTTTTTTTTTATTATATACTCTCCGCTCGTCCTCACATGTATGTAGTAAAACATGGTTTTACTCCAGTAATGTTGTAGTAGTAAAAAAAAAAAAACATAGAAGACCACTGTGAAATCTTTATATTTTATCATGCAGAATGTAATCCATTATTTAATTCATTCCAATGCTTAATTTATTTGATCCAAAATACAGCAAAAACACTAATATTGTGAACTATTTTTACAATCAAATTTTTAAAAAGTAATTTATATCTGTGATCAAAGCTGAATTTTCAGCATCATTACTCCAGTTCAGTACTCCTTTTCACTGCAACTGTATTTTTCACATTGTTTTATTTATTTATTTTCATTGCTGGCTTATTTTAGGGAAAGTGTAGTGAACAAGGGACCATCAAGAGACTAACATTCCTGGTCCTCCACAGTATCAATTTTTTGCCAGGTAGGCAGATGTTGGATATGCTATAGTAATGGCATGGCTATAGTTTCTTATAATCTGGAATTGAGTTGGACATAATTATTTAAATTATATTTCAAAATAGTTTGTCAAAAATACTTGACTCATGTTTATGTGTGACATTTAGAAGAGGGGAAGGTAGAGCAATTTTAACCAAATAATACAAATTAGCTTATTAAACCAAACAGAATAGCTAAAAAAATATTTTATTGAACTTTGTTCTGCAGAGCAGAGAAAAATTATATACATATATATATATATGTATATGTATATAACTTGGTGGGAAAAAAAGGGAGGGGGTGCCCTTTTTCAGTTTCAGCACATGCCCCTCAAAAGGTCTGTGCACGGCCCTGATAGGAGTTACCAGATCAGGGGGCGAGGCCATAAACAGAGGGGCGTTTTCAACCGCGTTACCTGATTTGCCCACGTCACAGTGTGGGTGGGTCTTAGGGGTGGGGTCGGGAGAAGGGCATCATTTTCATTGCATGATTTATAAACACCCACCAGTGTGAAAACACCCACAAGTTTAGAAACACCCACTTTTGTTCCGCAGAGACCTCCTACTCTGCAATTCCCATAATCCTTTGTCTGCACTCATCACCTGATCATTGCACACAGCTGTTTCCCATCACCCTGTTTGTTCTGTGTGTATAAATACCCTGTCTGTTTCTTTGTTCATTCTGGATTCCTTGTTTTCTGTCGTGTTGCACTTCCCTGTTCCACTTTGTTTTGTTTATTGGACTGTTTGTATTTTGACCCCTGCCTGGCTGACTACGAATATGGATTACCTTATAATAAAACTGCACTCGGATCTTACCTTCTCTCGTGTGCATTCCGTGACATAAACAAATATATCCTAAGGCCAATACATGTTTAATAATACTCAGACTGCCACTTGAGCTATGATGTCTTCAAAACTTACATGACTGATGGAAAACTGCAGGCCTATTGTTTGCAATCTGTTGTTCACGCAGGTTAGTGGAAGTATATAAAACGTCTATTTTCCTCTTATAGAACAGAAATGGAGTTTTGAAAATCCTTTCTGAAAGCAATGATTTTGAAGAACTACAAAGCATTTGTTTTAATGTAATTACATACATTCATACATTTTGATAAACTTGCCTAATAGTACTGTACTCCATAAATCTCACACACTACAGCATTTTAACTTGATGGCTGAATGGTCTAGTTATACATATTTTGAACTTGTAGGAATCTAGAAATTTCTCCACAGCAAGTCATATATTTTTCTTTCAGGTCAGTAATTCTTGTCAGTGTATCTTTAAGTATTTGCCATTGCCTGTGATGCAAGTTAATTGGTTGAGGAACCACTACAGCTCTTTCAAGATCATCCTGATTAACTTCCAACTGGGTTATCTGGACTCCAAATCGCCCCAGCATGCTCTCCAGTTCTTCATTATATGGGTCTCTGCTGAAAACATTGTTAATGGCTGTTGTGTCCTGTTGATGGTTCACAACCATATCCATATCTGTTTGGGTGTACGATTTGACTCAGTATGTAGCCTGTGACTGTTCCATGCTGCTCTGAAAGTGTCCAATCTTTTCTGAAGGACTGGCAGGTAAACTTGTTGTACAGAAAATCTGTGTATGTCATTGTCTGGATCCAGAATTTGCTCATCCTCAAAGGAATAAAACAGTTACCTGGGTAAAAACATCTCTCCAGAGCCTTTCAATATGCTGGTTGTGTGCAGATCTTCCTGTGATGTGACTCCTCCGTTCATCACCATAAGTCAAATAAGCAAAGCGACCTGTGTGTTTTCTCCACCACTGTCAGATCTCTCTCTGGATGGAGGTCCATACTGAAATATTGCTCCAACAAAACTGGCCAACACTGTCAAAGGCAAAGCAGTTGTAACCCTTCACTCAATTTGATACAGACACAAAGTCTGAGTATAGACTACTTCAATCAGAAGACTAAAATTCGCCTGCAGAGAATAAGGATGTCACAACAATAATGAGCCACTCACACAAGTATAAGTTTTTTCTGAATGTATTGTTTTGTTGTTAAATGCAAAACTTGAGTTCAGTGAATGGAATGTAAAAGAGGAAAAAAATAAAATGAGAAAATACAGGAAAGAAAAATAAAATTTACAATGTAATAAAACAAATTCTGTAAACACCTCTTTTTCTTATAGGTTTCAAGGACTCTAAAGATCTCGAAAGGTAGGCTAAGTATAATCACTTGTCTTTTAACCCTTTAAGACCGACGGGAGCGTCGGCGCTCCCATTTGCGTGTGTCTGTTTAAAAGCCTATAGAAACTGAAACCAAATGGCTAGCTCAATCATTCTTTTTGCATACAAAACCAGAGATGTAACATGTTCAGATCAAGCCTCCAACATGCCCATGTTGCGTTGTTTTCACCCTCTAATCAGTCTGTACAAACTGCGTAATATTCGTTTACAAAAAACAACAACACAAAAATGCTTTGCACGTCTTTCCACACATGTTCTGTAGATCTGCGATTGATATTTACGTCTTCCGATGACTCATTGACGTATCACGTTCTGTGCACTATGACCCCCGGGTGTGTCACGTGTTGTGACGTCACACGCTGCGTCATTTGACCATGCGTTTGACTCCCGTTTGACTCCCATTTGCTATATGTTCCTTATATCATTATTGTCTTTTTACCATCGCTTTATTTTATTATTTCTTTCTCCTTTAGACGTTCACAAATACAAGGACATTCACACACACACACACACACGCGCGCGCGAGCGAGCGCGGGCGTTACAAACGTATTACAAACATAGCCTTCAAACTGGGAGAGTAAGGATTATTTTGATGTATGGCATATGAAAATGCTCAAAAAAATGACAGCACAGCATGTAAAAATACAAAGATATACTCTGGTGGAATTGTTCTATGGCAGGTCATAAAGGGTTAAACACTGTTGTTTAAACATTAACCTCTTGTTTGTTCCCTTCTAGGTTTCACTAGATTTAATTCAGTTTCTTTGGAAAAATAAAAAAAATAAAACATAGTCACCACCAGTAACACTGAATTCACATTATGAATTAATTCTCAATTAAAGTTAATTCCTTATTTGATACCTTTTGAATTTTTTGGTAAGGTTTCTTCTTCTGGCTCCTAATTTTAAAAATAGAAGAAAGAGAGGAAACAATCAAATAAAAAGAATACAATAACATTTGATCAAGGAACACAGAAAAAAAAATAAACCCAATAAATTCACATTTAATTCCCTTAAAGGGATAATTCACTTTAAAATAAATGTTGGTAGGGGAGACCAGGGACAGTTGTAACACTTTTTGCAATTTTTAGCAATACATCAAAAACCATGTATACTGGAATAACCAATTTGTTATATTATAAACTTCAATCTGTCAACTGCTGAAACAATGTATTTAAGTGGTTTTATGAAATATGTACAGGTTCCAAAAATTAATTTTAATACAGTCTCTCCACTGTTACAACCGTCCCAGTGTACAGGGATGGTTGTAACACATGTCAGGGACGGTTGTAACATGTCTAAAATATAGGCTACATGATGAATTAATCATATAACCTACTCAAAATGGACAATATTATTTATCAGTCATCCCAGCGGGCATCTTGACGCCAATTTAACATCAATATGACATCAAACATTGATGTCAAAATAACTTCACGAAATAGGTCAAAAATGAAAGTCATATCTACGTCAAAGTGTTGTCAATTTGATGTCAAGATTTTGACCTCTGATGATTGTCAAAACATAACCAACACCATCAGATCACCTTTACTCTTTGTTCATCTGACTGTTCAGCACTCAGTTTCTGCAGCCAAAGAAAATCTAAAGTTAAAAACATTAGGCTCAAGAGCCCAACTAAAGCAAACATTGATCACCAAAATGGTGACTTAAAATTGTGATTTTCTCCTTCAGTGATTCTGCTTGTTAACATCAGGTGTTCATCAATAATGACCAAACATCACTTAATTATCTCATTAACTTTAACACTGCTTCAGACACTGTTTGAAAAATAGTCAATGTTTGATGTCACATTTATGTTGAATTGATATCGAAGCTTGATATTGAATGATTTCAAAATAGCATTAAAATGACATCAACATCATGACATCCTGACGTCAAATAGATGTAGAATTGACATCAAATGCCAACAAAGCATGACATCAAAATAACATCAAAATGATATCCGCAGAGGTCAAAATCTTGACATCAAATTGACATTGACACTTTGACGTCAATATGACTTTAATTTTTGACCTATTTCATAACGTCATTTTGACCAATGTTTGATGTCATAATTATGTTAAATTGACATCAAATGCGCACTGGGATGTTATTGTGACTATTCATTTCATATTTCTAAGTAGCCTAATGATTACCCTTTCCAGCATAGGAAATGGGACTCCCCTGTCTGTCTTCCTCGTTCTTATATTTGGCATGCTGTGAGCAATCACGTTTCCACTGACTATTTTTATGTAAAAAAAGATAATTACCTTAAAATGTGATTTAATGACATTTTACACTTAATTTGCAATGCACAGTGCATATTTTACTTTTAATTTGCACATTAAATGGAAACTGTGCAGTTTTTTGTATAGCTTACTTATTTTTTAAAATATAAATGAAACTTGAAACGGGGCGTTACAACCGTCCCAGTATCACCAACCATGGTTTCATCTCATGTGAGCTAGCTTGACTGCTAGTTTGACACTTGTTAGCCATTTCTATTTTTAGCTTACAAAACAGTGATTCTAATAATACTTGTTTGAAATCATAAACATTTTATCTTATGACAGCATCCAAAAAAATACATCAGAGAGAAAAATACATTTTTTACCTCAAAAACAACCTTTTGTCAATAACTCTGTCATGAAGATTCTAATGTGGCTCATTTTTGGCAAAAATGGAGGGAAACTAACTGAGCATAAGCACAGTGAGTGTCATCACTCTAGGTTGTTTCTGATTGGAGGAATTCAAGGTATTACAACTGTCCCCTGTTACAACTGTCCCTGGTCTGTTTTAGCTTACCTAAAGGGCATCCAAGATGTAAGTGTCTTTGTTTCCGCAGTAGTTTCAATTTTAATATTTTTAGGTCAAACCGTTCTTGTCTGTCAGCAGTGCTGTATGCGTGGGAGTGTTAATGCCCCTGAATATTAATGTGATTTACACCTGGGAAGACTAAAGACACTCCCCCAATGTGCTAATGCCCCATCAAGGTGCTGTGATCCAGCCTGAACTAAGAATGATTCACTGATGAATAAAAAGTTAAAAAGAACAGCATTTATTCAAAATATAAATCTTTACTAAGAACATAAAGACTTAAAGTCATTCATATCACTTAACGCATCCTTTCAAAAAAAAAAAGTGCATTTTTTAAAGTGCATTCAAAGAATCCTAAAAAAAACTATCACAGGTATAAAAAAAAATTAAGCAGCACAACTGTTTCCAACATTGATTTAAAATATATATATATCAGAATGATTTCTAAAGGCTGATGGTGACGATGTAGGCTAAACACAACAAAACAAAAGCAAAAAAACTGTTAGCACATTATCCAAAGTAAACTGCTGGACAATTATGATTATAGATGCACAATGTATGATACATTGTGATCATTTATGATACATTGTGATCATATAATCATAGTATCTGTTGATGGACGGAGAAACATCTATTGATGTGTAGACGCGTCACCGCGAGTATCTGTTTATGGCCCATATAGACCGCACGCATTTACTGATACACTCAATGAACGGCTGTACCTAATACAAATAAAATATCTCCAGTTAACTAGTAGAGCATTCATTTAGTCCTCTCTTAAATAAGAGATCTAGAGCTAAAATGTTTTGTTTTTGAACTCAAGCTGAGCGCTCGTGTCCTGCTATCAGTGTCATGGATACAGAGCTCTCTTGTGGCGGCGTGCGCGCGGTCTTCACTCGCTCTTAGGACGCGCTCTTTGCCGCCATTGCGGACACTATTCATTCCAGTGAAATCACAAAATAAAATGCACACAAACGTGTGTCCTATATACGTGTGTGTTTGATATAGACTGTAACAACTGATGAACATATTCGGTTATGATGAGAGAAAAAAAAACTACACACGAGGGTGGATTCGAACCCATAACCTCTGACACGTGTTGTAGCAAAACTTCTGTTAAACATCATCACTGCGTAAGAGACACTCAGAGTCAAATTAATAAAAAGAGAAATATTTATTCTTGCAAGAAGGCCCAGTCGCCATCACAGCCGTTACATTCTGTGAAGTGAGTGGCGCGCACCAGGAAGACATGAGGCAGCTTTTATACTGTTTTCAAGGTTCCTTCTCACCTGCTGTACTTTTCCCCCACTCAGATAAGGTCCCCACTGCTGTTCAGTTTCTACTTAAGGACACAAACTGGTACTGGAATAAACCAGCCAAATCTGACCATTCCTAAGGTCAAGAGGTCCTGTCCCATATATTCCTGAAACGTCACGCACAAGCACGTACACACATATACTTTTACACATTGAATAGATTAGGAATAAATGACTATTAAAATTTCTACAACACACGCTTGGCAAACGATCTGACCACTAGACCACAGAAGAACTCAAACAAAACTTGCGGATCGATATATTTCACTAAACCATTTTATAACCTAAGCAGTTATTCAAAAAGTTTACACGAGCGTATAGGCCTACACAAATGTTGTGAGGTAATATTTACTATTTCAAAAGCTAGGCAAAATATAGTCTGAAAATGCATTTGAGCTCTATGATCTGAAAAGGAATTATTAACAACTTACTCCGAACTTGTATCCTCTGCGGGGTTCAACCGTTCGTCGTCCAAGTTTCAAATTCTTGAATTATTCCCCCCTGTCTATAATCCTCTGAAGGAGTAGCGTGCTTCCATCCCTAAAACGCGATGAACTATCAGTGAATGATCTGATGAAGAATCTTCTGTTGTTTGGCATTGATCGCGGGGCGTGCCGCATGTGCTATGTATAGATCGCCTATTTACCATGTGAAAAGCTCTGGGGGTGTGTCGGGCTCAGCTCATTGAAAATAATTAAGGGAAAATGAAAAAAACTGCACCTCTCCTTGGTTTCAAACGAATTACATAAACTGGAAATATTTATTCTTGTAGTAAATTACATCATTTAAAAGAAGAGAACTTCAACTTCATAAAGAGACATCTCTCGTATCTCTGTGACAAGTATTGACAGAGTTACAGTTATTTTTTCGGACGCGTTTTAGAACGGACCTCACTGACAGAGACAAGGCAAAACGCGCATCATGTTTATTTTTCTTTATTTGACGAAAAGCACAACACTTTGTTTTTATTGTGAGTAGCCACAAAAAAAATACACACTTAACAGGATCTAATGATGTCCAACACTTATATTTAAGATCAAAATCAACAGAGTAATTTGATTCTCTTTTGCACTGATAAGGAAAAAATCCAGCAAAACGCAGGGACATGTTTTCCGACCCCTAAGGGTTAAGTGGCCCCTCAATCCAACCTTTGTTAATAAATTCCATGCAGATTGAGCTGGGAATCCCCGACTTCCGACTTCCACTGTCATCAGCCACGCCGTCCACCCTTTGTCTCGGCAGTCTTGAACAAGTGGCTGGTATTTGTTATTTTTCCTCTCTGCAGCTTCCTCCCAGCCCTCCTCCCACGGCACCGTCAACTCCACCAGAATGATCTTCCCTCCCTCTGGAGACCACATGATGATGTCCGGCCTTAACGTTGTGGACAACGCCACCTCGGGGAAGTGGAGTTTCCTCCCAAGATCAACCTCCATTTCCCATCCCTGGGCTGACTGCAGGAGATTCTGCCTGGCTTGGCTGTGGATGACAGGTCTCACAAAGTCGATGGTACTCAGCAGTGGTCTTGCTTTGGCTGGTTGTTTCTTCCTCCTTTCTTGCTCCAGAATGTCTGCAAGCACTGCCAACACCTTGTCATGGCGCCACCTGTATCTCCCCTGCGTCAATGCGGTCTTACACCCTGACAGAATGCCGTTGTTCCTTTCCCACCACACAACCTGCACAGTGGGTCCTCCCTCATCCTCCACCTATGCAAATTGACTGGGGTCGGACGGTCGGTAATATCATACACTGCTCGGAGTAGAAAGGATATACGGAAGGGCTCCATCCGCCACAGTTCACTCCATGTGATTGTCCTCTTGGGGAGGTTCCACCTCGTCCAGGCGCCTTGAGTTGCGAGCTCGATGGATTTTGCTCTTCTTCGTTCCTCCTTAAGGTTTTGGACTTCATCCTGGATCATAGTTCTCTTCTCCCTAGGGGTGGACTTTGACCACTGCTGGAAATGTGCTGTTCCTAGACCCTGCCTTCCAGTGCAAGGGTTTCCGATGATATCTCTGGTCATGAGAAAACATTCTGCCTGGGTAATTGCCGTGCTGGCGGCCCACTTACGGCCAGATCTTGTTCTTACTCCTGCTTCCCTGGTGAGTTGGTCTTGAGAGATACAGTATTTATATTGTTTTTACCTCTTATAACCACAGCCACGTCAAAGTGATCTGAAGGCGCGGGCGCTTCGGTCTGCGCAAGCGCCGGAATTGATCTCTCGCGTGTACGTCACTCATTGTTTACACAGATGCTGCCTCCCAATTTTCATACTATCCGTCTTAAATAGTATTCGAAAATATAATTAGTACGTCCCAAATCGTAGTATGTTTAAATGAGTGTTTCAAAGATACCCGGATGGTCTACTATTATATCCGGTCAGAATCCGAAGTGCAAATCAATGCGAACGCTAACGGCTAATATTGCCCATAACCCATTGCGCGCAGGACGAGGATTCGGTTAGAACTACATACACGAGTGAAAAGTGTTTAAAAAAAACTACAGACATGGACGCGTGAGTCTGGCGGTTATGTAGAGAGGTTTAGATAAATGGGTTTGAGTGGTTAATCATCAGTATCTAACCTGACGAAAATGTATTTATTCAACATTGTCTACATTTAATTGCATCTGCAGCAGCATTATGAAGATACGTTTAGCCATTACCTTTTAAATGCATCATTACATTCAAATTGCGAACACATAAGGAGATCAGCAGATCAGCGTGCTACTACATTTCTCTCCGAAATGATAAGAAATTATATTAGATTGAATGGAGGATTTTAACTGTGACAAGATGATTGACAGGGCAGTTTAGGGTGACAGGATTCACGCGATAGATGACGAAATAGTATGTCCCAAAGCTTGCCTACTCTTTTGCTACACACTCAAAAGAATGTACTTTTTCTTCACAAAAAGAGTACATACTTTTAGGGCGTAGTATAAGTATAAGTCTTTTTAAACAAAGGGATAATGCGTGGGCCAAATATCGCTCCTCTAAAGATTCTACTGACTGGGAAAATTTGAGATACATCAGGAACCTATGTAAGACAAAAACAAGGAATGCCAAAGCCAATTACTATAAAGATAGCTTTTCTCAAGATTTTAGTAATTCTAGACAGTTCTGGAATCATTTGAATCACAGTCCCAATAAAAAAAAAGCCAGATAAAAATAAATCAGATAAAAACAAATAATGAAATTATTTCAGACCCAGTACTTATTTCGAAGGCTTTTAATCAGCATTTCTCTTCCATTTGTGATTCCCATCACTTTAACTCTTATGAGATGGCTGGTACCTCGAATTTAATTAATACTAGTAATTATTTTTCTTTTAGTAAAATCTCTCCAATTGATGTTTTTCATGCCATTTGTGAGCTAAAAGAAAATAGTAATGCGGGTCCGGATTAGCCTGGTTCTACCAGACTCTCGTACATTTCATTTGTACATAGAGTCTGGCACCGCTCCATTGACAAACGTTTACTTCCTTGTAGGCGGGTACTCTATTGAAGTCTAAAACTATTGGATCTGCCCAGAGTCACTCTATCTGCCATAACCAATCGCTAACGTTTGGTCGTGACGTATGTCTTTTCCCGAACCCCGTGGGAGGATGGCCATAAACACAAAACTAAGCAAAGATTGTTCTTGCTCCAGCTTTAACTTCTTGATATTCGGCAGCGTTGCCACAACGGACCGAATGGCTTACTTGCATCTGTCTCTTCTGCCATTACTGAGCTACAACTCAAAATAACGCACGAGTCGACATCAACGTCATCGTTCTCAGCCACTCCCTCTGTTCGCTGAATGGCCCGGTAAAAAATTTATTTCTGGAAACCGAAGTCTACAGCACAATCCCATACGTAGTACTGAAGGAAAATGAAATTGAGCGGAAGTGCGTAGGAGGGCGGAGCCAGGCTAGATCCGGATGGTCTAGAGGCAAAATTTGTGAAGCTTGCTGCTCATGTATTATTGTATCCTCTTGCGGATTTACTTAACTTATCTCTATCTACTTGTGCATTCCCCTCCTTATGGAAATGTGCCAGAGTTACTCCTCTTTTCAAAGATGGTGATGGTGACGAATGTTGAGGGAGCTGACTGCGCATGCGCGTGCGGTCTGTGTTTATGTTTGGAGCTCCGTCGAATTGATTCATTAATCCTTGATTTTCTTCTTTACCACTCAATTATAAACAGGCACTTTCTATTTTTATATCGTGTGAACTTATCCTCGATAATATTCCTTGTAAAAAACAATCGGATTGCTTTGATTTCGCTACTTAGATCCAACTTTCCGAATCTCGGCTACTAGCCTTTAGCCCGCTAGCATTTCACGCGTGGCCTCGCGCCTATTCGAGCGTCGTCTCATCTTTTACACCCGTTTCTCTGAAAGCTTCTCTGAAAATACAGACACACGTTGATTGTGCTTAGAGCCTGCATCAACGGGGCATAAGCACATCTGCGTGCGGTCTGTGTTTGTGTTTGGAGCTCCGTCGAATTGATTCATTAATCCTTGATTTTCTTCTTTACCACTCAATTGTAAACAGGCACTTTCTATTTTTATATCATGTGAACTTATCCTCGATACTATTCCTTATAAAAAAAAAACAATCGGATTGCTTTACTGTTTACTATTACTACTAATTTACTGTTCATCTGTTATAATGGCGAACATATCGGATGTGTGTCTAACGTTACCTCTGAGTGCAGGTGAGGACACATTCGAGCTGATTTCGGTACGATTGGAGCTGGAGTCGGTGGAGAAGCAGATTCGTGTTCTGCTGGAGAAGCAAGCCGAGCTGCGAGATCGGCGATCAGCGCTTGAAACATCACGCGCCGATGCTCACAAGTCAGTGGTTAGTAACTTTGTGACTTTGACTCCGACTTCGTCTACTCCGTGCGTTTCCAGGAGGACGCGATCATCTCTGCCTTCTATCACTCCTGCACCCTGGGTCACGACACGAGCCAGGACCAGAGCAAGAACCTCTCCCCCCCTCCCGGTCTTCGAGATCTCCACCCGGAACCGCTTCTCCCCTCTTCGCGAGTCGGAACGCGACAACGCCGTGATCATCGGCACTTCCATGGTCCGCCATGTCCGTGCTACCTCGGGTAAAGGTAAGGTGCGCACTCACTGCTTTCCTGGTGCTCGTGTTCTTGATGTCGCTGCGCAGGTTCCCGAGATCCTGAACGGTGACGAGCGCGTCGGAGCTGTCGTGCTGCACGCGGGGACGAATGACATCAGGCTGCGGCAGACGGAGGTTCTGAAGAAGGACTACAGGAGCCTGATCGAGACGGTACGCAGCACATCGGTGTCACGGAGTCACGGGGCGGCAGTGGTTCAGTGGTTCATGTAGGTTGTCTACAAACCGAAAGGTTGGTGGTTCAATCCCCGGTTCCACCTGACCAAGTGTCGAGGTGTCCATGAGCAAGACACCTAACCCCAGCTGCTCCCGACGAGCTGGATGGCGCCTTGTATGGCTGACACCGCCGTCGGTGTATGAATGTGTGTATGAATGGGTGAATGAGAGGCAGATATGTAAAGCGCTTTGGTGGCCATTGGGT